>JANBXA010000097.1:16527500-17875000 GCA_030556225.1 Cricetiscus sungorus
TGTTATTCTGCCACAATCTAAGATTTTAGACTAGTCTTTGAAAAATGTTCATTCATAAGACATTTGTGGGAAAAGTGTCACAATGAAAAACTATGATAAACAGAGCATAGAAGCAACAAGAGCTTTGGAACCAGATCAAATTAAAAGAGTCCTTTCTTTCCTACCACTTTGTGCACAAATTGAATCAAATCACCCAACTCTGAAACTCAGTTTTCTCACCAGGTATTTTATCCAGCTTTCTAGCACAGTAACAGAATATTGCATGGGCTGCTTATAATAAAAGATCACTGAGCTCACAGTTTGGGATGCTGAAAATCCAAAATTGGTCAGGCCCCGTGGCTGGCATCTGGTGACAGACAGTAAAGCAAAGGAAGACCAGGGGTCACATTCTCCTCAAGGGTGGGCTCATCCCTAGTGAATTAGGACCCCTCATTGAACACATCAACTACAATAGCAACAAAAAGGAGAGAATCCTTATTTAGAAAATTTGAGATTTAATAATAACGGTCAATTGATACTCAGAAATATTTCCACAGCACTGTCTAATGGACTTTTCTGCAATGATAGACATTCCCTCTTTCCCTCTATTGTATGTGGCGGACATTGAATATCTGTAATGAATAGCTGAGGAATTGAAGTTTAAGTGAAAATTTTTATTTTATTTATGGGCTCATATAGCTGTTATGTTCAGCATCACATGTCAATAATATGACCAATCCTCAATAGAATAGTCACTGGCAATGATCAATAATGGAAAGTGTAAATTCACTAATGCAAGGTGGTTTAAAGCAAAAATATAAACATATAAACAAACAAACAAAAAAGTGAGAAAACAAAACACCACTGTAACAAAACAAGAATTCTCATTTAAATTTTCTGAAACTGTTCTATGAGATCTTAAATTTATTCAATATAACCATGACTTTTTAGACTGTTGCTAGGTTACATCTCTGAGTCCTTTGCCTCCTCTGAGACTAGGACTCCTCCTCACTGATGCAATATGCCAGACGTAGTATAAGAAAGGATCTTCCAGAACTAGATTGAGAATTACATGTCTCCTAATACTCGACCCCTCAAGTTACTAAGCCTACTTTTTAAAGTTCCTAAGACATAATTGTTTTGGTGCCTGAGTTTGGCTGCATGAGAAATTTGTAGGAGTGAGTCAGACCCTATACTCCTACATTTTGTTCACCTTGTCACCAAACACAAAACAGACACAAGACTCTTTAGTTCAGCCAACAAATACTGCTGCAAGGATCTTTCTCATACATTTCCCAACAGCAATTCTATGCCCGTTTCTAAAAATATAAACCAGTTTGGGCCAAGTGACCTTGGAGACTTCATGGTCTAAGCAACTTGCACTTCAACGGCTCTAATCCCTCTGAACTTCGATGACTGTTCAGCTATGAAGAGATGGTTTTAATCATGAAAATGTCTTTGTTTATGGTTCAGTCTTTATAAGCTTGAGTAATTAGAGTTGATTTCAAAATGTGATTAAAACAGTAAGCTAGAGATTAGTAGTATACTTTATTAATAGGATGTGATACATTTGAATTGTCCAGCAATCCTAAATGGTTGCAGAAAACAATGGAAAATTATTCAGAACCTTGAGCAAGTATGATGCCATAAGCATTATGCTGTAGTGAGTTGATGTCTATAACTGATACTGAGTAGTCCTAAGAGTGTAATGAAATTGTCAATATTAGACTATTGATGATGCCAGGATCTTAGGAATAAGCTAGACATTCTATTGAGAAAGTGCATGCCCATGAATGCTGTAATTTTTCCATATTGCCAGAGTTCAGGACTATTGCCCTTGAGTTCTTATTCTAGTGTTCTTCACAATATGCTGAAATTTGTCTAATCTATGGTAGACTATTGGTGACAAACCATCCCTATTTATGAAGAAGTTCTTTATTGGCTCATGGCTTTTCAGCAATCCCAGAACTCAAAAAGAGGAGCCTCTGTGTGGATGCACTCATGCTCCAACTGACTTAGTTCTACTAAGCAAAATTTAGGATCTACAGCAGGCATTCATCTCTCCAGGGATGAAGGGCTTGCAGAGCAGATGCCTAAGGTTATCAGATGATATAGAACACGTGGTATACCCTTCTTGGGAACACTGGTACAAGCAAGGAAAGATGATCCTAACTTCATTATACAAGACCAAGCTCCAGAGCCACTCTTTTCAAAGGCATATTCCCGCTATAAAAGTAAATAGGTTCATAGGCTTCAGAAATATGATTGCCTAAAACACATGATGGGTTGGAACTATATAATCAAGAATTTATGTATTCATTTCAGAAGTGCTTCTGAATATGGATCCATTTCCACTAAAAAAAAAAAAATGCAAACTCTAGATACCTGGTAGCGCACCTGAAATATTCACTATGCCAACAGTGCTCTGGTTGCTGAAGGCACATCTGTTTGGATGGTATGATGGCTACCTTGATTATCAATTTGGTTGGGTTGAGAAATGCCTGGGTGATTAGCAAAGCCCATTTCTCAGTGTCTTCAAGTGTTTACAAGGATAATTAGATAATGGGAGTTGTGCCCGAATGAATAGTATAATCTATTGATTGATTTTGAGAGGTGGTAGAACTATATACAAAATAAAAAATAAATAAGTTATGAATGAAATAAAATTAACAAATCTATTAGTAGTTGTTGGAGACCAACAAAATTGTTAGTGACTATGATGGCTATTCATATTTGGTAACTTGACTGCAGCTGGAATGAACTACAATCCAGAAATGGAGGGCACACCTTTTCACTGAATTTGAAGTGGGTGGATCCACTTGTAGTCTGAACCTTTGGGGCAAGAATATACATGCCTTTAATCTGATTTTGAGGAGGGAAGACACACCTTTATTCTGAACCACACCTTCTGTTGGACATCTATATAAGGACTACAGGACTTGGAAGAAAGAAGATTTTGCTCTTTGACTGCTTACTCTCACCTTGCTAGAAAATCCATTCTTTCACTTGCATTAGAGCCCACTTCTTTGGGATTCCAGCATCTACTAAGGACCAGCTGAGATACCCAGCCTTGTAGACTGAGCAACTCAGGTTTCTTGAACTTTCCATTTATAGTCAGCCATTGTTAGATTAGTTGGACCATAGCCTGTAGATCATCTAATAAATTATATATACATATATATATATGTGTGTGTGTGTGTACATATATATATATACATATGTATGTGTGTACATATATACACATATATATGTATATATACACACACATATATGTGTATATATATACATGTGTATATATATATATATATATATATAGAGAGAGAGAGAGAGAGAGAGAGAGAGAGAGAGAGAGATTCATTTGCTGATTAATGGTAGTACACACTTTAAGTTCCATCACTGGGAAGGCAAAGGCAAGTGTATCTCTGTGAGTTCAAGGCCAGTCTGGTCTACAGAGTGCATTCCAGAACAGCCAGGACTATTATACAGAGAAACTTTGTCTTGAAACCCCCTCCCAAAAAAGGAGAGTGATTCATTCTATAAGTTCTGCTACTCTAGAAAACCCCAATAGACTGACCATTAAAATTCAATTTATTTTAGCAAGTGTTTTGTTGCTTATCTAGTTATGTGTTTAACATTATAGTTGGTGTTTTAATGCATGGACCACTATTGATTGTATGCACTTTCTTCCACATTTTTGAAGTATTTTATGGGGAGAAGAAAAACGGAGAAAAGATAAATGCCAATGCAATCCCATTGCAAATAATTAGATGAGACAATTCATAAGTCTATCTGGGTACATGGCAAAGGGAAGGAGAAGTTTAGTTGAAGGATTTCATGACATCATTTGGGTCTTCAAAAACAAAGTGAATAATTGGAGGCAGGCCATAACTACTAAATATAGTGAGAATCAACTGCATGTGACTATAAATTAGCCCATGTGATTCTGATCTAAAATTTTGATGAAAGTGTATTAACAAAAGTATACCCAGATTCATTCTAGTGCCCTTCTCCACATCTTGGCTCACTTTTGCTTTGTAAATTGTGTCTTTTAAAGTCAATGCCCTTCCCTGGTAATGAGATTGATGACTAACTCATCTGCCATCATAGAGCCCGCATCTAGTAGCTGATGGAAACAGAAGCAAACAACCACAGCTAAACACTGAGCCAAACTCCTGGAATTCCATTGCAGAGAAGGAGGAGTGATAAGAAAAAGGGTCAAGATCAGGCTACAGAAACCTACAGAAACAGCTGACCTGAAGAAGGGAGAGCTCATGCCCACCCCCCCCCCAGACTGATAGCTGGGAAACCAGCATTGGACTGACTTAGACCCTCTGAATGTAGGTCTCAGTTAGAAGGCCTGAGCAGTCTAAAGAACCTCTGACAGTGGAATCAGGATGTATCCTTGGTGCACAAAAGGACTTTGGGAGCACATTCTCCATGGAGGAATACTCCCTTAACCTAGAGGCAGGAGGGAGGGCCTAGACCCTACTCCAAATGACTTGACAGATTTTGATGATCCCTCCTGGAAGGCATCACCCTCCCTGTGGTGTGCAGGGAAGGGAATGAGATGGGGGGGGTGGACAGAGAGCATTGGAGGGATGGAGAGAGACCTGGGATCAATATGTAAATTAAGAAAAAATAAATATATAATATATATTGAATAATTCAACCATCTTTAAAAAATAAAAAAATAAAGTATTTTCAAATGCTTTCTTCAGACTGAACTCAAGGCAGGGCACAAGCTCCTGAGGAAGTGAAATAAGGGTATTTCACCTAAGCGTGATGATGATGATGATGATGATGATGATGATGATGATGATGATGATGATGATACTCTTGAGGAGAAATCAAGAAACAGAGAAGCTAAATGAACAGTAAGCAAACATAGCCTGCCACATTATAAAGGACTTGATGTTTTGTGTGCTCATAAGTTAGTTGATAACTTGTATTTCATAAATTAAGAGAAAAGGATTTCCTCTGGGTCCTTTATAGGAAGTTCACTGGCTGAGGCTTAAGCAGAGTGATGATCAATAAGAATCCAGGACCAGAGTCAGAGAAGGTAAAAAGCATTTCTTCTGAGAAAGGATTGAGCGTCCTCACTTAGTACATTGATGAAATGTCAGGAGTGCAGATTCATGGTAACACAGGAAACAAACAATCTGTGGTTTCAAGAATTCTCATACTCCCCAGCAAACCCAGGAGTTGGGAGGTAGGGCATGAGAAAGTTCATGGTTATAGTCACCCTTCTGTAAATTGCAACAATGACAGGGACACAAATGCTCCTGAGAAAGCAGCTGTTTTCCTCCCCAATGTAGTCTGACCACCACGAGGAAAAAATTATGTAAGAGGAAATATGCTTTGTCCATAACCGAGTTTATTAGTTTAGCAGATCTGTTTAATAGATGACTAAAGACTCCATTCATCAAACTGGCTCATGAGCAGCCATCTGTGGAAACACTGCTGAAGACCCAACAAGGGCATCATACAGAAAGACCTTGCAGCCCACAGTTTTGGAGAATTTGATATAAATACAAGAATCAAAGATCAGTGCTCACTACCTGAGATTATCAACTGACTTCTCTGAAGCTACATAGAATAGAGCTCTGTATCATGAACACTGAGTGACTTCCAAACAAGTTAGGTTCTACATAGGTTTAATTCCCAACACCTACATAGCAGCTCATGACTTTCTGCAACTCCAGTTCCAGGGATCTGACATCCTTACACAGACAAACATGCAAGCAAAACACTAATGCACATAAAACAAAATAAATATTTTTTAAAAACTGGAAGATGGGATTATCCCACTGAGATCACAGGTCAAGAGAGGGGCTGGAAATAAATAAGATAAGGAGAAATGGTACTAATTAAAGGGCCTTTACTTTGCTGAAGGCAAGGAAGTAGGATTAGCATAATAGTCTGTATAAATGATGCCAATTCAAGGTGGGATGTATATAACCAGTACTCTTCTCAGTCCATAGACAGTAAAATAAAATACTTAAGTGGGAGAATCCTTGTGCAAAAGGCTGGAAGACCCTATGGTTTGAACTTCTCTCCTGAAAGCTCATGTTTCAGAAACTATCACCAAAAGAACGAGTCCCACATTTCTGGAGTAGTCTTGCTGTGCTTGGCCCACCTAACTGCCCAAAGCCTTTCCCCACATCACGATGCCAGCACAATAATCTTAAATTTCCTTTGTAAGTTACTCAGTTTGTGATGTTCAATACTAAATAAAAGAAGATACATTGAAATATAACATTTTTCTCTTTTTTCCTTTCAAATAGAAACAAGCTTTTTTTTTTTTTTTTTAACGTATCAATCCCAGTTCCCTCTCCCTCCCCTCTTCCCCTGTTCCTGGGCAATCTATGGGGCCTCTGGTAGTGGAACAGTATTTATCCCTAGTATAAGAATGGACTTTGGGAGTTCATTCTACACAGAGGGATATTCCCTCAGCCTAGACACATGAGATAAGACCTAGACCCTGCTCCAAATGATATGACAGACTTTGAAGATTCCCATGGAAGGCATCACCCTCCCTGAGGAGCAGAAAGAGAATGGGATAGCATTTTCTCTTTTTAATTGGCTCTTTGTTTCTGCATAAGCTTTATTTCATTTATTTACTATTATTATATTATTATTGCTATGGCTGTTGTTGTGTGATATATGTTTGTATAGACACGCATATGCCATGTGCACATACAGAGGTCAGAAGACAACTTATTAGTTTCAGTTATCTCCTTTGTATAGGCTTCACGGATCAAACTCAGGTTGTCACACTGGGGCTATAGTCCCTTTACCAGCTGAGCCATCTCACCTGCTCTGCATCTTCAGACATATAAAATTCCCTAAAATGGAATAAAGCTTAATGTAAAGCTCTACCTACCGGAGGTTTAAATCTAGGTCAAATCCCTCTCTGAGTCATTGGTAATTTGCTCTATATCCTCTGAGTCTGGTTTATCTCTAACGTGGAAACAGTAACTCCTCTGCTTTCCTACCTCACAGAACAGGGTATGTTTGATTTAAGGCATTATAGAGATCCCTGAGTAAAATTGATTCTTGTGCATGTCAAAAGTGAAGCAGCCCATGATTCCCTCCCTGTATGGTCTCCAAGGCAAAAGGGATCCCCTTTCCCTCTTTTCTCCATCTCTCTTACCTCCCACCCCGCTTCCTTCTCTCAGCTAGTTTAGTCACACTGGCCCCTTGCCCTTTCTCCAGCACTTTATCCTGTTACTAGAATGGTTGGAGCCAGAGCCTGGGCGGTGGCAGCACTAACAAGCTGGGTTCAGCTCCTAGTTTCAGTAGGTGTCTTAGGGTTTTTATTGCTGTATAGACATAACGTGACCATGGCAACTCTTATAAAGAAAACCCTTAATTGGGTGGCTAGCTTAGCGTTTCCGAGGTTCCATTCATTATCATCATGATGGGAACATGGCATCATGAAGGTAAATGTGTGCTAGAAAGACAGCTGAGAGCATTACATCTTGCAGGCCACAGGAAGTCCACTGACAGCCGAACTGAGGGAAGATTGAGCAAAACAGACCTCAAAGCCCACCCCCACAATGAAACACTTCCTCCAGCAAGGCCACACCTCCTAATAGTGCCACTCCTTCCGGGGGCCATTTTCTTTCAAACTACCACAGTAGGTCAATTTAAAGAAATAATAGCGGGAAGCAGAAAGAAGATGTATCCGGTGTATCTATATTGGGAAGAAGAACAAAGAGGTCTGGTGTACCCTCTCAATCCTTCATCAGGATGCCGATGATAGAAGGCTTGGGTTTAAACAGAAGGCAAGAGCTGAGTCTGGCTCCAGTCTCCCTGTAAAGGACTCTGACAAGCTGTTACTGTGTGGCATCTCTTTTCAAGAATTAAATCTCCTTCTGGCTGGCACCAGGGCTCAGTCTGTACCTTCTCCCAGCAGGAGATTCCTGGGGAAATTTCACTTTCTTGGGACTTATTATCTCAAAACTCTGATAAGTAAGGGGAGGACACAAATGTCTTCCTAGGATATCCTCATTCCTGCCAGAATGACTATATGGCCTGCACTCCTGTGCCTTAGCATAGTCTCCCCTCTGCCCATACATCCTGATGTAGTCTGTCAGCTTGTCTGTCTCACCCTCTTCCTCTGTCTTATTTAATGTAAAGTTTTCAATGAAACTTGTCATAATGCATGCTATTTATAGCTGCCCACTTCCTAGCCTTCCTAATCATACACCTTATATTTTTTATTGTGAGCCTAGCCTTTAACTGCTGAGCCATCTCTCCAGCCCTATATATACCTTATTTTATTTCTTTTAACCTGAACTTATTTGCACTTATGATTATATTCCATCCTCTACCAATGTTTGGAAAATATGTATTTTTGTCTGTTTTAGATCCTAGGATGAGGATAAAGTCTAGGAAGTTGGTAAGCACTTGGGAATGTCATATTTGTGAAAACTCAAATTAGCCTCCCTGGCAGACTGCCTTTTGCAATTCAGTTTAAATGCTTATACCCAACAAAGTATCTAGTCAGCACTTTGCTATCAATCTACTTGACTTTTGCTTTGTTTCCTTTGGAGACTGCAAAATTAAGATTTTAATTTGTACCCATTGGCTGCTGCCCAGGAAAGAGCATCAGGAAAAGCAAGGTCAGATGTTTTTGTTCACTGACATACTGGTGAAGGGAGACTTTGGAAGAGTGGAGTGGGATGGGCTGGCTGTGGCTGCACGGGAGATGAAGAACAGAGATTCCCTCCTGTGTGGGTTGAGCAAAGTATTTTCTTTGCGTCTGATAAAATGTGCCCTGCTCGTTGAAAAGAGATACCAAAGCCCACTGGTCTCTCTTTTAGGCTTCTTTTTCTTGTTTACAGAATATGTTGTTTGGACTCAGTGGCTTGGGGAATCTGTGATTGTGGCTCAACTGTGAAACAAATCTAGAGTTCTGCCAGCAAGAACTCCATTTCCCACTGGGAGTCATGTTCTTCTTTGGAATTATCTTCTCTTGGCCTAGAACTGTGCTAAATTACTCTCAAATGGCTTGCTTCTGGGTCAGTTTTTACATAAGGACATGGTTACCTCACCAGTTCTTGTCAAAGCCAAGCAGAGTAACTGGAAAATGGGGATAGGGGAGTAACTGGAAAAAAGGCTCCTGAGGAGCTTTTGTATCTAACCTGGTGGATACAGTTTAGTCAGGGTTTGAACACTCCCACCACATGACATTATATAGAAAATTCAGAGGACATCCAGAGAAGCAATACACCAGGCTTCAGAGTCAAATGGCCCTGGCTTTATGACTCAAAGCTGCTTACTAGTTACATGACAGAGCAAATGACCTAACCTAAGGGGAGACTCAGCTGTCCCCTCTCTACAAGTGGCTACAATGTTTTCCATGTCAAGATACTCACTCTGTGGTGGTCAAGTGTGATTACTGGTGCATGCAAATTCTTCTTGTTAGTAATTACGAGTCTTCCAAGAAGTCAAGGCTTAGTTTTATTCATCAGGACCATTCCCCTTAAATGACAAGAGGGAATACCGAAAGCAGGAGAGGACAATGGACAGTGGAGTCAGCTGGTGAAACTCTGGCTGAAGTGACAAGATCAAATTGTCAGCCTCAGTGCTGCTGGTCTGCAGGTGAGCAGGAGCCTTGTAGGAAACTGAACCAAAGCCTGAGAATACATACAGAAAGTGGCCCTCATCCCATCTCCTCCTCCCTCACTTTCTCCTTCCTTCCTGGTATAATGCATTCATCCTACAATGCCTAATCCAGGTAGACACAGGTTTTCTCTACACCTGGACTCAGAAAGCCCAGGCTCAGGACCCAAAACCAGTCTGTCCAGCTTCTAACAGTCTGCTCTGTGACCTTAAAGGGGCTACTTGAACTCTCTGTTTCCCAGTTAATCTATTTGTAAAGAGGAGGCTTACAGTATTATCTACTTTGCAAGTGTGATATGAAAATTAAATGAATTCTTAATGAGAAAAACCTAACATGGTGTCTAGCACATGGGCCTTTGGAGTTCCCTATTATTATCCATGAAATAAGTTGTTTGCAGCATCTGTGAGGTCCAATGAGTATCACTAAGGATTTTCCCTATATTCATTGGACTTTACCTGTCCTGTGTCCCTTACTCCATCCACCCTGTTCCATCACTCAAGTTTCACAGCTTCCTTGATTAGCAGAAATTATTTAGCTGTCCAAGTGGCTCGGTTTATTGTTATAGATGCTCTTTGCTAGGAATTTGAGCTGGGGAAATCAGGTATTTGTCTTCCCAGAGTCTTGTTGTATTCAGGAAAACAACACTGCGTTCCTGCACAGGAAGGAGACACCAGAAGTCTTGATTCTGAGCAGGGTCCGCACAAACACTTGTTATCACCACAGAGGATCAGGACAGACTGTGCATTCCACGGGACACAATGGGATTCTGTAGCACAAGCTGCTGTCACCATCAGCAGAGGCCAAGTGCTCTGGAGTCAGAAGTCAGGAGCTGGGACATTAGATAAAGCTCTGTGTTTCGTGTGGGAGATGTAGGGGTTGTTGATTCCCCGGAAGGGCCAACTTCTCAGCTATTGAATGGGAATTACAAAGCCAACTCCCTGGGTCTGCTATTGTTTTACTGCTTGTTGCTTCTTTGTGTTTTTGTCTCTCGAGACATAGACTTGCTGTGTAATCTTGGCTGGCTGGAACTTACTGTATAGCACAGGTTGGCTGGGATTCATGGCAACCCTCCCCATTCAACCTCCAGAAGGCTGGGATCTGAGGCACGTGCCACCATGCCTGACTTATAGATTGTTTCAAGAATTAAGGGAGTTGGGGGTGGGATGTGAATATGGTTAAAGTACATGAAGTACATTTATAAAAATAGAATGAATCCTGTTACTTTGTATAACTAATACAAGCTTTAAAAAACTAAAACAAAACAAAACAAAAAAGTACTAAGGAAGCTATGGTCCCTGGAGAGACATCAAGAAGAACCATGGGAAGATTGGAAGCTGTGCTGGTGCTGGTTATAATTGCTCCTGCTAAGAGTCTCAGCACACAGAAGCCATTTGTCTTTTTTAAAGCACAGGGCCTTCCTGATTTGTTTCTTTCTTTGTCTTGTGTGACTCTTTCCTTATTATTATTATTATTATTATTATTATTATTATTATTATTATTATTTAGCTAAGTCATTTTTTTGAAGTCATTTAGAAAGTAAAGCCCTTACAAGTCATCACAACAAAAGATGCCCATTCTACTGACGCTGAAGCTTCACGTGACCTCAACACCCATTACTAGCTTCTTTATGACTTTGGGGAACACAGCAGGGGACATCTGCACATTGTAAAATATAGACTTTCCTCTTTGCCCCTCAACCTCAAGCTATTATTCTTCCATGCCCATTGTTCTATAATTTGTTTTTCCCTCTTAAACACTTCCATATTAGTGCATAGAAAATCTTCTAATTTCCTTTCCTTATTTTGTAACCATTGAATGAGTTCCTTTGTATAACTATGCTGTCATTTAATAGGCCCCCATTGAAAGAGATTCAAGGTGTTATGATTCCACATGAGTGAGACCTTGGTGGGTTGGGTCTAAATCATGGGGCAGGTGGAGCTTGTATGGAAAGTTTGATTGGGAGAAGGGAGAAGAGTGGAAAAAGGAAAGGGAGAGAGGGGAGAGAGAAAGGGAAGAGGGGAGGAGAGAGAGGGAAAGCAAGAAAGACAAAGGTGCAGAGAGACAGAAAGTTACAGAGAAAGAGAGGGAAGAGAAAGGGCATGCAGAGCAGGGAGGGAGAAAGAGAGAAGAGAGAGAGAGAGAGAGAGAGAGAGAGAGAGAGAGAGAGAGAGGTGCAAAGAGTCAGAGAGCTAGAGAGAGAGACAGACCAAAGGAGGAAAAATTAAGATTAAGATGAAGAAGAGAAGGGAGTAGGCAGAGTTCTGTCTTTTAAAGGGACCACACAGCAGGCCAGGGTACTGCCTGTTATGATACACTCTGCCAGGTCCCCAAGGGGTGGGGCCAGGTGTGGCTGTATGCTAACAATCAGTGCCCATATAATGTCATAACTATTTGAATTTCAATTACTTTCTGTGGCTCTCAAGACTGGCAGATATTTTCCCCATCCATGTAGAAACAGAACTTAATATTTTCTCACTAAATGCTTGATGACTGTATGGAAAGAGGCCACACCTTCTGAATTGTTCATTGTGGCAGAGGAATTCTTAACCCCTTTGATAGCAGGACCTTGGACCTCTTGACTTTATGGTGGCTGGTTGTATCACCACAATTGCTTGACATGCAGATGTAATCCTTTGTAACCTCTCTTAAGCAGCAAATAGAGGAATGGTACTGCTGACTCAGGAAAGTAGGCTGTGGTCAACAATTTGCATGGATAGAAACGTGTGTTTAATCATGACTAAGTCAGTCTACCATTTCCCAAACCCAGTGGGATGTGATTAATTAATCAATCACCAAATAAGAAAAACAACCGAGGATGGAAATGGAGTCTTTATTTTTACTTCACTTTACTCCCGAAGTTACTTGGAGTACAACTGTCTTCCTTGGGTTCTGATAAAAGGCAGATGACAATTGAGGGTCTAGGTGGGATGGAGCTTACTAACAGTCTCACGGATATTAGCACTATTGATCCACAAATAGCCCAGAAACCAAGTGGTGGAAGTGTTCATAAAACACAAGGACACAAATCCAAGGAAAATAATTTAAAACGTGTGGTATAGTTACCTTGAGGTCATTGGTTTTCTTTCTAGGTTAACTTTGACTTGTGTGTGTGTGTGTGTGTGTGTGTGTGTGTGTGTGTGTGTGTGTGTGTGTGTGTTTTGTTTTGGTTTTGTTTTGTGTGTGCTGTTGTTGTTGTTTTTCAACTGATTGCCTAACATGATTTGTGTCAGTTGTAGGTTGAGAAATGAGAGAGACTGTCATCTTTGCCACTTCTGTCACAGGCAGCATGGGGAGATCAGCCCCAACACATCTAGGTTTGTCATAAAGCTGCAGCTATGTGACAAGAACAATGAATGGCGCCACACCTGTTGCTTTTTTTTTTTTTTTTTTTTTTCAGTCAACATCCTGTGCTAAAGTTCATGGTGCTGGCAATTCTTAACTGAACCGTCTACATTATATGTATGATTTTAGCCTGCAGATAGTACAGCCAGTTCTATTTGTGAGTAGGTAAGACATTATACCCAAAGAATTCATGCAACATCTAATTCTTACCTAAATTTCACCAGAAAAATATAGGCTTTGTACATAGGAAGTTAAAAATCCAGTAACATAGGAAGCCCAGTTCAGCAGAACCCATTATGGCCATGAGACATGAGATCATGAGGCAGAATAATTCTATCCTGAATTATTCTTATTTCCTCGCATTTACTTACAAGATCTCACTATGTAATCCCAACTGACCTAGAACTACCTATGTAGACCAAGCTGGCCTCAAACTCAGAGAGTTATGCCTGCCTCTGCTCCCAAGTGCTAAGATGAATGGCACAAAACACCACGTGGAGCTGATCCTCATGCTAGGGCCTGTGGTTTATATACTCTCTAACACTTGGCTGGACCTGGGAGGGAGTATGTTGTTAATAAGGTGTCAGGTTGCTGACCAATTAAAATAATTGGCTGTCACTGTACCTCCAGTTTTAGCCCATGCATGGATACTCTAATTTAACCAATTATTATGGGTCTTTTGTCTTGGTTTGATTGGTGTCTTTGTCACTAAGTGTTACTGAAATAGAGTACTGAAATAGACTCAGAGATTTTCTTTTTTTTTAATTAACTTATTTTTTACATTCGAATCCAAGTTCTCACTCCCTCTCCTCCTGCTCCCCCCACTCCTCCTCCCCACCTCTGGTGTGCTCCTCTGAGAGGGTAAGTCCTTCCCTCTCTAATAGAGGCAGAGATGTTTAAGATATGTAAGTTTCCTCCAAGATTGGCATTCCAGTCCTCCAGAGAAGTCTTTAAAGTGGATGGTAAACAATTCAAGACAGCTTTAGGAAGTCCCTGAAACTAGCACATCCCCTCGGCCACTCCCTGCCAGAGTAGGCAATAAAAGCTGAGTCCTCTCAGATAGCAGAAAGAGCTGCAAAGACAACTGTCGAACCAGAGCAGCTGCATGGAAGAATCAGAAACCAGCTGAGCTGCCTGGAGAGGTTTAAACCAGCTGAGGCACCTGAAAAGGATACTCCAACATGGTGAGCGGCCTGAAAGCTGTTCAGTGTGCTCCAAGTTTCCAGTTCTGTGAGCTGACATCCATACTGGGCTTAGGTAATGCAACCGTCTTTGAGTCATGTCTGTTCCTTCACCAACATCCCTTTAAGTAACCCCAGTCAAACTCATTGGCTCACCAAGTTGGACTTTGGTGATATCTGAACTTTGGTCTGTCATGGATTCCCTATCTGGGGTAAGTGAATAGACATGTGTTGGATCTCCCAGGAAAGGTTGTGTCACACAACAGTAGGAAACATCTTTAATTCCAGTACTTGGGAGGCAGACACAGGCAGATCTCATGAGATCAAGGCCAACCTGGTTACATAGTGAGTTCCAGGATAGCCAGGGATATGTAGAGATCCTGTCACCCCAAAAATAAAAGCAGGGATGGAGAGATGGCTCAAAGGGTAAGCGCACCAGTTGCTCTTCCAGAGGACCCAGGTTCAGTTCCTGGTGTGATGAAAAAATTAATAATTAAAAGATAAAATTAGGGCTTATGGCAAGAAGGGAAAACTAGAGAGAACAAGAATTTCTGCCAGTAGATAACTCCCTGACTAGAGAGTATAGAGCCCACATGCTGTACTCAGGAGGTAAAGAAGAAAGCCAGAGCCCACCACCAGCATCCTCCCTGCCCCATTATCTTGAGAACAAGGCCACTGAGCCTGCCAACCTTGTAAAGAAACTTTGTACTGTATAAAATGTCAGTAACCTTTGGAAACCTTGTGAACTGAGACTAACAGTCTCAAGTCTCCCTTTCCCTTCTCCCCTTTAAAAAGGCTCCGGAATTGTAAGCAGGCACCTTACTCTTCTGATAGAGTGAGGTTCCAGCCAGTTTGTTTCTTAGCAATAAAAACCTTTTACTTTTGCAGTCAGGAGTCACTTCTTCGGAGGTTGAGGAAACCTGGTAAGCACAACACCTGTCACCCACATGGCAGGTCATAGCCATTCCACTGTATAAAATAAAATAAATAAATTATTACCAAAAAACCAGCAAAGAATGTACAAAGTTAGGGTTAGGCATCCTGGCACATCCCAACACTCAAGAGGCTGAGAAAGGAGGGTGGCAAAAGCAAGGGCAGTCTGCAAGACACAACAATGTTCAGGACAGCTATGGAGGGCACACATATAAAGATATGAGAGATGGATGAATATACAGTAAGATAAAATGACTGAAGGAAGCAGAAGTGGTTTGCTTAGTGCTGGGGACAGACACTTTCAATGGCCCTCCTCAGAGCCAGTCTCCTCCCAACTGCTTTCTTCTCTCAGGGCACTGCAACCTGATGGTGCGCATTTGCCCAGCCAAGAATAGGCACAGTTCTTAGAACATGTTACTTCCATACGACTCTCGCCTTATCACTTACTGCTCATTGCCAACTTCCCCACTGGCTGAATTTGCCTCCTGACTGTGCTTTTCTGAACTCTACCTGACCTTGACATCTATCTGAACATCCTGGAACTCGCTGGATGCCACTGGGTCTGTAGTCAACATCCATTTTCCAGCTGTTTTCCACCCCCAAATCCCTCACATGGAGCAGCTCTGCCTCCACTGGGTGCTAATCTCCTAACCCCTTCACCTGTGTCATGTTATGAGTCCAAAGAAGGCCAGACTCCTCCTTGGTCTTGAGCCCAGCCAGTCTCACGTGTCCTTCCTCCCCCAGATGGCCCAGGACTGGCTGTCCCTCTCCTCAGGCAGACCTCCATGCCCCAGGCCATCTGTCTTCCTTGGAAGCTTCTTCTGCAGCTAGGACTGGTGTGTGTGGGGGGGGGCAGCTGGGTCAAGGCAAGAATAGACAAATGAGTCTATGGTCTCATTTCCTTTTCATCCTTATACCTTGCCTGTAGCAAGTCAGCCACTTAGGCTGTCACTGCCATCACTGACCTCAATCTTACCAACTAATTTTCCCTTTAATTTTTTTCAATATGTTGTATTTGTTTTCAGTTGCTATCATAACAAATTAACATAAACCAGATGGCACAACAAAACAGAAATGTACTCTTTCATAGTTCATGAAGCCAGGAGCCTACACTGAAGTTCAGCAGGCTTGGCTCAAATCTGAAACCTCTGGGGATAATGTGTTTCAGGCCATACTCCCAGCTTTTGGAGGCTGCTGAAAGCCTTGGCATTCCTTGGTTCCTGGAATCATATATGTAATCTTTGCCTATGCTTTAACATACACCTTTATGTGTACTGCCTTCTTCCCTCTGTGAATATTCTCTTCCCTCTGTGTATGTCCTCCTCCCTCTGTGTATGTCCCCTTCCCTCTGTGTATGTCCCCTTCCTATAGGTAAACCAGCCCTTATATTTAGATTTTATCCTAATACAATATGATCTCATCTCCATCGTTCTTAATTAAACACAGGAAGACACTACTTTCAAATGCAAGTAAATTGTTGCATATACATATATACCCACATACAAGGGTCCAGGGGGATATGAAATTTGATTCTACACATGTGTTAATTTTGATCATCATAACACATACTTCAGAATAAAAAAACAACTTAGAAGGAAGTAGTATTTATTTGACAAATTATTTTAAAGGTTGTAAGCCATGGACACATGGTTCTGTTGTTTCTGGATCCCTGATTAGGCATAGTATCATGTCAGTAAGGTTGGGGACACTGACAAAATTTCTCACTTCCTGGCAGCTGGAAAGCAAAGAGACAAACAGAGGAAGGGATGGGAGCAAGGCGCATTTTCTATTGACCTGCTTACAGCCAGGTCCAACCTCCTGTCATCTCTACTACCTTTCATTAATGTCATTAAATTATGAACCAACAACTAACTGACTCAATCATTCATGAAGTCAGAGCCCAAAAGAACTATTCATTTTCCCAAGGCCCTACTTCTGGACAATTGCTTGCTTCAAGAACCAAACCTTTAATGCATATGACTTTCAAAAGGAGCACTTAATTTCCAGATGAATAAAATTGGCCAACCCTCCATTTCTTAGGAACTTCTAACAAACTACAGCCTTTCTCTTTGCTCATCTTTCTGTAGAGGCCAGAATTTTTACTATCTGTAGGATATGGTGATGGGGATGTCCTTTTTATGCTGTGAATATATGTTTCTCTTTTTGGTTGATAAATAAAGCTGTTTTAGCCAACAAACAGACAAGATTTAGCCAGGTGGGAAATTCAAACAGGGATAGAGAAAGGTAGTAGGTGGAGTTAGGGAATTGCCATGTAGCTGCCAAGGAAGCAAGAGACCCAGGCATCACTAGTAAGCCAAGGCCACATATAGATGTGCAGATTAATAGAAAGGGCTAATAATTTTAGAGAGAGCTAGCCAACAGAAGCCTAAGCAACAGGCCAAACAGCTTATAATTAATATAAGCCTCTGTGGGACAAGGTGGGTCAGAAACTTCCATCTGCAATGTGCATTGAAAAATATCTGGGCTTACACTCCTCTGGCTTCTGCCTTGAAGTGACAGATGCCCTTTCATCTTTGTGATGTTTCTGATGCTAGGAGCATCTGAACTGGTCATGTCATCCCATATAGAACATTCAGTATGAAACTTACTGGTGTAGTATAACAGAACAATATGGTTTTGGCCAAATACTGTGTTTGTATGCTTTTTTTTTATGATATAGACTCTGGCTATGTTGCTCAGCAGGCTTGAAACACAATATTACTATAGTATGTAAAAGGCAGAGCAGCAGAAAATCCTTTTAACCAACCTAATGAATTGTGTGTTCACCCTAAGAGCAATGGGAATGAATTAGCAAATGACTGAGGAGAGACTCTGTGTAGAATTTCCTTATTAAAACTATTGTCTTGAGACAGGAGAGGTGGTTCAATGATTAAAAGCACTTGCTGCTTTTGCTAGCAAGTTTTATGCCAACTCTAGCTTGACACAAGCTAGAGTCATCAGAGAGTAGGGAAACTCATCTAAAAAAAAAAAATGCCTCCATAATATCTGGCTGCAGACAAGCCTGTAGGGCATTTTCTTAATTAGTGACTGATGGAGGAGGGCCCAGCCCATTATAGATGATGCCACTCCTCGGCTGGTGGTCCTGGATTCTATAAGAAAACAGGCTGAGCAAGCCATAAGGGGAAAACCAACAAGTAGCACTCCTCCATGGCCTCTGCATTGGGTTCCTGAATCCAGATCCCTGCCCTGTTTGAGCTCCTGTCCTGACTTCCTGACAGTGATATGGAAATGTAAGCCAAGTAAATCCTTTCTTCCCCAACTTGCTTTTAGTCATGGTGTTTCATCATAGCTGTAGAACCCCTAACTAAGACACTGTCCTTGTAGGGGAATCTAGTTTTCAGGACCCATGTAAGTTGGCTCACAACTGCCTAAAATCTAGAGTTCCAGGAGATCTGATGTCCTCTTCTGGTCTTTACAGGCACCTGCACCCACATGGCAGATAGACATGCACAATACACATAAGGAAAAATAAATTAAAAAAAAAATTTAAAGAACATTATTCTGTATGCAACATGGAAAACAATTTGGAAGCAGGGGTTGTGGTGTAGAGAGCATTGAGAGATGGTCTCCATTGGGTTTGGTGCTCCTGGAAGCAGTCTGACAACAAAGTAAAGAAGAATGTTTTCTTTAGGACATGTTAAATTTGATTTACTAATGAGACTGTCAAAAGAAGGTGTTAGAGTCTGACAATGAGGTTCTGGAGCTCAGAATAGAAATTTGGATTAAGCAAGATAGCATGTAAAACACTGATTTCAGCATTTAGACCTAGGCGCTAAACCCATGTTATGTTTTCACATACATAAAGTCCATATTGTGAACAAATTAAATTTGTAAGGCAGACTGTCTTAGCACATTTCAAAGTACTAATGCAGCAATACATTGAAAGAATAATTGCAATACATTAGGAGAAGTTAATAAAGATTAGATGGAAATAAGGAGATCCTGTCTCTGAAAATACTATATCTGTATATCAGCGTAATAAAGTTGACTTTGGGAACTTCACAGCAAAGAGGGGGAGAATCTCCACCTGTTATTTACAAAAGCTTGCTTTGTTGTTTTTTATTTGTTTGTTTGTTTGTTTTGTTTGCAGGTAGAAGTTAACAATTCCAGAAATGGCCTGCTCTATTGTTAGCAATAAGAGCAGTAATTAAAGAGACAAGAACACTGGTTCCAGTGCTTATCCTGTCTCAGCACCCAGACCCCTTTGCAGACTACTCTTGGGTCCCCTGGATGAATTGTTTAAGATGACTCCCTCCAGTGTTAAATTTTTATAGCTTACTACAAAAGTCTCCCAGAAGCTGTGCTCTTGTTATTTGAACAGAAGGGTTCACAGGAGAGTCACCAAAGATCCAGACCTGCTCATTTTATCCTCCATCCCAGAGCATGGGAAGTCTCAGAGCTACTCCATCATCTGATGGACAGTCACACTGTTTGGTATGGTTATTTTTCCAGTGTTTTCTTTTAAGTCAAAGGCCAGTGGTTTCCCCACTTCCTGCCCTGACTGAGGGAGGAAGAAGGGAATTGCAGAGACAGCTGGTTGAAGATCTTGGCACCTGGAGATCAATCAGTCTATGGGTAATTAGTGAGGGAACTGAGGTACCACTTGGGGGTTCAAAACCCCTGGGGCCCCAAAGTCTTGAGACCAAGAAAGGCAGCTGACATGAACTGCTGACAGCAGACCTCACTTAAGTTCAAACCCACCCCCACCCCATTCCAAGAGGAAGCAAGCACCCTGAAGAAGCCTGGGCACAGCAGAGTGAAATACATGTGTGTTCAGGTTGAAGAATTTCGTGGGAAGGAAAGGTGTGTTGGTGAACTAGGGAGCTTACATTTCAGTTCTACTAATGGGTTCCATGCCCTTAGCTTTCTTATTTGTGTAAATTTTATTACTCCCCTGACTTACCTCACAGACTGTCACAGAAGCAGTAAGATCACAGGTAGGGGAGCAAAGCACAGGGCTCAACATGTAGCAAGGACTATTTCCCAACATGCATCTGAGGGTATCTCAAAAGCAAACTGTTAAGATTTAAATCCGGGTGTTTCCAACAGGTTCATTTTCAGAGCTTAGCTTCCAGCTTGTAATGTCATTAAGGGCTGTGGAGCCCTTAGGGGGTGAGTCTTGGCCAGTAGTAACCGTAACCCAGTGGGGTACACTGGCAATCCCTGCAGTAACCATAGTCCAGTAGGGTATACTGGCAATCCCTACATTAGGGAGGAGAGTCAGCAGGAGCGAAAATTCAAGTAAATACCAGTTACATAAGAAGTTTGAGGCCAGCCGGGACTGTATGAGACCTTGTCTCAAAAACCAAAAACAAGAAGAAGGTCATGGTCTTTTAAAAATCCTGTGCATCCCTGGCCTTTCTGTTCAGTAACTGTGTGGTGAGCCATTAGTACAAGCTCCTCCCACTCTGCTTCCTTCATTATGACAGACTGACATCCCTCTGAGACCATGAGCTTTTCCAAGTTGCTTCTGACAGGTATCTGGTCATAGCAACAAGAAAGTAACCAATGCAGAGACGTCAATGTGACCTTACCTTGTAAACCTCAACAGGAAACTTCAATGTGAGATGCCCCTTGAGCAAAGGAAGGTTGCACTCCTCGATCTTCATTCTTGCAGGACTTTTGTAGGACCAATTAGGGAAAAGGAGAAAGGTATTGAAACAGAGAGAAACACAGACAGACAGACAGACAGACAGACAGACAGACAGACAGACAGACAGACTCACTTTGGACTGGAACCACCAAACTCCAGGGACAATAAGCCCTATGGAATGTTCCTTCACATGTTTGCAGCCACCCACAGCCCTAGAAATGTGTTTTGGATCACTGATCTCAGGACTGTCAATGCCAGAAATGTTTTTGCTACAAACCAACTATTGGAACATGTAATGGAATCTCCCCCAGGGTCCAGTAGTTCTAGGAAATAACATCAGATGGGAAAATCAAGCAATTTTCTCAACCACCTCAAACCTTTGGACAAGCGATTACCATTCACAGAAAGAAAAACTCTTCAAGCATTTCCAGATAGGTCTTTTATTTCTCCCTTAATCTTTACTGTGCTTTTACTATGTACCAGGCAGCTGGTAAGCACTTCAAACCTGTGAGTCTAAACCTAGTCAGATCATGTGTGGCCAGACATACAAGATCTTTCCATAACCACACTTACATTTTCTTCACAAGAATATGGTGGGATATTTCCTCTTTGCTTGTTTCCCATGTATGTGAATTAAACAGTTCCTAGTAGGTGCCTTGCTAGCTGCACAGCTATCAGATCCACGAAGCTGTGTCCTGTGGAGACCATGGCCCTCCCCAACACTCACAGCTTTACCACTACAGTCTGTCTGAATACCACCAAGGCTTATCTCAAGGGAAGTATACGGAATTCTGGATAACCTATCACTAGCCCTCCCCACACCCAGATGACCTGCAGACTCCCCCAGTTCCCTCCGTGGTCTATTGCTATCCCTTAGGGAAAGTCCATTTAGTCTTCAACCCTTCTAATTTGACCTCCACTTTCTTAATCTAATTCAGTTGTT
Organism: Cricetiscus sungorus; assembly: GCA_030556225.1. Taxonomy (NCBI): domain Eukaryota; kingdom Metazoa; phylum Chordata; class Mammalia; order Rodentia; family Cricetidae; genus Cricetiscus; species Cricetiscus sungorus. The sequence continues at coordinate 16,549,124 of JANBXA010000097.1, forward strand.
TTCAACCCTGGTTACCTGCTGCTTATTAGGAGCATCTGCAAATCAAAAATAGTATTTAATAAAATATAATATGGTGGAAGCATGGAATTTTTACAGTGGTATTTTTAAGAATTTCAAACAAGAAAGGAGGTTATTAAAGATACTGATTCATGAGCTTTTCAAGGACAGCTGAGAGACTGACTCGGAAGACTGGGCAACTTGGAGTGATCTTTGGCACTTCTTCTGGTAGGTTGCCCTGCAGAGGAGGTGTCTCCCTTCCCACCTTCATCTGGTAACAAATGCTGCCCCTTATGTCATCCCCCATCCTTACAGTGAAAAACTAAAAATTAGCATACAGTAATAGTGACTGCTTAGTTGATGTCAACTATGTGAGTTTGAACACTGAACCTGGAACATTCCCATTGTCCCACAAGCAATTCTCTTGAGTCTCTGCATTCTCGTCACATACCCCTTCCACCATTTCTCCAGCCACAACCAGTTCTGTTCTGCATCACTCTGACCTTGTCTTTTTGGCAGCAGGATAGAAATGGAATGGTACAGTGTGTAACATTTGAGACTGGATTCTTCCCCCCCCTGCCATCATGTCCTTGAGATCAGTCCTTGCTGAGGCATGTAGCAATAGCTTCTCCTTTTCACCGCTGTAGTGTGCCCTTGAGTGCATATTTATTTACCAGCTCTTATGTTGATGGATATTTGGCTTGCATCCACTGGATATTTGGCCACTGCTTAGTAGTAACAGCACTGTAAACATCCATATCTAGGTGAATCTAAGTTTTCAGTTCTCTTTGTTTAATACTTTGGAGTAGGATTTCTTGTTTATAAAGTAAGAAATGACCAAGCTCCTTCCCAAAGTGGCCACACTATTTTCTGGTCGATATGTATGAGAGCTATTGCTCAGACCCTTGCCAAAATTTGTTATTGTCAGCATTTTCCAGTTTGATCATGCTCATTGATGTGTGGTTTTCATTTGAGTTGTCTTTGCCAATTTTTAATGTTCCCTTGGGATTTCATGATGTAGATAGTGTTGCAAAACAATGACAAAAACTGGAACTCAGCTGCTGCTACTAAATTTACTAATGCTCCTTGCACATATGTGCTGTTTTCACCTGTTGTTGTGGGTGTCCTGTCCACTGTCCTGCCAACTGTCCAACACTCTACCTAGATGCTGTATTTTATTCCCTCTCCCACAACACAGAGGCACAGGTGTGTAATCCCAGCACTAAGGAGTTTGGGCAGGAGGATCACAAGTTTGAGACCATCCTGGGCTAGATAGGAAGGTTGTGTTACAAAATAGAAACAAACCCCTTTGTAACCACATCTCTATCTACCATTTCATTACTTTGCTCTCCCTTACAACAGAAGTCAGTGAAAGGGTCATGTGTATATATTGTCTTTGTGTCTTCCCCCATCTCATCACCTCTATCTTTCCTTTTCTGTCTACTCTAATCAACCTTCCACTTTTACCAATGAAAATCACTTTTGACAAATACATCCAATACCAATACAAAGTCCAAATACTACCACTCTCTGTTCATTCAGTCATCCAAAGCAGAGTTGGCCATTGTCCTTTTTTTAGCTAGCACTGAGGTGGTCCTTCCCTCTCTGCAGCTGCTCTGTCTCAGCCTCCTTTGCTCTGTTCTTTCTGACCTCTGGCCCTGGACTCAGTCTTCAGCCAACTTCTCTTTTACTAGCTTTCCAAATTATGGTACCTTATTACATAGTCCCAGACACACCTACAGCTTTATAGCTCACAACTTCACTTCCCTCCTATAGACTTTTCACTAAGCCCAAACTCATAGAACAAGCCATTTACTAGATCTGTTTGGAGTCCCATCAGATATCTATCTGCCTTAGGTACTTTTCCTGTTACTGTGATAAAATACAGCCACAAAAGCAGCTTACAGGAGAAAGGGTTCATTTTGTCTCACAGCAGTTCAAGGGAAACCAAACACAGTATTCACCTCAAGGCCAACTGGGAAGGGAAGCTCCATGACAACAGGGGCTTGAGGAAGTTGATCAATTCATCGAATTCATATCAGGAGGAAGAGAAAAATAAATGCCAATGTTCCCTCTTTCTCTATTTTTCTCTTCCTCTCTCTCTTTAAAGAAGTTAAACACCCAAGCCCAGAGAATACTGCTGCCCTCCTTGAGGGTGGGTCTTCCCACTACAAACAACCTAATCAAGTTGCTCCCTCACAGGCATGCCCAGTGGTTTATCACCTAAAGATTCTAAATCCCATCAAGTTGAAAATAATTACTCATCATCATAGCATCTAAAACAATGCATAACTAAATTCTTAAGAAATCTCCTAGTTGATCTTTGTTTTTTAAAGATCTGAAAACCTTAAACTCCATTCTCCATCTAGTAAGCTAAAAACTTTGGAAGTATGCTTCAATGTACCTTTCCATTTCTACCCTGCACCCATCAACTCAAAAAGTCTGTTGAAACTAACTTGAATATGTGTAAAAGGCAGTAATTCCTTCTATCTGTAACACACTAGTACAGGCACCGTCAGCTTACATTGAATTAGTAAAATACCCCGTTTCACAGATTGCCTGCTTCTAACTCCTTCCTTCATTGTAGTCTTCATTCAGAGCTTGGGAAATTTTAAATCTAAATGAAAATACATCCCTGAAGATGCTTCAGTCACCACACACACACACACACACACACACACACACACACACACACACACACACACACACACAACACACACACACACACACTACCATGGTAAAATCCAAAGCTCTTTCCACCTACCAGCCAAGATAGCATTCACCATCTTGTCCTGAGGTCATCCTTATCCTCACCCCTCATCACCATGCCCCACCCCCATCACTTCTGCTTATCTAGCACATTCCTGTGCAATTTATGTGTTTGGCTCAAGATAGCCAGTAGTGTCTTAAGTGTGTATGACCAGTGGATGACAGGAGGAAATTGTATCATTCAGAGCATGTTCCCATCTTGGAGCCTTTATACCACTTTTCCCCTCTGACCAGATGAATCTCTGCCAGGATGACTTTTGGGATCTTCTCTATATCTACTCAGGCCTTTGCTCAAATACCACTCTATAAAACAATCCCACTTCCACTTTTCCTGAAGTAGCATCTCCCCTCTACAAAACTTACAAGGTATATTTTTCTACAAGGCACTTAATACCTCCAAACTTAATTTATTGTCTACCTCCCACCTCTGCAAGCCCTGGGACACTGGTGTGATCCTTGGTTTGATCATTAGTGTATCATAGGTACCTGATATAGTGCCTAACACACTGTGGGAGTTCAGTATTAATTGAATAATACACAAATGGATCTTCTATCAAATACCATTTTGTGAATAACACACTGTGGGAGTTCAGTATTAATTGAATAATACACAAATGGATCTTCTATCAAATACCATTTTGCAAAAACTTCTCTTGATTTCAGCCGAGCTAAGTTTCATTTGGATTATGAACCTCAGAGGAACGTACTGAATGTGGCTTTGTTCTAACCACATTTCCCTATGATCTCTTTAAGAATGTCCCTGCTCTACACCAGTTTGTAATGGTATTATTTCAAAGGAGGAATACCAGTTTGGAGAACACCAAAAATGGAAAATTACCATCTATGTAATGTCTAAGGGTTCACACACACAAAGGTATGCATAAATAAACAAATTTGAACACGCGCATGATCCCATGCTCATACATAAACAATGTGGCCTTGAGATAAATACTGTTTGGTTTCCAAGTTAAAAGAAAACAAACTATGTTATATTTATCCTTTGGAACAAATCTTTATCTTTGCTTTTAAAATGATTTAAATAAGAAAAAAAATTCAACTCCATAGGGATACTCTTACAAAAATCAGTTGGCCAATTCGATTTTTAAAACCAGGTCATCCACAATTGAGAAATAACTAAACACAGAGCACAATGGGATGGAACCAAATATTTCTGCAGTCAACACAAACAAATTTATAGTTTTAAGATAACATTTCATTAAGTTCTTATGTTGGTTTCTGTGGTGATATCTTGCTGGAAGTTTCTATTCCACCCAGTCCCACAGCCATTTAGTCCCAAATAAACACAGGGAGGCTTATATTAATTATAAACTGTTTGGCCAATGGCTCAGGCTTCTTATTGGCTAGCTCTTTCTTAATTATTATCCCTTAACTATTAATCTGTGTATCTTCACATGGCCTTATCTTACTGGAGAATGCCCAGGCATCCTGCCTTCTGGGTATCCCACTCCAGACTCACTCTCTGTGTCCTTTTCCAGAATTCTCATGGTCTGGTAGCCCCACCTATATTTCCTGCCTCTATAGATCTGCCTGTCCATTGGCCAAAACAGCTTTATTCATCAACCAGTAAAAGAAACATTTATTCACAGCATACAAAAGGACATACCCAATCAGATTTCTTTTTTTCACTTTCAAAGTTCTACAATTATATCACAATAATTTTAGAAATTTCACATTAACGGCAAATATGTTGTGCCTAGCCGAATGTTCTGTGACTCACCCTACACAAAAGTTTTTAAATCTCTCTTCATAGAGTTCACATTTGTGAGCTCAGTTCTTCTTGGAATTCTACATCGCACTGCTACCCAGCCTCTCAAAGGTAATCCACAGATATCCCTTCACTGTGTCTGTAGGATTGTGCTTTATAGGAATGAGGTTAATAAAAGCAAATTCTTTATAAACCTTTACATATTGCTCAATTTTGCTTTTTAATTATTTCATTTGTTTATTTTGCTTACTAAATTTTTCAAATATCCTTAAATCCTTGACACCACTAGAAAAGCCTTATTTCTTCCTTTATTCATTCCACAAATACTCCTGGATACCTATTGTGCTATACACCTGTTCTGGGTGTTTAGGGGCTATCAGTGAAGGTGATTGAGAAAAAAAATATCTACCTCATGGAGCTGTTCTTAAGAAGAAATATAATTTTTTTTAAAATCTCAAAATTAAGATGAAAGTTGTTATGAAGAGCTATCACTCATAGGATGCTTGTCAGTTTCAAAACTAAGTTATGAAATTCAAAACTCTTTTTTCTTATAATTATTCTGTGTGCTGCATTTCATTGCCTTTCTCCATTTGACAATAAAAAAAAAAGTCCAGAGAGTTTATCTGGTTATGTTGGTCATGTGAGTCTTCAATCCCAAGACTATTATTTAACTCATACATCTATGAATAAATACAGAGATTAAGACATAAGGAAAAATCATAAAGAGTGACCAAAATTGCCTCTTTGTTGTTTGTTTGTTTTTCAAGACATGGCTTACTGATGCTAGTGATCTCTTCACTACGAAGGAAGTGGGGTCAAGTGAAACAGGCACTTAAGACTCTGTTGTCTTGCATTGTGAAGAAGAATTTAAATAATAGATGGATTTGCCATTCAGCTGAACTGGGGGTGAAGAAATTGTCTAGGATAATCCAAGTGGGGCTAGTGTGATTATGGGGGCCCTGGAATGAAGAGGATGGAAGTAGGGGAATGTGTGTCAGGGTGATCAAGCAGGAGAAAGACTGAGTCAGGCACTTTTTAAAGACAGAGTTAGACCAAGACACAAGGATCATGAACAATTCCAGAAGATTCTCCCCAGGCCTCCACATATGGATCTCCTGGTATGCTGGCATGCTGGCATGCTGGCCTAGTGGAACTCCATTTGGGTATCTGACTTCTAGAACTGTGAGAAAATAAACCTGGATTGTTTTGATTCATCACATTTGCAGTAACTTATTAGAGCTGAAAGATAGCACAGGAATACATGACTCTCTAGTGTATATGGCCAGGACTGAATAGCTGATTCCTTGAGTCTGGGAAAGTAGACTTTTAGAAGGTAATTCCAAATTATTTTCCAGAGCATTCAAACCATTTTCCCTGCTCACCAGCATCATATAAAGGTCATGGTTCATTTTTATCTTCTTATCCTCTACAGTATACTGTAATGTTTGAAGTTTTAAGTGTGTGTGTGTGTATGTGTGTGAAGGTAGTCACATCACATTCACAGTCAAGAGTGCAGACAGAAATTAATGCATTCCTCTATGCTCACTTGCTTGCTTGTGCTCAGCTTAATTTTCCACTCTTATACATGGTAGGAACCTCTTGCCTAGGAAATGGTGATGTCCTGAGTTGGTTTGGTTGCAGCCACATTAGTTAACATAATTAAGACAATTACACACAGGAATACCCACAGACCAATTCAATGTAGACAATTCCTAATTGAGACTTTCCCCCAAGGGAATCTTGCTTATGCCAAATTCATGGTTAAAGGTGACCATCACAGATGTGATCTGAAAGAGATCCAGCCCATTCCTCCAAAGGTGGATCATCATTCCCTTTTTTCTCCATTTATTTGCTACTGATATTTCATCAGCGTTCCACACTGGATCTATTTTGTGGCTCTCTGTTATATCTCTGCCTCACTACTACTAAGGCTAACTTAAAGTTTTATTTATCTTATTTCATGTTTATAAGTGTTTTGCCTGCACGTATGTATATGTATCACCCATCTATATGCCTGGTGTCTGTAGCAGTCAGAAGAGGACATCAGATTCACTGGAAGTAGAGTTACAGATGTTGGGAGCCATCATATGGGTGATAGAACTAGAATCCAGGTCCTCTGGAAGAGAAGCCTGTGTTTAACCGCTGAACCATCTCTCTATCTCAGTACTACACTTGTTTAGCTACTTCTGTCTGCTTAAGTTTGGTATCTGGTAAGACATCTTGCCTTACTCTTAGAATATCTTGGATATTCTTGGCCACATTTCCTTAATTTATCTTTCAAAATTTTTTGCCAAGACCCATGAACATTTTATTTGGGACATAGGCTATAGTTATATCAGTGTACCATCTTCAAGTTCACCTAGAGAGACTGGGCATCTTTATGATGGTAAAGGTTCTATCTCTGAAACAGGAAACTATCTCCATAATATATCACTCTCATGATGTATTGTGTTACTTGTAACATACTCTGGCCTGCATCTTTTCAGGCTGACTAAAAATGATACCCAGCAAGCCTCAGCTTACCCATCTGTAAAATGGAGACAATTTTTTTTTATCTGCCTTGCCAGATTATTTTGAGAATGGGGTTAAATAAAGCCTCTTAAAGATTTATTTTGAGTGCGTGTGGTAGAGGGTGATATCTGTGTCACAATGTGTGTGTGGAGGTCAGAGGGCAATACTTGAGGAAGTGCTTTTCTCCTTCCACAATTTAAGTTCCAGAGACTGAATCCAGGTCTCCAGGCTTGCTGGTAAGCTCCTTTACATCCTGAGCCTTCCCACTTGCCCTACAGCAGTATCTATCTCTAAGGATTGCTTAGATTCTCTTAGCTGACTGTTTTAAAAATATAAATCACCCAAACTCTAATATTTTCCAAGGAACTAATACTTCTTACCATCAGTTAAATGTGAGAATCATGAAAAAAAGAAAGCATACAGTGTGTTAGATGAAGAATCTTTTAGAAATAGAAGATTTTTCTGAAAGCATACATGTACAAAACCTTTTAAAATTATTTCACATGAGTCCTTCTCTTGACCACTGGGTGTGGCTCTCATTTGGGTCCCTGGTTTTGGTCTCCATCCTAATGTAGGCAAGTTGGGGAACAGTTACTTCTCTCACTTCTTTTTGTTTGTTTTCCTTTTTTATTTATTATATTTTCTTATTTTGCATATTGATCCCAGTTCCCTCTCCCTCCCTCCCATGCCCCCCATGCTCCCTTCAGTCCCATTCCCACCCCCACTCCACAGGGAGGGATCATCAAAATTTGTCAAGTAATTTGGAGTAGGGTCTAGGCCCTCCCTTCTGCCTCTAGGTAAGGGAGTATCCCTTCACTGCAAATATGCTTCCAAAGTCCTTTCCTGCACCAGGGATACATCCTGGTTCCACTGTCAGAGGTCCTTTAGACTGCCCAGCCCTTCTAACTGAGACCCATGTTCAAGGGGTCTGAGTTGGTACAATGCTGGTTTCCCAGCTATCAGTCTGGGGTCCATGAGCTCCCCCTTGTTCAGGTCAGCTATCTCTGTGGGTTTTTGTAGTCTGGTCTTGACCCCTTTTCTTATCACTGCTCCCTCTCTGCAACTGGATTCCAGGAGTTCAGCTCAGTGTTTAGCTGTGGGTGTCTGCTTCTGTTTCCAATAGCTACTAGATGAGTGCTCTATGATGGTAAATAAGTTAGTCATCAATCTCATTATCAGGGAAGGGCATTTAAGTAGCCTCTCCACTGTTGCTCAGATTGTTAGTTGGAGTCATCCTTGGAGGTCTCTGGACATTTATCTAGAGTTCTCTTCAAACCTATAATGGCTCCTTTTTTGCTCTCATCTATTTGTCCCCTGACTCAATCTTCCTGGTCCCATATGTTCTCCTCTCCTTCCCTTCTCTTTCTCCTAACTCCCTTTCCACTCACTCCTCTCCCCACCTCCCCAATATGCTCAGGAGATCTTGTCCCTTTCCCCTTCTGTGAAGGACCTTGTATGAATATCTTAGGTTCCTCCTTGTATCCTAGCTTCTCTGGCAGTGTGAATTATAGGTGATGCTTTGCTTTATGTCTAAAGTCCATATATGAGTGAAATCCATATCATGTTCCTCTTTTTTAGACTGAGTTACCTAACTCAGGATGGTTAGATGAGTTAAGACCATTAATATTGAGGGAAAGTAAGGAAAATTGATTGTTAATTCTTGTTTGTTTTAGATTTGTTGGTGGTGGTGGTATTGTGAGTTTATTTGCCCTGTTTTTTCTTTTGGGTTCTGGTGAAGTGGGATTATTATTGCCCATGTCTTTGTGAGTGTAGTTAACTTCCTTGGTTAACTACACGCCTTCGAGTTTTCCTTCCAGAACTTCCTGTAGGGCTGGATTTGTGGATATGTATTGCGAAATCTTGCTTTGTCGTTGAATACCTTGCTTTCTCCGCCTATAGTGATTGAGAGTTTTGCTGGTTATAATAGCCTAGGCTGGCATCTGTGGACTCTTAGTATTTGTAGAACATCTATTCAGGACCTTCTGTACTTCAGAGTTTTCATGGATAAGTCAGGTGTAATTTTGATAGGTCTGCCTTTATTTGTTTGCCTTTTTCCATCGCTGCTCTTAACATTCTTTCTTTATTCTGTATGTTAGGCGTTTTCTTCAATGATTTTGTTGAATATGTTTTCTGCACCTTTGAGCTGGGCTTCTTTGCCTTCTTCTATGCCTATTATTCTTAGGTTTGATCTTTTCAAGGTGTCCCACATTTCCTGTATGTTTTGTATTAAGGATTTGTTGGATTTAAGATTTCTTGTGGTAGATGAATCTATTTTCTCTAGTTTATCTTCAGCACTTGAAATTATCTCTTCTATCTCTTGTATTCTGTTATTTATGCTTGCATCTGTAGTTCCTGATCTTTTACCCAATTTTTATTTTTCAAGCATTCCCTCAGGTTGTGTTTTCTTTATTGTCTGTATTTTAATGTTCAAGTCTTGACCTGTTTGAATTGTTTCCTTCATCTGTTTGATTGTTTTTTCTTTGCTCTTCTTACTTTCTATAAGAGATTTGTTCATTTCTTGCATTTTGTTGCTTGGTCTTTTCCTCCATTGCTTCCAATTTTGTGTTTGTTTTTTCTTCCATTTCTTTAAGGGATTTTCTCATATCATCTTTGAGGGCCTCTATCATGTTTATGAAGTTATTTTTTTAAGTCATTCTCTTCTGCTTCATCTGCTTTGTTGTGTTCAGGTCTAGTTGGTATAGAGTCCCTAGATTCTGGTGGTGTCATACTGATCTTTCTATTGTTAGGTGTTTTCTTATATTGCAGTCTTCCCTTTGCTTCTTCCAGTGGGTGCAGGTGGTCTCTCTCTCTGTCTCTCTCTCTCTCTCTCTCTCTCTCTCTCTCTCTCTCTCTCTCTCTCTCTCTCTCTCTCTCTCCCAGTGAGTGTAGGTGGGTCAGGAGTTTGATGTCTGTAACTCTGGATGATCTGAGATCTCCTGGAGATCTCTCAAGCAGAGGCCACAGCAGGGCCAATGATGTGGGGAAGGCAAACTCAGGATGGTCTCAAGCACTCAGACAGAAAGCAGGCGATGGATCCAAAGATCAGGTGAGTGCAGGCTTAAGGTGGTCCCAAGTGGACAGGCAGGTTCAGTATGTTCAGAGCCTGCCCAGGAAGTTCCAAGGAGGTGGAGTGGGTGTTGGACCGGTTCTCTAGCCCAATGCTCACCCAGAGCAGTGGGCCCAGCAGGTACTTCTCTCATTTCTTAAGGCCTTAATTTCATACCTGGGTGGTAACTGGATGGCTCCCTTCTATAAGGTTCTATTTTCCACTGGCAATTCTCTCCTTAGCTTCCAGGCTCTGCATGTCTGAGAATGAGTAGTGTTTGACCAGTTCAGACTTTAGTCTGTCCCCCCTAAGGAGGAGTCATAAGCCACAGCCATATAATGAGAATAATTATGACTTATGAGACTGCACCAGTAAAAAAGAAAAAAGCCAAAGAGCTAAAAATGCTCTTTGTTGGGAAGTTTAGTTGGGAAGATAAAGATACTTGAATAAGTGCATGTAAACTCACAAGAAGCCACTTGATTATTTAAAATGGGAACTCTGAGTGACATATGCTGTGGACACAGATGAGGTGGTGGCACTGTGGGCTGTGGGCAGAGCTGCCACAAACATTGCAGGAAGACTTTATTCTGATCATTGTCTGTGACAAATGTTTAATTGTTTTTAAATAAAAAAGAAAAGCATGCATGATTTTTTAAGGGTGTCTGAATACCATATACAATATCAAATATATTTTATATATTATGCATAAGAATGTAGTAAGTCATATAACTAACATGTTTTGTATATTTGATATTTAAATGTAATTATATACAATGTATTTATCTATTTTACTATACATATTATACACAACCTAGTTTTAAAATCTAAAGTCAGTAATGAAAAGAAAATTCTCCTCCCCAACTAAAGTCCTGGTCATTTCTGCTCAGTAGCCAAACTGATGTAACAGCATGCTATTTTCAAAAATCACACTCCAGGATGTGGAGAGACAACTCAGTGCTAGAGCACTGGCTGCTTTTCCAGAGGACCCAGATATGATTCCAGGACCCACATGGTGGCTCACAGCCATCTATAATTTTGGTATTAGGAAACCCCATTTCCTGTTCTGCCCTGAGCAGAACCAGGCATGTGTGTGTGTGTGTACACAGACATTTATGCATCCATAGCATTTATACACATAAAATAATAAGAAGAAAATAAAAGAAACACCCTGCAGTACCCACACATATCCACAGACACAAACACAGGCATCGTACACACAGCTCACTTCTCCCTTCTTTTTCTCCCTGCTTTTTCTTCCTTTCTATATCTTATAAAGCAGTCCACACTGGTACACATGAAGTGATCATGCATTTTATGCCCATTGAGCTTTACCTATAACTGTACAACCAGTCATCCTGCCTTCTTCATGTTGATGGGCATCTGGAGAGCTCTCAGAATTTTGTTATTAATTATCTATTAAATAATAATTCAGCAACAATCATTGGAAGTCCCTTGTGGCACATACCCCATGCGGATGGATTCCTGTAAGTAGAGTGGCTGGATACTACAGAATTATGAAGGATACTATGAAAGTGTCCTCTCCTCAGAGATCAGCAGGAGTGTATCATCTCCCTGTACTCCTTAAAACACCTTTTGTGTCTTTCACACTCTGATGGGTAAGGATGGATCCATGCTATTCTGCAATGAGGCTGACTTCAAGAGCATTAATAGATGCTCAGTTGTTCCTTTGCAATTCTTACCTGTTTTTTATCAATTCTTTGATTAAACTGAGATGAATCTTACAGAAAGAATGAGATCATTGGCAAGTTTTGAGTGTTTTACTAAGGAAAAAATATGGATTTCTGTCAGGACCTTGTTTCTGGAAGTTTCTTAAGAACTGCAATTTAGTTCCCAGCCAAGTGTTATTTTGTAATCTTGTCCCTGAGCACTTGACAGCTCAATGGAGGGAGATGTTCTACTGGCATCAAGAAGGTGGCATTCTCCTGTCTTGCACTGCAAGGACAGACACTACATACAAAGATTACCCAGACTTCAGTGTTGCTAGTGCATGAGTGTATTGTTTCTTACTAGAAAGTTTGAGTAACAGAAATCATACATCAAGGAGGTGTTTTAAGAGGCCAGCAAAGTCTCTCGGCCTCTGCCCATACCCTGATGCAAACCCAATTGGCATCTCCTCTCACATCTGCAATACAAGAGCAAGAGGGAGCATTGCAACCCCAATGGCCTGGGTTGACTCCCATCTCCACTTCTTGCAAATGATTGTTTGCACATGTCTTGTGTAGTTACATTAAAACAAACACACATAGTGAAACTGCAATAATTTTCTTCGAGAAAAAAAAATGTCTTGAGAAACTCTAGCCAAAAACTTTCTTCAAAAGTGAAAACTTCTTTGCAGTGTTAAAGCTCATAATCACAAGCATGAAATGTGGGTGGCAGGAGCTGAGAGAAACCACACGAGGCTGATTATAGACTGGTCTCAACATGAGGGAGCGCAGGCGGCTTTTCTGGTCTTGGAAAAAAAAATAAGCCATGTTTCTTTCTGAAGAACCACAACTCTGAGTGCATTGTAGCGCTCTCTTCTCAAAGTGGGCTCTGTTCTGGGCTCCTATACAATCCTCACCACATCATAGGAGTAGGAAGTCAATAAGCAAGGTGACTAGATGGTAAGAGAAAAACTAAGCATATGCTTGCATCCACAGGAGAGCATAACAGCCACTAGCGCTTACTTATAACATTTATTTTTGAACCTTATATGGGCCAACACGTTGAATGAGTTTTTTCACAGCTTCTTCACACAACTCACCAGGAAATTCAACGAAGAAATGGTTCGCTGACTGCCACACAGCTCCTGAGTGGGCAGACAGTATGAAGGAGTTTGTCACCAGCATTCATCATGTAAGACATGCCACTGCATCTACACTGCTGTTTCTGCTACCTCCATCACACAGCTCCCATTACCTATCATTTTCTAAGAATTTTCTTTTGTTTTTAAAAATTGTATGTATATGAGTATTTTGCCGGCATGTGGGTGCATGCACCACATTCTTGCTCGGTGCCCAGGGAGATCAGAAGAGAGTATCAAATTTTTCCAAACTCCCATGTGGCTGCTGAGAACAAAATCACATTCCTCATTCCTCTGCAAGAACAGCAAGTGTCCTTAACTACTGAACTATCCAGGCACACCATCTTATTATTATTTGATCTCCACAATACCATGTTATAGCCGTTGACATTTGTATCTATTCATATATTTTTAATTTACATACAATTATGTAAATCATTATGTTATAGGAGAGTGTGTGATGAAGAGATCAGGGTAGTTGGAATATGTACCATGTTGAACACTTACCATCTTTATATAAAATCCTCTGTAATGTAGTATGTAGCCATAGGAGTTGAGCTCAGAGCACCAGGTTCAGGGCCCTTGCTCCCTGTAAAATATCATACAATGCACATCAGTTATCATTTCATTGCCTTGGTGACCATGTGCCCTCATTGTGTGGAGCTGGATCATCTACTCTCTTCTGCAAGCTGGCATTGTTAGCGTTTGTTGATAGAGGGTATTAGAAGGTATTGCCACAGGAATTTCCATATTCCTATTTCTGCAGACCTGCTCCTGACTCTTCCAGTGCATGATCTACCAGACATCTGACCAAAGGAGTGAGTGTCCACTTGAGCGGCTAGCTCCTTTTGGGCCTAAGGTTCAGCAGCCTTCCTAGACACCTTCTCAAGAAGCTTTTGCAGTAAGCTCTGAGGCACATCACCTCCCCTTGTGGAGCCCTCCCTGGCACCACAGAGGGCAGAGCTCCAGAAAGCTCTTCCAGGATGTTGCCTATGAACTTTATGGCCATGTAGTGAGCCATGTCTGGGCTCTGAAAGAAGCCAGCATCTCAAATTTAAGGATGTAAACTGCTTTCTCCTTATATATTCTTGAGGATTCTTTCTCTCGTTATGAGTGATAACTTTTTATAGTAAGTAAACTTTCTTTGTATGGTTGGTTGGTCCCTGAAGCAGCTTCTTGCTGCTTTGACCACATGGGCATTAGGAGATATTTATCCAAACCATAACAAGAAGAAACACCAATGAAATATACAAAGATTGTTTCACAAAATAAAACTACCTCAAATCTTTAAAAAACAAAACCTATGTTTCAGTTACCCTCCTGAGTGTGCAAGTTAGTTCTGTTTCATTTGTGTCAACTTGACACATGCTGGGGTCATTTGGGAAAAGAGAGCCTCACCTGAGAAGCTGCCTCCATCAGATTGACAATGCAGGCTATTTTCTTGATAAATGGTTGATGTGGGAGAGCCAGCCCACTGGGGGCACGTGGTTCTGGGTCCTATAAGACAGTGAGCTGGGTAAGCTGTAATGAGAGCGCCAGTAAGCAGAATTTTTTTTATGGTCCCTGCTTCTGCTCCTGCTTGATCCCCTGACCTGAATTCCCTCAATAATGGGCTGCTATGGGGATGTGTACACCAAATAAACTGCTTCCTCACCAAGTTGCTTTTGGTCACAGTGTCTATCACAGCAACAAAATGTCAACTAGCTAGGGTCCAACTCCCTGTCCTATCAGGTTGATTGTTTCCATCATCCTCTGAATCCCAGCATTCTCCTCTTCTAGGATCAGAGGATCATGAGCGATCATGACAATGGTGCCATAGAACACACTCATGGCATTTTCACATATGTGAAGTCATGAGAACGTCTCCTGTCTGTATTGCTGGTTGTTTTTGCTCTGTTTACTCTTTGCTCTTTGGAGGTCTGCCACCCAGCTCCCAAATATATCACATGTGGAAACTTAGTCTTACTTATAAATTCCTGGCCTTTGCTTAGCTTGTTGCTAGCCAGCTTTTCTTAACTTATTTTGTCTATCTTTTGCCTCAGGACTTTCATCTTTATTTATGTATACCTTTCTTTCACTCTTACTCCATGACTGGCTGGGTGGCTGGTCCCTAATGTCCTCCTCCCCTTGTTCTATCTTGATCCTTCCCTTTCTTTCACTCTTACTCCATGACTGGCTGGGTGGCTGGTCCCTAATGTCCTCCTCCCCTTGTTCTATCTTGATCCTTCCTCTTTCCTTTTCCCTTTTCTTCTCCTCTTCCCAGATTTCTCCTCCTATTTATTCTCTCTGCCCGTCAGCCCCACCTATCCTTTCTCTTGCCTTGCTATTGGCTGTTCAACTCTTTATTGAATCATCAGGTATTTTACACAGGCAAAGCAACAGAGCTTCACAGTATAAAAGAATGCAGTATAAAATAATTCAATGCAAATTTGCATCATTAAACAATGATTTTCGGGGGCAAGTGATAGACGCTAACATCTAAGACTAAGGTAGGTGCTTTTCCAAGCCCCAACAAGTTCTGTTCCCTGAACAAAGGTTCTTCCCCATGCTGAGGGACATCTGAGCTCAGCAAATGGGAATGTGAGTGTTCTTTAGGAAAAGGCTGTGGGCTTCTTGGCACCCTTTGTCACTGTTGGGCAGAAGTCATTACAAATCTTGGAGCAGCTCCAACTCATTCCCAAAAGAAGAAGCAAGAACTGAGGGTAGGGTAGGATTGGGGTGGGAGACAGGAGGCATGTATTACACCATCTGTCTGACTCTGGTGAAGTCAGTCCTTCTAATCAGGGACTCATGGCTGTGTAGAAGAAAGGGCTGGAGGTGGGTGGGCATCAATGGCTTTGCCCATCCTGTTCTGTGGGAGATTTCCTCTTGCCATTTGAGAATGCATGCTTGGCTTCACTCAAGTAATGGGTTGCAACAGCAAAGAAACAACTGCACACATCCATGCATGACCTGGGTGATATATATCCTTCATTGCACTAGGCTCTCTCAGTATGGGCTGACACTAGAGAAGATGTACCTGAACGGTTACTTTAAAAATTCGAGTTTGTGATCAGCCTGTTAAGCCCACTCCAGAGAACAGAACTGGAATGCAAATGCAGGCACTCCATAATGACACCCCCAGTTGATGTGCACATTTGTCCTCTAGGGTAAAGCACAATCCAGGGAGAATGATTAACTGTTCCTTGAGTCACCTTCACGTGGTGGAAAACATGTTTCCTCTTCTCTTTTCCCCTAATGATTCAGCTGTTACTTCCTCCACCCACAGTTCAGCAAGGCAACTAAATTCCTTCTCTAAATCTGGGATCCTTAGATAATGCAAAAATAAGTGCATAAAAGCACATCAATAAGCCCTATTTTTAACTTTTTAACAAACTGTGCTAAGAGCCAGACTCAGAGAGAAGTTGGTCACTGGAGTAAATATGTGCAGATAAGAACATTTCTGTGTGCACCCACAGCAGTCCTTCCTGTCACCAGCTTGGAACACCCTTGATGGAAACGATTAAGATAATCATGACTATGGCTGGCAGGTATTAGCAGGGGCTGAATTATTCTGTGTTTTATGTGCAATTATATTTAAAGCCCAAATAGAACACACACACACACACACACACACACACACACACACACACTAACTTAATTTAAGAAAGGTAGATAAATGTTCTAAGAAGGAATTTGTTCAGTCCAAAAGTAAGAGAACGACACAAAAACTTTGTAAGCTAATTCCAGTTGGATGTTGCTAAGAAACCAGTTATCACCCCCACCCAAAATGTCACTGTGATAGGCCTATGGCACTATGCCTTTATTTGGTAGAAGTCTAAGGAATGAATTGCTAGAAATGGGTCTCTAAGCTGGAGATTATAAAGAGCTCTGGGTACAGAGCTGGTAAGAGAGGCGATTCTGTGAACTTGGTAAGAGAAATCCAAAGCATGGCAGCACCTCCTTGCCTGCATCTGCCTCTCAGTATTTCTGAGACCCAAGATCTAAGCTAGATGCCTACTTGGCCATCTTCCTGTCTGGGACTCATTTGAATAAGAACCACATATGAGGAACCATCAGCTTGAGTGTTAAAAGCAAGGACATCTTTACCACATGTAGGGTAGTAAGATAACAAGTTCTAGTGAAAACCAAGGCAAATACTGTTTGCTGTTTGATTGCATATTTGTTTGTTTTACCTTGTTTAGAAGCTGTGTAAGGAATCCAGCTAACAACACATTATCAGGTCCTCTTTCACCCAAAGGTGGCTGTTCTTGACAAATAGAATGAAATTCCTTGCCAGAATTCTTAGGGGGTGTATAATCATATATTTTAGGAGCATCTGTCCCAGGGTTGTGAATTGTGAAATGCTTTTCAGAGAATTATCCACTGATATCTGGTCTTGATAGAAAGCAAGAGTTATTTTGTTGTTGTTGGGGTTTGGAAAAGTGAATCTCACAAGAAATCAGCTAACTTCCTCATACTCTCTCTTGTTCATTTCCCCTGTGTGTGGATAAGAAGGTGTAGACAGCTGGGCACATTTCACCCTTCAGGAGAAAAGAGGTTTTCATCAGGGAATGCCTCTGCACAGCATCCCCCTGGGAACCCCTGAACCAACTGGAGCTTAACAGAAGGTGCATATCTAGTTATAATCCAACACTCAAGAGGCAGAAGCAGGTCAATGTCTGAGTTTGAGGCCAGCCTAATCTATATAGTGAGTACCAGGCCAGTCAGAACTATATAATAGAACCCTGTCTCAAGAGGAGGAGGAGAGGGAGAAAAGAACTCAGCTGGGTCAGCTGGATTACAAAATGTGTGCTTGTAATCCCAGCACTTGTAAAATAGAGACAAGAGGATCAGGAGATCAAGGCCTCTGCTACAATTAGAGTTTAAGGCTAGCCTGGATTATATAGCATAACTCTGTCTTGAAAATCAAATATGTAAGCAAGCAAGTGTTGTAGAAAACTATTTTAATGTGTATTAATTTGTTTATGATGCATTTATTTAATTCTGTGAAGCTGTGATTGCCTGTCTAAAACACCTCATGATCTAATAAAGAGCTGAACATCCAATAGTGAGGCAGGGGAAAGGACTGGTGTGGCTGGCAGGCAGAGTATAAATATGAGGAGAAATCTGAAAGGAAGAGAAGGAGCGAGAGAGCAAGGAGAGGAGGACACTAGGGGTCAGCCACCCAGCCAGCCACAGAGTAAGAGTGAAAGTAAGATATACAGAAGTAAGAAAAGGGGAAAGCCTGGAGGTAAAAGGTAGTTGGATTAATTTAAGAAAAGCTGGCAAGAAACAAGTCAAGCTAAGGCTGTGCATTTGTAAGTAATAATAAGCATCCACGTGTGATTTATTTGGGTGCTCGGTGGTGGCCCCCTAGAAGAGTAAAGGAGAATAAGAGTAAAAACTAACAAACACTTGCCTAACCTGGTCTCAAAGATCATGCATATGGTGTCTCAGCATGCCCCTCCTTCAACACTTCCTACTTGTTTGTGCTTGGTGTGACACTGGCCTCCTTGCCACCACCTTGGCTGTTCTTCTCATTCACCCCCTCTTCTCTGTTCATTGTCCAAACATCCTCAGAATAGCTTATACTTTCCCAGAGGCGTCTGCTTCTTTCCTAAGACACATTCTTGAACTTTCTTCCCCAGTGAAACTCCTTCTTGGGCTTGCAACTCCTCCCAACACCCACAATGACCAAACCTTTCCTTGAATATCAGTGATTTTTCATTAGTCTCTGACAAAATGGGAATCTCCAACGCTGTTACAGATGCAGTATTGATGTTTAAGTGCTGAAGCCCAATGTGGTGGCATTTGGAGAGCTGGCCTGCAGGAGATCCTGAGGAGTAAATAAGGTTGTGAAGGCGGGACCCTCCACTGATTGGATTAGTTCCATAGTAAGAAATACTCTTCACAAGCATGTACTGTGAGTATATGGAGAGATAGCAGCTATCTACTAGGGATGAGGAGAGGCTTCACCTATACTGGTATCCTGATACCACAATCCCAGTTTCTAGAAATGTGCAAAAATAAATTTCTGTTATTTAAGCCATTCAACTTATAATTCATTATGACAATTTATAGTAACTTTCCCTTCTCATATTTTATCTCTCATCTTCCCCAAAGGGTGACTCACTATCGTGGACAGCAGGGTCTCACATACTACAGTATCTTACACATGACTGAGTGACCCGGCACTCAAATCCAACCCAGTGTTTTTGACCAGTAGAGGAAGAACCTCTCTACTTTTGTGGAATAACGATTTTAAAAATAACTCAAACTACCATTGCAGTATGTGTCAGTAATCTCAGCATTTGGGAGTCAAAAGCAAGAGGATTGGTGCAAGCTAGAGGCCAGCCAGGGCTGCATAGCAAGACCTAGTGGAAAAAAAAAAAAGATAATGATGGTAACAGTGATGATGATGATGATGATGATGATGATGATGATGATGATGATGATGATGATGATTTGGAACAAGTTTTGTAATATAGGCCTATAAATCCCAGCAGTTTGGAGGGAGAGGCAGTAGAAGTATAAACAAAAGCAAGCAAACAAACAAAAAGAGCAAATAACTCAATGATAGAATACTTATCTGCCTATCATGCTTAGGTTCAGTGGCCAACACTTTAGGAAAGCAATGAATAAATAAATTCAAGAAAGATTTTGTATATTGAAGATTGTATTCTACCTAGAATAGTGCTTTCTAAAAATAGTAAACAGGAGGCTGAAGAGATGGTTCAGCACTTGTTGCTTTTGCAGAAAACTTGAGTCCCATTCCCAACATCTATATAGTGGTTCACAACTAGCTATAACTACAATTCCAGGGGATCCAATGCCCTCTTCTGGATTCCCCAGTCCCATCTGTGAAAGCCTTGCCTGGTTACAAAGGATGGTCGGTTCAGGCTCTGAACCCTCCATTTCTAGGAGTTACCCTTGTAGAATCCTGAGAATTTCTAGTAGATTGGGTTTCCACATCAACCCTCCCCCCAAATGCCCTCAAATCCAGTCATATCTCCCAATACTGTCTCCCTCCATCTCTCCCCTCCACCTGATCCCTCCTGTTCCCATCCCCACCAACACCTAGTTTATGCCCTAAATCTATTCTAGTTCCACTCCCAAGGAGATTCATGTATCCCACTTAGAGTCCCCCTTGTTACTTAGCCTTTCTGGATCTTTGGATTATAACATGATGATTGTTGACTTAATGGCTAAAATCCATTTACAAGTGAGTACATGCCATGCTTGTCTTTTTGGATCTGGGTTGACTCATTCAGGATATTTTTTGTTTATTTTTTTTCTAGTTCCATTGATTTACCTCAAATTTCATGATATTTTTAATAGCTGAGTAATACTCCATTGTATAAATGTATCACATGTTCTTTAATCATTCTTCTGTTGAGGAACATCTAGGTTGTTTCCAGTTTCTGGCTATTATGAATAAAGGTGCTATGAACATAGTTGAGTAAATGCCCTTGTGGTAGGATGGAGCATTATCTGTGTTTACGCCCAAGAGGAGTACAGCTGGGTCTTGAGGTCAATCAATTCCCAGTTTTCTGAGGAACCATCTTTGTGGTAGTATGAGTTTGCACTGCCATGAGCAATGGAGGAGTATTCCCCTTATTCCACATCCTCACCAGCATGAGCTGTCAGTAGTGTCAACTGATTTTAGTTGCTCTGACAGGAATAAGATAGAATCTCATAGTAGTTTTGATTTGCATTTCCCTGATGGATAAGGATTTTGAACATTTCTTTAAGGGGCTCTGTACCCAATTTTAAAATTGGGTTATTGTTTTCTTGATATCTAATTTCTTGGGTTCTTTATAACTTTGGGTTTTAGCTGTGGTGGTTTGAATAGGAAAGTAACCCCCTCCCCAACAGACTCTGTATTTGAATGCTTGACTCATGGGGACTGGCACTATTATGAGGTGTGGCCTTGTGGGAGGAAGAGTGTCACAGGCTTTGAGGTCATATATGGCCAAGCTAGGATGGGTAAGACAAACCACTCCCTTGTTGCCTTCTGACCAAGATGTAGCACGCACCATATCTGCTTGCATGCCACCATGCTGTTACAGCAGGTTGTTCCTTCCCGCCAGCTCCATCCCACCTGCCGCCAGTCTGGGCCCACAGCCGCACCAGCCCCAAATAACACTCAGAGACTCTGTATTTGATACAATCCTGTTGGCCAGTTACCATTATTGTTTATGGGCTAGCTCTGCCTTAATTATTAACCCATTTCTACTTATCTAAGTATTTCCACGTGGTCATCTTATCGGGGAGCCACGGCGGGCGTCTTCCTTCCTCCCTGGGCTACATCCCGACTCCTCCCTACTACTTCCTCTTTCCTCCTCCTAGTCTCCTAGCCCCACCTATCTTGTTTCCTATTGGCCACAGAGCTTTATTAACCAGTATGAGAAACATATATACAGAATAACATCTCCCATCACCATGCCCTGCTGTGGTGACAATGGGCTGACCCTCTGAAAAATGTAAGCCAGTCCCAATTAAGTGTTTTTCTTTATAAGAGTTGCTGTGGTAGTGGTGTCTCTTCACAGTGGTAGAAACCTTAACTAAGACATTAACCCTCTATCTGTGGAATAGATGAAAAATTTTCCCTTTCTGTAGGTTGCCATTTTGTCCTATTGATGGTATCCTTTGCCTTACAGAAGCTTATCATTTTAATGATGTCCCATTTATGCGTTGTTGATCTTAGTACATGTGCTATCAGTGTTCTGTTCAGGAAGTTGTCTGCTTTTCTAATGCATTCACTGTTACTCCCCACTTTCTCTTCTGTCAGGTTCAGTGTGTCTGATTTTATGTGGAGGTCTTTGATCCACTTGGACTTGAGTTTTGTTCAGACTGATAAATATGAACAGATTACATTCTTCTACATGCAGATACCCAGTTAAACCAGCACTATTTGTTAAAGATGCTTTTGTTTCTCCATTGTATATTTATGGCTTCTTTATCAAAAATCAGGTGTCCCTGGGTCTGTGAATTTGTGTCTGGGACTTCTATTGATTCCATTGGCAATGTGTCTGCTTTTATCCAAATACCATGCAGTTTTTATTACTATAGCTCTATATTACAGCTTGAAATCTGGGATGCTGATACCTCTGGAAGTTCTTTTATTATACAGGATTATTTTTGTTTGTTTGTTTAGCTATCCTGAGTTTCTTGTTTCCCCATAGGAAGCTGAGTATTGTTCTTGAATTACATTGAAATTTTGATTGAAATTGTAGATTGCTTTGAATAGGATAGCTGGAGGGTTTGTGTGTGTGTGTGTGTGTGTGTGTGTGTGTGTGTGTGTGTGTGTGTGTGTGTATGTGTGTGTGTGTGTGTGTGTGTGTTTTAAGATTTATTTATTTACTGTGTATACAGTGCTCCATTTGCATGTATCCCTCCAGGCCAAAAGAGTGCACCAGATTTCATTACAGATGTTTGTGAACCACTATGTGGTTGCTGGGAATTGAACTCAGAACCTCTGAAAGAGCAGACAGTGCTCTTAACATCTGAGCCATTTTTATTATGTTGATCTCACTGATCCATGTGTATGGCAGATTTTTCAGTCCTCTGATGTCTTCTTCAATTTCTTTCTTCAAAGACTTGAAGTTTTTATCACACAAGTCTTTTGTTTGGTTGGCTAGAGTTAAGATATTTTATATTGCTTGTATCTTTGTGAAGGGTGTTGTTTCCTGATTTCTTCCTCAGTTCATTTGTCATTTTTTTTTTAGTTTATCTTTTATCCCTGCACTTCACTGAAGGTATGTATCAGCTATAGGAGTTCAAATTTTTTTGGAGGTTGCTTGTGTATATTATCATCTGTTTCTAATAATACTTTGACTTCTTTCTTCCTTCCTTTCTTTCTTCCTTCCTTCCTTTCTTTCTTTCTTTCTTTCTTTCTTTCTTTCTTTCTTTCTTTCCAGTTTCTATCCCCTTGACTCCTAGAACTTCAAATACTGTGTTGAGTAGATATGGAGAAAGAGTGTACAGCCTGTCTTATTCCTGATTTTAGTGGAATTTCTTTGAGTTCCTCTCTATTGAATTTGATGTTGACTGTTGGCTTGCTGTAAATAGCCTTTATTATATTGAGATATGTTCCGTGTATCTCTACTATGAGGGACTATTGGGTTTTGTCAAAGGCTTTTTCAACATCCAATGAGGTTTTTTTCTTTCAGTTTGTTTATATGATAAATTACCTTGACTGCTTTTTATATGTTGAGCTATCCTGAATCTCTTGGATGAAGCTTACTTGGTCATAGTGAATGATCTTTTTGACATGTTTTTTTATTTGGTTTTCGGATATTTTTGCATCTGTGTTCATAAGGGAAATTGGTCTGTAATTCTCTTTTGCTGCTGAGTTTTTGTGTGGTTTGGGTATCAAGCTGACTGTGGCCTCATGAAAAGTATTTGGCATTGTTCCTTCTATTTTTATATTGTAGAATAGTTTGAGGAGGATTGGCATTTCTTTGGAATTTCTCTTTTTTTGAAAGTCTGGTATAATTCTGAATTAAAACTGACTGTGGGCTTTTTGGTGGGTTGGGAAACTTTTAATGACTGCTTCTATTTCCTTAGGGGGCACAGATCTATTTAAATTGTTTATTTGATCTTGATTTAACTTTGGTAAGTGGTAATGATTGATAAAATTATCCATTCTGTTTAGATTGTCTAATTTTGTGGAATATAGGTTTTTACAGTATGGCCTAATATTTCTTTGGATTTCCTCAGTGTCTGTTGTGTCTGTCCCTCTTTTCATTTTTTACTTTTTTAATAGGGACACTCTCTCTGTGTGTCTTTTAGTTTGGATAAGGGTTAATTATCTTGTTAAGTTTCTCAAAGAACCAACTCTTTGTTTCATTGATTCTTTGTTTTTTTTCTCTTTGTTTTTATTTAATTGGTTCAGCCTTCTTTGATTATTTCCTGGCATCTACTCCTCTTGGGTGTAATTACTTCTTTTTGTTCTTTCAGGTGTGCTGTTAAGTTGTTGAGATCTCTCCAATTTCTTTATGTAGTCACTTAGTACTATAGACTTTCTCTTAGTACTATAGACTGTCTATTCTGCTTTCATTGTGTCCTATAAATTTGGGTATATTGTGCATTCTTTTTCATTGGATCCTGGGATGTCTTTAATTTCTTTCTTTATTTCCGCTTTGACACAGTAGTTATTCAGTGGAGAATTGTTCAGTTTCCATGAGTTTGTAGATTTTCTGTTGTTTCTGTTTTTGAGATCCAACTTTACTCTGTTGTGGTTTGATAGGATGTAGGGGTTATTTTAATTTCTTGCATCTATTCAGACTTGCTTTTGACTGAGTATGTGGTCAATTTTGGAGAAAGCACCACGAGGTATTGAGAAGAAGGTATACTCTTTTGTTTTTGGGTGAAATGTTAGGTCCATTTGGTTTATGTCTGTTAGGTCCAACATTTCTCTGTTTATTGTTTGTCTTAATGACCTGTCTGTTGGTGAGAGTTGTTGTAAAATAATCTTTTTGTACACTGAATATGTGTTGTTCTCATTGGTTTAATAAAGAGCTAAATGGTCAATAGCTAGGCAGAAGAGGGTAGGCGGTACTTGTGGACAGAGAGAGAGAGAGAGAGAGAGAGAGAGAGAGAGAGAGAGAGAGAGAGAGAGAGAGAGCTCTGGGATAAAGAAGAGCGAAGACACTAGAAGATATAGGGAGAAGAAAGATGAGCATGCCATATATCAGAAGCCACATAGTGGAATGTAGATAAGAAATAGGGTTGATTTAAGCTGTAAGAACTAGTTAGTAATAAGCCTAAGCTATCAGCTGGTAATTTATAGTTAATAAGTCTCTGTGTGGCTATATGGGAGGCAAGTGGTGAGATAGAAAATTCCACCTACAGAAAGTTGAGTATTGAAGTCTCCCACTATCAATGTGTGAAGGTCAGTGTGTGATTTAAACTTTAGTAGTATTTCTTTTACAAATGTAGGTGCCCTTGAGTTCAGGGCCTAAACATTACGAATTGAAATGTCCTCTTGATGGATTTTTCATTTGATGAGTATGAACCTTCCCCATCTCTTTTGGTTAATTTCAGTTTGAAGTCTATTCTGTTAGATATTAGAATGGCTATGCAATCTTGTTTCTTAGGTCCAATTTTTTAAAGGTCTTTTTCCAACCCTTTTCTCTGAGGTAATACCTATCATTGATGTTGAGGTATATTTCTTATATGCAGTAGAAGGATGGATCCTGTTTTTGCATCCATCCTGTTAGTGTATTTTTGTTGGAGAATTGAGACCACTGATAATTGAGAAATATCAGTCATCACTGATTGTTAGTTCCTGGTTTTTGTTTGTTTTTCACTGTTGTTGATGATGGGTTTTGTTTTGTGTGTGTGTGTGTGTGTGTGTGTGTGTGTGTGTGTGTGTGTTCTTTTGGTTTTGTTGAAGTAAGATGACTTATTTCCTGTGCTTTCATGAGACTAGTTAAGATCTTTGAGTTGGTGTTTTCCTTCTAGTACCTTTTATAGAGCTGGATTTGTGGATAGATATTGTTTAAGTATGACTTTATCGTGGACTATCTTCTTTTCTCCATCCATAGTGATTGAATGTTTTGCTAGATATAGTGGTCTAGGCTGGCAGCTGTGATCTCTTAGAATCTGCAAGACATCTGTCCATGTCCTTCTGGCTTTTAAAGTCTCTGTTGAGAAATCAGGTTAATTCTAATAGGTCTTCCTTCATATGTTACTTGTCCCTTTTCCCTTGTAATTTTTAATATTCTTTCTTTGTTCTATATGTTTAGTGTTTTGATTATTATATGGCACAGAGACTTTCTTTTCTGGTCCAATTTATGATATTCTTCAAGTTCCTTGTATTTTTAGGTTAGGAATCATTCTCTTATGATTTTCTTGAAAACATTTTCTGAGCCTTTGAGCTAGGAATCTTCTTATATTCATATTATTCTTAGGCTTGATCTTTTCATAGTGACCCAGATTTCCTGAATGTTTTGTGTCAGGAACTTTTTGGACTTAATGATTTTCTTTGACTGATGTTATCTATTCCTTCTATCATATCTTCAATGCCTAAAATCCTCACTTCCATCTCTTGTATTCTGTTGGTGATGTTTGTATCTGTGATTCCTGTTTACTTATCTAGGTTTTTCATTTCCAGAATTTCCTCAGTTTGTCTTTTCTTTCTTTATTACTTCTATTTCAATTTTCATGTCCTGAAAATTTTATTTATTTCCTTCACCTGTTTGTGTTTTCTTGAATTTCTTTAAGGAATTTATTAATTTCCTCTTTAAGGGACTCAATCATTTTAATAAAGTTGGTTTTAAGAATTTTTTTCTTGTGCTTTCTGTGCTTTCAGCTGTGTTTGAATATTTAGGGGTTGCTGTAACAGGATAGCGAAGCTCTGGTGGTGGCATATTATCCTAGCTGTTGTTGATGTTGTTCTAATACTGGCCTCTAGGCATCTGGGTTTGAGGTCATTATAGGTGTAGGTACTGATTTCTGAGTTTGTCATTGTTGGATGGAAGTTTTATTCTTTGGTTTCTGTTTTCTTTCTTTCTTCTAATCGGTGTGGCCTGTGGTTGAGCAGGGAGTCTCCACTCAGGAGTTGGGAGCTGGACTTCTGGCAGCCAGCTTGATCTCTGGAAGAGCAGGGAGTTCCTTTTTTGTTTTTTGGGGGTTTTTTGTTTGTTTTTTTTTTTAGGTTGCATGTAACTCTTGAAAAGAAAAAAAAATTATTAATAAATAAATAAATAGACCCAAGGTGCTAGGGACCAGTTTCTGACTCCTTTTCTCTCTAAGATATTGATAGTTTCTCTGAAACTATAATACATCCTAGTAATAGCAGATGAGGGAAAAAGTGGGGTCTTGGCCCATTCTCCCTCACTAAAACCAATGCCACACATGGGATGATTTAGAAAGGACACAAATCTCTATACCGTGGACCTCTGGAAGTCCAAACACACAGTGCTGACATACACATGGCACCTGGAAAGGGTCTTCCTACTGTGTCATGGCATGGGTAAGCCTTAATATGACAAGACAGAGAAAGCATGACAAGGAGCTCTCTTTTATAATTGAATCACTGCAAAATAACCCATCAGTTCTCTAACCTACTAATCTATAAATGGGTGAGTTCACCAAATCATTAACTAACTTGTCAGCTAATCTATGAACTAATCCATTCATGAAGCAGAGCCATCATGACACAGTCTTTTCATAAATGAGCCACCTGATCTCAATATTCACAAAGAGGGGTCATATTTCAACATGAGGTGTTTTGGGGTGGGGTAGGGATTCAAACCATAGTATCCGACTCTGAGAATTCACTGTTCCTCCTTGTAGCTGGTTCAGCCATCACGGCAGCTGATGGAGACATATGTGTAAGATTGTCAGATCCAGTCACTTGACTCAGGGAGACTGCTGAGGGGAAAAGGGCCCCATTGCTTTTTCTATCTTTAAGCAGCTATTAGTTACCTGTAGAAAAGAATCAGTAAAGCCTTCCTTGATGATGGAGGCTGTACTGCAAATGTATTCAGAAGAGCGGGCCACTGATCCAGGGACCACTGACTGGGTGTAGCTTCCCATGTCTTCCACTCTATGTAGTGCTTGCCTTCTCTAGCACATCTGCGTACTGCCCTTGCATATTTCACATAGCATTCACATACATATCCCTTTCATGTGTCCTGGGTGGCTAAATTTGATTTCTTATAACTCGCTCAAATGTTATTTGTTACAAAGAAATCTAATTTCTTCTATTGTGGCCAGGAGGAAAGGGTGATGTTAAATGCTTGTTTAGAGACATGGTCTAACTCCAAAGCCCAGGCTGCCCATGAACTCATGACAGTCCTCCTATCTCAGACTCCTGAGTATTTGATGTACTTCTGTGTGACAACAGGACTAGATTGAAAGTGCCTTTCTTAAAGTATTAGGGACACTGGTTTGAAAGTAACTCATTACACGAAGGCTAGAGTATAGACAAGCAGCATTAAAACCCCTCATAGTTGTCTCCTTTAGTGTTCCTTTCCAATAAACCTCCTACTATTTTCCCCATTAGAGTTCAAAACTATCTCCCTTCATTGAATGACCACCTAAAGCCCTAATGGTCTATACTATAGAACTAGATATGGTGTTCAGTGTTCTGAATGTTTTCCACAATCACACAAAATCTCCCCTTCCCCCCCCTTTCCCTTCATTCTCTCTTCATCCCTCCCTGCCTCTTTCTCTCTCTCTCTCTCTCTCTCTCTCTCTCTCTCTCTCTCTCTCTCTCTCTCTCCCTCTCTCTCTCCCCCCCCCCTCTCTCTCTGTTACTCCAAGCTATGTGGCTCCAATGTAAGTCGTGGCTTCAGCAGATGACCAGGACAAAAGGAGCACTCCAGAGCTTCCTTGTCAAGGTTCACCAAGCTTCTGGGCGGCAGAGTCACTCTGCCATTCACTCACACAATAGCTCTGGAATGAACTCAGGGTCTCCATGGCCCAACTCTCCCTGATACAAAAGCCTTTTCCCTGGGTAATGACATCTCTAAGTACACTTAATATCCTCAATGTGTATATTTAGATCAATCTGCTGTGTGCTACAATGAAGGCAACTTGCAGCCACAAAGAAGAAACATTTTTAAAGGAGAATGAATTGGCAGCTAAAATGGTCAAGAGCCAAGAAGCCTTGGTAATCTGTCTAATCCCCACTGACTAAATAATTCAAGAAACCAGAGGAAGAAAGGGAAAAGAATCGGACTCTCGTGTCTGCCATAATATAAGTTCTCTGGCTTACTTGTGAAAAAAATCACTATGAGTCCAGGCCATAGAGGATTAAGATTTGGAACAAATTTCTTGTAATCAAGAACCTCAGAGGACCTAATGGTGCCAGAGTCCAACAAACTTGCTGGATAGTTATAAGCCAGTAGCCAGCTTGCCACTCCCTGCTACAGACATCCTTGGCTTCTTGTCACAGCTTTCTGGTGGCCATGATGATCCTGTCACCAAAAATGCAGCCCAACCCACTTGATCTCAGCCCAGAAATTCCTCAAGGAAAACAAACCACCACCCCAGAAAGGAATCACAGAGCTTTGCACTCGGGTTAACTCATCCTTGCTCTATTGAACTTCTAGCCAAGACTACTTCAATAGACAAACAGACAGAGCCACCAGGGGAACACACCTCAACTCAGTGATCCTGATGGGAAGTCTGGCAGAAGACTCCCCTACATGGCACTCCAAGGAACGGTTCCCTCTATTTTTCTGTGTCTTGTCTATGAGTACCATGAAGATGTGGGTGAGAAGTCTGGACTTAGAAGACTAGTTTGAACCTGTTCTCCCAGATTTAAGGCCACACTAAAAACACAAGCAGAGCAGTGTTCATCCTGCCTCAGTTCCCTCCTCAAGTCCTGCCCTGACTTCCTTCATGATGGACCATAAGATGAAACAAACCCTTTCCTCCCGAAAAGCAAACTGGATCACCCTCCTTGCTCCATCCATGATTTCCAGGAAGAACTTATTCTGGTCTCTTCACTGGTAAAAGCTTTGGAGACATCAACTTTTCAGAAAGATTAAAATCAAAGTTCCTAAAACTAGCAATGTGGTGTTCATTATGAGCATAAGTGATAACCTCGGCCAAATGTTGCTAGGCAGCAAGAATAGTGTGCAGGCTGGCCAACTGTTGCAGGGTCCTGGGCCAGAGTTGTCTGTTGTTAGATTCCTGTTAGGAGGTCAGTGAATCCCAGGGAAGACTTTCTAAGAACAATGGCAGGCCCAGTTTCCCTCCTAATGGGAAATGCATGACTTGCCTGGGCCTAGTCTCCCCTGACTTCCCTCTTGCCAAGCCAATACAAGGACAGCATTCCTCCGGGTGGGGGGGGGGGAGGGTGTCAGGCTGTCTAGCACTGAACTAAAGAGAGACCAAGCTAGCCACAGTGAAGAATCTTGACATTAATGAACCCAGGGAGAGCCACAGGTACACAAAGCAGAAACTGTCTCCCCAAGCTAAAGAAACCTCTTCATAAGGAACCCCCTTCTCGGGATAAACAAACACACACACACACACACACACACACACACACACACACACACACCAAACCAAACAAAGCAAAAACACAAATTTAAATAGAACATCTAGGGTAGTATGGAAGTTTGAAGGACTACATGCCCACACCCTCACTTTCATTTTCCCTGGAGGAAAGCTAAGAATCAGAGATGATCCCGCCTGCCCGGTGTGACTACTGGCAGGCCTGGAACTGGCCCCCAGCTCTGTTTACCTCCTCCTTAGGACTCAAAGCCTTCATGCAATGCCTTGTCCGGGGCCGCATAAGAACTCCAGGGTCATTCAGGCAAGGGGAAGCCATGGCCCACCGTAGAGAAAATGAGAGTTGCAGCCAACTGCAGTAGCTCACGGGCACTACCTGGAGCTCACACCATCATATCTCCTGTGGCTGTTCAATTTGTAAGAATGTTTGTCTTTATTCTGTCTCTTGTTACCCACTGACTACTTTCCCTGTGTCAGGAGAGCATTCAATCCTCACCATCTAAAACATAAATAAATCCAAGTTCCCACATCTCTACCCAACCCCTTTTGTAGCCTTTTGCTTGAGGCTGCAACTCTTTGGAAGGGGGAATGGGAACCACTGCACATTTTTAATCCTCCTTTATCCTCACCATAGCTGAAACAGACTTTCAAGACACTCCTAAATGTGACCAGTCATGGGTCTTGTCAGTCTTCTTTCTTCTTGGCCTTTTGTTCAGTGTTACTGGTCACTGCTTCCCTGTCTGCAACAGCCTCCATTTTCTTCCTGGTTTGTTCTTGCTGTTCTGATTCATTCTGTTTTGTGGCTTGTGCACCACACTGCTCTCTAACCTAAAATCTCTCTTCTCCTGGACCAAAGGCATCAGCATAGTGCCCATCACTCAGGGGAAGGCAGAAGGTTGTACACTCTGACACCTCGTTCCGTTCTACCCTATCCATACTTAGTTTGCAAAGTTTTACAAATGCTGCCCCCTTGTTGGTCACCTCTTTTACCTGTGTATGTCCCTTTTTGTTATTTACATTAAGATACCACCCAGTCTTCCTGATCACATAGGTTTTTATAAAGATACAAAGTCAGGTGTAGTGGCTCATAACTGTAATCCCAGTACTCAGGAAGCTGAGACAGGAGAATTGCTATTACTTTAACATCAACCTGGACTACATAGTGAATTCTAAGCTATTGAATAGTGAGTTTTGGGCCCTATCTTTAAAAATAAAATAAAATGAAGGTACAAATATGATCACATTAAGACAAAAATAAAGCATTTAAATCATCCTGGGAAAGTGGCTCCAGTACTCCTGGGACATCAACATCCTCTGGGGCTTAGGATTCTTATATGAAAGAATATTCCCATATAACCCACATGTACCCTCCTGTGTTCTCTAAACTATCTTTAGAATACTGTGATGACTAATGTGAAGGGGGGTTAACTCAGCAGAATCCAGGGTTGTTGCAGAGAGAAGCCCCTGGATATGCTGTATGGAGTCTATATAATAAGTTAGTTGAGATGAGAAGACCCACCTTAAAGCTGCACAGCACCATTCCATGGGCTGCAACCTAGGGCTGCATAACAGGCAGAAACTAGCTGAGCACCAGCAGATGTCATATGACCAGCTGCCACCATAGCACCCCTTCTCCCCTGTCATGATGGACTGTGTCCTCAAACTGAAACAAAGTAAACTCTTCCTCCTTTACTTTGCTTTTGTCATATATTCTATCATAGCAACAAACAAATAACTAATATAGTTACTTACACTAATACAATGTAAACATTGAGAGAGTAGTTGTTATAGTATATTGCTTAGAGAAAATAACAAGGAAAAATGAAAATCCATCTACATGTCCAGTAGAGATGCAAAACTCAAAAGCTCTAACTCTGTGGCGCTCTCTGCTGTCAGCTGAGGTGGTGAATGGGATACACAGGCCTCCATATGCAAGGTCAGCTATAATCCCAAATGACTGTAAATTTAGGACTGAACTTCCTGGGTTAGAGTCAAGCCTCCTTGGAAAGGAAGTTTGCTGCTTCCAATATCTAAAGCCACATTAGGTCTATGCAATGACCTGATGCCCCACCTCTCCCCCACTGTCTTTGCTTCTCAACTCTCTTTCATGAGAGTCACACACCTATGGATACTTCAAGGTCAAATACCCCCCCTATCCAGGAGTCTTACCACTACCACCATCTTCCTCCCTGATCAACCACTGGTCTTGTTTTGGAATGTTGGGGCAGGTGTATGTGCACCTATGTGCAGAGGGCAGAAGCCAACCTCTGTGCTCTTCATGCTCTCCACTTTGTTTTATGAGACAGGGTCTCTCAGGGGCCAAGTAGGTTCAACTAGCTGCACAGCAAACCCCAAGGATCCTCCTGTCTGTCTCTTTCTCTCCAAACATACACATACATCACCATGCCCCCGAATTTTTACATGGGTTCCGAGGATTAAACTCAGGTCCACAAGTACTTTATGGCAGGGCTATCTCCTCAGCTCCAGTCTTGTTCTTCTAGAAGGCAACAGTGTCTAGCTTGGTAACTGATATACCATAAGAGTTTCATAAATGATAATGATGGCCATGGAATTAAATGAGTGAGTTGGTGAGTGTAAACTACTGTTTCCAGAACTTTCTGAAAAGAATGAAGGTCAGAGATGGGAGAAGGCCAAGGCAGAGAACATAGTAGCATATTTAGATCAGGGAGTCATCCACTAAATTTAAGTGACAGGATCTGGCAAAACACTGCCAAGAGTTCAGAAGTTAAAGCAAGCAAATGACAGGGCCTGTGGTAACCTGTAAGGCCTAACTGAAAGGTGACAGAAACGTTATTAAAAGAAAGAAAGAAAGAAAGAAAGAAAGAAAGAAAGAAAGAAAGAAAGAAAAAAAAAGCCCAGCCACTTCATAAATTTCCCTCAGGCCCTTTGTCAAACAACAGTCTCACAGGGTTGGTGGGTAGATTGAGGTTATGAAGAGGGTGAAAGTCAGAAAGCTTTTTCCAAGAAGTCAGATTCACCACTGTCATAGGGCTCCATCTGATGGCTTTATATAGAATGAATAAATATCCCCAATGAATACAATCCCAGCCTTCCAAAGCTGAGTTCCAAGCCATCCTGAGCTACAACAGGAAAAGAAAATGAAAGAAAGGGGAAAAAAGCAGCTAAATAAAAACACAGTTTAGCTAAAACAATCCTGAATAATAAAAGGACTGAGGGGAGAGTATTATCTCCAATTACAAGTTGTGCTACAAAGCCATTTCAAGTTGTACTAGAAATAAAAATAGCATGGTACTGACGCAAAAACAGACATGCAATCTGGTCCATGAAATCAAATAGAAGACACAGACATAAATCTACACACCTATGGACACCCGATTTTTCTATAAAGGAACCAGAAATGCACACTAGAAAATAAAAAGCAAAGCATTACTAACAAATGCTGCCGGTCCAATCGGACAGCTACAGTAGAAGAATGCAGATTGATCCATATTTATCATCGTGCACAAAACTCAAGTCCAAATAGATCAAAAACCTCAACATAAAACTAAATGCACTGAACCTGATAGAAGAGAAAATAGGGAATAGCATTGAATGTATCGCATGGGACATGTGAACACTGAACAGAACACTTTTAGCACAGGCACTAAGATCAACAATAAATGAAAGGGACCTCATGAAATTGAGAAACTTCTGCACTACATATGTAATAGAGGACTAATATCCAAATATATAAAGAACTCAAAAAATAGATACCAGGAAAACATAACCCAATTTAAAAATGGAGTACAGATCTAAAAACAAGAATTCTCAAACAAGGAAACTCAAATAGCTGAAAAGCACTTAAATGTTCAATATCCTTAGCATTAGGGAAATGCAAATTAAAAGTACTGTGAAATTTCAACATACACTTGTCAGATCAATAAAATAAGTGACAGCTCATGCTGTTGAGGATGTGGAGAAAGAGGAACACTCATCCATTGCTGGTGGGAGTGCAAAGTTGCACAGCCACTATGGAAATCAGTTCCCCAGGAAGATGGGAATTGATTGATGACAAGATCCAGCTATACCACTCCTGAGCTTATACACAAAGAATGCTTTCTCCTACTGCAGAGACACTTGCTCAGCCATGTTCATTGCTGCTTTATGCACAATAGCCAGAAATTGGAAGCAACCTAGATGTCCCTTAACAGAAGAATGGATAAAGGAAATGTAGTACCTTTACACAATGGATGTAAAACACAACAACAAAAAAAAGACACCATGAAATTTGCAGGTAAATGGATGGAACTGAAAAAAACATCCTGAGTGATGTATCCCAGACTCAGAAAGACAAATACTGTATGCATTCATTTATATATGGGTATTACCTGTGATGTCAATGGTAGCCAAGCTACATCCAAAGAACCATGGAGGTTATGAATAGAGTAAAGCATGGGAAATAGAATAGATAGTTATGGATGGATGGGGGAATAAGAGCATCAAGTAGGGAGGGAGAGGAGAGAAGGGGATGAGGGAGAGAGGCAGATAAATTAGGGGACATTTGAGGGGTAGTATGGAAACATAGTACAGTAGAAACTCCCTAAAATGTATACATATATGAAGATGATCTAGATGACATCACCAAGTAATGGTGGAGACAGAGTCCCAACTGACCATCTTTTGTCACCAAATGAAGCTTCCAGTAGCAGGATTGGGTTACATCTAGTTGAGTTGTTGGCCAAAGGGCCATGGGAACCCTCAAACAACCCAGGCTGTTGCCAAGACTGTAGGTTGCTCTCCTCAAAGCAAAGTCAAGGTCCCATTGCTGAAGGCAACACCTATATAGCCCACTGAACATGGAGAAGTCAAGCTGGTACCTACATAAAGCCTTCACCCCTGTGTTCTAACATCTTTGGTATAGGAAATTAGTCTTCATACTACCAAAAGAGAAATGTAAACACCAAGCCAGCAACAATCCCTTCGATCTACAATGGTCTCCGGCCTACAATGTATGTTAGGGCAATGGTGGCACAAAGCTTACGGTAGTAAACAATTAATGCTTATTTGACTTAAGGTCTATTCCATTGCTGGAACAAATACCCAACACTCTTTGAGTGGCCAAGAAAGTGAGACTAGATAGCCCAGAGATCTAGGGTAAAACCAAGTATATATATTTTTTTCTCTTGCAGAAAATAGAAAAACAAAAACAAAACAGAGATCCACAGGCAGACATTATAAGGAGATTGATTTTGAGACAGTCAGACTTAAAAGGAATATTTCCACCAGAATCTCCCCCTCTGGGATCAGGGAACTCAAGAGATGAAGGACACCAAGAAAACAAGGCCTCTAAATCAACACATGAACACACGGAGACCAACGCAGAAGCCCAGAAGCCTAGAGCTGACTGGAGAAATGGACACATGCCCCTATCCATAACCCAGAAGCTATCTCTAACTGGTAGACACTTGCAAATGAAAATGAACATTTAATTTCCTCCAAGGGAGTCTCACTGAGAAAACAAACCTCTCTTAAGGGTAGGCCACATGGCCAGCAGTAGATGTCCAGCACAAAACAAACTCAAAGACAGGATCTTTGTCTCATAATGTCATGTATAGGGCTTTTCCTTTAAAAAAATTATTTTATTTTTATTTTATTCATATGTATGAATTTTATAGGTCCTTTGTATATCATTGGCATATATTGCACTTTAAAAGGTTTGGGTTCTTTTAAGATTGATTGACTGATTGATTGATTATGTATATGGTGTTCTGCCTGCATGTGTGTCTGCAAGCCAGAAGAGGACACCAGATCTCATTACTGATGGTTGTGAGATACCATGTGGTTGCTGGGAATTGAACTCAGGACTTCTGGAAGAGCAGCCAGTGCTCTTATCCTCAAAGCCATCTCTCCAGCTCATGTTTGTTTGTTTGTTTTGTTTTGTTTTTGGAGGGGTTGTTTGTTTGTTGGGTTTTGTTTTGTTTTGTTTTGTTTTGAGGCAGGGTTTCCTTGTGTAGCTCTGGCTGTTCTGAAACTTGCTATGTAGACCAGCCTGGCAGATCCACCTGCCTCTGCCTCCTGAGTGCTGGGATTAAAGGCGTACAACCCCACACTTGGCCTATTTAGTGTTTTATGGGATTCTTGAGTGTGCAAACAAGTAGTGGATCTGTTTCTTGAGCTCTCTTCCTTCTCTGTATTTATTTTGTCCTATTTCAATGTGTTTGTTTTTATTTTATATTTTATATCTATCCCTCAAAAGCCCATTTGTTTTCTAATGAAAAACAGCATGGCAATAGATCCAGCTGAGAGGGCAAGTGGGGAGGAATGGGGAGGAGTAGAGATAGGAAAACACAAGCAGGATACAATAGCTAAGAAAAAATGTCAAAAGTAAATAAAATCAAAACAAAAGGTAAAACTTTATAACTCTCTGATTTTTCTTGCGCTTTCATCTTATTTACATGTATCTATTTTCCTGTGCTACTGTAATAAATTCTACAAATTTAGTGGTTTAAAACAATAAATTTTTTTTAATTTTTTTTTTACTGTCTATAGAATAGAAATTCAAAATAAATGTTGCTAGGCTAAAATCCAAGAGATGGCAGGAGGTGTTCTGCTATAGGATGAGAGTTTGGGGGAATCTTTTCCCCCCTCACATTTTCTGGCTTCTCATGAGACCTCCATGTTCCACAGCTCCTCTGACCCTTCTCTGGCTATACTTCAGACTCCCACCTCAGCTGGGATTGGCTCTCTTCCATTGAAGAGTCTAGAAAGAGTCCATCCCGAAAGATCCAGAATAATAGTCCCATCCCAAGACTCATGGTCACACTTGTAGAGTCTCTTTTACCATGAAAATGTATTGTATTCTCTGCTTCTGGGGATTTTGATGTTGTTGGGGCTCAGGGAAGGATAACCTGGGATGGTGCTCTGACACTGTCAGGTAGGAGAAGCTGCTCGGAATCCAGGTTTCTCCCACCTTTTTTCTCTCCTGCGCACAGGGACAGGCTCACTCTGTAACTCACTTATCTGACCGAGGGGAGAAGTCTTAACCCCCACACCACCACCAGCACCACCACCACCAAGAATCTCATCAAATAACCAGGGCAGATTAACTACTGGGATAAGAGACACCACCCCCACACCCCCTGTGTGCTTATGTTGTCCTGGTCCAATGTGTCAGCTTTTCCAGTTTTCTTCTCCCCACACATGGATGCACTCTGCCACTGAGCTGCACATCCAGCCTCTCCACTCCTTGACTTTTCATCTGTTCTTCTGAAGGCAATTCCTGGAGATTGCTTAAGAGCCTTTATCTCTTCACTGGGCCAACCTTTGCTCCCCTGTGCATTCCTTTCCCTACCTCTCCCACAGCCTTGCTGACAACACCCTCCAGGGAATTCCAAGCCTCTTCCTAGCCAAGTCCCTTTTCTTCCCTGTAGCTGAGGAATTATGAAAGCTGCGTGCATGCATCGGAGCCATTAAGAGAGACTGATCCTTTGTTCTGGTCCTGCCCAGTGCAGCACTCCCTTGTCTACTCCTTGCAACATCTCAGGGCACCAGGATAGGTTTGGTTACTGAGACTTATAAAGAAAGGCATCTGCTCAGGCTCTTTCGGGGCACAGGTCATCCAGGCTAAGTCTGGGTTTCCTGGACCCCTGTCCATATGTGTCAGAAACAATCACTTTGTTACCCAGTGATGTGACCTAGCCAAATCTGTGTTCCCACCCTGAGAATATATTTATTCTGAAATGAAAGCCCAAAGGTAGTCTAAGCAAAACACCTGTATTCAAGATGGTTGTCAGAGAGGCCACCCCACAACCTACAATTCATTATCATCTAATTTCCATACCAAGTGACATACAGGGGACATTTTTTGGAAGACACCTGGTGCAGCAAATATTATTTTCTGCATTACTATGCCCCTTAAATCTTTAGCTCTGACTCACATTTAGAGGATGAAAGCAATACCCACTGCACTGACATTGTGTGCCAGCTGCCACACCGCTGTGATTGCCAGACACTCAGTCAGCTCCTTTTTAGAACTGTCCAAGGGAGAACACAGAATCTGTATAAGATAAAATTCCACATATTTGCTTGGCGAGCTGAAAGGAGGGCAAGGCAGAGCCTTCAGCAGAAAGGAAAAAAAAAGTCTGGTCAAGGTAGGGGCAAAGAATGCCTGTAGAAAACTGCTCTAAAGACAGGAGCTGGTTTCTGCCTGTAATCCTAGCATTCAGGAGGTAGAAGCAAGAAGTCTGAAAGTTTGAGGCCACCCTGGGCTATATAGTGACATCCAGACCAGCCTGCTCTACATAACAAAATACAAGCTCCCAAGAAAATACTTTTTTACTTAAAACTTGTAAGTATAAAAAAAATTAAGCATGTGTAAACTCCACAATAATCAAAACAAACAATAAACCTTCAATAAATGCTACATCAAGTTGATCAGAGGGATTTGTCCGGCTTCCTTTCTAGATGGCTTTTTTTTTTTTTTTTTTTTTTTTTTTTAAATTTAGTGTGGAGTCTGCTGCCCTCTTCTGGAAAGAATGGAAATTGAACCTTACTTATGCTTGTGCACATGGAAATCTGAGGCCAATTTCACTGTGAGAGATAGAATGGGCAGGTAACTCCAGACGAAAGAGAAGCAAGATGGAAACAGGTAAATGTTGCAGCATCGTGGCATATTTCTTAAAATGTGAAGAAAGACTTCTGCAGCCCATTTAAACTTGAATAATAATTCATTTTAAAAATGCAACTGGGGTGATGACTTGGTTCATAGAGTACTAGATTTGCAAGCATGGGAATCGGAGTTCAGACAGCCAGAACCCCAAAGCAGTGTGGTTGCATGCCTGCTACCACTGTGCTGGAGAGACACAAAAAGCTGGACTCCTGGGGCCTGCTGGTTGGACAGACCACAGTGTACTAAATGTTCAGTGAGAGACGTTTTCTCCAATATAATAATAATAATAATAATAATAATAATAATAATAATGTGGGAAGCAATTGAAGAAGGCACTTAATGT
Source organism: Cricetiscus sungorus (assembly GCA_030556225.1). Classification (NCBI taxonomy): domain Eukaryota; kingdom Metazoa; phylum Chordata; class Mammalia; order Rodentia; family Cricetidae; genus Cricetiscus; species Cricetiscus sungorus. The sequence continues at coordinate 16,587,907 of JANBXA010000097.1, forward strand.
GAACTTCTAGCTTCCATAGACATATGCACACACATGCACATGCAACTGTATATGTATACATAGGAAAACTTCTACAAAATATTATCCATGAGCAGACAGCATTTTTAACAATACTGGCTTAACAAGGAAGGGACTCAGACTTGGGAGTCATGTTTATCTGAGTTCGATACAGGCTCTGCTCTTTGTCATTTGAGAAGTGATGATCGGAAACCAAGTTGATCATTTAACATCTCAGACTCAGCTTTTCATCTGCAAAATGGGCCACCATGCCAAACCCAGTGGGATAGAGTGAGAGGTCATTTAAGAGTCCCACACATCATGAATTTCCTCTTGATATATGTAGTTAAGGAAAATCAGTAAACCCCCCCCCAGGGAAAATATGAAAGGATTCTAAGTTGAGAAATGTGTAAGATCTTTGACAGTCAGCACAATTAACTAGTAGGGATAGAAAAGAATTAAGATGCATGAGGGAGTGGGTAACTGGGAAGAAACATGAGGGAAAATGTGTGTTCTTTCATATATATATATATATGTATATATATGTATACATATATGTGTGTGTATATATACATATATTAAAATTATCTTCAAATTGATCAAGTACACACTTAAAACTTATACATGTTGAATGTGTTATACTCTGATTTAAAAAAAAAAGTGAGGAGGAGAGAAGACAAGAAGGAGAAAAGACAGGAACACTGGGGTGGGTAGGAGTATCCTAACTGTGGTGTCAAGACAAAGATCTCAGGTTTTTAACCTCACCCCACCACACCCTTTCTAAGTGTCCTTGCAACATCTGTGGGCCCTCGTGCAGAAGACATGAGGAATTCCTGCTGGTACAGCCATAAGCAAAGGAAAAGCAAATGAACCTGGAACTTGATCCAGGGAAAGGGAAAGTTGGCGGAGAGAGAAGGCAGCCTCTTAAGGAAACAGGGATTCCAGAAAAACAAAATGCAGTAAGTAGAATAAAATTAAATCAGATTCCACTCCCAGTTCAGCAGTGAGAAATAATCATGTAAATAGGTATCATTAATTTAGAAAATCATGATTAAATAATTTGGAATTTGAAGGACAGGGAAGGGGTCAGCAAAGATATTCAATGTCCATCTACTGTTAAAGAGAGACAGTAGATTATATCAAATTGCCAAATCAAGAAAAGGCTGGGCAACTTCTGTAATATAATAATCCTTCTGTAATATTATAACAATAGTAATAATAATAATAGATAAGAATAGGAAAATAGATAGGATTGATGGGAGCAGATGCAGAGACCCACAGCCAAACATTAGGTGGAATTCGGAGAACCCCTCAGAAGACAGGGAGGAAGGACTGTAGGAACCAGAGGGGTCAAGGACACCACAAGAAAACCCACAGAATCAACTAAGCAACAGAGACTGGAGTGACAATCAGGGAGCCTATGTGGGCTGCATTAGGTCCTCTACATGTATTACGCTATGTTTGTGTAGCTTGGTGTCTTGTGGGACTCCTAACAGTGAGACTAGGGGTGTCTCTATTTCACCTGCTCTTGGCACCCTTATCCTCCTATTGGGTTACCTAGTCCAGTCTTGACGTGGGGTTTACACCTAGTGTTTGTTTGTTTGTTTGTTTTGTAATTTGTTATGCCGTGTTCAGTCAATGTGCCCTCCTCCTCCCCCCCCCCGGGGACCTGCTCTTTTCTGAAGGGAAATGGAGAAGTGGGTCTGGAGACAGGGAGAGGTGGCAGTGGGGAACTGGAAGGAGTGTAGGGAGGGAAAACCGCAGTTGGGATATGATGTATCAGAGAAAAGTAAATAAAAAAATAAATGAAAGAATATAGAGGATGGGGCCCATTAAGCATAAAGAGTGGCTCAAAAACGGTTGAAATTTTGAAAGATTTAAGAAAAAATTATTTATGTGTATGTGTGTGTATCTATGCACACTATAGGCAAGCATGCAGATGACCATGGATATCAAAAGGTGCTGAAGTTACCTGTGGTTGTGAGCTGCCCAGGGTGGATGCTCAGAACTGAACTTGGTTCCTTTGGAAGAGCACGCTTAAATGCTCATCCATCTCTCTAGCCCCAAGCTATTGCAACTTTTCTATGTGCCCTTTGGTTGACTAGTGGCACAACTGCTAGTGGTAACTAACTGCTCTCTGATTGGATTTGAGTGCTATTGCACAAGACAGTACCCATGCCTAATATTGTAAACCCAATCAAAAACTCATGGCTGAGGAGGTCTTAGAATTTAAGTGAAAACATATTACTCTTATATAGCTAAACTGACATAGCATCAAACACCTTCTAAATATCTATATTTATATGACAATAAAAGGCTACTCTCAGTCTTAATTAAAGAAAACTTCTGTTTGCAGTGAGTGGAGGTGAGCATGGAAACCCATGGCTGCACAAGATGCTAAACAGTAGGCTGTTGAAAACTGTAAGAGAAAATGCTTATTGAGACTTATGATTTTAGAGGCTTAGAGTCTATGATCATCAAGGCAGGCCAGCAAGTCACATGGTGCAAAGAAACCCCAAAGCCTGCCCCCAGTGACAAAACTTCTCTAACAAGTCGACCCCTCCTAATCTTTCCCAAAGAGTTCTACCAATTCTTTGGGAAAGACCAAGAATATAAATTTATGAGCCCATGAGTCTCTTATAACAACAAAAATATTTGAAAAAAAACCACATGATCATTAAAAAAAGGAAGAAGTGGGCTGTTGGGGGTCTCAGCCCTAAACAACACATCTATACTACCTCCTTAAGGCTTATTGATCATCTTGGAAGAGGAGGCAGAAAGAATCTAAGATTTGGGAAGACAGAGAGAACCATGAAATGTCATCTTCTAGGCATGACATGGCCATGGCAATGATGAATTATCAGCAACTATGTTTGCTGGCACTAGGCCTACACAAGACTGCCCTGGCCAACAGTCAGCTATTGACTGGACAGGGTCTCCTGGAACTCTACCTCTTACTATTGAACTATGAACAACTAAGATTGTAGAGGGGGAGACATAGTATCTACTTGCATACCAACTGGTGAGCCCATCATCCAAACCTGTGGTCATACAGATGGCTCTGGTTAAACTCAGTCACAAACAAAACAAAAAGTCATGAATGAAAAAATGAGGTTCATAAGGAAGTGGGACTTGCCAGGGTGGGAGTGAAATAAGAGAGAAATGTGGGAGAAAGTAACTAGAATGTACTACATAACATAAATGAAGTCAAGAAACAAAAGTTATTAATAAAAATCTTATATTTTCATGTGTGTGACATTTTGTTTTAACTATGGTCATGCATTATTTAATAATTACAGTCTATCAATCCATTATGATGAAAGAATCTTTAGATATTTTCCTGGTTGTATGAACATGAACTCAGGTAGAGCCTAGCCTGGTGGTATAGGTTAGGATGGAGGCAGGAGGATCATAATAAGTTAAAGAGATGTGTGGGATGTAGAATGAACTCAAGACATGCCTGGGTAACTGAAGCAAAACAAAAAGTCAAAATCAAGGACTGGAGGTATAGCTCAGAACAAGAGCACTGTCTGCTTTACAAATCCTGAAGGTGTGGCCCAGCTGACATCTAGGCTACATACCACAGCCTTCTTTGTTCTGAAACTGAACACTAGAGACAATAGTGGAACAATTCAAGTAACTCCAAAAGTGGTTAGGCATTTGAGTATCTAAATATATCCAAATAAATAAAAAGGTACAATGGCAATACAATATGAAAGCCGCAATGGCACACCCATTGGGGCACTTCCCTTAATGGAGCTTGCAGGACTAGAAGCTGCTCGGAGAGTCAGGGGCTGGGTGGGAAGGAATGCGGGGAATGTCACCATACCCTGTTGAAGACTTTATGAGCACTATATACATGGGCTTCTCTACACTTATTTTTAAACTATTTGAAATAATAAACGATTTAGGTTTCTCTAACATTTTTTACTTTAAAAATCTTCTAAAATATTTTTATCAAACAATACTTGGCAAACAAAACAAATGCAATGTACAACTGTACAAAAATATTTTTCTAGATGAGCATAGTCATGAGTAACTGTGATTATAGCTCTCAGAAGGCTGGGGCAGGAGGGTTGTTACGAGTTCAAGTAAACCTATGTTACTTAGGAAAACTATCCATAACATACCTCCAGCAAACCAAAATAAGCCCACTACAATATTTTGTCTTTGTCCATTTATTATGTAAACTTGTTGCTACTTTCAAATTTAAATTTTTATTTTTAAACTTTTTAAAATTAAAAATAAAGATTATATACATACAAATATATACATATATGCCATGCCTGTACAAGGTCAAATCACCCTATCACTGTCTTCTACCTTTGTCGTCTCACTGGAGGTTTCCAGAGATAAATGCTTGCATATAGCTGTCATCGCCCTTTCAAAAACAATGCCTGAATTCTTCTGAACATATCCTAAAAGACCTATCTGGAGCCCTTTTAAATATATTAGGTAGGGGCTGCAGATGGATTTCACGAAGCTAGGGGTCCCATCCCCATCTCCAATATAAATGAAGTATGGTACATATGCCTGTAATCCCAGCACTCACTATGGAGATTAAAGAAGGAGAATCACAAATTCAAGCCCAGCCTGGCTATAAGAGACAGTCTCACAGTCTCAAAAATGTGTGTGTGCGCGTGCGTGCGTGCGTGCGTGCGTGCGTGCGTGCGTGTGTGTGTGTGTGTGTGTAACCATTATAAAAGATGGGGCTGGAGAGATGGCTCAGTGGTTAAGAGCACTGGCTGTTCTTCCAGAGGACCTGAGTTGTATTCTAACAACCACAAGATGGCTCACAACCTTTTGTAACTCCAGTTTCAGGAGATCTGGTGTTCTCTTCTGACCTCCAAGGATATCAGACATACACATGGTACACGGACATACATGCAGGCAAAACAGTCATACACAAAACATAAAACAAATCTCTAAAAGGTGCAACATAGAGCTCTCTTTGAGTTTGAGGCCAACCTGGTCTACAGAGTAAGTGTGAGTCCAGCCAGTGCTATTACACAGAAAAACCCTGTCTCAAAATAAACAAATCAATAAAATAAAATAAAAATAAACCAAAGAAAGAAAGAAAGGGAAGGAAAGAAGTGAAACATGGTAAATAATAAACCCACTTAACATGTTGTTCATTGTAATTATTAAGTGTCACACACATAACTGCTCAACTTTGATATGACTGGCAGGGAAGGTTTATAAACACCAGTATGTGTACAGAGAAAACTGTCTTTAAAACAGCTCAAAATCACTGGGAGATGGGAATATTTGAGCTTTCGTATAATCCATGGGACCACTCTCTTATTCAATCCACCATTGGCCAGAAATCTTTATGCAGGAGACTATGCAATGACTCAGCCTGGATGACAGAGCTGAACAGACCTTGTTCACTCTCCTGCCTCTGCTAAAACACTGCGTTCTTCATTCTCTGGAACAAGTGTAAAAGGAGGAGGAAGAGGAAGGAGATTAGGAAGTACCAAAGGAGAAGGAAGTGGGGAAAGTGGAAGTACAGAGGAAGGAGGGGAGGGAAGAAATGGGGGAGGGGGGTCAGCTGTGGTTCTGAGGTGGTGATGTAGTGCTTGCTGACTCTCAGCTTTGCTAAAGGCTCCTCACCGAAGCCCTGTCCCCAGCTCTCTGAAAGCAATCCCAAACTATTACACATACTGAGGAACACACAGAAAGCCATGTGTGCAGAAGCTGATACTTTGGCACAGAGATGTGAAAGGACAATATCTGGGTCACATAGGCAGGCAGGACAGGGAGATGTGTGAATTAGTCAGCTTTCTTACCACTGTGGCTAACCCTGCAAGGACAGCTGAAGGTTTCTGGTTTCAGAGGGTTCAATGACATGGCTGATGACCCTACATGTTTCAGCAGAGTGTTAGGATGGCACATAGCAGAGGTCCTTATTCATCTAAGGGGGACATGAAGCAGAACAGGAAGAAGCCAGTACAAGACAGCCCCTACCCCTATGATACTTCCTCCAACAGGATCTCACCTTACAGCTTATAGAACCTCCTAAAATAGCACCATAAATTGGGGGCCAAGCATTCAATACATGAGCCTCAAGGGGATATTTCACATTCAAAACTAACACTTTGTTTACTCCTACCCCTGCGTAACTGGAGAACTGTCTGGTTACACTCTCCCATGATCCAGAGAGTGTGTGTCTTGTACATAAGGCTATAGGGTGAATTCAGGAGGCTCAAACTGCATAATCTATATGGTCCTGGTGACAGCCCATGTAGTTTTGCCTACACAGGTACAACTAACAAGTACTAAAGACCTCTATGGTTTTTTGCTACATGCCATCTGCAGGCATCTGAAGTGCTATGTGGAGGGTCACATTGCTCTTTCTTCATGGACTTGCACAGGAGAGTGACAGAGTGCAATCTTTTCCTAACAGTCACTTCTTCAGCTCATGTGTTATCTAGGACAAATCCCATGAGTAAGACAACACACTGGGAGGGGATATTCTTCAAGTCACCCCAGTCTCAGCTCACTGACACTGTATGATGACTTTCCTGTAGAAACATCCCAAGGCTCTGAGGCCACCAAAACCAGAACTTTCTAGAAGGTGTAAGCCATGCTCATCCTCCCTTCTTTGTCTTGGGTTCCTCCCCATATGAATTTCCCCGTCTCTCCCACAGCACTTTCCCTACCATCATCCCACATATCTTCTCTGTGTTTCTCCACCTGCTCCTGGACCATCTACCTCTCCATGAGATGTGGACATGCCGCACTTTTGTACTGGGGAATGAATCCTTTAGGTTTGGTTCTGAGAATGCCCAACATCTTTCTGGCATTTTCTTCTGCTTTCTTTGTTTGACCATTGTTGGATGCTCTTTGTACTGCCACCTTTTATGAGGAGAAAAGTATACCTCAGTTGTTTCATGGGGCAGATCACCTGCTGCTTGGAACAGCTGCTGCTTTTACAGGAAAATCCTCGAGTTTTATTCTCACTGGATTGATATTTTCTTTTTTGAAGATCGTTATGACCTGCCAATGTTCAATGTTTACCATGTATTATTTTCATTTCCCTTGCAGGGCCACTAATAAAAACTAAGTTTATCCTTGAGATAACTTCTACTAAATTCTTCTTGGTTTTAAAACAAACATTAGCAGTCCCTATAACAAGCCCAACTTTTATTACAAACCCCACCTGCATGGATATGCTCCCTCCCTTCCCTCTTTAAAACTCCCTGCTCTCTCTCTCTCTCTCTCTCTCTCTCTCTCTCTCTCTCTCTCTCTCTCTCTCTCTCTCTCTCTCTCTCTCTCTCTGCACCTTCATTGGGAACTATGGCTTAAACATTCAGGTAAATGATTTGCTAATTTGACCTTTAGGCTTCTTTAAAGTGTGAGAAGCATACCATTTGTACTAAATAATACAAGTCTACAAATCAAGGAAGTCTAGTTTAAAACCAAACTCCCCAAAACGCATCCACTAATCAGATAGTCATTGTCTAAGTGACACAGATTCACTGAGAGTCAGCCAAAATGTGTTCTAGTTTGTCCTGAACCTATCCAACTCCCAGGGGAAAGCATAGTGATCCAGGTCAAGTTTGAGCATCTCTGTCTGACATCAAGGTACTTACTTTCACAGGATTCTTTCTCTGTCTCTCTTTCTGCTATTATTCCCTACCCAGACCTGAGCATCCATATATAGTATATGCTAACTTGGATTGTTTGGAAATTTTATTCTGTTTGTTTAAACAAATGAAAACTACTTAGGATAAGTGCCATGTCTCCCATTTTCTTGAGTCTCCATCACCCAATAAGATTTCAAAAATTAACAAAATGTCATGTGATTTACAGTGTCTACTGTATTTTCCCACACACTCTCTCCTCCCACAAAAATGGCATCTGGGTTATCATGTCTGAATTAGATAATGACTTACTCATTGACACGTGTGAACAATGAATGCCTTATTCTACTCCTAGTATTGGGAAACACAATTGGGAGATATTTCAAGTTTCTTTTTGCTTCATACGGAGAACTCTTGAGTCTAAAGCAATGTTCCTAGTTTGGGGATAGTTGTATTGTTTGTTTTGTTTTCTGTCCTTCAGCCACTACTTTTAAGAGTTTAAGAGGTTCTAGAAAGATGAAATCATACACAAGAAATTACAAAAACAGACATAACTCAAGCCCAAGAAAGCTGCTTATTTTCTTTTGATTGGGTAATGAAAAGAGTAGGAAGGCCTCATTTAATGAGGGTGAAGTCATTTTAGCACATACACCTACACATAAAGATAAATATATATATATATATATATATATATATATATATATATATATATATATATTAAGCTAAACACTGCATATTGAAGCTCAACTGGGAAAATCAGGGGAAAATATATCCCAAGACAGAGATCAAATCTCATGACCTGTTGGGAATGTGTCAAAGAAAACCAGAGAACAAAACAAGGCTTGCCATTTGTCCTTCTGGTTTCACTGACACATTGTTCAGTACTGCCTGCAGGAAGTGAGTCATCCCTTGCAGAACTTGTCACAACTCAACTTTAATCAGCCTCACTTTGGTCGGGCAGGAAGTATCACTGTCCTCTCACAAAAAGTGGGCCACCTATGACATCAAAGCACAGAGGGAGAGTAAGAACAAGCCATCAATGAGAAAACAGGAAGGGAGACACCCAGATGAAAGGAAAATGAAACCCGTCAAATGGTCCATAGTGATCTGGTCCATGAGGAACAGGTGGTCACTGAAATCCAAGTCCTACGGAGTCACCTGGAATGACTTCTTCAGTTACTCCTCGCTGCCAGGATCATCGCTGTTGTCCCCTAAGAAAAACTTCTTTGTGGGCTTCTGGGCTGCATACATCTGAGTCTCCATAGGGCACTCCTGACTCAGTATAGCCTGTAGCAAGAGACAAGTATAGATAGTACTGTATAGCTTTGACCACCTTGTTTCCTGTCCACACTAGCACATCCAAGCTTAGTGTCAGATGTAAATATAATATCTTCCTTTTGCCTTGTGGATAGGCTCAGGCCTTCCAAGGTAGCTAGGCATATCAATTCCAGTCAGGACAAACATCTGATATGTTTGTTCTTGAATCCTAGCATCAATAGGTACAAGACACAGCAAGAAGCTGCCTGAAATGGATGATCTTCTCATAGACCTTTCTGCCTATTCTTGTTCCTTTGAGAAGCTTCTGCATCCTTCCTGAATCCATGAGCTCCTAGAGCTGCTGAGGTGTTCATGCTATAAGAAGAGCACAGTATCATATTAATTATATTATACAGCGTGCAGGATCTTTTTACCTAGAGACTATTTGTTTTGTTTTGTTTTGTTTTACTTTAAAAGCCATGGTCTGAGCTGAGAGATGACCCAGTAGGTATGAGCACTTAACTCTGCAAGCGAAAGGACTGAGCTGGAATCCCCAACACCCATATAAAAGACTATGCACTGGTTAATAGAGATGAACAGGTCTTGGGAACTCACTGGATAGCCAGCCCAGATAAAAGGGCAAGCCTCTCATTCACTGTCTCAATCTGCAAGGCAAAGAATAATAAAAAGACAACACTGTCCTCTTCTACACTATCTTGCACACTATCTTGCACCACACAGATAAAAATAAATAAAATGAGGTAATTTTTAAAAATACACCACCAGATAAGGATAAAGTCACATTCAAATGAATGAGCATGTGAGTGAATAGCTGAACATACTTAGTGGAATGCTGCTATTTATACAAGATATAACTTAGTAAATTGAGTCTTGCCATGGTAACCACATGATGCCTTTTACAGCCAATATCCCGAACTCTTAGCAAGATCTCACTTTTGTCTTTTTAGTTTAGTTTAGTTTTGATTTTTTTTAGTAGATCTTATGAAGTTCAGGCTAGCCTTTAATTCCTTATGTAGTTGGGGACAACCCTGACCTTCTATCCTACTACCTCTACCTCCCAAATGCTGGGAGACCAGATATGTGTGACCATGCCTGCTCCCCATTCCTTCTTCACTTAAGATCCAGATGGTAGGGTACATGGTTGCTTGGAGAAAGAAGGGAAAGGGAAGGATGCATGTATTAGGAAGAACAGAAATGCTACACAACAGAGAAATGGCCAGCAGAGAGGAAATGAGCTGAGAGTGAAGGGTCAGGGGAATCACAGGAAGAAACAGACATGTATTTTATCCAGCACTCAGGGTGCCTTACAAGCTTCTCCTCCTTAGCTGGAGGGTTCTGCAGGAAGCAGCAGAGAGGGGCATAGATGATATTGATGACACCAATGATGACCATGAGCCATGGGAAGCCAATGACCTGTACAACAGCACCCCCAGTAGATGGGCCTGTGGAAAAAAAATAAATCAAATTCTAAGTGTTAGTTGAATTAGGGAGATACTATGCAAGGAAAGTGGACAACCACAGAGGCTGTAACAGATTCCACTATGTTCAAATCCCTAAGAGAACAAGGCCTCTGGTTCCACATCCATGTTAGCTACAATGGAGAGGGGAGACTAGGTCACTTAGGCCTGGGAGCTCCCATCTGCCCCCAACCAACATACCAATAGCAAAGCCCATGCAAAAAGCCACATCAGCGATGGCGTAGACACTCCCATACACAGAGGTGTGGCGTAAGTCCACCAGGTATCCCATGATGGGCATCAAAGAGGAATCCACCATGCCTGTGGCCAGAACAAGCAGGTTGCTGTCAGTCAGCTTACCCATAGATATAGATAGCATCTCCCTCCACTCTGCCTCCATGCCCTTCTCTCCCCACACTCAGCACCAACACAAGTCCAGGTAGGGACCACAAGCCCACCTCTGCATATCTGCCAGCTTCTCTCCCATTCCTGGGAAAATGAGGAGGAAAGGAACCTGACCCAATGGAAATTCTCAAAGGTTTCTTTTTTACTTTGAGGGCACTACTCACCTATGGCAAAGCCAAGACCTGCATTGGGACCAATGAGACCAAAAATATTGTGAGCCAGAGGCACCTGGAAGGGAACAGAAGAAGAGTTCCTTAGAGTGCCACTGAGATGGTGACATGGCGGGCAGAGTTTTCACATGACATATATTTGAGACATGTGCTACATGCATTACCTCTGATTTCACACACCTTTTTTTGAATAATCCTCCTCTCCACTTTAATCACATGAAAACTGGACTGGAACCACTCAAAGTTATGCAGGCATAAAGCAAGAAGGCCAAGTCTGAACCTCAGACTGAACTCTATTTTACCACAGCAAGGGACCTTTGCTGTTCATGAACTTCTCTTCCTCATCATTGACCGCTCTACCAAACACACACTGCTGTCCTCATTGATCACTGCATGTGGCCATCTTTCTTTTCATTGTTGACATCATCAAATTTGTTTGATATTTATTTTACAGTACTGGGACTTGAACTAGGGCCTTGTGAAGGCTAGGCAAACGAACCCCCCCTTCTTTTATTTCTTTTGACATGGGGTCTCACTAAGTTGCCCAAGATAGACTTGAACTTACTCTGTCGCCCAGGCAAGCCCTTAACTTCTATCTTAGCCTCCTGGGATAGTTGGCTTTAAAGACCTGCACCACCAAATCAAGCCCCAACATTTATTTGAAACCCTAACTCAGTAGTCATTGTAGCAAAAAGACAAAAAATGAGCCCAACAGTTAACAGCTCAACAATTGGAGAGACTGGTGGCATCATCTGGTTGCCAGAAGAGGAAGCTATGGCATGCATTCACCTTACTGAAAGCCTGTCCTTCCCTTTCAAGCAGTGTCCCTACCCTTTCCTTGGTACCTGTGACCCAACCCACCATTCCATCACACAGCCCTCAAAGGTTTAGCATGACATTTAGCACTGACAACTCATCACACTTATGGGGCAACACCTCAAGAGGTGCTCATATTTGTCAATGGCAGGGCTGACTTGCTGAGGGCTTTTCATGTGCCCTCTTCATGCTGCAGTCTATGTGGATTACCAAGCAGAATCCTCCAGTGAGAATATTGAGCAGAGGGATGACATGAGTATCTCAGAGTCACATAAATGTCAAGTGACAAAGCAGGGGTGGAGGCCTGAGCCCATGCCTATCACCAGGGTTTCCAGTTCATCCTGGATGCAGTACCCAAAGCTCAGCAGCTCTGTCCTCACATCCCTTGAGCCTGGAGCCAAATGGACTGACAGACTGACAGTCTCCACTGAGAACAGGAAACAGTAAAGGCCTGAGAGGGCAAAGGGCTCTTAAAGATGGAAATCCCTGCTTTCCTTCTTCTACCAAATTTCCTGGTTCTAGAGACTGAGCCATTGATGGTGCCAGGCCTGGTGGCTGGTGGGAGTTGTCACAGTAGATTGAATACATGGATACATAAAACACCATTGGCTGGCTGGCTCCAGAAATAGACAACAACATGTTTCACTTCATGTCTATGAGCACAGCCTCGCCCCTCTGGCTCCTTCCACCCAGAGCCTATTCTTTTCCTTTTCCACCTCCTTTTGATGGCAGTCACTTTAGTGGATGGCATCTCATTCAGCACCAATTTCCGTTCATGTAGAAATAGCTTTCTAGAAGTTCCTACCAAGTCAGCCTACTGCCCATTTGAAGGAAAATTATCTGAAAATGTCTAGCATGCCTTCTGTTCTTGTACTTACACAGAGCAAGCTGACACCTACTGCCACCATTCCAACAAGGGAGCACAGCCACCTGGAAGAAGAGAGCCATCATCACACACTGTCTGCAGAGAGATGGCTGCTACTCACCACCTTGGCCAGTTCTACCCTCACTAATTCAAGCAACCCCTTGGACTAGGGGAAGGAGCTTCACAGAGACAGAGAGCAGGAGCAGGCTGCAGCCTTTCTGTCCCTGTCCTTTTCTTGACCTCTTCTCCTCCCTGACCTCACATCTCTTCTCATAGCCAGGTTAGGAGTGGTCCAGTAGGATTTGCTTGTTTCCCTTAGAACTGGTCTGTCAGTCCCAAATGCACTTGGCTCTAGGGAGATGTTCATGCACTTAATTACTAGTGTCTGCCAGTTCAGGTTACTTCCTTTTTAGGGTTTTTATTTATTATTATTTGTGTGGGGGGGGATTGTGGTTGATGTAAGAGGAAGCACACCACAGCATGTGTGTGGAGGTCAGAGGACAACTTAGTGGGGCCAGTTCTCTCCTCTACCTTTATGTGGGCTCTGGATATTGAACTTGGATCACTAGGTTTTTACAGCCAGTGCCTTTACCCACTCACCCATCTCTGCAGCCCAGCTCAGATTCTGCCCACTTGTAGTATATGTGGTTTTACAAATGCATCCCAAAAGCCACATGGAAATATGCATACATCCTCATACTAAAACAATGTTTTCAAATGTGTTTACTTCTTTGTACTGAGCTACAATGATAAAATTAAAACCAAAACTATCTCATCATTATAGTAGGGGGAGAGAGAATCTAGATTCATACTTCTTGCCACCCACCCCCACCCACCCCCACACACACATACTGTGGGTGGCCTTCTCATGTTCCTTTTTAAAGTTCCCTAGGGTTCCAAGGAATAGAGCTTGGCAACTGCTTTTTTTTGGCTATTGGGGTGGCATTACCTCTTTAGCTGGAAAGGAAGGGCTATATCTATGTAACCACTGCCTCTGGAAAGCAATCTGCCCAGGATAATCCTTTCTCTATACTGTCCTCATCACCTGCCCATCAACCTCTCTCACAGCAATTTTTATTATTGTGGCCTAGAGTGTCTCAAAGAAGCTGCCCCAAGTACAGGAACAAGCTCAAAGGACACTGTTAAGTGATAGTTTAATCATTCTTCCACTTTCTCAGGCTACCTACCGACCCATCTTGTTGGCCAACACACCAAAAAGGTTCGTGCCAATGAGGTAGGCCACACTGGCAGGTAGGAAGGCCAGACCTGTGAAAGAACACAGAAGCTCACCTTAGGAAAGGTTCAACTTAATGTAAAGCACCTACAGTTCAACAAAGTACCCCTGCCACCTCCAGGTCCCCAAACCACTTTGCTTTGAAGATCTTTGTGCAACTCAAGAGCAGTGGTTTCAGGACCCCGTAGCCCTGCTTTCCTCAGAATCAAGGCAGTTTTTAGCCTCAGTATATTTAATATTCTCTCAGCTCCCGGGCTCTGACAAGTGACTCAATAAGCCACTGGAATGTATAAGATTCATCTAGTTATCAGCACAAGAGTAGGAGCTTTCTGGGAAGTCAACTCCCTCACTTGTCTATGACCTGTCTTCTTGTTGCTTTGCCTGTGGTCTTTGCCTTTCCAAGCCGTGGCTCTAGCATCTGAGTATAGCAGAGCTGTTACTATATCATTCGAGGTAACAGTGGGAGCAAGTTGGGAAATGTTTCATTAACTACTGTCCTGGTCACATGCCTTTGTGACAACAGAGTGAGATGATCTGGAACACAGACATCAGAGAACACACTTTGGAGTTCAGCATGTGGCTTGTCCACTTATCAACTATGTGACTTGAAAATTTTACTTGTTATTTCTAAGTTCTCCCCAAATCCCTTCATCTCTTTCCTTCTTTCATGTGTTTTTCTGATGAGTGTGTACCATTTGTCATGTATTCTTAAGGCCAGTAATTTCGCAGTAAATAAGATCAACACAGAACACAGAATGACTAGAGAGATAGCTCAGTGGTTAAGAGCACAGGCTGTTCTTACTGAAGACACAGGTTTGACTCCCAGAACCCACATGGTGGCCCACAGCTGTCTGTAACTCCAGTTTCATGGGTACTAGGCACACATGTGGTGCATAAAGCATCCATATACATAAAATATAAAATATTTTTAAAAGATAAACATCGAAACAAATTCAGTGCAAGTCTGCAATCCCAGTATCGGGGAGGGCATAGCAAACACAGTGAAAATGTATTGTCTTCTCAATGAAAGCCTTTAGTCAAGAAGGGAAGTGCTATTTTTATGAGAAAAATTTAAAAAGAAATAGAAAACACACAAATATTGGCATTTTCTCCAAAATCAAATATATGCCTAATATATGTGCTTATCTACTATGACAGTGTCCAATCAGGTAAGAATGCAAAGCCAAGTTCTAACCACTGAGAGTGAGGCACAGGAGCTCTGTGCAGGTGCTTGCTTGGTTAAGCAGTTAGCAGATAAGTGTTCATGTACCTTATTGCCTTGCAGAAGTATTTGGGATTATGTGGCCATTTTCTTGAGATCCCCAATAACTTTTCTACTAGGCTGAGTGGAGAGCATTGTAAATTCAAGGTCTACATAGCAAGACACTATCTTAAAACAAAGAAGTAAACACAAAAGATAATCATAACTAAAAGGGAACTCACATCTAAGGAGAGATTGACACTTGATGCTAAAATAATTTATTTTATTGTGCTAAATATTAATGCTAAAGTAAATGCTAAAACTTAAGTGGAGAAAATAATTTTGAAAAATGTGAAAGAAATTTCATGTAGCCACATGTCAGGGTGACTGGATGAAAGACAACCATGTATTTGGTTGAGGCCTTGCTTACCAAAAAAGAGAAGACAGAAACATGTGCTCAGAGACCGAAAGAAGAAACCACATAGTGTGCCGCAGGCGCAGGAAGGCTGCCTGGTGCTGGCACCTGTGAGCAGACAGCACATGAGAAGCTTCGGAGACAATTACACAGCCCAGCCTGTTTTCTAAAGTGTCTTAGAACAATGGCTGCATAGGACAAGAGTGAAGGCAGAGACTCTCACAAGCCCTGGAGAAAAGGCAGAGTCTCCACTTCGAAGCCAAAACAGAGAGGAGGGAACAAAATTACAAGTATTTTTTAAGGTGGAGTTGTAGAGCTCTCACTCCTGTGGGGACATAATGAGACTGAGAAGAGAGAAATAATGAGAACTAAAGCTTCTTGTTTCAATCAACTGTGTGATGGGGAGGGAGAAGACCAAGAGAAGTCAGGAGTGCATAAGGGGCTGGAAACAGTAGATGCACAGGCAGGACTCCAGGGAGAGGTCATGAACACACAAGCTCAGGACTATCTCCTCTTTACTGGGCTTTTAAGGTCATGGAAATGGGGACTGAAGAGATTGCTCAGTGATTGGGAGTGCTTACTGGTCTTGAAAAGGATCTGACTTCTGTCCATAACAACCAGTTTGGGCTCACACCTGCCTGTGCTCCAGAGGGGTCTGACCCCTCTGGCCTCTGCGAGTAGCTGCACCCACATGCTCAGGTCCACTGCCACACACAAACATTCATAATTACAAATAGAGACTTTTTAAGAGCACAAACTGTTTTTGTTTTAATACTGAAAATAGGTGGGATTTCCTGCACTCAGAGAAAAAAAAAAAGAATAAATATCCTAGTCTGCACACAACAGTATGTAACTCATTATGTGAACAAAGCTGGATCTGAACTCACAGATACTCCCCTGACTCTGCCTCTGCCCCCTGCCAAGATCAAAGGTGTATGCCACCACACCCAGGTTAATAATTTTAATTATATGTATTGGTGTGTGCCTGCTTGTCCATATGTGTACCATGTCTATATGTGCACCTTGTCCATGAAGTGCCATCAGAGGGCACCAGGTCCCCTGGGAATGGAGTTACAGATGATTATGGGACATTATTGTGTGCTGGTGATGGAACCCTGGTCCTCTGGAAGAGCAAGAAGTGCTATTAACCACTGAGCCATCTCTAGCCCAAGGATGGAGTTCTTATTGTTGAAAGGTAGCAAAGGCGAGAGAAGAAACTGATGAAGTGAGGGATGCAGCTAAGAAGGTAATGGGGAGTCACTGGAATTTTTCACCATTCCCAGAGAGAAGGCAACATCTGAGAGCACAGATGCAAGAAAGTGGACAAACGGTGACAGACCATAGGAGTCCCTTGCCCTGCCTTCTAAGAAAAGGCAATAGCTGAGCATGGTGAAGAAAGAGATGTAGAGTGTACAGAAGTCTCTCTGGGGAAGTATAAAAACAACACAGTTGTTTTGGAAAGAAAAGTGGAGTATATAATTAACAGCATATAGGAAGACCATTAGCAGAAAATGTACTTTAGATTTGTGGTCATAAATATTAGGTGAGAGATGGGCATGATGGCATATGCTTTCAGTCCCAGATACTCAGGAAGCTGAGACAGGGAGACTACAGGTTCAAAGCCAGCCTGGGAAAATTAGTGTGGCCTATCACAAAATAAAATTTAAAAGGCTTGAAATTTTGCTCAGTGGCAGAGTGTTTATCTAACATATATGAGATCTATGTCTCTAGTACTGCAATAAAAAAGAAAATGGGGATGGATCTCAGTAGAGCACTTGCCTAGCATTCATGAGGCCCTGAGTTCAATTCCTAGCACTGCAAGAAATAAAATAAGATAAAGAAAAGCATTCTGGCATTGTTGTTAAACTTCCGCTCTATTCACTGTTCCTGACAGAGGCAAGACCAGAAGGTCTAACCAGGGCTAGGACTTTGCCAGAAGACAGTCTCAGAAGGAAAGAAGACTTTCAAAGGAAATGATATTAGTGCAGGATTCTAGAAGCCAAACTGCACTTTTTCGGGGGTGGGAGAGGAGGGCATGAGTAGTGATGGAAAAAGAAAGAGACCTGAGGTCAGTGGATGACTGGTCTGAGGTTAAATTGAGCAAAGAATGTGGAAGACGCTAACTAGCTTGCCTGGAACTGAGATTCCAGAGAGCATGGATTAGGAGTGGTGTTAGTAGCAAGGGTATACATAGGATTGAGTAGTTAAATTGAGAACAAAAGGATCACTGCATGAAAGCACCCGAGAAAGTGGGAGGCTTAGGTGTTAACAGAGTCATCCACCAGGACAGTGAAGTTACACTGGAAAGGACAGGAATCACTCTGGAAAGAACAAGTGTGACAGTTTTTGTGGGAGAATGGGTAACAAAGAGGTCAGTGCATGGCAGTAAAAGCTGATGGACTATAAGGATTCAGGGATCTTTGAAGGTGACCAGGGAAGAAACTGTCTAGAAGCAACAAAAGAGAGCAAAGCCTCGAGGGGCAGACTGTCCACAGGGTACAGAGCTGACTGTCATCATGGGCCCTCGGGATCCAGCTTTTCAGCAAGGGTGAGAGGTGCAGAGTAGAGGAAGATGGCATGCTGATACTTGCCAAGGTCAGGGAGTTCCACAAAGCCCAGGATTTAGAAGGGCCATGGCATACTAGGTCAGAACAAAAGAATCTTTTAAATAAAGGTTTGTAAATAGTTTGTATGTGAGACTACCTCTCCTGCCCTGGGGAAATTCATGTGCTGGGGACTTATTCTCCAGAAGGTTTCTGTGGGTGGGGAAAAGACCTTTAAGAGCAGATGTAGTTCAGTTGGTAAAGCGCCTGCCTATCATGAGCAAGAGGCCCTGGGTTCTGTCCTCCAAGTGGTCACACGTACCTGTAATCGCAGAATTCTGGAGGAGGGGGCAGAAGGATCAGAAGTTCATTCTCAACCTCAGACACACAGTGAGTTTGAAGCCACTATGTGACACCCTGCTAGAGGTGGGGGCGAGTCCTTTGATCATCAGAGGGGTTTTCCTAGGGACACATTAAGGGGCTCCCATGGACCTCTAGAACTTTTCTGAGGGTGGGTTGAAGGATGGGATTGCATCCTGAATTGTACACACTGCTAACATCCAGCACTATGTTATTTGTACCATTCACCTCCAAAGCTTCCTAAATTTATGAAGTCAGTCCACCTCGGCTATTTTGTTATAAAAATAAAATTAACACAGGGACAGAGTAGTTATGATTTGCCAAGAAAATTCTACATAGACTCTCAGCCCTCATCACAAAATCTTTTTGTAGCAGTTGGAGGCTATTGCAAAGAATCACAGCTGGTCAAAATGCAAAAAAGCAAGTAACTTTGAAGCGCCTGTTCCAAATGGACAGAGTGACATAGCCCTATCCCCAAAGCTCAGAGAGCCTGTCCCCAAATGGACAGAGTGATATAGCCCTATCCCCAAAGCTCAGAGAATATTATATAAGATTGTAAGAGTCTGAGGACAAGGCGACTGTTGTTATATGGCATGTTCCGGGTGTGATGGGAAGCTGCAACCATGAAATCTCAATAATATGGTTGTGTGCACAAGACCACACCAGTCAGTATTTCAGTATACATGGGGGAAGGGCTCACAAAGTTCCACCCTAATTGAAGATCTCCAGGCATCAGAAAGAAAGACAATCAGCTTTCTTCAGAAGTGAGTCCCTTTGAAAATTGTCCCTGCCCAAGTAGTCAGTCCTACACCCATGACCATATGGACAACACTATTGGACTCAGTAGGATACACAAACACACACACATATGCATGTACATGAACATGCAAATGTACACATACATGAGTGCACACACACTAAAACAATAATAATTAAAGATAAGGCCATCATTTTAAAGGAAGAATAGGGCAACATGGCAAGAATTGGAAAGGCTGGGAGGATGGTTATGATAAAAATACATTCTAGCTATAAAATTATTTTTAAAACTACAAAAAAAATAAAACAAAAGAAGTAAGAACACACTGCATATCTTTTAGACTGTCCTGGCACACAAGAAGTGCCCTGTGAGTGCTTGTCTTCATTATTGTGACCTGTGATAGGGTGAACCCAAGCATCTCACTTCAAGGCCAGGTGTCTCCTCTACACAAGCCCACCAGAATGACTTGTGGCCATCTCTGGCCTGAAGGTGTGCTTGGAACCAGTAGTGCGAGTCTCTTTGGGTCTCATAGCCCCTCCCTGTACCACTTTGGACCTCAAGGAAACAATGTAATCCAATAAAAAGTACCATGTCTCTGATTCCAAAGTCCAATGTAAACAGTTGGCCAGGGCCTGGCAGCCTCTTGTTTGCTTTTAATATTGTCTTCTAGGCAGCAGAAGGTGAAGCATGCTGTCCTGTGTTTGCCTACTTTATCTGCACAGGGTGGCAATCTGCTTCAAACTATACCTGTTCATTTGTGTTTAGCTGCTTTTGAAAGTTTAGAGGTAATAACTACTGAATGGTTCAGCTGATACATAGACAGAGGAAGCTCGCTGGTCTAGCTCCCTGTCTGCTTGACATCCTTGTAAATTGTATGAAATTTCCTAAACAAGGCTTCCCTCAAACATGCACTTGTTCCATAGCACAGGACCCTAGCTGGTATTTCAGCAGTACTTTGTGTTCTAGGCTAATTAACACCCACAAGCTGTTCACAGCCTGTCTTCAAGGGTGGATTGCACATAGCCATGACTGTCAAGATGAATTCTTAGCTTAGTAAATCCTATAATCCATGCACTGCACTAACCTCCCTGAAATAAGTACAAAGACCAAGACGTGAAAGATTTTTATAAATTTTTACAAATGAAATGAAGACAGGTGTGGTGGTCCACAACTGATCTTCCTGCCTCGGCCTCCTTTAAGAAATCCTATCAGTGGGTGCCATCATAACTGGGAGTCAGGGTGTCTCCCATTCTTTCATCTGCTCTTGGGATCCTTTTCCTCCTACTGGGTTGCCTCACCCTGCTGTGATATGAGGTTCTGTCTTATTGTATCTTGTTATGCCATGTTCAGTGGACATCCCTTGGAGGTCTATTCTTTTCTGAAGGAAAATGGAGGAGCAGATCTAGGGGAGAGACAAGATTGGGGAGGGGGTATTGGAAGGAATAGCGGAGACTGTGGTGAGGGTATATTGAAAACAAAAATAAAATTGAAGAAAAGGAGTGGGGTGAAGTTGACCTGTTTTAGCCAACTTACTTCGAAGCCCCAGTATCATCTAGAATGTGTAGAGTTTAAAGGTACAGACAGCACTGAGTAAAGTAGTATAAGATGCTGGCCCACGGTAACCAAGTGACTTGTAACTTGTAAGTGAGGCTGCTAACGATTGCTGGGGGAGGGCTGCTCCAAGTTGTAGTGTACTCCCTGGTACCAGGAGCCAGGGTGTCCAGAACCTCTTTGGAAGAGATGTTATCTGCACTGATCATTGCCTAACTCAATTAATTGTCTTAGTCAGAGGCAATTACAGCCAAGAAATTCAATTTGAAGTTAAGTGTACAGCTGGAACCCTGCTTTGAATTGGTCCCTTAAAATTAGATTCTATATTTTTATGGTCCATTGTGCTATATCCGGTTCTTATCAACTTTCCTGAGGCACCACAAACCTCTTCTGCCTGTAGTGATTGAGTTGTTTGCACATAGCCTCTCCTGCCCCCTTGCCCTCAGGTTTCCTGAGAGAGGCCCAAGCATTCTCTCTTAGCTCACTCAAATCACAAGGCCTGAAGAGGCTGAGGGCCTCTACTCTGGACCTGGATTGATGCTGAACACTCTTTATAGAGTAGATAGGGCAACAAAAGGGTATGTAATAACAGTGTGGTTGGTTTTGACATGGACTTGATGGTTGTTGATTATCTTCAAAAAAAAGACCCACAGCACCTACCTGGTGCCTTAGCCATTGGTGGGGACCCAGGTCACTTACCTAGCTGCCACTCAGGGGAGCACATAGTCTGCATCATCCAGATGGGCAGTGTGGGCTCCAGCATGGCAACTCCCATGTTGGCCAGACAGATGGAACCTGAGAGACAGTTCTGTGAGCCAGTGTGGCTGCCTAAAGCCTGACTCTTCACACAGAGGGAGGTCATGCTCAGCTTACCTGCTGCTACCAGGATGTAAGGGTCTTTGAGAAGTGTCAGAAGTGGAGTTCCCATGGCATTCTGAGGAAACAAATAACATGAGCCTTGCATTTCCACAGACTTCACAAACTGTTTTCACAACATCTAAGATACAACCTTAGATATCATTGGCTCCTTTATTGTAGAAACCAAGAAATTTGGGTCTAAGGAAGGGATGTGACATGTCTGGTATCACAGCTAGGGACAGAGTCCATCTTGTGTATAAGTCCTGAGACAATCAGAGCAGCATACATGTATTGGACATAAGGCCAGGATTGTCAGGAAGTGTTCAGGGCCTTTCTACATCTCTCTGGAAACATTGTTTGATCCACAGGCAACATTTGACAACAGGCAGAGTGTGAACCTCAAGGTGAGTTGTGCTGCAGAAGAAAGCTCCTCAAGTCCAGGTTCTCCCTTTGGTCCATTCTGAGCTACACTGTGCAGCTGGGGAGCTTGAACACCTAATGACTAGTCTTGATCGCCCCTCTCTCATATATACCAGCTACACCTGGACACCTCACCTTCTTGTTGTTACCTTTACCCAAATTACCATCCTTCTCATTCCCCTAGTTCTCCATCTTACCTGTTATTCAAGATCAAGTTCAAATTCCACCTTCCCACAGTGTCCCCTGACTCAGTAGTTGGAACTGAAGAGTATTTTCTAATCTCTTGTGTATATTCTACTCTATCACATATGACATTTAACAGTCTGGATACAATAACCACATACAATGCACACGTAACAATGGATAAATACAGATGTGCCCATGCCAAAATTATAGTATTCTCACGCCATATACAAATCACAGTAAAGAAATGGATATAAATAGTAAACATATACACAAAGAAGTGAGCAAGCATCACAGTTAAAGATATGTAATGATAACTGCCAGAGCTGGGGTATCTATAACTCAGTGGTGGCGTGCTCTCTGGACTGGGCATGGCCCTGTGTCTAATTCCTACTACAGCATTGACAGACATGGGGAGGGAGGAAGAGAGAAAAAGTCAGAAGGAAAAGAAAACATTACTTACAATATTATACAATGCATTTTCATAAGGTTATTAATTGAAGTACTCTTTGTGATGGCAACATACTGAAAACCCCCTAAATGCACAAACAGGAAATAGAAGGAAATATTTTCTTCCCTAATATGGATCATAAAACTGCAAAACAATAAGGGTGTGTGTGTGTGTGTGTGTGTGTGTGTGTGTGTGTGTGTGTGTGTGTGCGTTTTAGGATACATTAAGTGGGGGAGGGGAAAGGAGAATGTAAAGAAGCATATAGAGTATGTTACCTTTTAAGGAAGGAAGGGGGTAAGTGTAAGAAAACACATAAATCATTTGGGGAAAAACAAAACAAAGAGCAGAATTAATGTGCTCACTTTCAAGAGATAGAGGTGAGAGAAGGAAAAGGGAAAATAGCAAGAGAGATTAATATCCTTTGAATATATCTTTCTAGCTAGCTTTGGCTCCTAGATGGTAATGGTCTATACCTCCCCAAAATACTATACTAATGTTATGAAGTGATTACATCCCTACCGACTCATACAACAAAGTATTCTACTACACTCAAGAAAAAAATCTTTATAGTCTTCCCACTGACATTCAGACCACAGTACCATCATCTACAGTAAGTTCTTCCTATCAAACTTTGTACTGGATCTCATGCCCTTCTCTTCACATCTAGGATCTTCTCTAGCTCAGACACATGCTTACCCTTCCAGTGGTGTCCAATCCTTCTCTACGTTTGTTGTTACAATCCCTTCTCCTTTACTTCATTCACCAGGATGAGGGGACCTGACCCAGGAATGGTAGACACACTCTTCCCTTCTCATCTGGCATCACTGTTTCTGTCACACACACACACACACACACACACACACACACACACACACACACACACACAAATGCCTACACACCAGCACCTCCTTAATCAGTGTCACACTTGGGCAGCTCCTTGCTTTACCCATACCCTCATAATATAGCTTCATCTGGATTTCTCAGAGCAACTTTGGCTTGAAGTCAGATAAACACAAATGCTGCTATTTCTTAAACATAACTGAATGGTGCTCAACTGTGGATGTTCTTGGTTGTCTGGAGGTCTCCATCACCTTTGTCATTCTGCAGAAAACACCTAATTCTTTCTACAGCTTCACTTCTGTCTTCATCCAATACCAAGCCAGACTTCTTTGTTACCCTAAGTGAAGGCCTGTCTGGAATCCAAACCTGGGGTTCACTTTTCCTGACTTCCCTTTCTCCTGTGTTCAGCCATGCTATTTATCCCTGAGCAATGGAGTCCACTTACCTCAGCAGACACTTTGGAAGGCCATAGGATGCAAAGCTGGAGAGCTGAGAAAAAAGGGAGACCAAGGGACAGTTCTGTTTATTCACTAATTATCCAGGACACTACTAATGGCTGTGTAGCTAACACCTTAACTCCCTCAGTTTCATTTTTTTTTTCCTAAAATTGGTCAGTCCTTGACTAAAATGTCCAGATAGACACTATGGCATCATGCATTTTCAACCTCAACTTGAGCTAAGCTATTCTTTGCCTGGAAGCACCAACATTGACCTACCTCCATCCAGAAGTGCCAGGAAGGCCAAGATGAGAAATGGTGAAGACTTGCCCACAAATTCATACATCACACTTCCGAAAGGTGCTCCCACTGAAAGGGAAGGCAGCACAGACACCTGCAGTGTAACTCTTCCCCATCACCCACTCAGCCTTTACTGAAGGCCTTGGGCCTCTAAGCACCACTGGGGCTGGGGGTTCAGAGGTAGAGAAGATTCATTTTGTCCTCAAGGAATTCCTTTCTAGTAAATGAAATTTAGCAGGGCAGGGATGGGAGAGGCAATAGAACAAGTAATTGAAATGTAGCAAAATGCTCAACAGTAAATGGTCTTGTGCCCAAAATACTGTGTAAATCTAATGGAATGAGTCAGGCAGGAATGAGTCATAAGCACTTTGCCAAGTCTATTACACCTGGGGCCACGTGTAGGAACAACACTGTAGGGTCTTAATGGGGACACACATGGGGGTAAAAACTGGTGTTTGTTAATGCAACAGGAGTATTTTGTGTGGAAATATGAAGATGAAGATCACTGAGGCAACACTAATCAAGGGTTTCAGGTATCCAGATTTGATGTAAACAGTAATAACCTTGTTGGTTATTGAAAAACATGGTGCTTTTTAGCAGAGAAGAAACACCACCATAGTAGTATGTGCTATGAAGAAGTGGGGGTGAAAGAGAACCTGTAGGAGGTTAGTGCCATGTTCAAACCAAGAAAAAAGGAGCAGCTGATATTGAAGGGGCTCTGTGGGATGTAGCATGCTTTTCCTTGTAAAAGTGACTGTTATAAAGGACTCTAATACAACCCACATCCATAAGGCTACTAACAAAGAACAGAGCTTTCTTTCCTCTCTTCTCTACCATGGTGGCTGGTAGGACATAGACCTGGGAAGAAGACTTCGGTCTTCCCCTTGGCAAGTTTGCAAACTCCCTGAGGGCAGAACATTATCTGGTCTTTAACCTCTATGCCATCTGTGCCATCATTGTGCCTGGCAGGGAGAGAATGCAAAAGGAAGCAGCTTGTCTAATTAGTCAACATGAAGTCTAAACATCAAGAAAAACATAAGCATGTTGTTTGGAGCTGGGACTTCTGAGTACAGAACATCTGTGTCCTTATCCTGGCCCTAGCATTACTTTGGCCAACTCCTTAATCTTTCTAATTCTCTTCTCTAGCCTGGAGACAGCCATTCATCCTTCACAAGTTGGTCGTAAGGATTGAAAAATGTTAGTTTGATGAAGCCAGCAGAGACTCTGCTAAAAGCCCAGCTCTCCTGTGGACAGCACCAGCTGTGCATGGAAGTAGAGATGAGGGAGGCAGTGCCTCGTAATGTAGGGACTTTCATTCCCTTGGACAGATTGGCCTTCAGGACTTTTCCAGAGACTCATACACTTCACAGCTTCAAGAGAAAGAAATGCCATCTTTCCCTAGTGATCTTTCTGGAAGAGTCAACACAATTGGGCCAGGAAGGCAAGGAAAATACTTATTCATCTTCCATGACAGGAAAGTACTTCCTGCTTCCTGGAGTCATCTTTGTGGAGTTTGCATTTCCTGAATTCAGGACTCTGTCTAGGTGCTACTTACCCAGAAGGCCCAAAGCCAGGCCCCCCAAAGCAATTCCCATGGCTCTTCCTCTCTCATGGTTGTCAGTATAGACACTGGCCAGCATCCCAAGTCCTGCACAGAAAAGGACAGCTGAAGTTGGCATATGGGAGGTTGCTGATTGCTTCTTACAGCCTTTGGTCCCATCCTTATAATATCTTGAGGATTGCCTGGATATCTCTTTGGAGGGGTTACAAAACATAGCTCATAGTATATTGCAAATACTGCCTTCTACAGTCGCAACTCCCTCTTCCCCTACATGCAACTTATTTTTGTGCTAATATTGTTAATATTGTTTAAAAAATAAAAATCCTTAGAGGAAGGATAATAATACTATTGTCTAATTATTTCATGTTTCATAGGGTTTTGTCATTTCTTAATATATTTCCTTGCTTGAGGAGGTCACAGACCAGGCCAGGAAAGGAAGACATATTAGTGGACTATTGTATTCAGTGGTGCTCAAGGAGGAACTAGGCTAGGCACCTTGGAGATAGAGCAGTGACTGTTATAAAGGACTCTATATATGTAGCAACTGTGCTATCAGGTCATTCAGTTGTGTAAGAGGCATATCACAGCAGTCTCATGAGATGCTGTGACATCTTCACTTAGCAATACTTTGAAAACGTCAATGACATTACTGAAATAACTGTTCCTATTAAATAAAAGCAATGCAAAGGAAAGGCCATGAAGTGGGTGTAGATAAAGACCCTGACCTTAGGCTCATTCTGATTTGAGCTAGCTGCACCTGCATAACATCTGAAGTTAACACAGGCCAGGGATCTATGGGCTCCTCCCACAAGTCTGCAATCACTTTTTCCTTAATTTCTTCATATAAATTTTATGTAGTACTTGAAGTAGTTAAATAGTAGTAATAGGTGTGTGTGTGTGTGTGTGTGTGTGTGTGTGTGTGTGTGTGTGTGTGTGTGTATTGCAGCATTACCTGCAACAGATGAAAATGAAGATCCGATGCCTTGAAGGGTTCTGGCCACAAATAGCAGGGCATAGGTGCCAGAGAAAGCAAACACTGGGAAAGAGAAGAGTCAGAATGATCCAGGTTGGCATGAGGAGAACATTTTCCTCAGTGGTGTAGCCACTAGTAGGGTGCAAATAGTCCCTCACCCATGCTTCTATAAGTAACCCTAATTAAACTTGTTGGGTCACCAAAAAGACAAGTAACAGGGGCTCATTGGGAAGAAGAAGATTATCCATGAGAGTGAGGGGGATAAAAGAGGGTAATTGAGGATGAACATGATCAAAAGTGCATACTATAATGCATGACACAATCATAACAAAGCCCATTTTTAGATATTAAGTTAATTAGGCTGTCACAGTCAGGTTTGGCAACCAACTTGCAGTAGCCCAGAGTCATCTGGGAAGAAGTAACCTCAGTTGAGGAATTACCTAGATCACATTGGCCTGTGGCCATGTCTGTTAGGCATTTTCTTGATTGCTAATTAATATAGGAGAGCACAGCCCAAGATGGGCAGTGCCATTCCTAGGCAGGTGGTCCTGGATTGTGTAAGAAAGATAACTAAGCAGGCAATTAGAAGCAAGCTAGTAAGCCTCTTGCTTTCATGACCTCCACATCAGTTTCTGCCTCCAGGTTCCAGCCGTGGCTTTCCCCAACCATGAACTATACTCTCTAAGACAAATAAACCTTTTTTTTTTTTTTTGAAAAAAAAAAAAACCAAGTTGCTTTTGGTAACAATATTTTATCACATCAGCAAAAACCAAAGCAAGACATTAATAAAATAGCATTTTTGTTTTAGAGAGATGGCTCAGTGAGTAAAGGTGCTGGCTGCCAAGACTGCAACTTGAGTTTGTTCCCTGGAACCCACATGGTAGGATAGAACCAACTTTTGCAAATTGTCCTTTGACCTTAATGTACTGAATGACATTCATCTGCATATAATAAATAAATAGCATAATAAATAAACAACAAATTTTTCATAGAAAAAAAAGAATTAGCAAGCTGACTCAGATTCCATAAAGATGAGTCACTATTACTTAGATCTTAAGCATGCATGATGAGATAAGACTCATGTTTCACAGAATTAACATATTTGAATATAAAAGAAGAAAGCATGATGATATTTGTCTTTTGTTCTTGAAGTTAACTACTTAATCATTCTAAACTTCAGTTAGGACTGATTTCGAACTGATGAAAAACCTGAGAAGCCACAGATGCATAAATCAAATCAGTACATAGTGGAAGGGAGGTGGGGTGCTTCTTGCTGAGAGTCTGATATTCTACTAACTGAATTGGAAACCTGCGTCTAACCCTACTCCTGGATCCTGCATTACATCGCATTGGCCCCTAGCCATCACTAGACCCTCCTGGGCCATCTGTTGTGTGCAATTCAAAGACCATAAACATTGGGTAGTAGACATCTTACACTCTATCTGACCTTTCCTCTTGGTGAAAGGTGCTTCCACAAAATCAAATTGGGGTTTACTAAATGATGCTGGGTGCACTACTGGACTGGACTGGACTGGACTGGACTGGACTAATAGAAGATGTGAAAAAGGGCACATCCAGTTTATGCCCTTGAAGACATATCATCTACTTAAAACTAACACAATGAAACTGAGAGGCAAACTAAATTACAGGTTGTAGAGACTGTGTTGGTAGTCCCAGACATCACTCATCCTTGACTCCCAAATAATTTCTCCAAAGAATCCTTCCCAAGGTGCCTGATTCAGACAAACCTTAATCCTCCTGACCACTTATTATAGGTGTCTTTGGTTGTGTTTTATGATCTTCAGTTACAGCCCAACATGATCACACCCAAGCACTCATGGTCTCCCAAAAACACACTTTCTTGGTCCCTCCGTTTTTGACCTCCAGTGCCCATTCTCAGATGTTCTAATATCTAGTATCCTCAAACTCCACTATTTTCATGTTTTTAAAGAATGGAGTGACCAATTTGTCTTTCGTTACCCAGAACATTTTTAGTTCCAGAACTAAAAGTCACATTGTGGAAAACCTCAATCCCAAGAAAATCAGGATAGTTGGTCACACTATTGAGAAAAAACACAATCATTTTCCTTTTCTATTTATTTATTTGGTTGGGTTTGGGGTTTGTTTATTTATTTGTTTGTTTGTTTGTCTATTTGAGATATGATTTTTCTCTGTAACAGTTCCCTGTGCTTGAACTCCATTTGCAGACCAGGCTAGCCTAAAACTCACAGAGATCCACCGGCTTCAGCCTCCCAAGTGCTGGGATTAAAGACATGAGCCACCACCACCTGGCTCCTTTTCATTTTTCTAAATTAATATGGGCCATTATTTGTCTCCCATTTATATCAAGAAGTCCAAGGGTGCAGCTTTGAGAGGAGTTATAAGCACCAGCAGCTTCTTAGTAACTTTGTTTTTTTGAAGCAGGGTCTCATGTAGCCTGGACTAGCCTTGAACCCACTATATCCAAGGATGACTCTGACCTTCTAAGCCTCCTACTTCTAGCTCCCAAGTGCTAGGATTACAGGCCTGTGCCAGCATGCTCAGTTCTTACTTATTATTTTATTCAAACCCCAAGTAAGACTTACATTGGCTACCCTAACAGCCAAATATATATTCTTTCATATAGAATTGGGCTAACTCAGTAGAGCACCACTAGAGACCTCATGTAAACCATAATTGCTATTTAGCACATAAAGTTAGGTAAATAGAAAAGGTTTATAATTTACTACCTCTTGGCAGAGGAGCAGGCAAAGGATTTTGTGCTAAATTGCTTGGGTCACTTCATCATCTTATTTTGCAGGGTATGGTCACGATTCCCAAGGCAACCACCACACCCTCCTCTAGACAGACACCTAGAACATTTTTTCATTCTTTACATGTGTCCCAGACAAAAATTTAAATGAACTTATAGGTCATATTGGATGACTGTGTTCCTTAACACAGACTGTGTTCTCTAACACAGACTGAACTTAGGGAAAACTAGTGAACACTGCTAAAGAGTTTTTAACTTTCTTTTCTTATGAGCAAATTCTGTTCTTTTATCACTTCATACTTGTGCACTTTGATCCTCATCCCACCACTCTCTCCCATTTTCCTCTGAACTCAACCAACCCCTCCACCCCCATAAATCTCTTGCCTTTGTTTACTGGTTTTGGTTTTGTTTAGTGTTCCACAGAGTTTGATGGGGGCCTTGTCTGTGACCCTGAGTTTAGAACTAAGCAGCAGAGCCTGGTGACTTAATTTTCTTTTATTCTGTTATAATTACCCAAGAGAATTTCCAGTTCTCAGCAAAAGCATCCCATTTCAAGCTCTTGCACTTCAGCCTTCCTTCCTTCCTTTCATCTCGCAGTGCAACTAATTCTCGTCAAACTTTGGGTTGGGTCTGTTCTTACCGTGGAGGAAAGAAAAGCTGAGAAGGGGGAATAACAAGGATGTGTGACAGAAAACTAAGGAAGAAGCAAGAGGGAGAAGCTGTGCAGTTTGGAGCAAGGAATTAGCACAGGCAGTAGGAAACAAAGGTAGTTCTACAGGTGCCTTCCCTGCATTAATCCCCTTAAAGTGGACAACTCACACAGGTGCTTCGTCCCTTCATATCTCCAGATCCCATGTCAGGCTTATTCATCTCACTGTTTTGATCCCACCTCCACTTTATTGGGAACATAAAACTGATACCAGACAGGCTTTGTCATTTCCTTGCCTGTTTCTCTAGCAAATTTACTTTCCTAGGGTATTACCCTTAGTGCCCTTCATTGGGAAAAAGTAGAATTTGGACTTTTCTCATTACTATGACAACGCTCTTTTGTTGTTGTTAGCCACCCTTACCATAGCATACCAAAATAATACCTTTTCCATAGCACATTAAATTAATACTATTTCTTTTTAAAAGATTGAAGGCTTGTAGTAAGCTTGCTCAAGAGATTAGTTACACACACACACACACACACACACATACACAGACATACATAGATCCCATAGTACATACATTCAAACAGCTCTCATGATTTAGAATTTCCTATAGAAGAGGAGAATGATTCCAACTGGAGGAGGAGATTACTAAGACTATCCCAGCCCTGTTCAAATGACTTTAAAACTTTTCAGTCAGTGTCCCAGTTGACTTTTTCAGATGTCTTATTTTCCTCTGGGTAACTCAATCCTGCTCCCTTACACTTAACTTACATGATGGAATCAAATACGCTTAGCGAAGGGAAGCAAATGACTTACTTAGTGTGGAGAGAAACATGATCATAAAGCCAGCAAACATGGGGATGTGATAGCCAATCCTAAAACGGAAGTGAACAAAGAAAGATGGCGTTGCAGCAGGCATTCATATACTTGGACAGTGTTTTTGTTTGTTTGTTTGTTTGTTTGTTTGTTTTCATCTCAGTAGGAACAGAGATAAGGTTAATCTGAGAGCATGCTTTTCATATGTGAATGCATACACATCAACAAACAAACATGTAAATCTACCCATAAACAAGGCCCATATTATCCTCTCCAGAAAAGGTATCTCTCAAAACCTCAGTATCATCCTAGATGAGATTCTCAAAAGCCAGAGCTTCAAACTATATTCAGACTGTCTTTTTCATTCTTCCATTCCACTCAAGCCATGCTCTCCAACGTCCAGCTATTCTTGGTATTCAATATTCATGTCACTAAGAAAATGAGACATCTGTAACATTTCACCAATAACCTGTTATCCTTGGGATAACAAGCTTCCAAATTTCCAGCTCCCCTTGGCGTCAGGGCATTTTTTCTCTTATAGCAACCTATACCACCAGCTCTCAACCCGTGAGTCATGATCCATTTGAGGATGGAATGACCCTTTCACAGTGGTCACATATCAGATATCTTGCACATTAGATATTCACATTACAACTCATAACAGTAGCAAAACTACAGTTATGAAGTAGCAATGAAATAATTGTATGGTTGGGGGTCAGCACAACAAGAAGAACTGTATTAAAGGGTTACAGCACTAGGAAGGCTGAGAACCATTGACCTATATGAGACCCGGAACTGTGTACTATGTGGCACTTGAATAAGAATGGCACCCATAGGCCATTTGAACACTTTGTCACAAGGAAGTGCCACTTTGAAAAGATTAGAAGGATTGTGTGTGGCCTTGTTGGAGCAAATGTGTCACTGGGAGTGGGCTTTCAAAAGTCCATGCCAACTCCAGAGTCTCTCTCTCTCTCTCTCTCTCTCTCTCTCTCTCTCTCTCTCTCTCTCTCTCTCTCTCTCTCTCTGTCTTTCTCTCTCTGCTTATGGATTAGGATGTAGCTCTCAGGTACTACTCCAGTACCTACCTGCATGCCACCATGTTTCATGCCATGATGATAATAGACTAAACTTCTAAAACTGTAAACAAGACTTGAATTTAAATGCTTTCTCTTACAAAAGTTGCCTTGATTGTAATGTCTCTTCATAGCAATAGAGCAGTGACTAAGACAGACCCTGTAACTACTGAGTTACCTGTTGGTAAGAGGTCCTACAAATGGGTTGACCAGAAGTTGCATCAAAGCCTTTGAAGCAAATAGAACCCCAACCCGGACGTTTTCTTCTTCCAAGAACTCTATCCCTTGCAAGCAGTTGTTTTTAGGTGCTGAGCCAGCTTCAATGACTGGAGAAGGGATGGTGCCATTTGTCCATGCTATATGGAAGGGCATATGCTCTTCTACAGCCATGGTGGTGTTGTCAGAGAAGGAGAAAGTGGTAGAGAAGGCAGGAGAGGTGACAGCTTGCTGCGAGCTTACAGAAGGACCCCTATGCAAAGAAGAGTTGATGTCTCTGAACTCTGTTGCATACAGGAAGGTGGGCACAATGGGCACTGAAAATCAATGAGGATATGTAAGGAAACTCAAAGACAGAGATCCTTTTTTTTTTTTTACAATAGAAAATACTGTCCACTTGTTCAAATGTGCAATAGGCTATTCACAAATAAGCAGATCTCCAACGATGTATATTTAAAATGGCAAATCTATCAATTGTTTGACATCTAAATGAAAACAAATTATTAAGGTACATTTGATCTGTGAGTTGAAAACAAACATCCTGGTGTAATAACAGATTCATTTCACTTTTGTTCCCAAAACACATGAGCACCAAAATGATCAAAGAACAATTAATATTTAGTAAGATGGAAATGTAAAAATTATAGATGAGGAAAAGTGTTTTCAAAGGGAAAACTTTGGAGATCGTTTTACTGCAAATAAAACATTCTAACCACACTCATAGTACACATAAATACTAGTAACTGACAAGTACTCAAATGGAAGAGATCTAAACAATGGGGATTAAATAAACTAAAGGTATTTAAGATAAACAAGATAGGACAAAATCGTGATTAAAAAATGAAGCAACCATCTCCACCCACAACACAGGATCAAGAGAACAGAGCCCCAATTTTCCCCCTCACATTTTCATTAGGGGTTTGTCTGTTTAGCTTGCCTTTTACCACTACTAAGTTCAAAGGCATTACTATGAGGTCCAGTTTTATGCAGAAATAAGACTCCTAAGTGACATCATTTAAAGCCTACTAAAGATCACACATGCTCAAATCATCCTATTAGCTAAAGGACCAAATTATAGCTACCATATAGTTAAAATTCATGGATTTGTGGCATCCTTACTGGTTAATTCACCTACTTGTAAATAATTATACATAACCTGAGAACCAATATTGATGATGATCTATAATGATTTTTCACAGACGGGTGCAAAATAGGGAGAAAAAAGTAGAACAAGGCTGGTTCTGCCTCAGCTCCAAGATGACCAGAGGGCTGGCAAGGCTAAGGGCCCAGGCAGTGTGGTATGAGAGACTTTGGCTCTGAGGCAGTTTACAGGCGTTGAATTCCAGCCCCAGCATTTGCCACTGTGCAGTTTGGACATGACATTTAACATCTTTGAGCTTTTTGTAAAAGAGACAGAACCTACCAGGACACATTTATGTCAAGATTTAATAATTTCTTTGGTGGAGTGGATAGTGTATATGCATATTTCTCTTTAATTCAGAGATTCCTTATTTGCTATTTCAGTGTTTGTGAGAATTGTATTAATATAATTATTGAACCACAAGAAATGAATATTGACTGTATTAGATTGTCTACTTGTCACAATATGACTCTTCTTTGAAGAATATATTTCACCCAGGAGGGACAACTTGCTAGTACTTATGGTACTTATGCTTCTGTAATATCATGCAAAAATTAATGAAATGTCAGCCAGAAAAGGTGGGACTGTGGAGCAATGAATTGCAAACAATACCAGGCTTGGTAAGGACTTGAATGTCCTATGTTTGCAAAGAAGAGGCTAGAAAAGCATCCCAGGAAAACCTTGCTCACTGCCCCAGGTGTGTTCAGAGTTATCAGCAACCATGGAAAGGCACATGTTGAAGAAGGGACTTTCTTGTTTAGGTCTTCTTTTCCTGACAGGTACCTCTGGACCTGTTTTTGTTTGGACCTCTGGAGTCACTAGTCTAAAGTTCCCTCCAGCCCTCAACAACCTCCATGTGGTTTCCATATGAAAAACTCAGCAAGTCTTTTCATTGATGAAATTAAACAGGCTACATGCTGCCTGCTATGACCCAAAGCAGATACACCCTCACACAAAACGTACCCACCACAGTGAGCAGCATGTTGTCCAGGAGCAGAGCCACAAACACTACCACCAGTACCAGCTGTGGGGACTCTCTCCCTTCCTTCAGCAACTGTCGAGGAGCACCCAGAACAGCCTGAAACATGGTAGGCCTTCAGAGGGCTGGGCTGGGTAGGGAGTGGGAGAACAGGGGTCTTCTCCAGGTGCTTAGGAACGTTCCTTGACAGATGTGGGTCTTCTATCACCTTTATAGAAGAAGAGGAAGTCTGCCTGGTCCAGTAAAGCTCACTGTTCAAATCAAAAATGGGAAGGGTTGCATGTAGCAAACGAGTTTAAATTCTCCATGCCTGTCTGCTCATTTCTTATATAATCCCAATAATTTCATATTTCCCACACCACCTTGAAGGAAACTTTGCTTACCAGGGATTGCACACACTGCATTGAACAGCCTCCACAGATGACCAAATGACAGACATCAGCCTTTCATGTGAATGGTGTAGGCATCACCTGAGCTATTGCATTCTCTTTTCCACTAATTTTTGAATCATTGTAATTTTGAAATAACTTTTTAAGGGTTCCTTCATGAGTCAGGCATGGTGGTGCACGCCTGTAATCCTAGCACTTAGGAGGTGAAGCCAGGAGGATCATAAGACTGAGGCCAGCCTGCACTACATAGAGATCCAGGTCACAGCTACACAGCAAGACCTTGCCTCAAAAATAACATAAATACAAATAAAAGCAACCTTATGACTACGCAGAAAAAAGTTTTATGTTCATCACCGCTCAAAAATTATGGTGTAAGAAACTGAAAAATTATGTGTCACCCAGGCTATATATCCACCGACAAGCATTAGCATTAACCAGAAACAAAACAGTAAAAAAAAAAAAAAAAAGACTCAGGAGCTGGAGAGATTTGTCCCATGTTACTCAATTGTTATCAAATGGAGACAGATCCCAAGCATCTTAATTCATATATTTGCACTCTACCTTTTTTGTGGCTGTACGTTGGAATTACTCGTATTTTTTTATTTAAGCTAGATTGCTGTGTAAATAAGACACTTTAACAATGAGTTCCCTAAGGAGTTCTGTATCAGTAGTTTTCTATTTATGCTATCATCACATGTCCCTTGTCTAACCTTGGGGAATTGAAATTTCTGAGACCATTCCATTTGCTCTTTATGAGATTTCTGTTAGAGTGCCAACAATACTAATACCATAAAACTCAAAAATAGACTACTGTCATAAAATATATAATATGGAGAAGATGTTAAATTCATAAAAATGGGTATGCTTGCTTATTTTTAAAAGACTAGAAGATGGACATTCAAGTGCTGGTTACTCATAAGGGGTTTTACTCTTTTCCTTGTTTATCATTTCAAAATAGTCTAAATGAACCAGTTTCACAAAACAAACAGTAAATAATTTTGAATATTATCTCTGGGCTTAAATGTTAGCCTCAAATAGTAAAAGTACCCCAGGCACTGAGCAGGTGTCTTCTACACCCAAAGCTGGAAGAATATCCTCCACACTGCAATTCAAGGAGCAAGCTGCCAAGGGAAACAAATTTTCAGATAATGTTGACCCAGCAACCACATATCTGGGAGCCTTCACATTTTCGTATAGTAAGAAATTTTGAACTACAAACTTACTTAATATACATAGAATGAAAATAAGGAAAGCAACAAAAATAAAGCTGTTAGAGTAAAATAAGTAGGGAGAGAGTAAACATAAAACAACAAAAAAAAAAAAAAAGCAAAACATCTCTCAATCCATCAGTTGTAAACTGCAGTCAAAATGCTCTAATAAGAAACAGAAATTTTGAGAAAGAATTACATTTGTCCAAAAAGAAAAAAAAAAATCTTACCTTACAGTTCATCTTGATGTGAGGCACTCAGAGAGAAATTGGCAGCTATTGGCAAGACAGCTGAGACTCTGCACTCTGAAAGTGGATATGCTGATGGATTTATTGCTGCTTGTTATCTGAGGATACTGGTGTGTGTGTGTGTGTGTGTGTGTGTGTGTGTGTGTGTGTGTGTGTGTGTGTGTGTGTACTTGGGCACTTTGTCCACAAAGACTTAATTGGAACCTCCAACAGGTTTCATTTAGACCCTTAGCTCCTTGTGTCAAAAGCAGGCAGGGCTGGGGCTAGAGAGGATGGAGGGGGAGGCTCTGGGTTGTGCTGGTTTTCATCTGTGCTTATCTAACAGGCCACTCATTTAACTCTTGCCTGGATCTCAATACAAACTAGGATGCAAGATAGAACCAGGGTGCATCTCCTATCTTGCCTGCTTAAAGACACCTCCTGGGCTCCAATCCTTTCCTTAAAGGTAATAAATCTTGAAACATTTATGTGAAGAAAATGTATATGCCTACCATTCTTTAGCCATAAAAGCTAACATCTGGAGCTGGGGAGATGACTTAATAAAGGGTTTGCCACACGTGTATATATAGTTTGATTCCTAGCACACATGTGCTATTATACAACTCTGGAGGTCAGAAGTCCACACAGCTCTGCCTGGATTACAATAAAGTTATCAGCAGGGCTTTGTTCCTTCTGGAGGATCTGGGGACATTCTTTCATCTCCTACAGGCCACCTCCTAGCTTGGCTCCTAGCTTCTGCCTTCAAAATACCCAGCATGTGTCTAAAATATCTCCCTCCTTCACTTACAAGAATCCTTGTGGTTATACCGAGCATGCCCAAATATTTCAAGATTGGCTTTCTGTCCCAAGGACCTTAACATAATCATACCTGCAACACTTGTACCTTTTAGCATGCAAGAAACAGTCACAGGTTCATGACCAGGATGTGAGAATCTCTGGGTGTTGTGCCCTGATTATCATAGGGGCCAAAGCACGTGGGTCTCCTAACATTTCCCCATACCTATGTCTCTGAGGAAAAAAAGGATTATGGTCAAAAGCTGGAGGGATATATCATAAGTACATTTTCTAGGTCTGGACGAAAAGCCAGAACCCAGTTGACACTTCTGCCTCCATGTTCCCCTGCCAACTCAGAGTGTATGAAAATGATGATTTAGGGAACCAGGGGCTTAAGAGAGCAAACGTGGCTGAAGGGTGCTCATACTTTACATTAGCAGAAATAATAGTAACAGTGACAGCTGCTGTTAAATGCCTACTATATATATTCTATTTAAAACATGCATGTACATTTTCAGCTGTGCATTGCTTATGTTCATCACAGGCAGAACAAGTAAGTCTTCACAGATACTGATGAGCACAGGAATGAGTGCTCATCTTCATCCAGTTAATGTTTTTATTTATGAGGAGGGGCAATACATGTGTGCCATGACACATTTGTCAGTGGATAACCTTGGATATCACTGAGACCTTTTTTATTTGTCACTACACTCACCAGGCTGGCTGGTCAATAAGTAAATCCAGTGAATCCGACTCAAGTCATCAGGCTTGGCAGCAAGAACCCTTACCACAAGCCATTTAATGTATGCCAAAATATAAATTTGTGTGCACATTTTCAGGCATGCACACACTTCTCAAAAGCTGAAAGCAACCCTGATGCCCCCTAATGGATGAATGGATAAGCAAATGTGATAAATACTCACAAGAGATATTATTTAGTGTGGATTAATCTTGAGGGTATTATGCTAAAAGTATGTCATTCATCACAGGCAAAACTCTCTATGATGTCATCTTATGAGGTGCCTAGAATTCATAGAAACAGAAGCTGCATGTTTGCTAGGGTCTGGGGAAAGGGGAAATGGGAAGCTGTTCTTCAGTGAGCACAGAGTTTCAGTTT
The DNA here is from genome assembly GCA_030556225.1 of Cricetiscus sungorus. NCBI lineage: Eukaryota > Metazoa > Chordata > Mammalia > Rodentia > Cricetidae > Cricetiscus > Cricetiscus sungorus. Next base: position 16,625,931 of record JANBXA010000097.1, read on the forward strand.
CATAGGATGAAAAGCTTTTAGAAATTGGCTGGTGGCATTTTGGAGATCTGTATGGCAGTTCCTCAGGAAAATGGGAATCAGTCTACCATAGGATCCAGTAATCCCACTCTAGGCATATGCTCAAATGATCCACATCCATGCAACAAAGACATGTGTTAAACTATTTTCATAGCAGCATTATTTGTAATAGAAAGAACCTGGAAGCAACCTAGATACCCCTCAACTGAAGAATGGATAAAGAAGATGTGGCACATTTACATAGTGGACTACTACTCTGGGGGAAAAAACAATGGAATCTTGAAATTCGCAGGCAAATGATGGAACTTGAAGAAACCATCCTGAATGAGGTAACCCAGTCACAAAAAGAGGAACATGGTATGTACTCACTCATATATGAATTTTAGACATAGAGCAAATAATCATCAGCCTATAATTCACACCGCCACAGAAATTAGGATGCAAGGAGGAATCTAAGAGATTCATACTAGGTCCCTCACAGAAGCGGAAAGGAACAAGATCTCCTGAGCATATTGGGAGTGAGGGGTGGGGGCAGCGAGTGAAGAGGGAGCTAGGAGAAAGAGAAGGGGAGGAGAGGAAAGCAAGTGAGACTAGGAAGATTGAGTCAGGGGAGAAATATATAAAAGGAGAAAGAGAGAGAGAGAGAGAGAGAGAGAGAGAGAGAGAGAGAGAGAGAGAGAGAGAGAGGAGATACCATAAAAGAGCGAGCCGTTATAGACTTCAAGAGAAAACTGACTCTAGAGATAAATGTCCAGAGACCTACAAGACTGACCCCAACTGACAATTTGAGCAACAGTGGAAAGGCAACCATAAATGCCCTTCCCTGATAATGAGATTGATGACTAACTTGTTTACCATCATAGAGCCCTCATCTAGTAGCTGATGGAAACAGAAGCAGACACCCACAGCTAAACACTGAACTGAACTGGAATCCAGATGCAGAGAGGGAGGACAAGACCAGGCTACAGAAACCCACAGAGACAGCTGACCTGAACAAGGGGGAACTAATGGGCCCCCAGACTGATAGCTGGGAATCCAGCATTGGACCAACTCAGACCCCCTGAACATGGGTCTCAGTTAGAAGGCCTGGGCAGTCTAAGGGACTCTGCCAGTGAAACTAGGATGTATCCCTGGCGCACAAAATGACTTGGGGAGCACATTCCCCATGGAGGGTTACTTCCTTAACCTAGAGGCAGGAGGGCCTAATCCCTACTCCAAATGACTTGACAGATTTTTTTGACCCCTCCTGGAAGGCATCACCCTCCCTGTGGAGTGGGGGTGGGGGTGGGAGGGTGGGGGAGGAGCATGGGAGGGAGAGGGAGAAGAAACTGTGTAAAATAAGAAAAAGAAAGAAAGGAAGGAAAGAAGGAAGAATGAATGAATGAAAGAAAGAAGTTGGCTGGTGGAACCAATATCACTTAATACTGAATTGTATATTTTATGTCTCCTTATGTCTCCTTTGAAAAACTTAAACTTTTTCAAAAATTCTATATGACATCATGTTCACATAATACATATTTGAATATATAATATATATCACAATCAAATCTATAATCTCAGCACGCTGGGAGCTAAGGTAAGAGATTTCTATAGTTTAAAGCTGGACTACACAATGAGTTCTAAGAGAACCTACAGAGTGAGCCCATGTCTAAAAAATAAACAAGATGGAAACAACATATTCCAGCTAGTCTCAAACTCACAATCCTCCTGCTTCATCCTCCCTAGTACATGATTGTACATCTCAACTCTACATACCTTCCACATAATGGTTTAGTTTTAAAGAAATTTAAAACTAAAGAGTAACCAGTAAAAAGCAATAATTCCATCTAGATACAGATATGCCAGTGGCCTCTAAGTCTTTCTGTATTTTTGATCAGAGCAAAGTGGAAGAGTAAGGTTCTCCAGCCACGGTTCTGTTCTTTCCAGTTTAAATGGCTGGCAATCGGGACCTAAGACAGATTTTTATCTATATACACATAAAATGATGACTGCATCCGAGGTTTACATGGCCTGTCACAACAGATGTGGATCCTATGAATTGAATCTAAGGGGTAGTTTTTGTTTCTCGCTCCTTCCTGTTTCCCCTAGCTGATCAAATATTTAACCATCACTTCATAAGTCCTCATATTTACCAGACTGCAGGGTTGCAGGCTCAGACTGCAGAGGCTTGGTTCCCAAATATATGGCTTTGTTTCAGAAGTTATGTGCAAGCTTCTGAAAAAGAACAGGGCTATTTAGGGGGAGGGACTGTAACTTTCTATGGCCATGATCAATATGACACTGAAGATCCTATGGAATAGAGATGTGTCCAAAGAGCAAGGAGTCACTGCGTGTAAACATAAAAATGTGCTGGTTTTAGTTCCAGGTGAACAAGGCACATTAAAACACCAAAAGTCAAAGCCAGGCATGATAGCAAACATCAATAATCTCAGCACTTGGGAAGCTTTAAGCACTTCCAGGGGACTCAACAATCTCTTCTGAACTCTGAGGGCACCAGGCATGCACATGGTATATATACATCAATGCAGGCAAAGCACTCATGCACATAAATGAAAGTAAATAAATCTAAAACAAAACAAAGCCAGAAATAGAGCTCCTTCCCTCCCTCCCTCCTTCCTTTGCCTTCCTTCCCACCTTACCCCCACCACATAATACCCCAAATTGACATAAACTGAGACTTCACATAATCTTTCCATCTCAAGACACCAGTAGCAAATTCAATAATATGTAAGTAGACCAAAGAGCTTCATTCCCAACCCTCTTGAAGAAAGAGGCATTAAAGTTTAAAGCCAAAGAAAATACACACTCCATGCCAGTGAAGCCAAACATCCTTTCCTGAGCCAAGTCCCTTCAACTCAGTCTGGATGTCCTTCAGCTGTGGCAGAAGTGTGCAGGTGTCCTGTAACAGTAGAGCTTCTCTGCTAGGATTTGGATGTGAGGACTCTTCTGACTGTTGTTTTTCATTGTGACTTCAGCCATGACCTTTACTTCTTTGCTATAGATGAAGTCTCAAGCACACACTTCTACCCACCTTCTGCTTTCCCCTTGCTGTCACCCACACTTTCTGTCTTTTGTTTGGTGAGGACATTCTTTTCCCTCTATGGCTCCCTGCTTCTCAGCATGCCATTAGAAAGAGCCTCTAGTACTTCAAGTGATAAATTTGTTTTTAATATTACATTTTGTGAATGTTTATTTCTGTGTGCATTTATATACATGTAAAGAGGATTTGTGCACTGTGTCTGAGCATGGAGGTCAGAATAGAGCATTGGATCTCCTGGAACTGGAATTACAGGAGGTTACAAGGTAACTCTATTCCTTTAAGGCAGGGTCTCTCTCTGAACCTGAAGTTCCCCTTTTCTCAGTTAGGCTCCTGTCTCTGGTTTCCTCCAAGTTGGGTGTCTTAGTTGGAGTTTTTATTGTGGTGATGAGCACAAAGCAAGTTGGGGAAGAAAGAGTGTATTTGGCTTACACTTCCATATTGCTGTTCATCAGTGAAGAACAGGAACTCAAACGGGGCAGGAACCTGGAGTCAGGAGCTGATGCACAGGCTATGGAGGGGTGCTGTTTACTGGCTTGCTCCCCATGGCTAACTGAGGCAGATTTCTCATAGAACACAGGACAAACATCCCAGGGATGGCACCATCAATAATGGACTGGGTCCTCCCCTATCAATTGTTAATTTAAAATGCCCTACTGGCTTGCCAGCAGCAAGATCTTAGAGGAAGCATTTTCTTAATCGAGTCTCCCTCCTCTCATATTACTTTATCTTGTGTCAGGTTGACATAAAACTATCCCAGACACTGGGGTTAGATGTTTGCATGGGATGCCTGCATTATTACACAGGTCATAGCATATGAACTCTGGTCCTCATGATTACAAAACACCTTACCCACTGAGACATCTCTTTAGGTCCCAAGTCTTAGAATTCTCAATGCCTCCAACTGTTCAGATTGGAGCACAGTATATCATGGAAGGATTTTATGGTAGAGAATATTTGTCTACTTCATGGCATCAGAAAAATCTAGGATCCCAAATACTCTTTGAGGGCATTTCTCCAATACATAACCTCCATCTCTAGACCCTACTTCTGAAAGTTCCTCCATCTCCCAATAGAGTCACAGGCTGGACTCCAAGGTTTTGTCACAGAGGTTTTTTGAGAACATTTGCAAAGCAATAACTATATGTTATTGTTTCTATTAATATTACTGATTTTAATTCATTCTTGACTTTCTAGGCTTCACAGAATCTGGGCTGAAGTACCAAAGGCCCTGAAAGGGACTCACACATTCCCAGAGCCTCTTTGCTTAAGAATGAGAGTGAACAAACACCAGCTTCCATGTTGACTTCAGTTCTGAAACCCACATAACCTGGCCTGTGTAGGAAGAATTCTACTTTTTAAAAGGTCAATTCTTAAGTTCAGCAACAGCTCCTTATAAAGTCTTATCCTCATACCATTGGACAAAAGAACTGGTGGAAACAGTTGTAACTTTGCTGGAGTAGGAAAGGGAAGTGTCACTTGAGGAAACCTCAAAACCTTCCCCCACCGTGACACACTACCTCCAACAAGGCCATATCCACTCCAACAAAGTCACACCTCCTAATAGTGCCACACCCTATGAAATTATGGGGGGCAATTACATTCAAACTACCACATATACCTTTCAATCTTTATTAGGAAATAGGGGGAGTCTCTTTAACCATATATTTGGGTTCTAATTATGCCATTGAGCAACTGTGGGACTGTGGGCAGCTATTTCATTTCTCTGTATCACTGCTTGCTAACTTGTGGAGATTTTGTGGAAGGTGAATGAGTTAACAGCAGGCGTGTAGTGGGCCATAGTGATGCATATCTTTATGGAGGCAGAGGCAGGAGTATCTCTGATTTCCAGAGAAGCCTGGTCTATAGACATTATGAGTTCTAGTCCAACCAGGGCTATGTAGTGAGACCCTATCTCTGAAAACAACAAGCACTGTGTCTAGAAGAGTGTCTGTGTCACACCCCCAGACCTTTGCACAACTAACACCATGATGGAAGTACCATTCAGGCCTTAGTACCCAGCATGTAGGCAACAACACTTGCCAAAATTAGACCAAAGACCATCAAAGTCAGTAATTCTGGGAAAGTCCTTAAATGCACTAACCTTGATTTTTGGCTTCTGTAGATCTGCTTCTGGCTAAGTGTTCTTGCTAACTATGGTGTGTCAACCCAGGATGTGGACTTTGTGCTTAAAAGCTCATCCTGAGAAAAGCTCAAGACAGCACTCAGGTCCTGAGCGCCCAGTGTAGTAGATGGTGGGCTGATAAAGACTATCTGTTGCCTTAAATCTATGTCCAAATGGTCTTCTCTGGTAGATACCTCACAACACTGGGACATAGTAGGCATACAGTACTGTGTTCTAAGAACTTAATTATCAGAAAAGCATGAAGACATGGATTCTGCTCTACATAGCACCTCTATTTGTGGGGAGAATTTCCAAACACTAAGTTCCCTAAGTAAATCCCCCTTTGAAGCGCATTATCTATCCTGACAACTTCAGAGTCCTTTCTTCTTGCTTGCCACAAGAATTCACAGATTGCTCAAGACCCAGGACCCTTTTTCCATCTCCTCCACATTCTTTTTGATGTTCTTGTTTTGTTTTGTTTTTGGAGTGCTTGGGATGAATCTAGAATCTAAGAGAGTGATCTACCACCAAGACCTAGCCCCATTCTCCAAATTCTAACTAAAAGGCCTAACTCCCCTCTCTTCTTGGCCTTAATCAACTCTAGGTGACTCTTTTTTTAAACCAGGTACACAATGTAGCATTTCATCTTACAGTGTTTTATCTCTGTGGGATCATATTGTTGATCTTGTCTCCACTATTGAGCCCTGTGTTCCTTAGAAATAATGTTCTACAAGTAGTGCCATCCTTGCTTTAAAGGTATGGCATGGGCCCACAGACGCAGAACTGATTAAGAGCAAGCCTGGCCTGCTCCATCTAGCCTGGTGCAATGAATTCATGCCTCAGATCAAGAATGCATCCTGTAACTCTCTGGTGTTTTTCCAGGAATCACACTATGTTGAGTTCATTACCAGTGTTCATATAATAGGCACTTGCTTACGGAAGGCATCATTCAAGTTTTAATTTGATCTTTTGATTCTCTGACTGCTATTGTGAAATAGCCTTTTTGTTCACTGTGAAGATGTGATGCTCTCATTGATTTAATAAAGAGCTAAATGGCCAATAGCTGAACACAAGGAGGTATAGATGGGAGAGCCAGACAGAGAGAACTCTGGGAAGAAGAAAGATGGAGTCACCAGATAGACAGGGAGCAAGACAGGCAAGAGGATGGGTAAATGTCATGAGTCATGTGGCAACACATAGGTTGATAAAAAATGGGTTAATTTACATTGTAAGGGCTAGTTATCTGCTATCTGCTGAGCTTTTATACTTAATAATCAGTTTCTGTGTGGTTATTTGGGAGCTGGCTGGTGGGACAGAATATTCCACTTAAAGAGAGCATGGCAAGTAAGCCAAGGAATAAGAGCTTTCATGGCACTGCATTTCAGACTTAAAGACAATGCAGGCAATGACAATGATGGAAAGGCAGAGGTGAGCTAAGTTAGAATTTCTCAGGAGCTTTCTCTAAATATCCCAGAAGCTGTAGTTCCAGCTTATCCCCAGTTCATCTTTGGTATCAGAGAAAGGGCTGTTAGCAGATTTTAGGTGAGAGCCTGGGGCTTGGATGCTCACTTCAGACCAGAAGCATCCACTCATCTTAGAATTAATTTGATCTCTCCAAATTCCCCATTGATAATTTGTGTCGGATGTATTTGTAGATTGCTCTAAATTTATACAGAAGAGTATTGTATCTTCTTTTACTCTCGGTCCATGTTGGAACACCAAAATGTTGCTGGTTGTTTTACTCATTACTCGTTTACTCTTCGGGTCTTCTGGGACACAAGTGGGGTGTGCTGCCACTCGGCTCCCAAATAAATCACACATACAGAGGCTTAATTCTTACTTTTTAACACCCAGCCTTAGATTGACTTATTTCTAGCTAGGTTTTCTTAACTTAGATTATCCTGACAACCTTTTGCTTCTGAACTTTTTCCTTTTCTTACTTCTGTATATCTTACTTTCACTCTTACTCAGTGGCCGGGTGGGTGGCTGGCCCCTGATGTCCTCCTCTCATTGTTCTATCCTGCTCCTACTTCCTTCCCCAGAGCTCTCCTCCTATTTATCCTCTCTGACTGCCAGCCCCGCCTATCCTTTCTCTTGCCTGGCTATTGGCCAGTCAGCTCTTTATTAGACCATCAGGTGTTTCGCCAGGCAAAGAATCACAGCTTCACAGAGTTAATCAAATGTAACATAAACAAGAGCAACACATCTTTACATCATTAAACAAATGTTCCAGAGCATAAACAAACATAACACACCTTAAAATAATATTCTGCAACAGAAGAAATAGGCAAAACATGTGTGCATAGAAGTTGTAAAGTCAAAAGGCATGGTCTACAGTCTAAGAAGCTCAAATTGCAGAAAAATCACTTTACTTTCATGGATTTATATTTCATAACCTGTAAACTGGAGAGCAACATCTAATACGGCTCTGTTCCAACAATTATGAACTAGTCCTACAAAAAGGTCAGAGACATAAAAAGTCTCGGTATTTTATATGTGAACTTACAAACATAATAATAAAGTGAAAGCACAGAAAGAAAAGAGTGAGACCTCAACTATTATTGACCCTGTTGTCTGTCACCCCCTGCTGTGACCTCATTCCATCCATGTGTCTGTGTTATAGGACTCGTCATTGACCTGATGGCATGTTAATGGCACCACCAGTCACAGACCTTGTCCATCTTTCAACAAACATAAGCCAGGCTTAGTGGTACACACTTTTTATTACTATTAATTTTTTTCATTATTTTATATACCAACCACAGTTTCCCCTCCCTCCTCTTTTCCCTTTCCCTCCCCCCACCTCCCATCTACACCTTCATCTTCCTCAATTCAGAAAGGAACAAGCCTCCCCTGGGAGTCAACAAAGGATGGCTTATCAAGTTGAGGCAGGACCAAGCCCCTCCCCCTGCATCAATGCTGGGTGAGGCATCCCAGCATGGGGAATAGGCTCCAAAAAGGTGGTGCACATTTGTGATTTCAGCATTCAGGAGGCAGAGGCAGGTGACTGTTTGAGAATTCAAAGCAGCCTAGTCCACATAGTAGGCTCCAGGATGGCCAGGGCTGCATCGAGGTACTTTCTCATACACACACTCACACACACACACACACACACACACACACACACACACACACACACACACGCCCAACAAAAACAAATTATCAGTTTAAAGAGAAGCCATGTAGCACCTTAATATTCCCCATTTTACTTCTGCTTCAAAAGTATAATGGAAGCTCAGCAGCAGAAACTGACAAAAAGCTGGGTGCAGTGGTATTCTCCTGTAATCCTAACACTTGGGAGCCTAGGGCAGGAAGATTGTGAGTTTGAGGACAGCTTGAATTACATAGCTAGCCCTTCCTTACGTCAAAAAGTCAAAAGGGGTCCCTGAGGTCGTAAGAGCAGGAGAGCTGCTCCTGTCCCTCATCAGCTGCAGCACAGGGAGGGCAGCCTCTACGCCTCACCTGAGCAACTCAGTAGAGCTGTCTCTGAAGGTATAGGAGTGGGAGAACTGGCCCTGGGATGGGAAAACCAGAGAAATGGCCCCACCTCTTGCTCATTGCTGCAGGGGGTGAACTGGTTAGGATAATGCTAGAGAGCTAACCCTGGTAATGAAGACAGGGAGACCTGGGGGGCTGACCAACACTGAAACCACCCAGGCCCAGAACCAGAGTTATGTGTTGGCCCACTCCAATATCCACCCCATTAGTGATCATCCCCTGGAGTACAAAGGAGGTGTGTGTGGGGGGGGTGCTGTAGACCCAGGGCTGCAAAATCTCCATGACACAGGGTAGCAACAGGATGTCCAGAAAGGGTCCTGGTGAGGTGAGGGTCTGGAGTCAATGGTGTAGCAGAGATCAGGAGCCTTGAAACAGACCAATAATTCTTTGTGATGAATGCCTGCATGTAAAAATGTGTGAATAAAGGGGTTTACTGTGTGACTCAGTATATCACACTGCAGTTTCCATGATGTGATTACGAGATTCTACTTCTTCCTCCCCCCTCCTTCTTCTCTTAAATTTTATTTTGTTTTATTTTGGAGAGAGAGAGGTGGGGGAGAGAGAGAGAGAGAGAGAGAGAGAGAGAGAGAGAGAGAGAGAGAGAGAGAGAGAAAGGTGAGATTGGGAGACATGATGTGAAAGAAACAAAGAATAAATAAAAAGAAAGTTTTTTTAAATCAGAAAGGCAAGAAGAAGAGGAGGATAACATTTTATAATTCAGAAATAATAATCACTGTCAACATATTATATACTCCTTTAGAATATATTCTAAACTTGTGCATTCATATGTCAATAGCACAAAATATTTGGTGTATATTATTTTATATATTATATTCTAATCAATACTGTATTGTGACTTTTCCTCAGTGCTTAAAATAGGATTCTGTCTAGATTTAATGTCTGTTATACTCCATCAAACAGACAAATCATCATTTATCAAACCAAGGAACGTGAGAGGGCCATCTTGATTTGGCAACAAAAGAAAGCCTCGACAATCAGCATTTGTGTTTCTAGGACACGCACTTCTGCTACAGGCTTCAGTGCAACACCACCTGGCAAGGGGACTCCAGCCATCCACCCTTTGAGATTTATGTTTAAACAATTGCACCACTCTCGATAGCCATTGTTCTGATAAGAGGGGGCCCTCTGCTGTTCCTCCCTTTTTCACAACACATTCATGACCCTAGTGATGATGAAAGAAATATGGAATAGAATCGGAGATCTCAGTTTTCAGGTCAAAGTCATTTCCAACTTCTAATCTCACTATTTCTGATGGTTATTTAGAAGAGGAGGAAGGGAAGGAGAAAAAGTCAACCCAACAGCAAAGAAATAATTTTAAAATTTATCTTCTCTTCCACTTTATATTGAACTTTTTACTGATAATTTTATGTTGCTTTATTCCATTTTTTACACAATATTTTCCTTGAGCAGTATTTTCCAGCAAATAAAGAAAGATTCACATTATCTGGGAAAAATTAAGTCACCAGCATGAGCTCTTCTTGCCCGTCCTTCCTTATTTTTCTTCCTCAATAAATATCTGTAATAAAATACAATTTCACATTCCTCCCAGAGTTCCTGAATGCTACCAGCCTCATTTTATATCCTTGAGAAAACCAGGCCTAGAGGTCCATGCTTGTAATACCAGACTGGGAGACAGAGACAGAAGGATCAGGAGTTCAAGGTCAGGCTTACTACATAGTGCAATAGCAAGTTTCAGGCCAGCTGGGTCTACAAGAAACTGTCTCAAAAAAATCTAACTAAATGAATTCTTAAAAGATATGCATAACATAAAATATTCCCTACTCACAGATGGCAAGTGAGAAACAGAAGGAACTGAGAGCTGTCCCAAGGTCACATTGTGTATTTGAAGAGGTCAACATTGAAACCAGGCTTACTGATTCTGAGTCTCATGCTCTGACCACATTCTCTACACCTGGGCCAGCTACTCTTGCATTCCTTGGGAGTAAAGGAAGGCACCTTAGAAACATTCCATGTAGAAGAACAAAGGAGTGACATATTTCATTTATCTGATACATATGTAATTAAGTACCAGATGCAAATTAACTCCTTAGGTGCTTCAGATAAAAGATGCAAGAAAATGGCTGTTTAACAGAGTGACATGTCATTTAGTTCTAAGAAAAGAACCTGACACAGTGGTTCTCAACATGTGAGTCGTGACATCAGAGAGCTGCATATGAGACATTCACATTATGTTCATAACAGTAGCAAAATTACAGTCAGGAAGTATCAACAAAAACAATTTTATGGTTGAGAGTCACCACAACATGAGGAACTGTATTAATGTATTGCAGCATTAGGAAGGTTGAGAACCACTGGTCTAGCACATAGTAATTAATGTGTAAAAGTTTGTCAATCAATAAAAGTACATGAATAAGCTCAGCTAAGAAATATATAGACTTGCATGCATAAGGCCTACACAAGATCAAGCCAACCAAAATCCCAGCACAGATGGGAAAGCAGCTCCTGGTGATTTACCCCACCCTGAGGAACTATTGGCAACTGATGGCTGCTAAGAGGAGGGGAGAGTCAATTTTGTTCAGAAATGTGGTCCCTGAGAGGCCACCTATGTAGATGGGCCTATTTCCATGCACATACAGGTAGTACAAAGTGAACTTGGTAGGCTTTAAAACAAACAAACACACACACACACACACACACACAGAGAGAGAGAGAGAGAGAGAGAGAGAGAGAGAGAGAGAGAGAGAGAGAGAGAAGAAGAATAGAATGGCAGCAGATGGCGTAATAACTGGAGGAGAGAGAGTTGAGTGGGGGAGGTTTGATCAAAATATATCATATGCTGTTGTGGGTGACTCTTCTTGGACATCCATTGGGGGAGAGAGGAGGTAAGAAGAAGCATCACCAATGACTCAGGCACTGGGAGTCAGTGAGTAGCAGAGCATGTTGCAGACTTGTTTATTAAGGAAGTTGGTCTGTCTTTATACCCTCTCCTAAGGTCCTATTGGCTCAGGTGTCTTACTCTGCTCCATCGTCCTTTCCTCATTGGTGTCTTTGGGTCAGGTGTCTCTTTGTCAGCAGTCTCTGGATGTAGAGGAATGATTGGCTCAGGGAGGAAGTGCCTGCCATGAATGATCATGCTAGGTGACTGGCCAACAGTTTCTCCTACAATATGCATGTATGAAATTCTCAAGTAATACAAAGATTAAAAGAAACTTTACCTCTTTTAATACTCCCAACAGTTTTATGAAGAAGTATTGAAGGATTGTTGTACATGGAAAGAAGATGCACTCAAAGTTAGATGTTAAGCAACCCAGGAACTTTCACTGCATTTGTAACATCAATTCACCAACTCTTAGCTGAAACGCTTGGGACCAGGAGTGCTTTAGATCTCAAATTTCTTTTTTCATTTTGGAATATTTGCATTTACATAATGGTATGTATATTACATAATGTTTATACGCTTTAAACCTACAGATAAAACTCATTTATATTCCATACACACCTCACACGTATAGCCTAGAGGGAATTTTATAACAGCACAGTAATTTTGTGAAGGAGGCAAAGTTCCATGCTGTGAAAATTTCCATCTGTGGCATCATATTGGCACTCAAAGTTTTTGGATTTTCTAGCATTTTAGAGTTTGGAACCTGCATACCACCATGATACACAGTTCAGCTCTTAACCCCCCCTTCCAGGTTTAAAAAAAGGTGGGGGTTAATTTTCATGATCAAGTTCTTCTTTATAGTTGTTTGAGATAGGATCTCATGTAGTACAGGTCTTTCTCAAACTCCAGTGTAACTGAAAATGACCAAGCATGAGCTTAAACTGCTGATTCTGGTGCTTCTACCTCCCAAATGTTGGGGTTACTAGTGTGTCCCACTGTGTCCCCTTCATAGTGGTCTTCTAAAGTCCAGAGGAATTGAATTCTGTGATCCTCCTGTTATTGGCTTTCTCTTATGTTTTTGGCAACAGTCCCAATGTTGCCAAATTTTGTCTTCTTTTGGCTTCTTGAACATGAATACTGAGTGTCTAATCCCCTAGCCCTAATGATTTCTTCAGCATCTCTCCATTCTACACATAGTCTCAGGTTTCATTCTTGTACCCCCACAATCCCAAACTGATGAAAAATTATAGAGCTTACCTGAGGTCAGTCTAGATATCTTCTTGTGTGTTTATCAACAATGTATGGAGATCTAACATTTACCCAAAGAACGCACTTCTTCCTTGCCTTACGTCGTCTTCCTTTTCTGTTCTTAGATTGAGAACAGAGCCACGTTTGATTTTACTGAATTGTTCATTCCCCACAGTCAGCTGTTTTTCTATTTGTTTTGCATTTCTTTGTTTTGCCTTGTTTTCTGAAATATGGTCTCACTATGTAACTCTGTCTGTCCTGAAGTCATTATGTAGATCAGACTGCCCTGGAACTGGCAGATCTTCCTGCCTCTGCCTCCTGGATGCTGGGACTGAAGGCATACACCACCACACCAGGCCAACAGCTAGCTGATTTTATCACATCAACAGAAAACAAACCAGAACACTCTATATGAGTTTCACCTCCTTAACTGGTTTTCAAGTCTGTTCTTAAAGTGATCTTCCACACGGATATACAAGCAAGCCAAGGTCTGTTGAATGGATCTGTGAGAGAATGAACTGGGTAGGAGGATAAACTGATATAAATTATGACAGAACACACTCCATGATAGATAGGTTTTCTATCTTCTGCTTTTCATGGTGGTTTTCATAGTTTGACAACAGACATCAGTTGTATGCATGTTTTACTACCTCCTCTTCCCCATGAATCTTTGTGTGTGTGTCTGTGTGTGTCTGTGTGTGTGTGTGTGTTCTGTATGTGTATTTCTGTGTGAGTGTGTCTGTGTGTGTGTGTTTCTGTGCGAGTATGTCTGTGTGTGTGTCTGTGTGTGTGTTTCTGCGCGAGTATGTCTCTGTGTGTGTGTGTTTCTGTGTGTGTGTCTGTGTGTGTGCCTCTGTGTGTGTTTCTCTGTGTGTGTGTTTCTCTGTGTGTGTGAGTTTCTGTGCAAGTGTGTCTGTGTATGTCTCCTGTGTGTCTCTGTGTGTGTGTGTGTGTGTGTGTGTGTGTGTGTGTGTGTGTGTGTGTGTGTGTGTGTGTGTGTGTGTGTGTGTGTGTATGTGTATGTGTGTGCGCGCGTGTTTTTGCATGCATCTTGCCCTTGTGGCCCTCTTCCCTTCTTTTCCCGGTCCGGTCCCTGCCCTGCTTTCCCAGCACGCTGGTCAGCTCCCTTATCGCTTGCGAGCACGCGCACGCACCCTGCGCCACCCTCGCAGAGCTCGAGTCACGAGGCTGGAGGCGGGGCGCCGCCGAGCGGGAGGGGCCTCTGCCGCAGCTCCGCAGCGCGCATGGGCGAAGCCGGCCGCACGGGACTCCCTGCTATATCTGCGCCTGCGCCGCGTCGCTGCGGGGCCAGTCGGGACGGAGGAGACAAGATGGCGCTGCGAGCGATGCGGGGAATCGTGAACGGGGCCGCGCCCGAGCTGCCCGTGCCCACCAGTGGGCCGATGGCCGGAGCTCGGGAGCAGGCGCTGGCAGTGAGCCGGAACTACCTCTCCCAGCCTCGTCTCAGTGAGTACGGGAAAGTGAGCGTGTCTGCCTAGCCTGTGCTCACCTGTTCAGCGAGCCGGGAGGAAATAGGGCTTCTTTCCCCCGTCGCGCACTTCGCGCGCACCTCTCCAGCTTTGCGTGAGCATTTCCGTGACCTAAGTGGGCCGAGGGAGAGAGCACCCGCTGGAATCTTCCCCAAAGGCTAGGGGCTCCTGGCGATTGCCCCACCCTCTCCGAGTTCCCTACGCTGGAGATTATTAGCCACTCATCTGTCTCTGGGGGCCAATTCACTGTCACTCGGCTCTTCATCTGCTTCTGGCCTCTTTTAAATGTCTTCGGGTCGAGGGAACGCCCACTCCCTTCCCCTTCTGCCCCGGAGGACCTCTGGGCAGGTGGACTTAGCAGGAGGTGTAGTGTCATCGCTGACGTGGGCAGGCCCGCGGCTAGAAGATGGGGCTTATTCTGTAAGGGCCGCTTCATTGGAGGACACCTAGATATTTGAGAGCCTTGGAGCTGAAAATTACCCTAGTCAAGCGAGACGCCTAAGGTTCTGGAAAGGAGAGACCATGCCAGGCTTCAGACATCTAATTATTGGCAAAATAGGAACCAAAAGTCGAGGTTTCTTAATCCTTGTTTGGTCTTCTGTCGTTTCCTCGTTTACTGACCAGTTAACCAAATACAGTTGACTGGAAGGTTCCTTGGCAAAGACGAAAAGCTTTCCTCTGTATCTAGTGTTATGTGCATAGGCTTTCCTCTGTATCTAGTGTTATGTGCATAGGCTTAAGTGTAGTGATTATAAAAGACCCTAAGCCATGTTTAAGTGGACAAGTCAGTCATTCCCAAAGATACGTGAAGATTTCAGTTGTATAGCATCAAACCTCTTCACAGCTCCCTTGGGACCAGGGAGAGAGCTTTGGAAAGAGACTTCTTTAAAAGGCGTCTGTTGTTTTCCAGGTAGTAAACTAGCATTTGCACTGGTTAATTGCCAGCCTGACTCTGTGGGTGGCTCCTTGGTTAAAAAGAATTTCAGTTAAAGGCCCTCCAGCCTGACTAATCCTGTCCTGAGCTGACAGTGGGTCATGTGATAGATAGCACTGCAGTGTGAGGAAGGAAGAAAACACATTGGAGACTGGATTGCTGAGATGGGCCTTTTAGACTTTGGGTTTTTTTTTTGTTTTGTTTTTTGTTTTTTGTTTTTTTTAATCAACTGTTAGAATTAGAGAATGTCGTCTGGTAGGGGCTCATAGGAGCAGAAGGAAACATTGAAAAAAATTGACAGATTTATACCTGAGAATAATTTGATGCTTACAAATTGCATTTGATTTGCATGTTTTGCCCTGAGCAGAACCTATAGACATTGGTGTGACTTCTAGAAAGAATATTATAAGGATACAATAGTCTGTTTGCATGTAATCACTCAGTGTCAATTCAAAGAGCATAGAATACTCCATGGCTAATGTGGTAAAGCCCTCCAGGGATATGAATAGTGTTTCCCCACCATCTACAAGTGCTTGACCAGTGGTTGAGTTTGTCCAGAGGAGGTTCCTGCTAACTAAACTGTTGCTGAAAGTACTTAAGTTGCCCTCTTTGCATCCCCAAGCTCACAGTGTCTGACATAGGAAGTGCTCTGTAAGTTCTGTAACTTGCAATTCAACTTGTCCTGGTAGTTTAGTGGGTGAATTTCTAATATGGATAGAGTTTGCCAGCAGTTGGAATACTGTACTTATACAAACAAACTGAATTTAAATATCATCATTTACTACTTTTGCCACATTTTTTATTCTAATAATTTTAAATGGTTCCAGGTAAAATATTAACATCTCAACTTTTATTATTAAAGTTTCATGATACCACCCCACCTAAAGTGGTACATAGTTATAGTTAATTGGTATGCACTGTGTGAATGAAGGAATGGAGAAATTAATATTGGCAGTTGCCCTGTGAAAATTAGATTCTGTTTTAAAGTAACTTCAGGTTTACTGGGCTGTTAAAGAGAAATGGAATGTATTTGGGCTTGAAACTAATAACTAATCTTGAACACATCACTTTGTGACACCGTTGTCTTCCTTTTCAACTTTAAGCGAGATCAGCAGTATACTCAGAGCTTTAGAGCAGAATGTTTCCAAATTGGTTGGCTCCACTTTTCTTGACTCATGTGTCACTAACCTTAAGTTTCTTGTGTCAAAAAGCAGAGCCCCAGCAAAAGTAAGGGACTCTGCTTGCTTTTCTTCTAGAACTTCTTTTTCAGGTGCCCATTGCTTAGGTTAGTTCTCTGCACTTGTGCAATAGAAGGGATTGCTTTCTGAGTTTTTGTCTTGCTATTAAGGTGGTGCCTAAAGAGCTAGGGGTTATTGTGCAATGGTTTTTACTTTAAATATGTCACAATCTTTAAGGATGTTAGTAGTGTTGAAAAACCTCTTTCCCTGCAGGAGGAAGAGCCAGTCAGTCATCTGACAGAATGTATTCTTTATAACCTTTGTAGTTCACCGAGTTTTGTTTTTTATTAGTTAGTTGTTGGGTAATTTCTTTGTTTGAGAAAAGGGACTAAATTTGTAGCCCTGGCTGTCCTGGAATTCACTGTGTAAGATGCTGGCCTTGAACTCAAAGAGATATGCCTGCCTCTTTCTCCTGAGTGCTGGGTTTAAAGTCATTCGCCACCATGCCCAACCTGTTCATTTTACCCTGTACCCCTGGCAGGACTGGAACTTGCTATACAGTTACTGTGCCTCTGCTTCCCAGTAAATCATGGCTTTTCGATATTTCTCCACAAGTGTTTTTTGTGTTGTATAACCATCTGTCTGCTTTTGCCATAAGGGGAATACTTTTGTCAATGGTTTTGCTGTGTGATGTACTTGGATGCCATACTTTGAATGGTTATCCTGATGAAGGCTGGATGTAATGGCTTGCAGAGCTTGTATCTTCTTGGTTTATCAGTAACCCAGTGGGTTCAGTAATCAACCCAGACTTAAGTTTAGGGCTACTACTATTCTGTCAGCTGTAAGTGTTGGAGAAGGGTAGCCTTGCAGCAGTGACAGAGTAGACCAGGCAAACTCTCTGGCCCATCAAACTACAGACATCCTGCACTTTCCATAGCTGGAATCGTTGGTACTGTAGCTACATAAATCATTGTTTGAGGCTCACAGCATAGCTCAGGCTGGATGGCCTTGAACTCACAGTTTAAGTGATAAGATTACTGGAATGTGCTGCTATGCCCAGCCTCAGTGTGTAGTTCTTAGAAAAAGAAGGTACTGCTCTACAAAAGCTTCCAAACATGCTGCTAATTCAGTTTTAGGGTTTGGATCACATGGGTGGACACAGGCTTCATTTCAGGTCCAGGTGCATGGGTAGCTGCTTCTCTCTGAAAATGAGTTTTCTGTTCTAAAGCCACAACAAGAGAGCTGTTGCTATTCAAAGGCCATATATTCATCGTTGCAAATTTAGAATATCTTAATTTTCCCCCCCATTTGCCGTTCTGGGGATTGAACTCAGAACCCTTAAGCCTTGTGTTCTATAGTGGATGTCAACTCCACTGTTTCCAGGAAAAGCCGTGACTAATGCTTCTTTTTCTTGGTCATGTGTTTTGCTTGTGACTGGTAAAACTTCACAGTGTGTAACGAGTTTGAATTTTAACCATGAGATTCTGAGCCATAGTTGTCAATAGTAGAAACTCAAAAAAAGTACTATCTTATCCTTTCTTTTTTAAGTAGAGAATTTTAAGGAATTTTAATGAAGTGTTTTGAGGATTTCTTATCAATGCAGTTATCTCCTCCCCTGTGCCTTAAGGTTTAGGAAAGGTTTTGGAAAAATCTGGGCTTCTGTATTTTTTTAAAAGTGGCTTTCAGAAGTATTGTGGCTCCTTTTCCATTTTAACACAGAAGTTCTAGAAAGTCTTTGAAAAATAGCATTTGGAGTTTTTAAAATGAAAACAAGAGAATTTTTTGAAAGGTTGGAATTACATGTTTTTTAAAACAGTATTAGATTATGCTAAAGCAGTAATTTTCCTAAAATTGGCCCAAAATGCAGAAAATCTTAATGCCCTTATCCAAGATAGTAAGACAGTTTCCATTTGGGAGTCCCTATTGAGACCATTACAGTTCAGATACATTGAAGCAAATATTTACATTCTGTTTAAATGTCTCAGTATGGAGTGGAATTGCCTGTTCTGTCCCAGAGTCTGCACCAAGACACTTGCTTCCTGGCCTTGGGCAGGAGGGATTGGAAGCCCCTTGAGTGGACTGACTGGTTAGTAAATGGTTTCCTCATTCTTAAGAGGATGGTATTTGTCCTAGGGATCTTTGTCCAAGCTGATTAGAAGATCTCACATCAGACAAGTAAAACATTCCTGATAAGTTAATAGCTTCACATAAATTATTTCAGGCTTTATGGTGTATTTTCTGTATGTATGTATGTATGTATATATGCTGTTTTGATTTTGGTTTTTTGAAGTTTTCTGTTAAAATTGCTATTTCCTAAGTAATCTGTATCTAGTCATCATAAACCTTGCCAGCAAGAATAGATAACTCCTTGCTCAAATGGGTGAGAAGTTATCTACATTCCCACTTGGGTTCCATTCCCAGCACTCACATCAAGCCCTTTTCAACCACCTCGAATTCTACTTCCAGGAGACTCAGTGCACTCTGGTTTTAGCAGACACTGCAAGCCCATGGTATACATAAAATGTAAACAACCATGCATAATACATATAAATAAAATATTTTAAAACATGTAAAATATGTATTAGAATAAGTGAAAGTAGACTAGGTGTTTCTTTCTAGGGCATACTTTGCTATGAATAATACTGATCTCTTTAACCTGGTGATAATGGTTGACTCTTTTTGCCTAAAGCTTGTTCTGGCCTTCCTGGTTTATAGACAGGGGACACTGTGCCTTGCTGACTTTTAAATATTTTTTATCATATGTATACATCTAAATTCGTTTATGTTCATTTACTTATTGTGCGTGTGCTTGTAAGTGTTTGGGCAAGTGCATGTGTATGGAGTCAGAAGACAACTTTTGGGAGTCCGTTCTCTCTCCTCCGCGTAAGTCCTGGAGAGTGAACTCAGGTTGTCAGTCTTGATGGCATGTGCCTTTACTTACTGAGCCATCTCAACAGTTTCCTCTATCTCCCTCCCACCCCTGCTTGCATGTTTATATTTGGGGGTGGGGTGGCGCTGAAGAGTGATTCAGTGATTGCTCTTCCAGAAGATTCCCAGCACCATATGGCAGTTCTCACTGACCTTAACTTTAGCTCCAAAAGATCCAACACTGCCATCTGACCTTCACAAGCACTGTATATACATGGTGCACAGGCATGCATGCAGGCAAAACATGCATACACATAAAATAAAAATTAAAAGGAAAAAATTTAAAGTATATATTTCGTGGCTGGTTGGTCACTCATGCCTACAATTCCCAGCACCTGAGAATCTGAGGGAGGACAGTTGCTACAAGTTCAACACCAGCCCTGGGCTACAGAGTGAGACCCTGTCTCCAAAACAAGTAAAGAGTACTTATCTTACTGGGTGAGGTGGTATATACACCTTTAATCCCAGCACTCAAGGAAATGAGAGACAGATCTCTGTGAGTTCGAGGACAGCCAGAGCTATATAGTGAGACCCTGTTTAAAAAGCAACAAGAATACTTGGCTCAATTGAACCCTGCTAGTTTTCCATAGCCTACTTCCTCCTTGACGGTGTCTTTCCACATAGTTCCTATTATTCATGTTCATATTCCATAATGGAAAGTAAAGACCTTCTAGCCACATTTTTCTCAGATCTCCTTTAAGTTTTGTCACGACTTTTTAAAGTTGTTAAGGATTCCTTTTCCCTTTTTTTGTCTGCTTAGCTAAGTGCCACCTCCTCTGTAAGGATGTTGCCAGGAGGCCTATGCATGACTGCCATCACATTGCCATTCCCCTGCCCCACATGAAAACTGAACTTTTAAAAGGAATCAAGCTCCGTACTTGCTTGGACCCTGGGTTCTGAGAACAGCAGCTTACTTGGAGTAAGATTCAAATGTCCTTAAAGATAGATATTGAAAAGTTGCATGGGAGCAGCTATGTTTTAAAATTCATTGAAAACTTGTATAGTTTTTTGAGTAAGCATGTTCTAGTAGGTAGATGAAGGGGAGGGTTAGTTTTTTTTTTTTTTTTTTTTTTTTTTTGTTAAAACCAGAGAGCCATGTCAGCTTGTGCTGTTTCACTAAACACGACTCTTTCTTTCCAGCCTACAAGACTGTCTCGGGAGTGAATGGTCCACTAGTAATCTTAGATCACGTGAAGGTAATGGCATGTCTATTTTGCTCTGACTATTGCTGTTCTTCAGTTTTCTCCACTACTCTGTAAATTTGTGTTAATGATTATAAACCATTCTTGGGTGTGACTGTAAGTATTCTCTGTACAGAAGAAGGATCAAAAGTCAGGAGACTGGGTTCTGGTACTAGGTTTAGTGTGGATTCTATTTCATGGCTTCAAGTCCCTTGCCTTCAAAGTGAAGGAGAGATCTTACTTTATATAGATTTATAGGGGGAAAAACAGAAATAATGAGTATGTTTTATAACCTGAAGGATATTATACAGAGATGTGGCACCTTATGTCTGTGTCAAAACCTGATGTGTTATAGACTTTTTAAAATACAGGCTTTCCTCTGTATTAAATGTTAAACTCTTGAACAACTAAGTTTACTTTATCTTTGAGAGCAAGTAATAGGGACATGCAAGAAAGGAATATTACAAGAACTGATTATCTCAGTAGTGGCTTAAAACCCTAAACAGGATAGTTTGTCCTCGATTAGTTGTAAGGATCGTTAGTTAATATGTTGTTCTTCTATGTCTGTGGTGAACTTACTTTAATTTTAGGAAAGGAGTTGTGGAATCTAGTTTCTAATTGGTTACTCTGTACTGCACTCTCTACCTGAGTTTTATAATCAAGAGTATCAGAAAAATAATAAAAATAAATATTACAGACAAAATGGTTTTAGAAGGAGAGGAAAAAGTGTCAGAGAAAGTAATTTAAATAGTGTGCTCTCTAGAGTTTCTGTTTTTGGCGGTTGGGGTAGGCCTGGGAGACGCACACAGTCATGACTTTCTTGACAGATGCTAATGATGATCATGTGTATTTTAGCATGTCACCCTCTGAAAGCAGAAAATAAATTGAGAAACATTTTTTTAAGGGTAAAGTGCATATTCTTTTTAACTTTGTCACTATAATAGTATTTTCATTTATGAGAAAGGATTCTTACAAAGTAATCTTGAGAGTAAGCCTAGCACAGTTCCCTCTGGCCCAGAAGGAAGCATTGGATGTCCTGTCACTCTGCCTAGGCCACTGATGCAGAGTTTTCCTGGAATTAATACTTGTGTTTTCTCAGCTGGACTGGAAGTCTCAAGCCACACCCCATCCTCCTGGCTCCAGGCTCCTTTATCTACTACAAGGACGCAGGCAATGGGCATACTTAGGAGACCCCACTACACAGGTTCTCAACCTGTGGGTTGTGACTCTTGGAGGCCATACAACACTTTCACAGGGATCACATATAAGAGAATTGCACCACAATTCCTAATAGTAGCAAAATTACAGTTATGAAGTACCAACAAAATAATTTTGGGAGGGGGAATCACCACACCTTGTGGAACTGTGTTAAAGGGTCACAGCATTAGGAAGGTTGAGGACCATTGCTCTGGTAAGATTCTTTTTTAAATTAGTAAAATTTAAATTTCTTCCTGGCTTATTGAGTTCTGTATTTCAGTAGACATGAAATCTGACACACTGCACTGACCTTGCCACATACACTCCCTGTACCCACTTCAGTCATACATTATGGGTTAGACAGGCATACACAGCTACTGTCTGACTTGGCTATAAATCCATAATTTGTTAGAAAAGCAGAAACACGGTCCATTTACCATTACTGACTTATTTTAAACGGTATACTATGAAGTATAAATGCATAGCCAGATGAGTAAATATCTGAACCCTAAGAAGTCCTGAGAATGGGAGATTCTGTCCAGGGGAGCTAAGGGTAGTATGTGTCTGCCTGTGGCTACATTCTTTCCAAACAAAAGAACTCCTAACTCTTCAGTCAGGTCTTTTATGGAGAATTCATTATGTAACTATTATGATCGAATTGTTGGTCAGTATCGGCTAAGTCCATCTCTAGTCTCTCCCCTCCTCAGAGATCAGAAGATAGGGTGTTTGAAAGAAATCTAGCTCTGCAATTGGGTGCTTGGTTCTCCCTGATCTCTAGAGGTTTCTCAAAAGTCACCACATTAAGGTATGGGTGTGATTAAAAGAACTCGCTGTGAATAAAAAAGACTTCCTTTCCTCTTGATTGTTCCTAGTACCTAGGAATTACAACCGTTTTAGGAGCTCTGGCCAAGAATTGAACAAGAGCTAGAGTTAGATGAGAACACTTGTCACTATTGCTGTCTGTCCTTGTGTTTGACATTGGCAAGCAGTGGGAAAAGACTGAGAATGTAAAGGAAAGGGGAAAATAGGAACTGTCATGGTTCCCCGTGGGATTAAACAAAAGTTTAAGTCATCAATACTATTTATTAGAGATAGTAATAAAGTGTACAGAAACCATTGTAGTCTCTGTGCTAGATGTAAGTGTTTATAGAGAAATCCATGCAGCTCTCAGACAGGCCTGCAAGACTTCAAATACATAGAAATTCCTTTTGCTTTGGGTGATTCCACTTAATTTTGATTGGGTGCATAGACTCAAATTTGTAAAAGAATTGTTTCTTACCAGCTAGTACATTCAGAGATAGGATAAACCCATCCATGTAACAGGGATATGAAACCCAAACAGCTTTGCACATGGATGACCTTTGGTTGTCTTGTGTTTCATGAAACAGACTCATATTCCTCTCTCATACCTAGAAACGGGGTTTCTCTGTGTAGCGCTGGCTGTCCTTTAACTTACTCTGTAGACCAAGATGGCCTTGAACTCAGAGATCCACCTGCTTCTGCCTCCTGAATTTTGGGATTAAAGATATGTCCTACCTCCACCCAAGACGTATTCTCATTATGTAGCCCACTGTGGCCTGGAATTTACAATCCACCTGTCTGGGCCCTATGGCACACATGAGTTTTGACATGGTGAGTTGGGCATTGTGAGGCCCTGGGAAACATTTTATGCTAGTCCAATGTTGTTGGAGCATTCATTTCTCAAATAAAAATGAAAACTAAGTAAATAGGAAATTAAATACAAATGGACTTAAGTGAAATATCAGCCTATTAGAAGGCTAAGAAGACAATACTGAAAACCTGTTAATGACTTTCAAGTCAGTGATTTTCAAAATTGGGGCTGGAGAGATGGCTCAGCTGTTAAGAGCTGACTTCTCTTCCAGGGGACCTGGGTTCAATTCCCAGCACCCACATGGCAGCTCATAGCTGTCTGTAACTCCAGTTCCAGGGGACCTGGCACCCTCACACAGGCCTACATGCAGGCAAAACACCAATGCACGTGAAATAAAATAAATTATTTTTTAAAAGATAAGAGCATAATAACAATACTTTATTCTGTAAAAGCTCACATACTTTCATGAGAAAATGACATAAGCAAAATGAGAAGACATTGTTTAAAAGAAGATTAATATCTACATTCTGTAAAGCTTCAGATGATTAAGAAAGTAAAACATTGACAAAAACAGAGGGGGAAGGAGATTATTTTTTGTTTTGTTTGGGTTTTGGGTTTTTTTGTACTAATTGGGGGACTATCAGTTAATATGGTACCTTTGAAAAATAATTGGGCAGAAAATGCTACAATGCCACTTACACATACACGCATTTACTACTAGTATGTAGCTTACTAACTTTTGTGAAGAGTTATGTGCAAAAATGAGGATTTATTATATCATATGAGACAGCTCTGTGTTTCATCAGGTCAACAGCTGAATTAAATATGACATGGTCATTAGATGATTTTTTTTCTTTTTGATACATGATCTCACTGTGTACCTTGCTTGGTTGGCTATAACTATAGACCAGGCCTGCCTCTGTCTCCCAAGTGCTGGGATTAAAGGTGTGTACTACCACACCCAGCTTGCTCATAAATTTTTAACTGTCAGCTGTGTAAACATTCATTTTCAAATGTTCATTTATTAACATTTTAACATCTCTAAAACCCAAAGGTCATA
The DNA here is from genome assembly GCA_030556225.1 of Cricetiscus sungorus. Classification (NCBI taxonomy): domain Eukaryota; kingdom Metazoa; phylum Chordata; class Mammalia; order Rodentia; family Cricetidae; genus Cricetiscus; species Cricetiscus sungorus. The sequence goes on from JANBXA010000097.1 coordinate 16,650,300, forward strand.
ATCCCTAGTATAGAGTAACTTGATTGAAGGGATTCCACACACACATACCCCACACCCCCACCTCAAAGCACATAGAAGGGCACATCTCTCAATACATCCTGTTGATAAATTATGACTAATACCATGACTGTGTATTATGTTACACATGGGTCAACACAGTAAATCAAGTTGCCCAATAATGCATCAAATATGTTACCAATTAAGTATATAAGGCAGCATCTTAACTAGATATGGGAGCTCAGGAACTTGTAATTCCAGCCCTAAGGAGGTGCAGGCAGGAGTCTTGGGAGTTTTTTGAGGTCATTCATTTTTTATATATATATATATATTTTTTTTTTTTTTTTTCAGGGCCAGCTTGGGTTACATTGTATCCTATCTCAAAAATGAACAGTGTATGTCTGGATAGGGATGTGAGGAATCTTTTTTCTCTCATGTGAGGCCTAGGTGATTACGGTACACATAGTCCAGAAAATGAATGTCACTTTCACTTTGAGTGGCAGAGACATGCTATTGGTAATTTTTCTGTAGTCTCAAAATCTTAAATTAGGAAAATTAGGAAGTATAATTGCTGTGTTTTTTGCAAGATAATACCCTCGTCTCTGTACCTTGTACTAGTTTGCCACTTTGTATGCCAGTGAATATAAATTAAAGGGACCCAGATTCCAGTCCCAGTGTATTTGTTAGAAGGTGGGGAAAGTGCACAGACAACAAGGCAAGGTAGAGATGCAGAGTGTCTTACAATGCTGATGCATTACCCTTCACTGTCTTCCTGCTTAGTTTCCCAGATATGCTGAGATTGTCCACTTGACATTACCTGATGGCACAAAAAGAAGTGGACAAGTTCTAGAAGTCAGCGGCTCCAAAGCAGTGGTTCAGGTGAGCATCCCTCAAAACCAAGAGCCGTTTCCTAATCAAAACCTCACAGTGAACTCCGTGACTGGACAGTGAGGAAAGGCCACCTCTACTGATGGTTGGATGCTATCAAAATGTACCCGACACAGTTCTTTTGTATTTTCTCCTTTCAGTCCCTAGTTTTAATGTTATTTTATTACAGGGAAAGAGGTCTCTTAACATGTTCCCTAAAAAACAGTCTAGAGCAGGGGTAGGTAAAATTCCTAAAAGTGACCGATGATCAAAAGTCTTTAAAATTTCTTTGTTCTTTCTTTCAACCATCATTGTTATGCATAACTGACAGCCTCAGTTTGCTTGTGATATTTGGCCCTGCAGCATGACCCTTAGTCTATTAAGTGTTCCTGACCAGTTTCTATTGCCCTCCTGATTGATTCTTTTTCTTGGTAGGTATTTGAAGGGACATCAGGTATAGATGCCAAAAAAACATCCTGTGAGTTTACTGGGGATATTCTTCGAACACCAGTGTCAGAGGATATGCTTGGTAAGTGGCCGTCACTCCTCATTGTGCACACAGATCTGTTTCCTTTTAAGCATATTTATATACTATCTAGAAAAATAAAATATGGATTTAGAAGTCTGGGTCTAAGTTGTTTTTCCTTGTTGCTGTTGTATAGGTCGGGTATTCAATGGATCAGGAAAACCCATTGACCGAGGTCCTGTGGTGCTGGCTGAAGACTTCCTTGACATCATGGGTAGGTGCAGTAGATGGATTTCACTGTTGGGGAAAATAACTTCTGACTATTGGGAGCCTTGTGACAGAGAGAATTACTGTTATGGTATCATATAAAGTAAATAAATCTCTGAAGTACAGAGAAATTCATTGTGTATTTCCGGTCAATGAATAATATGCAATTATTCTAATGTCTTCCCTTTTTGAAATACATCAGGTCAGCCAATCAACCCTCAGTGTCGTATCTACCCAGAGGAGATGATTCAGACAGGCATTTCTGCCATTGATGGCATGAACAGTATTGCTAGGGGACAGAAAATTCCCATCTTTTCTGCTGCTGGATTGCCACACAATGAGGTGAGAGCTAGGGTACTTGCTGTGCATAGTGTGTCGTGGGGAGAATGTCTCAGTGTATTAGCTGATTGGCATGCATTCAGTATTGTCTAGTCACCCAATTCAGGCTTATGTATCTGCCCTCTCACTTCTACTTCCATATCTTTATAAAAATAATAGAGAATGTTGTTGATTGGGTTTAGTATTTTAAAGTATTCAAGCGTTAAAGATGAGTTACTTTGCTGTCAGAATATGACTTTAGTCTATAGCTAGTTTCTTTTCATCCTCAACAGATTGCAGCTCAGATCTGTCGCCAGGCTGGTTTGGTAAAGAAATCCAAAGATGTAGTGGACTACAGTGAAGAAAATTTTGCCATTGTGTTTGCTGCTATGGGAGTAAGTATGGTATTCTCTCTGGGAATAATGTAAAATTATCTGTTGTTAGAAAGAGGTTATAAACTACATCATCAACTTTGTTCCTAGGTAGAGACAGTACATCTTGGCATTTTAGCAAAACCAAGGAATCAAATTTAGCATGTGGCTGAAACCTAGTAATAGTCTGTGCCCAAAGTGCTTTACTCCGATTTACATTTTAACATAGTTTTAAAAAATGGGTGTTTGAATTTTTAAAAGATGGAACAAATTGGTTTCTTAGCTTGGCCTTCATCAGAAATAGGTGTTGAGAATTTTCTTTCTTCCAGCACTGATGAAGTCATTAATATTTAGGTAAACATGGAAACAGCCCGGTTCTTCAAATCTGACTTTGAAGAAAATGGCTCAATGGACAATGTCTGCCTCTTTTTGAACTTGGCTAATGACCCAACGTAAGTAAATACGGTTCGCTTCTTTCTGTTTGAGAAAACTGGGGATCGAAGGAGTTAAGGAGATAAATGTTCCAGTGAAAGCCTCTTGACTGATGTAACCCTGTACCTAAATTCTAGTCTGCTTGTTTCACTTTCCAAATGATGGTATGAACGTAGACACTGACACTCGCTAAAGTGACCAGTAAAACTTGACCAGATTGTTCTACATGAATGACAACATAACGTAAGAGTTACTAGGATATAATACATGATCAGTAAATAACCTTTTCTTCTGACCTGGGAACTATGTCACCTATTTCCTTCCTGCCCCTTTTCTCACCACCCTGTCTCAGAATTAAGAAACAATAGCTCTGAGAAATGACAAGTATTTGTAAAATAATTTAATCTTGTGGTACTTACTGTTCCATAAATATACAGAGTAATTGCCTACAGAGGCATCTTCAAAGTAATAATTGTTTTTCTTTCCTGAATGTATTAAGACTGTCAGAGGGAAAATTGCTGTTGTGCCCAGAATTGTTTGGGTTCTGGCTTTTAAGTGACCTGGGACTTGTTCACTTTCAGCATTGAGAGAATCATCACTCCCCGCCTGGCTCTGACCACAGCTGAATTTCTGGCTTACCAGTGTGAGAAGCACGTCCTGGTCATTCTGACAGATATGAGTTCTTATGCTGAAGCACTTCGAGAGGTAACCTATCCTTTCTCCCTTCCTTCCTTCCTTCCTTCCTTCTTTCCTTCCTTCCTTCCTTCCTTCCTCCTTTCCTCCCTTCCTCCCTCCCTCCCTTCCTTTCTTCCTTTCTTTTTTTCCTTCCCTCAAACAAAATGGGTCAATTTGTAGGGTTATCTTGACCCTTTCTAAGTTTCTGTTTTTCTTTAATCATCTTTCTAAGCTTGTTGCTGACTAATTGTAAATTATCTGCATCAGAAAAGACAGAACAATGTTTTTCTTTTCTGCTAACTTGGAAATATTAGAGGATAAGATTAAAATTAATAGCCTGTTTGCCATATTGTCAGAAAGTAACATAAGCTTGTGATGGTGTTATGCTTTCAGAAATTCCTGTCCACATCTGTGTGTTAACATTTTCCAGTTCCTAATTTTTTAAAAATTTTTATGTGTCTGTTTGCATGTGTCTGAGTATATTATATATGTGTGTTTGTTCATGGAGGCCAGAAGAGGGCATCAGATCCCGTGGATGTGGAGTTATAGATGGTGTGAGCTTCCCATTGTGGGTGCTGGGAACTGAACTCAGGACCTCTTAACTTGCTGAGCCATCTCTCCAGCCCCTCAGGTCTCTGTTTTTAATGATTATAATATTTTTTATAAGTGGTCTGACAACACTGTCTTTGGAACTTCTTCAGAAAAACCAAAGATTTGTTTAGTAACAATGACAACATTTTCATGACACAGAAATTTTAGGGTATTTTAAGACAAGTTCCTGATATTTTTAATAAATTACTCTTTGACTACATGAAAAGACTTGTAAGGAAACCTGCTCTCTCTAACACCCTAGACTTTAATCCTCAAGATTATCACTACACTGTCACAGTGTCCATGCTGGTTCTATAAAGGACTAGAGTCTTCCTTCATTGAAACAGATCAGTACTCTTGTTAAGGACAACACAAATGAGCCAAGAGGCAAGTTTGGGTTTTTTTTTGTTTTGTTTTTTTGTTTGTTTGTTTTATAAGATAAACAATTTACAAACCTAGATTAACTTCACATTAGATTCAGTAGCATCGAAGTGTTCTGCCAGGTTGCTATGGCAGTGTCCTTGATCATTCATGACTGCTGGTCTGCAGATCATTGACATTGCAAGAACCCTGCATTAGTAATAATAAGGCTCTTGTGATGGTGGAGTAACGCCCAAATATGTGTCCCTAAGGAAGACCTTTAATTATTACTACTTTGTCCTGGCCTTGAAAACTTAACTATGTAGCTAAGAAATTGACCTTGAATTTCTGATCTTCCTGACTCTTCCAAAGTGTTGGGATTCTAGACAGATGCCATTAACCTGGGCTCGCTCTTCTTGAGAAACTTACCTGAGCCTCAATTCTGGCTGTAAATTTGGGGTGAAGATTTGACTAACTAATGTGTGAATCATGCAACAAGTGATTTGTTTTTGGTATGTGTTCCTAGTGTACAATGTAACATAGTCAATGAATTGAAATTTTTGGCTTTAGAACTAAGATTATAGCTAGAATTTTTTTTCTAGTACATTGTTGCAATAAACTCTTAGCAGAAAAAATGTAATTGTTTTATTTTCTTACTTCATGTTTTTGTTTTTGAGACAGGGTCTCAGTGTAGTCCAGGCTGTCTTTGAATTTATAGACCTCCTCTCTTAACATCCCCAGTGCTGGGATTACATGTGTATACTACCACACCTAACTAAATTTCTTTCACAGAATTTATTTATGCACATATTTATTATTATCATTCATTTTTAAGCATATAAGTGAAAGCTTATAAAAAGAGCAGAAATGCTTTTTGCTCCTGAACTCCAAAGGTTATCATGTATTTAGAATTGAGAAAAGTATAGTCATTAGCAAACTGAAAATAGAAGAAATGACCATGAATAGCATCACCCTCACAGTCCCAACTGAATTTCTGATCCATTTTAATTTTCAACATTTTTTATTTATAACCACTAATTTAAGTACTTTGGGAATATTCAAGCAGACATTCTTTTTTTTTTTTTTTTTTTTTTTTAACTTTTATTCTCTCATCCCGACCAAAGTTTCCTTACCTCTACTACTCCCAGTCCCTCACCTCCCCCTCCCTCAGATCAACTTTTCTTCTGTTTTCCCCCCAAAAAAGAAAGAAAAAGCAATCCTCCCAGGGATATCCACCAAACACCAAACATGGCCTAACAAGATACAGTAAGACTGGGCATGAATGAGGGCAACCAAAATGGTCCTCAGAGCAACTGAGAGACACCCCCATTGTTGGGAGTCACATAAGAACACCAAGCTAGAGAAGCGTAAGGTGCATGCTCAGACCATACAGGGTCCACACTTGTTGTCAAGCAGACATTCTAGGTAGACTTTTTTCTTAGCTGATGTGCTTGATTTGCTATCAGGTCTCGGCAGCCAGGGAAGAGGTTCCTGGTCGGCGAGGTTTCCCAGGCTACATGTATACCGATTTAGCCACGATCTATGAACGTGCTGGTCGAGTGGAAGGAAGAAATGGCTCTATTACCCAAATCCCTATTCTCACCATGCCCAATGATGGTAAGCTTGCATATTTGATTGTACCAGACTTAATCACTGCAAGGTCTTTTGATTTGTGTGTGTGTGGAGGTAGGGAGGTTCTTTCCACAGTGTGCCAGTGGAGGTCAGAGGACAATTTGGCCATAGTTAGTTTTCTCCTATTATATAAGTCTTAGAAAACTCAGGTAATCAGGCTTGAAGACAATGGCCTTTATCCATGAACCAGCTCAGTAGCCCTAGGGCATTGACTTTGTAGAAGGCAACCATCTGCCTTTTAAAGTTAAATTTCTTCTGAGAACTTGACCTCTGAGGTTTACCTTAACTTATACCTCAACAACATTTTCATTTGGTGGTTATTCCTAATTATCTTTACTACTTTCTGTAAGAAAAGCAATTTTCTTTGTGATTTGAATTTCAGATTTACATGTATGATCTGTTATTTCGAATGTCTGCTGTTTTCAGAGCACTGTTTTATTAATGAAGATTTTTTTCTCTAATGTAACCTGCTTGGGTTTCCTTGTGAGCCAGTCATTTTAAATAGTTAAATGTATGGTTAAGAGCATGGATATAAAGGCCACAGATTTCTGAGATGGTTGACCCCATTTTGGGTAAGAAGCAGCTTACTTTCCTGGGCCTGTGCAAGCACACGGTACAGCAAGACTGTGCGTGCTCACAGTGGGGCCCTTGAGCACTCCTCTGCCGTTGGGACCTGTTGTCCATGTTTCATTTTTTTAAAGCCACCTTTGTAAGGTATTTTAGAATATAACTCACTGGTGAGCAATGTTGTGGTGCTCTGTAAGCATCCCTGGTTTGGTCCTCATTGCGATGTTGAGCACAGAAAGTAGACTGATTTGTTAGGAAATGGGAGCTCTACAGCTCATAGTTTGGGTCCATAATCCACAGCAAGCAGTGGTTCTGCATTGCTTGGGACGTAAACATGACCCGTTCCAGAGGAGCAGACACAAAGGGGCTGACTTCCCTCAACAAGTTAGAGGCTTACCACTTGTCATGGTCACTGGTTGCTGCCTGAGCTCCACTGACATGTCTCTGTGTCCTACATTTGCATAGAGTTTTGTGCTTACGATGGGACTTGTATGTTTTAAGAAGAAAGTACTAGGAGCAAGTGTTTACTTCATAGTGTACAACACACATTGGAACTCCTGTGACTGAGCAGATGAAATTGCCATTTAATGTGGTCACTGCTAGGCACATTGCCCTGGACTTAAATTTGATTAAAATTAAATTTGAAATTAAGCTCTTCAGTTTCATCATCCACATTCAGGTTCTCAGCAGCTGTGTCTGGCAAATACCTTTCCATCCTGCTCCCATATTTGTTGCTGGCATAAAACATCCTGATGAGCCTAGCAGTGGTGGCACACTCAGGAGGCAGAGGTCAAAGCATCTCTGTGAGTTTGAGGCCAGCCTAGGCTACACAGAGAAATGTCTCAAAACAAAAACACCCTAATGGAAAAGGGTATGTTTTAGGTCCATCATTGTGGGAAAGTCAAGGCAGGAGCTTCAAACAACTTTGTCTATGGTTAAGAGCAGAGCCATGAATGCTCAGTATCTCCAGTTTACAGCTAGAACACCCTGCCTAGAGAGTGTTTCCATACATGGAGGGGTATATTTTCACATCAGTTAATTTAATTACGATAATCCCCCACAGAAATGCTCAAACCAACCCAACCAAGAGTGTCTTCCCAGGTTGTATTCAGTTGACAATACTAGACAGCACAAATAACATCATTGCAGAATATAGTCTCTGTCGCTCTTATGGGCAGAGCTGTATAGGTGATACAGATTGGCTTATTATGAGATTGGCCATATGAGATAGCCATGTGCTTGATACCTTATGTCTTTCTCTGGCAGATATCACTCATCCCATCCCTGACTTGACTGGGTATATTACTGAGGGGCAGATCTATGTGGACAGACAGCTACACAACAGACAGGTACTGACACTTGAAGCCACTCATCACTCTCTACTGACTTTATTTCCTCTTTGGGATAATTTTTATTGTACAGTATCAGCAAAAGTATTTCTGTAAGCTAAAATCTCGAAATAGGCAGAATGCCAGAATTAAGAATTACCATTTTCATTTATTGTGTCTTTAAATGGGATTCATTGTCTCAAGGAACTTTTTTGGGGGGAGATGAGGATTTCCATATTCTGCCAATTTTATTAATAGAAAAGCAGGATTTTTTTTCTGGCTTTGTAACAGATTTCCAAAATCAACTTTTAGGGGAAATTATTATAGTCTTTTTGTTTCGCTTATGAAATTTTTGACTCCGTGCACAGATTGTTTAGATGGACACTATGATAGTGTAGTCAGTTGAAAACTATAGATTTTCAAAACAATGTTGTGCTCTCTTTATATTTCTCTTTCTTGGATCTATTTCCAGATCTAAGAAGTACTGTTCCCCAAGTGTTTCTCACTACTGTTTCTTCCCTAGAAGATTCTAGACCTCATCTAGGAAAAAAATATGTGCAGATTTATGTGAAATGAGGGATACTGGTGACATTTAAATGCTCTGTACAGTAAGACTTGAATTTTATATTTGTTTGTTTGTTTGTTTTCTTTTTTTACTCAAGATTTACCCACCTATTAATGTGCTGCCCTCACTTTCTCGGTTGATGAAGTCGGCTATTGGTGAAGGAATGACCAGAAAGGACCATGCTGACGTCTCTAACCAGCTGGTATGTGCTTCTCTGAGGATAAGTGTTGAGAGACTGCCTTTGTCCGTGTGCTCTTCTGTCCCACTCATAGCTCTTCTAGCTTTTGTTTCTTCTTCCCATCCAAGTGGAATGTCAGTGTTGGTTAGACAAGGAACAATATAGCTCTTTAGAACAAAGCAGCCTTTTTCATAAGAATAACTGATGCTAACAAGCTTGGGGCCTGGAGAGAGGACTCTGTGGTTGAGAGCATTTGTTGTTCTTGTTCACTTGACCTCTGAGGGTACCAAGCATGCATGTAGTTCACAGAAATACATGCTTGCAAATCATTCATGCATATAAAATAAAGTCTTTGAAAAATAAAACCTAACAGGTTTGGGCAGCTTATGGTGTCATACCTGTAATCCCACTGTTCAGAAGATTAAGGCAAAGCTAGGCGTCAGTGGTGCATGCCTTTAATCCCAGCACTCGGGAGGCAGAGGAGGCTGATCTCTGTGAGTCCGAGGCCAGCCTGGTTAACAGAGCAAGATATTATATGGATTTAAAACTTATTTTATTGGATATTCTGTCCCTGTTTAGGTGTTTTGTAGGTACTGGAAATTGATCCTGGCTCCTCTAGAAGAACAGCCAGTGTTCTTAACTACTGGGTCACAGTTTTTAAAAGTGTCAACAGAGCTTAGTGGGTAAAGGCACTTGCCACCAAATCTTAGAATTCAATCCCAGGGACCCACATGATAGAAGGAGAACCAACTCCTGCAAATTGCCCTCTGACTCTCACACATAAACCATGACACATGCATGTCCACAAATACAAAATACTTATTTACTGTGTGTCCCTATGCACACTAAATAAATGTGATAGAAATTTTAAACATGGAAAGAACAAAAAGGCAAAATGTTCTTTTACATACTAATCATATCATATTTCTGCATGGATACCATCACATCTGTTACTTAACATATTAAACAACCAGCAGTACCCTGAAGCTTACAGTTGCATATACTCTATGAACTCCTCCATGTCTATAGATTGTACATCAAACATAAAGAAAAACATCTAACCCTGCAGTGGAAATGGCAGTCCTGTGAAGTCACAGGCTTCAAGTGAGATCTGCAGACATTTCTCTTTGGTTCTTCTGTATTTTGCTCTTTATCCACTGAATTTATGGGCACACTGGGGAAGTATCTTTTTGTTGTGTGGGTAATATCTGTGCATTGCATGGCTGAAGGCCTCTTTCTGGGGGAGACTGTAGGTCTTTCCTGGGAGCTAGCTCTCTGAGAGCCGAGCTTGGTGAAAAGGGCTGCAGCAGGACATTTCCGCATCCGGTGCTCTTGACATATGCCTCTGTCCTCTTCAGTATGCATGCTATGCCATCGGCAAGGATGTGCAGGCCATGAAAGCTGTGGTGGGAGAAGAAGCCCTGACCTCAGATGACCTTCTTTACTTGGAATTTCTGCAGAAATTTGAGAAGAATTTCATTACTCAGGGTAAGATGATTCCCTTTACACACAAAAATCTCTCAGTTACTAAGCCCTCCTTGCAAATCTGAGAACTCATGTTGGCCTCTGCATTTTCTCCTCTAATGAGACACTCCTCCAAGTCTTAACCCCTGACTTCCTTCCCTCTGCCTTCTGTGCATCCTTAGATTTAGAATCTAATTAGATTTCACAAAGCCCAACCACCATTTTCCAGGGGTGTTGTTGTTGTTTGTTTGTTTGTGGTTTGTTTTCTTCCTAAAGAATAGACTGTCACTACCCTATAAACTCTAATTTGCTGTATATAATCCTCACCTTCTCTCAAGCTCCCATATCTCTACCTACTATAAGTATTTCTTTTTGTATGTTACTATCCCTAAGGACTCAGTAGCCAGAATGAGACTCAGCTGACCACTTTCCTTCCTGCCAATACTCATGGTCTGTCTGCTGTCAGTGTCTGGTGGGGTCATTTTCCCAGCTAACCTATCTCAGTTGCTGGGCACCATTTTGTTGTTTTGTTCTAATTTTGTCTTTATTTTTTGAGAATCTCGTGCACATGTGCAGTAAACTAAGATCATGCATTTGTTTTTTTTGTTTTTTTGTTTTTTGTTTTTTTGTTTTTTGTTTTTTTGTTTTTTTGTTTTTTTTTTTTGTTTTTTTGGTTTTTTTTTTGTTTTTTTTTTTTTTTTTGTGTAACAGCTCACTAGTCCAGTTGGCTGGGCAAAGAACCTTCCTTGTTCTTTAGTGATCAGATACTACTTGTAGTATGCATCTTACTCTATTATTTTTGTATTCTCACTGTAATAACTTTGTTCGGTAGCTCTCAGACTTTGATTTGCATTTGCACCAACCAAGCTTCTTAAAAATGCTGAATTAGAGTCAATACATATGGGGCTAGAGATTGTGGAGGTTCGTGGGTAACAGTGAAGCTGCAAGTCTATAACCAGGTCTGAGGTTTAAGGCACTCATCCACAGCTTTGTCCCATCATCCTTGGCCATTGTTGCCAGCCTTCCACCTCTCACAGCTCAGGGGAACTATTCATAATTTTACTGGTTGTCTCCTAAAAAGCTGCTAGTAGGTTTCCTTACACGCACATGTGTGTTAAGGCTAGAAATACTCCACCCTTTACTTTAGTGCTAGTTGTGATGCTTTGAAGTAACACCTCAAGTGATACACTGAGGGTCTGTACACTCTTTTACTTGCATCATGCATTTATTATTTATATTGAAATCACCAAACACAATGACTTAATTGTTTAGGGTTATGAGTGGAACCAACACATGCTAGGCAAGTGCTTAACCACTAAGATATACCATTGGTCTTGTTGGAATTCAGTTTTCATTTCTTTTTTAAAATGTAGAACCTAAAAAACATTGTAAAGTTTTCTAGAGAAAGGAGTGCATAACTCCAGCCACTCTTAATCTTGTGGTTGAAGATTTTTAGAGGAGGACTATTTAGTTCTATTTTAAATATAATAATTTGGTTGGCTTGTAATTTCAGCCCTTAAGAGGTAGAGTTTGAGGCTAGCCTGGGCCACTCAATGACAGCCTGTTTCAAAATAAAGTTTTGAAAAACCTCTGACCTATAATAAATTGTGTTTTGTGGCATTTGAGGCTTTCTCAGCATCTCTGTAGAAACCTTGCTCTTTCTCCTGTGTCCTAGTCTGATTTTTGCTGACCTTTGGACAGACTGTTGGGTGTAATTGCATTGTTTAAGGATCTTACTCATCTGTCTCTGTCTACCTCAACCTCTTACACCAATATGCACACTTCCCATGGGCCTCTCCTCACCTCTGATCTCTGTGGTTCTTTGTGCACTCATTTCTATATCCAGTGTCAAGTCCTAACCCATATTTTCTTTCATGTACTTTATACCTGCCCTGACTGCTAGTCCATAGACAGAATACCGAGAAACACTTGTCATTTGGAAATGCTTTGCCATTAACTCAGTATCAATGTTTTAGGTCCCTATGAAAACCGCACTGTCTATGAGACTTTGGACATTGGCTGGCAGTTACTTCGAATCTTCCCCAAAGAAATGCTGAAGAGAATCCCTCAGAGCACCCTGAGCGAATTTTACCCTCGAGACTCTGCAAAGCACTAGCTACTGCTACTTGTGTGGCGTGACCCTCTTGTGAAGTACTGGTTCTATTTCCTGATTCCTTTTGCACTCCTCCATTCCTACCTGTGTGCGGGGGTTTACCTGTTACCCTGTAATTAAAAAACAAAGGCTAGGTAACTATTGTGCCAGTGTTGCAACATTTAAACTGCTAACAGGTTAAAAGATCCCTGCTCAGAAAACCTCACCTTCAGTGCTTTCTTTAAAGTAGCTGAGGGCTGGAGTAAAGTTTGTTTTCTGATGTATGTATTTGTACATAGTGGAGAGCTAGTTGCTAATAATGTCTTGTTTGGGTCTCCCAAACCCTACCTCTCAACTCCCTGAAGAGTATCACTGTTTTGAAGTTAAAATGCTTCAGTCTCAAATTAGGGGCAAGATGGAGACTGGAAGAATTCTCCCTTCAGAAAAAACCATGAGGCTCGTGGCTGAGCCTTCCCTCTGGAGTGCTGGTGTGTCTGTGGGTCTGTCCGCTGCTCTATGCTGATGAGTTTTACTGTCTGCTTGTGCTTTCTGCCAGTGCTATGAGTTGGGAATTCCTGTGTGGCATTGTTCTCTTTGAGGCTCCCCCAGAATCATGCAACATTGCACAGTTGACATTCTCCTGGCAGTGGTGATGTGTCTTGTGCTGGTGACTCCCGCTGGGCTGCAGTCAAGAAAATTAGAAAAGGCTTGGGTACAGTGAAGAAAAACCCTCCATCGCATCCTCATCCTGATGTGTTATGGTGGTTTAGATTTCTCCGTTGCCTCCTCATCCTGAGCAGGGTGTGAAGATGGTGATGACTTGCCCTGGTTTGTTGTTTTAAACTCTGTTCAATCCTCAAGCATTCTGACCCAGCTCTGCCTTTTCCAGGTGATCTTGTGGCACATGTGGTAATGTTTCTTTCATTCCTGCTCCTTCCAGGCGTGAGCCCTTAGCTGTATTCTGCGCCTCTGCCATGTCCGCTGTTGGGTCTGTGCTGTGTTTTCTCAGGTGCAGCAGTAACTCCCCCACTCTGCATTCCATCTTCCAGCTGTTTTCTCTGAGGGGATGGGAGGTGGTCAGCATGATTATATTTTAATGTAGAAAATGTGACATCTCGTTATATCTGAAAATAAATGTTAAATTAAATGGAAGTTCCCTGAAATGACTCTGTCTTCTCATCAGAAGGGGAACATCAGCAAACAAGTGGGTTAACTTGAGTCCTCATAGGTGTGACCTCCATAATGAATGTGGCCTGTGTTGGAGTGAAAGAAATGTGAGTGTGCTTCATATTCCTGAGGCCTTGAATTCAGAAGGCATCTATGTGTACAGCTATACAGTCTGGTCCACAGCAGCACTTAGGTTGCATTTATTAACAAATCTTTATTAAGATTGGTTCGGGCTGGAGCTGGAGAGATCATTCAGCAGTTTAGAGCACAGACTGTTCTTGCAGAGTTCCTGAGTTCAGTTCCCAGCTGTAATGGATCTGGTGCCCTCTTCTGGTGTGCTTGAAGACAGAACACTTACATACACAAAATATGTGAATAAATAAATCTTTCAAAAAAAAGAAAAGCAGTCAGGGCTGGTTGGTTAAGTAGCACTCTTGCTAGTTTGTTAATTTTTTTTTTCTTTGTGAAAACATTCACTAAGGGAGCCTTCTAATAAAGATAAATTTAAATGGCAGACATCTTCAAACAGCTGACTGCTGCTCCATATAGATTTCACATGGGTGAATGACCATTTGCAGATTAATGTCATCAGTACATTAATGTAATCAGCACCTCACCAAGGTGCTGCTTTCCTGTGCGAGCCATGAGTGTTTGAAGTCTTTGAGCAGTCTGCCTCTGAAGTCTTCTGAGGCTGGAGTGAGGGCAGGTGGGTTCAGTCCAGTAAAATGAGGTTCAATAAGAAGATACCAAGAACAGTATAGTAGGTGGGTCTGGTGAATCAAGGCTGAAGTCCTGGCAGGCAAGAGAATCAGGTATCCAACATCATCCTCAAGTTCGAGAATTCAAGACTAATGTACTGGGCTGTATTGTCCAGAAAAAACAGAAGAACAAAGGCACTTCTTGGTGTGTGTGTGTGTGTAAGAAAGTAGAAGGAAACTTTTGTTTGCTGGCATTTTAAAACAAAAGTGATTTCCATAGCCAAAGTGACTTTATACCAAACCATTTTTCCAGTACAGGGTTGAGCACCTGCCACATGCTTAGTGAGCCAATGATGCCCCTCTTCCAAGGCAGCAATTACCCTCATGAGTCGTGTTTGGGAACAATGAGAAATCTCTTCCAGTCACTCACCACAGATCTGTCTCCTTGCCAGCATTTGTTTACATTACTAGGAATTATTCAGTCTGCCTGATCAGTCAAACATACTTCCTGTTTTGGAGAAGCAAACATCTACCCAGTTACCCCTAGGCTGGAGATCCAGATGAGCAAGACTCAAGACGGGCTAGCTGGTCTGTAGGAGTCTCAGGGTTGCCAGTCTGGGTTGGAACATGCGTTACCCTGGGCTCAGTCACAATAAGTAATTTACATGTCACGCTACTTTTCTCCTAAAGGATTTCACCTCCAGATGACCAGAGCATTTTATAAATTGAGTAAATCGATTGGGTTTTAAGTAGCAATGGCATTGTTCCATAACAACAAAACAAAAAAAAAAAAAGAAAAAAAAATTTTTTGACACTCATTGTCACAAAGGGAATATCCTTTAAACTTAATCAGTTGTATTTCCCATAGTTCTGTCTCCTCCAGAGTCCCCTTCTTAAGTCCCTGTGAGTTCCCAGCACTCTTGAGCCCAAGATTTGTCTGAAGTCCCAGAACTTTAGTAGGAGACATAAAGGTATGTACATGCTCCACCATCTCTGATAGTCTAGAGTCACCAACATAGATGTTCACATCACAGTTCTGCCTGTGAAATGAAGTAAGGGAATTGGGGGTATATAGACAAGAACCTCAAATTGCATATTCTTGCCTGTGGCTCTGTTCACATCACAAAGCAGCACAGGCCACACTGAGCTCCCGAGAGGCTGGGCAATCAGTGACTCACCTGTGGAGCTCCATGTTGATCCAGTGCTCTAAAGAATATGCTCTAATTAGTTACAGTTTTTTAACTTTTATAAGTCAAGCAGAATACGAAGGTGATTCAATGGGTCTTATTTGGAGGCTTGTGCGTAGACCTGAAGACCTGAGTTCAAGACCCCAATTCCACAAAGTGGCAGAAGAAAACAACTCCTAAGAGTTTTCCTCTGACCACATGTATGCTGGTACAGTCCTGCCTGCAAACAGTCCCTCATTTCATGGGCAAATGAGGCTTTTACCTGTTCCATCACTGTGCAGTGTGAACCTAGATCTTTCCTTGAAAAGATACATTGTTCAGTTTGTGTTTCTTATTTGTGAATTCCCTGGGAGGCAAATGGGATGTAAAGGCTGAGCCCCTGAGAACCCAAGCCTCCCCCATGTGGGTGGCCAGAAGATGTGCAAGTGCTGAACATGGCCTTGAGACCAAGCCAGTGAGGCCAGGACTCTGATGTAAGCTCAAATGACTGGAAACCTCACTGTGCTTTGAGCTAAGACATTCTGTTGCCTGGTCCAGTTGAGCTTTTCCCAGGACCTACTCTTCAGCGGCACTCAGACATAGGGATGTGCTTTTGACCAGGAAAAGAAACTTCTTTATTCAAGCATCCTGAATGGAAGAGTTTTTAGAATGGAAGAAGCATGGAGAAGTTAGAGATAGGACAGGGTTATTAGTGTGAAAACATCAGTAAGGAACACAGGAAATAAAGAGCATGACCCTCAGACTGTGTGTGAAGTTACTATAGAAACCTTTCACCACCTCCTCTGCTAAGAAGCATTTCACCTTTGGAGCCCTGAGAAGGGGCTGGGGCTGCCCCTCAGGTGAGAGGCAGAGCCAGCTCTCCTACACCCATGCCATCAGGGCCAGCCCTCCCATGCTAAAGACTGGCAGCTCTCTTGCTTCCGTATCCAGCAGAAAGCAGGCCAGCCCAGCATAGCCCTCTGATTGCACCACACGTGGTTCCTATGGCCCCCTGTAGTAACATGGGCCACAGACCTAAGCTGCATTAGGACCACCCATCCAGACATGGCCCTCTGCAGCAGCTCAGGCCTGGACAACACCATGGCTCCTGGTGATAGCACAGGCCACTCAGATCATCATGGTTCTGGTGGTAGATCAGCCCTCAGACACCAACAAGGCCACAGGTTGTAGCCAAGACCCAGGCTTCCTCACGTGGCCTTTGCTGGCATCACTGACCTCAATTTAAAACACAGATCCTCTCCCCCTAGCTACAATAGGACCATGGACATAGACATGGTCCTTGGCAACAGCTGGGCCTGGATGTCACCAATGCCCTAGGAGGCAGGGCAGACCACTTAGACCGGCATGGCCCTCGGACATCAACATGGGCCCAGGTGGTGGCCCAGACCTCGGACATTCACATGGTCTTCAATGGTAAGCAGGAGACATGGACATGAACACAGACCCTGACTGCAATAGGGTCACAGGGTCATTTCACTCTTAAGTGCCTCAACACCTTGTGAAAATATACCATAGTTACCCATGCATTTTCTAGGGGTTCTGAACTATGAAATGCGGGTTTTAAGCCATGAGGGTTAAAATAAAGGTTCAGGTTCATGTGCTCACATGAGGACATGAAGTAGAGAATGTGCCCTGAACCACTAAAGGAGATGCAGGGAGTGAACTCCACATACTGTACAATCTCCCATTTAAGTCCATGCACTGATCTTTAGCATAGTCTTAGACCCTCATATCTATATTCTCCATACATTCGGTGCTGCACCCACCAGAAGTCATTCCCTATTTCTTCCCAACAGTGCCTATCCCAGGCAACTGCCACTGACCATCCTATGTGGATTGCCTATTCTATCATTTTTGGAATCATAGTATGTTTTTCTTCATGCCTGCCTTATTTTACTACATGTTAAAACACGTCACACTTCATTTACTTTTGTTTCTGAATAATATCCATTATTAAGTATATTACATTGCACATATCTAGTCATTGGTTGGTGGGTTGTTTACACTTTGGGATCACCACGAATAACTTTTGCATAAGTGCTTTTGGGTGTGTCCTTTGTGTAATGAACAGATCTACCGTCTCCCTTAAGGGTTAACCCAGTGTGGCAGGCCAGAAACCTGACTAGGAACCACCCCTAGGAAGTCAGGTTCCCCTTTTTCTTCCCATAATCTCCACCCCCAATGCGGTCCCTAAGAGCCACAAGAGGTCTGCCCACTATCCTAAAGAAGAGCTATCCTTATCTTAGCTATGCCAGAGCCTAAGCATGCTCTTATGCGCTCACTCATGCTCTGGGCTTCCTTACACCTCCTAAAGCTACCCACCCCCACCCCCCACCCCCACCACTGCTGTCAGTGGTTGTCCTTCCTCCCCCTTCTTTCTCCATTATCCATGGCCCCCCAGCTGCCTGCTGGCCCTGGAGTTTTCCTCAGACTTTTGAGTCCACTCCTTGTCTTCAAGCTTTCATTCCTGTCTATTCTTAAATTCCTTTACTAATGAGACTCAGACCCCCAAGAAGTGACACATTTCCCTGGTGTCATGTGATAGCCCTGCTGGGACTTCCCAGGATTGCTGAGTCACATGGGAACTATATGTTTAGTATTTTCCTAAAGGCCCTAGTGGTGTGTGGGACTGGTTCTTTGTTGTTTTGATGCCAAAGGATCTGGTTTGTTTGGGAAAGAACTAATTTCTAGAACTCTTTCTGGCTTTTTAAAGATATACTAATGTCGTTAATTTTTTTTAAGACCAACAAAGTGCTAGAGATGGCTCAGTGGTTAAGAGCACTGACTGCTCTTCCTGAAGACCCATGTTCAATTTCCAGCACTCATATAATGGTTCACATCTGTAATTTGAGTTCCAGTGGTTGGGATACCCTCTTCTGACCTCCTTGGGCACTAGGCATGCATGAAGGAAAAACAAAATACCCATACACTAAATAATTTTAAAAGTTCTCTGAAAAATGAATGGTGATTCATAGTCCTACCCTCAGGGTTCATTTCCATTCAAAAGCACCGGTATTCCTTCCTCAAAAGTTGAAATTGAATGTTAAGAAAATTTTCCTTTTTAAGCTGGGTCTGGCAGTAAACACTTGAGAGGCAGTGACAGGCTAATCTCTGAGTTGGATGCCTGATGGGAGATGTCATTCTGTAAATATGTTTCTCTTATTGGTTAATGAATAAAACCCTGTTGGCCAATAAGGAAGCAAGATAGGCAGGACTAGGAGACAAGATTCTGGGAGATGTAGTAGGAGGGTCAAGATGTAGGAACTTGAGGAAGAGGTTCGAATCCCCTCTGTGGTAAGATGAGACCATGTGGAAATACTTAGATTAATAGAAATGGGTTAATGTTTAAGACAGAGCAAGCCAATAAGAATCACTAGTAACGGGCCATCAGCTTTATATCTAATACAGCGTCTCTGTATGTTATTTGGGGCTGATGAGGCTCTGGGACCAGGCTGGGGGGAAAACTGTTTGTGACAGATACCAGTGTGGTCTACAGAGCAAATTCTAGGACCATCAAAGCCTGTTTTGAAAAACTCCAATTTCAAGGAAAAAAATATATTAGACGTATAGCAGCATGTATAGAAAATTGCATGTATAGAGAAGACTGTTAGTGTGACAATGTGATAACTTGATCAATGTTCACAATGTGAATCCCTGCATCAGACATTGCACACTGAACAAAACATTTCTGGCATTTCACCCACTCTACCCTTCTATGTGGCAAACCACCCTGCTTCCTCTGTAAAAAAAATCCAGTATCCCTGACATCAAAAGCCATATAGAAAAAATTACCAAAACCTAGAAAAAAACAGCTTTCTAATTCAATGTGCAAAGATGCTTACTGTTGTGCCTAGGAAGATGCTCCGTCCATGGAACTCACATAAAGATGACAGACAGAACCAACTCCCTAATGTTGTCTCTGTCCATCACATGTGTGCTGTGGTGCCCACACTCACAGAAACTGTTGTTTTGTTTTTGAGTTAGTCTTAAATCACAGTAAACCATGTCACTGCTGACTCCCTGAGTTTTCAATTGCTTGTGCTTCTGGAAGCCTGGGGCATGTGCTTTGCAAAGGTAGGTGTGCTTACTCTGGTGTCCGCAGTTAGGCTAGAGAAAGCAGGAAGCCATATGATTTTAATTCCAAGAATTTTCAGTTTGGGTCTGTGGTCAGTACAACATCCCTGGGTCCAGTATCCCTTCTTTGGAAACCTGTGACATCTCTTAGCATCTTGCTCCTATCCGTAGTACATTATCAGACCTGACTTGAGAGGATGCCATGTGAAGATGCTCTACAGCAACAACAGCATTAACCCAAGGAACATCATCACTACACTCAAGACTCTGAGCACCATCTCCACACTCTCCACCTCCGCCTAGATAGAAGGAAATTCTTCTCAACTCTGGGAAAGCCATCTCAGAACAGACCTGATACATTCCCCCAGCTCTCTCCTGGACTTAGGTTCTCTGGTCTTCCCTTTATGTGGATACACAAAACAGGATAAGCGACTGACTTTAGCTCTAATTAGTGTGATTTGGGCTCTTTGGGTAGGCACTTTGTTCTCTGAGAGTTACATGGAAATTAAAGGGTTTGCTATACAGTCCCTTGGAAGATTCTGAGAACATTGCTGTTCTCAACATTATCCCAAACTTCACTTCAACCTAGGACATATTTCTGTTCTTCACAGGGTGGGCAGGGTGAGCGTCCCTGTCCTCTGCCTGAGACTCAGGGAGGTACAGTAACTGACCCAGACTTGACTTGACTTGACTTGAATTGACTCCAATGCCCTTCTGTCATTTCATGTCCCTGCTGTGTGTACAAGCTCCCAGATTGTGACAGCTTAGTGCAGAAAGTGGTAGGCTTTGAGAAGAGCAGATCCAAGGTGGGATATGGTTTCAGTGTTAATGAAAATTTAGACAAGTTATTACCTTATTGCCTTTGATTCTGCTTGATTAAGTCAGGACAATGCCCACTCTATAGGTGTAACTGCAAACTCCGCAGGGTGTCTGCTTTACTTGCTTAACCACCCTGACAAATAATTAATCTCAGCCTCAGTTACTGTGTAGTCAAAGACCTTTTATTTCATGCAGCTTGGTCTTTTTCTTCAGAGTGGTGAAATGGATTCATAACTATTGAGAAATCAATCCCCTTACTTTGGGATCTTCTTTCCTTCCCCTGTAGGACAGTCTGAGCAAGGATCAGGCCCACATTGTCAGGTAGTTACAGAAATCTAAGCCGGCGAAATCTACTTAGAATAGAAGGTATACTCTAAAACCCAATTCAAACAAGACTTCATCTCTCAGAAGAACCTGTGCTCCACAGCCCGCTTCATTGTGTCTCTTGGTGGCTATTGAGAGCTTCTGTTTTGTTAATGCTGGAACGGAAGCCAGATGGTAGTAACTTGATAAAGTTCACACTCCCAGGTTGTCCCCACAGACCTACGCTTTTTTAGGATGTCATGACCAGGTCCTTAAGGCTTGTCAAAGACGTGACAGTAACCATGGATGTGGCCCATGGGGTGGATAATCTCAGGTCTTCCAGAATTGTAATCTTCAACAAAACTGAGGGAGAAGAGCACAAGACTGACATTTCATTAGAGCAAAATACAGTAGCAGACCATCGTGAGCTTGTGTGGCCTTCTTTTCAATACTCAACACCATTGCTCCAAACCAGGTCAGAAGAGAGCAGTAGAGCCACAGCAAGCATGGTTATCACAGCCCCGGGAGGTCCAGTGTACCCGTAGGAGGAGGACTTTTCCTTTCTCCTACATGATGTTGGATGGGGGACAGATCTTGAGGGTAAGGGGCAGTGGCGACTAGGGAGCTCTTGTAGCTTCAGAACAAAACAATGGTTCCTGGGAGAGAGGCAAAACAGCACAAGGGCCTCTCCCAGCCTCAGAAGGCAGCTCTTTGCAGGCTCCGTTGCACTGTATCCTCTGAGAAAGGATCCCCTTTCTAAGGAAAGGCACAGAAGGCCCAGCATCACATCCAGTTATCAGCTGAGCTTGCTCAAGAGAGGAGCCATTCTCCTAAGCTCTGGTGACATGTTCAGACCCAAGATCCAGTCCCTACTACTTAAAAGTTTGCTCATAGATAATGTCCATAATATTCGTCACCACATTGGTCATGCACTTGGAAATAGTCTCAACAATGGGAGAGAGAATAGGGGTTGACTCCTAATCTCTATATAGGTGACTGACATGTCACAGTGTCTCAACAAGTACTACTTGTTTCGTGGAGTTTCAGAAAGGGCTAGATATGCCTGTGCCAAGGCATTCTTCCCTTCCTCCTTCCTGCTGTTGACATTGCTGGAGCCTGCTCTGCACTCTTGTTGGCCTGTCCCTGAACCAGAAAAGAGGCTCAATAGCAGCTATCCCACCGCTATGGTCACAGCTCGAAGCCCTTGAAAATCTTAAGTATGTCTTAATCAGTGAAATGTTTAGGGATACTTAGTCCAGCTGTGTGCACTGATGACTGAGGAATGCCAATATTTTTAAAAATATTTTGAAATAGTCATATGTTCATATAATATGTTTTTTATCAAACTGGACCCCAATTGGACTCCTCTCCAATACATCTTCTACCCTCTCATGTGTTTCCCTCCCAATGTAAAGTGAGTCCACTTAGTGCTACTTTTATGTACATAGATGTGAGACCGTGGGTAGCCTCCTAAGACAACCATCCCTGAAGAAAACTGATTCTGCCTTACCCAGAAGCCATTAATTGCCAAGAGTTTCTCAGGGGTGCCCTATTCTTAACTCATTATAAGAGTAAAATTCTTAAAAATCAAACAACAGCCAACAATAACAATTGCTGCATTTCCACTTTTCACCACAAGGTGTCAATAGACCATGCAGAAAAGCAGTTGGATTCTTTTGGGCAGCAGAGAGTACCTCTCCAGGAGTCACTGAGTGAAATTCTCCTAGAATTTTCTTTCTCTACCTCCCCCTGCTCTCTTTCCAATTGTCTGACCTTGTATTCTCAACTGTTTCACACCAAAGATCTCACCAAGGTTTCCTCCCCTAGGGTTGTAGAGAAGTGGCTGGAATCTGTACTTACTATGAGCCTGGCAGTGATCTCAAAGTTTACTGAAGCCACTGGGTTTAATTGTCAAGGCAATTCTGGGAGCAGCCATTAGTTATGATGAGGAAGCTGCATAAGGAGAGTTAGATCCCAATAGTTTCCCACAGGGCTTTTCCTGCATGCCCCAGAGATGAAGCCTTACCTTCCTTCCCCTCTGTGTCATGTGAAATCGCCAGGCTTTAAAGAATCCCATACGAATGCCTTTTATCCTCTCCACACTGTGACAAGAGCCAATGCCTGGCCTTGTATCTTTTCCCAAATGCAGACAAGCAGATGGGAAACACAGCTATTCCTGGAAGAAAGCATTCCAAGACACAGAAGGATGCCTGAACCTAGGACAGCAGCTTTTATTCTCTCAAGCCACTTCATGGCTGCCATTGGTCAATCCCAGTTTCCCTCTTTGCTACTCTTGGGCTTTGACAATGAACACTTTGGTGCTGTGAACAGCTCAGCAGACACTAAGGCTACTTCCTGTAAGTAAGGGGGAGGTGCTAGCTCTGAGTGGGAGAGAGATGGTGTCAGATTTTATTATGCTATCCAGAGGCATGTTCAATTTAAAGCTCAAGAAGTGTGTGTGTGTGTGTGTCTGTGTCTGTGTGTGTGTGTGTACACATGCATCTGTGTGTGCATATGTGTTCGTATATATGATACTAGACATTGAACTGAAGGCCCCACAAATGCTAGTGAATATAACTCTTCCACTGACCTACATTCCAGCTCTTTGTTCTTTCATTGTTTTTATTTTGAGACAGGGTATTGTTAAGTTATCCAGGCTATCTTGAATTCACTGCTCAGGCAGACCTTGAACTTGAACTTCCTGCCTCAGCCTTCCAAGTAGGTGATGCGGGTCTATGTTGCCAGACCATTCTGTTTAAAACGTTTGAGCCACGGGAGAAATTGGGGGAGTGGGATCTCAAATAATCAGTGTACAGCTGGATGCTTTTTTTCCCCTCAGTGCTACTTTCCCAAAGGTCTGTGGATGCCAGTAGGGAGTGTTCAATATTACTGTTTATTTTTTAATTTTATAAGCTTTGTTGTTTTGAAAAACTTGCAATTATATATGTATATAAACACACACACCAAGTTAACCAGACCAAAGTCTATACAACTCATGGAACACTTAGTATAGGCAGTTGGGATAGAAACTGTCGACCTGCATATTATTAAATCTTACACTTTCAGTACTGGATATATTTTGTGCACTTTTCTACAACCAAACCAAAAATAAAGAATAAACCCACAACAGAATTAGAACTAGGAAGACAATTAGCTCTACATCTTCTTTCACATCTGTGTCCATGTTGCATTCCGTCCTTCATCATCATCCCTTATATTTAGGGACTGTATACTTAAGAATAGATATTTTTCTTCTCACTCTTTTTTCTTCATGTTATTCTGTACCTACATGCATACTTGTTCACATGTGTAAATACATTATTGTCTGGATTCCACATATGGAAATGAACCTGTGACTTTTTTCTCTCTGCAATTGTATGACCTTACTTACCATTTATTATACAACCTAAGTCCCTTTTTTTTAACTTATATCTCAAAATTTCAATATCCAAATGGTGAGATAGTTTTTGAAATAACTATTCAGTATCCCTAGGCATCAGGGAAATGCAAATTAAAACTACTCTGAGATGCCACCTCACCCCAGTCACAACAAATATGGCAATAACTGTTGGGGAGGATGTGGGGAGAAAGGGGCTATTACTCATTGTTGGTGGGGGTGCAAGTAAATATAGCCATTGTGGAAGCCAGTTTGGAAATTTCTCAAAAAATAAAAAACAGAACTACCATGTGACAAGATTTCACTCCCAGGTATACACCCAGAGAACTACATACCTTACCACAGACATATCTGCACCCCCTTGTTTATTGCTCCTTTACACTAAAGCAAAGAAATGGCTACAACCTGGTGGCAGATGAATACTAAGTGTGTTCTTAGGGCAAACTGTTCAGCAAACAATTACTCCCATTTTATTGATGGGAAAATGGATAACTGGATCCAACCCTCAGAGCACCATATGCCCACTGCAGTCGTCTCTGTTCTGATTCCCAAGCTCTGGTATTTGGAGAAGATCTCTCCAGTGTGGGGTGCTGGCTTAGGCGTCTCTCTCGTTTAAAATAATTAATAATAATAATAATAAATATAAATAATGATAATAATACCTCTGGGTTTGAGGTGGGACTGAAGGGGTGAGCTAGAGCAGCCAGCTGGGATGGCGATGACGCAGCGGGCCAAGCCTGCACTTACTTCCTCATCACCAAATCACTCTCAGATCGAATCCCATCTGCTCCCCACCCCCACTCCTTTCTGCGACCTGCCCAGATGCCCCAAGGCTCCTGTCAGAAGGCTACTATTAAACAAAGGGCCACGCCCCCTCCCAAAGCCCAGGCAAAGCAGCCAGGACAGCCGTGTCGACAGCAGGTTTCTAAGCAGATGCAGAAATGGGCTCGCAGCTGCCGCTGAGCACACCAGCGCTCTGTGTTTTCTAATTCCTTCTCCCTGCTAAGTGCTGATTGCCCGGCTCTGCCTGGGGCCCCCCATCCTTCCAACCACCTGACTTTAGCCAGTGGGGCACTTAGAGAACAGAGCAGCTGGCAGGGCGCACTTCCGGACGAGGGCCTAGCTGTGCAGCAGATGCGAAGTACTGATTATTCCGGGGGGCTGGGGGAACGGGCGGGCTCCGTCACAGACCTGTATTTGCACTTCAAAAGGGTCTGGCCCCAGTGCCCCACTCCGGGGACCCAGCCTTGTTCTGGGGAAAATCAAGTTGCTTTGAGTGAGTTACCCACCCCCTTCCTAACAGGGGGCGGGTTTAAACAACCCCTAGAAGTTAATGCCCACTTGCTAGACATCCCCAGGGACCTCCCCCAGTCTAACAACTCTCCTAAGAGTGCGTTTCCATCTGGATACTCACAGGGACACAGCAAACCTAGCTCTATTTACACTAGCTATCTTTTTTCTTTTTAAAAATCAGTCTCTTTATGTAGCCCAGGCTTTCCTTTCCCTCTCAGAGATCCTCTGTGCCCACCTGTCAAGTGTCAGGATTAAAGCACCAGCCTGCTTCTGTCTCAATTCTTTCAATACCCCTTGTTAGGGTTTGGATTCTCTGTGTGTCCCTACAAGATAAGCTGATGTCCCAGTCCCCAAGCACCTCAGAGTGTGGCCTTATTTGCCAATATGGTCATTGTTTATGTGATTGGGTAAGATGAGGAGACCACAGCCCTGTGAAGCCAGGGCAGAATTTGAAGAGTTGCAGCCACAAAGAAAGGGACACCTGGAACTCTGAAAAGTGAGGAAGGACCGGCCCCACATCCCCCAGCAGTTTCGAGAAGGAGTATGGCCCTGCCAAGGCCTCCCTTAATCTTGGATTCCTGTACCCTACAATCTTGAGAGAACAAACTTCTGATGGGGCAACCAAGTCTGTGGTACATCTGGCTGGGAAAAAATAAAGCCCTATAAATACGGAAGTATTCAGCTTATTTTATTAATAAGAAACTGAGACCCCGGACTGCCAGGTTTCCCTGTCCTCAGAGAGAGCTAAGGGCTATGTTCAAACACCACTTATCTAGGCAGATTCTAGCTATCTTTTGTTAGTTGGAAGAACCAGCCCTGATTGTCCTTCCGCTCTCCATTCCCCATCCTCTCCATTACACGCGTGAGTGTGGGCGCATGCATACACACACACACACACACACACACACACAGGCACGTGCACACACACACACACACACACACAGGCACGCACACACACATGCACACGCACGCGCGCACACACACACACACACACACACACACACACACACACACACACACACATAGACCTTCCATGTATACAATGGAACTTACAGTAATTAAGATTGACCAGGCCCCTGAGGTCATGTAATAAAATGGAAAGGTACTGACTGAGCTATAGCCAGCTCCTCTCCTCCACTCTGCTCCTGTCTGTGCAGTAGGCCTGGGTTATAATTATATGTGTTTGTGTCTTAGCCAGACAGCTAATTCTGAGGATAGAATCCTGGAGCTCATCCCTCTGCCTCACCTCAGCAAATACCAATTTAATTTGGGAGCTTCTTGCACTGTGGAGTGTTTGGAAATTCAAAGGAAATCAGCACAAAGAATTGGATTCTTCCAGCCGGCAGGCAGGAAAGCTGTACTCTTCCTTATGTCTGTGAGTCAATAGGAGGTACCTGCCCCACAGGAACGGGCCTGCTGCCAGTTCAGTCTTCACCTCAGAAAACCTACCCTTTTGAGATAGGTCTGTGACACCGTTTCCCCAAACCCCCGTGTCTCAGCTGGGAGGATCTTATAATGCATGAGGCATGAGTTGTGACACAGCAAGAGAAGCCAGGCTGAAAATGAAGGCTTCAGGAACCCAAGGGGAAATGTCCACAGCCCCACTCCAAGCTTCCCAAGGCTCCCCCTTTCACAAATGCCGGCATTCTCCTGGCAGGGACTGAACACACATTTTGGATAAATCCTGTTAAGTCCTGGATAAGTCCTAAATCCTGACCAGACCCTCTTTCAGCTCACTGGCAATGTAGCTGGTGATGTTACCAGAGTGTTTAGGGTACAGTCCTGAGCCCTGTCAAGCCCAGGAAATAAGGCTGGTCTCTCATCCCAGTACACCAAGTGAAGAGAAAAGTGACAATATTGAAAAGTACAGAAAGCAGATTTATTCTGTGTGTCAAACTGGGAACAACAAAAGAGTCAATGACCTCCAAGACTGCCTTTCGGTTTATTTCTGAGGTTTAGATTTAAACAAAATGCAAGAGGTATACATAATTAAGGAACCTTAGTCAGGTCACCAAGTCTCCAGTCAAAAGCATGAGGAATTCCTTTTTAGAGACACCTTCTCCCCCTTAGACAGGGCTGGATCTTGGCTTTGCTGAGGAAAAGATTGTCAGGATGAGCCAATGTGTCACCGAGTTCAAGTTCATTGAGCACATTTTAAAAACAGATTGGAAGCACAGGGGTTTATAGGCAGAGAGGCGCTGGGGGAAAAAATAAGATGTGGGTTTCTCAAAGAGCCACACTACAAGGGTGACAGGCTTTTGGAAGCTTTTGGAATGTTGTCTTTCAATGGGTCCCTGAGTGACCCTGCCCTCCTTTATCTCTGCTTTTCACGATTGAGATCATATATATAGGACAGCTCCCAGGATGTCTGCAGCCAGACTATATTCTGGTGAGAGTTTCTAGAGTCACTGGGGGTTGCACAAGGGAGTTTGAACATGTCCTTGTCCAGTAAAGGGGGTTTCTGGTGCAGTCCAGAAAACTGCAGGTTTAGAGCCTGGAAGGGAGCAGGACCTTCATCAAATCTTCATTATGTTTGGATTCTTGTTTCTCAACTGGCAGGAGGCTTCAACTAGACTCTGGGGTTCCTTTCCTATTCATGTGCCCATAATTTTCCCTGTCTTCTTGTTCTGCTCACCATCTATACTAGTTTGCTTTCTCCTGTTATGATAAATACCACAGCTAAAAACAACTTGGGGAAGGAAGAGTTTATTTAAGCTTTGAATGAGAGAGAGAGAGAGAGAGAGAGAGAGAGAGAGAGAGGGGGGGGAGGGAGGGAGAGAGAGAGAGGGAGAGGGAGAGAGAGAGAGAGAGAGGAGGGAGAGAGAGAGAGAGAGAGAGAGAGAGAGAGAGAGAGAGAGAGAGAGAGAGAGAGAGAGAGAGAGAGAGAGAGAGAGAAGGATCACGAAAGGACATGACTATATGACTGCTCTTAGCATGGTGGAAGAGAAGACTTATTGTAGATATGTGGGAGAATATAGCCAGAGGCAGAGCTGTCAATGGGAGGGAGATCCGGGAGAGTACAGAGTGGACAAATCCAGATTAAACTGGAGGGCAGGGGGTAGGATGGGAGAGAGGAGAGAAGGGAACCAGGTATGCAGTCAGGAGACCCAAAATACAAAGAGAGTGGGTATCCAAAATGGTTGGGTTATATAGGGAAGAGTCCACTGGGTAGAGTGTGGGATGTGCCAGCCAGGGGATGCTGTAACAGATAAGGACTGAGGGATGAGGGAGAACCTGGTGGCCAGGTCTGCTTTGATGTGGTAAATAGGCACCTCAGCCATTTGTCTCAGAGTTGAAACCCAACAAGCTTACACTTCCAACTCATAATTCATCACTCAGGGAAATCAGGGCAGGACAGAAGCAGGAACAGGGAGAGGAGCTGCTTACTAGCTCACTGGCTCATATTCAACTAGCTTTCTTACACAGCCAGGCCCACCTGGCCAGTAGATCAGTGTGGATGTGTATATATGTGTAGGTGTTGATACGTGTAGGTGCAGGTGTGTGTGTGTGTGTGTGTGTGTTTGCAGATGTGGACATGTATATTATGCATGTAAGTATATAACTATGTAGATGTGGATGTTGTCTTTGTTAGGGTTTTTATTGCTGTGAAGAGACACCATGACCATAGCAATTGTAATGGGAGACTTTTCTCCATCTAGTCTGGGTCCTACTGGACTGGTTTCTCTCTGCCCACCAGGTCCTGGCAGCCGCTATGAAATAACCATTCAGAGACTTAATATTTATTTATTTATAATTGTTTGGTCATTGGCTCAGGCTTCTTATTGGCTAGCTCTCTCTTAATTATTAACCCATTTCTATTAATCTGTGCATTACCACATGGCCTTGGCTTACCTAGGTGATGCCCTGGCATCCTGCCTCCATAGTGGCTACATGGCATGTGTGTCTCTCTGTTCTTTCTCCCTGTCTCTTTGTTTTGGAATTCCTGCCCTAGCTAAATTCTGCCTGTTCATTGGCCAAACAGCTTTATTCATCAACCAATAGAAGAAACACCTAGTCACAGCATATAAAGGACATCCCTCATTGGGTAACTTTTATAAAAAAGAAAACATGTAATTGGGGTGGCTCACTCACAGTTTCAGAAGTTCAGTCCATTATTATCATGAAAGGGAGCATGGCAGCAAGCAGGTCAATGAGGTGTTGGATTGCTGAGAGTCCTACATCTTGCAAGTTGACTGAGACACCTGGCAGTATCCTAAGTAAAACCTCAAACAAGGCTGTACCTGTTAGGAATAAGATACATGGTAAACCTTGGTGGATTCCATGGCAGGCAAGGGTGACCTAGGTGGGGGACAAACATGCCAGACAGACAAAGCTTAAGTGAGAAGTTTTATTAGAAAGGGGAGGGAAGTGGGAAAGAAAGAGAAAAGAGGTAAAGAGACACAGAGACAGAGAGAGAACAGAAGAGGAGAGGAAGTCCGGAAAAGTTCTGTCTGCTTGAGAGGAACAGAGGGAAAAGGAGTAGGAAATAGAGTGGGAAAAGAGAGGTAAGTGGGCAGGGGTTGTCTTTTTTAAAAAGGGTCCTTTGTACCTGTGTGCAGACTAGTAGTCATGGAACCCTTGGCTGACCAGGGTACTGTCTAAGTGCATTCTGCCAGGTGACGGGGCAGGCCAGCATAATGCCTGAATCCTTACAATACCCACCCCAACAAAGTCACTCCTCCTAATAGTGCCACTCTTTATGAAATTATGAGGGCCAATTACATTCAAACTACCAGTGTGAGTGTGGCTATAAGGGTCTGGAGGGTGTTTCTGCATAAGAAACATCTCGTTTCTCTTTGTTTTGTTTCACTCTGCCTTCCAGAGAACTTCAGTGTGCTTCGCCATGTCTGTTCATGAAGCTGAACTAGCATGTGCTCAGCCACAGTCACTAGGGTCTCTGCACTCAGACAGAGTGGTCTAGGAACCAGAAGCCAGGCTGCCCGTGGGACTCTTATCAGTTGTCTCAACAGACTTTGAGCACTCTCCTTGACACTTAAGGGTCCAACTCCCTATACGTAGTGATCTGGAAGGTTCTTGCAAAACAAGATAGCCTAGCTGCCTGTGACATCACACTAGGCAGTGACTGGCAGAGGAAGAATCTGTTTCTAAGCTATTGTGCTCTTCAGAGCATCCTGGAAAAGGCCTGAGACACACATGTACATCCACCTATAAAAACACACATCTATACCCACAGTCATATGGGTGTATGTATACTTCTACATTATGCGTACACCCACACTGACACACATGTATATCCACATGAAGATCTATACATATATGTAGCCATACCTATACACATTCATAAGCACATACATATAGACACATATTCTTTAACACATGTTTAGGCATTCATACATGAGCATATACATATATACACATAACCATCCACACACAATAAATATGTCTATACTTATTCCCCTACACATTCATGTATACATCTAAACATGTGCATAGTTTGGTGCTTTGAATGATATACATATGCCATAGACTTAGGATACTTAGTTCCTAAGTGCTGTTTGGGGAAGGTTAGGAGGTGGCATCTTGCTAAAGGAAGTATATCACTGGGGATAGGATTTGAGAGTTTAAAGACTTGTGCCATTTCCACTTGGACTTTCTGCTTTGTATTTGTGCTTCAAAATGTGAGCTCTCAGATTGCTTCTCCAGACATCATGCCTACCTACCGCCTGCTTCTAAGTTGCCCCTGCTATCGAGGCTTGAACCGTCTGCAACCCTAAGTCCAAATAAACTCTTTCATAAGGCACTGAGGTCATGGTGTTAGAAAAGTAACTAATACACTATCCACAAACATCCCCAGACACACAGCTCTCCACATCCACACACCCACACTCAACACACTTACACTTTCCACACATGAAAATATGCACTACCTCCTCTTAAACTCAGTTTTCAACATTAACTTAAGACAGCTACAATGAACCCTATTTACTCTCGTGTGTGTACATATGTGTGTATGGTGTGTCTGTGCAAGGGGTGGTTTTGAAAACAGGGTTTTCTTTTCCTCATGTGGCTGGACCTTTGACAATCTATAAGAAGGAAAATCACTGCTTAGCTATGACACACCAAAGCTGTCCTGTGGGACTAGGCCTAAGACTCCCATTTCCTTGGTGACCAGATGGCAGGGACCAGAAGCAGGGCTTCAGACTGGGAACCTGACTTGGTTTTCTCTATAGTTTAGGCCTCTCTGTGATGCCAGCTCCCATTCAGAGCTGGCCAGTTGGCATGGATGTGGCCCCTTCTGCTTGCTAAGTTGGTCTTTGGGGCCCAGCCAGGTGGACACTGGAGCCAACATTTCCCTGGAAAGCATGTAACTCCACAGGGAGGGCTGGGACCTATCTGATGGTGCTGTTGGGTTTTCCAGTGGCTGAGGTCTTCCACCCACAATGAGCGGGGCCTTCACTGTCTCCAGAGGGGAAGGAGGCTTGGAGAGACATCCTTGCAGTTCTTCTACATGGTAGTTTGTACCTCCAGGACTGTGGAGTTTCATGAAAGTGTGGTAGGGCAGGGCAGGGCAGGGCAAGCCCCTAGCTCTGGTATGGTATTTTTCAGGACTCAGAAGATGGTGGCTCAGGAGCACTTCAGGCCACTCTGATGAGTATGGGGGAGGAGGAGGAAACCAAGTGACCTTGAACATCGTTGGTCATTGCCTTTACATTCTTTCCTTCATTACTGTGCACAGACATAGCTCTATTGGCCAGCAATGAATGGGATTGGTACTGTGGCTTAACCAAGAGCTGGATCAACAAGGTCACCTGACCCATCTTTACATGGAAAATGAACAGAGGGCCCCAAAGCAAAGTGAAAAGTTTGGGCAATCCCCCAGCCTCAGCCAGAGAGCATTTATCATCTCTTTTGGTAGATGTTAATAGTGTCCCTCCCACCTGCTGGGCTGGAGAATTCTACTTGGACTGGGTATTGCTGGCTTTGTATTCCACTTTATGTGGCCCTGTAGCCCAACAGGGTGCCACCTGAGTGACAAGTCATTTGGGCATATTGCCCAGTTATTTTTAGAATGAGGAATTTGACTGACCTCACCTGCCACTGACTACAAATCTGTCATGAGCCTCCTTAGCTCTCAATTAGCTGCAACTGAGGCAATTTGAGTGTGTGTGTGTGTGTGTGTGTGTGTGTGTGTGTGTGTGTGTGTGTGCGCGCATACGTTCAGCAGGCTGGCACTGTGCGATAGATCTAAAATATCAGAGCAAGGTGAGAAGCTGTGCTCAGAAGTGGTAGTGAATGACGGTTCTGTTTCCTTTTTGATACTCAAGAGTCACAGGCTGCTCCTGTGAGTTGGATCACAGGTCACTAACTTGAACCACACCAACCCCAGCAAATCTCTTTGTTCCTTTCTTCTCCCACCTATACCCTCTCACCCAGAACCCTGTCCCCCAAAAAACCAGTCTTCTAGAATTGAGGGCAGGGTGCTGCAGGATGCTGGAGAGTCTCTTCCCACAGAGCAGAGACTCAGCAGCCTAGGGAGCATAGGTGCAGCAGGCCTTCATCAGGGCCTGAAGCCGGGATGTTATACCAACAAACACCAGTGATCTTACTAACACTCAGGATTGGTGGTGATAACAATGACAGTAATTCATGTCACACTGCTCAGCACCAGGGGAGTCTAGAGGTGAGTGTAGGCAACCCAAATTCTGCAGTTAATCACCACATCGTGTTGTGGGGTTTAGAGTCAAGTCCAGGATTGATGGGCAGGCTAGGGTCTTTTGGATGATGAATAAGAGAAATTTCTCAGGATTGATGAAGCCTCTTTTAGGGAGCCTTCTGAACCCCATGGCTGTTTCTGATACAAATTATCATAGAAGACCTTAGAGACTGCTAAAGGGCTGAACTGAGATCAGTGGGAGCCATGGAAGGTATTGAGAGGAGAAAAGGCATGATGGAAGGAGCCTTAGGGGCACATACCTGTTAGCAGTCAATGGGCTTAGAATAGGGGCAGAGGAGTAGAGTTAGTCATGGGGTCAAGGTGACCTGTCTTCAGTTAACCAGCTTCTTTGACTTCAAAACCAGCCAGACATCTGGCCCTTGTTTTTGTTTCTCTACTAAAGAGAGATGAGGCTATCTTTCCAAGTATCTAGGCTATCTGACATATCCATTGATATCCTCAGATTGGCCAATAGATGTAGGAAAAGAGGGATGAGCTTTAAGGAATGGGCAGGACCTCCAGGATCCGGGATCCGGTAGGGAAGATGAGAGAGTGAGGAGTTAACTATGGCTTGCTTCTAAAGTGCAAGGCAAGGCTGATAGAACAGAGATGTGCAGGAGGTGTGACTCATACAACAGGCTGAACAAACACCTTCCTAGTATGACCAAACAAACAAAAGCAACAGTATGTATGGATACATTCCTTTCAGCCCAACATTTCATTGTCAAATTACTTAATGAAGTCTGGAGTAAAGCTCAGTGGTAGATCACGTGTCTCATGTGTGCAAGGCTGTGGTTTCATCCCCAACACTTAAATACAGTGTTTAAATTTTGTTTTTAAATTTACTTACGTGGAGACAAGCAAAGGAACTGTGTTGACTTTAGCATCACTGCAAGAATCATACCACTTAACAAGACTTCCACTTTCATGCATGGAAGAACACATTTGAAGCTTTTCAAAGGCTGTAAGACGATCGAGCTTGTTCTAGATGGAAGGCAGGTGAGGTTATAGATTACCCAGGTGGGAATGGGAGGTGAGGGGGATTATGGGATAGCAGTACAGGGCACAGCAGTCAGAGAAGAACTGCAGGTCCCCTCACTAGGAAGATGTCCATTGAGGCTCTGAGAGGAGAGATTCTCAAGAGAAAGGATCTGAGGAGACATCCAAGCTGAGATTTTCCTTTTTCTGTACGAATGGCTTTGCTACATTCCCTTCAGACACGTCACTGTCTCCATAGCCAACATGTGCCACCCTGCTTATGACCCTGCTTGTGTAAAACGTGTTTGCTTGGCGAATGCAAACTGCCTTAGAAGAAAGGATTCTTTTGTTTGGTTTTCAGAGATGGAGTCTCTATGTATAATGCTCACTATATAGACCAAGCTGGCCTGGAACTCCACCTGCCTCTGCTTCCAAGTGCTGGGGGTGGTGCCTCATGCCTTTGATCTGAGCTCTCAGGAAACAGAGGCAGGCAACAGCTGGTTGGGGAGAAGCTTCAGGACAGCATGACCTCCCAGAATCAATGGACTAAGTGTGTGCTACTGAAGAGGCTCAGGAAGGATCATGGACTGGCAGGCTTCCCTCCTTATGCTTGTGTGCACAGGATTTGAGACATTTGGATAACAATACCTGCTGCAACCCTGTGATGTCCGCTGGCCCAGGCTGAGGTCTGAGCTGCTTGCTGTCAGAAGAGCTCTCCCCTCTCTCTCTCTCTCTCTCTCTCTCTCTCTCTCAAAATCAGCATGGGATGATGAGGTGGTGTGGGGAGACCCCTTTGTTCCCATTTTGCTGCCTCTCTTCCGTGGGACAGCTTTTGTATATGAAACTAAATAAAATCTTTTTTTTTTTAAAAAAAAAAAAAAAAGCCTTTTTAAGTGTCATAGTTCTGGGGGTCATGATGCTGGCAGGGTCTCTAAACAAATCTCTGCTGCATGTGGCTTTGGCTAGGTTTTGGGTGGTCCTAGCTGAGATGCTGGGATTAAGGACCTTCTTGCTCCACCACAGTAAGAGGCTTCTGTCTTCTGACATGAAATCCCAGGGTTCCCAAGAAAGTTAAAGTAGAAGCTGCCAAGATTTTCAACATTTATGCTAAAGTTGGCAACATGGTTCTGCTGCTTAATTCCCCAGGGTCTGCCGCCAGTGAAGGGGAGGGGCCAATCTTCCAGAGTGTCATATTTGGGTTTGGTTATTATGAATAACACACTCCTAGCTGGCCACCTTCCCTGATATCAGCCTCAAATGACCTTTCCCTTCCCCAGAGGCATTGGTTTTTGCCCATGGGCCTTTAATTTTCTTTTTTGCTGGTCCCTCTGTCATCTGTCACAATAGTGGCTCTCTTTCGGGTCTAGGATCTGAACCCCAAACCAGGAATACACATCAAGGTGAACCAGGTGGATCAGTTAGTTTCAGGCAGGCAGCACAGATGGTAGCTGTGGTGACAGCGTTCCCACCTAGGGGCCTGGAGGATTGGCAACAATAGTTACTCTAGTCCCCTTGCCAAAAGCCCATGTGCAATGGGCCAAATATTTGCTATGAGGTGAGCAGCTGGTAGAGGGAGGAGCTGAGAGGCTGTGGTTGGGAAGGGGCATATTTCTGAAGTCACTGGCCCCTGGTCCCCTCCCTCCTCCTTCCTCTAGGTCAGCCCAAAACACATGTCACATGTAAGGTCACCAGGCAAGTGAAGACAAGGTTCTCCAGGTCACAGAGCTGACTTCCTCAAGGTCTTTAAGTTGAGGACTACCCTAGCTGACACAAAGGGACACTGCCTTTCTGACTCTGAAGGGAGGTCACCAGGAGTTGCCTGCTACATCATGGCAGAGGAGCAGGGATTAGCTTGAAGAGACAAAAGTGACTGTGAAGACATGGAAAATGGCATTCTTTATTCATAAATAAAAACATAAAATTACCAGAAATAGTTTACAGAGCCAACAAAGAACTTGGAAAATAAAACAAGATGAAGCCATCAAGAGCAAAGCAAACCACAAACAAGGGAGAGAAAAATAACTATGTACATAGTCTTCAAAATGCCAATCCCTCAGAAACCAGCCTCTGCCAAGGGCTCCAGAGTGGTCAAAGGGGAAAGCAGGGGCCACTGAGGGGTGCTGGGGTCAGTTATGTGGCATCCGAGGAGAGCTCAGGTCCTAGGGAAACCTCTGGTCCAGCCTGGCTTTCCCTTGGACATCTCTCTCACCAGAGACACAGCCAAGCTAGAGCCAGGGACAAGAGGATCAGAAGCATCTTTTTTCAGAGGAGAGATGGCCAGTCCTCCAAATGGTCTCCTGCTGAAGCTCAAGGGCACCTAAAGAGAATAGAACTGAGCAAGGGGAACAGCAGCATTCCCAGACCAGACACCTCTGGGGAACAGCATGGTTCTGAGAGGCAAACCACAGCAGGCTACTTGTCTGCCCTGAACCTACACATCCCATCTCCACTCAATGGCTGTTCAATCTGAGCCTCCCAACAGGAGCATAGACCACAGAGAGTGAGGGTACTTTAGGACAGAGAGGGAAAGAAAGCCCACAAGAAGGCAAGCTTACTGGGTTACAGCACAGTTGCATCTTGGAGCTACCCTGGGATCTGGGGCTGTTAGCAGTCTTGGGTGGGTATCTGCCACCTTGATTGTTGGACAAGTCCCAGACAAAGGTCTCAAAGATGACCTGGGGCAGGACCACTGGGCAGTGACATGGGGAGAACTCCCTGTGAGTAGAAGGCACCCGGCACAGATACAGAGTACAAGCTTTGTGCCTGTGTGCCTGCCCCAGGCACAGCACCCATGTCTTCCTGAACAAGGACTCCATGGCATAGCCCTGGACTTCTGGCTGTTCTTTCAGGGTGGGGTCCTTCAGTCTAGGGAGGGGCAGCTAACCTCCATCTTGCTCTCTCTCTCTCTCTCTCTCTCTCTCTCTCTCTCTCTCTCTCTCTCTCTCTCCCTCTCTCCCTCTCTCTCGGACAGTCTCAGTGGGAAGAAGGACTCAAAAAAGGCACAGACTGGTAGAATACAAAGGACTGAGGGCCATGATTTCTTTTTAATTGGATTGTGAACTGTGCCCAGTGGAGGGTATGACCCTGCAAGTGGGAGGCATGGGAGAGGGGGGGGGGGGCACTATCATCTTTGGCCTGTAAATTCCAGGTTTAAATTGAGCATGTGACTGTGGGCAATGGTAGACCAGAGGACAGGGTGACATTGGAAGTCAGCTGGAGAGAGGCCAAGCCCCACCCTGGGATCAGACAGCAGAGCCATCTACAGGGAGGCACCTAGCCTGCAGACTCTAGGAAGGGAAGAAAGCCCATGGAAAGACAGGGCCGACCCAGGGACTCTAGGGCCCAGCATTAGGGAAGTAGAAGGGTTAATTCCTGGACTGCCAAGCACCCAGGCCCTCCCTTGTATCTCCTATTCCCTGGGTCCCCGCCCACCAGGCAAGCACATGGCTCAGGAATCCAGCAAAGGCTGGGTGTCCTACCGACAACAGCTGTGGTAAGAGCCAAAAATAGAATATGGAGCAGCCTGGCTGACTGCTTAATCTGGCTTGCTTTGGAAATACAGAATGGGAGCTGGGAGGGGAAAGAAGAAGATAATTCCTTGAACCAAGTCACTGTACTTCCCTCTGCCCCTAACACTAGATAATCTTCAAAAGACAAGTCCCACAGGTTCACATGCTGTTCTCTAGACTGAATCTTTACAGCATGGGGCTCCATGTGGTGGGAGTAGACTCTGCGTGTGCCTTGTGTCAAACTCCCAACCCTGGACTGCAGCCCACTGGGCACTGGTGACCCTTCCCAATCTATACAAAGTCCTAACATAGCTCAGAAGATGCTGTAGGGGGAAGAGGTGCTGCTGACTAGGGCTACAGGCAAGGGAGGTTAATGCCCAGCTCCCACGCACACTATCTAAGTGGATGGATTATTCTGGATCCAAGCAAGAGTGATATTGGGGGGGGGAGCTTTCTATATTGGCTGCTGGCCAACTGAACCATTCAGGGAAGCCCCTGGGGCCTTGGCCTCAGCTGGATCAAGTAGGAGGCTCCCCAGGAACAGCTGGGAAGCTATGCCTCATGCCATTTCCATGCATCCCACTAGAGGCCCCAATATCTATGGCTTTCAAAAGAGTGATCACTGAGGGTAAAGGGGCTGTGCATTTCATTTTAGACTTTGGATCCCAGTGTCTGCCATGGATCTTTCCCTTCACCTCTACTCTGACCTCTGGGAGACCTGTGACCGCTCTGTAATGCAGGACTGTCCACCCACCCTCCCTCCTCCCATGGCTTGCTGGCTAAACTGTACGGCAACCCAACCCCTCCACCTCCACAGTCAGAGAGCAGGCTGCAGTGAATAGTGTCCAAGGCTTCTGGTTTCACATGGCTTCTTTCTATCTCAAGGCATCCCAATATGCTTAGGGGATGACAGGGGTTCGGGGATGGCAGAGAAAATGTTTCTGCCCTTGGTGGCCATTTGGCCTGTATGGCAGTTGTCCCACTGCCTGGTGGACTGCCTGTCTCACTACTTTGAATGAGACCCAAGTTGAGGGAAACATCAACCAATCCATCCCTGAACACATCTCCAGGAGAGTTCAGGGTTCAGAGATCAAGGTCCAATAAGAAGCAGGGTTAGTTAGACTAAAAAAGGCAAGAGGGGAGGAAAGGCTATGTGGTGACCCCTTCCCACCACCGAGGACTGAGTCTGGGTCCCAGAGCTGACTTCTCTCTTGGAACAGGCTTAGCCCTCCCTGCCTTCTGGGGTCCAGTCCCCAACACTCTGTCCCCTAGGCAGCCCCTCAGATCTCAGTGGCTATGATGTCCTCATAGGGAATGTCAGCTCCCTCCAGGTCAATTTCAA
Organism: Cricetiscus sungorus; assembly: GCA_030556225.1. Taxonomy (NCBI): domain Eukaryota; kingdom Metazoa; phylum Chordata; class Mammalia; order Rodentia; family Cricetidae; genus Cricetiscus; species Cricetiscus sungorus. The sequence goes on from JANBXA010000097.1 coordinate 16,688,912, forward strand.
AGGGCTCCTCCGCACCATCCCCACGGGCCAGCTGCTGCAGTGCCTTCTCTAGACGCTGGTTGCGCTGGTACATGGCCAAATAGCTCTGTTGCAGCTGCTTTTGGTACTGGATCACTTTCTCCTTCTCTTCTTTCCACACCAACCGCTCATGCTGGAAGCCTGAGGACATCTGGTCATGGCCTTGCCTCTCCTCCTTCAGCTCAGCCCGCAGCCGCTCCAGCTCCCGCTGCAGGGCAGGGATGTCCTCTGAGAAAGTAGGCCCCACCCCCAGAGGCCCTAGGGATGCAGCTTCTCGATGCAGGGCAGCCTGGGCCCGCAGCTCCAGCAGCTCCTGCTCCAAAAGGTTCACCTTCTCTCTCAACAGTTCCGCCTCATTCTTCTTGCGCTGCAGTTCGTTTTCACAGACCTCCAACTCCAGCCCCTTGGTGCGCAGGGCACTCTCCAAGTCCTGTGTCTTCAGCTCCATGCCCTCCAGCTTGCCCCGGGTGTCCTTCAGCTGTGCCTTCAGACTGAGGATCTCGCTGGCCTTAGTGTTCACTTCTATCTGGGACTCTTTGAGCTGTTGTTTCAGAAGAGAGATCTCACCTGACTTCTGGCACACCTGCCAAGGGTGGGGTGAGAATGGGTGAGACATGGTGCCAGAAGTGATTGGCATCCTAACCAAGATGATATCTCCACTTCCTAAAGGATTCAGGCTGCCCTTGACTGGGTGCCGTGAACATGGTTCTCATGCATGTAGACAATCTACTTTTCTGGCCTGTATTTTCCAAGGATCTACCTCATCTCCACTTCAGGCTCCACACCCTAATCTGTGTCCCAACCCAAGGCAACATGTAACTCAATAATCAATGGCTTACTCTGCCCACTGCTCCAGCTCTATCACCTACCTTTAACACCAGGGATCCAAGCTTGAGGGTGCAAATGCCCAAACCTCACACCTGCATGTACCCAGCCTTGAACTCACCTCTTGGGTAAGACCATTCCTCCTTGTCCTGCTGCACCCCACAAGCCCAAAGGCAGTGTCCAGTACATATCTGCCAAACAATGAACTGTGGGCTTCCTCCCTTCCTGGCTTCTCCAACCACTTCAACACCCATTGGCCATGAAAGCTGGGCCAAGAGCACAATGAAGTCAGGTCAGCGTGTCTCTGGGGTCTTGGCTCTTTGGGGTCATAAGCATCATTTAGGGCCATGGTATGGTTTGAAGTGGTGGTACACACCAGCCTATTCATATCAAGCCCTTCTTAGATATCTCCTCTCACCTCCGACTAAAAAAGAAAGCATGCAAGAAAACAAAAAAAGTTAAAAAAAAAAAAAAAATGCCTGCCTAGCATGCATGGTGCCCTGTGCTTGATCCCCATCATGAACTTCTCCCACAAAAAAGGAAGCCTGGTGACCAAAGCCAGTTAGACTAGTAAAATGAAGGCCAGGGTTTGGCACTACAGAATGGATTCTTGGAACAAGACCAGAGGCCATCACCCCTGAATTTCCCCGTTCCTCTCCCAGTAAAGCTCCCACTTTGTTCCCAGTGAAACCCTGACCAATGTAAAGAAGAACACAGCCTCCACCATGCACAGCTAAAGCCCAGAATCTCCTGACAAGGCGCCAGGCCTCACATGTCTCCTCTCAAAGCTCACATGTTAAAAGCCTGTTTTCCAGTGTGGTAACACTGAGAGCTAGTGGAACTTCCTAGAAGCAAGGCCTAGTGGGAGATGTTTCGTCATTGTCCCATGAAGGGGACTGTGTGTCCTGGTCTCTTCTTTGTTCTCTTGGCTATGAGGTGACAGTTGCATGGCCACATGCCCCAACCATGATATGCTGCTTCATCCCAGGCCCAAAGCAATAGTTTGCCAGTGGGTCATGAAGGGAAACCTCCAATACTACAAACCTTTCCTCTTTGTTAATTACCTACCTTGTGCACTTTGTTATGATGACAAAAAAACAAACAAACAAGCAACAACAACAAAACTCCTGTAAACTACCAAGCCTATGTCAGTCTGAGGGAGGGAGGGAGTAGGACAGTCACTCCCTTTAAATCCCTCTTGGATCACTTATGTACCCGGTGAAACTGGCACACATTAGCATGGAGGCAACACACAGCTAAAAGTGTGAACTCTTCAGATGGTTAAGGTGAAATGGCTCACAAGGTCAACTCATTTGTCTCCAACCCTGGCGAGCTGGATTCTATCACTGGAACACACATGGTGAAAAGAACCAACTTTGGAAAGTTGACCTCTGACCTCCACATTTGGTCTGTGGCATGTACATACCCACCTCCAAATAATTAATAAAAATAAGAGCTTTCAGTCCTCATTCCTTTTGTTTGTTTTGCTTTTCAAGACAGGGTTTCTCTGTATAGCTTTGGAGCTTGGAACTAGCTCTTGTAGACCAGGCTGGTCTTGAACTCATAGAAATCTGCCTGCTTCTGCCTCCCAAATGCTGGGATTAAAGGCGTGTGCCACCACTGCCTGGCTCCAGTCCACATTCTTATAGTTAAACTCTACATTGATCTTTCATATGTATCAGATGTTAACCAAGTCACTTGGCCAGATATTTAATATTGTAACTAATCTGTGTGACAGTTTTCTAATCATAAACTGAAAATCTCTAACATACCTACTTCATAATATGGTTGTAAGGATTAGATAGAAGAACACAGTACTTCCTAAATTCCCTGTAAATTAAATGGGCTTATAACAATATTTCTGTCACCATTTATTATTTTTATTGTTTGTTATTGTTTTGCTAAGTATCCTGACTAGCCAAGGTAGGAACAAGATAATTGTAATATCCAACTTAGTTCTAGACTGGACTATAAGGATGGATGACAAAGGCCAATACTCACTTTTTATCTCTGAAATGCACCCTTCTTGTGACTACTTGTCACTTTACAGGCAGTCAAGGCCACACTTCTGATGGTGAGCGGTTCCATCCAGGCGTGATGCTAATTCACCCAAATGGAACAACTTCCTTCCTTCCTTCCTTCCTTCCTTCCTTCCTTCCTTCCTTCCTTCCATAGAATTTTCAGAGTGAACACCAATACTGACGTGCACACACCCTCCCTGACTGCCTGGGCCATGAGGGCTGCTCAGAGTAGAGATGGGGAAGCTACTTTCCTGCTAGCAGGATTCATGAAGGGACCCTGACTGCTCTCCAACCAGGCCAGGCTCAAATGACTCATTCCAAAATGACTGAAGGGCTGAAGAAATAGACCCAGGATGGAGTGTTTTCTTAGCAAATGTGAGGCCCTAGATTTGATCTCCAGCACACACACACAAAGAAAACCCAAGACAAAAGAAAACAAAAATAGTCACCAAAGTGGGACTGTGTGTCTGTTTGTCCTTTTTCTTCTTTGCAGTGTTTAAATCTCAGTAGGATCTGAATTTACACCTCAGCAAGGGGGGTCAAGTTCATCACTGGCTGCCTTCCACTCACAGCAGTGTTAGTGCCCCTGCCCCCAAGGCCCCAAGGAGACCCATCCCTTCTCTAGGATTCTCAGACCCAACAGACACAGGCACAACTACATTTCTGCCTAGTCTCCCATACATGAGATGAGCCTTCAGGCAGACTGGCTGAACCTCCCTGCCTGGGTTTTGGCTTCCCACCAAAGACTAGGCTAGTAAATTCAAGGACTGGGGGCCATTAGGAGGATGATGGAAAGAGCATGAAACATAGTAAGTCCTGACTCAGAGCATCCCCCATGCTAGTTCACTCAGGAGCCCCTTCTCAGTCATAAAGCTGTCTCTTTAGCAGCATAGGCCCTAGCGTTCCACTGGATACTGCTTTTGCCAGCTCAGGTGGGGTAGCAAAGCCAGGACAGGACTAGTGGAATCTTACCTCCCACTGGGTCTCCTCCAGCGCAGGGGCGAAGTTGGTCTTCTCCCGCTCGTAGGACCTCAGCTTGGTCTCCAGCAGGTCCTGCTCCTTCATGAGGCTCTCGAGCTCCTGCCGTAGCTGCCTTTTCTCCTGCTGCAGCTGTAACACCTGCAGCTGGAGAACCTGCTGTGTGCGCTGGGTCTTCTGAGAGGCTGGCTTCAGCTTGCCTTTAGGTTCCACGCACTCGAGCTCGTCCCTGGTTCGCCTCGGCCGTTCCTCAAAGGTCTGACCAGAGACAAACTCCTTCTCATCAAAGCTGCGCTGTAGCTTGTGCAGCGCGCTTTCCCTCTGCCTCAGCTTGTGCTCCAGCTCCTGGATGGTGCACTCATCCGTGGAGAGTGGGGAACGCACGCATGAGGAGCCCTTGTCTGCCTTGCCTGGGTGAGCCAGCTTGCTGCCCCCATCAGAGAATGACAGAGCCTTTAGGCTCATCATATTACTGTCCTGAAGGATGATGCCTTGTGTGATGTTGTGGGCTGAACCCCCAAAACGGCTGGTAGGTCCCACGGGGGTGACCAGAGGATCCAGCTGGTAGCTGCTGGTGGTGCTGTGTGTAGGCAGGCTAGACATGGAGTTCCGGCCTGAGTCAGACAGTGCCGCTGAGCACAGGCCTGGCTTCAGCTCCTGTTCCTTGGGCTTGTCTGGAGGCATGGGGTGAGGCTGGTGGCTGGCACTCTCGGGTGAAGAGTGGAGAATGGCTCCTGACCGTGGCAGCACAGGCTTGAAGGCAGTGGGCCTCACTGCCCCCTTATCGGAGCTCTAGGGAAACAAAGGAGCACATAGACTTGAGTGTTCCTCCCACACTCATCTCACCTTTTCTCACTGTAGGTGTACGTGGGCCATCCTCATGAGCCCACCTGAGCTAAGGAGGACAAGTGACACCTTTCTTGGTTGGCAGCCATGGCAAACCTTGTCATTAGCTCTGGACCGGCTGAGTATAGAACACTTTTTTTGTGTACATGTGAGTATGTGTGTGTGTACACACATGCACAGCATACATGTGGAGGTCAGAGGACAACTTACAGGAGACCAGTCTCTCCTTCCACCATGTGGGAGTTAGGTTGTTATGTTGGTGGCTGCTGAGCCATTTCACCCACCCCAGCACACCGTTCTTAAGAAACCCTCTGAGGGAACTGGAGGCAGTGGTTAAGAACACTGGCTGCTCTTCCAAAGGACCTAGATTCTATTCCCCATACTCACATGGTGGCTCACAACTGTTTTAAAACTCTAATTCCAGGGGATTTGACACACTCCTCTGGCCTCTATGCATACCAGGCTCAAATGTGGTACACATACATACATGCAGGTAAAGACTCATATACATAAAAAAATAAAATAAAAATAGACAAATCTCTTTTAAAAAGACAAAAACACTTGAAGGCCAGGCTGATGGCATACCCAGTTAGTCATTAACTTGGGAGGCAGAGGCGGCAGAACATCTTCAGTGATAGCCTAGGTAGGCACTGTGCTAATAGTAGCTGCCACCGGGTCCCAGCACTCTAGGGAGGTAAGATGGGCACGGAGGTGTGGTGCAGCTAGGATGGCAGGCTGTGCAAACACAGCACCTCCTTGCCCTCTGTCTCTTCCATTCAGTTTAGATCAAGACTGCATCACTACTTCTATCCAGGTTGGAAGACCATTTGGAATAGAAGTCCTTTCTGAAACTTACAGTTTCCCCCAGTGGGGTCTTCACCTTTTACAAGACCTTTGTTTGGAAAACTCTGCAAACATGGGCATCTTTCTTATTCTGCCTTGAGAATTCCTAAAATCTCAGATCTGAAATGCTCCAGAATCTGCAAGGCTTTTTGAGTCTAGACAAGATGCCAAGAGTGGAAAAACTCCAACACTAGGAGATTTTGGGTGGGTTTGTGCATAAATTATTTAAAACATTACATAATCATCTTCCACTTCTGTTGTGCTTAGATATCTAATGTCCGTGCAAATATTTCATAGTCTGAAAGACAAGAACCCTGAAGCCTCTGGCACTCCTGTTCCCAACATTTCAGATAAGGGGTATTTAACTCGTTTTGAAGCCAGAATAGGTGACTTGTTTCCAATGTGCACTAGCAAGGCTTATGAGATCTTGAACTGTTGGAGGGACTAGATTCCTAAATACCCAGGGCTCTTTGTGGGCATCCCTGCTCGTCTGATAACAAAATTCCATGGCTCATCTCCAGCCAAGAGGCCAGAAACCAGACCATAGATAGGGCGGGGATAGGGCGAGAATGCTCACCTCCCAGAAGCCCTTAGAGAACATCCTCATCCTCCTGTCCACTCTTCTGAAGGATAGGAGTCCCCCTTCTTCCCTAGCCTGTGAACTTGCTGACATTTGGCCTACCTGAACCATCCAGATTATATCCCAGCAGAGCCCAGAAAGGCTGAGACTCACTGCTGCCCTTTGTTCCAGGGCAAACCAAAGACTTCCAGTTTAGGAGATAGACTTTTGATTTCTGAAGTGAGGCCAAATACTTCTGCTCTCACCACTGCTGCTCTGGCCTCTTGGAGGGCTAAATGCTTGAACCAGGGTATTCATCCCAAGTACTTCTCATCCTGTTCCAACTCCCCCACTTTTGTCAAAGAACCCCACTTACCATTTCTAGCTGATTGGAGAAGGGCATGAGTTTAGGTGGGGTGGCTGGGTCAAAATCTACTCCAGCCTGACCCCCCATGTCCCCACTGGATAGGGCTGTGTAGTCCGGGTGGTGGGAGCCTCGGGCCTTCTGGCTGACCTTGATGTAGAAGAAGTCTTCACTTTTTCCCATTTTGGAGCTGGACTTGCCGCGTCCTGAGTCCTGGGAGAAGCCAAATTTCAGCAGCCCATCTGAGTACCGGTTGAGCTTCTTCAGGTGGGAGGATTTGCGAAGCTTGTACTGTGAGGCACGGCAATGCTTGCTATGGAAGCTGTGGCCTGAGATGAGGCTGCTGACACTGCCCATGGTGATGCGTGGCCAAGGGCCTGTGGACTAGAACAGTGGCTTGGGGACACTGTAGCAGCAAAATGTAGTCCTGGCTCAGCCAGGGGACTGTGGTCAGAGCAAAGTCCTCTCAGAGCATGGGAGAGCCATGAACCTGGAAAGAGACACAGAGGGATCATAAATCTAGGCATAGCACTGTCATGATTTCAGGAGTGTTACTATTCCTGTCATGAAACCTGGATGGTAGAGAAATGTATATCAGACACATGCTTGAGATGCCTCTTCTCTGAGAAGTTCTATCATTCTGATGATATGAGCAGGTCAGAGTGAGGTGGCATCCTATGTGTTGGGCATCCAGTGGGAGCTGAAGCACTACACATGATCATGGGACCCATAGTGTCATATGGATAGACAACCCATAGCTAACCTACAGGACTTCCACTATGCTAAGGAGAAGTCAGGGTGTTTGTTTTATGTGGGGGGAGGTGGGGGTCAAGAAATGACAGAGTTCTGTATGCCCAGGTTTAGATGCATCCCTCAGTATGTATGTTTTGGAAACTCGGTCTCCAATGTCATACGTTCATGGTATTTGGGAATGTGATTTGAACTTGGTAGGATTAGATGAGATCATGATGAAGGGAGCCTATGATGTCATTAATGGCTCTGTAAGAGGAAGTAAATCCAGATGTGATGGCACGCCTATCATCCCAGAGCTTAAGAAGGTAGAGGCAGGAGGATGGAGAATTCAAGGCTAGCCTAGGCTGCGTGTTAAAGTCAAGACAGGAAAAGGCTAGGCTACATCATAGTAAGAACCCATCTTTTTAGGAAAGGAGGAAGAGGAGGAGGAGCAGGAAAGAGACACAATTGGACACTTGCTCTACCTAGAAATGTGCTGCCCTGTACAACCCCTACCCTAGAGGGTGGGGAACAGCCAAAGAGCATTCTTCTCCACAGCAAGAAGGACTTGACCAAATGTGAATGACCTACCCTTCCTGAACTTCTTAGGCTTCAGAATGCGAGTTGAATGTGCCTATATTCTTTATGAATTATTCTGTTTATGGCCTTCTGTCATAGCAACAGTGGTGTCATCAGACTTGCATTAGAGGAGATCTTGGGAAACTGAGAAGCAGACCATGGGAATCTGGGAAGGACAAAGCTTCAAGAAGCTGTAAGTACAAAAGCCCTGAGAGCTTGAGGCAGCATGTGCTTCTTGGAACCAGCTGGAGCACCATCCTGACTGGAAAGCCACTGGGTTGGCAAGGTCAACTAGAGAAGCAGCCACAGCAGGCAGAGACAGGTAGGGTCCAGGGATCTTGGGTGACTGCAAGGATTTTAGCTTGACTGAGACAGAAAGGAGGAGTGTAAGCAAGGGACAATTTCATTTCCTGTGACCCGGAAAGCCACTGTAGCAGGTGGGTAAAGGGGCTGTAGAGGGCTCAACTCTTAGTGACTGATTCAGTTAGCTGGGAACTGTTTTAGATGTACTTTCAAGGTTTCTCTGATTGGATTTGCAGAGAGATTTGGTAAAGTGAGTGAGAGAAAGAGAAGTCAAGAAGGGCTCTGAGGGGTCTGGGGTGATGGAGGGCTGGAGGATATAGCTTACTGGTAATGTGACTACCCTGGCAACAGAAGTTTCCCTAGGACTCTTGAGGGGAGCCATCTTGCTGTTCCCATTTCACCTCTTGGGAATGTGGTCCCTTCTTTCTTGCACACCAAGTGTACATTTGTGAGGATAATGCATGTGGCCAGGATGCAAGGCCACACTACTACTGGGTTTGGCTGAGAAAAATTTCAATATGAAAACCAACTTCTCTCTTTTTTTATTACAAAGCAGAAATATGTATTGTTTTTAGGGTCTCCCTTTGTAGTTGTGGCTGGTTTGATACTAGATGGCCCAGACTATCCTCAAGCTTAAGTCAATACTCCTGCCTTATTCTCCCAAGTGCTGAGATTACAGGTGAACCACTATGCCTGGCCAAAGTGTCCACACTTAAATAGGAACTGTAGGAAGATGAAGCATGCTTCTGGAGTGCAGTGTGATGCTTGGCACAGGACATGTATCCCTGCAGATGTGTCTAGGATAAACAGAAGCCTATGACAGCATGTCAAAAGCCAGTGACAGATGAAGACTAACTACAATATGGGGCACGTGTGTCTTAAGTTTGAATGCTAATGGTTTCCCACAAGCTTGTGTGTTTGAATACTTGGTCCCCAGCTGGGGTGGCACTGCTTTAGGAAGTTGTGAAGCATTTTGGACTGGGATCTAACAGGCAAACATAGGACCACATGAGTAAAAAAGAGGGCTATAACCAGTTCCAGTTTTGTCTGGAGTACTCTGTTTCTGGATCCATGGATAAAGTGTTTGCTATGCAAATGGGAGGGGCCTGGAATTCAGATTCCCAGAACCCACATAAGTACAGGGTGACCCACCTGCAATTCTAGTCAGTACCCAGGAGGATCCTCAGAGCAGCCTGGCTAGCATCAGCAAGCCAGTTACAGACCTTGTTTCAATATAGGGAGGTAGAGAGCTTGGATTCAATATAGAGAAGGATATACATTATCAACTTCTGGCCTCCATGTACATATGAATACATGTACATCTACATACATGTGTGTCCATATACATGTGAACGCACATAACCAGATCACATATATACACATAAGCAAACAAAACACAACAAAGAGCCCCAGCTTCATACTTTGGCCTTGATAGTCTGTGACCCTCTCAAACACTGAGGTGACATCAACCTTCCACCCCTCCTGCAAGTTGTTTCTGTCAGGTATTCTAGTGCAGGAACAAAGAAGGTAAGTGATAAACATATTAAACATATCTGCTAAGCCTGCCACCTCCTTTCACCTGGCTCTTGAATCAAAGGTGAGATGGCCAATGCCTTTCCCATTTGCTTGTTACATTGATCATAAACACTGTGTGTCTACATCGCAAACCCTTCCAGGTTTCCCATCATTCTGCATCCTTTTCTGACATCCACAGTCACAGCCACATTGCTTCTCTCTGTGCACTGAGCACAAGAGGCTTTGTCCACTTAGGACATGCACATCTGCTGTTGGCCAGCCTAGCCTTCCTATGGTTCCACATAAGTCACTGTCATCCTTTGCTTTTAGCTCATCTCCTGTTACCCTGGACAAGGGCAGCTCCTCCACTGTGTTTCACAACTAATACACTCATTTCCCATCTAATAATTCCTTCAGCCTATAACATTCTTTTTAAGTGTAGTTTATTGTACTTATCTCCAACAGAATTTGAATTCTGTGGCAACAAATGCCTTGTATCTGGGGTTCCCAGAACAAAATTGAGGAAGATTAGTCAGGAGCTCAGAGAGCTACTATAATGCTGTGGCCTAGTCAGCCAGTTTACCACTGAGCAATGGGGGCCTTGAACTTAGATCTGTACATTACCATCTGCTAGATAAACATAGGTCCATGCTATCACATGCTGTTGGGGATGTAGATGCAGAGATGTTTAGCTTCTGTCTCAATGGCCAAACTGAGGCTCCAAGGTTGTGAGAGAGCCCAGAGGAGAAAACAGGGATGGAGACCTCCAGCCACACCTTCATTTCCTGTAAGTACAAATGCCAGGAAGGTTCCAGGAGCCCCGAGTGGCAGCCTGGGTGATTTGCTGTCCACAAGTCTAATGCTGGGTGCTCAGAACTGGGAGAAAACAAAGACCATTAGGAGTAAAGGGAGGGTGGACAAAGGAGAGACACCTCTGTCCCAAGGAGAGCAGTCCTGTCCCTTAGTCCATACACCCTCGGGTCTTAACATTCAGGGAGCTGTAAAGTTCCAGGTTTCTCTGGCATCCACTTGAAACCAAACTCATTACTCCTTAAGTGTCCAGACTTGTTTTATTGTCAATTCAGAGAGCATTCCAGCAAACTTGGTTGTAATCCAGCCTTATTCTCACCCACCCCCATCATATTGATGCCTCTCTCCTCTGCAAGGACAGGGTAAAGGGGCACCTTCCAATGCTTGGGAAACAAATTTCATTGGCCAAGGGGAAAAGCAGGAGCCATATAGCTCTTAAGAGATTCCGGAACGGGAAAAGAAGAGGGAAGAAGCCACTCTCAGTGTGGCAGGGTAGCCTAGGCTGCACAAGCTCTTAGGAACAGATGAGTCTAACTCGGATGTCTTGTCTGAGGTGCTCCAAAAAGAATAGAAACCCAAAGTAGCCTCTACTTCTCAGAGCCCCTACTGGGGAAATTCAGGGCCCCACTATCCCAGCGCCAGAGCAGTAAGAACACACACCCCTCCTCTAGTCCCATCCTGCATTGCGCTTCACTACACCTGTACAGGAAATGGGCTAGGGTCAAAATTGAAGGCATCCCACCCCTGTTCTGCACTCTCCTCTTCAGTCCACAGGAAATCGGGGCTGAAGCAGATGTGACAATAACATTCTTGTTTATCCCTCCAGAAAGTGGAAGAAGAGACGTGGCATTGAAAGGAGTTTGTCTCAATTCCAAACCAATGGTCTTCCTTGCCATAGGGCAAAGCAGTTGGGCCTAGCCCATAACATAGACAGGCTTCGGGCCTAAGGGAGAGAGGCTCTGGGCATCCATGCAATTACATCCTCTTCCTCTCCCCCACACGGCCAGAGAAGTCACTGGTCAAGCTCAGAATGAGCAGCCCATTTGGTTCTATCCCTCCCACTGCCCTCCTTCCCTCTGTACCCTCTTCTTCTATGGGGAGGGGTCTTGACTGGAGGAGGTGAGGTAGGTAGGACTTGCTTCTGGTCTGGCACTCACAGCCATGCCATGAACCCTTCACTGTTTTCAGGAACAGCTGGCAGAGATTCTGTGTGAGAAGTATCCATTGCTGTAGTTCCCCCCCCCCCATACAAGGTCCCCACACAAACCCCATATACAGGGTCCCATGGTCCTGAATCAATCCAAACTTGGAAGCAGGAAGAGACCTCAGAAGAAGGCTGAATGCTCACTTTCATGAGCAGAGTTTTCAGTCTTCCCTGGGCTCAGTTTCCAATCACAGCATGAGGCCGAATTGATTCGCTTTTGTGGTTTCGACTTAAGAATTTAATAAGAATTACTGTCCCCTCATCAGAAAAATGTACCCTACAACCTCTTGGCTAAGACTTCTGAGGGCTCCTTGACCACTAGTGCCTGACCCTTGATTGGCCTACTTTAAAAACATGAATACACTCTCCAACAGGAACTCTGGTGAGAAAGTTTGGCTTTGTCTTATGAACTTGACTTTGCTGCTCCCCTCTGGGGACTGGGAAGATGGGAAATGGGAATGATGTCAGGGTGAAAGAGCTAAGAAAATGAGTGGCCTGACCAGTCCCCTCACAACTTCAGACCCAGCTGCCCTAGTTCCCAAGATGTAGGCATGTTTGAGACTGGATTCCAAAGGAATTCCCAATCCAAGCGTGGTGCTGTACTCCCTAAAAGAATAGGTAATTAGGAACCAGCCTGCACTACATAGCAAGGCCCTGTCTCAAGAAAGTAAAAAGGGGATAGGATCACTAGGTATTTAGACTGGGAGGCCCCTAGTTAGGGCCTAGTTAGTGTTCGTCATACTGTGCCTCAACTTGGCTGGTCTGGTACCTGGCAATCCACTATGCCACTTATATTCTTGTATTTTATTCTTATTTTAACACAGGTTTTTAAAAGGTGAAATACTAACAAAACTAACCCAAGGGCTGGAGAGGCTAAAATCACATTCTGCTCTTATACAGGACCTGGTTCAGTTCCCAGAACCCACACAGTGGCTTGTAGCAGTCTGTAACTCCAGTTCTGGGGGATCCAATATCTTCTACTGACCCCCAAGAACACCAGCAGTACACAAAGTATACACACACACACACACACACACACACACACACACACACACACACACCAAAACAAAACCACAGATTCACAGGATTCATCAGGGGTGGGGAGGAGTGTGAGAAAAAACCAAATCGGATTCTAGTCTGACAGCTGGGGAACCAGCATAAGATTGAACCCCCTGAATGTGGTTGTCAGTTGGGGGGAGGCTGGGCAATCTAGGGGCCTTCAACAGTAGAATCAGTATTTATCGCTAGGTCAAAGCCCATTCCTTATGGAAGGAAACTCTCTCAGCCTAGATACACAGGGAAAGGCCCAGGTCCTGCCCCAAATGGTGTTGACAGACTTTAATGAACCCCCATGAAAGGCCTCACCCTCTCTGAGGAGTGGAAGGGGGATGGAGTGAGGGGGTTGATGGGGGGAATGGGAGGAAGGGAAGGAGAAGGAACTGAGATTGATATGTAAAATAAGATTGTTTTTAATTTAAATAAAAATTAATTAAAAAAACTCAAGCACTCCATGAAGTATTGACAATTGTTAAAATGCTGACTTGTTGATTTCAGAAGTAAAACATGGCATCCCTCACTGTCCCCAACCCCTTACCCCAAGGTCTCTCTCCAAGAGAAGCCAATTCCTTTTATTTGACATATGCTGCTTAAATTTCATTTCATTCAGGCCAGTGAGGTGTAGGTAGCATCACCTATTGCCTGGGTACATCGTGGGGCAGGGGGGGTGGGGTAGGGGGTGGGGAGGGAGTGTAGTTCTTCACACTGCAAATGCTCTCTGCTCAAGCCTAGACACTGTGTTGCCAAAATTCTCCTATATATGACAATTGTGGCACACACATGAGAGTTTTTCTAAATTTGTTTTATTGAGGTCTTGGAAGCCCCAGTCTTCAGTTGAATTCCTCCAGGACAGCTGACACCTGAGCCCCTTATTAGCCAAGAAGGCAGGCAGGAAGATGAGACATTAAGCTCCCAAACCACACTTGGCCCTTTCACAAGAAAGCAAGACCAGGGTCAGTCACTTTATGGCAGGGCAGTCTGTGGCTGGGTTTTTCTTAACAGATGCTGTCAATGTGGGGGGAGGGGTGGAAGGAGCCCTGAGGTCAAGAAGCTTCAGTGAGAAGAATCTCAGTAACTCCTTAGCAACCAGATGGGACAAACAGCATGTCCATGAGACCTTTCGTAACACTGGAGCCAGAGAGAACTTGGGCACCCTATGCCTAAATCTTTCATGATATAGAGGCTCATGTGGGAAGGAACTATACCAGGTATATAATCAGAACCACAGCATACTTTTTAGATATTAATGGGACAAGGCCAGCTGGGTTCCATTTATAGATGGGACCAGTCAGAGTAGCACCAATTATTCTCTAGGGCTGATATATGGATAGGTGTACGTGTGTTTGCCTATTAGAATGCAAAGTGTATGAGAATGTATGAGTATTCGCACATATGTGAACGCATGTGTGTGGGAGAAAAAGTGTGATTGTACACAACACCATGTGTGACTGACTGTGTGTATGAGTGCATGTGCATGCATGTGTACCAGTGCAAACATGTATTAGAGCAGGCATGATTGTTTGAGTATGAGGGCAAGTGTGTATGTGTGAGAATATATGAGTTTGAGGATGAGAGCACGATTGGGTGAGCTTGAGTGCATTTCATTATGAGAGAGTGGTATGTAGGAGGGGAATCTGTATAGTTATATTTTGTGAGTCCTGTCTGCAGATATGGCTGGCAGCTTCTGGGTAGGGTAAAAGCTCTGCCCCAGCCCTGCCATCCCCCTAAGCAAAGGTTCTAATTTTGGCTACTGGAAGCACCTCCTAGTTTTTTTTTTCTATATTAAGCTCTCTCTTCTGAACTCATTCATATACAGTCCCTTGGGGCAGACCATGGGCAAGCACAGTGGAAAGCAGGGGTCTCCTAAAGAACTGGAACCCACTTGAAGCCACTTCCTCTGTAAAGGAAGATGAACTACATGCCTGGTTTGACTCATTGCTCATCTTCCTGTTCTAAGCAGGTGTCTGAATCAACTGATCACCCCAGAGAGAAGTGAATTCACCCTCTATCACCCCAAAGTAGTCCTGTTCACAGTCTTTGGCCAAGACAAAGGAATGTAAGCCTGGGTTTCTGTTGCCAAGGATCTGAGAGAGGTGCAGGTACTCAAGTAGGAATTTACACAGCAACACAGATTTAGCTGAAAGGCCAAGACACTCAAGTTTGCCAAGTTGCTTGGGGTCAGGGCCCTTCTAGCCCCAGTATAGAAATGCTTTTTCATAATTGTGTGTAGGAGGTGGATATTCAGACTACAGTTGTCTGCCCCATCTTTCAGAACCCTGCCAGAACAGGCTTTCTGGCCAGGCCACCGTTCCTAACCCTGTGCCTTAACACTTTGCTTCAGAGTCCAGTGTGAAGGACAGCTGTTCTCTGTGAGGAGCCATACAACCTGAGCTGATTAGGGTTCTGCCTTACTCCACCTCTCGGCCCCTTGTTTCACTTTCTGGACTTGGCTCACTGTTGTTCTGGCCATTCCTCAGGCCCCACATCACCACACTCCTTACATGCTCTCAACAAAGGACCACAGATAGACGCACCCACTCTTATCTGGCATAAGAATCATTATCAGGGCCTGTCTCACAGGAGGTGGAACTTCACGGAAAGCCCTGGTATGCTGGTGCCTGTGATTGCAAGTCTGCTGAAGAGGGCCTGCACAGATCCAACAAGAACGGATCATTTCTGATTCGGATAAGCTCTGGCCACAATTCTAAGCAGCCATATACACTAGCTTAATAAGTGAGTATATAATATTCCTGTAAGGTTTATTGAAGCAACCAAACAATATGCTTTGGGAAAGAAGAAACATGGTGGAGAGTACTTTGGAAGTGTTGTGGACATCATCAAGAACCATCAGCACAACCCCCTGGTTCTTATTGACAGAATAACACAAAGGATTCTACAAGACTGAAATATGCTGTGAAAGTTTCATCACATCAATACATCAATACAACTTTCCCAGATATTTCCCCTGTTTCTTCTTTTGAGAAAACTTCATATTCTGGATATGAATCCTCAGCAATAACAGAGAAGACAATGAAGCTACCGAGGTGGTAAACTTCACTCCTTCATAAGATGCTCACATGAGCCTTTCTAGTGCCCAATCTGATGAAGTAATAGCTGGGGAAGTTCAATTATTGTGCTGCTAATATTCTCCAAATAAATGTACTTAAAAGAAAAAAAAAAAAAGAATCATTATCAGTCAGAATCTCCACCTCCTGGAGTGTCATATACTGTAGCTGATAGAAACTCCAACCATCAAAACATGGAAGACCAAAATATGTTGACCAAAATTAAGGCAGAAAAACACTGGCAGACTTTAATGGCTAAAGCTGTAAACTTGGCAGGCCTGGGACTTGTGTGTGAGAGAGTTCTAGCCCAGGTTGTGTGGGTGTTACAATTTCATGGGCTAGGGTCCCTGACCTGTATGTGAATGAGAAAGTGAGCTAAGCACTAATATTGTCCTTCTCATCTTCCTGCCCATAGATGCAATGTAACATCTGTCTCATGCTGCTGCTGCTGCCATGATTTCCCCCTCTCACACATTCTACCCACACATCCCAATTCATAGAGTCCAGGACAAAAAGTTAAGCCACCATCAATCTCTTTCCCATCTAGATATTCAACCCAGTTGCCCCTATCCCATAAACAGCTAGAAAGAACATGGACTGCTTCATGATGCCTCATTGAACCCTCCAATTTGGGAGCCAGAACAAGCCCTTTTTTCCTTCCTGAAGTTTCTTTTGTCAAGGTACTTTCCCACAACAATGGGAACAGAAACTAATACAATAACTGCCTACCAGACCTTCTGAAATTAGGAGGGAGTGTGGAAAGATGCAAGAAATCCACCCTCACATGTCTTCAAGTCAGAACAGTGAGTCTGGGTACTAGGAAAACGGCTCAATGGATAAGGCATCTTCTGTATAATAAATGTGAGGACCAGAGTCTGGGTCTCTAGAAGCTATCTATGTAAGAGCCAGCAGCCACCTGTAAACCCAGCATGGAGTCAGGAATGAGCAGCCGAGCTATACTAGCCAGCTGCACCCTCACAGAGAAACCCTACATCAATAAATAAAATAGACATCCATAGAGAAAGACACCTAGTATGAACCTTTGACCTGTACAGGCATACCCACACACATACACATGCTCCAGCACACATAAAAGCACAAGAAAACATCTCCCTGTACTTCCCACTTGCTGCTAGGGATACGTTTATAGCATCTTCTAGGCAGACCCTCAATCTTGCAGACCCAGGAAACTAGTCTGAGGCATCTGTCAGCTATACCAGATTGGCAGGTGGGCCTATAGGCACCTCTCCAAAAGAGGTCTCTCGGGGGCTAAGGGGCACTCCCAGGGCTGAGTACCCTTCAATGACTGCCTCTCAAGCTACTTTGCTCTGCTTGGTTCAGCTTTTCCTATCCAGAATTCTTCCCAGCGATTCAGCTCCTTGTCCTTGACCCCTCTCTCTTTTGCTTGTGGGTGGGGTGAGGTAGGGGTGGGGAGCAAGGCTAGGGAAGGGGTGAGTCCAGTTTGCAAGCTTCAGATGCCTGGAGAGCTCCATGTGGGGAGCTCAATACATACTTTCTGTGTGAATGGATGAATGAGAAAAAGAGGCAAGAACTGAGGAGGAAGGGGTGGGGAGCGTGGGAGGTGAGAGGCAAGGCTGAGGGTGCTAATGGGGAGCAGGCTGTTGGTGGGTTGAGAGCACAGGCCCACACAGCTCTCAATTAAGTGAACTTGGATACAGAGACAAGGCAGAAAGTGAAAGGGTAATCACTGGCAGGCTGAGTCATTCCATGGCACAATCAGAAGCAATTCTGCTTCTCACTGCTCTGGAGGAATCAAAACCACTCTGCCCTGCAGCCTTTTGTGTGCAGGTCGGCAGCAGAATGCTGCCAGCTGAGCCTTCCTCCATACCAGTAGGCAGCTTGTGTTTCAGCAGCAGCTGATTGACATCTCTCCTCAGGAAGATGATTGCCATCCCAACGTCCCGCTTTTCAAACACAAAGTCCCAGTTACCTGCAAAGCTCAGGCGAATTTACCCTACTGCCACTGGTGTGGCTGCTCCTACAAAAGCAAGCCAAAGGCATTCTCTTTCAAATGCATGGCTCTTGGTGCTGTGGGTGCCAAAGCCTGGCAGGCTGGGCAGTACTGGCATGGTTCAGACAGTTGGACAGATGGACCAAAGAATGGAGATTCTGATCTTAGAGATCAGGATGCGTGTGAACAAGGAGGGTTGGACAGCTGCCTAGATACTTTGCCATCTCCTGTGGACAGACGTAAATGACTTTGAGGCCAAATTAAGGTTGGAAAGTATCTGAAAAACCAGTGATGAAACAACCGTGGATTTGGGGAAGGGGTATGTTGACGCCCTGTTAGCACCATGGCATTCCAGCTCGAGAACTAGAGCTGGCATTTGGTCAGCACTTGGCCAATTGAATATTTTCAAGTCTATCTAGACTGGATATGTCTTAAACTCCCTGAGTTCTGAAGGTTAATGACCCTGAGAAGTGCTTCTGTGGGTCTCTTGAAATTCTGATTTTTCCAGTCACTGTTTCCACATGAAGATCCTGTCTACTGACTTACTCATCCCATTCCATCCCAAAGCCAGAGGCAAGGAACGCCTTTCTGGTGGCATCCTTTGAATACAGAGATTGTGGGATCCATCCTGGGCTATCACAGAGGCAACCCCTTCTACAACCTGGGCATGAGGCACATCTGGTAGACAGGGCTAAGAGGCCTTGGGAGTTGGCAGGCATGGAAAGGCCCAGGTTGCAGATGAAATGACAAATGGAGAAATACTTTTGTTTGTTGGTTGGTTTTTCTAAGATAGAATCTTGCTGGGTGTGGTAGCACACAGCTTTAAGCCCAGCACTGGAGAGGCAGAGGCAGATGGATACACAGCAAGTTCCAGGAAGCCAAGGCTAAAAAAGTGAGATAATGTCTTCAAAATAGAGAGGCAGATAGACAGACAGATAGATGATAGACAGACAGATAGATGGAGAGATAAAGACAGTGTCTCATGTAGCTCAGACTGGCCTTAAACTTCTAGCTTTAAACTCAATGTACAGCTGAAGATGACCTTCACTGTCTGATCCCCCTGCTTCTAAATCTCACGTGCTGGGATTATAGGCACTGACCACCACACCTCCCTTAAGTGATGCTAGGAATTGAACCCAGGACTTCCAGCATTCTAGACAAGCTCTCTACCAGCTGAACTATATCACCAGCTCTGGAAGAATGTTTTTCTTTCTTTCTTATTTTGGTTTTCTGATACAGGGTTTCTCTGTGTAATAGTCCTAGCTAGCCTAGAACTAGCTTTGTAGACCAGGTTGGCCTGGAAGTCACAGAACTCTGCCTACCTCTGCCTCCCAAGAACTGGAATTAAAGGTGTGTGCCACCACCTCCCTGATCTGGAAGAACTTTTAAGCACAGAAATGCTTCAGCATTCCACACTCAGAAGCCATGGCATGGTCTGTGACTGAGGCCATCAGCAAGGCAATCATAGTCAGCTCTATAAGCTTGCTTCCTGCTTATGTCTGTTTATAACTTCAAAAGAAAGGGTGGGGTAGAAATAGCGTTCCATACTGAAAGGTACCATTTAAAAAACATTCAGATCAGACTCAAGATGAGATCACGTGCCTAGCCTGCACTCCAGCAACCTGAGACGTCCATCATCAGTCACCAAACCTGGTGAAGGCCAGGCAGAAATGTGTAACTTGTAACAAGAGATGAAGCGGGAAAAGGTAGGAATCCCTTTGCCATTTATAAGGTCTTGAGGAGGGGAGGACGGAGAACTCCAACAGTGGGCAGGCATGGGAGAATGGGAGTAAGCCGCAGATGAGAGCTTCCTTAAAAGGCTTTGTTTCTGCCTGCTTGGCCGCTCCCTCTTCCCCACCCTATTCTGGCTTCTCCATGCCTACTATAGGGTGTGTATGTGTGTGTGTGTGAGTGTTGGTATGTGCACGAATGTTGGGGATATGTGTTGAATGGGTATTTTTTGTGGTGTTTGTCATGTGTCTTTGTTTATGCTGTGCTGTGCCAGGTGGGAGTGGGGATGTATCTGGAGTGGAGAGATGTAAGAGAGATAACTGGTGGAGTACAAAATGAAGGGAGCCCCACAAAGCCACCCAGCCCTACTGCTTGTTGGGTGTAGTCTGCTTCAGTTGCCTGTTAAGTATTGTGTACACCTGAGTATGTTATATCGAGTGCTAAATACATGGGCTGTTCCTGGTGTGTCTCTACCTGGCTTGACCCGAAAACCTCTCTCAGTGTCATTTGATGTGTCTGGCCAGGGAATGTGATTTCTGTCACTTCTGTTCTGCCTCGCCCCCTCATCCTTTTTCTAGGACTTACCCTTGTTGGAGCCAGAGCCTCATATTCAGCAAATTGCCCACGACTCCTCTGAACCTGTGGCCCTAGAGCCCGCTTTAGAGAAAACAACCACAAATCTCTTCAGAAGCCCAAGCAGGTTGCCACCCCGCTGCCACCTCAGTCTTTGATTTTGTCCCCTTGGTACCAGTGAACCTTCCTTCAATATTAACAGTTGGCACATGGAGACAGCCTGAAAAAGCTTGTGGAGATCAGGGACATGAGAGTTACAGGAGCTACACCTCAGGACCTTTGTGCATTTCCAGCCCCAGTGACACTGTCCCAACATTCCATCACTGCTTCTCAGTGACTTTCCATACGCTCACCTTTCTGCCAGAATGACCTTCTCTGACCCACTGAAGCTGCTCAGGCAGATGCAGGGAACATGGAGAAGTACCTTTCCCTCACCACTGCCTTGCTTGGCTGTGTCTGGAGAAAGCAATGCTGTCTTGTGTGAAATCAAATCCCACATCACAAGCCTCCATTGCCTGGGGGCTGGGAAGGGTGGACGATCGTGCACAGGGACTACTCAGAGCTGAGGCCCCTGATGCCCACTGACATTGGAGACCCGTGGTTCGGGTATTTGCTTTGCACCTCTATCGCTTTGTTGGTCACAGCCTAACCGGTCCCTTGGGAGTAGGAACTGGTTTTGTCTTATTTTCCTCAGGAAATTAGGTAAGTGTGTGAATTTGAGTTGGATGTCTGTTTAATTATATCCCATCTGAATAATTGACTATGTTAGGACAACAGACAAAAGTTGGGATGCACAGTCACCTTCCCATGGAAGTCATGGGTTAGCCATGTTTTTTCCAGTAATGGACAAACATGGGTGAAGACCAAGTTTAGCCTCACTTCCTCTCCCCCCCTTTTTTTTAATAGACAGGGATTATGTATCACAGATTGGCCTTGATCTTTTTATATATCTGAGAATGAGCCTGAATTTTCTACCTCCTGAGTGATAGAATTATACAATTATATGCCACTATGCCTGGGTTATGCAACACTGGATATCAAATCCAGGGCTTCGGGCATGTGAATCAAGCACTCTACCAACTAAGCTGCATCCTCCGCCCCAGGTATTTAACATTCTGTCCACTACAAGTACTCAAGAGGCAGCCAGGGATTTAGGCATCACAGCTAACACATCAGCTGCTCATGTGCTCTCATGCTTGGTGCTTATGTTACCTGTTCCTATAATGACCCTGGGCAGGTATTACTCACAGCATTAGGGACAGGGTTTCTTGAGGCCACAGCTTAAAAGTTGATTCTAGAAATTGGGATTTCTGGCTCACGGGCCACAGCTCACTCTTCATGAACCTGTACAGCTTCCTCGTGGGGCAGCAAAGACAGCTTGGCAGGGCAGGCACTACTGACTTTCACATTCTAGAACATGTATCATAGCAACTTCTAAATGGAGACAGATGTGTCCTAGGAGGTATTAACTGCCAGGAACACTACATTATCATAGCATTCTAAGTATTTACCAAACACCCAATGTGTGGTCACCATCAGGGCCCTGTCACTTTGGCAGTGATCATGACAGAGTCCTCCTTCACAGATAAAGTTATATGAGAAAATGGCAGAGTTGTTTGGCTTCAAGCTCCTATACAAGACCATTCTTTCCTCCCAGCTCATCCCCCATTATCCATGCTATATTTACTATGCTGGCTACTTTTGATCCATAGTGTAAGGAATCATTGGCACTACCAGGATGACACTGGACATCTGGGGTCATTTATGACTGTGTCTTCAAAAGCTCTTTACTGCTGGCAATTTTTTTGACCAGTGTCTCTTGCATTCAGTTGTATTTCTTCCTAGAGCACTGCAAGCTATAATTTAAGACCTTGTGTCTTGTGGTGTCACTGTCTTCCCTCTTTCTTCGCACTCTATTCCCTGTGAACTCTCTGCAAACCTTTCTTTTCTTCCATGGACCTCCCAGGCTTCTCTACTCTGCTTCCCATGCCTAAGCCCTGGGGTTGCTCAGACAACACTTCCACAGGGAAGATGACTATGTGTTTGAAAGGCATGCACCCTCTCTCTGCTCCTTTTTTCTCTTTTATAATTTGAAATAAGACTTTGGGGTGTAGCCCCAACTAGCCTTGCACCCCTAATCCTCTGACCTCAGCTCCTGAGTACTGACATGAGGCTGGGAGTTAAGGATGTCATATGTGGGCATGTAGGGCTCTCTCTGTTCCTCCTTAGAAGAGCATCCAACATCAATCACAGCCTAGTGAAGCTTCTCTTTCCTCCTGTCTCCTCTCAAAGACCACAAGCAATTTTATAAAGTACTGTATTCCCAACCTCTAGCACAGTTCCTGGTGCAGAGTTTAGTATTAGTGTTTAGAAATAGGATTCTATAAGCCAGGGTTTCTCTGTACAACAGCCCTGTCCTGTGACTTGCTTTGTAGACTTGGCTGGCCTTGAACTCATGCTTCTGTCTCCTGAGTACTGGGATTAAGATGTGCACTACCATGCCTGGCTTACAACGTTTGCATATTAAAAAAAAAAGGGGGGGGCCTAATGTGGTGGTGCATACCTTTATCCCAGCACTTGGGGGGCAGAGGCAGATGGATCTCTGTGAGTTTAAGGCCAGCCTGATCTACATTGGGTTTCAAGACAGCCAGGGCTTTCTAGAGAGAGTCTGTCTCAAAATAAAACACCAAATGTTTTCATCCTTAACCCCCAGCCTAGGGGACACCTTGGAATGCATGCAATGGCTCTAGCACAGCTGTAACAAACCTGGCCTCAGCATGTACTAGGTAAGACAACTAGTTACTTGTAGCTGTGACAAACAGTTGACAAGACTCCTTAGAAGTAATTATTTTGCCTCTCAGTTTTAGTGGGCCCAACCTATCATGTCAGGGAAGATATTTATTCTAGAAAGGATAATACCAGTATTTTGCTGGCTTCTCCCCGACACCCAGACAAGAGGGTGATGTTATTCCCATTCAAGGTGTGTCTTCTTCCCACTGGAAATCTCCTCACAGACACACAAAAATGTGTGCCTTGCCATCTCCTGGGTGATGTTCCCATGAGGCTGACAATGAAGCTGACTGTCACAGTAAGCAAGTACCATCCAGTGGACCTTGGTAGCACTGTATATAGCCTATACCTGATCAGACTGCAGCAGTGGAAGGCATGTATAGACTTGTGCTATACCTTCATGCTGTGGATTCACTGACTGACATAACCTTTAAGGGTGTAGGTGTAGTCATGGGTTTGTGTGGATGCCAACCTGTGTTTCAGGAAAAGGATCTAGGATGTACTGAGCACCTTGCTATCTTAATTTGCCTGGAGCCTTGGAATTCTTGGAGCATAAGACTTCAGTCCCAAACAATGATAAACTCTAAGTATCACTGGGGTCTTGAGGGAAGGCCTACACAAGCAGGAAGCTGGGATGTGCAGTAAACAAAATTAAATTAGTCAACAAAATCCGATGATCTGACCCTTAATGGGAGATGTCATTCTGTAAATATGTTTCTCATATTGGTTAATGAATAAAGCACTGTTGGCCAATAGGAAAGCAAGATAGGTGGGACTAGGAGACAAGGAGGAGAGAAGAATTAGTAGGGAGGAGATTGAAGATGGAGGATGGAGAGAGAAGAACGCCAGCCCCTCTCTCTGGTAAGATAAGACCATGTGGAAGTACTTAGATGAATAGAAATGGGTTAATATTTAAGAGAGAGCCAGCAAATAGGAAGCAAGTAACTGGCCAATAGCATTATATCAAATACAGAGTCTCTGTGTATTATTTGGAGCTGGCGCAGTAGTGAGTCCAGACCGGCAGGGAAAAAATGTACTCATAACAGACCCTTGGCCCTCATCAAGTAGCCTGCTGGGGTAAGGTGATTAAATAAATAGCTACACGTATGTTTCAGTGGTGCTAGCTGCCTCTCAAGATATGCTCTTGAGCTTATTTGCAGACAACACAGAATATTGTATGGAGAAGTTGGGTGATTCATTAAACTGGGGGCAGGGGGAATAAGTAGTACATGAAGGGATAGCATCATCCCCATGCTTCTGCCTCAGGCAGAGCAGAAGCCTCCCTGCAGCCATCACAGGGTGGGGCAGAGGAATGGAAGAGAACGTGAGTAGGTGGGAGAAATCTAAGAAAGCGTGGGAGGGAAGGGAGTAAAAGGGAATCCTCCCAGTGAAAGGAAGACTGGAGAGAGGGCTTGAGGAGAGCAGGAAAAAAAAACGGTAGAAGATGGAAAGAGCTGGTTGGCCACTGATGAATAGCAGGAGAGGGAGGGGCTAGTCTGGGACTCAGAAGAGAGTTGATTGTGACAAAGATGAAGTGACCCCAGAGGACCAGAGCTAGGCAAGGAAGGGTGATAGTGCAAGGCCAAAGTAGAGGTATAGACTGAATGTGAGGACAGCATCATAGTACCACTGCTGCCAGATGCTGAGGTGCAGTTTCTTTTGTGTGTATGTCACAATGCTGGGTGAGCTGTGACCAGAACACATAATGGGGAAGGGGGAAAAAAATGAACAAGTGCTATGGTATATACATGTGAAAATGTCACAGAAAAAAAAACATTATCTTGAATATTAACTAAAAAATAATTAATTTTAAAAGTTTTTAAGAGTCGAGATCTCACTAGCCCAGAACTCACTATGAAGGACACCCTAGTCTTGCACTCACAGAGATCTGCCTGACTTTGCCTTCTGAGTGCTGGGATTAAAGTCATATTTCATGACACCAGGGTCTAATCTTTGTTTTGTTTGGTTTTGATTCTTTGATATGGGAATCTCACTCTTTGCCACTGGCTTGCCTAGAATTCATTATGGAGATCAGGCTGACCTTGAAGTCATATTTACTTGCCTCTGCCTCTGAGTGCCACCACACCATTGATGTTTTTTTAAAACCAGCAACATGAAGCAACTACACACACACACACACACACACACACACACACACACACACACACACACACACTCTACAGGCTGGAGATCAAACCCATGTTTTTATATGAAGCAACAAAATTAAAGCTGATAAATGAGAATCTGTTTGTGGTGGAAAAGTAAAACAAAGAAATAATGTAATCAGGCTAGATTTGTGTTTTCTGGTCATTAAAAGGTACAATGACTTAATTACTAAAGATGTCTCCAAAACTGGTCATCAGAACTGAGTGTAAGAGTAAGAAACAGGTATTTACCTTTAATGGAACAAACCATGGAAGACTTGATCTAAGAACTGAACTTTTTCCTATGAATCCAACATCCCCATCACCCCAGGGTGCAGTCTGTCCTCAAAGCACCCTCGTCTGTTTCTACCACTACAGAACCAGAGTCTAAAACAGTTTTTCAGCATTCTGGCACCAACCCAGGGTGCTGTCCATGTCTACTGCCAACTCTGTCTTGATGCAATCTGGAAATTCTGGCATTGGAGGAGAGCTGGTAGAAGACAATGAAAGCAGAAAGGCTAGCCAACTGTAAGTACTGATGACTGCTGGACTCACCACTATAACTATACCATTGAGCTCAAAGTCTGACACACAAATGCTCATTGAGAAAATGAATGAAATGTTGCATCAGCTAGATGTTACATTTGTAAAACACTGACCCAATCCCTTCCATCTGGGAACCCTAGCAACTTCTGTGAAATCACTGCCTTAATTTCCCTTTCAAAAATCACTACTAACTCACAACCCTCCACAACCAAAGTTATGCTTTCGGTCTGAAATGCATGCTGTCCCAAGCTTCGGAGTTTGAACACATTGTCCCTAACTAAAGGTGTTGTTTTTGGCTGCTATGGAGTGAGGTCTGGATGATGATATTAGCCACTACAAGTGGGCCTTTGGGAACCCCGATGTAGAGTATTGATTTACAAGCTTTAAAATCACCTAACAGACAAGTGTTTGGGCATCTCCATGCAGGGTGTTTCCAGACACTCTTTTAACTGGGAAGATCTGTCATGAAAATAGGTTGTGGTGATGTCTTGCTTGTACAAATAAAGCCTGACTGAAGGTCAGAGAATGAAGCATGCCACTAGCTAACCATAGAGGTCTGGAGGTCAGTACAGATAGAAAGCAAGTGAGATGGCTGGGCAGAGAGAGGATATAAATGGGCAGAAACACGAAATTGCTCTCTTGTCTGCTGAGATGCTAAGGAGGTAAGGTGTAGCAATGGTTACTCATTCTCCCTGTTCTCTCAGCATTTTCCTCTATATCTGACTCCCGGTTTTTATTATTTAGACCAATTAAGAACTCCATTTATAATAGGTGGTACAATTCTGTAGCCTGGAATCCTGAACTGCATAAAAAGGTCAAAACTACCTGAGCACCAGCACCCGTTGCTTTCTGCTTCCTGATTAAGGACATGAGGTTCCCCAGCCACCCCAAGCCTCTACCACCATGGCAGACTCTACCCTTGAACTGCAAGCCAGAATAAATCTTTCTAAAGGAGTGATTTTATTGCATCTGTCAGGTATTTCATTGCCCAGCAAGAAGACTCACTAATCCATGGGTTATGCCAGCCTCCAGCCCTGGTCTGATACTCTACCTGATCCACCAGTATAAGCAGCTGCCACCTCAAGCTGCTGGCACTGCATATGGAACCGCTCTAGCTGCCATGTCCTCCCAGCCATGATGGTTTCCTTCTAAAACCAGGAGCCAAAGTCACTATCCCTTAAGTTGATCTGTAAGGTATTGTCACAGAGTATGTAATATGTCTCAGCACCGGCTTCTTTCCATTTCTGTTCAATCCTTCATCTACCATCAATCCTCCCTCCTGATAATACTATACCACCTGTAAGTGCATACCACCTCCTGGCCTTGTTAAGGCTGTTGGATCACCTAGAATCTCTTCCACGACTGACCCCCAGTCTATTCCACTCAAAGCCTACAAAGCCTCATCTTCTGGCACATGTCAACAACCTCCCTCTAAGAAAACCTTCCTCCTTTTACTTTGTTAGTCTGTCTGATCTTTCTCATTAAACCAGTTGTTTCTAAAATGAATTGTTTTCTTTTTTGTTTGTTTTTTAGGTTTTTTTGTTTTGTTTTTATTTTTGTTGTTTTTTAAAAAAAAAATCCTTGAGTCACCCCTTACAAGCCTTTGGGATCCTTTTAGAAGTTCATTCATCTTCATATACCCAGCTAAACTGTCTGTGCAGAGATGGGTGCAGGGTGTGGAGGTAGGAGAGGTGTCAGAGAGGTTCAAAGAGGTTGGTAGAGGGAGCATTAGTGGGTTAGTGTTAAGCAAATAAAACCGTGGCTTTAGAAACTGAATGTTCTTTTCCTAACTCAGATATACCAAGAAGCAGAAGTACCACTAAGACAGTAAGGAGCCCTTATACCATTCTCCTTCGGTAAAAAGACTGGTTCCCTTAGGCACTGCTCCCTCAATTAACCCCAGGTTTCACCAGAGAAGACACGATCACACTTTCCTCCTGTTTTCCATCCTTTCTTTGGGAGAAATAGCCCTGATCTCAGAGCAATTCCATAATAAGGGTGTGTGCCTCTGCAGGCTTCCATCTGCCCAGTCATCTTGCTAATTGAACGGACTCTGTTTCCCCCAGCGCCTGGTTCTGCCAGGCAGAAAAGTCCTCTTCGGTTTTTGTTGGATGTAGTTAGTGTTCCTGCTGGCCCCTTCTTGGGAGTTCACTTGTCATTCAGGCCTCATGAAAGACTCCCTTACAACTACTCATTCACTGTAGTTCATTATCCCTGCCCATTCATCCGCATGCATGGGTATAATTCCTCCAGCAGCCACATGCACAGGGGCGTGTGCACGTGTGTTGAGACCCCATGTCCCTATTAGCACTGAGGACACTTGAATAAAAGGCAGTGTCGCCTGAATGAAGAACTGCTCCCCCCTCTAATGGATGGCGAGTCTGTTGTACTCAAGTTATTTCAAGAAATAACAGGAAAATGCATGGCTGCTGAGAGCTGTGGGGGAGGCAGGGGGATCCTGGCAGCTAACTGAAAGCACTGTCAGGGACTGGGGTCCAGATAGTACAGCAGGCTCCCATCCTTCCTCAACCAGCCCATTCCACCGTGCATGGCCCTCTCACACTTCCTAGGTGTCTTTCACTTCCTACATTGAATCCTGTTCCGTTCAACCAGCAGCTCTGTTCTTTTCATTTTGTTTTCTTGGTTTTTTTTTTTTTTTGTTTTTGTTTTTTTTTGGTAGGGTGGTGCTGGGACTCGGAGCCTTGTGAATGTCAGACAAATGCTCTCTGCTGAGTTAGGTCCCCAGCTCTTCATAATACTTTTACGATGGTTATTATCACTATAGGAAGCAAAGCAAAACTAAGATCATGAAATAGGAAATATGAGAAAAACAACCAAAGGACCATTTTATTAATCATCTACTACTTGACCACTGGAGGATGCCTGTGGGCCACCCCCATCACCAGCCTTGATTTTCCCTGACATGAGGGCTTGACCATCTCTGGAAAGTCTTAAATCAGGGCCTATTTTAATCCAAGCTTTAACTGACAGAGCCTTCCCCGGTTGTCCTGCACAGGCCCAGAAGCCAATGGGCTTATTAGCAATGCCCTGCCAGTGCTGCCAAAGCCACTTCATGGACTCAAGAGATTTCAAATGCTGGGCAGGAAGAGGATGGACTCCCATCTCTGTAAACGTTCACCGCACCTAATTGGAAAGGCTTTGCCCATCAGCTGTTTCAGGGCTTGCCTGACTTCTGCTCCAGCAGATACCGGTTGATGTTTGCTTGCCTGGTGAGAAACACCAGAATGCCTTCTCTCCCAGGATAGATCCCATCAAGAGGGCAGTTGGTCCTTCATAGGGGTGTTTTGTAAATAATGAGACAAAGAGACCTGGGGATCATACAGAAGCAGGTTAGAATCCAGACCTGCCCTGACAAAAGACCTTGGGGAAGCTTCTGAACTATTTTAAACCTGTTTTTCCTTTTGTATTTGCATGTTTCTCAGCTTTGACATCCAGAAAAATTAGTTTGGATATTGCCATGCTGCACATTAGCAACGTGTGGCCGATACTGGACCACATGTTCAATAAAAGTCTTATTATAGTAGAACTGAAAAAGTCTTATCACCTAGTAATGTGAAGATGCAAGTAAGGCACATGACTGGTGTGGTTTCAGTGGCATTGCTATATGAAAGTATACACACACACAGCTATGTATGGTACCTAATACTTGTTCATAATGAATGCTTTACTTGTTAGGTGGTGAATCTTCATTGTTAAATTGACAAGTTTATAATCACCTAGGAGATGTGAGGTGGGAAGACACCCCACCTCAATATGTGTGGTACCTTCAATGTGTGTCGTACCACTCGATAGGCTGGACTCTCAAGAATAAGAAGGAGAAAGCTGGCTGAGCAGCAGCATCCATCTCTCAGCTTCCTGACTGCAGATGCCTGTGGTCAGCTTTCCAACACAGCCAGACCATGCCTTCACTGCCAGAATGAAGCCTTTCTTTCTCAAGTTGTTTTTATCAGGTGCTTTGTCAAAGCAAGGGCTAAAGTAACTAATACAGTGATTTATGTGTTCTATAATACCTTTATTTTTATTTTAAAGTATATGCTTTCTACCTGGAAATAAAAGGGTCACTGTAAACAATGTATAGCAGCCTCATACATCTCTTTATAGCAAGCAGCCATGTGGAATGACTGTCCTGTGTATACAGCAAGTTCAGAACATCCCCAGATGCTGTTTGTACTCACCCACCTCAAGTTGTGACATTTAAAAATGTCTCTAGACATTGCCACATATTCCCTGGGGAACAAAATCCTCCTCAGTTGAAAGCCATTGATATACCCACCCTGGGTTGTTCCTAAAGATTAGATGATATGCTAGCATATGTAGGTATCTCATCTAGCAATCGAGTACACAGGGGATGATCATATGTGTTAAGTCATTTAATACTTTAAGTAAAATTTTTTAATTTCCCCTCCCATACTCACTCACCAGGGATAGTCCCTGGGGTCGAGTGTCACAATCCCTAGAGAAGAGTTGTCCAAGCCAAGTGGTATCACTAGTAGCTTCATTAATCTCAAGATAAAGAACAGTAGGCATCTTCAAAGGCTCCAGTGTATTTGGAACTGCATGAAAGGAAAGGGGGGGTTATAGTTTTCTATGGTCTAGAATTCTGTTATTGCTGCCTTGGTTTTTTTTTGTTTTTGTTTTTTTTTTGTTTTTTGTTTTTTTTGTTTTTTAGGTGCTGGACCTAGTATTTGGCACAAGCTACTCTGAACTATATTCTCAGTGCATTTTCACAGTTTTGTTTTCATTTTAGAGAACATGTCTAAATAAGTTGCCCAGGCTAGCCTCAGACTCACTTTGCAGCCCAGCAAGAACTTGAATTTATGATCCTTTTAATCCAGTCTTCCAGGTAGCTGAAGTGACATTTAGACCACCACACTCATATACTGAAACCTAACTACCAATGGGATGAGGGCCTTTGGGAAGCAGTTAGGTGACATGGGTAGAAACCTCAAAAAATGGGACTAGTCTCCTTATAAGACGAGGCCCCAGAAAGCTGCCATATCCCCCATGACACAGAGACCATGCAAGAAAGCACACTCTATAAAGTAGAAATTGGACCCTCACCAGACCATGAATCTGCAGGCACCTTCATCTTCAACTTCTCAGTCCTCAGAAATTGAAAGAAAAGATCTGTTGCTTAGAAGTCGTGGGATCTATAACTTTATTTTTATAGCAGCCCAACAAGAGTAAGACATTACTGGAGGCCCAGCACCTGAAGCAACTTAGGAGTCATTTCCAAGGAGATAATCCATTTCTGTATCAGTTCCTTCTCTCCCCCTTGCTGTTCTGGGAGGACACAGAGTTCATGCTAGATGAGATAACAAGGACAGCTTGGAGAAAAAGTTGAGTCTATTGTCACGGCTAGAGCACTGGAGGAAAGATCTAAGCTCTGCAGGCTGTAAGCCCAGGCCACAGAGGAGAAGCTTCCTGCCCTGAATGCCCACTATACACCTGGTCTCAGCTGCTGTGACCATCCTATTTGCCCAGAGTGTGGGCTTCCTCTGTGTTCACACAGGGCATGTTGAATCTGGAGGTTGCACTTCTTTAACAACTAGAACCTTCCAAGCCAGCACTGGCTTCTTCCAGAACAAAAGCAACAGAAACACTGTCGTCCCTGGACCTCTGCAGGTACTAGTCCAGGAATCTATCCAAATTTCAAAATGTGCAGATATTCAGATCTCCTCTCTTTCCTCTCCCTCCTTTTCCTTTTTAAGGCAAAAATTCTACCATTCAACTATATCCTAGATCTTGGTTTTTTGAGAAGTTGCTGTGTCGTCTAGGCTGACCTTTTACCCACAATTCTCCTGCCTCAGTCTCTCAAGTGTTCAGATTACAGAATTATGTCAACACTTCAAGCCTTACGTCCATGATATAAAGTGGTGTATTTTCTTAGAACCTATTCACAATGTCCTGTGTTTTAAATCATGTCTATCATGTGGGCATTAATTGTAACTCCCACCAAAATGTGAGTGCTATGTGAATAGATGTTATATTACATTGCCCAAGGAATCATGATTTCTTTCTTTCTTTCTGTTTTTTTTGTTTTTTTTGTTTTTTTTTTTTTTTTGTCTGTACATGCTCAGTACAGACACATCTGTTTTTCCCTACATATTTTTGATTCAAGGTATTGGTTAAATCCACAGATGTATAGCCTGCAGATAGAGAGGGACTTGAGGTAATCTTAGGGGCTTAACCTTTTCATTGTGTGTGTGTGTGTGTGTGTGTGTGTGTGTGTGTGTGTGTGTGTGTGTGTGTGCACATGGGTGTGTGTGTGTGTGTGTGTGTGTATGTCTGTGTGTGTCTGTGTGTCTGTGTGTCTGTCTGTGTGTATGTACATGGGTCAAAGGCCAACCTAGGAATCATTCCCTAGGTTCTTTTTTTTTTTTTTTTTTTTTAATTTATTTATTTTCCAAATGTCTCACCAGTTAGGCTAGGCTGGGTGGTCAATGAGCCTCAATATCTACTTCCCAGGGCTGGGATAACAAACACATAACATCATGACAGGCTTTTTGTTTTCTATAAACATGGTTGTTAGAGATTGAACACAGGTTCTCATGCTTGCATGGCAAGCCCTTTACCAACCAAGCAGCTCCCTATTACCCCACCCTCTCTTTCTTAATTTTTTAAAGGAATTATTATTATCTGCATGTGATGCATGGGTGTGGGGCTACACAAATCACAACAT
Organism: Cricetiscus sungorus; assembly: GCA_030556225.1. Taxonomy (NCBI): domain Eukaryota; kingdom Metazoa; phylum Chordata; class Mammalia; order Rodentia; family Cricetidae; genus Cricetiscus; species Cricetiscus sungorus. The sequence continues at coordinate 16,721,089 of JANBXA010000097.1, forward strand.
AAGTGTAGATGTCCAAGGACAACTTTATGGAGTCTGTTTTCTCCTTCCACTTTCCTATGGGTTTCAGGAATCGAACTCAAAACATCAGTCTTCACGGCAAGTGCTTTTACCCACCACACCATCTCACTAGCCCTCAGCCTGTCTTTCTTGATGGTGGAACAGCAATGATAATGGACTTGACCAGGTGACCAGACTTGTTCTGCAACACTAGTCATTAACTAGGTACATGGCCTTGACTCAGTCCATTCTCTCTAGGGATTCCTTTGACATCTGCTCTCAAGCAGGCTGGTAACCACTCCCTAAAAGTGCACTGGGTACATCTACAGACCTCAGTGACCCCATCCACTCTGAGGAGTAAGGAAGGGCTATTGATGAGCACTTGACCACCACCAAGTACACTTTCCTACCCAGAGTGCAAGGCCATGCCTGAGCCACTTGAAAAGGAGTTGACAGATGAAAGGGGTTGAACTGACAGGATGAGCACAGACCAAGGCCAAGGCCATCCATCTCAGGAAGGCAGAGCTCAGGGGCCCTTTTAAAAATTCATGAGAGCATATGTGACAGGAGCTGGGACCCACAGCAGCTGAGAGCCCAGCAGAGCAGCTGAAGGGGAAGAGTTTGTTGTTTTGCTTTAAGTCACAAGACTAGTTGAGAAAGTTAAAATAAAAATACTTTTTGCTTTGTTGTTGTTGTTGCCAGAGAATAGAGAACTAAGAACTCCAAAGGTGTGTTCTGCAGACTTGTATGTATGTTGTACCCTGGCTGATGTGTGGACTGGATTCTGGGCACCTGGCCTAGCCACATTCAAAGGACTCCTCTGCATGTGTCACATCTGCCTCTCATCCTCTACTTCAGGGCCACTGTAGCCTTCTGCTCAATGAACAGTGACATCCTAGAGGATGGCCCGCTTGCTCCCCTGCCTTCAGCTTTCTCCACAAATGTCATTCTAAGCGTGGATTTCAACACTCCATCACTGTCACTGTCTCCATATTCATCTCCTCAAGACCCAAGCAACTACCTGATAGTCTCAGAAAACCTCTCCATAAAATCATGACTCAATGAGCTCTGACTTTTACTGTGAAATAGGGTCTCAATAGGAAGGCCTGGCTAGCCTCACACTATCCATCCTCCTTCCTCCACCTACCGACTCAGCAGTCAGGACTACAGGTATGAGCTAGGATATGCAGCTTTAAAAGTGATATGTGAAAATTATCATTTACTTTCTATGTGAGAACTTGTCCAAGCCTCTCAATGCCCTGAGTCTCTTTCTTTATCTCTGAAAATGATTAACGGTTCTTACCTGGTGACCCCATAGGCACACCATGAGGATCAATGGCACAGTAATTGTCAAAGGGCTTTCTATAGTGTGAAGGGCAGAACTAGTAACCAATGTCCATTTAAGATAGTCTGCACATTGTTTCCCTTCATGAGGATTCTTCTTCATTTACTGGTCAGGTAAATCCTGACCCCACAGTCTCACCCATCTCCCCACACCACACCCTCAGTTATAGACACCAAATCCATATCAATACAGACTAAACCTGGAAGGTGGATGTTACCAGACATTATCAAGACAGTGTCAATCTGTGCACAGTGGCACACTCCTGTGATCCCAGCAATTTAGTAAAAGCCAGAGAATCAAGAGTTCAAAATTACCTTCAGCTACACAGGGAACTTAAGTCAGCATGGGAAACACAAATCCCTGTCTCAAAAAAAAAAAAAAAAAAAAAAAAGGAAGAAAGGAAGGAAGGAAGGAAAGAAGAAAAGAAGAAAAGAGAAGAAGAGAAGAGAAAAGAAAAGATAAGATGGTATTTACATATAGTTAGATTGACCAATGGGAAGACCAGGAAGACAAGAATCAGAAACAGAACTCCACACAGGGCACCTGATTTATGATGGAGGTGACAACTGCAGAGCAGTGGGGAAATAGCTGCTGGTATCCATTTGGAAAAATATTCCATGTCTTGATCATCTATCTATATTAATTATTATTAATTTGGGTGTTTTGTGAGACAGGGTTTCAAGTAGCAGAAACTGGCCTCAAACTTGCTATGCAGTTAAGATGACCTTAAACTCCTGACCTTGAACTCTGCCTTCCAAGTGTTGGGATTACAAGTGGTTATGAAACTCATTAAAACAAAACAAAACAAAACTCAGGGTCTCATTTAGATCAGGCTGGCCTCAGAGTTACTCTGTACCAAGTGTAACCTTGAACTTCTGATCCTTTTGCTCCCTGCTACCTCCCAGGCTCTGAGATTACAGGTATGTTCCAGCACACCTGGTGGTGGCACTAAGAATCAAAGTCAGGGCTTCGTGCATCGTAGGTAATCATGATACCAACCTATTCTCCACCATGATGTCATGAAGAAATTCATCATGATTCCTACTTAGCACTGCATATATACATACAATCCTGGGAAGATTATAGACACAAATACAGAATGCAAAGCACTAAAGCTTCTAAAAAAAAAAAAAAAAAAAGAAGAAGAAGAGGTGATTTTTCTTGATTTTTGCAAATACCTCTCAAGCAGGGCATAAAATGTACTAACTGTGAAGGAAAAACATTGATAAGTAAGAATTCCTCTTTGTCAAGCAAAAAGACAAAGCCCTAAGTGGAAAAAGACATTTACAGTACAAGTATCTGGTAAAGAACTTGCCAGAACACACAAAAATGAACTCATAAATTCTCAGTAAAAAAGACACAAGTCAAGTTCAAAGTGAGTGAAAAATCTGAACAAGTGATTCATAAAATAAGATATACAGTGGCTAAGAAATGTTCTGCATGATTAGTTATCTGGAAAATATACGCTAAGGTCATAAGCAATAGCCTCTAGGTAGTGACTAGACTGGCAAAAGGAAAAAGTCTTATAATAACATGTGTGATCAAGGATGAGGAGGGTGTGAAACTCACCCACTGTTGATGATGGTATAGATGTGCTTTACCACCTTTGGACATGCAGCCAGGATGTCTATTCAAGCTGATCATATAACCCAGTGGTTCCATTCCTACACACCCTGGGAGAGGTGGTCTCATGATCACTAAGAGTCCTAGTAGCATTGTGTTAAGAGTCCCCAAGTGGAAAAGCCTGGAAACTTAAACACCTGCTATTACTAGATGGGTACATTCATAGAGCAGAGAGTAAGGAGAATAAAGAGTGGCTCTTACATACAACAGCATCAGCCACCTACAAAAGAGTACATGGTGTGACTCTGCTGGTAAGAGAGAGATGAAAGTCACCATGCCACAGTTCTGCAGAGATGACTCAGTATTTAACAGCATTAGCTGTTCTTCCAGAAGTACTGGGTTCAATTCCCAACCCCCACAGTTACAAACCATCAGTAACTGTAGTCCCAAGGGACCCAATCCCTCTTCTGGTGTGCACACACTTAAATAAATAAATATAAAAACAAATAACTTTTTAAGTAGGACATTATGCTTGCAACTGAGAAATAATACCGGTTTCTGATCTTGTTTAATTTTAAAAATCTTGCCTCTTTTGCTTTTATTTTGAGACAGGATCTCTTGTAGACCAGGCTAGCCTCCAACACACTGGTACTGAAAAAGACATTAAACTCTCTGCTCCTCCTGCCTTATCTTCTGAGTGCTGGGATTATAGGAGTATACCACCACAGTCTGCTGAAGACCACACTCCTTGATGTGTGTTCTATTGATATGAAAACTTGTCACTCATGACTTGCACACATTTCTGTATGACATACACAAACATTTCAATGTACTTTTTATTTAAAATTTAGTCACAATAATCTTTCAAAGAAAGATACACAAAAATCCCATTGCTCACCCACTTGGACTTCCCTTTCCTTGTGTACTGGCCTTCTGCTGTGGCTCTGACAGACCTCCTAAACTTACCCTAGTCCCCCCTTTTTTTTCCAACCTCTCTGTACTGCTGGGGTTGTACCCCACCCAAGTGCTCTTCCTCTGAATTTCATCTCCAGTAGACCCAGCTCTTGACTCTTCCTCAATACTTGGCCAAATAAATGCCATCTTTGGGGCAGGCAGATGCCAGCCATATACCCAGAAGGGCAGGTAAAAAAGAATAAATGAAGGGGTTGAACAAACGGCTGTTATGATGGCTTGTTCCTCCTGCTTGGGCTATCACGCCATTGCTCAGCCATAGACACCAGCCATGTCTAACTAACATAAGCCAGGTGTGTGATGGGCACAACTGCATGTGGTATCAGCTCAGACATCAACTCTCATCTCTCTCTAGCCCCAAAGATCTGCTGTCTCCCTGCCTAGCAAGCTTCTTCCCCAAAAGAGGGAGGGAAGCATCTGTCTGGACTGGCAGCTCAGTAGGTTAGGTCAGCACTCCTCCTCCCCCACACAGCTGGGAATCCTTCCATCACTGCCTCCTAAAGAACCAAGACCTGGATATTGATAAGAGCATCTGCTGAAAAGGCTGCCTGCAAACCTCTCCTCCCCCAGCTCAGGAGTGGCTGATTGTCCTGCCTTCAGCCCCAGGCAGTACCCCACCCTGAAGCATCAGTCAACTTCAAGCTAGGGGATAGGGTTTCCAGTCAGCTGCGTTGGGCTTCTCAGGAATTTTTGACATTATACAAAGCATGATGTATGCAAGGTAAAAACCTCATCCCATCTCAAAGGGGCAGGTTTCACCCAGTCTGACCACAGCAGGAAACTCATTACTCAGTTTTGTTTTTTTAATTTATTTATTTTATGTGCATTGGTGTTTTGCCATGGATGTCAGGACCCCTGGAACTGGAATTACAGACAGTTGTAAGTCACCACCATGTGATTCTGGGAATTGAACCTGGGTCCTCTGGAATAACAATCAGTGCTCTTAACCACTGAGCTATCTCTCCAGCTCCAGGAAACTCATTCTCTGAGTTTTATGTCTGGCCAACAAATGCAGGCTCATTGACAGTCCAGCAAACAATAGCAGCAGGTTTGGGATGTCCATTTGAGTCTGATGCTTACCAGTAGGTTTTCCTGTCCCTGAAGACCCTACCCCAATTCTACCCCAAACTTTGCCCTCTTTTGCTTCCTAAGTTCTCTCCCCTCCACTCATCTTGGTCTGTTGTAACCCTTGCAATCCTTTTTACTCCTAGCCTTGGGCCTTGCTGTCACTTCTCTAGGTTTCTGGTTCTTATCTATAATCTGGAGTTAAATATTCTTCCCCCCCCCACCCCCGCTGGGTAGAGGGCTTTGACAGTGCTGAGGGGAATCTCACTTGTGAAGGGACCAGGGTATAATTAAGAGTTTGATTCTTGTTTTGTTTTTTTTTTTTTTTTTTTTTCTTCTTCTATTCTTTTCTTTTCTTAACATATGGGACTTGGTGACTCAAGACATTAGTGGGATTGCTGAAGCTCAGATTCTTCATATATTTTTCTCCAGATTCACAGGTTCACAGTGCCCTGGGCTCTATTTCCTGTCTTTTTATGATCAAAAGAATGTTGAGAACATTTTCATTTGGATCCTTTGGAGCCCACGGGAGTACATTACTCTAAAAGATTAGGAGGCATTGTTTGGAAGAATGCTTGGAGAACTTCTGCAATCACTGATCTAGCACATATATTATAACTCCCTGAGGACAGGCTGCCTGTCAGCTTCCCTGTGGCATCTTCAGGGCTAGCTTAAAGGAAAGGAAATACCAGAAGCCCTTAAGGAGTAGGGAGGGACTAACCCTAGTCCCTCCCACTGTGATACAAAGAATGGAGCCAGAGGTTTTCAATTGAAGCCATCTCCTATTTTCCTCTGTTTGCTTTGGCTTGATTCTCAGGCAGGTAACAACAACCCAACCCTGGATGTGGATGAGATCAGACTCATCCATCTTTAGCCAGAAGCACTTCTGTTGAATCCCACCCTAACATCTTCTTGACTATAGCATATGTAATGCTGGCCTCTTGTTCCTTGCCACCATGTTACAGCCCTAATTTTCCCCCAGGCTTTATGAAGCTTAGATAGTGATACTCATAAGGTTTTCTTTTCTCCTGGGTCTTGGGGTGGAAGGGAGGACAAACAGAAAGCACTTGCAAGGTTCCCTCCCTCTCACCTCTATGATGTGGCCAAGAAGAGTGAGGAGTTGGCTTGCAGAGGTGGGGAACAGGGAGGAAGTCAAGTAGAGATTTGTTTGGGGGACTGAGCCTAGGTCATAATGCATGCTAGGTAAGTGATTCCCCAGCCTGGGAGGGGTTGGGGAGGGCGAGGTTGACAGCATGTGTAGATGTGAAAGCCAGAGGACAAAGTCAGGTTGTCTGCATATTGGGATTGGACCAGGACTAGCCTTTTATATGTATACTATGCTGGAACTTGGATTGGACCTTTATTCTGCAGCCCAGGCATGCTTTAGTTTCCCAAGAAGCTGAGATGACAAATGTTGGATCACACACTGGGTCTGAATGCATGGCAAGAGAAACTTGCACTCAGAATTTTGAGATGCCAGTTACCTCCAGAAGGTCCCTTGCTGTCACTCAGGGTTGAAATGGATTTATCTGTCACAGTTCAGATTGAGAAAGTCCTTCTCAACAAGGCCAAGCAGGCAGGTGGCTGCTCAAAGGAGGGTTCCCTTACTCTGGCCTCACAGACTGCCTGGGAAGTGCAGGTCTGGGCAAGGCCAGAAGACCAGCACTACAATTAAACCAGCCCAGCAATTGGGAGTTCCCAGGAAAATCCTTGCTTGCCTCTGGGTCCCTCATCCTGGAGCTTGCAGTGACTGGCCAAAAGCAGGGAAGGGAAAGGAGGACAATGGGCTTGCTGCCATCTCTTCATGTTTCCTGTGCTGTGATGCACCTTTGCAGAGCTCTCTGGGTAGAGAATCTTAATCAGAGACCTCAAGGTAGCAATGTGTTTTTGACTTCTGGCACACATCCCAAAAAGAGAGTAAGATACAATTCCAAGCTGCCTTGTGCTTCATTAATGAGTTTCCTATCTCTCTTCAGCTTGGGAATCTCTGAAGCAAGGTCAAGTGGGAGTTTAATAGTCCTCTCTGGGACTGTGCAGAGGGCAGGCTTTGAACTCTGCCCACAGTGGGTGGTTCCCATCACTGAATCATTTATAATTTAAGCAGGAGGGTTGAGATTGCCTGGAGGGAAATGCCTGGGCTTCAATGGGATTTGTAGTAGTTTAAGAGCTCTGGTCCTCACACCTAGTTCTAGAATCAAAGGGTCTACAAACTAGTCTATACAAACAGCCACAGCAACCCCTCTTCTAGACTTGCCAGCAGCTAAGGAAGCCTGGCTTGGGTAGAGACACCATTCTCTCCCCGGTAGATTCTAACATGTTAGGGAACGGGATTGCTGAACTTTGACAATGCAGGTTCTCACATCTGAACCTCAGATTGGACACTTTAATAGCTGTATACCTCCGAGGAAGTCACCTCAACACACAGCTACACCTTTAACAGGAAAAGTTCCTCCACTGTGTGTGTGGAGAGGGCTAAAGGAGGGTGGGCAAGGAGGAGAAGGAAGGTAATACGGAGCCCTCCTGGATGGTGCATTAAACTCCAGCCTACACACTTCCTGTGGGAGCATTTGCATGTTTCCTTCATAGGAAAATGTGTCCCCAATAAGAGCAGCTTCTCCCAGGCCCACTCGGTCTGCCCCCGCCTGACTTTGTCTAATGCTATTTAGGCAGAGAGAAGCTTCTCATCTTCCCATGCAGGATTCAACACTTGGGGAGACTCAGCCAGACCTGGGCCATCTTGCATCTGAAGAACTGCCACAAGGTGAACACACAGAGATGTTCCCTCATATTTGTTTTCCTTCCTGTTCTTAGGCATCAACATAATCCTGGAATTAGGCAGCTGGGAAAGCCATTGGCTTTGAAGTAGGAGTTTGGAGAATTAGGAAAATGAGGAGAATGGACCCCTTTCCAGACAATGGTCAGTAGGGATATAGTTCTTCCCAAGCAGGGTCTGTACACATCCTTACTGAGATGGAATATCTGGTCTTGGTGGGGTGCAAGGAAGCCAACTGGCTCGCACGGTCCCTGACCCTGTCCTCCTACCCATTGCCTCTCCTGGGCATTCTGCTCTAGCCATTCTGAGCAAGAATTAATTTTCAGTGCTGACTCAATACAATAATGCCAGCTCATTACCCAGCATTCTTTCATAGGTAGTCTGAATTTAAATTTAGTCAAATGGACAAGCGAGATGGAGATCAAGGGGCAAAGCTGGAAATCACTCCTTGCCAGTTTTCAGGTGTCACCAACTCTGGTCATGAGGTTAATTGCCATCACCAGTGTAAGTTGATGCGCAGGCTAATCCTAAAGCTGTCCCTTTTTGACCTACACGAGGACCTCATGACCCTTTCTCACACACACAAAACTCAACTTCAGGCATTTTCTTCCTTTGAAAGTAATGGGGAGGACACTGACACACTGGTGACCACCATGTTTGACGTGATTTTGCTTATACTGGCTCATATATTCCCACAGCGGTTCTACATAAAACCCAATTCATTTTGTAAATACAAAACTGAGGCTCAGAGAGGCCAAGCGACTTGCCCACAGCATACAGACAGACAATATGCCGCAGACCTAGGTTCTTAAACCTGCTGTCCTGGCTCCACTGCTGTCGCTGTGACAAAATAAAGTGATAAAAATGAATTTATAAGAAAAAGAGTTATTTAGCTTCCAGTTCTAGACCATCACTGGAGGGAAATCAAGGCAGGCCCCAAATGGGCCATTCATGTTCATGGTCAAGAGCAGAGAGAAAAGAAATGCATTCATTCCTGTGCTCAGATCTCTTTGCCTGCTCATCTCAAATTCAGAACCCAAAGCCAAAGAATAATGGTGCCATTCATGTTTATTTTTTATAAAAATGTTTAAAAGTAAAATGTAATCGCATAATTTTCTCCCCCTTTCCTCCCTCCCGTCTCTCCTGTGTCCCTCCTCACTCCTTCTCACACTGATAGCCTTTTTCTTTGATTATTATTACACATATATCACTTCTAGTCTGAGTCTTCCTGCAGCCGTTAATTTAATTAAGACAATCCCTCACAGGCATGCCCGCAGGCCAGCCTGATCCAGATAATCCTTCACCAAGACTCTTTCCAAGTGATTACAGACTGTGGCAAGCTGGACAATTAAAACCAAACATCAGAATTGGTCTGCCAGTTGTTTGCCAGATCCCAAGCCCTATTTCATCGCTGTCAACCTCCCTAGCTGATACACAGCACTTCAGGGCTCATCTACTCTCCTGCTACCCACCAGGTTGCTCCCTGGGTGAGGGGGAGTGCTCCCTGGGTGAGGGGGAGTGCTCCCTGGAGACAGACAGGGTGGCATGGTTGGATGGCCCCTGAGGAGTGCCACGTTAGTTGTCACAGCACAGTTATATGCATTCTTCAGCTGGTGGGGTGTTTCAAAGATAATATGTCTACATTCCTGCCACCCAGAATCTCCATTATTCTATGATTTTAAGATGGAATTAAACTGAAACAAACTGGACTCTGGGGGTTCAAACTGAGATTTCTTGGAGCTGAGTAGAGTAAAAGCAACTTGGGGAAGAAGTGCTGTGGGGTAAGGAGGGGCAAGGAGCGTGTACTACAGATAGAATACTATTTAGAAATTCTTCTACCTTTGAAGCCTGGCAGGCTGTTTAGTTCTCTGAACCATTTGGAACCTTAGACTTGAACTCTTGATGTAGGAGCTGTGTAAAAGTAACCCTAGGAGGGTTCTAAGTCAACGGAGGTCAGGAGGTACTCTTAGAGGGCTCACAGAGACTGTGTAAACAGCTTTTCTAATCTGATAGAAGAGAAAATGAAGGCTCAGGAAAAGCCATGGTGTGCTGCCCACACCTGCCCACCAGCCACTGTGGTTGCTGAGACTGAGCAGGGGCAGCTGCAAGTCTGGCAGGGGGAGAAGCCCAAGGCAGCTGGAAACTCTCTCTGGGGCCGCCTTCAGTAACCAGTTTCCTATACGGTGCAGGTGGAGGGGGTGGGGGTGGGGTAGGGGGCATGCTCCTCTAGCTTCTCTTGTTTTCCCCCACCTGCCTGCAGTGCGGTTTGTCTGCTGGCGCCACACAGCCATTAAGGCTGGGGGAATTTGATCAGTAAAGAGGGGGTGTTGTCTCAAGATGTGAGCCTAGTACAACCCTCCCTCCGCCCCCCCCCCCCTCACTGCTGCGGATGCCCTTCCACCTTCCATCGGGGGCTCCGGGACTAAACATCTGAAGGCTGCAAACATCAGACAGCTGCCCTGTATGCTCAACTTCTCTTCTGGAACACTGCTCCCCAGGACCTTATGACTCTGCTTGCTGCTCAGGGGCTGGTGGACCTAGCTCAGGATCAGGGCAAGTGGAAAGTCAGGTGCAGCCCTGGGACTTCTTGTCTCCTTCCTTTGACAGTTTTTAATGCTCCTTAGAAGTGTATGGGCTCCTGGTCTCATGGGCTCCTGGTCTCAGGATTTCTCTATTATCTTGCCTAAGCAGAGGACATGAAGAAGGAAGGTACTGGGTCCAGGAGCATACTAGCTCTCAAGTCCTCTTGGGTTAGTGTGTTCTTCTCCCTGAATGACCAAATCCATGCACTCCATCAGCAACGTATAGTAACTCCTGTCCAGTGCTTTGTCCTGCTACTGCAGCCACGGATGCTCCGTTCTCCATCTCCCACAAGCCCCAATACAATGCCAGGTGCAAGACTTGTCATAGAGGAAGGCCTCCCCTTGGGGGACATTATCAGGGTTTCTGCTTCTCTGCACTGTCTGATCTTTATGTAATACCTTCCCTCCCTGATGCTTTCTCACTGAAATGGCAGCCACACTCTTCATGATTCTTCAACATTACTTTCCTCATCCAGTGTGCCTTGTTTAGCACAGGAAAACCCAAAGGGCCACCATAAGCCTGTCTACCATCCGTCTCAGTTATCAAGCTGAATCCAGCCTATGACCAGGGCATTAGACCAGGGTACTCATTCTCCTTCAAAGGGCTTCTATTCTCAGCTGGGAGGAAAGACAGAGCTGAAAAGCTAAATCTAATACATGAGGACAAATGCTCACTCACTAGGAGCAACAGAATCATATTGTAGAATTCAAGGAACAGAGTCCCTTCTTGTGGCTCCTGTCCCTTTCTCTTTCTAGACCACCAGGAACGACTCCTCAGATGTGTTAGCTCCCTGACATGTGGCACAGCCTCACCATCCACTGTCATTGGGGTACCCAGGGAAAGGTGCTGGCAAGCCCCAAGCTTTGTCTCCCTGCCCCCTTTCACTCCCTCTTACCTCCTTCCCTCTCGCCCCTCTTGGTGCATGTCTATACTCAATTCTCTCTTTACAGCAGGAATATAATGTTCGGCTGCTTTACACCCACTCTGAATGCTGCCAGCGAATAATGACTAAGGTGGTGGGTGGAAGTACAGCAAGTTGAGACCAATTTAGCAGTCCAGGGTGCCAGGAGGAGGGTGATTTAGCATCAAATGGCTTTGCAACAGCAAAGAGAGTGAAGCTGCCCCCAAAGCCAGCAGGCCACTGAGCCAAGTACACAGCCCTGCCCTGAGTGCCTGGGGCAGAGGTTACACCAGCCACCTGGAAGTCTACTGGGTGAGATGCACATACAGGGTTTCAAAGCAAAGAGCAAAAGCCACTCCCATCCCTGATCTCAGTTCTACTGGGGGGTCCCCTTTCCTCAAGCTGGGGCTTTCAACCAGGCTGGATCCTCCCCTGGGAGGATCTGCAGCTGCAAAGAGCCCATAGCTCCCCAAACTGCAATAGGGATGGTAGACATTGAGATTCTGTGGTGTGTATGTGTGTGTGTGTGGGGCGGGGGGGCTGAATGAACACAGCTCAGGTCATGCCACAGAGAGGCAACTCAGGAAGACAGGGTGTGGAATTCGGGTGTTAAGATCTTGAGAGTCACTGAAGGTTTGTGTCACATGAAGAGATTGTGCATGTGTGCATGGGTGTCTTAGGGGAACGTATTTCAGGACAGGCAAAGTCAGGGGGTGAATAAAATGAAGGGAGAGAGGGAGAGAGGGAGGGAGGGAGGGAGGGAGAGGGAGGGAAGGGAGGAGAGAGAGAGGGAGGGAGGGAGGGAGGGAGGGAGAGTGAGAGAGAGAGAGAGAGAGAGAGAGAGAGAGAGAGAGAGAGAGAGAGAGAGAGAGAGAGAGAAAGAGTATTGGTGGTCTGCAGAGGGCAACCTTTGTTCCAGGTAATGGACACACAACCCACATCACATCTACTTAGGTGATAATTTAGCCTATCACTTAGTAAGAAAATTAGACTTCTGCTGTATTGATTAGTGCAATTCCCTCTCTGTGCTGTTTCCTTCCACTCTCCCACCAACACATTTTTCCTATGACACTCCACCCTCAACTGGGGGAAGCCCCCATGGGTGATAAACCATGGAGTCTGGCTTCCACATGGTGGAAGGAACGTGTATTGACTCACAGCAAAGCGGTTGTGGCCATATTTTATTCTGGAACTCACCTGCTTTGTACAAGGTAAAATAGGATAAAGCTGAATCTTGCCATGCCAGTTATGGATCATTAATTGAGCTTCTTTAGAGGAAGTATTTACTCTAATTTCAATGTAGACTCTATCAATTAATGTCAAAAGTTAACTAATTTTAAAGAGAAATCTAAAATATTAAAGTCATTCTTCAAAGCAAAGCCCAAGTAGATATCCATCCCTAGCTACTTCCTGGCTTGATTTGAGTTTAACAGATATGTGACATATTTGTATAACTTAGAGTTAAAGGAATACAATAAAACTAAAGAAAAACTTGAGGCCTTTGTCATCCTCAATTTACAATAATTATTAGAGTAGCTTAGTTCTTACAATTAAGAAATTTAACTACTCTTTTTAATTTATCTGTAGGGGGCATACATGCTATGATGCCAAGAGTACCTTGTACGAGTCTGTTCTTTCCTTCCACCATGTGGGACCCAGGTAGTCGGGCTTGCTGGCTCAAATGTTAAAGATATCTCTTCTCTTGTTTATTAGGCCTTCCCTAGCAACTTTGGGACCCTACATCTATTTATAAGGCCAGGGGCTGAGAGAATAGCACCAAGCTAAGATATGATCTGAGCACATATACAAGATCCTGGGTTCTACATCCAGCACTACTCCTCCCCTGACAAGGAGAAAAAATACAAATCAATTACTCCCAATATCTCCATAACCATGCTGCAACTAGGACTCAGGTCAGTTGGGTTTAGGGATCAATACTCAGTTGAAAATCCTGGGTGTGTTCCTTGACTTTGCATAGGGCAGTGAGAGGTTATCAATGATAGGAACAGGAAGCAGGAAGTCCTCTTTTAAAGTGTGGTTTTTGTTTGTTTGTTTTTTGGTTTGTCAACACAGGGTTTCCCTGTGTAGCTTTGGAGCCTGTCCTGGAACTAGCTCTTATAGACCAGACTGGTCTTGAACTCACAGAGATCCACCTGCCTCTGCCTACCTAAGTGCTGGGATGGCACACCACCACTGCCTGGCTCAAGTGTGGTTTCTATACCAGACAAAAACAAAAACAAAACAACTATGAAATAACTGTTTGGGGAAGTCTGGAACCATTCAAAAGCAAACCTGGGCTTGTGCTGGTATAGGACTCTAACTTTAGCACCGAGAGGCTGGCCCAGGAGGATCAGGGCTTCAAGGTTATCTTTGGCTCCATAGACAGTTCAAGGCCAACTTGGGGCTTACATAAAATCTTGTCCTTAAAAAAAATCTAAAGAAAAAAAAGTTAACTCAAAGAGTCTTTACATAAATTGCTTCCCAGACACTTGCGTACTTCTTGGTTGGTAAGACCTCCCATTCTCCACTCTGGAACTATCTAAGGAGGTGGCAGTCTGGCTAGAAGCAGCAGCCTACAAAGATGACTATAGCCTGGGAGGCCAGCCCAGCCAGGCCTAAGTTTAGCCAAGGTCTCTTGCCCACTCCCCTAAATCTTAAAGGAGTAACCCTGGAGGCCAAGCTGCAAACTGACTGCAGACACTTATTTTCCACTTCTCATTCACTTCTGTCAGGAGGGAGGTGGCAGAACCACAGAGGGTTCTGGGTTTTGTTTTCCATTTTTTTTTTTAAATTATTTCATTGTACATTCCAACCACAGTTCTCCTTCCCACCTCTCCTCCTGCCCTCCTCACCTCCTTCCAACCCTTCTCACCTTCCCCCTGACCCACCCCCAGTCCACTTCTCCTCAAGGGTAAGGGCTCCCATGAGAAGTCAACATAGTCTGTCACAATAGGTTGGGGCAGGGCCAGGCCCCTCTCCCATGCATTAAGACTGAGCATGGCATCTCAGCATAGGGAGTGGGCTTCAACAAGTTAGCTCAGGTACCAGGTTTGTATCATGGTCCTATTGCCAGAGGCCTCTCAGCCAGTAAGAGCTTCAGAGCTATCTTCCATATAAGGAGGTCCTAGTTCGCCCCCCTGGGGTCTCTCCCCTACCCAGAGGATTCTTTCCAGCACTCAGTGCAACATGGAACACTGACCTTCCCTATAATTAATTGTTTTACCTACTCTTTACATCCTATTTAGGTGCATCTTCCAGGCTGAGCTCCTGACCACCTCCTCTCTGGCTTCTCCAGTTCACTTTAATCTTGAGATTGCTGTTGCGTTAAAGATAGTATGATCCTATTTTCAGTGTGATTGTCACTAATTCATAAATACTAGGTTCTCTTCCTAGTTATCATCATCAAGTTTAGCCTCCAAGAATTAGTTCACCTTTTCAAAAGTATCATTCATTTCTCTAGCACTTCATATAGACATGCATTTAACAGTGGAATGAGGGCTGGGAGCACAGCTCAGATAGGAGAATATGCGTGTAGGCCTAGGTTTGATCTGGAGTACTGAATTCAGGTGTAGTGGCACATGCCTGTAATCTAAGTGCTATTAAAGGAACAGAAATTCAGAATCATTCTTAGCTATGTAATTATTTCAGGCCCACCTGGGCTACATGAGACCCTGTCTCAAAATACTTCTTAAATAAATAATAATGGAGTGCAGGTTTTCAAGCTGGAATAATGATCTTCCAAAAAAAATTAAAATTATCACGGACCCCTGAGAGCATATGTGGACAACACCATATGAGACATGATGAGCAACAATGCTAAGAATATGTGGCTCTAGTATTGGGCTTGGATAAAGCATGGACAAATTACCTCCCTAAACACAGCAATGGTTCTCATCTCTCAGAGAAGCCTCAGAGTGTCCAGACTGCAGCAGCAAGGAGATCCATCCGAAGGTAGACTCAAAGAGCTAGTTGGAAAGTTTTTTTTTTTTTTTAAATTCCCTTATCTGTGTCCTAAAACTATATGCCCTGAAGCTCTGAAGGGACCCCAGGTCTAAATCAGGCCTAGCACCTTCTCCTGCCACATTTACTTTTGTGGGTTGACAAACACATAGAGTAGGTAAAGCAAGAGTTTCCTTGTTTCTAAAAACTGTTAGGACCAGGCCTAGGATGGAGCAGGCTTGTTTAGGCAGGGCCTTATAACACAGCAAGGGAAGTGAGGGGCCACATCAGTGAAGTGTGTCCATGCAGAAATCTACCACTGCAACCAGAGCTCCTTGGCAGCCTCTTTCCTAACACTCTGCTAAACAAACACTAAGAGTCTATTCCAAGCAGCCAGACACTACATCCTGAGCTGGGATTTACTGTATGACCTTTGCCTCAGAAGCTCTGTAGTTTTTGGGAAGCTGTGGGTCTGTGTGGTAACAGTTGTAATAATATTTCAGAAGAAGGCATGGGATCCGAACCCAGGGAAATGGGGTCGGACTATCCTACAGTGGCAGGTCCCTGTGGTTAAAATAAAGGTGTAATATCTGATGGCACTCAGCAGATGGTATTACACTTTGTTGCAATATTGTTCATACATGAGTTGACTATAAGTTGTTTAAAGTAGCTTATTTTCCATTACCTTATTTACTGTTGTATGTTTTTTGTTTCCTGTGTTTGAGATTGCCTCAGGTAGCCCAGGTTGATCTTGAACTTCTTATGTGGTCAAGATTGGCCTTGAATTTCTGATCCTCCAATCTCCACCTGGGCAAGGCTTGATTACAACCTGTGCCATCATATGAAGTTTTATGTAGTGCTAAGGCTCAAATCCAGAGCCTGTGCATGTTAAGCAAGCAGTCTTCCAACAAAACTGTAATCCCAGCCTATGATATTCATCCCTAAGCTTCACTGCCAAGTCCCAGAGCCTTGCATTTTGTAGCATCCAACGACAATTTGTGAAATGAATGTTAAACAGGTGCAAAGACGTAAAATAAGTTTTCAGGATTAGAGGCCATTTTTATCCAGTAGAGCCCATCTACTTCTTTACCCATACATGCAGACATCTGGCTTCTTAACACTGCATGGCAATTATGCACTCTCACACTCAGAGTATTGGCACACCCGGCCCACTCCACCCAGCACACTTCTTCTACCTCAGCTTCTGCCAACCATTGGAGGTAGATAGACAGACAAGAATATCTCCTTCAGTCACGAGAGTGCACAGACTGAATTGTTAAAGCAGATTTGCCTTGCATAGTGCACCAAGACTGCTAGAAATATTAACAATATTAAAAATAAAATATTGAGCAAAAGCAAATGTCTGACCCCTCAGCTTGCATAAAGACTCCCTAGAAAGATACGCTTCTTTCTTTTCTCACATACTTTTCTTCTCACCTGTAGCAGGCGAGTGCTTGCTTTTTGAAGCTCATTAGCTATGGGACTGGAGGAACAACACCCTTCCCTTTTGGTGCCTCAGTTTCTTCTCTGGCAGACACAGAGTAAATCATATCTTATGCAAACCTGGTAGTTATGCTGTGAGGATAATGGAGATAACAAATGAGATAATGTCTATGATGCACAGAAAATAGTCAGAAGAAAGGGCTGGATAAATACAAGGTGTGGGCCATGCCTGATTAGGGAGTAGTCTCTGCCCACAGACTCCTGCCCACACTTTGCTCTGTGGCAACCTTGAACACTCTTACCCCTATAAAATCTAACCCTAATACCCATGTGCATCCACCTCTCAAACACCTCCATTTTCCCTTTGCCTTCCTGCAAAAATTGTTTTTGAACTTGAAGGAAGCTCAGGTTACAAACCCTCAAATGCCCCTTCCAGCAGCCAGGTTCTGCACGCTGGAAGAATTGCATGCAGGCAGCTCATCTCTCTGTGGATGGGCCCTGAGACTCCAGAAGACTGTGCTTTCAGGAAAGAGAGGGGGCCCTTTGGTGGAGAAGCCCCTGTGAGGGCTGCCCAAAACCTATTAGCCAAATAGCAACTCAAGGAGCATGCGGAAAGGCTGAGGGCAGACAGCGGCGAGGATGCTTGGATTCCTGAACATCCCTTGTGTTTTAGGACGGAAGCCAAGAGGTCTGCAGCGCTTTCCCAGGCCTGGCAACCCCAGGGCGAGCAGAATATTCACATGCCCCACGGTTTACTCTCTTGCACTTGGAGAGGAAGGAAAGCATCATCTGGCCCTGGGTGTTTGGGTTGCCTGTTGCTACTGAGTTAAGCTAGGGCAGAATGAGCTGCCTGGGTGGAGGGAATCTGACCCCCTATGGTGAGTGAGGAAAAGCAGTGAACTGAAGTCCTGCGTCCAAGTTTATTCCTTGTTACACCTTCCAGAGAGACGCAACGCACCACCAAAGTTCTACTGGCAAGGTAAAGTTCACTAGCCAGTCCCCAACCACTGGATCCTCTTTCTGGGGCTTCAGTCCCCGTGATCTCACTTCCTCACCTCTCAATTCTTCACCTCCACTTTATGTCACCTAACACATGTCTCCAAGATCAAATTCAGGTTTGGGAGGAAACACCTCCCCCCAACCCCAAGTCTGACAGAGACAAAGACAGAATGATTGACTGACGCACCTTATTTACTCCCGACTGGGGCCAGATCAGCAATACATGCAGTGACAGGGGAGAAGAGCCCTCCACCTCGCGCCCTACAGTTACATGAAGAAACAAAGACACCTAGACAGACGCAGGCACAGACAGACAAAGACCGACAGACGAGCGGACGCACTCCCGAAGTGGCATGCTGCGGAAAGCGCAGCTTTCCCTGCGTCTGGGTTCCGGGCATGGCTGCAGACACTCTGCGGGGGAGGAACAGGACCCTGGGTACCTGCACCTTACCTGTCTGTCCTCTTGCACCTCGGGACTAGCTGCAAATGGCTGCAGATTTTGATTTTTCGGTGTATTTTGTCTTGTGTCCCTGTCTCCTTTTCTGTAGAGCTGCTGGACCCAGCTCTCAAGTCTCGCTGCTGGGAGCAGAAAGAAAAGCAGAGAAACTTTCGGACTGGAACCTTATCGTAGTCTCCCGGCTCCCGCCAGCCAGCTCCGGCGCGCTGGCCTCTGCGCCAGGTCCCCAGCCGAGGGCGGGGCGGGGAGGGGCGGGGCGGGGCGGGGCACGGGCGGGGCGGGACCAGTGTCGGAGTCACTCATTGGCCCGTGCTGCCGGCGCCCCGTCCTGCTCTCTCCTCGGCCTTTGTTCCCGCTGACAGCTGGGGTTGCTCCGACCTCCTGGCTCCTCTGCGCCCACAGTCAGAGCGAGTCCGGCTTCTCAGTTTCTTCGCTCACTTCATCACACCCCACTCAGGGCTCCCGTCTGCTCAGCCTTTGTCTCACTTCCTTTTGATTTCCCCGTCTTGCACTATATGCTCGGTTCCCGCTTTCACTACCTGCATTCTGTTCGCCTTCTGATTTTCTTTACCCATTTTCTGTATTCTTCTCTTCTTTGCTGCTGCTACCTCATACCAGTAATGTCGCCAGTACTTCTGCTCCTGCAAAGGTTGGATTTCTTGGTTCAAGGATCAAATGAGCGGCCTCGAGGGGTTATGAGGGTCTTACTTCACCCCGCTGAGCTTCCAGGCTGGAGCTGAGAGCTGCTCAACAATTTCAATTCGAATTTTGCCACTCCGGAAGCCTGGCTTGGTGGTGCAAGCCAGTAATCCCAGAGGCTTGGAAGGCTGAAACCAGAGGACTGTAAATTCAAGGCCTGTTGGGGGGGCACACAAGACAAGTTCGATTCCAGTCTAAGCACCGAAGAGTGATACTGTCTCAAAATATGAATTGGAAATAGGAGGCGGGAAGGGCGGCGGCTGGAGAAGAAGCTCAGCAGCAGAGGTTGAAGTCTTAGTTTTGATCCCCAGTACTGACGAAAAACAGCAGCCACTCACTTCCTCACCCACTGCCTGAGGGTACACTCAGGGTAAAATTGTGAAGAAATAGGCCAGCCTGAGGTGCTGCCCGGAAAGCATCAGCCCAGGCCTGAAAGCAGCAGGTTAAGGAGAGGGGTGGGGGGGGGGGAGAAGGGATCACTAATAAAATGGGGGAAGCAGAATGTTTCCGACACTTTCCTGACCCTGAATTAATTTTAGGTTCTATTTAATTCTTTCATTCTAGGCTTCCTGAACAGAATACAACAATAGGAGGGACGCAGATACTTGGGAGACTGAGACAGGAGAGAGCTACCAGTTTCATTCTAGCCTGTCTCTCCATCTGAGAAAGAAGTATTTCTCCTGCCCCTCAAGGTTCCAGACCTAGGGTATCATCTTACTCACATCCCTGCAACCACCACAGGCAGACTGACTTCTGTTGGTGAAAGTCTCTGTCCCACTCACTAAGGGCATAAGCATGACTACTCAGAGGTGAAAGTGCCTCGGGAATCTGGCTGAATGGGGGGATACAGGAACAACCATCTAGCACTTGAAGATAACCGTAGACTAAAGGGTCAGTGGGTTCCAGACCAGACCTCTGTCAAACTCAACTTTGTCCTCAGTCAAACTCAACTTTGTCATAGAATGTGACATCCCAGGGAACTGGGCAAAGGATCTTAGGAGCTTCCTGGTTATGTCTCTACACTGTCACAGCCTTGGCTGGAACTAGGTTTCCTCTTCTGAAAACTTTTTTTTCCTCTTTTGAGACATATTTTCCCTAAGTAGCCCAGGTTGGCCTTGAGTTTAAGATTTACCTTTGGAGAGCTAGATTGCACTGATTCACTATGACTGACTGAGATACCCTTTCTGCAGTACTGGCATCTCTGTCAGAGACACTGTGGGTGGAGGACTGGGCTTCCCACACATCTTATTGTGACCCAGCTAGGCAGAAGGTGGGCAATGTTTGGGTGGGTGTGCCCTTGCAACTGGATGCACCATAGGACAGCAGAGCATCCTAAGGAAGGGATGCTTCAGAGACAGAGTGAGGGAGGCAGAATGATGAGAGGAAAGCTGTGATGGATTGTACAATACGTGTGTGTGTGTAACATGCCTGCACACTTATGAACCTAAAGAACATGACTTCAGCAAGACAAAACCACAAGTTCCTTATTCCAAGGGAAAAGCACTGCCATGACCAGCTGTGCCTACCCTCTTACCCCAGCGGAATTCTCAAAGTCCATCTTCCTCTTCCTCGTCCATCTAAGGCAGCATCCATCACACTGTCCTATGCCTGAGTCAGGGCTAGAAAGGTAGGTCACAAAACCTGTTGTCATATTTGTCATGGCAGTCTGTGTCGCTAGACAAATGCTCAAAAGAATGGGGCAAGGAGTTTCTTAGTTCTAAACCAACCTGGTATTCAGAGCTAGTGGTTACAAAAGTCTCCTGATGTCACCTATCCGTCTTCTAAGATAGAGGCCCATTGTTTTGACTTGGTGTCTTATCCATCTCCAGAACCCATGGCTGGCACAGATCAGTGAAACCAGATGTTTGTCTCATCCTTAAGTTTCCTATTCTAAGAGTGCATTCTTTTCATTTGACAGCAAATCTTTCAAACCCAACATTTGTGAATAGCAAGCACATACACAAAATCATTAAATGAGTGTTGTCAGGGGTAGAGTGTAGCATACAGGACAATGTCTCAAATGGTTGGAGTCTGATTCAGAAGGCCTACATTTAACCCTATTGCTTCAAACTTAGTCATGCAGTAATCTTTTTGAAACTCCATTTTCCATCAGTAAAATGGGTCTGATAACACTTGCACTATCTTTCTGTCAATGGGGACACTGTAAAGAATGAATAAAATGAAACGTGGTACGAATATAAAATGTCACACGGTCACTTAATATTATATTAAGTCTAAACTCCAGGACCTTGCATTGTAAGATAAGAAAGACTGACTACATTTAAGTGAGTCTGGAACTCTCCAAAAGTAGAAAACAAGAAAGGCTGGTTTTCATGGATATTAAGCTGTCCTCTGGCTTTTGAGGGGTGTCCTTGATACCCTCTGGACTTTCATGAGTAGTCCTTGCTGTATGCCTTGCAACCAGAATGTGTGTTTTTTATTTTTATTTATGAGTATTAGTCTTGAGATAAGGTCTCATGTGGCCCATTCTGATTTTGAATGCATAACTGTCAAGGAGGGTTATCTTGAATTTCTTACCCTCCTGGGTCCAACTCCCAAGCATTGGGACCACAAGAATGAGGGGCCTGGTTTATGGGGTGATCATCTTTCAGTAAACCTTCTCATGTAAGTGCAAGATTAAGCCAGACTACAGAAAAATGAGAAAACCTGAGTAAATTTCTCCCTTCTTTTTAGTAGAATGTAGCACATTATTTGTAATTCAGCATTCTAGCTCAGAAAGGTCCTGGCCTGTGCATATGTAGTGGTTTTGATAAGTTTACTTGAAGCTGTGAATCAACAGAGTTGTTTCCATTTGCAAGTAGCCAAAAAGGCCAACACAGCCTGGCTTAAACAATAGGAAAACATATCTGGAATTAATAAGCACAGAGCTTAATATCTAGCTTGGGTCACACCTTCACAGTGGTGGTGGCTGTGGTCATTCCCTCCCCCTCTCTGCTGTCTGATTGCCAGACTTGCCCTCAGCATGGTAGCTTCATGGTGACACTTTGACATTATCAGTCTAGCTGTCACACTCAAGACCTGTGTTGGACTGAGAAATAAAAGGACTTTGTTCCAGTATCTCCTATGATCATCAAAACCATTCCTGGTGCCCAACAGATTCAGGCACTTTCTTTACTAGTGCATGGAAGACTTAAGAAAGTTACCTGCATTGGCTTTGTCCCATCTTTTGAGAAAGGGGTTGACTAGAGATTAGGCTATACCTCTGTAGATCACTTTTATTGTCAAGTAGTGGACAGCCATGTACCCTTCCTGCCTGGCAGTAATATGGCACTTTTCTGTCTATCTGACACTTAACATACAGTGCCTGCCACATTCCAGTCATAATGAAGCCATAAGCCACATAACCCTTGCTTAATATTATGTGGATAAACTCTTCCAGAAGTTGCTTTTGGTCATGATGTTTTCTCACAGGAACAGAAAGAGAGTAAAGACACAAGGTGTCACTGTGTAGCCCAGGAATTTACTGACTAGGCCTGTAAACTCATTGAAATACTCCTGCCTCAACCTTCTAAGTGCTAAGATTATAGGCACACACTCCCACAAGCTGGCATTGATACATGGTGGACTTCCTTTCCAATTGTAAGAGCTGCACTCAATGAGCCACACACGACAGGCATTCCACAAACACCTAATGAAGAGACCACTTCCCCAGTGACACTCACACTGCTCCTGTGCACATGGTTGGTGGTAATGGGCTAATTGGCTTTGAGCTCATTTCTCCCCAGGGCTGAGGAATGGCACGCAGACAAAGAAGTTGGCACGACCCCTGTCAGTTCTGAGGGAGGCCTCTTTCAAATAGACCCTGTCATGCTCACATTTGCTCAGCGCCCTAAACTCGTTTAAACAAATAGAGCATACGAGAGAGACCTAGGCTTCTGAGAAATCATTTAGTTCCCCTATGGGGAATGTTAGCACATTCATTTCCTCCTCCCAGAGGGGAGTTAAAAAACAACAGAGAGTTCTGAGGCCCAGGATGCTGCAATTTAATTTACTCATTTACGCAGGCCTGTCTGCCACACTGAGAGGCCAGTATTCTCTAAGGGCTGTGGCAATTTGGGGGAGGGAAGATGCTGTCTTGGGTTTGAGAATCTTGTTCACCTGCCTTCCCGACAAAGCTGTCACAGTCCCTAGGCTTTGAGCTAGTGTCTCAATTCTTCCCTGTTACCTCCCAGGGGTAACTGTAAACAGTAAATTCCCTATTTGTGACCACATATTTTGCTTACATTCTAATCCCAGCAAATGGATACCATGTTACCACCTGAATATTAGGGAGGGACAGAGGAGCCAAGAGAGGACACAATGGACAGTTGCATGAAGGACCTTTGAGGCTGCTTACATCATTTCCCCCCCCCCCCCCCGCAAAAGCGAGTGAGAATAGGACAGCTGTGCCTTATAGCCAGAAGAGGCTTTAGCTACCTTAACTACTTTTGCCTTGAAGGATTTTTGCCTTCTATCTAGCTCCAATAGAAAATTTGACAATAGCACTAGTTTTCTTTATGTATATACAGTGAATGCATGAATGTGTTCATGCAAATGGGTGCTTGTGTTTGTGGAAGTACATGTACATACATATATGTGCTGAGGCCAGGACTTGGCATGGAGTGTCTTCTCTATCATTTTTTTTTGTTTGTTTGTTTGTTTTAAATTTGAGACAGGGTTTCTCTGTGTTGTTTTGGAGCCTGTCCTGGAACTTGCTCTGTAGACCAGGTTGGCCTGGAACTCACAGAAATCCTGCCTCTGTCCCCCACTCCTCACCCCAGTGCTAGGATTAAAGGTGTGCGCCACCAACACCCTGCTCCTCTATCATTCTTTGCATTTTATTTTCTTATTTTAGAGACAGGACTTCACTGTATGGTCCATACTAGCCTCTAAGTCACAGCAGTCTGCCTGCCTCTGCCCAACTGCATGCATGCCTTTTCTTTGTTTGAGACAGGGTCTCTTGTTGAACCTGGAGCTGCCCAATTTGGCTAGACTGGCTGGCTAGCAAGCTCCTGGCATCTATCTGTCTCTACTGCCCAATGCTGGGGTTACAAATGACACCACCATGCTTAGCCTTTTACATGGACTGGGAATCTGAACTCAGGCCACCATGCTTGTGTGTGTAGCAAACACCCAAACTTCATTTTTCTCAAGGGTCCTTAGAGTGAGGACAGATAGAGCTTCAGACCTGTGGTTTCTACATCCTTGTGACCAACAGATTATTGTTGAATATACTAAAAATACTTTATTCTGAACATATATAGATTTTTATTTTCTTGTCATTCACTAGTTGTATTGGGTATTATAAGTAATCTGGTGATAAGTTAAAGTCTATGGAAGGATTGCCAAAGTTTTATACATAAACATGCTGCTGCTTCTTGTGAGGGACTTGAGCATTTGTGGCTTTTGGCATCTTCAATAGCATGGCTGTGTACCTACCTACTAGTGTTGCCATAGAGATTAGGTGAGTTGATAGGGTGCTTGCCTAACATGCTTGAATCTTTGGTTCAATCGTCAGAAGTGAATAAACTAAATGTAGTGGCTGAGTCTGTAACCCCACCGCTAGAGAGGTAGAGGCAGGATGAACAGAAGTTCAAGGTCATCCTCGGTGATGTTTAGAGTCTGAGACCAGACCTATCTTGCTAAATGGGTAGAACCCCCCCCTTTTTTTTTTTTTTTTTTTTTTTTTGGCTGCTTTTATTGCTAAAATGTATTTAGTGATCTTTATGGAGCTGGCCTGCTCCAGCACTCCTGCTCTCGACAGAGAAGTCTTTCCACCTTCTCTCTTCTCTCTGCAATGGTCTTTCCCATATGATGTAATAAAGAAAGAAACATTGTGGTCCTGTAGTCCTGGACAGGGGACATAGGCTTGTATTCTGTAGGTATATAGCTTGGCCTAGTCTCTTGCCTCTCAGAGGAAAAAAAAAAAAAAAAAAAAAAAAAAAAAAACAATATAATTCCACAGGCTTCAATGCCTGAAAAACGTGAGACTCCAAATAGAATTCTCAGAGGTAGTGACTGCTATAAAATGGAGCCCTTCCCACTGAGGTGGATGAGGCCGAGTTTAACACTGCCTCCTTCCACCTGACCCCACCTTCTTCCTTAGGAGCCTTTGAATTTTATCGCAGCGATAATTAAATGAATGTGGCCATAGTAAACTTCCTGGCTTTCAGAGTGGTTAAAGAAGCTACTTGAGAGGACCACAGCATTTGGCTTGTTATTGAAACCCCAGGCCAGGAGTTGGTTCAGAGCTGATCAGGCTGCCAAAAATAAGGGTCCTTGCTTGAAAGCAGAGTGGCGGACCCAGACCAGGGAACCCATCCAGAATGGCAGCTTGAGAGGAAGTAGCTGGCTGCTTGTCCTGGAACCTCTTCTAGTGTTTAGAATGTTCTCTCTCATTAATCCTATTTAAAGCCCTGCTGCTGAGAGGGAAGGTGCAGAGTCCTGTTTCAACTTGAGCTGTGTGGTTCCCTTAGCGGCCTCTGCTACAAGGCCAGGCTCAGGGATTGGGGCGAGGGTGGGGGGGGGGTGGGAGTGGTGAGGGGGTGAGGGGGTGAGGGGGGGAGACAAAGGGACTCGAGGGCCTGGGCTGCTGCTGCTGGCTGTCAGCAGTGACACTCAGGA
Organism: Cricetiscus sungorus; assembly: GCA_030556225.1. NCBI lineage: Eukaryota > Metazoa > Chordata > Mammalia > Rodentia > Cricetidae > Cricetiscus > Cricetiscus sungorus. Next base: position 16,746,449 of record JANBXA010000097.1, read on the forward strand.
GAGAGGCTCAAGCTTTCTCTCCCTCCTTGCTTGCGGTTGACTGGTCAGCAACTGGCCCCCACTTGTCGGTTCTGCTAAAGAAGGGGTGTTGGAGAGAAGTGACTGACTCCATTGAAGTGCACGAGGGAGGCGGTGACAAAATAGGGGGCTCTTGTGCAAGATCTTGCCTGGGAAAGTCCCTCTCCCTCTGGGCCTGAGGAGGGCTCTAGCTACATTTAAAAGCTAAAACCAAAGCATTCTTCCTTGAGGGTTCTGGTGGAAGAATCTGATGTGGGGAAAGAGAATCTTCCCTGCCTCAAAACGCTGCTGTGGAATCAGCCTGCTATTAATAATGTAGGGCCAGCCATTTGCAGAGAAAGAACAGCAGGCCATGTTGACCTCTGTGTTACTATTTCTGAGAATCGAAAAGGACATTCCCTGTTCAAACTATCTCCTGGTAACTGACAGTCTACGGGCCAGCCAGAACCTATGGGCAGTGCAGAGGACAGCAGCTTTTCTGTGTGTCCGCATAGGATGCAATGCCAGGGGATTTGTCTGTAAAGAGGAGAGAGTGCCCTTTCCCATTTATATATCTCGTTGTGTGGTCACCAGAACCAAACAAAGTGATCCAGAATGCCTGGTTTGCAACCTCTTTATTCAAAGCAAGCCTTTAATCCCAAACACCCTGGAGGCAGAGGCAGGCAGACTGAGTTCAGCTAGCCTGGCAAACACAGGGAGTTCCAGGCTAGCCAGGGTTACATTGAAAAACAAAACAGAACCTTCAAGGAGCAAGTTTCCCTTGGACTATTATTTTGTTGTTTTGAGAGGGTTCTCGCTGTGTAGCCCTGGCTGGTCTTGAACTTCCATTGCGTCTATCTGAGTGCCTTCAGTACTGGGATTACAGGACTGTGCTACCTCACTGGGCTCCCTGGGACTTTTTAAAAGTTAGCATATGTTAATTATACATGATGATGGGTTCCATGCATATGATGAACTTTACCTTAGGCACTACAATTATCCTCTCTTGTTCCCTCCCACACCAGATCCCCTTCATGTACCTACCTTTGTATTTTCTTTTCTTTTTGTGACCCATTGTAATTTTTGGAATTTATTACAAGATTCTAGGTGGGAGATTATTTATAAGAACATGGGACTCTTACTAGGGAATTCTAATTGTTTGTCTCCAAAGATGCTCCTATAGAGAGAGGTCTTAGAAAACCCTTCTTCCTAGCAATTCTAGCCAGCAGTTGACAGAAAGCTCCCGTGCCATGATCAGACAAACACCTTGGCAAAAGCAAAATCTTCTAGTGTTGTCTGATGACTCAGGAGCAAGTGATATGCCAGTAGAAAATGTAACTTGGAAACTCAGGACAAACACTAGCTAAGTGCCCTTTGTAAAGGCACTCGCTTTTTCTGTATCTTGATTTTTTTCCCTCTCAAATAAAATAGGGATAAATAAATATACCTCTTGTTCACATTTGGCCTGCACGTAAATGAACCTAAGGGCTGCAAATGTAAGGTAATTTAGACGCTTGGGACTCTCAGGCTGTCCTTGATAAATGCCTATTTGGCGGTACTCCTGTTATCTTGATGCACAGCCAACTTCAGTATGATTTGCATTAAACTCCCACAATGCCAGGCACCATTCTCATTGCCTTGAAAGCAGTTGTGGAAAATATGCTATTTTAAGACTTAAAACTGGGAGGGAAAATACCCCAATGTGCATAAAGGAATAATTTAAGTGGATTGTACTCCAGAGGAAAGGAGAGACATTTATATTAACTGGTCAACTGGTACTTCATATCATGTAGCAAGGGGAATTGACTTGAAAAAACCAAGTCAACAGCTTCACTGTCGCTGAGCAGGGAAAGAGAGGGACACATACAAACTATCTTTAAAGGTGTCTCTGGGATGGCCATCAGGATATGGATCCTTCTAGATGTCTTTCTTCATTTCAAGAATTTTTCACTTTCAAAATGCAGAGTCTCTCTTTTGAATTCCACACTCCCATCCTCACCCCCTTAGAGCTGAGAAAACGGAAGAAAGAAATTCCACCAAAACAGTGATCCACAGAACAAGGCAGAAAACATGTATGTCACACCATACTTCCCCCATTTTTGACACTCAAACTGAAGCACACAGCATCCTAGAAACTGATGTAGCACCAGGTCACCCTGACCAATGTCTCACTCATGCAAGAATTCTCACCACATCACACACAGCAGGTAGTTATCCAACTTGTCTGGAAGGTTTGTGTTAACAAACAACTTGCTGCTCTCTGAGACAAATCATTCTAAGTTCTAGGGAGTTCAGGCAAATCAAAGCAAAGATCTTGCAGGGCCAGGCAGTGCTAGGCTGTAATATCAGGCACCTGGTAGGCTAAGGTAAAGGGACTGCAAGGTCAAGTGCCTGGGTAACTTAGCAAGACTCTGTCTCAACAGAAAAGATATAAAAAGGGACAGGGTTGTGGCTCTTTGGTAGGATACCTGCCTAGCATGCCTGAGGAAAGAGGCAAGGAAACTAAAGGTGTGTGTGTATGGGGGGGGTATCTTGAAATTTGTTTCTGTAATGTATATTCAGTGGCTTATTAGTAAAGGGGTAGTATAGCTCAGAAATGATTTAATGGTGGTTCCAGACCTAAAGAATGGGTCTATCAAGAACTGGTGGGTGAACTCAAGGCTTTGCCAAGTGTTTGGTCTTCTGTTCATTTGCACAACCCCAATAAACCTTCTTTCTGTAGATAACTCAGAGCCCCAATTCAGTCTACTTGAGACTTCTCCTTCTCAGATTCACATCCCTGTACACGTCATCACTGTGTGATGTGCGTCCTTCCTTCATTCTTCACCTGCTGCTCAGTGGTGTGTTAGGTGCTCCAAGCAGAGTAGCATACAAGGTGAATTTATGTGTCCATGTCTTCATGGGACTCCCACAATCAATGTAATCAGATATGCAGATGCTGAACAAATAAAACAAGGTGTGGTGGGTACAATGATCCAGGGGAGAAGATGACTTAAGTAAACCACTGTTTTAGTATCATGCATATCCACAAATGGTATTAGGGAAGGTACTGGATCTGTGTTCTTGCCAATAGGCAGCCTTCATGATTGGGTCCTATGTCATGCTGGGTTTTCATGCTTATTTGTGGGTTTGTTTGTTTGTTTTGAGACAGGGTTCCACCTTGGGGTAGTTACTTGTTCTATTGCCATGATGAAATGCCTGACTAAGGTGATTTTAGGAAGGAAATATTTATTTGGCTCATAGTTTTAGGATGTACACTCTGTCAAGATGGTGAAATCATTGTGGTGGGTGCCTTCCCTGTGAGGGCCTGCTGTGGGGACTTTCCAGCCTTCTTACTCTTAGTTCAGTAGACCAGAAGCAAGGTGATAGTGACCGGGCTCTACACCCCCCCCAAAAAAAAATCAGGAATGCAATTCCAATAGTTAGGCCCCACCTCCTCAAGGCTGCAAAACCACAACAAACAATGCCACCTGATGGAGATCGAGTGCTCAAACACAGGAAGCTGGCTTCTGGTACCCCAAGGTCAGATAAACTATTTGATATACAGTCAGAACTGTTTTTTGTTTTTGAAGGGAAATGCAGCAATTCAGAACTTGCTCAGATTCAATTTTACCTTTTGGGCTTCGGCCGGAAATTCTGGGCTCTGACAATCTTTTCTCTGGTCCCTTTCTTTGTTTTACTATATTATTTCTTTTTCTTGTTTTTGTTTCTGCTAACAAAGATACATTTGCAAGCACTAGGAACACAGTGGGGTTATCTCAGTTCCTAATAGTTTATTCATTAGGACCAGAAAAACTCACTGTGCGATCTCAGAGAAAGAACTGTTATTTGTAAATGAGGAGGTGACCACAGCAGCTGCAAAAAGGACAATGACTCTGGGGACCCATCTGCTACTGAGATATCCCCTCTTCCCTTTCATTTTCCTACAGACTTCCTTCTTCTGTCTGTAGTCTCTGTCTGTCTGTCTGTCTGTCTGTCTGTCTCTCTCTCTCTCCCTCCCTCCTCCCTCCCTCACTCCCTCCCTCCTCCCTCCCTCCCTCCCTCTCTCTGTTCCTCTCTCCTTTCCTCTCCCCATGGTTCCTACCTGTTGTTTTTTCTTTGTAGTCTGCTCTGTGCTATCAGCTGCACTTGCTCATTTTAAAAGCACAGAACAAATTAAGTCAGTCACCACTACCCAGAATCTTGCACCTGCATAGCATAGCCCTAGCTATTTAGATTAGACACTGTCCCTGATCTAATCAGCTACAGATGAGACGGTGACATCTTGTTAAAATCAACCTAGTCACCAAATGCCTAAGGAACTCTGGCAGGATTGGTGTGAGTGTGCAGACTGAAACTCACTGAAAGCGCCTGACTCCACAACTAGCTCTTCACTTATATTAGACATGACTCCTGGAACCACTTGTATTATGGTTCCTGAGCTTCATCCCTTTATGTCCCTATTTTGGACCTGGTATCTCCTCTTTCTCTTCCTGTGTGTGCCAGAAGCAAGAATCACAGTCCCTGACACTTGTCACTTGAGCTGGTGGAGATTTACTGCCTTTAATCTATTTGATGCATGTTGTAACAGGAATGCCTTGTGCACCAACAAAGATACTCTCCAAATGTGTGGTAGAATTGGCAGTCATTCATTTGCCTGCCATGTACCCTCTCTTCTTGTCTCTAAATCTATCCTTTGATGGCGGACCAAGAAGGGATACTCAGAGGGTATTCTCTGAGAGGGTGGAGGTATACAAATCCATGATCCCTGTGGTCAGACATTGTGACTGGTACTGGCTTTCATATTCTTAGCTATGCTAGAGTCATTACAAAAAGCTTTCTGTGATCAGGAGGGCAGATGAAGATCTCTAAGTATGAAATTAAAACACACTATTAGCCCTTATCCACAGGGGATCTGTTCCAAGATCCCCAGTGGATGATTGAAGCTATAAATATGTATATTGTATACATTTTATAATGCTTTCCTGTAAACATATACTTACAATAAAGTTTAATTTACAAATTGTACACAGAAAGAGATTGACAATAACTAATGAATAAATAAGGCAATTATAAAAAACACACTATAATAAAAGTTATGTGACCTTAGTCTCCCCCAACCCTCCACTAAGACAGGGTGTCATATGGCCATAAGACAGGGTCTCAAATGACCCGGGCTGCCTTGGAACTCACCATGTAACAATATAATCTTGAACTTTTAATCTTCCTGGCTCCATTCCCCAAGTACTGGGATTATAGGTTTTTCCACACCACTATTCCCAGTTTTATGTTGTACTGGGGCCTGAATCCAGGACAAGCACCCAGAGCAAACACACTATCAACTGAGCTACATTCCCAGTCCCAATATTTTCTCATACTGTACTTTTTTCTTATGAGAAATTAAAATACTGTGATGCCTCTGTTATGTAATGGGACGAAGTGGTACAGATGTTAGGATACAGTGTGAAGGTTGATATAGAGGGTTGCCAACACACAACTACTGTAATATCACAGCAGTCTATCAGATAACCAAGATGGCTACCAAATAACTTATGGGAAGGTAGTACATATAGCATAGTACATAGTATAAGATGTTTTATGTTCTGGTCAGGATGGGATGAGAAGGCATGAAATTTCATCTTGTTACTCAGGTACAATTTGAAAATTATGAATTACCTATTTCTGGAATTTTTCATGTAATATAACTTGGACTATAGTTGGCTGTGGGTAACAAAAATAGGTAAGGGAGAAACTCCTTTATTATACAAGGATAGAAATGGCTGTGAGAGGGCCAGCAAAATGTTTAAAAGGGTGAAAGTGTTCCTCGGGACCCACATAGTGGGAGGAGAGAACTGACTCCTACAATTTGTCTTCTGACCTCCATTTGTATGGTACAGCACATGCAAACACACAATAAATAAATGCATATAACAAAATTATTTTGAAGAGAAAAGGCTATATGTCTACACAGAGATTTTCTTTTAAAAATATATTTATTTATGATTGTCTTGAATTTTTAAAGGCACGGTTTCATGGAGTCCAAACTGCCTTCAAACTCACTATGCAGCTGAAGTTGCCACTGAACACTTGATCCCTCTGCCTCTGTCTTTCAAAGGCTGAGATTATTGATCTACACCACCCATCCTAGCTATTCAGTGATTTTCAAAGTAATGGATGTTTGTCACAAATGCAGTCTCAGGGAGGAGCCTCACACTGGGGACTGTCAGTCTGTGTTTTAGCAAGTATTCTATATGGTTTTGATGCATATATAGTTGGCAATTGCTACTTCTTCTACTGATAAATCTTTTGAAAAAAGTTACTAACTCTAATAAAGGGCAACATACATGTGCAATGTGCAGTCTAGATATTTATTTATTTATTTATTTTGGTTTTTTTGAGACAGGGTTTGTCTGTATTGCTTTGGAGACTGTCCTGGAACTAGCTCTGTAGACCAGGCTAGTCTCATACTCAAAGAGATCTGTCTGCCTCTGCCTCCTGAGTGCTGGGATTAAAGGTATGCACCACCAACACCCGGCATGCATTCTAGATATTTATAATAGCAACAACACAATTTTGTATGCGCATGAGTATATATACATATATATTAAAAATATCATGCTTGTATACTTGTATATAACCATGTGTGTTTTGTGTTCTCTAGAGTAATAGGACTCACAGAATGAATCTCTCTCTCTCTTTCTCTCTCTCTCTCTCTCTCTCTCTCTCTCTCTCTCTCCACACACATACACACACACACATACACACACACACACACACACACACACACACACACACACACACACGATGCCATATCTGGTACTCAGTGTTTGTCTCTGCTGTTGGCAGATCTGGCATCCAGCATTAGTTGTAGACAGGTCAGCCTTTGTGAGCAGAAGTCAGTGTTTTCAAGCCTGTGCATGGTTTTCTCTGTCATTATGGGCACTTTGTTGATGGCTCCACTGGGCAATCAATGTCAGGAATAACTGGGGAAAAAGATTTACTGTCCACAAACCGGGTCATCCTATCTATTTGATTATTGAACTCCTCAGCTCAAGTCACCTTTTGATGAGCATTTACATGGGACACAAGTATTGTCACATCCTTTGCCTTCACATAGATTTGGAGAGATCTATCCACATACTTCCTCAGATGTCTTTCTTACGAATTTTCCAATTGGAAAATTGTGCTCTTTCCAAGTCACTGACCATTCAGCCAATTTAAAGGGACCCTACGGGTGTCCATGAAGGGAAGCAAACTATAAAAGAGTGGGAATGAAAACTCAGTTTAGATTGACTTTATCTACATGGATCAGACTTAGAGAATTAATTCCCAAGAAATTTAAGCATAGTATAACTTAGAAGAAAAAAGACTTCTGATGTAATACAATCCCTGGTTTATAAGACAATAAAATTATATCAGAACTCAACTCAGGGCACACACCATTTCTTCCAGGAAGCTGGGTTCTAGAGATAGGCTATCTGTACTAGCTTAAGGGCCTAAGGAAGGGGCTTGACTCGGTCATACAGATAGTGTAGAGGTCATCTGAGCTATTAGCTACCTGTGATAGTGGTTGTGGGAATTTGGGGGAGCCTCTGGCTAAACAGATAATGTAAGGGTCATTTAGACTACTAGGTGTCTCTAGTCCTGGTTGCTGGAGCTTGGGAATTCCCTGACTACAAGAATCATTTAGATTACCAGCCATCTCTGGTACTAGTTGCACAGGCTTAATATGGCCTAACCCAACAGATAACACAAATGTTAATCACTTTCAATTTCCAGCTTTCTGGGTGGAAAAGCAGGGTTTTTTGTTTGTTTGTTTGTTTTTTGTTTGTTTTGTTTCTTTCATCTTTCCTATTGGAAAGACAATCCTGTGTGCTTAGTATTCCTGGTTTCTCTGGAGACCTGTGGGTGCAAGGTCCTTTGTGCTGCACCTCCAACACCAACCCATTGCCTACAGCTCATGAATCAGTGAACAGTCTCACATCTGGCTAAGTCTCCTGTCAAACACAATGTATGACCATGTGTACTGCCCAAAGTTCTGCCCACTGGGAAGGTTTTCCTTCACCAGTGTCTTTCAGGCTTGTCCTAGAAAGGGATGTAATACACCACTTCTGGGCGGTGACTGCATTACATGCAGAGCCCTAGTCTTCTCTTCCTCAGTCAACTGATTGGTGGTAGGACACACTTCATAAGGCTATATGTGCATGCACAACAGCAGAGAACACTGTAACGGGAGTGGCAAACATAAGCATTTGGGCAACTTCTTCATGTAACCTGCTCTGGCTTGATCACATACATACCACCTCCATTTGATAACAGACTGCTGCTATGCATGTCCCATTTTATGATTTAGTTGTTAAGATGACATCCAGCTCATGATGGGAAGCTCACATTGTACGGTAACTTGATGGTCAGTTGTCAAAAATTCAGCTTCCACTAAGGCCCAGTAGCAGGTCACCAGCTGTCTTCCAAAGGGAGAATAGTCGTAGATGATGCTAGAGGTTTATTCCAAAATCTCAAAGGTTTCTTCTGTGAATCACCTGCAGGGGCTCCAAAAGCTTCAAACAGCATCCCTACCTGCCAGTGATACTCCCAGTACCATCAGGTCTGCTGGATCACACGGTCCAAGTGGTAGAGCAGCCTGCATAGGAGCCCCGGCCTATTGAAGAGCCTCCTCCTGTTCCAGACTCCAAATGAAGCAAGCAGCTTTCTAAGTCACTTAGTATATGGGTCAGAGTAATACACCCAAGTGAGGAATGTTTGGTCTCCAGAATCTCAGTAGGCCCATTAAAGGTTGTTCTTCTTTCTTGCCGGGGGAACTCAGATACAATAACTTATCTTTTACCTGCATGCCCCAAATGACTGGGCTCTTAAGAATTTCACTGAGGGACATGGCCTTTGAATTTTGGTCAGATTTATTTTCTATCCTCTAAAGCCCTTGTATCTTATCCTGCTTAGTTGGTTCAATTAGTAAAACATCATTAATATAGTACATCAATGTGATGTTTTCTGGAAGAGACAATCAAGAGCCCATTTAACTATTCTACAGGACACAGAGAAAAATGACTGACCAACTGCCAATGCAGGCGGATGGTTTAAAATTTCCTGCATCACTGAGAAGTCTGTCAGACACACTGAGGCCTATGGACTGAAGATGGATGCTCCAACATTACAGAAGAATTTTGGGTGACTGCCCAGGCAGCAAGATGTCTCCATTAATTCTAAAGTTTATAGATAATCCTTCTGTGGTCTTTGATGGAGTTGAAGATAGATAGTTATGGTTATAATTTCATTAGTTATAATAAAAGATAAGTTACATATAAGACTTTATACTCACAAAGATAGGATAGTTGATAGGATAATTTCTTTAAATTTGTTAAATGTTTACGGACTAAATATTGTAATTATGGTTCTTGCTTAATAACTGTTTTGTTATGTATATTTTTACTATGTTAAAGTTAAAACCCTTCTTTTTATTTAGATAGAAAAGAAGCAATGATGGGGAATGTTATTCTGTATATGTTTATCTTATTGGTTAATGAATAAAACACTGATTGGCTGATTGGCCAGACAGGAGGTGATGTAGCTGGGCAGAATCAGAATATAAGCAGGGACAAACAGAAAATCGCTCTCTACGGAGATGCTGAGGAGTCAAAATGTAGCAGGCAAAGGAGTTCCCTGGTAAGATAAGACCATGTGGAAATATATGGATTAATAGAAATGGGTTAAATATCGAAACAGAGATAGCCAATAAGAAACATTAGCCAATGGCAAACAGCTTTATAACAACAACAACAACAACAACAACAACAACAACAACAACAACAACAACAAATCCTCTCTAAAAGTTATGGTATAGCTGAAGAATTACCATATCTGGTACAAAAGCTACAATTGGAGTCACTACCTGATTGAATATTTAATAGTCAACTATCATTCTCCATGATCCATTTGTTCCCTGGCACTGTTCAGACAGGAAAGTTAAAGGGAGATGTAGTGGGAACCTCCATCCCTGCATCTTTCAAGCCCTTGATGGTGGCACTAATCTCTGCAATTCCTCTCAGGATGTGATACTGTTTTTGATTCATTATTTTCTTTTGTAGCAGCAACTCTAAAGACTTCCATTTAGCCTTTCCAACCATAATAGCCCTCACTCCACAGGTTAGTGAACAAATGTGAGAATTCTGTCAATTTCTAAATATATCTATCCCAATTATATATTCTGGAATGGGGACAATAACCACAGGAGGAGTTGGGGGGCCCACTGGACCTAGTATGAGTATGACTTCAGTTAAAACTCCATTAACCACTTAATTTCCATAAGCCCCTACTTTAGCTAAAAGGTCACAGTATTTCTTGTGGTCTCCCAGAATTAGTGTTAACTCAGAATTAGCATCCAACAGACCTCCAGAAAGTCTAATTGCTTCCTTTCCTCTTGTGGTGAATTGAAAGAAAGCAGCCCCCCAAAGGAATGGCTCTATTTGAAATTGTATCACCGGTAGAATGGGCTTTGAGGTTTCAGTTGCTCAAGCTTTTCTTAGTGTGACACTGAGACCACTTCCTGTTGCCTGCAAGAGGTGGGATTCTCAGTTATTTCTCCAGAAATATGTCTGCCTGCCTGCAGCCATGTCCCACCATGATGATAATGGACTGAACCTCTGAACTGTAAGTGAGCCGCCCCAGTAAAATGTTCTTCTTTATAAGAGCTGCTGTGGTCATGGTGTCTTCACAGCAATAGAACCCTAAGACATCCCCCAGTGTATAGTTGCCTTGTGAGAAAGGCTAGAGGTTCCTTTAGAGATGGACTGGGGAAAGGCTAACAGTAAATGTTTTAGGTATTTTATGAAGGTCTTTCCTCAGGGGAACCTGGTACCTCTTCATTCAAGGGGTTCTGGATCTGCAAACTGGCTCAAGTCTGGCAACTGGCAATCACAGGTTGAGATTCCCTTTTGTCATGATTCCATGTAGTCTTTTATTTGTTTGAGAATTTTTCCATTTATATTGATCAAACAAAAGTTCAGTGGACTTCTTATCTATTTTATGCCTGGAAACACCATGATTGATTAGTCAGCATCAAAGCTCCATAGGAGTCAGTCCACCATAAAGTCACGCCACCTCTGCTGACATTATGGGCCAGGCCATTATGGACGTTGCTTTGTCTATACAACCCATTACACTAACTATAATCACATTGCCTTTGGCAATTCAGAGCTGCCCCTTGGCCTCTGCTACCTCAGGGCCCACTTAAACCTATTGAATTGTATCCATCTAACTGAGAATCAGCATCTCCAACCCTAAGGTATGGCACATAGAAAAGGGTGACAACAAATCTCTTCAAATGCGCTGGTGCCCTCTCTCCATTTTGCATCTTATAGGAGGATGACTGAAAGGCATTTTCTGTGCCTTCCCATTGTGAAGGCCTGAGACTGTGGAGCACAGTGTACCCACTCTAGCACTGCAATTTCCCTGAGCCTTAAAATCCCATTATCAACATTAAGCCAGGGTGTATCAGGCCTTAAACAACTCCTCTTCAGTAGGCCATTTTTTGACACATGTTTCAACCAATCATTCAGATAAACTTTTGACACCTTCTCAAACTGTGTGAGGGGGCTGGAGAGGTGGCTTAGTGTTCCTCCATTTCCCTTCAGAAAAGAGCAGGCTTCCTAGGAATATCAACCAAATAAAACTAAAAAGATGCATTAATACCAGATAAAAAAACCTCATATCTAGCCTGGGTTAGACAATCAACTAGGAAGAAACGAGTTCCAAGAACAGGCAAAAGAGTCAGAGACACCCCTACTCCCACTGTTAGTTTTACAAAAACCCAAACTACACAACCACAGCATGCATATAGAACACACACCAACACAGGATCCATGAAGATTCACAGACTCACACAGGATCCATGAATGCTGCTTGAGTCTCTGTGAGCCCCAGTGAGCTCTGGTTAGTTGACTTTGTGGGCCATATTCTCCTGCTTTCCTCAACCCCTCTGGCCCCTACAATCCTTCTTCAACCTTTTCTATGACATTCCCTGAGATCCTCCTGATGCTTGGCTGTGGGTCACTGTATCTGACCCCATCAGCTGCTGGAAGCCTCTCTGATGATGAAGATTAGATGAAGATTAGGCTAGGCACTGATTTATGAATGTAGCAGAATATCTTTTTTTTTTTTTTTTTGGCCAGTCATTTCTGGTCTGTGGGCCTTCTAGCTCCTGCTCCTGGGATCCAGGCAATATCAGACATGAAATCCCTTTCGTGGCTTGGCTTCAAATTAGATCAGTCATTGGTTGGCTGCTCCTGCAAGTTCTTAGCCACCATTGTCCCAGCACATTTTGCAGGCAGGAAAGGTTGTTAGCTAAAGGTTTTGTGGCTGGTTTGGTGTCCCAGTTGCACCACTGCCAACATTGCCCGTTACAGAAGATGGATAGCTCAGGCTCCATTTCCTCTATTACTAGGAATCCTCACTAGGGTCACCCTCATAGGTTTTAGAAAGTCTCCATTACACTAGGTTTCTATATGGCTCCCCAAATGCCTCCCTATGCCAGTAACCTCTCCCTGTATTCACCCTTTCCATCCTTATCTCCCCATCTGATCTTCTTGAGAACTCTGTTTAGACCTTTACCCCATTTTTTAAAAAAGACTATTTGGTTCATTGATGTCTAGTTTTTGGGGGTCCTTTATAAATTTTGGATATCATTAGTCCTCTGTTGGATGTAGAGTTAGTGAAAATGTTTCCTACTCTGCAGGATGCTATTTTGTCCTATTTGATTGTGTTCTTTGCCTTACAGAAGCTTTTCAGTTTCATGAGGTCCCATTTATTGATTGTCAATCTTAGTGCTGGTACTGTTGGTGTTCTGCTTGTCTTCTTTGCTGATGCATTCAAGGCTATTCCTTACTTTCTCTTCAGTACAGTGATTCTGGTTTTATGTTGAGGTCTTTGATTCACCTGGACTTGAGTTTTGTGCAGGGTAATAGCTAAGAATCTATTTTCATTTTTTCTATGTGCTGACATACAGTTAGAACAGCATCATTTGTTGAAGATGCTTTCTTTTTCCCATTTTGTATTTATGACTTCTTTATAAAAGCTCAAATGTCCATGATGTTTGGGTGACACTCTGCCTCACCCCGCCCCTAAACCATGCTTAGTCTCAACAAGCCCAAGAAATGGCTGTACTTAGACAGCCTCTTAAGGAAAGGCCATGTGATTTTCCAGTTCCTTTTTCCAGTCTCCCCTCTGGGAGCCAGAAGTCCAACTGGGAACATTTTATTCATTAAACACAACTTTTAATTCTTAATTCGGCTTGGTTTGATTTGCTGTGTTGGTGGAGAAACCTAACATCAGGATGCACACCTTTCACATAAGTATGTGGATTTACATTGGGGTCTTTAAAACAATTCCATTGATTAACCTGTTTGGTTTTTATGCCAACATAATGTGAATTATTATTACCATAGATCTGTTGTACAGCTTGAAATCAGGGATGGTGTTAGCTCTGAACTTTCTTTTATTCTACAGAAGTGTTTTAGCTAGCCTGGCTTTTTTGATTTTCCACATGAAATTGAGTATTGCTTTTGGTAGTATGGCCATTTTTACTATGTTAATCCTGCTAATCCAAGAGTTTGGGAGATCTTTCCATCTCCTGATATCTTCTTCAATTTCTTTCTTCAAAAACTTGGAGTTATTGTCATATAAGTCTTTTACTTTGTTGGTTACAGTTGTCCCAGGATATTTTATATTATTTGGGGCTGTGGTGAAAGGTGTTCTTTCCTTCATTGCTTTCTCAGTCCACTTATCATTTGTATATTGGAGGCATACTGATTTTTTTGGTTTGTTTTGTTTTTTAGTTTATCTTGTATCCAGCCACCTCAGTAAAGGTGTTTATCATCTGTTCCCTTGTAGAAGTTTGGAGTGACCTATGTAGACTCTCTTATCATCTGCAAGTAAAGATACTTTGTTTGATTCCTTTTCAATGTGTATACCCTTGATTTACTTCAATTGTCTTTTTGCTTTAGCTAAAACTTCAAGTACTATATTGAGTAGCTATGGAAAAAGTAGACAGCCTGTCTTGTTCATGATTTTAATGGAATTGGTTTGAGTTTTTCTCCATTTAATTTGATATTGGCTGTAGGCTTGCTGTAGGTTGCCTTTAACTCTGCTTAGGTATATCCCTTGTATCCTTAATCTCTCCAAGACTTTTATCATGAAGGGATGTTGGATTTTGTCAAAGGCCTTTTGGCATCTAGTAAGATGATCATATGGGTTTTTTTTCTTTCAGTTTGTTTATATGGTAGATTACATTGAATAATTTTTGTTTATTGAACATCTCTATACCACTTAGATGAAGCCCACTTGATTATGGTAGATGATCTTTTTGATATGTGCTTAGATTCAGTTTGCAAGTATTTTTTGCATCTGTGTTCATAAGAGAAATTAGTCTGTAATTCTCTTTCTTTGTTGAATCTTTGTGTGATTTGAGTATCAGGATGATTGTGGCCTCATAAAATAAATTTGGCAATGTTCTTTCTGTTTTTATTTTGTGAAATAATTTGAAAGTCTGGTGGAATATTGTACTAAAACCATCTGGCCTGGGATTATTTTTGTTGGGAAACTGTCTCTATTTCCTTAGAGGTTATGGGTCTATCCAGAAAATGATTTTTTTTTTTTTTTAGGCATTTTAAAGTATGACCAAGTGTTTATTTGAATTTCAGCAATGTCTGATGCTATGTTCCCCTTTTCATTTCTGACTTTGTTAATTTAGATATTCTGTGTCTTTTGGTTAGTTTGAATAAGGGTTTGTCTGACTTGTTGATCTTCTCAAAGAACCAAGTCTCAGTTTCACTGATTCTTTGTATTGTGCTCTTCCTATTTAATTGATATCAGCTGTCAATTAGATTATTTCCTGCCATCTACTGTTTGCATAAGCTTGGCGCTTAGTAGTAAGAACTTTCCTCAGCACTGCTTTCATTGTGTTCCATAAATTTATGTATACTGTACTTTCATTTTCATTGAATTCTAGAAAGTCTTTATTTTCTTTCTCTCTTGACTCAGTAATCAGTAAAGAGTTGGTAGGTTTATATGACTTTGTTGGCTTTCTGTTGTTTCTGTTGCTGAAACCAAGCTTTAATTCATGGTGATCTGATAGGATGCAGGGGGTTATTTCCAGTTTGTTGTATTTATTGACACTTTCTTTGTTACTGAGTATGTGGTCAATTTTTGTGAAAGTTATGTGGGGTGCTGAGAGGTTATATTCTTTAGTGTTTCAGTGACACATTCTGTACATAGATTTTTGGTCCATTTGGTTTATAACTTCTGTTAGCTACCGTATTTCTCTGTTTAGTTTTTGTCTGGATGATTTGTTCATTAGTGTGAGTGGGGTATTGAAGTCTACCACTATCAATGTGTGTTTTAAGCTTTAGTGATAGCTCCTTTACAAACATGCATGCTCTTGAGTTCAGGGCATAGATGCAAGAATCAACACATCATCTTGGTGGATTTTTCCTGTGATGAAGATGAAATTTCTTCTTCATCTCTTGATTAATTTTGGTTGGAAGTCTACTTTCCTAGATATTAGAATAGCTACACTACCTTGCTTCTTGGGTCCCTCTCTTTTTCCAACCCTATACTCTGAGGTAATGTCTATCCTTGATGTTGATGTGTGTTTCTTGTATGCAGCAGAAGAATGAATCCTATTTTCACATCCATTCTGTTAGTCTGTCATTTTATTGGGGGATTAAGTCCACTGACAATGAGAGATATCAATGACCAATAGTTGATAATTACTGTTATTTTGTTATTTTGTCAGGGTGTGTGTGTGTGTGTGTGTGTGTGTGTGTGTGTGTGTGTGTGTGTGTAGAGTTTATTTGTGTAGCTCTGACTGTCCTGGATTAGCTCTGTAGACCAAGCTGGCCTTGAATTCACAGAAATCCACCTGCCTCTCCTGGCTTTGTATCTATATGGGTATCTCCTTCTTTAGGTTAGAAAAATTTTCTTCCTTGGTTTTGTTGAAAATATTTTCTGAGCCAGGCTGAGTGGCACATCCTAGCACTAGGGGGGCAGAGGCAGGCAGATAAATGAGTTTGAGGCCAGCCTGGGATCCACAGGGAGCTCCAGGCAGCCATCTGATTGGTAACAGAGATGGCTGCACAATTGCAGCTTCTATTCTCCCACTCTCCTTCTTCCTGAGAAATTACATTTGGACAGGACACCCATATATTTCACACAAATGATTCAAATCTAGAAAACGGCAGTCCGTCTAGGGTCATTTTAAAACTCATTAAAATGCCACCACAGCAGCTCACACCTATAATCTCAGCACTTGCATGGCTGAGGCAGGAAAGTAGTTATTAATTTGAGAGCACAATAAGCTACATAGTGAATTTCAGACCTGCCTGGGCTCCAGAGGGACACCA
The DNA here is from genome assembly GCA_030556225.1 of Cricetiscus sungorus. Classification (NCBI taxonomy): domain Eukaryota; kingdom Metazoa; phylum Chordata; class Mammalia; order Rodentia; family Cricetidae; genus Cricetiscus; species Cricetiscus sungorus. Next base: position 16,762,837 of record JANBXA010000097.1, read on the forward strand.
TATCTCCAAAATCCTAAACAAACAACTACTGAAAAAAAAACAAAAACAAAACAGAAAACTTCTTTAATACAAGCGTGGAAGCTCATTGGTCATAATTACTTTTTGGTACTCTCAATCCCTGTCCCACATTGTATGAATGTACACATGAAGTTTAAGGAAACCCAGCAGCTTTGTTTAAGGAAATGGAGAGGAGGCGGGGGGGGGGGTAGGGGGGGATGGCAATGCATAAGATCCTCAGCAAGTGCCCCATACCCAGGAAGAGCAGCTAGCATTTCCTTTGATTGGACAGTGGGCAGTGTTTGGCCCATGTTTCTGGCTTGGATAGGCAGCATGGATTCCTTCCTTCCTTTTCCTTTCCTGAGAGCACAGCTGAGTACGGAAGGAAGGAAGGGAAATGAAATAAACATTCCTGCTCCACAGCCCACCAGGGTCACTGCATTCACAGGGCTTCTGAGTCACAGTTGACGCCTTTGTGTCATCAGCCCAGGCACTGGATCTGTAAGTGTAAATAAAGGCAGGGGAGGGCAGGGAACTAGTCTCCCAGTAACATTTTGTTCCAACTCACAGTTTAATTTTTTTAAAAAAACTTTATTTACTTTCTACATACAAGCAAGCGTGTGTGCTCGCATGCACACACACACACACACACACACACACACACACACACGAGAGAGAGAGAGAGAGAGAGAGAGAGAGAGAGAGAGAGAGAGAGAGAGACTCTACCCTGTGGGCCCTGGAATCAATCTCCGGTCATCAGGCTTGGCAGCAAGCACATTTGCCCTCTAAGCCCCCTTTCCTTCCCAAACCCACAGCTTTTAGTCGAAGCCCTCTGGTCAGTGGTGATTTCACAGGCCCAGTCTGGCCTGTGTGCCACCTTCAGTGTAAAGTCAAAATTATAAGGCTCCTTTCAGGGAGGTGTTTTGACAAGTTAAAGCATCCCTCAGTGAGTCTCCTAAGTGCTCCCCTAGAGCACTTTCAGGCAGTCCTCCATCTTCTAGAGCATGTGTTCCTCTAGCCAAATAAAGCGGCTGGGAAGAGACAGCAAATGTCACCCCATTAGATGTGTGGGGTATGTAACTCAAGAGCTGGGGCTTCAGTTTTGCCCAGGGCATTTCAAGAGCTCAGTTTATACCCTTCTACCAACCTTGTCTTACAGATGCTCTGATATTGGACTCCTTGCTTAACACAATCCTTGCTTCCCACAATGGTTCTTGTAAAAACCCAGAACCATGATTTCTTTTTTCTTTTTCTTTTTCTTTTTCTTTTTTCTTGTTTTGGTTCTCAGTTTATTCTGTTTTCAACCCACTGAGCAGTTTCCTCCTCCTTGCAACACCTCTACAAACCATGTGTCAAAAGGTGAAATGCTTGATAGTTTCTCTCTCTGCTGGGTGGGAAGGCAATGGCAAGGAAGCACAAAGTTGAAACTCAATCCATCATTGTTTAGCTTTGTGGGTGGGACAGTCACAAAGGAATACAGATAAAATTGTCTCTATTAACAGTGAACGATCTTCCTAAGACTTGGCAAATGGCTCAGAAATGTAGGGTTTTGTTGATGTGGTTATTGCCAGTTTTCTATAGTGAATAATCCCACACAATAAATGACTCTTTCGGTCCATACCTATGTAATATTTTACAATGAAGTAAAGTGACATGCACATTTGTGTTTGCACCCGAGGATGTACATTAATTGGTGGCTAAGCTTTCATGATTATTCATCTTTCTTTTGTATTGATCTCGACGTGGTAACTAGACCATGACCTTCTTTAGTGTTGGAACTTGTCCTGTGGAACATTGCAATTTTTATTTACTTAATTATTTATTCTTACTGCCCAGTGGTCAAATGCTGAAACTGTGTTCCAATGAAGGTATCTTGATGGGGTTTGAATGTAAGTATCCCTATAGGTTTATGTGTTTGAAGAGTGGGTTCCCAGCGGCTACTCTTGGAAAAGGCTCTAGGACCTTCAGGAAGTGGAGCCTTGCTGGAGAGAATGAGTGACTGAATGGTAGTGGGGCTTTTAGTTTTATATATAGTCTGTCCCTACTTTCTCTTCACCTCTCTCTGCTTCTTTACTGTAGATTCAATGTTACTGGATGAGAATTAGAGCTTTAAAAACAAAATCCCAGCCCTGTCGTAAGAGCCAGCCTTGCCTGCAGCTCCCTGGCCTAAGTGCGTCTGCCCACATAGAACATCTGATCTCGAGGCCTGCTCCAGCAATGGCCACCATGGGACCGGGCCTTAGTGAACCACGAGAATGTCATCAGCTGTCCCTACCTGGGTGCCAGCACCAAGAAGGCCCAGAGCACTGTGGAGAGGAAATTGCAGTCCAGTTTGTGGACATGGTGAAGGGGGAAGTCTCTAACAGGGGTCATAAATGCGCAGTGCCTTCTCTCCACACACCCACCAAGCCTTGGATTGGTCTGGCAGAAGCGCTGGCACACTAATGCATGCCTGGGCTGGCTCCCCTAAAGGGACCATCCAGCTGGTGACGCAAGGAACATCACTGAAGAATGTTGGAACCTGCCTGAGCCCAGCAGTCGTTGTCGGCCTTCTGAGGGAAGCGTCAAAGTAGGCAGATGTGAACTTGGTGAACGCTAAGCTACTGGTGAAAGAGGCTGTCCTCACTGTCACCACTTTCCACAGCCCTGTGGTCCCAGGGGAGCAGGGCAGTGAGGAATGCCTCCTGACTGTGGCCCTGGCAGGTGCCCCCTACCAAGCTGTGGGCTTGGTCCAGGGCGCCACACGGATGCTGCACGTATTCCATGGAGCTGTCTTCAGGCCAGAAGTGCCACCACACAGGAGCTGGGCCCTGCTCATGTTCCGGGCTCAGTCCTCCAATCCTGTAATGCTGCCCACCGTGATTGGCCTCCTGGCGGAGGCAGGTGTGCAGCTGCTTTCCTACCAAACTTCCAAGATATCTGATGGAGAGACCTGGCACGTCATGGGCCACTCATCCCTGCTGCCCAGCCTGGAAGCATGGAAGCAGCATGAGTCTGAGGCCTTCCAGTTTTGACCCTGGGGCTCAGAGGCATCAGCCTCTCAGATCTTTCTGAAGAAGCCCATTCGCTGTGATCTATAGAGGGAGGAAATCCATGTTCCTGGTTCAGAATCTGGGCACATGCCTTAAATAACATCTAATATAAAAAAGTTCTGTCCTTACGTCTTTTGTTAGACTTTGAGGGGCTCCAAAGGCCAGCCAGCATGTCCTTTCTAATATTTTTACCTATGTGGTGCTAGGAAATAGACTCAAGGCCTTGAATGTTGTAGGCAAACACTCTACCACTGACCTACATCAACAGCTCTACAGTTTGATTTTTAAGAGTAATTTACTTTTATTATTGGGATCCAGAAGAGTGTCAGATCTGAAGCTGGAGTGACAGGTGGTTGTGAGCTGCCCCATGTGTTGTTGAGAACTAAAGACCCCTGAACTAAAGAACAGTAAAATCTTCTGTTATAATTGTACATCTTCTAGGGATACAGTGATATATTTTGACACATGATTACAACAGGAATTGGACAAATCTGAATAATTAGTACCTTTAGTTTTCTCACAAATAATTAACTGATAACATTTTTATTTAATGAATGAGAAACCTTTGTTTGTTTGCTTTTTTTATAAATGTGGATTTAGGAATGCAATGTAATCTACTAAATGGCAGTTTTCATTAAGATGTGATAGAATATGTGTAATGTTCAACCACTTGAAATGCCTATTGATTATATTTTTGCCTGTAGTAGTTTCAGATTGTATAGGAGAATGAATCTTATGCGAAACCACAGGAAAACAAAGATTATGGGTCATTCATCACCAGTCATATCCTCTCAACAAATCATTCATTCATGTATCCCCACATTGTCCATCCTTACATGAAGATCAGCACTCTAGATGCTCACTGGGACACAGAAGCGACAGGTACAGACTCTGATCCAGGGGCTCATAGTGATGGTTGTAATAGAAGATACATAAGGATGCATATAATAAATGGAATTCTGGCTGGGCAGTGGTTGTGCACGCCTTTGATCCCAGCACTTGGGAGGCAGAGGCCAGCAGATCTCTGAGGCTATCCTGGTCTACAGAGCTAGTTCTAGGACATGCTCCAAAGCAATACAGAGAAACCCTGTCTCCAAAAACCAAAGAAGAAAAAAAGAAAACAACAGCAATAAAAGAAATGGAATTCTGACTGAATTGTAAGAGAAAAGAGATTTTCTTTCCAACAAACAATATGAGCATTTCTCATCATGGGGCTTTTTAAAAGATAGACAACCTGTCTATGTTAAAATATTAGAGACAAGAAAAATATTTCATAAAGCTAGAACAAAGTATGAGACGAGAGTCTTAGGGAAAGGGTGGGAGAAGCTGGAAAATTGTGCTTCACGAATACTAACTAGGAATGAGTCAGCTAGAATGCAGTGGAAGGTCATGGCAGAATGAGGTGAGGGTCTCAGGAAATGGCTCAATGGGAGAAGGGCTTGCTGCCCTAGTTCCAAGAGCAGAGTTTGGATCCCTACTTTTGACATAAAGATTAGGATCTCAGCACTTGAAAAGCAGAGTTTCCCAAACTTGAGCTGGCTAGATGGCCTAGCTGAAGCAGTATTCTCAGGGTTCTATGGCAATAACTAAAATGTGAGGACTGACTGTGGAAGACAGACATGGTGCTAGAGAAGGGGCTGAGAGTTCTACACCTTGATCACCACAGGCACCAGGAAGTGAACTGTGTCTCACACTGGGTGAAGCTTGAGCAAACAGGACCTCAAAGCCTGCCTGCTACAGCGACACACTTCCTCCAACAAGGCCACATCTGCTTCAACAAGGGCTTCCTAATAGTGCCACTCCCTATAGGCCAAGCATTCGGGCACATGAATCTATGGGGCTATACCTATTCAAACCACCACACTCCAATCCCTGAATCCAAAGACTTGGAGTCTTAGCATAATGTAAAAAATGCAACTTCAAAGTCCCCACAGCCTATAACATCTTTAAAAGTCCAAAGTTCAAAATCTCTTCTGAGACTCATGTAATCTGTTCATTGAAATCCCCTATAAAATAAAAACAAACAAACAAACAAACAAAAAAATGGTCAGATGTTGGTGGCGCATGCCTTTAATTTCAGCACTCTGTAGTCAGAGGCAGGTGGATCTCGGCAAGTTTGAGGCCAGCCTGGTCTATAGAGTGAGTTCCAGGACAGGCTCCAAATCAAATCAATACAGAGAAACCATGTATTGAACACCCCCACACACACACCAAAAGAAAAAAGAAAAATAGATCACATACTTCCAACATAAAATGGCATGCATTACCATTCCAAAACATACAGAAGGATGTGTAGTGAGGAAATAATGGACAAAAGCAAGACAAAAACCAGTTGGGCAAGCTTCAAACTCTTCATCTCCATGTATGATATCAAAAGGCTCTTCAGATCTCTAATTCCTTTCAGCTTTGTTAACAGCAACACACTTCTTTTTCTTGGGTTGGTTCCAGTCCCCATTAGCATCTCTCCTCAGCAGGTATCCCATGATTCTGGCATCTTCAACATACTGGAGCTCCAAGGCAATCCAGGCTTCACTTTCACAGTTTCACACAATGGCTTTTCTATTTGAGGGGCATTCCTGACATATGCCTGACCTCAGCAGCTTTTCTTAGTCACAAAAGGAGATTTCTAACCCCTTTTTTCTGTCTTTGATTCTAAAGTCAGAACCACATGCCAACGTTGTCAAGTTCTGCAGTTTTCTAGGGCTGGAACATGGCTCCCTCATTCAATTACATCTTCACCAGCTTTCTGTTTTTGATGATTTCCTTCACTACCTAAGTTTGACTGTCCTAAAGCAGATGTAGACCATTCTGGCATCAAACACAAAGATAAGCCATCTTCTGCCTCTGGGGTACTGGGATTAAAGGTGTGCACAACCACACCCAACTCTAAATTTTTCTTTAATTTCTTTTCACAAATTGGAAATTCAGTTGGGTGGGATCTTGCCCTGAGGTCAGCACACCCTTTATTCCTTTTTCTAATCTGTTTTTCTCCTTGAACAAATGGCATAACTTCCTGGTAGTCCTTTTCTTTTGACATGTGCACTTTGTGCTTTTCCTTGCTTAGCTTGTGCCTTTTCATTATAAATCTTCATTAGAGTTAACACTAATAACCACATAACTAGACTGTTTTTGAGATTCCCTCTGCCAATGGAATTAATTCAAATCTTTTCACTTTAGCTTCAGGTAGACTCTTTGGACAAGGGCAAAAGCAACCAGATTCATCCCCAAACATCACAAGAATGAACTCTCCCATAGCGACTTAGCCTTCCCACACCAATCATTTATCAAGAAAATGCCCTATAAACTTGCTGACAGGCAATCTTATGAAGGCATTTTCTCATACTGAATTTATTCTCCTCTGAAACATCTAGAGTCAGACCCCCACATTTCAAATCATCCTCAGTGCCACTGTCTTCCATGCTCCTAGTAGGAATTAAGTCCCACTTAAAATGTTCAACTGCTTTTGTGACCCAGAGTCCCAGTGTACAAATCCCTCCAAACAAAAACACGGCCAGGCCTATCACGATAATACCCAGTTCCTGTAACAACTTCTGTCTTAGGCTGTGAAGAAACACCATGACCATGACAACGGTTATAAAGGAAAACATTTAATTGGGGCTGGTTTTCAGTTAGAGAGGTTTAGTTCATTATCATCATGGCAAGAAGCAAGGCAGCATGAAGGTAGACACGTTGCTAGAGAAGGAAAGGAGAGTTCTACATTTTGATTCACAGGCAACAGGAATTGAGCTGTGTCTCACACTGGGCAGTTTGAGCATATGAGACATCAAAGCCCACCCCCAATAGTGATATACTTCCTCCAGCAAGCCCATACTTATTCCAACAATGCCACACCTCCTAATAATGCCACTCCCTATAGGCTAAGCATTCAAATATAGGAGTCTATGGGGGCCACACTTATTCAAACTGCCACATTAGTTTAGGCATTTATTGTCCTTTTGCTACTCTTGGATTTCTATAGTGTTAAGAATTTTGTATTTTACCATGTGTATTACTGGAAAAAACAATGTACAATTTGTTGAGAAAAAAAAATGGCTGCAATCCCAGGGTGACACCTGTCTATATAGTGAGTTTAAAGCCACCTTGGGATACTTAAGACATTACATAAAAATGAAACAAAACAAAAAACAAAACACCCAATAATAACAAAAGAAGAATTTCAAAGGATGCTGTTGAATCTCCTGGAACTGAAAATATAGGTAGTTGTGAACTACCATGTGAATTCTAAATGCTGAACTAGGGTTCACTATAAAAGCAGCAAGTACTGCTGACATATCTTAGAAAATATTTCTTTATGACAAAATTAGAATGTTTATAACAAGATTTGGGAAGATGATTCAGCAGTTAAGAGTATTTCGCAAGTATGAGAACTGAGTTTGAATCCTCAATACGTAAAAATCTAAACATGGCTACAACCATCAGTGACTCACTCCATCATTAGGGAATAAAGACAGGCAGATCCTGATAACTAGCCGACTAGCCAGTCTAGCACACTGTAAGCTTATGGCTCAGTGAGAAACCCTGTCTCAAGGCAATAAGATAGAGAGCAACAAAAGGAGATACCAGAGGTCCGTCTGCCACATTGTCCACAAACTGGTGTACACACCCACACTCACATACATGCATTACAACGCACATATACACACAGACACATCCATACCTACACTGAAATACATATAATACATAGTTAAAATGAATATAAAGAATATTTTCTCAGGGTTTTTTTTTTTTGGCCTTGAACTCACAGAGATCAGCCTGCCTCTGGCTCCTGAATGCTGGGATTAAAGGCAGCACCACCACTGCCCAGCTTGTCTCAGGGTTTTTATTGATGTAATGAAACACCAAGGCAAAGAACAACATGGGGAGAAAAGAGTTTATTTTTTCTTACTCGCTTATTATAGTCTATCACTGAGAAATGTCAGAGAAAAAATTCAAAGCTGGAACCTGGAGATAGGAGCTGAAGTAAGTGCCACTGAAGAACACGGCTTATCATCCCTCTTGTTATGGCTTCCTCAGCATGCTTCCCGATACCACTCAGGACCACTTGCCCAGGGGTGGCATCTCCCATAGCGATTTAGCCTTCCCACACCAATCATTTATCAAGAAAATGCCCTATAAACTTGCTGACAGGCAATCTTATGAAGGCATTTTCTCATATAAGATATCTCTTCCCAGAAAATTCGGACTTGTGTTCAACTTAACAACAACAACAAATGATTCAGGACACATCATTTTATTTACATATATGTGTATTTGCCTATTTCTTTTATATATGTACAAGTGCACATATGCACATTGGCAGTCAGAGGTCAGTCTCAGAAAAGCTGTCTGTGACAATTGTTCTTCGTTGTCAGCTTGACTGTATCTGGAATTAGCTATAATTGAGAAATGGATTACACTAGTGATCTGGATCTTGAGGCTAGAAGGTGCACCTTTAATTTGGGCCCACCTTCTTCTGGAAGGACAATGGAAGAAGGAAGGGGCATGTTGCTTCTTCTCCTGCTTGTTCTCACCTTGCCTGCTCATCCATTTCTTCATTGGCATCTACATCTTCAGGATTCCAGCATATATAGAAGACTAGCGGAGACAGCCAGCCTTGTGGGACTGAACCAGAAATCCACTTGTCTCTTCCTCTTCAGTTGTGCAATTACAAGCTCTTGCTACCATTGCTTTTGGTGGATTTGGGAGAATGAACTCAAGTCCTATTGCTTACACAGAAAGCATTTTACTGACTGGCCTGTTACCAGCAGGTCCCCCCCCCCCCCTGCCGCCGGTCTGGTCCTGCCACCACACCAGCCCCCCAAAACATGCAGAGACTCTGTATTTGATACCATGCTGTTGGCAAGTTACTATCATTGTTTATTGGCTAGCTCTGTCTTAATGATTAACCCTATCTACTATTCTAAGTATTTCCACGTGGCTCATCTTACCAGCCAGAGCAGCTGGCATGCTACCTCTCCAGGCTCTCCATGTTGACTCCTCCTCCCTACTTCCTCTTTCCTCCTTGTCTCCTAGCCCCGCCTATCTTGCTTTGTCATTGGGCCACAGTGCTTTATTCATTAACCAGTATGAGAAACATATTTACAGAATAACATCTCCCATTGTTAGGATGAAAAACTTTAGCCTAATTCTCCAGTGAACCCAGGAAGCTGGGAGTCTTAAATCCCAAGCTGACGGTCACCTACTTTAATGTTTATGGCAGACTGTGAGTGAATGAACACCCAGAAGCCTATGCGAAATCAGTCTTCCTGGGCTAAGAGCGAGGTTGGATACTTTAAATTAATTGGTCCGCACTGGATGCTACAAGGTGATAGGTTCACGATGCGCGGGCTTTGTTGTAACCCTATAAAAGCTGTCTCAATTCTGTGCCAGTGGTCGCTCAGCCCTCTACCCTGCATGGCGTATGGCTGATGGCCCCAGTATACTGGACTGTAAAGGACCTCATGCATTTGCATCAAGACCGCTTCTCGTGAGTGATTTGGGGGGGCTGCCTTTCCTGAGTGGGAGCACGAGGGACCACGCTCTTGCGGGTCTTACACCATCACTGTCCTATCTCCCTGGCTCCAGGAATCTCATTTTTATTAAATTTAGTTTTATAATTTATATAATTATATATAAATTTTATTAATTTATATTTACAAAAAATGGAATCATCATATGTAATAAAGTTGTCATAGTATTAAAATGGCAGGTTGTTTCTATTTGTGGTTCTGGGTTGGGCAATGTGTTCCAAGGATCAAACCCAGGTTATCAGTCTTGACAGCAAACTTTACCCACAGAGCCACCTACCTGGCACAGACAAAAGAATTTGATGGTATAATTCCCATGGATTGTTTCATTGATATTATTGTGTTACATACACAAGATTATACGTGATGCTTGCACAGGAAAAAGAAATTTCTGATATGACCAGCTATTGGAAAATCAGCAGTCTTGAGGATATGCCCTGTATTCAGAATGTGGTAGAGAATACAAACACACCAGGGAAAGGAGTCAAAGTCAATGTTAGAAATGGAGATGCCTGAGAAACTTATGGCTGGAGAGACTTCCTAGAGAAGACAGCCCAGAACCGTATTTTGATGGATTTAAGAATTCGGAATAGTAGCAACAATGCCAAAGGCACAGTTGTGGCTGTAAGTGTTTTGCTGTCATAGAGGTGGGGTGAACTTCTATCATTTGGGCTATTAAGAAAAATAAGGGGAGCTGGGCAGTGGTGGCACACACCTTTATTCTCAGCACCCAGGAGGCAGAGGTAGGTATATCTCTGTGTGTTTGAGGCCAGCCTGGTCAACAGCATAAGTTTCAGGTCAGCCAGAGCTGTTACACAGAGAAATCCTGTCTTGAATAATATAAAAAGAAAGAAAGGAAGAAAGGAAGGAAGGAAGGAAGGAAGGAAGGAAGGAAGGAAGGAAGAGGGAAATTTGCTTTAAGCATGTAAAAACACTGAAGGTGGATGCAGTTTTACCTGCTTCATCTAAACAAATTGTAACTAATTATGAACTTGAATCTGAACAGGTTTTCAAACAAATATGGAAGTATTTTCATTCCAAGATGAATGAAAGGGCACAGTCCCTTCAGGGAGGCTTAGCTCATTCCTGACATTTGTCTCGCTGAGTCAGAATCTCCATAGGTCCTGATGTGTTCAAGGGCCCTCAATGCTAGAAGCCATCAGTCTCTCATCTGCTCTTTTTGTCTGTCAAGCTGAGGCCCCCTGGCACTATGCACCTGCTTCACAGGCTCTGCCACTTGCTTTCAGGAAAAGACCTTGGCTGTGACTTTGTGACTTGAGGCCCCCTCATGGGCTAGCACCTGTGAGTTAAGACTTGAGATTCGTGTCTGGGAGGCTGTGAAAGATGCTCAGAGTTTAGGTGTGTTAGTCACTGTTCTGACCTTGTAACAAGTACCTGAGGAAAACAACTTGAGGAGAGGAGGCTTATTTATTTACAGCCTTTAATGCTAGACAGACCAGCCAGAGGAACGTGGCATCCCCCATCTCTGCACACCACTTCCTGCTCTCCCTCTGGTGCTAGGCTTATAGACACATACTCTTTACACTGGTCCTGGGGTCCTCATTCTTTCCGAATGTGATAGTTGAAAAAGAATGGCCCCCATAGGCTCACATATTTGAATGATTAGTCACCAGCGAATGGGACACTGGTAAAATTAGAAGGATTGGGAGGTGTGGCCTTGTTGGAGAAGGTGTGTCACTGGGAGTAGGTTTTAAGGTTTCAAAAGCTCATGCCAGTCCCAGACTCTCTGTCTTCCTGCTGCCTGGGGGTCAGAAGGTAGAATTCTCACCTACTTCTCCAGGACCATTTCTGCTAGCATGTCATCCCTGCCATGATGATAATGGATTAGTTTCTGAAACTGTGGTCGAGTCCCCAATTAAATGCTTTCTTTCATAAGGGCTGCCTTTGCTTACTCATGGCTTCTTTTCACAGTAACAGAACAATGACTAAGACAAATAGGAAGCACCTAACGCTTTTATGCGATTGAAAAATACCTAGGAGACTTGTAAAGCATACCTTCCTTTGGTCTGTGGAGGAATTTCCAGAGACGATTAGCTCAGTGAAGAAAATCTGACAGAATGAAAGGGGATAAAGGACGAAGCCTGTAAGTGCAGATATTTTGCCTTTCTGCTTCCTGAGCACTACGAGGAACACTGTTGTCCTTTACCATACTCTCCCCAATATTATGGACCCAAGAAACCTCAGAAATGGTGAGCCAAGGCAAACCCTTCCCTTAACTTGTTTTCTTGGTTACTTGTCATGGTGATGGAAAGTGTCCAGTAACTGCAATCAGCTTTACCTATCAGCTTCAGTTTGTGGAGTTACCAAATGAATGGCCATGGAGGAGGGGAAGAGGGAGAGGGACAGCTTCCTGCTTTGAACCTGCTATGGTGCTCTAGACATGACTATTATGGCATCTTCATCTTTGAACTCCGAGGCTCTGTCATTGTTAACAAAAACGTTTCCAGCCATGTCCAACCTTTTGACATTTAGACAAGACATTGTTTTCTATGAAGTTCACACAGTTGAGTTACAACAATGAATCATACACACCCCAAAAACCGTTCATAATGTTTGCATAAATTAATGACTTTGAATTAGACTGCATTCCTAGCTATCTTTAGCCTTATGTGGACTATGGGCACACCTCAACCAAAGGAGCCACAGAACATTATGGTTTGAATGTAAAAATCCTCCATAGCCTCCCCTATTTTGACACTTAGTTCCTAGCTGGTGGCACTGTTTTGGGAAGGTGTGAAGCCTTTGGGACTATGGGTTCACCAACAGAAGCTGACTGTTGGATACAGGTTTTTAAGGTATTGAAATCAGGTACAGGTTGGCCCTCAGCTTCCTGATACTCTAAGCTGTTACCATCTACATTGCAAGCTCCTAACATTCCAGACTGAACTGCTCCACTTACAACAGTTCCCCAGCCTTTAAATCAGGTGCCCAGACAAACCTCTCCACTTTTAGGTTGCATCTGTCAGAGTAGTGAGGAAAGTGACTAATTCGAAGATTTACACTTTTCTCTAGAATTTTGTGGTATCCCTCCCCCACCCCGCCCTCTTTTTTTTTTTTTTTTTTTTTTTTGCTGTGTCCCTCACTTTCAGCTGCCTTCCCTCTGTCCAGAAAGTGGTCCCTGGTTTCTGCTCTTTCCCCTCCTGCCTTGATTCTTATCACGGGGTTGTCTGCCTACAGAGGGGGCTGCATAACTGGTAACCAGAATACCTCCCAAGCCCCCACCGCCACCCCCACCCCACTAAGCAATTGCTTTTCCTCAGGGCATGTCCTAGGAAATCCGCCTGGCTTGGCACTTGCTCTGCAGCTCAGGCAGGTGGGAAAGGCAGGGAAATTACCAGTTATTTTTAATGTCAGGGCTTTGCTGAGAGCTTGGCAGACTTTCCTCACAGGTTGGAGGCCCCTGGAGGCCCCAGGGCACTGCCTGCCCAATTCCCAGAGTTGAGGCACAGATGGCCCCCATCAGCCCGTAAGTGGGGGGAGGGGTTCGCACTCCAGTGATTCTTTGGAGGGATCTCCAGAGGCCTGGCCCAGCTGGCCATCTCCGGCCGAAAGTGTAAATGTGTGTGTGGGGTGGGGGCGGCGGTGAGAAACAGCAGATGGGCCTCAAGGTGCAAATTTGGTTCCAATCTCAGTTGCTTTGGGCAGAGGAGGAGAGACACCTCTTTATTAGCAGTGTTTGTTTGGGCATTAACCTGACTGGGTGGGGTGGGGGAATGGAGAGCACTCAAAATTAATGCTGGAGCAGGCCAGCTCAGTCAGCTGCTGAGCGTTTTGTGGGGGTAGTGGTGGAAAAGAACCCTTGTCTGGACAGCACCTGCCTTAAGTAAAGAGGCCTGTTTGGAAGAGATGTCCTTGGAACAGGAAGTCAAGGTCCCCAGAGCAAATGAAGTCAGAACTTCCCCAGATGCAAGGTGTTCCGTTCCAAGTCTTCCAAGTCTGCAGGGGAGCTCTGCAGCCAGCAGCTAGGTTGTCCCCTGGTGGCTTCTTGGCTAGGATGGCTTCTGCAGCTGTTGTCCTTAGGTTGATGCTTGCAGACTTAGTCTTTAGAACAAGCATGCTTGGGACAGGAAACGGGAACCAAGGCAGTAAAGGTCACTAGTGGAGCTGTCATGCCAGGCTGCTGTGGGACCTCACACCCCAAATCAGTGAGAGAGAGAGAGAGAGAGAGTCCATGAACACAAGGGCCAGAAACTCAGGCCTGCCAGCCCATCCGGAAAATCACATTTCTAGGGCTACAGAGGGTCAAGGGCAAGGTTAGGAGGAGGCTGCAGGGTTAGGGAGAGGAGAAAAACATTCCTGCCTTTAGTTCGTTAGTTCCAAAAGAAAGAAACTGGACACGTGGCTAACCATGGCGCCTGTTAGCACACCAAACAAATGTTCACCTCTAGGCTCTGCCAGCATCTCAAAGTACCGTTCCACAGTCTTCAACGACAACCTGGCTCCTCTCAGCTCTTCTCACCCCACCCCTACCTTAAACTTCTCCAGCTCATGGGTTTCCCCTTCCCTGGCTTTTTATCCTTATGTAACCCTGCCCATGCTGCCATGCATTCTCTTGGCCCCCTCTCTCTTGCCTCTTTCCTCTCTCTCTTCTCTTCTTCTCTCCGCCTCTTCCTCTGTCATGGCCCAGTTCAGTCTACCTGCCATGTTAGTCGTCTACTACTGCTACTGCGTCTCTGCTCTGAACTCTGGCTGTACTACGGTAAGATCTTATCTATGATGAATTTTTCTCCTCAACCTTGCAGTAACCATGTCTTCACCTTTCAAATCTGGTGCCAGATTTTCCCCCTCTTTATACAGCTAAGAGGCCCTACTTACCCCAGCCCCTGCCTGATCCACCCCAGGCCAGCTGCCCAAATCTTACACAGCCTAAACTTCTTGAAGAAAATACCAGGAATTTGCCGATCTCCTTGAGTGTCTGTCTCTCTGAGGATAAGACTGACACCGTGACACAGCTTTTTTTCTTTTAAATTTTAATAATATTTTATTATTTGAAACAATTTAAAAATTTAAATATATTTAATTAGTTAAGTCCTTCCATATCCTTTCCTTATCCACTGAAGTTTAAGTTCTTTATTAAAAAAAATAAACAAAACCCCCCAACTAAGAAAACAAAGTAAAACCACATCCAAAAAGAAAAAAAAAAATAAATAAACAAAATGAAACAAAACCCACTAACCTGTGACAAAAAGAGTACACAACACACACACACACACACAACACACACACAACACACACTCACACACATAACACACACACACTCACACACCACACACACACATATACACACACACTCACAACACACACACTCACACACACAACACACACACTCACACATCACACACACACACACACACACACACACACACACACACACACACAACTGTGGAGTCCATTACATGTGTACTCCTGAACATGAGGCCTGCCTTGGAATGGTTAATATACACCCAGCATCACTTCTTTGTAGAAAACTGATTTTTTCCCCCTCTATCAACAGGTATAAATGACTCTTCAGTTGTCATTTATACCGGTTGGCTAGGTTTTCACTTAGTCAATTTTTAAAAAATATAAGGCAAAACAAAAGTTAGCACCTCAAAGTTGGACAAGACAAAACAACAGAAGGAAAAGAGCCCAAGAAGGTACAGGAATCAGAGACCCCCATTTGCACACTCGGGAACCCCATAAAAACAGTAACTTGGAAGCCATAACATATGCGGAGGACTTGGTGCTGACCCACGCCGGCCCTATGCATGCTGCCTCAGTCCCTGTGAGCTCACATGAGCATCGATCATGTTGATTCAGAGGCCTTGTTCTCTTGGTGTCCTCCATCCCCTCTGCCTCTTACATTCTTTTTTGCCTTCTCTTTCTTGGGCTTCCTTGAGCTCAGAGGGGAGGGATTTGATGGAGACATTCTGCTTTAGGCTGAATGAGGTCCCTCATTCTCTGCCCAATGTCTGCCTGTGGTTCTCTGTATTTGTTCCCATCGGCTGCGAGAGGAAGCTTCTCTGATGTTGACTGAAGAAGCAATTGACCTATGAGTATAACCAAATACCATTAGAAGTCATTTCATCATTATGGTTTTTTTTTTTGTTTGCTCGTTTGTTTGTTTATTTGTTTGTTTGTTTTAGACCAGTACTATTTGGTGTTACCATTGGTCCCTGGTGTAAGGATTCAGGCATTATGCTGCCCTGTCCCTGTCACCTGGCAGAATGCACTCAGGCAGTATCCTGGTCAGCCCAGGGTTCCATGAGTAGCAGTCTGCATGCAGGTGCAAAGAACCCTTTTAAAAGAAAGACCTCTGCCCACTTCCACTTTCTTTTCCAGCTCTCCCCACTCTCTTTCCCAGCTGTTCCCTTGGGACAGACAGGACTTTTCCTGTCTCCCTCTTCTCTTCGGTCCGCTCTCTGAGTCTGTGTCTCTTTACCTCTCTTCTCTTTCCTACCTCCTTCTCTCCCCCTTCTAATAAAACCTCTCACTTGAGCCCTGTCTGCATCTGTCACCCTTGCCTGCCATGGAATCCATGCATGGTTGCTCCCCACGAGCTTTATCATAACACCTGGGCTATCTACTGTCAGGATCTTAGTTACCAAAGCAGTGCCAGGTATGGGTTCCATGTTATGGTGTGGACCTTAACTCAAACAAGTTATTGGGTTATGCCCTAGCATATCTTGGAGGTTATACACCATTGTAGAAAAGTTTTGTTTCTGGCCTGGTGTTTACATTTCTCTTTTGAAAGCATGCAGAGTACCTTTCTGAATTAAAGACACTGACTGGAACATAGGGGTGAAGGCACTGTGTAGGCATCAGCTTAGCATTTCTATGTTCAAGGAGTCCTGTCAGTGTTGTCTTCAGCAATGGTATCTTGGGTGACACAGCTTCTTTCTGTCAGGCTGTTTCCTACTAAGGGAGAAAGATCTGGTCAGAAAACTTCTGTTTTCCACAGAGTTCCCCAGGCTGAGATGGCCAGGCCAGTCCTGGGCAAAGCTGTAGCTACAGTTGAACTCCAGCTCGAAGTAGCCCAGAAAAAGACTAAACAGGACCCCACTTCCCAAGTCCCGTCTCTCTCTGATACAATAGGCATGGAACTGTGGGAAAGTGTCCTCACTCAGCCTTAGAGCCTGGGGGATTTCAAAGTGAATTGGTTCAGGAGATATTCCTTCCTTCCTTCCTTTCTTCCTTCCTTCCTTCCTTCCCTCTCTCCCTTCCTTTTTTTTTTTTTTTTTTTCTTTTTAGCACAGGAAATATTTTGGAAGACAGTGTTTTCCCTGACATGAGTTTTTCAGAAGTACATAGATGTTGTTGTGTCCATTAAAGAAGAATTAAAGTGGAATCCAAGGTAGCTTTGGGTGTGGGGAGTTTTCTGATATTCTGTGTTTATGCTTGGTTTTGGTGCTGAAGTTAGGCCTAGGGCCTGCTTTTATCACTCACCTCCCTCAACCCCTTGGTACGAACAGCTTCTTTAAATGGAGACTTACTCAGATGGTCATGCTTGGTTATTTGTTGTCTCTAAAAGATGGGAGGGGCCATAATAAAGACTGGGGTGGGGGTGGGGGTGGAGGAAGGAGGTTCTTCGTGGAGATAATAGGTGATACAGTTGATAGGTTTTGTTTTAATTTGTTTTGTGGGATGCTGTGGACTGATCCCAGGACTTTGTGCATGTGTTGCTAAAATTGCTGCCCTGGGGAGATGCAAAGCAATGTCTACCCCTCCTCCCAAGGTCCCAAAAACTGGATTCTTGAGAAACAATGAATTTATTGGGCTTTCTATTGAGTCTGGCTCAGACTTAGAGGGGATGTGAGCACTGTCCCTCAAACAACAGCATCTGAAAAGCCTTACCCAGTGTGGGTGAGGGCTTCCTCTCTAGTCCAATAGATGGAGCCCCACCTCCCAGTCTTCCCAGCCTTGCTATACTCTAGTCCTTCCCCCAGGCCAGGCAGTATGGAGTAGCTAGATACTCAGGCAAGAATCTTGGGCCTTACCTCCCTCCCTCTATTCAGGGGGTATAAACCATTACCCAACCCCACTGAGATGGTTTTGCAAGGGGCATAGATGAGTTCCCCAATATGGTAGTTTGCTTGGCTCAGAGGAGGACAGTCACTCATAACAGCATGCTATGCAAGTACTTTTTGAGTGAGCTATGGCATCAGTCCTCCCGTAATACTTCTTATTTTGAGACTTCATTAAGTTGCCCAGGTTGGCCTTAGACTCCCTCCACAGTCTCTGGGCTTCTGCCCTGAGTTGCTGGGATTACAGCTATGCCACCAGGCTTGACTTTGCTTTGTTTTGAAACAGGGTCTTATTGTTAAGCCCAGACTGTTCTGGAATCCACTATGAAGCCTAGGTTAACTTTGGACTTGTTCTATCCTACTGCCTAAGTCTCCCAAGCTCTAGGATCACATGTATGTACCACACCATCAACAAGATGTGTTTGAGTGGAGAGAGGGCAGCAGAGCAAGTGCAGGGATGAGATGAGTGGGTGCTGGAGGCCAGGGAGAGTCTTGGGATGAACTTGGGCCTGGGCGCAACCAAAGCTGCCTTCAAATTTCAGTTATGCTTTGAATTGCCCTTGTGTGACAAACTTAGTACTTTAGCCTTCTGAGTTTGTGATGAAATACTTCTTGAAAGCCACCTGGCATTTGAGGTTATGTGCATTTTTTCTGGGGTATAATGCAGGATTTCTCTCATGCTAGGTGCATGCTGTAACACCCCAGCCCCATTGGAGGACCTAAAAACTGAGCTGGGTAAGAGACAGTTGGCAAGCATTTCCTTGTATATTAATTCCTTCTGGTCAGAGTGGTGGATCTAAACTTAGGTTTAATTAAGATGAAAAACAATCCACTATTTTGGGTTTTTCTCTGGGAAGCAGGGACGGGGGTGTGTCGGGTTGCTTAGCTTCTGTCTGTTTTTTCCTAGAAGGAGGGTACTTAGGATTGGTGGTGGATTTTCTGTTACATCTTGGTTGCAGTTCAAAGCTCAGATTAACCATCTTTCCAGCTGTCAGGAGCTCACCATGTTGCTGGTTCTCAAATGTCATCAGAGCATCATTTCCTCTGGTCCTGAAACTTCTGTGCACATCTGGAATGGAGATTGGGCTAGTAGGATGCAGTTCCATGGGTGAATGATTGCAAAGATAATGTCTGACTATTCTTATCCACTTCATCTCCCTCTCTGTATGGCCTCTCGACTGGTATTGTAGACTTGTCTTTTTCTCCTTCTGCCTATATAGTCAGCTGGGCCACCATAGGCTCAGTTCCAGACCATTGAACAGAATTCTAGTCTCTTTTTCAGGAATACTGAGGCCAGGATGTTTGAGGTGGATCTTTCACTTTGTGGTCCTGTCTTAGAATGTTGTGACTCTCAACCACTCAACCCCTTGCCAATCACACAGGAGCAACCTGTATGGTGAGAGACGATGCCCACCTCCCAAACCCTCTCTCCTCTGGGCTCATTTTAAACCTGAGTTTAATTTGAAAATGTAAACCTATTTGTGTCTCTAACTTTAGCTGCTAGGAACCTGGGGAGGGACCTTCTGGGACAGTGTTTGCAGGTGAACACAGTATGCTTCAGGCACCACTCTTCTAGTGCTGCCATTCCCCAGCCTTCAAATATCAAAGAGTTAGGTAGATAAAGCTACTTTAAAGAGGAGACTGTGGATTCTTACACTAGTGAGAGAGAATCTACTTCATGGGATAAAAACCATTCATGTTAGAGATGGGTGCTTGGAAAGTGAAATAAAACCTCACCCAGGTCAGTCAGTGCTGTGGAGAGGTAGGGTTTGAAGGCAGTATGATGCCAGCATCTACCCATCCCTCCCCTTCAGCCTCCCAGTACCCTGCCACAATCTTCCCAGTCCTGTGTAGTCATAAGGGAGCATACGATGGGAAGAGGGCTGAGATGAAGTTTGCTTAATACCCATCAGGGAGACCCACCTACCCCATTTGCCCTCTCTTGTCTCTTCTTCCCATTTCCAGTCTTTGTTGGCTACCTATAAGGGAGGTACTTATAGGTTCCTGACAAGCAATCTCTAAGACCCTTGTCCATTTCTCCAAAATCCTGGAAATATCAGCTGACATTTTCATATGCCCATATCTATGCACTGACAGCCACAGCTCCTTATTCATAGATCGTCCCCTAAATCTAGGTAGAAATGAAGTAATAAACTGGGTCTATGTCTATGATTCTGGCACCCAGGAGGTCAAGGTAAAAGAATCCAGAGTTCAAGAAAACCTAGTCTCAAGACAAAAACAAAAACAAAAGCAAAACCGGCTGTGACCATAGTTCAATGTTAGAGCACTTCTTTGGCAAGCACAGGCCCTGGGTTGGATCTACAGCACCATAGAAACAAAGTAAAACCAAACACAACTCAACCCTCAATAAGTGGTGTGATATGGAAGTGATCAAGATGCATTCAGGTGTAGATATGTTGGTTTCACATAAGTGAAGTGTGTGACTTGCATGACAGCTGCCCTCTCTCGGGACATGCATGGGAAACGTGGGCGGAAATGATTGGGGTATACACAGAACTGGCAGAGATCCAGTGAAGAAAGTGAGGAAAATAAAAAGTTAAGTTCCCATATCTATGGCCAATGCTCTGGGAACCTTCCATGGAGTTCAGCAGTGGGGTTGTGTTCAGAAGTCTAGATTCCACCTCTAAAGCCAGGGACATCCTGATAGACACATGAAAAGGGAAGAAGAATAAGAAGCAATTTGTTTGTGTAGACCTCTTCAGAACCACATGGCTGCAGCCACAGGTCCTTCCAGGGTGCCAGCTGTATTCCAGGTATAATAGCACCCAAGACCTGCAGTGAAGACGTGAATGGTCTGCTTTGTGGGGACCGAGAGCACATAGGTTGTGACATCTGCTCTGGGCCATAGCTGGGGCCTCTGTTAAAGAGGTGAGGAAGAGGGAGCTATCTCTTTTGGGTCTTGGGAAGCTGGCTGACAGGAGAACATAGGACAGCGGACATCAGGGGGATTTCTCTAAGCTGAGAGACCTGTGCACAATCCCTAGAGATGTCAGACTGAATCACTTTGTCCACTGTAGGATAACTTCTGAGGACTACTTCTGAGGACTACGTAGCACTGTGGAGTGGGAGGGGCTGTGGAGCACTGGTGTTCTGAGGCTTCCATCCTATCTGCCTGTTCCTCTTCCTGCTTCCCTTGCCTGCAGAGTCCCAGACCTTCTCATCGATCTATCTGCAGATAGATCTACTTCTCATCATTCCAACTTTCCTCTCAATAGACCTTAAGTTGCAAGACTCCCTGATAAATCAGTAGATGTCATTCTTTCCTAGGCTTTGAGCAGATTTATTATAGTAAAATTGACGTGTGAGAAATCATACATTTAAAGACTGTCTACAGAATGTTTTTGACATGCAATGCTTTTTGACATGTGCACTTTTGAAACCATCACTACCATCAAGATATTGAGCACATACATCACCTAAGAAGCTTGGTAACTCCCTCTTGTTCCTTCTCTGCCCTCTCTTTAGGCATTCCCAGACCTGTTTTCTGTCTCTCTGGGAAAGTGTGAATAGAATCATACATTTCTTTTATTCATCATGTTACTTGGATAATTCAAGTGTTTCAGTTTTAGAAACCAATTTTGTATTTCCTGTAGAGGGCAAACAATGCAGCTATTTGATTGCTGAGAAATTGTTACAATAGTGTGGGCATTACACAGAGTGTAGTCCTAACTATGATTGCTACTAGCTGAGAACACATGATGACTTTGAGATTCATCCCTGTGGTGGGTATCCATAGTTCACTCTCTTTTGTTGAGTGTTTTGTGGGTAGATCAAATGGACCACTCAGTCTTGTTGCCTAGCCCCAACGCAGACACCACATCAGTTCTTGCCAACTAGTAGCTGACCATTGGGGAAGAAAGGCCCATTCAAAGTTCCTCATTTACCTTCAGATAAGTGGATATGAGTGCTGGAAGGTCACCTAAAACAATAGTCAAAGCCACAATCTCTAGTTCTTCAGAACGTGATTGTGCTTGGTCTAGGGGCCTTCAAAGGGAGAATTAAGAAGAGACAAAATCATGAGGAGTCTTTAATCCAATGTGACTCATGTCCCTCATGTCCTTATAAGATGTGTGTGTGTGTGTGTGTGTGTGTGTGTGTGTGTGTGCTCTAATTGGCATGAAGGGAGAAGATGGCCAATGCTGAGCCAAGGAGAGAGGCCACTTGAGAAACCCTGATGACCACTTGACTTCTTGCCTCCAGAGCTGTGAGGAAGGACATTTCTGCCTATTGGATACCAAGATTGTGATATCTTGCTATGGGGACTCTAGATGACTGGTCCAGTCCTCTGACATCCAATTCATTTAGACATTTCTGGATGCTTGCTCCCTGTAGGCTGGAATGTGTAAGTATGTATGTGGTGGTGGTGGTGGTTGTAGGGTAAGCTTTTGTTTCATTAGAAGCTTATAATTTATTTGGCTTGTTTCACATGTGAAGAAATAGAAACTGATAATGGGGGACTGACCTGCCTAAGACAGATGCATCATTGTAGATTTCCACAAATGACTATACCTGTTCAAAAGACAGAGAAAGTAAAGCTTCAGGTACCATGAAAAAGTCCAAAAGTACCAAGCAAGGTTCCCTGCCCTGTTACAAAATTCCTTTTTAGGTAACATTCAGTGAGACCTGGGCTATTCCTGTTTTATTTCTGCTCCTACCTGGGCATCATAGCTGGGATGGGCCTTGTATACATGGGCCTGCTGATGGGCAGTGAGACAGATGACCATGTACGACACTACAGAAGTGAGTCCAAGTGGGGCCTTCCCTGGGATCATGGTTAGAGAAGATATAACGTTTGCATAACAGAAAGAAATCAGGAGCCTCTTGTGAGACCCTGAGTACATGTCTGCCTCCCTTGCCTCCTGAATCACACTGAAGTGACAGCAGCCTATGAAAAGGAAAGCAGTCCAGAGCTGCACTGGGAAGTACCCAGAGACTCCAGTGGTTTTCTGAAAGACAGGAAGTAGATGGCAATATATGAATGGGTAAAATTGGGAAGAATAAAGTCCAGACAGAACACGTTCAGGAAACTGCTACAGAGCTGAGAACCCTTAACACTCCCAGGGAAGTGTATATAATGTGAAGAATTGCTTTTATAAGCATGGTGATAAATTCTTTTTCTCACTTTTAGTTTGCAGGGATATCATGGCTGAGGTCTGGCTGCTGCTATCATGCTCTGTGGGCAGCACTGATGATCTGGTCTTTATGGATTTGCCACAGGCCCACAGATGGACCACAGGGAATGGACAGTTTCTGAGGTCCTGTGCTCTGCAAATATCATTGTGTCTGTGCATTCTTTTACAAGCCATGGAGTACACAGCTTTGATGAGATTTGAAAAAAAAAATCTTCCTGTTCCAACAAGACTGTCATTTCCCACTGCAGCTATGCGATGACTTTTCCAGTTTCCCATACCTGGGTAGCTGGTGCTTTTTGTCCCAACTGTTGTATAGAATTTAATTAGTCATTTCCCTCATTGCTACAACAGAATAGCTGGCTGAAGCAATTTAAGGGAAAAGAGGTCTCAGGGGAATATCACTGCCATGAGATCTAGCAGCAGCTCCTAAAGTTCTCAGATGCTCACCCTGTGGTCTGAGCTGCCTCGTCTTTTCTCAGAACTTGTGCACTTTAGAGACATTTGTTCTGCATCTGCATATGGGCCTGCATGGACTGCTAGAGCCCATCCGTCAGTTCTCACTGGCCAGGAACCACAGCAGTGAGTTAGAGTGAGTTTGGCTGTCCTTTCCTTGTCCCAGAAGATAGCTATATTTAAAGACTGAGCTTTTGGATACACAACTGTCTTTTGTGGTCATCCTATTCCTGGTCTAAGTAGACACTTTCAAAGTGCTCCTGAGCTTTAAATGAGTCACAGGCATTTGGTGGTAAGATTGTCAAAGTGCCATTTCCTCTGTGAGTCCTCACTGAAGGCAGCTTGGTGCTGAAGGAAGCATTGTCTCTGGATGCAGACACACCACGGCTTGTGGGAAAGATGAAGTCAGAGGACATGCTGTTGAGTACCAATAATCACAACTCTTCACTCTACTAATTTCTCTGAGTGTAACTATTATCTTTAACTTACAGACCATGTGTCCAGAGTCCAATACATCATTGTAACTTAGCCCAGAACAGGAAGCTTCTAAAACAAAGCCATTGCTTTCCTTTATACTGGACTTGGAATCCAATGTGTGTTCTCTGAAGATGTTGGTATCTTAAAAATAATCAGTGTTATGGTGTGTGTGTGTGTGTGTGTGTGTGTGTGTGTGTGTGTGTGTGTGTGTGTGTGTGTAAAACTCTAACTCTAGTTCTAACTCTGCTGTTACTTGGCCATGTAACTAGATCAATTCACTTTAGTCTTTAGGACATGCTTCCTGTAGGTGGATTGAACTAAAGGACACCATAGTTGAATAGGAAATTTCTTCAGATTTAGAACCTCCTTTGGCAATAGGGACCCTGCAGATGTAAACAAGTTAGGATGAGGTCATACTGGACTAGGGTTTTTATTGGATACCTGAAGATAAAACCTCCCAATATGCCTGAACAAGTTGGAGTCTTTATTTTACTGCAGCAGGACCATAGTAAGAAGCAACCTCAACATCCAGTTTGTTCAAGTTTTTAAAGGCAAAAACTGTAATTGTGACATATACAGAAAGGCAGCTCTAGACATCTGCAGCAAGCTTTGTTTACAGAAGCAGAGAGATAGCAGTTAAGTTGTTAGGCAGTTCTCATAATTGTTTTAGGTCCAGAGACCAGTTTACTTTAGGAAGTTATGACTGGTCTATGTGATCAGAGACCAGTTTTGAAGTGCCTAAGATAGTTTGGACAATTAAAGTAGTCTCAGGAATACTTTCACTAGATGACTGGCATAACTACAGTTCAGTAGCCCATTATAGGGTGAGTCTTTAAGAAATACAGCTAGTGTCTTTATAAGAAGAGGAAAAAACACATGAAAACAGGGACAAATGGCACATCACGGAGGTGATGATGGAGGCCAAGATGGAAATGATGTTGTCTATAGGAAAGAACATTAAGCGCTCTCAGCCAACACCAGACATACACTAGATGAGTCCAGGATCAGCCCTTCCCTCCTTCCTAGGTAGATCCTAGATGGAGGAAGTAGGTGAGGGGAGAGCTTTTATGTCTTGGGGCTATATCCTGCCTTGTGCCTTTCTTTTTTTCTCCTTTCTCTGCTTCCTGGCAGCCATGATTTGAGCTGCTGTGCTCTGTTATACCCTCTCTTCTATGAAGAAGAGAAGCTTCTGAAACATGAGCCAAAATAGTTCCTGCACTTCAGTTCTCGGGGGTGGGGAGTGGGGGGTAGGGGGTGGACTGGCATTGATCACAGTGATGCCCCCCCCCCCAAATAAGAAGAAGAATAGAAGTTAAGACAAGGGCCAGGTGGGTTTATTATTGTTGTTGTTGTTGTTTGTTTATCAGCAGAGATCTTGGTCCCAGAGAAGTCTTTAAATTATAAACAGATGGCTTCATTTCTATATGAAGGCAGGGCATAGATACAATCTTCCTTCCCCTAGTTCTGTGGCTACCAACATCATCCCAACTGTCTTTCTTGGCCAATGGTTCTTTGGCAAGTCCTTTCCCTGTGGTTTCAGAAGGGCTTCTCCCAGGAGGTTTCTTTATGCATATCCTTCTTCACCCCTCCTGGAAGTAGGTGCAGAGGAAATGGTGGGGCCTGCCTCCCCAGATGGAGGACTCACTAGGTTTGTCAGTTAGTTGACACCCGACAGGTGTCCTTTCTATGTAGAGAACTTGCCAGTGTTTCTAGGGTGTTATAAAGCACCATCTTTTTGCTTTACAAAGCTCTCCACTATCATTCAAACTCCACAAATGAGCAATTTCCTTGCATAATGAATGGATGGGGCTGTTTTTATGAACTTTTATGTTATTTCAAGTCTGTGGTTTTGCTAAATGTCTACCTCAGAGTTAGAGTCTCACCAATCTTTTCTGGGGCCCTTCCCACCCATCTCTGGAATCCACAATCTCTCAGGCTGGTTTCTCTTTTCATTTCTTCTTCTTCTTCTTCTTCTTCTTCTTCTTCTTCTTCTTCTTCTTCTTCTTCTTCTTCTTCTTCTTCTTCTTCTTCCTCTTCTTCTTTTTCTTCTTCCTCTTCTTCTCCTCCTCCTCTTCTTCCTCTTCCTCCTCCCCTCCCTCTCCTCTCTCTCTCTCTCTCTCTCTCTCTCTCTCTCTCTCTCTCTCTCTCCCCCCCTTTGGCTTTAAGAGACAGGTTTTCCCTGTGTCAGACACCTCTGCCTACCCTGGAAATCAATTTGTAGGGCAGGCTGGCCTTGAACTCACAGAGATCTGCCTGGCTCTGCCTCCAGAAAGCTGGGATTAAAGGCATGCACCACTATGCTCAGCATAAGGCTGGTTTCTGACAATAACAAACACAATACTCATGTATCTGTGTGAGCATGATTATGCATGTCTATTTGTCTTGGTATGGGTAGATGTAGCTTCAAACTTGTAGAAAGAAAGATGGATGGTCCTTGGATCCCTCCTTCACATCAGTGATGGTTTCTCAGCCACTGTAGGGCTACCCAGTGCTTGGCACTTATGCCACAGACTCCAGAGGTCTATGTGTTCACAGTCCTCCATACACAGCCATTATTACTACATCCTTGATTTCCTCATAATAGTCCCTCTGCTAATAAGGCAAGGCCTTCATTTTTTGGCTTAAATACTTCAAGGCTTAAACTCACTAAGTTCAGTCAAATCTCTTTCTTCTCCTCCAGTCCTTAAGGATCGTTTATTTTTCTTATTCTTGCTACACTGCAAGTTGGCTCCACATGTCCTGTGAATATGCTGACTAGAGACTAGGACTTTGTCTTGCAAGCTCTATAGAAATGACCAGTACCTATTAGTCATTTAGCAGCTGGCCATTACTGTCATCATAAAGAAGATAACACTGATGGAAGGCAGACAGAGCAGGCATCATCTCTTCCTTGTTCTTTCTAATAAGATGTACATCAAGATGGCACGTTGTCTCCATCTCTGAGGGCTATGCATTAGACATCATTTTGTGCAGATATAGATTGCCAACAAGATCCATAAGGCATACAGGTACCAAGGACCCAGCATAGCCTAGGGTGGCCAGACTCTAGTATACAGCTCTCACACTGGAATCCTGTTTCTGGCTTGCCAGCATTAGGATGGTGTGGTGACTTCTGTCCTAGAAGAACTCTACATCTTTATCAAACTGACCATTGTAAAGTGTGTTTAAAGGAATCTGCTAAGGGACCAATGAGAGGGCTAAGATAGTCCCACTGGTAACTCTGATTATTCACCTTTACGTTTGTTTTGTTTTAGATAGGTTCTTCCTGTGTAGCCCAATATAGCCTCAGACTCAACTTCAACCTTGTGAGTGCTGGGATTACAGGTATGTATCACCGCTCATTTTTAGAAAAATGGACAAAGAGATCCAGTGAGGCTCTGGCTGAACCAGAGGTCTGTAAGTATGCAGAAAAAAGCAGTCTGGTTTGAAGTGTGGTTCTACCTGTCCCTGACCCATCATTTTCTTGCTCCTGTTTATTCTTCAAGGAGGTCTGACAAGTTGTCAGTGCTGTGTAAAATTTCTTTCTAGAAGACAAGTTTCTCCTCTGGCTGGCCTGAGGCTTCAGGTTTTTTTCTCTCACATTGTAAGATATCTGAGAAAGTACTGATTTGGGGAGGGATAAAAGTGTCTTCAGGATATCTTTATTCTTGTCAGTGGTGTTAAAATAATGTCATGTCTTAAAACTGCAATGAGGGGCTGGAGAGATGACTCAGCAGTTGAGAGCACTGGCTGCTCTTCCAGAGGACTTCGGTTCAATCCTTGCACCCACATGGTAGTTCACAACTGCCTTTGACTCCAGTTCCATGGGAACAGATAGATTGACATGCAGGCAAAACACAAACGCACATAAATTTCAAAATGAATAGATTATGAAAACAGTAATGATTTAACTTTTTTATAGTTAACAGTTTGGGCCAGGTTCATCTCTAGAAGATCCAGCAAGGCCAGGTGGTGGTGGCAGTTGTCTTTTACCCTAGCACTTGGGAGGCAGATCTCTGAGCTCAAGGCCAGCTTGGTCTACAGAACCCATTCCAGGACAGGCTTCAAAGCTACACATAAAAACCCTGTCTCAAACAGCAACAACAAATCAGCAAGAAGAAGAGACCCCAGAAACCTCTAAATGGCAGTGGGAATGTGGCTGTCTTTATTCTCACTGGTGTGGTTGCCATGTGATGTCTGAGCTGGGTCTGGTGGTTGAGATGGCCTTCTTCCTGCATCTGCTCAGTGCCCACTGGTTTCCAGGGCTTTTCTCATAGTTGCTTATCTACAAGAAGCTGGGCCTTTCTTTGTCACATGGCAGATCAGGATTTTAACTAAGGAAGCAATAGCAGAGGCTGCCTGTCTTGTGAGGCCAGTATGAAGAAGCCACAGGAGGCCCTCTGGTGATTTATATAAGAGTGGCAACCACAGGATCATATATTTGAATGATTGATTCCTAGTTGATGGAACTGTTTTGGGAAGGATTAGGAGGAGGTGTGTCACTAGGGATGGGCAAGGCTCAATCTTTATGCTCTCTGCCTCCAACTTGGCAATAAGATTTAAGCTCTCAGCTACTATTTCAGCTCCATGCCTGCCTACCAGCTGCTACAGACACACCCATGATGGCCTCTGTAACTGTAAGCAAGGCCCCAGTTAAATGCTTTCTTCTGTAAGTTGCCTTGATCATATATATCTCTTCATATAAAGAGAAGATCAACCAAGACAGATCCTTCTGCTGTATTTTCTCTACTATATTGTGAAAGCAAGTCACAGTGATTGATAGCCAGGACTCAGGGAAAAGGGACACGGATTCTCTCCACCTCTTTTTCTCTTTTTTGGATGATCAGGATTTGAACCCAGTGCTAAGCAGCTATTTTGCCATGGAGGTGCACCTTAGTCTAGACTGTATTTTCTAACTTATTTATTGTTTCCAAGACAGGATTCTCCTTGTAGCCCCAGGTGTCCTAGAACTTCCTCTGTAGACCAGGCTAGCTTCAGACTCAGAGATCTGCCTGACTCTACCTCCCCAGTGCTGGGATTAAGGTCATGCCTTTAAATTTATTTTATTTTAGTTAAGCCTCTTTAGTCACTATATAAAACAATGTGTTTCCTTATAGCATTTCCACGCATGCATCATTGTATTTTGCTTGTTTTTGCCCCATCACTCTTCCTCATCCTTCCTCTCCCTTCCATTGGCTTCCTTTCTCCCTCAAAGAGTTCTGCTTCCACGTGACCATGTATAAGCTATGTATTCTTAAATCTAGATGTCCATATAAAAAAGTTGCATTTTGTCTCTTCTTTTTATATATTTATTTTATTACTATTATTTTAAATTTACATCTATATGCATGTGTCTGTGTGTGTTTATGAATACAATGTTTGCCAAGGCCAAAGGAAGGTATGGGATCTCTAGGAGATAAAGTTATAATCAGTTATGTGCTACCTGACAAGTGAGCTGGGAATCAAATTTAGATCCTATGGAAGAGAAATATGTATTCTTAACCACTGTGCCATATCTCCATCCCTTCCCTCCATTTCTTAGTAAAGAAGAAAAAAAAATAGAAGGAAAGGTGGTGGGAAGTAATTTTCCAAAGGAGTGAGAGGAGTTGTTCTCATGTGTGCTCTCCTCTCTGCCTCATAAACACGTACACTTATTGTATGTACATATGCAGATCTATATGAGAACTAAGTCTATTTTTGTTATAGACTTAGTTCTATAACAAACTATAGTTTGTTTGTTTTGTTTGTTCCATCTAAGCTCATTTGCATGTAGGTGTGGGCATAGATCAACACAGATACAGTAAGGTACAGTGGTGAATGCCCATAACCCCAGAACCAGGCAGATCTCTGTAAGTTTGAGGTTAGCCTGGTCTACATAGAAAATTCTAAACCAGCCAGAGTTACATGGTGAGACTATCTCAAAATTAAAACCTAAACTAAAACCAAACAACAATAACAATAAACCTAACAAACATAGATATAGCTGGGCAGAAAGAAAGTCTTTTAAGACTTTTGTTTTATTTTATGTATATAGGTATTTGGCTTGCCTGCATGTCTGTGGACCTCATTCATGCCTAGTGCCCTTGGAAGACAGAGAGAGCAGTGGATCCCCCTAGAGCAGGAGTATAGATGGTTATAAACTATCATGTAGGTGCTGGAATTGAACCTGAGTCCTCTGCAAGAGCAGCCAATGTTCTTAACCACTAAGTTACATCTCCAGCCCAAGATCTCTATCCTTGACTATCCATATATTATAAACACACTTGTTGCGTGTACGTTTTCTGCCAGCCCGCCTGTCTGGTCCCATCGCCCTGCTACCATGCCAGCCTCTAGTAACACTCTGAGACTCTGTATTTGACACAATCCTGTTGGCCAGTTACTATTATTGTTTATGGGCTAGCTCTAGCTTAATTATTAACCCTTTTCTACTTATCTAAATATTTCCACATGGTCATCTTATCCGAGCGCAGCAAGCCGGCATCTTGCTTTCTCCATGCTCTTCATGCTGACCTCTCCTAACTACTTCCTCTTTCCTCCTTGTCTCCTAGTCCCTCCTATCTTGCTTTCCCATTGGCCACAGTGCTTTATTTATTAACCAGTATGAGAAACATATTTACAGAATAACATCTCCCATCACACACTTAAACTTTTGTCCATGTGGCACTCTACTGGTTGCAGCCAGCTTGATGTCTAAAGTTACCCTAAAAAGGTAATATATAGCTAAGAGGCAAATGAGTAAACCTTTGTGTAGTGAGGCCCCAGGTGTTGTACTCAGAGCATAGCAAGATCTGCAGGCTGCGGCAGGTGGGAAGCTCCAGCACTGGGCTTGCCTCTCAGCATACTGCATCGAAAGGTGAGATATGTTGAGCCTGTGCAGAGACCGATAGGCACAACAGCTAAGAGGAGCAGAGAACACCATGAAAGGAGATGGGTGGAGAAGCCAAACTGAGTCAAACCAAGGAAGAATCTCAGATGCTGGCTGAGGAATTCAGGGCTGGACAAATGGACCATGGAAGGACGTTGAGTAAGAGTGTGATTTGTTTATTTCTCACTCTGAGATGAACTTTCCCCATTTCTGTGTACACTTTGCTATCCCTTGCCCTCTAAACTCCAAGCCTCACACCTCAGGGAACTCTCAGAAAAAAGACTTTTCTTACTTATTTACTTATATGTGACAGGTTTCACTTTGTAGCTCAGGTTGATCTGGGACTTACTATGAAGCCCTGACTGGCCTTTAGTTTGCAGTAATCCTCTTTGTCTCTCAAGTGCTGAGATTACAGCCATGAACCACATCACCTGGCTGTATTCACTTTGTAATAAGCTGACAAGTAGTTTAAGGTTAGCCAATTGAAATGACTGCTAGGATAGAGATGTGGCTCATTGGCAGGCACTAACCTAGCATACTTGAAGCCCTGTATTTCATCCCCAGCACAGCAGAAACTGGCAGTGGTCCTGTGATCCCAGCATTTAGAAAGTGGAGGAAGAAGGATCAGAAGTTCAGAGACATCTCTATGTTGAGAGTGGAGGCCAGCCTGAGATAGAAAGATGTTTTCTCAAAAAACAAAAAAGAAGCGGGAGATGGAGACATGGTTCAGTGGTCAAGAACACTTTCTGCTCTATAATGAGGACCAGAGTTCATATCTCTGCATCCATGTTGGGGTACTCATAAATTTCAACTTCAAGAAATCTGATGTCTTCTGTCCTCTTCAGGTACACATACAGATACACACAGAAACACAGACACACAGACACACAGACACACACAAACACACACACACACACACACACACACACACACACACACACACACACACCTTGAAACAAAGCAAAAAACCAAAGGTAGAAAGTGGCTTCTTATACTTTTAAGATTGCTAGTTTCAAAACTAGGGTAAAGATTATAATCCTGTCATTTGCAGTCATGTGGATGGACGGGCCTGGAAGACATTATGTTAAGTGAAATAAGCCAGACACAGAAGACAAATGCCACATGACCTCACTCATATGTGGGATCTAGAAAAGTCAAACTCACTGGAATGGAGAGTGGAATAGTGATTACTGGAGGTTGGGGAGAGGCTGGATAAAGGGGGTACTCTCACAATCAGATGAGCACACACACACACACACACACACACACACACACACACACACACACACACACACACACACAGCAGCTGTGCTATCAGAATGGCTGCAGAGAACACATTCAAAGCAGCCACAAGGAAAGGTTTGGAAGTTCTCATCATAAAGAAGTGATACATGTTTGAGATGAAGGGTGATATAAGTATGCTGAGCTGACCAGTGCAGTGTGTCAGTACCAGAACATTCCACGAAATACTGTGAAGATAGGCAGTTGTTATTGGTCAATAAGGAAGACAAAAATTACTTGTTTCTACCAGGACAAAACTTAATCATTCAGTCAAGGCGGAGGTAGGGGGGGGATGTTTGGAGGTGGGGGTTGGGGGGTTGACACTTGCCCCCACATCCCCCAGTTGAGCAGGCCTGGGCTGCTCTGAGTGACATAGGCTGTGGATTTATTTGTTACCCAAAACACTCCTCCAGCTCTGAATCCAGCCTGCTGCTCCTTTTCTCTTCGAGAGCAGCTGGCTGGCTCCCACAGTCTTCTTGGCAGTGCAAGCCTGGATATTTCTAGCATGCAGGATGTGTCTAGCTCACTAGCTCAAAGGCTTAGGCCTGGGCTTTCCTCCAGGCTCAGAAGGAAGATTCCTCCTTCCCTCCTTAAAGTTCTCTCTCTCTCTCTTTCTCTCTCTCTCTCTCTCTTTCTCTCTCTCTCTCCCTCCCTCCTCCTCCCTCCCTTCCCCCTTCCCTCTCTCCTTCTTCCCCCTTTCTCTTTCCCCTTAGGGCTTGTAACACAGCTTTGGATGGACTGAAACTTACTGTATAGACCAGTCTGATTTGAATTTGTGCCTCTGCCCCCTGATTGCTGGGATGCATCATGAATTATTATGTCAGGATTTGGATGTTTCTCTTCAAGGCCACACACCATTTCATAGATTGGTGGAGGAGCTAGAATCTCCCAGAGAGGTTCTGGTAGCTCAGATCTTGTCCTTTCTTTGTCTTTTTCTTCCTCTTCCTGAAAGAGCAAAGAACTTCATTGGCACCCTGACTAAATTTGGAACCACTTTGGAGAGATAGCTGGGTTTGCTTCCAAGGGTGTTACTTGAATTGTAACCGAGGAGGGAATATTTACCCTGAATGTGGACAATCCTGTCCTGTGGGCTGGGAGCCAGGATTGTATAAAAGAAGACACTGTGGGCACCCGGGTTCATGTCTCTACTTCCTGATGCAACCCACTGTGGTCAGCTCCTCACACCGGCCTCCATGACCTCCCCTCCATGATGGACTGTGTACACCAAACTGTGAGCCAAAATATACCCTTCCTTCTTTAAGTTACTTTTGACAGGAGAAAAATATCTAAAACACTTCCTAAAACTAATCAAAGGAAAAGGAGAAAAGATGAAGTATTTATACATTTGTTCATCTACTCAGCCATCTATTTATTTACAATTCTGTCTGGGTTATTTTTCAATTGCTATGATAAAACATCATGACAGTGGCAACTTATAAAAGAAAGTATTTAATTTGGCTTATGGTTTCAGAGGGTAGGTGTCTATAATGGCACAATAAAGGGACAGTTCAGAGGTCACATCTTGATTTGTAAGCATGAGGCAGAGAGAAATTGCAAATGAGTGCACACTGGGAACACACCAATTTCCTTGAAACATCAAAGGCTATCCTGTGACACACCTCCAATAAGGCCACAGATCTTAAACCACCCCACCCCACCACCCTACCTGAGATCTACAAATTCAAATATACAAACCTAAGAGGGTCATTCTCATTCAAACTACCATTGAGTCCATCCATCCATCCATCCATCCATCCATCCATCCATCCATCCATTCATCTAGTCATCTAATCATTTATGGGGTAATAAATAGTCATCTAAGTACTAGAGATGTAAGTAGGATATGGCACTTCCTTGATGCTGAGGAGGAACATGTTGCCTAGTTAGTAGAAGGGAGCAAAATGTAGTACAATTAAAAATTTTCTAGTTGAAGGATAGAGGCTGTAATTCCATGGATTTTTATTTGTGATGTGTGTGTATCAGGCCACATACTCGAGGCCTTAACAAATAACCTCAGTACTTCTATTGCTTAGAGCACTAGCTGGCCTACCGTAGGAGCTCAATCAGTGCTGAATTAAAGAGTAGTGCTAATAAAGCAGCATTGTAAACCTTAAGTAACTTCTTCAAATGAAGAAACAAGTATTAGTGATGATACATTATTATTATCTGTGCCTCATGGGATACAGTGCCTAGATCAAGCTGCCCCTTTTGCTTCCTTCTTTCACTTGGATATTTACAAGTAAACAGTGAAGGGGTCAAGTTTTCTTCAATCCTGATCCAGTTTGAGCCCAAGCAATAGATAATAGCCTACTGCTTGGAGATGTTCCCCAGAAAGACTTTGCCATGACTTCACAGCTCTTAATCAGCCCTTGTTACATATTAATTATCAATTAAATATTAATCATCCATGGGAAGCTTCAGGCTCCTCCAGGGACTGCATGAATTGCCTACAAAAACATGGTGGGGACTTTTCCCAGCAGCGGACAGACAGTAAACCCTTTTCTACCCTCCTGGTTTTGGTTTTTAACCTTGCCTTAGTTACACAAGTGCAGAGACGTCAGTAATAGTTTTTGTTTGTTTGTTTGTTTGTTTAATTTTTGGTAAGTAGGAAGATGTGTTGCATTTGGGAATCCAAAATGGCCTTTGGGGGCCCCCTGCTGTTACCCATTGGAATTTGTACAAAAAACTCGGTCCTTAATCTGCATTGCCCTCTAGTGGGCAGATTAATTTTCAATGGCCTGGGATGGCTCTTCCTAAACCAGGCTTCTTCATCACCTGTAAAATTGAAGAGCAAGAAAGGAAGAATTATCAAGTTGTCAGAAATGGAGTGTGCCTACACACACACACACACACACACACACACACACACACACACACACACACACACACACACACACACACACACACACACACAGGCCATAAACCCAGTGGAGTTGTTTGTTTTTGCTTTCTCATCTTCCCCAGGAGAGTACTCTGCCCCTAGGCTTTTTCTTAATTATTCCTGCATGCATTCATTCATTACGATTTTCCACAAACACTTCGTATGGCAAATCCTGCCTTAGGCCATGTAGCTGGAAACCAACACATTCACATGCTCCTGCACAATCTCACTTCTAGGTGATGGTTTTTGCACTAAGGGTTCTTTAGGCAGGGTACTATGTCTTAGAGCTTGGACTATTCTTCTAGAAGGAATTTAGCATGCAGTCAAGAAGAAACATCCAAAGAGAGAATCTGCAAAGAACAAAGGAGTGTATTGCTCATAGGGTACTTTCAGGTGTTGCTTTGGGAGTGGAAATATGAGGCACAGTTGAGAAATTCCTTGCATTTTTAAAAAAAACACTTCGCCAAAGCTTACTTCTCTCTCTCTCTCTCTCTCTCTCTCTCTCTCTCTCTCTTTCTCTCATGTGCATGTGCACATGTGCACGTGTGTGTGTGTGTGTGTGTGTGTGTGTGTGTGTGCCCTGCACAAGCATTCCCATGCACTTCCAGGGATTGGCATCCTTGGGCCTCATGCATACCAGGCCAACACTTTCCTGGAGAGCTACAGTTCTAGCCCATCCTTTTCTTGGAATTCTTCAGTCCCTAAGTATCCACTCACTGACCATCTCTGCCTCCAACATAACATTTTGTGACTATCAGATAAATCCTCTTTGTACATATTAACTTAGACTACTAGTTTCCACCAAACAGAAAAGTCAAGCATGCTATCAGTTAGCTCCAGAGAACTAGAGGCAAGATCCCCTCATCTCAGCTTTTGTAATTAACCCATCTACTGAGTGATTTCATCAGTATCCTAGAAACTTCCTTGATTTGTGACTTTCTGTTGTTGTATAACTAAAACACTTTGTGAAACCAATTCTACTTGGGAATGTGCCTTTTTGGGTCAATCAGAATCTGTTTCTGGGCATGGTCATCCATATTTGGCTTGAGAATAAACCACGTTACTCTCTGAGTTGTGTGCTGCATTTTCTATTGACAGAGACATTTGGGCCCTCTGGTGCTTGGTACTGGAAAAAATGAGACTTGATCTTTTTGCCATCCTTATAAAGGTCCTGTTTGATTTCTAGAGATGCTCCAGAGAGTGACTACCCTAATGAACCAGTGTCCACTCACAGTCCTCCCAAAGGGGTCTCCATACATTGGTCAATGTGTGGTTGCTTTAGTAGTCCCTTCATCCTGCAGATATGTGACAGCTGTGAACTTTCATAAAAACTGCACAGTGGCACAGTCAACTCTATGGAGACTTTCTCCAGGTCCATTCTCCTTCTGGAATATTCTCTTCTCTGCTATTCAGTTCCTGCCTAGGTGTGCAGTGGGGATGAAACTTTGGAATCTTAGTGGAAGAATCTTAATTCACATTTAAGGTTTATGGGAGGGACTGTACCCAATCCCATAAAAACTCTCCCAGATGCTCTTCCTGAAGAAGCTCAGGGAAGCCCCTTCCATATTTTTAGATCTCATATTTTTTGATAGAGTCTTGTTAAGTAGCCCACTGATCCCACTTCAGTCTCCCAAATACCCCAAATACAAGAATTGTGGAAGGAGCCATTCAGCTGTTGTCTACCTCTGTAGCCTCAGTTCCTGCTTCTTGTAGTTACCCGGCTCAGCTGCCTTAGCCTTCTGTCCACAGCTGGAGCAACAAGTTCATGCCAGTCTTTGAGCCTTTGCACCTGTTGGTTCTGCCTAATGCTCTCTCCAGATGTGTATGCTGCTCACCTGGTGACCTCATTACATCTAATCCAGTGTCACCCACTTTAAGATGCTTCCCATGGCTGGCCAATCTGTTTCCCGTGGCTTTATTTCATTTCACTTACAACCCTGTCTTATTCATGTATTTTATCTGCCATATTAGTTTGAGAAAAGCTGGGGCTTTGCCATTAGGACCCAGAATAGGACCTACCTGGCATGTAAATTTTGGTGCTTGCATTTCTCCACTGATTGATTGATTGATTTGTGTGTGTGTGTGTGTGTGTGTGTGTGTGTGTGTGTGTGTGTGTGTGTGTGTATGTCACAGTGCTTGGATAGAGGTGTCACAGGACAACTTGCAAAAGTTCTCTTTCCACCTTTTAAGTCTTGAGATCTCCTTCTTGATCCTCCTACCATCACCTCCAAAGTGCTGGGATTACAGGTGTGTGTCACCATTCCCAGTGTCAGTCTTGCCTTTACAAACACCAGGTAAGTATTCTACCTGAGTTATATCCCCAGCCTCCTTGTGTTTCTTGAATCGAGAAAGGAATGGACCATTAATTGAGTATAACATGATAAACCTACCCAAAATAGATGAATATAGTCCCTGCCTTCAGAAAATTCACAGGAATCTGATAAAGGAGACTTTTTAACAATTCCAAGTCAACATGACGAAAGCAATAATGAAGATAAGCACAGAAGCACTATTTGAACACAGCTGAAAGAATAATTAAATTTACTGTATATAAACGAGTCTTATCTCTCTGCTTATGTGGTAAGCTCCGTAAGGACAGAGAACATCACATACTTGTGTTCTGCTTCCCACTGCAGTGGTCTCTGAAAGCCAGTGTCTGGATCAGCTTCAGCAGAATCACCTGCAGAACTTATGAAAGTATCAGAGCTTTCTGTTTCTGCATGGCTGAAATGGAGCCCTGGGATCAGTTTTCCAAAACTCTCTGGGTATTTCTGAAGCACACAGGCTTGCTGTCTAACACAGGGCTGGACACTGCTGCAAGGCACCAAATGTCCAACCATCCCAAAACAACTTCTCTGTCCAACTCTCTTCTCTTCCTGAGAAGCTCCAGCTGTATCTGTCTGGGGATCGAATCAGGAAGAGTTCAAGGGAGATGAGGAATTATTCTTTTTTTCCTAGCATGACAGCTTTAGTGTCACTCCTATCTCTTCACAAGGGTACTTAATACCCACCTTGTGGGTTGTTTCATTTTTTTTTTTTCAACTGAGCAGTACATCAGCCTTTTATTAGTCTTACCCCAGACAGATAGGGCATCCCAGGGCTTCTGGGCCTTAAGGGATATGGGCCTGGGAGTGTAGCCAGGGTAGGGCCGGTGTCTTTAACCAGGACCACAAGACTACAGGGCCACAGACTATGGTTATAATGATGTACAAAGGCACTGATGCACATTTGTCAGAGAGCAGGGCTTTATAGGTCTACAGCCTAACTGGCAAGGTTGGCAATGATGGCCTCTGAACTAGATGGCCACTAGAACTTGGATTCCTCACTGTGATTGTTTGTTTGTTGATGAGATGTTACAGTGTTAGGAGGTTTGGCCTTGTTGGAGTAGATGTGGTCTTGTTGGAGGAAGTGTGTCACCAGGAGAGGGCTTGGAGGTTTTAGAAACTCGAGCCAGGCCCAATGTCTCTCTCCTGCTGCCTGCAGATCCAGTTGTAGAACTCTTGACTCTTTCTCCAGCACCATGTCTGCCCGTGTGCCGCCATACTTCCTGCCATGATGATAATGGACTGAACCTCTGAACATGCAAGCCAGCCCCAATTAAATACTTTTCTTTATAAGAGCTGTCATGGTCATGGTGTCTCTTCACAGCAATAGAACTTTGACTAAGAGAGATGTAGTTCAGGTTGTCTTGGAACTCATATGTAGCTCAAGTTAGCTTCAAACTCAGAGAAATCCTTCAGCTTCAGTCTTCTGAATGCTGAGATTACAGGTATGAACCGTCACATCCGCACAGTCATGGTACCATGTCCTTACACCTTACAGTGGACCCTGGCTAGAAAGCCAGGGACAACCAATAGACTCAGGTGTCTGCTTTAGAATTTTATTTAGGAGAGGCTTAGGGGTAGCAATGTTTTGAAGGATGAATACAAGGGAGCAAGTTGTCCTGATTAATGTTTATTTTCAACTTGATATAACCAAGAGTCTCCTGAAAAGAGGGAAGCTCAATTGAAGACTAGCTCGTGGACATAACAGTGGGGAATTATTTTGTTTAGCAATTGATGTAAGAGGGCCCAGACTACCGTGGGTAGTACCATCCCTAGGCATGTGTGTCTCAGCTGTATAAGAAAGTTAGCTGAGCATAAACTAAAGACACACACACACGCACGCACGCACGCACGCACGTATGCATGCACGCATGCACTCACATACACACTCACATACACACACACACACACACACACACACACACACACAGAGAGAGAGAGAGAGAGAGAGAGAGAGAGAGAGAGAGAGAGAGAGAGAGAGAGAGAGAGAGAGAGAGAGAGAGAGCATTAAACAGTGTTCCTCTGTAGTTTTTGCTTCAAGTTTCTGTCTTGAGTTCCTGCCTTGGCTTCCCTCACTACTGGATTCTAACCTGTAAACTGAAACAAACCCTTTTCTCCTCAAGTTGCTGCTGGTCACGGTGCTTATCACAGCAGTAGAAAGCAAACTAGGAGACAAGTGCACTGTTTTACTTGGGCTGTGTAATGCTTAGGGTAGCCTTGTGTCTGATGATGCTTATGATGAGAGGAAAAAAAGAATGTCTCCCCCATGCCACCAACACAAGTCTCTGCATCATTCTTGACCAGATCTCTTCTTGCTTCTTTTCTGTTTATCCTTTCTTTTTCTCTCACAATAGAAACATAGCCACCAAAATAGTGGTGCTCAGCTAGTTTGGAACATGCCCAGCACAGACTTTATATCAATCACTTAGAAATGGGAGTAGAAAGAGGCAGACAGGGACAGGACTTTGAAGCTGGCTGTACTGTCTGGAGCTGGGGGATGAGGCTGTGTGCTTTGTTGGAAGAAACATGCAATCCAGGTAAATGGAGGAATAGAGGGACAATTTCTTCTCTGCTCTGTACTTTAAAGAGTGTCAATGTTTGACCACAACAATTGAGAAACTGCAGACCTAAAGGAAGCAGAGGCTTCTGGGAGCAGGTATAGTGACAGTGTGAGAGGGCAAAGAGGAAGAGATAATGGGAGATAAGGGCAACAGGGGCTTTTGTTGCCAAGTGGAGGAGTCAGGGGCCTAGTTACACTCAGGCTCACACTGCTAATCCAACTCTCTTGGAGACTTGTATATCTCCTGCTCAGTTTTCTCATCTATAAAATGTTAACAGCCACAAATAACAAAGGGAGGACTCATCCCTTTGGACACAGTAATGTTTACTAAACTTACCTTTAGTAACATGTAAGAAATGGTAAAGAAGAGAGAAAGGGTGCTGTGCTTCAATAGTTGAAGGCTCTCACTGTGTAAAAACTAAAAAAAATTATCTTTCCTAGACCTAAAAGCAAAAACCACAAGAGAAGATGTTACCACGTGTGGTGCAAATATTCTTGTTCCCAAAGGCAGGGAAAGTCACAGTGCCTATTTGCTCACTAGCCATAGGGTCTTCATGTGTAGGCCAGGATCAGTATCCTATGTGTTGGGATTACAGACCTGCCAAGCGCTATGGCTGCTTTTTGTTAAGACTTCCACAAAACCTGCAGAAGTGCATGGGGAGTGTTGAAGTGGGGGCTTTGTCCTTCAGACAGTTAACTTATGTGGAAATGTAGAAATGGAGTTCTTAATTGATATAAGTAATAAAAACTTAGAGTCAGATATAGAGGAAAATGCTGAGAGATCAGAGAGAAGGAGCGAGCCACCACTACACCTTACCTCTTTAGCATCTCAGACAGAGTGATTTTCTGTTTCCCCTGCTTATGTGCTGTTTCCATCCGGCTAGCTCACTTCCTGTCTGTCTGTACAGACCTCCAGACCTCTAGGGTTAGTTAGTGGCAAGCTCCAGACTTTGACCTTCAGACTGGCTTTATTTGTGCAAGCAAGATATCACCATAGAAATGCTCATTTCCCACCATAGGCATCATGACTGTGTGCTAGCTGAGAAGTCCATCACCCAGGTAAGCTCAGTAAATACCAAAGGTGACAGGAGACATCATTGCTAGCCTTTTCTTTTATCAGTTGGTGTACACCTGTCTTGTTTTTCAAATTCTGTCCATTCCTAGTTCTTTATTCCATCCTCAGTTTGCACTCTTATTTCTGTAAGTCATCAAGTCAAGAGTCAGCTAAAGCACCCCATAGCCTGGCGTTTTCTGTATCTGTGGCTAACTCTTCTTATGGGCAGTCTTTGCTTCTTTACTCCAGTAAGTCTAACTTTAGTCATTTCTGTTGTTAGGAAGGTTTTTAAAATTAGTTAATTTATTGCCAGGCAGTGGTGGTGCTCGCCTTTAATTCCAGCAGTCGGGAGGCAGAGGAGGCAGATCTCTATGAGTTCGATGCCATCCTGGTCTATAGAGCTAGTTCCAGGACAGCTAGGGAAACCCTATCTTGAAAAACAAAACAAAAAAATAACTAATTTATTAATAAGATGAGCTCTCATGTTGTCTAGGCTAGTTTCCAACTTGATATATAGACAAAGATGACGTTAAACTCCTGTCTCTATCTCTCAAGTGCTACAATTCTTAGCATGCATCATTATACCCATCTTACCACCCTAGAGCAGTCATCTTGTCTCCACAGGGGACAGATCAATGGGGGCTGTGCCCCAGTTTAGGAAGACAGTTACATGGTGAGGACTGTCTTAGATCCAAAAGGAGTCTCATACTAGTGATAAGTTGTTCCTTCATTTTCACTCCCGTGGGTCCCAGTCTTCTCTGTAGGATGAAAGGCAGGTAGCAGTGCCTCAAGTCCTTCATGCACAAATGCATTTAGGTTCTAGTTGTTGCCATGCTGTGCTGTGGTTTGCCGTTATGGTTTGTCTAAAAATAGCCAAAGCTTCATCCTTGTCCTATAGCTAGGATCTTTGGCACTTTAAAGACTAATCCAGCCCAAAGTGAGAGCTCTACTGGCTGACAGGTATGGAAGATGTAACTCTGTGACATTACTGTAAGGCTTTGACCAATTTTGTTGTTTTCATCAAGAAGATAGGCTCAAATTAGCCTCACTTAGGGTTTTTAAAAAACCCACAAAATTATAGAGCTCATTCTAAAAGAGTTTCTAGAAGCTGGGTGTGTTGTTTCATGCCTTTAATTCTGGCAGGCAAAGTTCTGTGATTTGGACACCAGCCAGGTCTACGTAGTGAATTCTATCCCAGACAGGATTACATGGTGAGACCCTGACTCAAAACAAAACAAAAAAGTTTCAAGAGAGCTTTTGGAATTTGGTTTTATTTAAAGTCATAGAAACAATGCATACTCCACTAAAAATGAAATCCAATAGTACTTAGTGTTATAAAATGAGAAGTAAAAATGTTTTTAACCCTTCCTCAGTGCCCTTCCATTCCTCTGCAGAGCATCTCTCATGTCAGTGGAGGGATTCCATGTCTTAATGCTCTACTCTGAATTTTCATGTACACACATTCACAAAGATGGGTATTTTTATAAAATATGCATCATATTCCCTGCATTAATGCTTTACATTGGAGATTTTTTTTTCTTCAAAAGCTCAAGCCCTCCTCCTTGTTGTCCTCCTCTCCTCCCTCTCCTCCTCCTCCTCTTCTTTTCTCTAGACAGGGTTTCTCTGTGTAGTCCTGGTTGTCCTGGAACTCACTCTGTAGACCAGGCTGACCTTGTTCTAACAGAGCCACCTGCCTCTGCCTCCCAAGATCTTGGGATTCAAGGTATGCATCACCACTGCCCAGCCTGCCCAGTTTTTTTTTTTTGTTATTAATTAAACGTTTTGTTTATTTTACATTGCAATCACAGGTTCCCTTCCCTCTCTCCCCTCCTCCCTCCCCTCTCTTTTATCACACTCATCCATTCCTCCTCTTCCTTCTCTTCCATAAAGGGGCTGACCTCCCATGGGTGGTAACAAAGCATCACACATCAAGTTGAAGCAGGAGCAAGCTCCTCCCCCTCCATCAAGGCTGGTCAAGGCAATCCAGCACAGGGGATAGTTCCCCAAAGCCAGTTTAAGCACCAGGAACATGTCCTGATCCTACTGCTAGGAACCCCACTAACAGATCAAGTTACACAACTGTCACACATAGGCAGAGGGCCTGGGTCTGTCCCATACAGGTTTCCTAGCTGTTGGTCCAGAGTCTATGAGCACCCATGAGCTCAGGTCAGCTGTCTCTATGAGTCCCCATGTCATGGTGTTGACCCCCCTAGATTGTACAACCCGCCTCCCTCTCTTGAGCAGGACTCCAGAGCCAGCACTTGGCTGTGGATTTCTACATTTTTTCCCCCACAAGTTACTAGATGAAGGCTTTCTGGTGACAATTAGGGTAGTCACCAATCTGATAACAAGAGAATGCCAGTTTAGACACCATTTCTACTATTGCTAAAAGTCTTAGCTGGGGTCATCCTTGTGGATTCCTGGGAGTTTCCTGTAGCACAAATATTAAAAACCCAGAGACAGACATTGGGGTTCAAGTTGAAGATCAGAAAAGCAAAGCAGCCAAGCTACCAGAGAGCTCTTACCTCTACATAGGCTGGGCAGATCTTGTCCTCAAGGAGGCTGGAGACCAATTGCCTAAGACTGAACTCCAGCTTTGAAAACCTGCTCCTGCCTTATGTACCTCTCTAGTGCTGGGATTAAAGGTGTGAGCTCCCAAGTGCTGAGATCACTTCTTGTAGGAGTTCCGTTGCTCTTTTAGACTGATTCATTCTCATAGCCCTAGGTGGCCTAGAACTCACAGAGATATATCTGTATTTGTCTACTGAGTCCTAGGATTAAAGATGTGTGCCACCACTGCCCAGATTTTATGGTTGTGGTTAGCTTTACCTTTGATCTTCAGGCAAGCTTTATTAGATCATAAATAATATATAACCACAGTTTCCCTGGCACCAGGTTTCTCTCTAACCCCAAAATGCCCCTACCTTATCAAGATCTCTCTTTTATTACTCTCTCCCTCCATCCCATTCCCAGCCTGACCAACCCAAATTCTCATGTTCCTATACCCTGACACATGCCCTACCCCATCCCTGTTCCTAGTTTACGAAAACAATTTCTTCTATTTCCCTTTCCCAGGGAAAACCACGAATTCCTCTTTGGGTTCTCCTTGTTACCTTGCCTCTCTAGGCCTCTGGATTGTATTATGGTTTCCCTTAACACCTAATATACATTTATGAGTGAATACACACCATTTTGTCTTTCTGGGTCTGGATTATCTCACTCAGGATGATTTTTTTTCTAGTTCCATCCTGAAATTTTCTGATGTCATTGTTTTTTACAGTTGAGTAATACACCATGTGTTAATGTGCCACATTTTCTTTATCCATCATTTGGTAGAGGCTGCCCTGTTCTTTAAACAGCCACCCAGAATACTCTAGAGGAGATAGGGTGAGCTTAACCATGCAAGGACACAGTCATTTCCAGCTTGATGATGACACATCAGAGTTGGTAATTTGGTCTTCTCTAAAGTTTGACCCTTGGTACACAAGTGTTTCAGTGACAGTGATAACAAAACTGTAAAAACCTTTTTGATTATAGATTTCATATTTCCTTTCTAAATATTAGTTTCTAGAACAACTCAATAGGAAAACTTGAACAGCATGATTTCACACAATGCTGTGAGATTTGTCTGCAACCATTTCACCAAAGAAAACATCTGTCAGCACCATCCTTAAATGCAAGTGTGGGATAGACTCTGCACTGGATCCCCTGTGTTCTCTGAGATCTTGAAAACAAGGTCTTGCTCAGTGGGTGAGGAGCCTCTGGCCCAGAGACAGGGCAGAGAGCTAGTAAGCAGACAAGACAGGGTATAACCCAAAGCTTGAACTTTCCCCACTATCACCTGCTCATGCAAGGCAGGAGAGTTTGCAAGAAGCTCAAAAGATGTGTCAAGAAAGTCATGCTTCATAAAATGAGGCTGAGGTGATCCAGCTTACAAGTTAGTCTGAAAATACAATTATGAAGATTTGTTGACTGACTAATTTATTTCATTATTTTTATTTTATATGAATGAGCTTGTATGCATGTATTTATGTGCACTGCATGTGTGCCTAGTCCCTTGGAGGTCAGAAGAGCTTTGGAACACCTGGAACTGGAGTTACAAATGATTGTGAGCCACCATGTGGGCACTGGGAACTAAATATGGGGCCTTCTTGGAAGAGCAGTAAGTACTTTTCACCTCTGAGCCATCTCTCCCATGTCT
This sequence comes from Cricetiscus sungorus, assembly GCA_030556225.1. Taxonomy (NCBI): domain Eukaryota; kingdom Metazoa; phylum Chordata; class Mammalia; order Rodentia; family Cricetidae; genus Cricetiscus; species Cricetiscus sungorus. The sequence goes on from JANBXA010000097.1 coordinate 16,807,645, forward strand.
GGGTGCTTTATTTTTCATTTACTGATTGGGATAATCCTTTAAACCTCAGACTGGACTGGAACTTGCTGTGTAGTTGAGGATGACTTTGAACTTCTGACTTCATCTTTCAAGTACTGGGGTTACAGGTGTGTGCTACCTTGTTCCATTTATACAGTACCAGGGATCAAACCCAGGGCTTTGCATATATGAGGCAAGCATTTATGGAACCATATCCTTAGCCAGTTTATCTTGCTTTTAAGAAGAACATTTTGGTAATTGAATTGGTTCATAAAGGAATTCATGTTCACCATGCTTTCCATCTCATTTTGTATTGCCATAGCATCTTGCAGTAACTGCCAATGCTATTGCCTGATTTGAGAGGTGAACATAGTTCTGAAGATATGCCGTGTTAGGGAGGAATGATTTAATTTTATCTTTTGAAAAATAACTAAGAATTATTTTTGTTATTTTATGTGTATAGATATTTTTTTCTGTATGTATATCTGTGTACCAGGCATGTGTCTTGGTGACTGCAGAGGCCTAAAGAGAACATTGGATTTCCTGGAACTAAAGTTACAGATGGTTATAAGCCACTAAGTGGGTGCTGGAACTAGAACCCAGTCCTCTTGAAGGTCATCTAGTGTTCTTAAGCACTGAGCCATTTCATCAGCCCTTGATTTGATCTTCATACTCTATCCACCATGGTCCTCCAGTCTACAGACTGAGCTATCAAAGGTTCTGCTATAGCTGTAACTTTCAAAGCACCCAGCTATTGAGATAAGAAGGTATACAGGGGCTGAGATTAAAGATGTTGAAGACAAAAGTCTTCATTGGACAATGTAGAAGTTTGACAGCAAACACACATTTGACTTAATAATTATATATATTTATGGAGTACAGTGTGCCATTTAATACATGTATACAATGTATAGTTATCTGGTCAGGGTAATTGATGTATCCTTTACTTCAAACACTTGTCCTCCCTCCCTCCCTCCCTCCCTCCCTCCCTCCCTCCCTCCCTCCCTCCCTCCCTCCCTCCCTCCTGCCTTTCCTCTCTCTCCCTCCCTCCTGCCTTCTCTCCTTTCTTGCCTTCCCTCCCTTCCTTCCTCTCTCCCTCCCTCCCACCTTCCTTCCCTCCTCCCTCCTTCCTTTCTTTACTACTTTAGTCCTTACATCTTTCCTTGCAAATGTTCATTGGTTTGGTTCAAGACTTGGCCATGGGAGCTCAGCTGGTATCCAAGGAGAGTGAAGTGACCAAAAATCACTCACTTACTGCTACCCTGTGGTAAGATAATGCCTTATCCTTGTACTATCAATGAGGTTGATAGTACACCCTTGGGGGTGTCTACTCTTTCTTGCTCCTGAGTTTTTTGGGTTGTTGTTTAGCAAGGTCACCTGCCACCCCTTTCCAGGGATTGTGATAGTAACTGCCCTCATAATTCCTCCAATTTTTCTCCTCGTGTCGATAGCTATGTGAGGTGGGGTTGCCATGACAACTGACTGACTAGTATCCAATTCCCAGACCAGGAACATGCAGTCAAAAAGAATAACAAATGATGCCCGATTGTCTGCTTCCAATAGCCTGATTGTTGCCATTTTCTCGCAGGTAGCTCAACCCTACCAGGAAACCCTGTGCTGTGCAATTATTGCAACATGATTGATGCATCTGTTGTTACAGTAGGCAGTGTTTCCAACTCAGGAGATTTTATTTTTAAAGATCCCCTCCCTCTTTCAGATGAAAATACTTATATATGTAGGCGATGAAGTAAGGCATGGGGGTAGGAAGCGAGGTTTCCAGGAGAGGTGAGCATAGTTTAAATAAGACCCCAAGCTAGAATTTCAGAGGAAAGGGACAGAGAGCAGACAGGACCCGAGGCACATGGTATGGTTGTGGGCAGGGAAAGAAGGCTGACTTCTGCTACCTATGCTTTCTTCTGCTCCAACTTCTGCACCCCACAGCAAGTCAAGGATGGCTCAGAAATCATTTCCAAATGGGAAGTCTAAAGCATGGTATATAAGGGATGATGTAGGACAAATACCAAAAACACCCAAGGGCCACAGGTGATGTGCAGCTCAGGTCAATGACTGAAGCATCTCACAGGGCTTAAATCATTTGTGATGGACACAGAGCAAGCACCTGGGCCTGGAAGCGAAGCAGGGAAAGAAGCCCTGGCACTAGGTGGAGGGGTTTGAGAATGGGCCAGTGTGAGGGATCCAGCTGAGAGAGGCAGGTTGTTCAGAGGCTTTGGAGACACTGACCATTTTGTTTGATCCACAGTTAGAGTGGCTCTAACTGTAAATGTTTCTCTGGTAGAAAAGGCCAAAGAGAAGGAAAATATTTGTGATGCATGGAGCTAGGCTAACCCCGAAGATGATCATCTGTTGATGCTGCCTGTAACTGAGAAGGCTACTACCGAGTATCTTTTGAACAGACAGAACACCTCACATGTTATTGCTGAGTGTAACACTCAAATTAGGATTAAACACAATTCATCTGCCTGTTAGTAGGAAGTGAGGAGGAAATATAAAATCTAAATGTCAGAAATCATTTACAATAAATTTAGGTAAATTCTCAGGAAACAAAACATGTTATCCTAATTTCGAGATCCAGGGAGGCTACTTGAACTACTACTCCAACTTGACTAAGAACAGAGCTTGTTGTGCAGAAAGTTTAAAAAGACACACTGAGAGAGTGTCTGAAAAGCCCAGGGTACATAGCAAGAACTCACTGTGTTAAGTGCCTAGACACTGACTGTTCTCTTATATAAAAATGAAGTTATATATAATCAGTCAAAGATGCAACACATCTTACAACAGTGCTGTGAGCGGCCATCTTGCAGGAGCAAGGGCTGGGTAGTCAGGGAGCTGGGCCTCTCTTGATTTACAAGAAATGCTTTCAGTTAGTCTTTCTTGTTAAACAGAGGCTATAAATATTCCTTTGATGGCCTAATAGAACCATGAGTCCATTTGTATTCAGGAGCTCTATTACATCCCTGTTTGTAGGACCATTTAAGGTCAATTAAAAAATATTAGCACTGGTTACCTCTGACTTCAGACTACCTGAGCAGATAAACACTGGTTCCCATGGGAACATGGTTTGCAATCCATTTATCCAAGCTTGAAGGTTTTATAAGTGCCTTCCAGTGAGTTCTGTGTTTGGTTTGCCAGCCTTTGTACAAACACAAATGACTTGTTTGCAATGGCTGTATGCAATGAGAATTAAGTGAATACACACTTGAGTTTTCTGAGGCTGAGTTTTTATTTGGCTCATTTGTAGTTTAGAGTAGGAAAGATCAGTTTCCACAAAGCGTTTTATGCAATTTGTAGCCTCTAACATTCTACAAAGACTCTCTGTAAGGGGAAGGGCCAACCAAAGAAACACATCCTGAGCAGAGCTAGAAAAACACACTTTGGCCCTGCAACCAGAACCAGGGTGCAGAAGGAAATGCACCCTGACCTTGAAACCAGTGCCAAAGAAACACACTTTGTCTCTGGAATCAGAGCCAGTGAAAGAAATACACCCTGGTCTTAAGATTGGAGCCAAAAGGCCAAAAAAGACCAGTGAAAGAATCATACTCTAGCCCTGAAACCAGAGCCAAATCTGACCCTAAACCTGTGCAGAAAACCAACCAATCCCTGAGCACCAGATCTAGCCAGTCTGAGCTCAAGGACTGAAATCTGACCAATCCCCACCCTGGAAATCTCCTTGGAAAAACTCCACCCCCTAAGAATCCCTATATAAACCCTGTGTCTGTTCAGCTTGTGGCTGTTCACCTCCCTGGTTATCCTCTGACACCCTGGATTCTTCCCTCCCAATAAATCTCTTGAATGAGGTTTGGATGAGATCTTCTTTCGCCGATTTTTCCAGAGCAGAGACCACCATGCATGGAGAGAGCAAAGTGAAGTTGTTACACTCCACTCTCTGGGGGACTGGGGCCCAACTATAACAACTTGGCAGGGGAAACCCTCTCCTGCTAGAGCAGAGCTGATACACTGGGAAAGCCTTTCCCTGAAGCTGTAAAGTGCTATGCTTACCATGACCTATCATATTCCTTGGTTCCCGAGTGCCAGGATACCTTTCCATCTGAGCTGTAACACTTAGTATTCTTTGGCTCCTGAGTTTCTTGGTGCCGTGACTTGGATAGGCTCTCCTGGTGCCTATGCTTCTCACAGTGGTCTGAGCCTCACTGGGATCCTATCTCTCATCTCCTGTCCATCTGTATCAGACTAGACTTCCAGCTCACTCAGCACACCTTCCACCAGTAGCAATTGTGTAAGTTTCCCCTTCAGTCCCTGTAATCATTTCCTTGAGTCCAAGGAAGTGACCACTGATTGGCATTCTTCTGGTATATTTAGAGGCCCAGGCTCCCCCAGCCATAGTCCTCAAGGGTTAAGTCCTCTTAACCTGACCCCATCCCACCACCATTGGGAAATGTAATCCTGCAGTTTCATTAGGCCCAGCTAAGTCATTGTACCCCCTCCTGACTGTTTCCTATCTCCTCCCTGGAGCTGGCTATAATCCCACAGCTCCTCTAGGCCCTTGTGGCTTCTTTGACTCCACTCCTGATCCTTTCCTGTGGATGAGTTCTGTCTTAGAGCTCTGTTTTCCTCTGTGCCTTCTGACCTCTACAAAAGCCCTGGTACCAGGTGCTGAGTCTCTTCTGGCTTAGCCTTGTTGATTTGGGTTATAAACCTCTGAATGCCTTGGTCCTCATTCAGTGGTCTTCCCTGAGTTCTTGAGACCTCAACTACAGACTGCAGTGACATCCATACCCTATTATTCCCCTTTGGAATGTTTCTTAGAAAACCTTCAGCCTCTCCACCTAACATTTAAACTAAAGGACCCTAAACTTGCTTTAGCAATCCAATTTGGCCTTAATACACCTTTGATAATCAGTCCAAATGGCCACATAATGGCATGCTAGATCCCAACGTTATATGGGACCTTTATAACTAGTCAGAGCAATCAGGGAAATGGAAGGAGATTTCCCTACATTCAAACCTTTTTTTTTTTTTTTTTTTTTTGGTCTGGTCTTTGCCCCACACACATACTGTGTAAATGCCCAGTCTTTTAAGTAACTACTGATGGGTCTATAAGTGTTTTTCAAAGTGGAAGATAGAAGCTAGATCTGGTAGGGGATGAAAGTAAAGAGGTAAGCCAGCTGTGGTATACAGTCCTCCCTGGCTGGTACATTTCTCAGCTCCTTCCTGCAGTGTCTTCTGCCTCTGTCTAGGGTTCAAAATTCCTATCTTAAGCCTTTTTTGGTTAAATTTACTGGATTCAGTTTTACTGGGATTCAGGTTTCCTCTAAGTATGAATGGTATTGGATCATTGTTTTATGCTGTCCCACTTCAATTTAAAGCTGGCTCTGGAGTTGGGGTATGGCTCCCCCTCCTCTAGACCCCAGCATGCTTATTTAAAAGGTTTCCTCCGAAAATCTTGGTCCTATATCAGGCAAGCCACTTGCTATGTGACAGACAGGAGAGCAAAACAAAATAAAGAGACAGACTATTCCCAATGGGGACTATTGCTACTCATCTCATAGGCTTTTGGTTTTGTTCTCTAAACCCTTTTGCTAAGGTATCTTATAGGAACCATGTGGCATGATGCCATCTCTTAATAAACCAACCAAAGAGGAAACAACGTCTAACTATGAAGCTCAAGCCAGATGATTCCTTGCTATTTTCTATCACACTAATGGACTGCCTTCCATCAGTCTCAACCAGCAGTCCTTTCTCTTTCTCTCAACCTCTATGGTTTTCCTTTCTCCCTCCTCAACAACAGGCTGCCCACTCAGTCAGGACTGAGTATGTGACATTAAAGCACAGTACTACACTATCACCTATAAGGCCTTGCTCAATGGATACCAATTAGGTATCCAATATATTCCCAATTGTATAACCTCTACCATGATGTTTATCTGATTCTTGCCAACAATCTTGTCCTGGAAGAGCATAGGCGAGTCTGGGAGTAAGCTAGGGCCCATGCAGATGAATCCACAAAACTAAAGGCACCAATCTAGTCAGGGCTATGATAGTCCTTGACCAGGGCCCTGAATGGGAATACAATACCCCAGGGGACATCCTAGATAGCAAGTGATTTTTAACTTGACTCCTGGCTGGAATCCATAAGGCTTCTCTTAAAGCAGTAAATTACAAAAAAAGTCCAAAGGGTCATCCAGGAAAAATAGGAAAATCCATCTCAATTCCTAGACCACCTTACAAAGGCCCTCTTCTAATAACTCCTTATAACTTACTTTTTCCAAAAGTTATACTGAAATCAGAACCAAACTTAAATGTCTAGAAAAGGGGCCCCTGACTCCACGGGCAGAAGTTTTAGCTGTAGCCTTCAAGGTGTACCATGGGAGAGCTGAAAAAAGCCCCCAAACAAAAACAACTGATGATGACTAAGGCCTCCCAGTAGCCAAACCAAAAGCCCAGGCTCCCTGGTCTCCTAAAGTCCAAGAACTTCTGTGTCCTTGCTTCAAATGTGGTCAGGAGGGTCACTGGGCCCAGGCCTGTGAGAACCCTTGTAAACCACCCAGACTATGTCCAAATTGCCATCAATAATCAATAAGGGACTGGAGTGTTGATTTCCCCCATGTCCCTTGTGGCATGAGGGCATCAACCCCAGATCACTTTTCATCTGATCTCCTTGGTCTGGCCATGAATGACTGAAGAGGCCCTGGCTCTCTTGGCCTGACCACTACCATCTCCACCAGGGAGACTCAGGTAGTTATTACAGTATCAGGGTAATTCATTTCCTTCCTTCTGGACACCAGAGCCACTTTTCCAGTCCTGATGAAGTTCTGGGCACCCATACTCCTTGTTCCTCTATTGTCATAATAGGGGGACAGCCTTATCAGGCTCATCAAACCCCACCACTTAGCTGTATCTTTAAGGGTATCCCCCTTGCCCATTCCTTCCTGCAGATATCAACCTGCCCCAGCCCATTGCTGGGAAGGGATCTTTAGGCAAAATGGGAGCCTTTATTTCTTTTCCTCCCCCTATCCACTTGGCCCCAGGCTCACCAGCCATTCCCCTTCTCCAAACCACATGACCTGATACATTTCTACCATTACCAACCTCTCAGGTAGATCCTCAGGTATGACACACTAAAAAACCCTCTATAGCCAAACACTACACTCCTCTCATCATTTGACTACAAAACCCTGAGGAGGCTCAACCCACTTTCACTCCAAAGTCTCAGGGGACTTAAATCTCTCTGCTCCTACCACTTGGTTCAGGATCTCCAAACTTAACAACTTAGCATTACTTTCTCTTCATCCTTAATCTCTCCTCTCCACCCCACCGTTACCTCAGAAACCTCTCATTTCTCTGTCAGTGACACGAAGAATGCCTTCTTTTCTATTCCTCTGAGCCCCCCCACCAAGTTACAGAATACCTTTGTCTTTACTTGGGCTGACCCAGACACACACATTTCTATACAACTCACTTGAACAGTCCTATTTCCAAGGGAAATAACCAAGCTGATGATGCAGCCAGAACTGCGACTCTCAGGGGCCTAGGTCTCCTCTCAAGCCACAAGGCATTCTCATTTTATAGTCCACAATTTCATCACCATCTCCTGATATTCAACAAATTTTATCCTATCTACACCAGATCTTTCACCCTAATAGTCAAGCTTTGTCCCACTTTATTAAAACTTATCTACAGCTTACCTCTGAGGATCTATCCTATCTAAAGACTATCACTGTTTCTTGTAAAGTTTGTCAGACTTCTAATCCTACCTCCAGACATCCGAGTCTCCCTTTCCTGTTCATCAAACCAGTGGATCCCTCTCTGGATCAGACTGGCAGCTCAACTGGATATCTCCCACATGCCTACAGTTTAATGCTTCCAATAACTTATTTCCTAGTGGATACCTTCTCAGGATGGGTAGAAGCTTTTCTCACTGCTAATAAAAGATCACAGACAGTTTCTAATCTTTTTTAGGGAGACCATCCCCTGTTTTGGAGTTCCAACCTCTCTTCAATCACATAGTAACTACATCTATCTTTCAAATTCTGAAAACTTTAGCCAGAGTCCTTAGCATCCCATGGCATTTCCATATTCCCTACTATTCTCAGTCTTCAGGCAAAGTTGACCAAACTAATTGTTTTCTCAAAAATATCGTTATCAAGCTCTCCTAAGAACTTTATACAGATTGGATAACACTCCTGCCATTGGCTCTTCTGTAATTAAGAGCCCTTTCAAAAAAGCCCCTCCTCATCCCCCTCTTTTGACAATACTGATCCCATCTCCCTGTCATGCCATCTCTTGTTTCAAAACTTAATCTCTACATGTCAGCTATTGAATAATACCTTGCCTAATAACTTTGAAAAATGCTGGTTGTTCTTTCCTCCTAAGTCAAACCCACAACTATCATTTATGATCTCACTCATTGTTTTTTTAGACTTTCCTACCTTGCCACTGGTAAATTTCTCTGAGCCAAACATCACTACCACCCCTTATCTCTCTCACATATCTTTCTCTTTGGTATCACAGACTGCTTTAACTTCTAACCTTGTGGTCCCTCTGGATTCTGAAGACTGCAATACCACAACACTTAGTACTACCACACAGCCTCTATGTCCAAACATTCACAACCCTTTTTTTAATTCTCTGTGGCATACAAGTAAACCATTGCATACCTGATAGATGGTCAGGGACTTATGCCTTGGGGTTGGGGTTCATTTTCCCTAAATCAGGGTTTGTGCCTGGTGAAAGCCCTTGCCAATTCCCATCACTAAATTTATAGCAGCACAGCATGACAAATGAGCTATTATGAATAATGCTGTTGTGGACATAGTTGAGCAAATGTCCTTGTGGATGATTGAGCATCCTTTGGATATATGCCTAAGAGTGGTATTGCTGGGTCATGATGTAGATGGATTTTTAATTTTCTGAGAAACAGCCATACTGATTTACAAAGTGGCTGTACAAGTTTGCACTCCTACCAGAAGTGGAGGAGTGTTCTCCTTTGTCCACATCCTCTCCAGCATAAACTGTCTTTGGTATTTTTGATTTGAGTCATTTCAGAGTCATTTTGATTTGTATTTCCCTGATGATTAAGGATATTGAGCAATTCCTTAAATGTCTTTTGGCCATTTGAGATTCTTCTGTTGTGAACGGTTTAGATCTATACCCCCATTTTAAAATTGTATTCTCTGGTATTTTGATGTATAGTTTCCTGATTTCTTTATATATTTTGGAGATCAGCCCTCTGTCAGATATGAGGTTAGTGAAGATTTTTCCCCAATCTGCAGGCTGCTATTTTGTCTTATTGTCTGTGTCCTTTGCCTTACAGAAGCTTTTCAGTTTTAGGAGGTTCTATTTATTAATTGTTATTAGTCTCAGTGTCTGTGCTACAAGTGTTAAATTTAGGAGGTGGTCTCCTGGGCCAACGAGTTAAAGGTTTCATCTCACTTTCTCTTTTATCAGGTTAAATGTAACTGAATTGATGTTGAGCTCTTTGATTCACTTAGACTTGAGTTTTGTGCATGATGATAGATATGAATCTATTTGAAGCCTTCTATGTTTCAGCATCCAATTATGCTAGCATCATTTATTGAAGGTGCTTTCTTTTTTCTATTTTATAGTTTAGCTTTGTTAAAAATCAGGTGTCCATAGGTGTGTGGATGGATATCAGGGTCTTTGATTTGATTCCATTGGTCTCCCACTATTAGTGTGTGGGGCTTAATTTGTGATTTAAGTTTTAGTAATGTTTCTTTTACAAATGTGGGAGCCCTTGTATTTAGGGCAGATGTTCAGAATGTTCTCTTGATAGATATTTCCTGTGATGAATATGAAATGCACTTCTTTATCTTTTTTTGATTGATCTTAGTTTGAAGTCTATTTTGTTAGACATTATGATAGCCATACAAGCTTGTTTCTTAGGTCCATTTGATTGAACTTTTTCCCTCAACCCCTTAATGTTTGTCTGTGGGGTTGAGGTATGTTTCTTATATGCAGCAGAAGGATGGATTCTCCTTTTGTATCCAATCTATTAGCCTGTGCCTTTTTATAGGTGAGTTGAGACCATTTATATTAATGGGTGTTAATGACCTGTTAGTTCCTGTTACTTTTGTTTTTGTTGTTGGTGATGACATTGTGTGTTCAATTTCCTTCTTTGGGGTGTGCTGTTGCAAGCTCATCTACTGCCTGTGTGCTTGTGAATGTAGCTGACTTCTTTGGGTTGGCATTTTCCTTCCAGTACTTTCTGTAGGGGTGGGCTTGTGGATAGGTATTGTTTAAATCTATTTTTTATGATGAGATATCTTGTTTTCCTCATCTATTGTTATTGAAAGCATTTTTGGGTATACTAGTCTGGATTGCCATCTGTGATCCCTTTCTGCCTGCATAATGTCTATCCACGACCTTCTGGTTTTCATTGTTTCCTTTGAGAAGCCAGATGTAATTCTGATAGGTCTGCCTTTATATTTTACCTGGCCTCACTCCTTTGTACTAATTTTCTTTATCCTCTATGTCTCATGTTTTATTATGTGGCAAGGGGACCTTTAAAAATATTTTTTTTTTTTTTGTCGAGTCTATTTGGTGCTTTGTAAGCCTCTTGTGCTTTCGTAAGCATGTCCTTCTTTACATTGGGAAAGTTTTCTTCTATGATTTTGTTGAATATATTTTCTGTGTCTTGAGTTGGATTTCTTATCCTTCTTCTATCCCTAATGTTCTTAGGTTCAGTCTTTTCAAGGTGTTCCAGTTTTCCTGCATGCTTTGTGTTAAAAATTGGTTAAATGTAACTTTTTTTTTTTGGCTGATGAATCCATTTCCTCTATTGTATCTTCAACACCTGAAATTCTCTCTTCCATCTCTTATATTCTGTTGTTTTTGCTAGCATTTGTGGTTCCTGATTGTTTACCCAGATTTTCTATTTCCAGAACTCCCTCAGTTTGTGTTTTCTTTATTGCCTCTATTTCATATTTCAAGTCTTGAATCATTTTCTTCCATCATTTTTCTTGTCTTTCTTTAAGAGATTTTCTGATTTGTTCCATTTTTTTTGTGTTTTCTTCCATTTCCTCTTTAAGGGCCTCAAGCATCCTCATAAAGTTATTTTTAAGGTTGTTTTCTTCTGTTTCATCTGTGTTGGGATGTTCAAGTCTTGCTGTTGTAGCACCACTAGTTTCTAGTGGTGTCATATTGATTTTTATATTGTTGAGTGAGTTCTTACCTTGTTTATGAACCTCTTCCTCTAATCAGTATAATGGAGCTTGTGTTTCAGGGCAGGGGGAGGAGGGGGTGTCTCTCTTTCTCCAATTGGTATAACTGAGGATGTGGCTCTACTGACAACTCCTTTAGGTGCAAGCAACCATTGATCATTCCTCCTGTTGGAAGTGGGCTCAAGGCTTAGGTGGTCACTCCTTTAGAAGCAGGTGGGATACAGCTCTGGTGGATGCTCCTCCCACTGGAGGTGGGGCCACAGCTCCGGTGACTGTTCCTCTATGTGTAGGTGGGGGTTAGGGTCCAGTGTGCTATAGCAGTGGGGTATTTCCAACCAAGAAATGGAAGTAGATGCAGGGACACAGGTTCTCTTCCCCAGAGGAACTTCTTGTCCCTTAGAATGCTCAGTCCTTCTAGCTGAGACACATATTCAGGGGGTTGAGTCAGTCCATGCTGGATTCCCAGATATCAGTCTGGGGGGTCCATTAGCTCCTCCTTGTTCAGGTTAACTGTCTTTGTGTGTTTCTGCAATCTGGTCTTGTCCTCTCTCTCTGCATCTGCATTTCAGTTCGACTCAGTGTTTAGTTATGGGTGTTTGCTTCTGTTTCCAACAGGTACTAGATGAGGGTTCCATGATGGTAGATAATTTAGTTGATGATCTCACTATCAGGGAAGGGCATTTATGGTAGCCTTTCCATGGTTGCTCAAATTAATTGGAGTCAGTCTTGTATGTCTCTAGACCTTTCTTTAGGTTCCATTTTCTCTTCAAACCAATAATGGCTCCCTCTTTTATGTTCTCTCTCTCTCCCTTTTCTGTCTTCTATTCCTACCCTGACTCAATCTTCCTAGTTACATGTGCTTTCTTCTCCTCCCCTTCTCTTTCTCCGAATTCTCTCTCCATTCTTTGTCCCCCTCATTTCCCATGTGTTCTGGGGGACTTGTCCCTTCCCCCTTTTGTGAGAGACCATATATGAATACCTTAGAATATACCTTGTATCCTAGTTGCCCTGGTAGTGTGAATTATAGGCTGGTGATCCTTTGCTCTAGGTCTAAAATCCATATATGAGTGAGTACATACCATGTTCTTCTTTTTGTGACTGGGTTACCTCATTCAGGATGGTTTCTTCAAGTTCCATCCACTTGCCTGTGAATTTCAAGATTCCATTGTTTTTTTTTCTGCAGAGTAGTATTCCATTGTGTAGATGTGCCACATCTTTATTCATTCTTCAGTTGAGGGGCATCTAGGTTGCTTCCAGGTTCTTGCTATTACAAATAATGCTGCTATGAACATTGAACACATGTCTTTGTTGCATGGATGTGGATCATTTGGGTATATACCTAAGAGGGGAATTGCTGGGTCCTGTAGTAAACTAATTTTCCTGAGGAACCGCCATACTGATCTCCAAATGGCTGTACAAGTTTGCACTCCCACCAGCAGTGAAGGAGTGTTTCCCTTTCTCCACATCCTCTCCAGCATAAGTTGTCATTGGTGTATTTAATTTTAGCTATTCTGGCTGGAGTAACATGGTATTTCAAAATTGTTTTGATTTCCCTGATAGCTAAGGATGTTGAGCACTTTGAGTGTCTTTCAGCCTTTTTAATTTCCTCTATTGAGAATTCTTTCTTCAATTCTGTACCCCATTTTTAATAGGGTTATTTGGTGTTTTGTTGACAAGTTTCTTGAGTTCTTTGTAAATTTTGAAGATCAGCCTTTTGTCAGATGTAGGGTTGGTAAAAATCTTTTCCCAGTCTGTGGGCTGCCATTTGGTCTTGTCTACTGTGTCCTTTGCCTTACAGAAACATCTAAGTTTGAGGAGGTCCCATTTATTAACTGTTGATCTCAATGCCTGTGCTACTGGAGGTATGTTCAAGAAGTGGTCTCCTATACCAATTTGTCCAAGGATGCCTCCTACTTTCTCTTCTAATAGGTTCAGTGTGGCTGGATTTAAGTTGAGCTCTTTTTCCATTTGGACTTGAGTTTTGTGTGTGAAGATAGACATGGGTCTATCTGCAGTCTTCTACACACCATCATCCAATTGTGCCAGCACCATTTGTTGAAGATGCCTTCCTCACCCCATTGTATTCTTTTAGCCATTTTGTGGAAAATCAGGTGTTCATAGGTGTGTGGGTTAATATCAGGATTTTCTATTCGATTCCATTGGTCTTCCTGTCTTGTTTTGTGCTAATACAAGGCTGTTTTCAGAACTATAGCTCTGTAATAGAGCTTAAAGTCAGGGATGGTGATGCCTCCTGAAGTTTTTCTATTGTACAGGGTTGTTTTGGCTATGCTGGGTCTTTTATTTTTCCATATAAAGTTGATTATTATCCTTTCAAGTTCAGTGAAGAATTGTGCTGGGATTTTAATCAGGATTGCATTCAATCTGTAGATTGCTTTTGCCAAGATTGCCATTTTTACTATATTTATCCTTCCTATTCAAGAGCATGGGAGATCTTTCAATTTTCTGGTATCTTTAATTTCTTTCTTTAAAGCCACAAAGTTCTTACTGTATAGGTCTTTCACATGTTTGGTAAGTGTTACCCCAAGATACTTTATGTTGTTTGTGCCTATTGTAAAGGGTGATGTTTCTCTGATTTCTTTCTCAGCCTCTTTGTTGTCTGAATAAAGTAGGGTTACTGATTTTTTTGAGTTTATCTTGTATCCTGCTATTTTGCTGAAGGTGTTTTTCAGCTCTGTAGGAGTTCCCTGGTAGAGTTTATTGGGTCACTTATGTAAATTATTATATTATCTGCAAATAGAGATAGTTTGACTTCTTCCTTTCCAATTCGGATCCCCTTTGTCCCCTTTTGTTGACTTATAGCTTTAGCTAGAACTTCAAGTACAATATTGAAGAGATATGGAGAGAGAAGACAGCCTTGTCTTGTTCCTGATTTTAGAGAAATAGCCTAAAGCTTCTCTCCATTCAGTTTTATGTTGGCTGTTGATTTACTGTATATTGCTCTTATTATGTTTAGGTATGTTCCTGTTATCCCTGCTCTCTCCAAGACCTTTATCATGAAAGGGTGTTGAATTTTGTTGAAGGCCTTTTTCAGCATCTAGTGAGTTGATCATGTGGTTTTCTTTTTCAGTTTGTTTATATGGTGGATCATGTTGATAGATTTTCATATATTAAACCGTCCCTACAACCCAGGGATGAAGCTTGTTTGTAGGCTTTCTATTGTTTGTGTTGTTATTGAATTCTAATTTTTACCCATGGTTATCTGATAAGATACAAGGAGTTATTCTGATTTTTTTTTTTGTATCTGTTGAGATTTGTTTTGTAACTGAGTATGTTGTCAGTTCTAGAGGTTCCATGAGATGTTGAGAAGAAATTATATTTTTTTATATTTGGATGGAATGTTCTGTAGATATCTGGTAAATCTATTTGCATAATAACATGTTACCTTATGTTTCTGTCTGGCAGACCTGTCCAGTGGTGAGAGTGGGGTGTTGAAGACTCCCATTATTAATGTGTGGGGTTTGATATGTGATTTAAGCTTTAGTAATCTTTCTTTTACAAATGTGGGTGCCCTTGCATTTGGGCCATAAATGTTCATAATTGAGCCTTCATTTTGATGGATTTTTCTTGTGATGAATATGAAATGGCCTACTCCATTTCTTTTGATTAATTTAATTTGAAGTCCATTTTGTTAGATATTAGGATAGCTACACCAGCCTGCTTCTTAGGTCCATTTGATTGGAATATCTTTTTCTAACCCTTTATTCTGAGGTAATGTCTGTCTTTGAAGTTCGGTGTGTTTCTTATTTGCAGCAGAAAGATGTATCCTGTTTTCATTTTTATTCTGTTTCCTTGTGTCTTTTTACTAGTAAACTGAGTCCATTGATATTAAGAGATATACTAACAAGTGATTGTTAATTCCTATTATTTTTTGGCTTTGGTGGTGGTGGTAGTGTTTTTCTTATTTGGGTTTTGCTGGTGTGAAATTATCTATTGCCTGTGTTTTCATGGGTGTAGCTAACTTCTTTGGATTAGAGTTTCCTTCTAGTACTTTCTGTAGAGCTGGATTTGTGGATTATTTAAATCTGGTTTTGTCATGGAATATCTTGTTTTCTCTGTCTATGGTGATTGAAAGATTTGCTGGGTGTAGCAGTCTAGGCTGGCCTCCATGGTCTCATCATTTCTGCAAAATGTTTGTTCAGGACACTCTTATCTTTTAGAGTTTCCATTGAGAAGTCAAAGAATTCTTCTATCTCTATTATTCTTAGGTTTGGTCTTTCTGTGAAGTCCCAGATTTCCTGGATGTTTTGTGTAAAGAGTTAATTTTTTGATTGAACATTTTATTTGATCTATTAATCTATTTTCTCTATCGTATCTTTAGCACCTGGAATTGTTTCTTCCATCTCTTGTATTCTGTTGGCAATGCTTGCATCTGTTGCCTGCTTACTCAGCTTTTCCATATCCAGAATTACCTATATTTTCTTTATTACCTCTATTTCAATTTTCAAGTCTTGAACTATTTCCTTCACCTGTTTGTTTTTTCTTGTCTTCTTTAAGGGATTATTTGATTTCTTCCATTTTATTGTTTGCCTTTTCTGTGATTTCTTCAAGGAAATTTTTCATTTCTCTATCATCTTTATAAAGTTATTTTTAAGGTTGTTTTCTTCTGCTTCTTCTGCAGTGGGATGTTCTGGTTTTGGAGTTGTAGGATCTCTGGATTCTGGTGGTGTCATATTGCGCTTTTTTATGTTGTACGTGCTCTTATATTTGCAGCTACCCATCTGGGTTTGGGATAATTATAGGTATAGGTGTTTATTCTTGTGATGTCTTTGTCAGATGGGTCTTTTGTTCCTTTATTGTTTGTTTCCTTTACCATTTTCTGGTCTGTATGACCAAGGCTTCTGGTGATTGGTTGGTCATCAGGTTCAGTAGGATTGCCTCAACTGAGGTTTGTGGGAGTTTGGATGACTAAATGCAGCATATCCTCCAGTTCTTCTGGCTTTACTATGGGCTTTACTTGTTTCTATGATGTCTGTTCCTCCAACTGATGTGGGTTGTGCCTGTACCTTGTCTTCTGTCTGTTCTTCCAACTGGTGTGGGTGATGCTTGTACCTATAGGTTCTGCTGATATTGCAGTGAAAGACTGTCCATGGGCAGGATGCTTGGTTAGGTAAGGTTGGGTGGCAGAGTGGGTTGTGGGGGAGCAGAGTCCAGTGGGTGGCTGTAGAGGTGGTATAGCTTGCCAGCAGATCTCTCACCTACTGACCTGCTGCTGGGCACTGCTCCAGAACAGTGGAATACCACCAGAGTTGTGGGACAGGCCCAGCTCCCTTGCTCATACTGAGATGGCAGGGGAGGGTGGTGGTGGTGGTGGTGCATGGAGCCTAGAGGCTAGAGACTGGAACAGTTTAGCTGGGAAAGCAGTCACTCACCTCTTCTTCTAACTAATATAGGTGGTGTTGTGCCCATATGAGCTGCTGATATTGTGGTGGATGGTTGGCCAAGGGGATGATGATGGGGTCAGTGGGTTTGGGCAACAGAGGGGGTTGTGGAGGTTATAGAGTCCAGTAGGTGGTGTGTCCTGTCCACAGGTCTTTCACCTACAGATCTGCTCCTGGGGACTTCTAGAAGTAATTTCTAAACAAAAATTACATGGAAGGATATTTATATACCTATAAATTTCACATTTACATGAGGATAAAGAGTTTTGGTTATGTAGCTGTTCTTCAAAAACAGGTGTACAAATTACCAGTGAGAGACAAAGCAAGAAAGAGCAGAGGAGAGGGTTATAGAGGGGAAATACCACCAAACAGGTGAATATGGAGAGTGAATGCAATTCTTAATATTTTTCCTATAGCCTGGTTTTAATAATCTTTTATGATTAGAATTATTCATAATTAGGCAAAACTATTTTAAAATAAATAAATAATGGAAGTAACATGAGTCTATGTGTAAAACAACAAGGATTGGGGGTGGGGGCTAGAAATAATAGCTAAATTCCAGTAGGCATACCTGGTTTAGAAATCTATGTTGTTGGAACTATGTGACTAACTTTCAGTTATTTAACAACAATAAAACTTTCTTCTGTTTTGGCACAGTAGCTAATATGGCTCAATCATGTATTATTTCTTTCTACATACCACATATGAAAGACAATGTGTTCATGGCATACACATATACCTTTCTCACATATTACTGCCTAAATTTTCAATCATTCTCTCCTCCACCCTCTCTGTATGTCCCCATATTTCAGTACTCTACAAACTGCCTGTCTTTCATTTAGCCATGAATTTGGAATGCCATTTTTCATTTTATAGTCATATATACTGCCAGAGTTTGGGATGTCCTTGGTGAATATCATCAGTGTGCTTGGCTTCATTAATGGACCTGTTCAAATGCAATAAAAACACACAATACAGTTAAATAAACTTGCTACTAGCTTATTTTCAGCTAATCATTGCTAATAATTTAACAAAATCACATTAGTTTTAAATGCCAAAGTGTCAGTTTAGCAATATGTACTATAGATTAGGAAACATTCAGAAATATTTCAGACACAAAGACATTGTCTAGATAATGGCCCCTAATATGTGAAAATTGGAAGGGTTTCTAGGCTTCCAAATGTTTTCTCTGCAAGTGAAGGCAGAAACCTGTTTGGCTTCAGGAGTTGGAAGCAACAGAGGTCTTGAGTGTGCATGGTGGAGTACCCTGCATTTACAGGAATTTAAAGTAAATCTGGAGAGTAGAGTTTACTCTCCAGGAGGAGAAGATGAAGAGCGTGGCAAGCAGAACTTCCTCAAAATTAGAAAAAAAAATATGTACATTAACTGGAGAATTAAAAGCAACAGCTTGAGAACTTGGTAGCACATTTGGAAACTGTATCAATCATACTGTTAAAAAATGAAACAATCTGTTGCCATTGGATTGCAGACTGCAATAAGGAATTAAAGTGAGGAAAATTAGACTCGAAAAATTTATGCTAAGATTTTTAAGAAACTTCTTCACAAAAATATTATAAGCCAATTGTCACAATTTGGGTGCTGGTCTAATTGGCATTTTTCATATGGCTGAGCTTCTGGTCAATCTGCTATTTCACTGCTAACTTTACATGAGTGGAAGTGAACTACAGAGTGGAGCTGGTTGGGAATTTCAAACCTTGACTATTTGACAAGATCTGTGTGAGCATGGCTGTGCCAACAAATGCTCTAAGTTTTAGTTTATGTGTATGAAAGTGGTAATTAATGCTCACAGTGTCCTCCTTGCTTGAGGTGGTGTTCTGATAGAAAGGTTCCATTATTCACACTAAATCACATGTATGTTGTGTAACCTTTGATTAGAAGACTTAACCTAGAAAAAAAAACACTGTTCATGAGAAAAGGATCATGGTTTATTTTCTCATATGAATTACTGAATTGGAATATGAGACATTAGTTCTTATAAAAAGTAGTCCTTCAGCCACACAGTGGAGGTTCACTCCTTGAATCCTAGAACTTGGGAGGCAAATCTCTGAGTTCAAGGCTAGCAGGGTTTACAAAGCAAGTTCAGGGACAAAGGCAAGTTCAGGGACAGCCAGGACTGTTATACAGAGAAAGCCTAGCTTGAAACACACACACACACACACACACACACACACACACACACACACACACACACACAGAGAGAGAGAGAGAGAGAGAGAGAGAGAGAGAGAGAGAGAGAGAGAGAGAGAGAGAAGGAAAATTAGTCCTTCATTTCTGTGAGTCTCAAGTCTTACTAGTAAGCTCACCAGTTTTTGCCATAGCATGTACTAGTCTATTTAAAGAAGCTTAAAGTTGGGTAACCCAAATTGTAAATTACATGTTGAACAAGTTTGGCTTCAGTGATACTTGGCACATTCACAGATCTTACAATTAGTAACATTATTTGCCCAGGAACTTTTTTCTAATCTAAACGACAACCCTTACACAATTCACTGTTCTTACTCTTTGCTCACGACCCTGTGCTATGCATGGTTTTCCCATTCATAAGTTTAGTATATGTGTTCTTTCCACTTCCTGCTGTAAAGAACATTCATGGATAGAATTTTTTCCCCTTTTGCCATGGTTATACATACATGATTGAACATGTACAGTCATGTGGAAATTCTCTGTAAGTTTCTGTGGAATTTTGGCTAGATTCTTGTCCAAAGACTGGCATATTTCATGTTTCTACCATTAGCTGCTCACCTACATCCCAATTTTATTCTGACTACAACTGGTTTTATCAGAAGGGTGGACTATACCTGTGGCCTCTAACCTGAACATCAACAAATTACAAAAGAGACATAGCAGAAAATGTCAATGGTACTTGGTGGTATACATTATTGAAAATATCTGATATTTAATTGAATGTGAACTACTCTCAATATGTCCAAATTTCATTTCTTCAAAAAGAGTAGTTTAATAGAAATTCTCTCATGAAACAAACACTTCATACAGTTCTAAATATAGAACTGCATCTCATATTCAATATGGGAGAAACATTAAGCAATCTTGATGCATAATCTTCAACAGCAAGAGGAAAGCAAGTATTCAGAGTGACATGAAGATAATCTTCTTCCCCAGAGTCTATGGAAATGCCTGTCCTAGGTAAAGAGTAAAGTCACAGAAGTTGGAATGTTTATAATCTTGCAAGAACTTGTGCCAGTTGAGTGAATTCTGTGGTGAGACTAGAGGTTTCAACAGGAATGAGGAGAGTGTAAAGTGGGGTGAGGTGCTTATGATGAACTCTTCAGAAGGAAAAGGAGTATGAATAAATAGGCTGTCCAAACAAAAAGGTGTATTCTATACAATCCTGTGAATTCAACAATTGCACTCAGGATATTCTGGATATACTACAGTCACATCCTCTCATGCAAGATAGCATGAATCCAATTTTTAAAATATTCTCCCTGTGTATTATGAAGATAATGTTGACCCACAAATTCCAAAAAGTCAGCCTTTTATGAACACAGGTCCAAGCTGTAAGTCTTACCAAAAGGTGGCCACAAAATTTCCCATGGGCCATATTAGGATGGACTTGCCTGAAGTGATGTTGATTGTGACCACTAGGTCCACATAGTCACCCATCTACAGGTAACTCAGAGGGATGTCATGTTTTATCTTAAGCTTTTTCTTATGCCTAGAAAGAGAAGCAAACAACTCTGTTAGTTTGCTTTTCAGTGTAGATGGGATTGCGGATGGTAAGAGTCAGTTTTTCCTCTTCTATCATCCAGGCACAGTTCATCCCAGAGAAGGTGGGTCTCAACAACCTGTGCTGAAGGAAGTTACTAGATACACACTTTTCTATGGTCACAAATGCCATAGAATGGAATTTCTTTGATTGGTGAATGCTTACAATGACCATACATTGTATTTTAAAAACACAGAAGTTTTAAAAAGTCATATGTACTAGTTCTAAAATTCAGTTTCAGGATTTCTCCCTGCTTTTCTCTTCTACTTTTTGACAAGAACATCCCCTCAGTCTTTCAACATTCAATGGCATTTACAACCCTGTTTTGCAAACACCTTCACTATTCTCTAACAAAACTTTTAAAAGCATAAAAAGCCATAAATTCACATTCTTCCTATTATTAGCCACTCCTCTGGTACCAGTTTCCATTGTAATTGATTCCATTCTGGTTCTCCGCCCCCCATTTGTTTGAAAAAAAAAAAAAAACTGCCTGAACGAATCAACTTTGGAGAGAAAATATTTATTTATTGTATTAATTTTATTTTATGCATATGTTTGCTTTGCCTGCACGTATGTCTATATATTAGATGCATTCCCGGTGTTTACAGAGTCCAGAAAAATGGGTTAGATCCCACTAAATGGAAGTTACAGTTGGTTGTGAATTTGTGGGTGCTAGGAATCAAACCTGTGTTCTGTAAAAGAACAACCAGTGCTCTTCAACACCGAGCCATTTCTCCAGCTTCTTGACATGCTTTCAATGCTGCTGATAGCAAATAATTAAAAAAAAATCTGTCTCCATCCAGGTTTTCCAGGGCAGATTGCCTGGACCCTGATGATCATCTACCCTATAATAAACAGCAAGCAACAACAACAGCAAAGTCTTAAACATGGGAAGAAGATGAATGAGATTCTGTCCCTGCCCCCAAACATCAATCAATCAATCAATCAATCTACATATATACACATACACACACACACACACACACACACGCGCGTTAACACTTACAGAGAAAAGGTCCTTGTTTTGATTTGTTCTCTATTGTGGCATAACCAACATGTGGAGGTGAGGGTGTATATATTCAGCCTGCAGTGCATCATTGAGGGAAGAAAAGGCCAAAACCAAAGCAGAACATAAATACAGGAGCCAGGAGTTGAGACAAAATTCATCAAAGAATTACGAGTACTGGATTGCTCTACAGACTGTTTGGCATCTTTCTAATATATTTCAGGACCACTTTCCCACAAGTGGAACTTCACAGGACCCACATCAATCATTATTTAAGAAATTGCCTTATACACTTTCATACAGTCTAATCTGATGTATGAATTTTCTGCATTGTTTTCCCCTTTCCAGAGAATTATTTTGTCATTTTGACAAAAAAAAAAAAAAAAATCTAGCCAGCACAATTGACACCTTGTCAACAGGTGAATATGTCATCATCAAGTCTTAACCTTTTCTTTTTACATTACCTCCAATATTTAATATGATCACAATATAATACAGTTCAACTTTTAAAAGTCCTTTATTCTTTCAAAAGTTCCAACACATTAAAGATTCAGTGTTCCCTTTGTACATCTAGCTTCTTAAATGCAGGCTCCTGAGAAATCAAAACTCCTGCTATCTTGAGAGCCAGTCTCCAATAACACGGTCTTGAAAGAAGTTCATGGGGTTAGCATGCTAAGCTTTTTTCTCTGAGGATTTGGGAAGACACTCATGCACTTACCTGATGATTCCCTTCTTTATTCTCTCACGTTGTTCTCTCTTCTGTTTTCTTTCTAACTCAATATTTGCTTTTGGTATTTCCTTTCTAACTCTCTCATACTTGATGTTTCCTTTCTAGCCCAGTTTAGCTCCTTCTCTTTCTGTTCTTTTGCTGTTCTATCATGATTCTCCCCTTTCACCACTCATATATCCCAACAAAATCTTTCAAGTAATATGGGAGTCACAAAAATAAAAAAAGGCTAAATTTCATTTTTTTTTTTTTTTTTTTTTTTTGTATTGCTTTGGAGGTTGTCCTGGAACAAGACTGGCCTTGAACTCACGGAGATCTGCCTGCCGTATGGGGATTTAAGATATGAGCCACCGATGCCTGGCTAAATTACATTTCTAAGTAAATGATGCAAAACAGTCATCCAGACAACTCATATGCAATTTAGTAACTTGTTACAGATAAAATGAGCAAGGACAGAGCATTATTTCATACCCAACTCTTTTGTTGACAGGCTACAAACTGTGGTTATAAAAAGAGCCAAATACTTTATTTTCTACCCTGAGAAGTAATCTTATAAGGCATTTTTAAAAAACGATTGGTTTGTTTGTTTGTTTGTTTATTAGTGTTCTGCCTGCATGTCAGAAAAGGGCACCAAATCTCATTACAGATGGTTGTGAGCCACCATGTGGTTGCTGGAAATTGAACTCAGGACCTCTGGAAGAGCAATCAGTGCTCTTAACCTCTGAGCCATCTCTCCAGAGACATCTTAAAGAGAATTTTAAAGGAATCAAAAACCTAAACTAGTGAATAGCCCAAAGAAATGAGTAAATTGTGTATTTATAATCTATTCTTCTGAGTGTATTACGACTGACAGCTGTTTTGAACTTTTGCCCTGCATTCTTCCAGGCAGAGGAAAAGCAGTTTAAACTTATCTATGATTATATATGAATACATACATACATCCTGAAATCAGAAGTTGTAACTTTTGGGTTTTTCTTGGTCCCACAAATGCTGGAAGAGTGCTAAATTCTAGGACAAGAAGACACTGGGAATGTTGTAAATTCCCTAATTTATGTTCAAGTCAACATTCCTGAGATACCATAAATCTCTTAGTTTTAGCTCAAGTTAGCACTCCCAGTACACTGCAGCTTTAAATCTCAAAGTGCCTTTCTGCCCTGTGTGTAACCTGAGCAGGACACCAACCAATCCCGGAGCACCTTGACTCTGAACCCAGAGCCAGTGAAAGAAACACTATCCCTGAACCTTAGAGCAGCAAGGCCTTTAGGAAAATTTCTTATCTAAAGGAAAAATACTTAAATATATGATTTGAAGATCATGTTCTTTTTATTTCTTGCCCCCCCAACCCAGTTCCAATTCTCCAGTTCTAAATCTTTGTTCCAATTCTCCTCAGCTTCCCTCAGCTTCAACATATACATATTGAACTTTTGGTAATTAACAAAGGTTACAAAACCACCTTCTCAGGGGCACAATGCATTCTTTGAGTAAATGCAAGGGGCAGAGCTGTTTACCATGGTACCACACAGTTGGGGGCAAAGAGTCCTGGGCACTCAAGCACTTTCATCAAGGCTGGCATTAAAATCATCCAAAGTGTAAGGATATATTTTCTTATGCTGTGTGTAGCCCCAGAGTACAAGGAGGGAATTACAGGAGGGAATTTCTTAAGGATGTGAGGTCAGGCAGCATTCTGTAGTCCTGGCCATCTGTGAAGCCTTTCCCATGTAATGCTGTTTCTCTCTGGACTTAGTTAATTGGTTGTTATTCCTGTCTTCTATTTAAATTTTAGGACTTAGTTAGCTGAGCCTTGAATTTTGTACCATAAACTGAGGTTAGAAGTTTGTTTAGAGTGTTAGTTGCTAAGAAATTTAATAGGAAATAGCCGATGATCTCTGTCTTCAGCCAGGCCTGGCTAGAGAAGGTGGCAAAGTAGTTGTAGGCCTCTCTGCTAACAACCTTGGTTAGACATCTGCAATTCTGTCCTTATGCATATCTGCAGTTTTTAACTTATGATTTGTTCACAGAGATATTTAGTCAACTTTGAATTTGCTCTTGAGGTTATGGATCAATTAACTGTATGTGATTTGTCTTAGAACTGAGAAGATTTTTTTTTTATGCTAGTCTAAGCTAGTGATAACAGAGCATAAATGTCTTCCAGTCCTTGTGGAATAATAGGTCTTGTTATGAGGCATATCCTCATATTTTCTATATATCAAAATTATACAGCTTAATAAGAATCATCTTCCTGACCACTCGCAGATATGTGTCCATAAGATTGAGATGTAATCATGAGATTACATATACATAGCACATGAAATTACACATTGCAATATAGGTATTGGGGAGATACCATAGCTGTCTTTGCACATGTAAATTTACACACAGGAATTAAGTATTTATAGGAAATATTTTCATAAGCCTTGCCTATAA
This sequence comes from Cricetiscus sungorus, assembly GCA_030556225.1. NCBI lineage: Eukaryota > Metazoa > Chordata > Mammalia > Rodentia > Cricetidae > Cricetiscus > Cricetiscus sungorus. Next base: position 16,832,105 of record JANBXA010000097.1, read on the forward strand.
ATTTCTTCCATCAGATTAGTTGACCATCTAGTGGATCAGCCTTATAAACAGCAGCTGTCATGTTATAATTTCATCATAGCCCACAACAGCTAGTGACACAACCAGCCTAGTACAGACTCTGCATCCACACATGCTGTCATCCATTGTAAGTCTCTTTTAGATTCAGGTCCCAGGTTATACTTTGAACAAGTTAAATAGGGACAAGAGACTACAAGTCTACCTTTTAAATTATATGATCTAAAACATACATTAAAAAAATGTATCAATGTCATAATTCTCACATATACAAAGGACAAAGAACACATATACTGAAATGATCAAGGAAAAGTTCCCTATCAGCACTGTAGATGCTGTTTTAGATGAAGTCCTGCCAAGCCATGCAAACCTCAGAATAAGGCTGCTCTTGCCTCTGAGCATGCTGGCTTAGAGGAAGGCCACAGCTGCTTCCATGCAGTAACAAAGTTCATTTTACCTAGCACTGACTGCTGTCTATCTCAGGGTTGTAATATCACCATAGAGAATTCTATTTTTGTTTTTAAACAATTCTTTTTATTTATTCATTTTTATTTTATGTGCATTGGTATTTTGACATGGCTGTCAGGTGCCCAGAAATTTGAGTTACAGACAATTGTGACTTGCCATGTGGGTACTGGAAATTGGACCCAGGTCCTCTGGAAGTTGGTGCTCTTAACTGCTGAACTATCTCTCCAGACACTAGAATTTCAGCTTTTAAGCTTTATGCTTATTATATGTATAAGGGTGTTTGCCTGTATGTGCCTGTGCACAGTACTTGCAGAGGACAGAAGAGGGTATCAGATGCCTTGGGAGTAATGTTAGAGGTTAGCTACCAGAAGGCTTCTGGGAATGGAACCTGTGATGGCTGCAACATCACCCAGTGTCTTAACTGCTGCCTCTCTAGCCAATTTTTATTTAAATTTTATTTTCATATTTTAATTAAAATATCATATTACATTCTTCATTCCTTGTTCTCTTTCCATCCTTTCCTGTTGGTTGTGTATATGGTTTCTGGGCTTAACACATTGAATTGGATAAGCAATTAGGGATCTCATCCCTGTCTAAGGCTAATTCTCCCACCTGCAGAATTCCACTCTTTAATGAGCAACAGGAGTCTGACCCTGAAAAAACCTAGGCTGCCTTGGACAGGAGGACATTATAAAAACCAGAAAACTTTTGAGTGGCAAATACCTCAGCTAACACTTGTTAGCTGACATGGACCTGAAGTGCTGGTGCTTCAGGGAAGACTATCAGCATTGGCTCAAGCCAATCAAAGTCTCCCTGGGTTCTGTGGGCCTTCAACCATACCCCACTGACCATTCTCACTTTGGATAACTTTGAAAACATGAAATGCTGCCTCCATTTTCTAAGTACCATGGTTACAGGCCTGTGCCACCATGCCAGGCTTAGGTGGCTTCAACTTCATTTAGTGAGGTGTTAGAATGACAGGATGAGTAAGATGAACAGTTACACTTATCTGTATTCAAAAACCATTTAACCTCTGTGAGCCTGGGTTTCATCATCTGTAGAATAAAGACAGAACTCTGAACTAGTCTTTTGATGAATTAGAACAGAGTCAATGATAGAGAAAAATAGTATTGCTCATAGGTAGAAGACAATAAACTTTAAATCAGAAAGGCTGCATGTGATGAGAGTCTTCTTCTGTTACTGGAGTTAGGACCAGAGCCTGTCTTATGGCTACCATAACCAGCCAGGTTCAGTCACTCATCTTTATTAGGCCAATTAAAAGAACCAAGTTATCCTGTTGTGACATGTCCACTATAATGCAGAAACTCTGAAAGCAAGGTGGGTAGATATCTCTGATGTCCTAGGACAGCCTAGTCTATAGAGTGAGTTCCAGGCAAGCAAGACATTTATAGTGAGTCTACTCCCTTAAAATAAAAAAAAAAATAAACAATAGGAAAAAAAACTATTAAGAAAAAATGAAGGCATATTTATTCAGTGTGACTAATTTATAACAGTGAATATATAAGGTAACCAACTGAAACTTGGAGAACAGGTTTAGATAGACAGCAAAATATATGTGCAGCTAAGTAATCAAACTAAGCCATACAATGAATTTTTTCCATCCATAAATCCCTCCCCTATTCTCAGCTTTCTTCAATGCAAGGATTTCAGATAAGAAATGTTTCTTTAGAAGAAAAGTTTTCTTCAGAGGACTTAGTCTTTGTCCAGAATGAGATTTCTGGGAAATCAGAATTTCATGGGGTCCACTGTTTCCTTAGTTGTTAATCAAAGGGAGAGAAGTCTCTTTGGAATATCCTTATTCCTAACAGGCAGAAAGGTGACAGGAATGACAGTGTGGGAAGTGAGGAGCTTTAAGGTCCAAGTGAGATCAACCAAATGGGGTCCTGAATTTGGGGTGCTGTCACTGGCAGTAATTGTAAAAAAAAAAAAAAAAAGTTAAGAATGAAGACTTGGAGTGGGTAGGGCTACCACATCCATGAAGTCTTACATCTGTATGAATTATTTCATGTAATTAAAGTGAGAAATCAACAAGGGTGACCATAGTTCAACTTCATAGGGCTTTTGCCCACGAGTATACAGGTGCAAATAAAGAAGTGCATTAGCCATGCTTGAATAAATAGATTGTTGACACTTGTCAATTTTTTTTCTTCAGAATGAAACATCATGTTTAGCTGAATATAAGTGTTTTGGCTAAAGTTTTTTTTTTTTTTCTTCTCTCTCCAAATCTTTTGCAATCAGTTTCCCTTTGTTTGAGTTCTTTCAAGATCTCAAAGATTAATGCAAAGTCTGTAACATATTGATTACACACTAAAGGTTTTACTCTTGTATAAAGACCCATGGAGTGCAATGAATGACTTTGCCACACTGACTACATTTTTAGGGATTCTCTCCAGTACGATTTTTTGTCATGACTTCAAAGACTACTGTTACATGCAAAGGCTTGACCACATCACTTGCAATCATAGGCTTTCCTTCAGTATGTGTTCTTTTATGTATTTGGAGACTTCTGTGATGTGCAAAGGTTTTATCACATTGAGTACACTGGTAGGGTTTCTCTCCAGTATGTCTTCTTATATGTATTCGGAGATAACTGTGTTCTGAAAAGGCTTTATCACACTGATCACATTTATAGGGTTTCTCTCCACTATGTATTTTTTTATGTATTCGGAGACTAGCGTTACGTGCAAAAGCTTTACCACACTGAGTACATTCATAGGGTTTCTCTCCAGTATGTGTTCTCTCATGTACTCGGAGGTAACTATTTTGTGCAAAGGTTTTTCCACATTGAGTGCATTCATAGGGTTTCTCTCTAGTATGAATTCTTTTATGCCTTTGAAGATAATTGTGACGTGCAAAGGCTTCACCACATTCATTACATTTGTAGAATTTCTCTCCAGTATGAATTCTTTCATGTTTTTGAAGGTGACTGTGGCGTGCAAATCCTTCACCACATTCATTACATTTGTAGGGTTTCTCTCCAGTATGTGTTCTTTTATGTACACGAAGGATATTGTGCTGTGAGAAGGCTTTACCACACTGATAACATATATAGGGTTTTTCTCCAGTATGTGTTCTTATATGTATTTGGAGACTAGTAGGTTGTGAAAAGGCTTTATCACATTGATTACATCTGTAAGGTTTTTCTCCACTATGTGTTCTTTTATGTCTTTGGAGGCTGCTAAGATGTGCAAAGGCCTTACCACATTGATCACACTCACAGGGTTTCTCTCCCGTATGTGTTCTTTTATGTATTCGGAGATAACTGTGATTTGCAAAGGCTCTACCACACTGATTACATTCATTGCGTTTTCTTCCTCTAGGAATTATTTCATGCATTTGAAGATGACTATGAGATGGAAGGGCTTTGTCACATTGAGTATATTCACATGGTTTCTCGTCAGTAAGACTTCTTTCATGCCTGCAAAGATAATTCTCACATGTAAAAGCATTACCACATACATTACACTCATGATTTCTTTTATCTGAATAAATTAATTTTACAATTGGGTGTGGTGATATCTTGCATGTACAAATAAAGTCTGTCTGAAGATCAGAGGATGGAGCTTGCCACTAGCTAACCATAGAGTTCTGTACAGACAGACAGGAAGTGAGATGGCTGGGTAGAGAGAGGATATAAACAGAAAGAAACAGGAACTTTCTCTCTTGTCTGCTGAGTGGCTAAGGAGGTAAAGGTGGCTTTGGCTTGCTCCTTCTCTCTGATCTCTCAACATTGTCCTCTATATCTGACTCAGGATTTTTACTATTTTGATCAATAAAGAATTCCTTTTTACAATTTTAATTGTAGAGGAATCGGATCTTAAGGTTTTATCAGATCGTAAGTTTAACTTAATGCAGTTCAAAAATGAATTAATGAACTTGTATCATATTCAACGAGTCTATTGAAAATGAGGACTAATATGTAACTTCTAATTACTGGGAAAGAGATTACTCTTTTCCATATCCCTATGTTCACATGACTTGCATTCAGAGTGACATATGATATACCTCATAAAGGAAGAATAACAAATAAAAGTTTTCCACATTGCATTCACACAGTTTGAGTTTCTATTCCTCACAGACATGTGATATAGGCCCTTCTTGGCCCTCATAAACTTCCCCTCTCACTAAACTTAGCAAAGTCACTACAAGCAACACCAGCTTTACTATGGGCTATTTAGTTATTAGAAGATTTTGGACATGTACTTATCACCTACTCAATGTGTATACCTTTAGCAGCATCTGAGTGGTATGAAACTAAACTGATTGGCAGTTCTACAGCATAGTTCTAATAGGACTATGATTCAAATGGTGATATCTGTCTGTAAAGGCTTTGTTTCTTTGTCTTCTGTCTTAAAAGAATGACTTACAAATACAACTTAGCCCCCTGACATTGAGGTACATGATTTTGTGAGAATTTTAATAAGCTAAAGGCTGTGCTTATTTATTCTGTTGCTGTTGCTTTCTCTTAAAACTTCCAGGCCACATTAAAATTTTTTTCAGAGACACATTTGCATCCACTTGCACATAAAAATTACCTTCCATGTCTTCTAGAACTTTGACAATGTTCTTCAATATTATGGTCTTCCCAATTGTAGCCTAAAATATAGTACAAGGAAATGAATGACATATTATTGGAAATAATATAAAAGTTAAGTTCTTATCTTCAATGCATCTTAGAACCCTAACTGATTTATGCAATTCACTCTTCCTTTCTCAATCAAAATTATAGAAGAAAACACCAATAACCAAGAAACAGTTGTCTCCTTATTTAAAAAAAAAATGAAGGAAAATTCAGTCTTACCTACAGCAGTGAGGTTCCCGTAGGTCTCCAGCATCACATCTTTGTAGAGATTCTTCTGGGAAGGATCCAGTAAAGCCCACTCTTCCCGAGTGAAGGTGACATTCACATCATCATAGGTGACTGCATTCTAAAATATCCCATACATGTGTACAACAGAAAGTGTGATAGTAATAGTGTTGTAAATGTATACTTCGTTGAAAATATATTCATATATTTTTGGTGCTTCCCAGACTTATTCCATAACACAGACATTCTAATGTAATCACACAGTCAGTGTAGAAGGAAACTGAATAAGGAGGCCCACCTCTGTCATTTCTGCATCCTTTGATTGAAATCCTGTGTGCATTACTCTCAACACTCACATCTTCCTGGTCCTACAAGAACAGCCAAGTATCTGTACAGCTTTCTATCATGTTTGCTACTTAAAGTCTAGTTATCTTCCACATTTCTCCTAAAGACAACAATCCCAGGTTCTTCCCAGCAACAAAATCTCTTTTGTTATACCATATTTTGCTTCTTTGATTCTGTGATTAAATCCTCTAACCAAAAACATATCAGGTAATGAGCAGGTTTACTTGGCTGATTCTGTCAGATCACAGTACATAATTTTGAAAGCTTAGGCTAGAAACTTGAGCTAGAAAATGAAGGCGAAAAACAATGGCAAACATTGTCTCCTGACTTTCTCTTTTGTTTGGTCACTGTCTCTTGATCACCTAGTTCTCTTATTGAGCCCAGGCCCACTTGCTTAGAAATATTATCAGCCTCACTGGAAGAGTCATCTCTCACCAATCATCAATCAACACAATCTCTCACAGAAATAGCAACCAGTCATTCTTCTAGGGGCACAAGCTCAATTGAGGCTCACTCAGCTGACTCTGAAATGTTGACAACTGAACCTAAACAGGATAAAAAGACAATAATATATGAGAAGGTTTTAAAAGCCCCAAACCAATGTGTTAATGGTAGCAATCACTTAAAGCAGCAGAAACCCAACATTGATGACTGCAACACCTGGAAAAGATGGATGCATCATGAAGAGAGAAAGCCTTTAACATCAAGAAAAATACAACTGAAATTGTTTCTCTACAGAAAGTCCCAAAACCAACAAAAACTCAAGGAGTTCATAACATTATATAGTAAAATTTTAGAATATAAAAATAAGTGAAGGTCCGTCATTTTCCAGAGAAACAACAATATAATCAGATTATAATTAAGAAAATCACATAACATAGGTGACACCACTGATAAAGGGAGACACAAAGACTTATTACAAATTTAACATGGTCCTTTAAATAAGAAGTATAAGATTCTAACCAAAAATCAAAATCAAAGAAATCACTGGCCAGCACTCACCCTATGCACTCTGGTTTTTTCCTTTGCCAAAAAACAGAAAATGAGTTTATCAAGGAGGGCCATTTTACCAAAATTGGGGAGATTTACTTAAAGCTTCTGATGTTTCAACATTGTAGAAAATAGTTGTGACTACCTAAGATATTTCATTCCTTTATAAAAAAGAAAATGATGTTTTTTAGGATTACTTAGAAACTACTTTGTTCCCTGTGATTGAAGATTGGATGTAAGTCTGCACCAGAGTGTGAAAATGTAAAATTTTAAAAACCAAATGCATAGTAACAGATTTTTAAAGAATTAATGTATGATTTGTATGATACACCTAAAACAATTTGTTTTGCTCTAATTGCTTTATGAAAGTCACAAGCACTTTTGAAAACAAATCTATGTTCATCTTTATATGTATGTTTGCTTGTGTGAGAAAGAATGCCTTCCATGTATATACAGGTGACACCAGAGAAGATGTCAGATTCCCTGGCTCTAGATGAGCGGGTGATTTTAAGCCTCCCGACTTTGGGTGTTGGTTTCTGAACTCAGGTCAACCCCAAGAAGAATACTTGATGAGTGACCTGCTGAGCCCACACAGTACTTTTTAGCCAATCAATTGAATGTTTTTCACAGATTAACAACAACAAAAACCTAAATAAAGAAAGAAGCATAAAAATGATCCCTGTGAATCTGATGCTTCAGTATTAAGATATTAGGTACAAGATGAGATAGGCTGCTGCCCATGGACATTTGCAACTGTTACCAGAGACACAATACTCAAGAGTTGCTCCTAGTGCTGTAATACACAAATTACAGCTTCCCCTCCCCTATCTATACCTATAAATCTCACAGACCATCCCTACTACCCATTCCCTTCCAACCCCATATTGTGCTACAGCCCTGAACTTGGGCAGACACTCCCAGCTCAACCACAGGTCATGCCTGCCAGAATACGAGGTAGGCTGCCCAAAGACCTGCTCCACAGACCCAATTCTCACAACTGCTCCTGATCTAGAATAGAATCCTAGAGGCAGCTTCCCTTCCCCTCTCTTGTGGCTCCCTAAAATCTTCCCCTGGTCTCCCCCCCCCCGCTTCCAACAGCAGCAAACATCCCCCCATGAATACACCAACCAAGGAAGCCTATACAGAAGGCAAGGCTGAGCCAACACACTCTGAAAATCCAGAAAGGCAACAAAAAACCCAAAAAAACAAAACTGCCACCCAACCAACACAAACCCAGAAAGCAGCACCTAAATCTATAATCACCCCAAAATGAGATGCCTAGATGCCAGCTTATGAAAATAACAGCCAGGGTAATATATCCCCACCAGAGCCCAGCTATCCTACCACATCAGGTCCTGAATATTCCAACATATATGAAGTACAAGAAAAAGACCTTAAAACCAAATATCTATGTGTATGTGTGTGTGTGTGTGTGTGTGTGTGTGTGTGTGTGGATTTTATTTTCCTTAAAGAAGAAATAACAAATCCCTTAAAGAAATCAAGGAAAACAAAAACAATTGGAGGAAATAAAAAACAAAAATCCAAAAAAATTTCCAGGAAAACTCAAAAAGTTAGAGGAAACCAATAAATCCCTTAAATAAAGTCAAGAAAAAAAAACAAAACACACAATTGAAAGAAACAAATAATTGTACAAGACCTGCAAATGGAAATAGGAGCAAAAAAGAAAACACAAAGTGAGGAAATCCTGGAAATGAAATATTTAAGACTACAAAGAACTGCAAAGAGGCAAGCTTTACCAATTGAATACAGAGATGGGAGGGAAAGTCTCATACATCAGTCAAAGAAAATGTCAAATCTAAACCTTCCCTGACACAAAATATTATGAACAGATCAAGCTAGCAGAAGGATCCCAGCTCAATGGTCCAGAAAATATTGTCAACAAAATCATAGAAGAAAATTTTCCTAACTTAAAGGAGGTATTTTTCAAGGTACAGGAAGCATATAAAACACCAACTATACCAACTAGATTGGAACAGAAAGGAAAGTCTCCTTGCCACATAATGATGAAAACACTAAACATACAAAACAAAGAAAGAATATTAAAAGCTACAAAGGAAAAATACCAAGTAACATACAAAGGTAGTAGACTCATGAGAATTATACCTGACTTCTCAAGGGAGACTATAAAAGTCAGAAGGGCTTTGGACACATGTGCTGCAGACTCTAAGAAGACACAGATACCAGTCCAGATTACAATACCCAGAAAATTTACATTCATAACAAATAGAAAAAATAAGATATTCCATGATAAAGTCAAATTTAAATAATATCTATCTACAGCAATACAGGAGGTGCTAGAAGAAAAAATTCCAAACCAAGGAGATTAATTCCACATTTGAAAACAAAGGAAACAATCTTACATCACTTTTCAAAAGATTACTACAAAGACTAGGTGAGCAATCACTCCTGAGTTTATACCAGGTACAATAGCTCTAATAAATTTCCCACTACAAAGTAAGCATACCAGAAAGGAGACAGCAAGAAACGATCCAAGTAAGGGCTAAAATCAATAAAATAGAAAAATAGAGAACAAACACTGCAAAGAATTAATGAAACACAGAGTTGGTTCTTTGAAAAGGAAAAAAAAAAAAAAAAATCAATGCTCAGATACCTCCAGATTCCTGTTTATCTGGGAACTGGAACTCTGAACATTCTGCCCTGACCATGCTAGCAGAGACACTGGCCCCTCCCCCAGTCCTCTGAACACTGCCAACCCATCCTCCTCCTACAAAACCACGTATCTATTCAGTGGCCAACATCCCTCCCATTCCATCTATCTACTCTTCCCCTCCTTTTTTCCCCTCCAGGACAAAGGTCAAGGACCAAATTCCTCCTCCTTATCCACCTTCCTCTCCCCCTCTCCTTCTTACTGTTCCTCCCTATCCTTCAATGCCACACCCTGCTCCCCTTCCACACACTGGCATACCCCTCATGAATTCTCTCCGGTCTCTTCTCATACCGCGTCTCAGTGATTTCCTGTCCTCCTCAGCCCTCTCTGAGAGGTGTCTAGAACCAATGGAACTGTTGGAGTCTACTCCCACTTCTCCCTTCAGGATCTCTCACAGACAGAAAAGTAGTTGGGTTCCTTTTCTGTTGATCCTTCTGTTTATATCAAAGAGTTTCATTATCTGTTCCAAGCCTATGACCTGACCTGGCACAACTTCTATGTCATCTAGGCCTCCACTCTTACTCCTGAGGAATGGGTTGAGTTCAGGCAGCAGCCAGAAAACATGCAGACTGAATTCACCTATCAGACAATACAGTTGCTGTGGCATGGCAGAGCCGGTTACAGAATCCTACTGAGACTATCAGCCAGGTCAGAGCAGCCGCCAGAGGAGGCACCTCATGGTCTGCTGCCTCCTTCAGGGTATGGACATGGTCTCAGACAAAGTTAATTTTGATAAGCTCTGAGAAATTACACAGAAAGCTGATGAAAATCCAGCATTTTTTCTAAACTGTTTACAAGAGACTATGATTTAATATACTTGCTTTAACCCTGCCAGAATAAGCCACAGTCCTGGCTACTCATTTTATTTCTCAGTCAGCACCAGATATTAAAAAGAAATTTAAAAGGGCTGAGGAGTCCCCAAACCTCCATACAGAAACTGGTGAAGATGTCCTTTAAAGTATTTAGTACCAGAGAGGAGGTGGCTGAGTCTTCCTGACAGTCTTGGCTGCAACAGGAGGCTCTGCACCAAACTCATGCTTGTCAGCTGCCTTGAGGCCATCAGCACCCTCACAAGGGAATTCTACAAGGTTCCATCCAGCCTAAGCCCAGCCCAAGTCAACTCTACCTGGAGCCTGCTTCAAATGTGGCCAGGAAGCCACTGGTCAAGGTACTGCTAAGATCCTCAGTCACCGATGAGGCCATGCCCCATCTGCCAACAGCCTGGCCCTGGAGATCAGAATGCTCCCACACCATGGAGATCCAGCCTCACTGACACTGGCAACCTAGACTCTTCCAGCCTTCAAGCTCTGCAGCTTGGTGGAGGACCAATGGCACCCAGACATGGTGACTCCCATCTCCCATTGCCCTCGCTGAGCCTAGGATAAAGTCCACCTTTCTAGTGGACACAGGAGCTACCTATTCTGCTTTAATATCTCACTCAGGTCCCAGTTCCCTTGCCAATTTGTCACTGGGGTAGATGGGACCCCCTTCCTTCCCACTTGAGACCCTGTCCTTTTCCTGCATTCTTACAGGATGATTCTTCTCACATTCTTTTCTATTCATATCCGCATGTTCTATACATCTACTTGGTTATGATATTCTCAGCTGCTCTGAGGCCACGTTCACCTTGACCCCCACACTCTCTCCTGACTCCCACCCTCTTCTCCCTTTAATAACCTCACAGGTTCCTACCCCAGAATGTCCTGTCTCTACTCTCCTGACTCCAGTAGATCCCCAAGTATGGGATATCTCTACCACAGTGTTTGCTATTCACCACCAGCCAGTTCTAGTTCACCATAACGAGCCCTCCTCCTTCCCTTCCAGATCCCAGTTTCCCATTTCTAAAACCCATCACTGAGGCCTTAGGTCCATTATTGACCACTTTTTCTCTCAGGGACTTCCACTTCCGCTCGCCTCACCCCACAACACTCCCATTCTTCCCGCACGTAAGCATTCCAGTGCCTCATCAATGATGCAGCTATTTAAAAAAAAATCCAGTGGTTAATTAACAACTCACATAACCTCCTTTCTTACATACCCCCTGCAACCTCCCGCTTTACTGTTCTGGACCTGATAGTCATCTTTTTCACTATGCTTTTACACTCTGACTCATACTTCCTCTTTGCCTTCACCTGGGAGGATTTTCACATCTGGTCTTCCAGACAGCTTACATGGACTGTTGTTTGCAGGACAGTGTTTGCAGGACAGACCTCATTACTCTAGCCAAGCCTTCCGCCTTTGACCTCAGTCCTAGCATGCTTGTCTAATACGTAGATGACCCCCTTCTCTGTAGCACCTCCTTGCCTGTGTCTTTGCTTCTAGACTACCTCAGCTTCCGGGGATGTCATGTTTGCCCATCTAAGGCTCAGCTATGCTCTCCCGCTGTGGTGTACCTGGGCATTCAACTCATCCTGGGGTCTAAGACCCTCTCCTCTGACAGAGTTCACGTCCTGTGGGATTTACAGCCCCTGGCCTCCAAGGATCAGACTCTCTCATTCCTGGGCCTGATGGAACTCTTCCATCACTGGATCCCTAACTTTCCCATTACTGCCAAGCCCCTGTACCAGGCAGCCAAAGAGACCCCCAATTTTTACACAGGTCCCTCTTCGTTTGTAAATTCCCAATAAAAACCAGAGAGATTAGACACTCATTCATTGGTCTATTTTTCCTTTTCACTGACTAGTCAAGTCCCAGACTTGAAGCAAAGGCAGGATTAGGTGTTCAAAGCAATTCTCAATTACATAGTGTGAGGCAAGCCTGAGCTACGGGAGACATTATCTAAACCAGTGGTCCTCAAACTTCCTAATGTGTTAACCCTTTAATACAGTTTCTCATGGTGACTCCCTAACTATAAAATCATTTACACCGCTACTTCATAACTATAGTTTTGCCACTGCTATGAATTGTAATATCAATATCTGTGTTTTCCAATGATCTTAGGCAACTCCAGTGGCAGGGTCATTTGATCACCCAAAAGGCTGCCTCCACTACCCCACATTGAGAACCACTCCTCTCAACTGACATAAATAAATAAATGTCACTTAAGAAAAAAAATGGAATGAAATTCTTTGTGACCAGCAAACACTGGGAATTTGAAACAAATAGAGCTTAGAGCAGTAATACATTTTAAGAAAATGAAGTGAAAAAATACCAAATTTTTCCATTTTTAAAATGATAAAAACAATTGGAGGAATACTCTGCTATACTGACTTTGAAACAACAGGGTAGGCACTTCCCTGGTAGAGAGAATGGCTTTAATAAGACATTGTATGACTTTCTCTCATGTAAAATGTTAGCTGATGAGAGCTGTAAGCTGACACAGATTTACAGCTAGTGGCCTGTGTCTCAAACTTCTGACCCAACTTAACTGTGTCACCCAGGACTGCACATATTTGCATAGGAGAGTGCCCTAACTGGAAACTGAATACTCAGTAGTTTAAGCTACCCTTCCTAAACCGTATGCCCACCAATTCTATCTGTCTTTATTCATATGGAAGGAATTAATACATATTGGAAAATTCACAGAAAGTCACTCACCCTGTCCCATCAGGTCCTCCTTTATGATGGAGACCCCTGCAGCTCACTGCCTTAAACTTCAGTCTGTGATCTGGTTATTGTCTAGTCTGTCTCCCCTGCAGTGTACACAGTACACTGTTCCTCCTCTTCTGGTCTGAAGGGAGAAGCCATGCTCCACACACAAACCCTTTTCCTGTTACTGCAATGAACAGCCCACTGTGTGACTCAGACTGGCCATTTTAGAACTCTGTGGTGCTACAGACCTGTAATCCAAGAATTAAGGATGTTTACTCGGGGGTATACCAAGGGCAATGCCCTGTGGGGCTACAGACAGGGTTCAAGTCCACCTCTATCAACACAGGAGACCTTGACTCAAAACCACCTTTCAAAAAGGCCAGAGATGCAACTGTTCTAGAATTAATGCATCTTTTATGGCACACCAGGACTTAATGTTGGTTGTGACTCAGTAATGGCCTCTGAGCAGCATGTCAGAGGCCTGTCTTTTGATGGGAGGGAGTGGCTGCTTGTAAATCAGGGTTTTCTCCTTTGTTACAGAAATGTAGCTTAAAGGCTGGTTAATCCTGGGGACCAAACACTTATACCTTATAATACTAATCTCTAACAGGCTTGGTTTGCAAACTAATCTTTGAGGTATTTGGAAGTCAGCCCTCCCTTATCTAAATTCTACTCTTGAGTTAATGTCTGCTAAGAATTGGTAAATCCCTAAACCACCAATTCTATACTATCAAGGCTACTCTTCTACAACACAGCTCGGCAGTGGAATGCTACTCTACACATGATATGCCATTTATAATCGACACAGAATTAACTCCAGACGGATCCTAAATCTAAATATTAACATTAAAAGTGCAGAACTCCCGGGCGGTGGTACACGCCTTTAATCCCAGCACTTGGGAGGCAGAGGCAGGTGGATCTCAGTGAGTTCAATGCCTGTCTGGTCTACAAAGTGAGTTCCAAGGCAGCCAGGGCTATTACACAGAGAAACCCTATCTCGCAGGAAAAAACAAAAAAGAAAGAAAAAAAAATGCAGGAACTTCTGGCAGATACTAGAGAGACCAGAGCTCTTCGAGTTAGGCAAATCTGCCTTCCATAGTGACACTACCGACGCCAGCATTTCACCGTGACCCGAAAGGATATTGCTAAGCACAGTCGCGCTCCCAACGTCCTGCTCAGTCGCAGCTCGTGTAGAGAAGTTATTCAGAGGCTGCCGCCAGCCCCACAGGCTCACACAGACCACGCTGGGCCAGGCAGGGAGGGCCACACGGGACCGGCAGGGCCGGGCAGGACCACGAAGTCTGTATCTGGCTATTGGCTTCCACCCAGCCCCGGGAAGGACTCACCACACCGGGCTCCCGCGGCTCAGCCGGCCGCTCCTCCCGGTCTGGGGACAGCGGCCCCTGGCTCACCATGGCCGGCCACTCCTCCGCGTCTGGGGACAGCGGCCCCTCGCTCAGGACCCCACCGTTTCCAAGTCCACACACGCTATCTCACAGCGGAGGCGACAGCAAAGAGGGTGGCTTCCGACTTCCGCAGTGGGAGGGGCTGAGCCACAACTCTGGCAGCGGAAGAACCCTCCCATCTGACTGACGGGTCTTCTGGAGGTCCTGATTGGCTAGCGAGGCCCGAGTGACAGGAGCAATTCCCTCGGGGAACCGGGGAACTGGAGGGACACAGCACAGGGGATCTCAGTCCTGGCTTCCACAGACTTATCCCAGATTGACTGGAGATTGGCACCAGATGTAATAGCTCTATGGCTAATATAAATCAATGGGTCAGTTTTAAAAGGAAGTATACAAATCCAGGAAGAGACTAACCAGAAGATGTTGCACAAGAGGAACACAGGGTACCTCAAGAACCTTACAAGGTCCACAGTGGCCATGGGACTGACAACCACAGCATCATGTGTTCTAAGAAGATGAAATAACCCCTCCCAAGCATATTCCCAGATGCAGAGAAAGAGCTCTGTTTTCGCTCTATACATCAGTGCCATGGAGAAACTTCTCCAGGCCTAGGCAGGTTTCCAAACTCAGTGAGGCCTAGTTTATCTAGTATCCCTAGAAGTTCTGTACTTCACATTTGACATTTAGGTGTAAGATCCATTTGGAGGTTATAAATGGCATCTCATGTAGCGCTCTATACTACGTGGTGAAGCAGAAGAGTAGATAGAATTAGTGATATCAATGCTTAGGAGATAGTAAGTCACACAAAGGAGAATTTAGTTAAGGGAGAGAGCAACCTCTAAAATAACACAGAGATAAGTAGTATGTTAACCAGGACTGTTAGAGATCAGGATGCCGGGATGTAAAAATGTTTATTTATCTTTATACTAATATTGTTATTGGTCACATAAGAGAACTTGTCTCAGA
This sequence comes from Cricetiscus sungorus, assembly GCA_030556225.1. Classification (NCBI taxonomy): domain Eukaryota; kingdom Metazoa; phylum Chordata; class Mammalia; order Rodentia; family Cricetidae; genus Cricetiscus; species Cricetiscus sungorus. The sequence goes on from JANBXA010000097.1 coordinate 16,847,343, forward strand.
AACACTTTTCTGCCGATACAGCTGTCCTAGAATTAACATGTTCTCCCAGGGAGAATTCACTTTAAATACTTTAAATTTTAGTGAATAAGAACCTCTTTAATAACCACATGCATGCAGTTGTGGTCAATGCTAAAAGAGGAACCAGCCTAGAACAGATTTTGCATTCCACATATGCTGTCATCCTTAAGTTTCTTTTAGGCCCCAGGATATACACTGAACAATTTAAATGGGGACAGAAGACTGCAAGTCTAGACACACAGGCAGATGAACTCATCTTTTAGATCATACATTATGCTTTACATTTACAAGATGCATCAACACATTTAAAATGTGTGCTGTTGCCACAGTTCTCACACATACAAAGGGCAGAGAACACAAATAAGAAAACATCAAGGAAAAGTCACCTATCAGGGCTGTGGATGCTCTTCTTAGATGAAGAGTCCTGCTAAGCTATTCTAACCTCAACATATAGCTGCCGTTGCTTCTGAGCATCCTGGCTCAGAGGAGGGATAGAGTTGCTTTCATACAGCATCAGAATGAGTTCGTTTTAACTAGCCCTGCCTGCTGTCAGTCTCAGCTGTGACAATACTGTACAGAATTCCATTCTCTTCTCCCCTTGGGTTTTTGAAGACAGGGTTTCTCTGTGTATTTTTGGAGCCTGTCCTGGAACTAGCTCTTGTAGACCAGACTGGCCTTTAACTCACAGAGATCTGCCTACCTCTGCCTCCCAAGTGCTGGGATTAAAGGAGTGTGCCACCACTGCCCATGGAGACTTCCACTTTTTTTGTGTGTTGTTGTTGTTAAAATAGACATTTATTTGAAGTGATGTATCTGCAGAGCAAATAACTCTGAAATTTAATTCAGATTGAAATATTCTTAAAATATGCTGAGACCAGGCTCATCCAAAGATCTCAACTACAAGACCATTTCTTTGCCCATTTTTCTTTCTCTTTCCTTTCCTGAATAACCTTTTTCAGATAGCATTCAAGGTAGAATTTGTCCTCCTCATATTTTGTCCACCATTCCTTAGGCAAGATCTGAGAATTCCATTTTCTAAGCTATAATTTTGTTTTTTGTATATGAGTGTTTCAAGTGTCTGTGCAGTACCTGTAGGGGCCAGAAGAGGGCATCAGAACCCTTTGGACTGGTTAACAAGCAATGATTAGCCAGCAGGTGATTTTGGGGAATGAACCTGTGTCCTCTGCAACAATATCCAGTGCTCTTAGCTGCTAAGATGTCTCTCTGACTGGTTTCTAATTTAAAATTTATTTTTCATACACTTTAATTAAAATATATTACATCACAGTCCCCCTTCCATGTTCACTTTTCCATCCTTTTCCAAATTCTTCCCTTCATTTTCTTCCTTGTTAAGTATGTGTGAGGAAGTGCACACAAATACATGAACAAAATATGCTGAGTCCATATCTGTTGGGTGGAACACATTGAACTGGATAAGCAAATAGGGATCTCATCCCTGCCTGAGGCTAATTCTCCCACCTGCAGAATTCCACTCTTTTATGAGCAAGAGGAGTCTGACTCTGAAGAGACCTAGGCTGCCTTGGACAGGAAACATTATCTGGAATAGAAAACCTGGGGTGTAAATACCTCAGCTAATACTTGCTGGTGTCATGGCTCTGGGATTCTGGAGCTGCAGGAAAGACTGTTGGCACTGTTCTAAGTCAGTCAGTCTCCCTTAGCTCCAGGGGCCTCATGCCATACTCCATTGACCATTCTTACCTTGGATGACTTCAAAATTCTGAAACTCCAGCCTCCACTTTCTGAGTACCATGGTTACAGGGCTGTGCCACCATGCCTGGCTTGGGTGGCTTCAACTTCATTTAGTAAGGCATTAGAATAACAGGATGAGTAAGATGAGCAGTTACACTTAACTATATTGAAAACTACTCATCTCTTGAGCCTGGGCTTCACCATCTGTAGAATAAGGATAGAACTCTGGTAGGTCCTTTGATGAGTTATAACAGACTCACTGATAAAGAAAAACGATATTGCTCATAGTTGGAAGACAGTGAACTTTAAATCAGGAGGGCTGTATTTGTTCTGTTACTAGAGTTAGTACCATAGCCTATGTCCTAGCTACCATAACCTGCCAGGCTCAGCCAGTCATCCTTAGTAGGTCAATTAAAATACCCAACTTATCCAGTTGTGGAATGTGCACCTATGATGCAAATACTTTGGCAAGGTGATCAGATCTCTCTGATGTCCTAGGGCAGCATAGTGTACAGAGTGAGTTCCGGGCTAGACAGGGAATCATAGACAATTCATTAAAAGAAAGGAAGAAAGAGAAAATGAGAGAAAGAAAGGGGGATGGAGGGAGGGAGGGAGGGAGAGAGAGAGAGAGAGAGAGAGAGAGAGAGAGAGAGAGAGAGAGAGAGAGAGAGAGAGAGAGAAAGGAGGAAATTGTTACTGAAAACATGATATTTATTCAGTTTGACATGATGCAAATGTAAGGTAACCAATGCATCCATGGAGTCCTAATAGGTTTGGATAGAAGGTAAAAATATATGCAAAACTAAGTAATCTAATGAAGTCATATAATGATTTCTTCTTATTTCTAATACCCTCCACCATTCTCAGTTCCTGTCTCTGCTGCAAAGCTGTTAGATAAGGAGCAAATGTTTCTTCAGTAGAGACATTCTCATTGGAGGACTCAGTTTTTTAGCACAATGAAATGCCAAGAAAATTAGAATTTTATGGGGTCCACTACTCTGATAGTTTTAGCCAAAGTGACAGATATAAGGGTCACTTTAAAATATCCGTATTCCAACTCAGTAAGCAGGATACAGAGGTGCCAGATGGACTGAGGAGCTTTCAGGTCCAAGTGGGACTGTAAAGTGAGAGCCTGCAGGGTGTTGGCACAGGAGGGAGGCCTGGAGAAGGCTGACCCGTCACAGGTGAGTTCATACAGAGAGTACAGTGGGAGCCAGCTTTTCCTCAGGTACACCCCAAGGACTGCTCTCTGCCCATTTTAACCTTTGGCATCCACAGGCCAAGCTCCCTCCTTAACATTTCTCCAAACTCAATGGCTCTTTTTAAATGCCTACTTGTCCCAGCCTTAGGATGACTTCCTTTTAAGTCTCAGGATCTTCTGACAACCAGGATGTTATCTGAAGTTATCACCATTTGGGATTTCTAACTGAAGGTCTTGTAGAGTCAGGGAAGCAGAACATGATTTTGTTCAGACAAGTCAGCCTTCATGTTTGCAAGTTCCTTTCCTCTGCTTACAGGAGGCATAAACTCCAACAAGGGTACGCATGATGTGTCCTTGTGGGCTCACATTGCTGCCTACTTACCACATTTGAGATGACCTCAGTCTTGTGGCTTTGGTCAAGCAGGCAGCCATTTTCTAAAGTCTTGTATGGCCAGTTTTCCTTCTGATCATTTTTGCACTATTCCCTAATTCTGTGGAGTTTGGGCTCAGAAACATCTTTAAGGATCATGGAAAAATGGGTTTCTGATGCTATCAATTTTGTATTTTTTCTGGGTCATTAGGGATGAGGTAATGATGAGCTTAGGATCAGTCATCCACACCTTACTAATATAATGACATGTTTATGGGGCTAATAGATAGCTCAGCAGCTAAGAGCAATAGCTGCTCATCCACAGGGCCTGACTTTGATTTCCAGCACTCAAAAGACAGCTCACAACTGTTTGTAACTACATGCACAGGGGACCGGGCACTCTCTTGTGACCACCACTGGTACCTTGCATGCACTGGCAAAACTTATATACCTAATTTAAATACCATTCTTTTTTGAACATAGCATGTACATATAGAAAAGATTTTTTAAAAACACAGAATCACGTTTATATCTGTCTTTTCACCATTTGTATATCTGGGTATTGGGGACCATCACTGTCCTCACTACCTCAGGCCTCTGAGATAGAAAATTACTGCCTCTTAAGAAGTAAGCAGAATGTTCAGCAGAATATTCCTAGATACAGACTTCCTCCTGTTGTAGCCTTACAGCCAGTTAAAGAATAGCTAAGGATATTCCTCCTGCTATAGTTTTACAGCCAATTAAAGATTAGTTCAGGGCATTCCTTTTACTGACCCTTTCATCCTGCCTACTTGTAAACCCCGCTCACATCCTGCCTAATGTCCTATATAAGCCTCCCCAGAGGATTTGCTGTCATTCTTATTCCTTGTTCCTCCATTCCTGGAAGTGTTTCCTGGTTCGACATTGACTACCCCATGGGTCGGGGCATCTGGGGCCCTAGGAGGCCTGAGAAATGCATCACATCTCCTGGACCTGGAAATACAAGTAGTTCTGATCCAACTGATGTGGGTGGTAGGAACCAAACTTGGGTACCCAAGAGGAACAGTACTACTGAACAAAGTCTTCATCTCCCAAATATGTCATTATACTGCAGAAGATGAAGATGCCCGGTTATTCTTTCTGTCTCCTGTCAGAGATGAAAGACCCTGCTATAATGTTGTCAAGGGATTCGAAGGCTTTTGACACCTCTGTGAATTGACTCTCCACATTGCTTCAAATTTTCATTAATGAAGTTTTCATAATGTGACTAAAGATTAAAAAAAGGTTTTGTTAAACCAGCCAGTTCCATAATTTGTAACGTGCTTTCTCTTTGGAATTTTTTGAACCAGGATATTTCTACATCACCATGGCTGTCCTGGAATTCACTATGTGGACCAAGCTGATCTCAAACTCAGAGAGACTGGCCTGACATTGTCTCTAAAGTACTGGGATTATACACATGCACCTCTAAGCTCAGCTAAGATGTTTTTAAAATGACCTACTTTTTGAATCAAAGGATTAAATGATAAAATAAGATTTAAAAAGTAACCATTAATATTTTGATGGACATTAATATTTCTTGACATTTTATAATAATAATTTAAATTAACAAAACATTTCATATATTTTCAACAATTGAACTATTTGCTTTGTTAATTTCATCCATTTAAACATGTTTGAATTATGTTTATATGTATATAGCTGTGCCATCATGTGTATGTGGCAGTGAGATGACAGCTTATAGGGGTCTATTATTCACTTTTCCCAAGTAAGTTCTAGAGATGAAGCTCAGAAAGTTATCTGGCTGCAAGTGACCTCAATCACATTTATTTGTGTCTAAAAATTATTTTTGAATGTGCTTGTATGAGAGTGTGTATATGCCACTGCTAAAGTGAAGAAATAAGAGAAAAATTTCTTTTTTCTCTTTTTCATTACTCATATAAGGAGTAATATGGGTCTCCCAGAGATTGAAGTCAGGTCACCAAGCTTCTGGAAAAGTGTTATGAACATGTGTTTAGTCCCCAGAATACTACCAGCACATTCCTCAAAACAACATAAGTGATAGCAGTGTATCATTTTCATTTGAAAATATTTTTTATTTTGCAAATTTTCCTGTTTTCCTCTATCTTTAAGTGAAAATATGTTTACAATCTGAAAAAAAGACAGTATTTTGCTGGTGTAATGTTTCAACTAATCTTATTTGAGCAGCAATGAGACACACACTGGGAAATGTCTGTTGTGAGCAAGACCTGTTACCTCATCTTGATCACCATATGAAGATGGGCAAGAGTAGATCCCATAATCTAAAAATCCATAATCACATCATACACAAAAAACAGAAATTAAAAACAGTCACATTGCCTTTACATTATCTGGCATCTCTTGATAATTAGCTTAGAAAGCAATACTTTAAGATGAAGTGTCAAGTGGGTAACCAATGGATTCACAAAGATACATGAAACTTGTATAATATATACATATTTATAGCACATCAAGCTATGTTGTGAAATATACAGCCTAGTATCCTACTTTATTACTTCTCTACCAGATAGATGACAGTCTGATTTGGATACACACATGATATATTTAATGTTTCTTATATTCTCTTCTACTATTCATTTTAGCATCCACATTGTTAAAACAGGTTGACAAACAGTACATGTTGAGGGTACACCATCTATCCATGGATTTGTTCTCAGGAGACTGAAACATGAGGACCATGAGTTCAGATATACCCCTGACTAATTTTGGTATCCTAGCAAGACTGCATAACAAAAAACATCTCAAGGGAATTTGTTAAATTATGAAAAACAAAACCAGCAACAATCTCTCACAGATGTATCAGTTTTCAACTATTATGAGTAAAACTGCTATGTACATATATGAGCAAGTGTCCTTGGTGGCAGGATGGAAGAGCATCTTGGGCATATCCCCAAGAGTGGTATAATTGGGTCTTGAAGTAGATGGATTCCCAATTATCTGAGGAACTGTCATACTGATCTCCAAAATGGCTGTACAAGTTTGTACTCCCACCAGCAGTGGAGGAGTGTTTCCATTTCTCCACATCCTTGTCAACATGAGCAGTCATGTGTATTATTGATCTTAGTTGTTCTGACAGGTTTAAAATGAAATCTCAAAGTAGCTTTGATTTGCGCATCCATGATGGCTTTGGATGTTGAACATTTCTTTAAGTGATTTTTAGAGGTTTGAGATTTCTCTTTTGAGAATTTTCTGTTTATATCTGTATCCCCACTTTATATGGGATTATTTGGTTTGTTGATGAATCATTTATTGATTTCTTTGTTATCCTGAGTGCAGCAATCCAGAACTACATAGACAAACATGATATGTACTTGCTTATAAGTGGTTATTGACTAATAAGTAAAGAATAATCATAGTACAATCTACAGATCCAGAGAGTCTATGTAACAAGGGGAGATGATGCATGGATCTCCCTGGGAAGAGGAAACAGAACAGATTTTGAGGGTGGAATAGGGAACAGGAAGAATCATGTAAGGGAGGGAGAAAGGGAGAAAATACAAGGAGAGATGACTGGAATGGGGGAGATTTTTTAGGGGCCAATGTGGAAATGAAGCACAGTGGAAACTTCTTGGAAGCTATAAGGGTGACCCTAGTGAAGACTCCAAGTAATTGAGAATACAGAGCCTGAACTGGCCATCCTCTGTAACCACTTAAGGCTTCCAATGGTGGGACAAGGACAACAACCCCTACCATAAAATATTCAACCTATGTTTGTTCAGTCTGCAGGATATTCTGGGCCAATATTTAGAGCTTGTGTAGTGGCCAACCAATGACTGGTCTAACTTGAAGGCTAAGCCAAAAGAAGGAGCTCATGGCCAACACTGCCTGGATAAGCAGTAACTGGAAGTTGGATGGCTCAGAGAACTAGAATAGAACCAAATACAATTGACCACAAAGAAAAATGTTCAATGAAATGATTCCTAACTATATTCTCCTATAATTATATATTGGTGCCTCACCCAACTGTCATCATAGAGGCTTCTTCCAGCAGCTGATTAGAACAGATTCAGAGATCCTTACTCAAATATTAGCTGGATCTCTGGGAACCCTGCAGAAGATGGGGGAGCATGTTGTAGGAGTAAGAGAGCTCAAGGACACCAGGAGAATACAGCCCACAGAATCAGCTAAGCAGGGATCATAGGGGCTTAGAGAGACTGAAACAGCAATTGTGGAGCCTGCATGGGTCTGTGCAAGGTCCTTTCCATACATGTTGTGGTTGTTTGTCTTGGTGTTTTTGAGCGACTCCTAGTAATTGGAGTAGGAGTGTCTCTGACTCTTATTTTTCCTGCTCTTGGGAACTGTCTTCCTTACTGAGTTGTTTGTGCCTAGTTTTATTGAATCTTATTATGATGTGTTTGGTTGATATCCCTGGGAGACCTGTTTTTTTTTTTTTTTTTTTTTTTTTTTTTTTCCTGAGGGGAAAGAGAATAGCAGTGGATTTAGGGGAATGGGAAGGTGTGGGGGTTGAGAAAAGTGAATGAATGGAGGCTGTGGTCAGGATGTATTGTACTAGAGGAGAATAAATAAAAAGAAAGCAAAACAGCAACAATAAAAAAGAAATGAAAATTCATTGAGTCTAACTTCAATGATCCTTATAGTCTGTAACATTCCAGCACTATTGGAATGTCCAAAGTTCCTTCTGACACTCAAAACAATCTCTTGACTGCAACATCTTGTAAAATCAAGAAACAAATTAAGCCTTTCCACCATACAATGGCACAGGAAATATTCCCATTCAGAAAGAGAGGGATATGACTGTCTTGCAGCCCCCAACTCAGGCAGACATCCCATGCTCATGTGAAGGCCACCCCAAACAGAAGAACAGGAAGGCCACTAGCCAATGGAACTTCCCCACTCCCTTGGTTCCCACAGACACAATCCCCTGCCAACCAATGATTGAGCCACTGCCCCTGTAGTCATGTTGCCACCCAGCTCAGTGTATAGCCTCTGCTCGAGAGTAGGACAAACCATCCAGAAGAACAAGTTGGTAAACTTAGGGGAAGACTTCTTGTTGGCCAGAAGCCATGCCAGCCATCAGAAGCCCAAGTAGGCTGCCCACCCATAGACCTCCTCTACTCTTTCAGTACACACCCAAACATCATTCCCAAGCTCACTACTAGTCACTGTGTCCTAGTTCCCAACTTGGGTACAGATAGCCAGCTGGAAGAAAAGACAAAGTTGCTGTTGGAGTTCATCTATGTCACCTGCCATAGATCCCCCCCACCATGAACTTGGTGCAGTTCCACACTATCCCCAGCCCCCTACTCTTTTTTCCTTTTTTTCAGTCCCCAACTTGTACAGAGACTCCCAGCTGGAAGAGAGGCCACTCCTGTTGCCATATTTCCAACCCCCAACTTGGGTTGGAAGGAACGTCTGTTCAAATTTAGGCCACACAGACCAGAATGATGGGGATATCTTCTGTACATATGTTTCTCTTATTGGTTGATGAATAAAGCACTGTGACTAATGAGACAGGGTGATAGGTGGGACTAGGAGGCAAGGAGGATTCAGGGAAGTGTAGGCAGAGAGGAGTCTTCGTGTGATCCCAGAAAGTGATATAGCTGGGCAGAATCAGAATATAAGCAGGGACAAACAGGAAATTGCTCTCTTCTCTGTGGATACGTTCAGCAGTCACCATGTAGAACACCAGAGGAATAAGAGGTTCCTGGACCTTTCTCCAGTAAGAGAAGACCACATGGAAATAACTTAGATTAATAGAAATTAAGACAAAGCTAACCAATAACAAACCATAGCCAGCGGCCAATAGTTTTATAATTAATATAGTATCTGTGTGTTTATTTGGGGGCTCAAGGGCAGTGGAACCCTGCTAGGCCAAGAAAACCTTATGTTATATTAGAAGACCAGAAAGTGCAAAGAAACCAAGTGAAAAATATCCATCAAACAAAGACAAACTAATAAATAGGCATGTAGACCCATAATCATCCCAAATGGAGATACCTAGACATAATGTTATCACCAGAGCCCAGCTATCCTACTACAGTGAGCCCTAAATATTTCAACACAACTGAAACACAAAGAAGAGAGCTTAAAATTAACTATATGAGGGTGATAAGGGCCCCTAAAAAGAAAATAAATTAATCCTTTAAGTAAAGCCAAGAAAAAGAAAACAAGCAGTTGAAGGAAATGAACAAAACTGTTCAAGACCTGAAAATGGAAATAGAAGTAATAAAAAAGCAAAACCCATCTGGGAAGTGGTGGTGCACACAACTTTAATCCCAGCACTTGGGAGGCAGAGGCAGGCAGATCTCTGTGAGTTAGAGGCCAGTCTGGTCTTCAAAGAAGAGTTCCAGGTCTATCTCGAAAAACAAAACAAAACAAAAAAAAAAAAAAAAAAAAAAAAGCAAAAACTGAGAGAATTCTGGAAATAAAAAATCTAGGTAAGCAAATAGGAACCACAGAGGCAAGCTTCAGCAAAAGAATAGAAGAAATGGAAGAAAGAATCTCAGGCATTGAAAATGAGATACAAGAATTGATAAATTGATCAAACAAAGTGTTAAATCTAAAAAAATTCCTGAAATATTAAGGAAATATGGAACACTATGACAAGACCAAACCTAGGAATAATAGGAATAGAATGAAATCTCAGCTCTTAGAGCAGAAAATATTTTCAAAACAATCATAGCTAAAAAAAATTTCCTCCTGAAAGCAGGACACCAACCCAAAGAATAAAATAATCAGGGCTTGTAGGGCCCCCCCCGGAGACTGAAGCGGCAGCCATGGAGCCTGCATGGGTCTGTGCCAGGTCCGGAGTATATCTGTTGTAGTTGTGTAGCTTGGTGTTTTTGTAGGACTCCTAACATATTGTGTGTGTGTGTGTGTGTGTGTGTGTGTGTGTGTGTGTGTGTGTGTGTGTGTGTAGTTGTCTCTGACTCTTTTACCTGTTCTTGGGACCTTTTATCTTCTACTGGGTTGCCTCAACAAGCTTTGATATGAAGATTTTGATATGAAGATTGTGTATAGACTTATTGTAACGTGTTACGGCATGTTTGTTTGATATCCCCAGGAAATCTGGGCTTTTATGAGGGGAAACGGAGGAGGAGGGCATCTGAGGGAGAGGAAAACAGAGGAGGGTACTGGGAGCAGTGGAGGGAGGGAAATTTGTACTGTATAAGAGGATGTATTGTGTGAGAGAAGAAAAAATTAAAATAAAAAGAAAAGAGGAAGTGGACACACTGAGGGAAGATTGGACAAAGGCAAGACTGCAACCCCGAAGGACAAACACCAAATCCTATAGCTCTGTCTCAGACACATGGGGCTTTATTTTCAAAGGGCTTAGACAGCTCTATCCCCGCAAGTTTTCATACATGTCTCTCCTTTGCCAGTGATAGGGGTCTCTGGCAGCAGCCAGGTGCTCTGGTAGGTGCAAGGCGATGAGGGGGGGGTGTCAAAGATCAGGCAGGCGGGAAATCAGGGTGGTCCTGCATGGATAGGTGGGTCAAGTGTGTCCAGAGGAGATCCAGGAAGTTCCCTGGAGGTGGAGGGGTTGTTGGACCTGCACTCTGGCCCAATGTTCAACCAGAGCAGTGGAGCAATGGGCCCAGTAGGACACAGGGTTGGGGGGGGAGGGCAGGCTCTGGGTGGGGTGGTTTGTGGATCAGAGTACTAGGACTGTTTTATCTGGGGACAGGATATAGGGGGGAGCGAGATTCAGAACTAACCCAGGGAGTTCCCAGGGAAGGTGTGGGGGTGACTCAACCTGATCTGGTCCCAGAGTCACCTCCTGCAGAGGCTGGGTAATGGGGCAAACCAATGTTATTTTACATACTAATCCCAGTTCTTTCTCCTTCTGTCCTCCCATTTGCCCCACCAACCTCTCATCCCACCCCTATCCACTCCTCATGGAGTGCGAGATCTCCCATGAAGAATCAGCAAAGTCTGTCACATCATTTGTGGCAGGACCTAGGCCCTCCCCCAAGTATCTAGGCTGAGAGAGTATCCCTTCATAGGGAATGAGCTCCCAAATCCCATTCATCAACTAGGGATAAATACTGGTTTCATTGCCAGAGGCCCCATAGACTTCCCTAGTCTTCCAACTAATACCCACATTCAGAGGGCCTGATTTGGTCTTGTGCTAGTTTTCCACCAGTCAGTCAGGGGTCTGTGAGCCCTCACTTACTCAGATCAGCTGTTTCTGTGGGTTTTCCCAGCACAGTCCTGATCCCTTTATTCCTCCCTCTCTACACTGGATTCCAGGAGTTTGGTCCAGTGCTTAGGTGTGTACCTCTGCTACTGCTTCCATCATCTATGGGATGAAGACTCTATAATGGCAATTAAGGTAGCTGTCAATCTCATTATAGGGGAAGGGCATTTAAGGCAGTCTCTCCACTATTGCTTAGATTCTTAGTTGGCATCAACCTTGTGGAGTCCTGGAGATTTCCTTGGTGCCAGGTTCCTCATTAAGCCCTAACAACTCCCTTTATTAAGGTATCTCTTTCCTTGCTCTCTTTCTCTGCTCTTATCCATCTTGACTTTTCTTATTCTTCATGTTCTCCTCCCATTTCCCTCATTTTGCTCCTACCTCCATCCCCTACCCCTTGTGTTTCCAGTTGACTCAGGATATCTTTTTCTTTACCATTCTCAGTAGGTTCATGTATGTCTCTCTTAGGGTACTTCTTGTTTCCTAGCTCTGGAGTTGTGCATTGTAGTCTAGTTTTCATTTGCTCTATGTCTAATATCCATATATGAGTGAGTGTATACCATGTTTTTCTTTCTGTGTCTGGGTTACCTTACTCAGAATAGTTTCTTCTACTTCCATCTATTTGCCTGTGCATTTCAAATTTTCACACTGAGTACTATCCCATTGTGTAAATGTACCACATTTTCTTTATTCATTCTTTGGCTGAGGGGCATCTAGATTGCTTCCAGGTTGTAGCTATTGCAAGTAACATTTCTATGAACATAGTTGAGCAAATGTCCTTGTGGTATGAATGTGAATCCTTTGGGTATATGCGTAAGAGTGGAATTGCTGAATCTTGAGGTAGACTGATTCTCATTGTCCTGAGAAACCACCATAATGATTTCCAAAGTGGCTGTACTAGATTGCATTCCAACCAGCAATGGAGGCTAATTCCCCTTTCTCCACATCCTCTCCAGTATAAACAGTTGTTGATGTTTTTGATTTTAGTCTTTCTGACAGGTGTAAGATGGTATCTCAGAGTTGTTTTGATTTGCATTTCCCTGATGGCTAAGAATGTTGAACAATTTCTTAAGTATCTGTAGGCCATTTGAGATTTCCTCCATTGAGAATTCTCTGCTTAGATTTGTCCGTCATTTTTTAATTGGATTATTTGTTGTTTTGGTGACTAGCTTTTTGAGTTCATTATATATTTTGGAGATCAACCCTTTGTCAGATGTGAGGTTGGTGAAGATCTTTTCCCATTTTGTGGGATGCTGTTTTGTCCTGTTGACTGTGTCCTTTGCCTTACAGAAGCTCCTCAGTTTTCAGGTCTCATTTATTAATCATCAATCTTAGTGTCTATGCTACTAGTGTTATGTTCAGGAAGTGCTGTTCTGTGCCAGTGCATTCAAGAGTATTTTCCCCTTTCCCTTCTAAGAAGTTCAGTATGGTTGAGTTTATTTTGAGGCCTTTGATCCATTTGAACTTAAGTTTTGTGAATGCAAAGATATGGATCTATCTTTAATCTTCTCCATGTCAGCATCCAGTTATGCCAGCACTGTTTGTTAAAGTTGCTTTCTTTTTTACATTTTATAATTTTAACTACTTTGTCAAAAATCAGGTGTTCATAGGTCTTCACAGTCTTAAATTAGATTCCATTGACCTAACTGTCTGTTTTTGTACTAATACCAAGTTGTTTTCATTACTACAGCTCTATAGTGGAGCTTTAAGTCAGGGATGGTGATGCTTCCAGAAGTTCCTTTATTGTATAGGGTTGTTTTGGCTGTCATGGGTTATTTGTTTTTCCATATAAAATTGAGTATTGTCCTTTCAAGGTCTGTGAATAACTGTGCTGGGATTTTGATGGGGATTGCATTGAATCTGTAGGTTGCACTTGGTAAGATTTTTACTATGTTGATCCTACCTATCTAAGAGCATGGGAGATTTTTACATTTTCTGATATCTTCTTTAATTTCCTTCTTTAAAGACTTAAAGTTCTTGTCATACAGGTCTTTTATTTGTTTGGTTAGAGTTACCCCAAGATATTTTATGTTGTTTGTGGCTATTGTGAAAGGTAATGTTTCTCTGATGTCTTTTTCTGCCCAGTCATCATCATTCATTCATATATGGGATAAAGTCTTATTGATCATGGTTGATGGTTTTTCTAATGTGTTCTTGGATTTTATTTTATTGACTATTTTTGCATCAATGTTCATGAGGGAGATTGATCCATAATTTTCTTTCCCAATTGTGTCTTTGTGTGGTTTGGGTACCAAGGTAATTGTAACCCCATAAAAATTGTAGCCTTGCCAATTGTACTTCTGATTCTATTGTGTGAACACTTTGAGGAATATTGGTATTATCTTTTATTTGAATTTATGGTAGAATTCTGCATTGAAACCATCTGGTTCTGAGGTTTTCTTGGGGAGTGGGTGGGAGACTTTTCTTGACTGCTTCAATTTCATTAGGGGCTATAGGTCTATTTAAATTGCTTATCTGCTCTTGATTCAATTTGGGTGGTATCTATCTAGAAAATTGTCCATTTCTTTTAATTTGTCAATATTTTGGAGTACAGGTTTTCAAAGTATGACCTGATGGTTCTCTGGATTTTCTCGGTGTCAGTTGTTATATCCTCCCTTTCATTTCTGATTTTGTGTGGAGATATAGAGCTGGCTTAAGGTAGAGGCTACTCTTGGGGCAAATGAGGCAAGAGTTGAGATATAAATGCTTGGCATACCAAGCATAGATGGAAGCATATTTCCTCTTTTTATGTTTGAATGTTCTGCCAGAATTTGGTCTTCAAGATAAGGAAGTTGCTCTTGAGTTTGGTGAACTGTGCTCCTATGTTCTGCTTACTGAGGAAGTGTTTGTGGCTATATTCTTCTTTAAATATAAGAGACACTGTTTAATATTGAGCAGACATCCCATGATTCTTTGTGTGGCTCGAGGGTGGTGAGATTGTGAGATGACTCTCTAATCTTGTATATTAAAGTTCTGTAATATAAAGTGCCTCATGCAGCTGTTCTTACTCGGCATACCCTGTATCCTGATTTATGTGAGAATGCTACCTATGGTCCCCAGAGCACTAGACATTAAAAATTGACACCCAAATATGGATAAATATGGATCCTGAAAGAGATTTAGGAGGGCCTGATATTTCTTTTTAGGTAAGTAATTCTAATTACAGGGTAGTGGTACAAGGTAAGTCTTCTCTGTATCTTGTTATGCTAAATCACTTGCTAAAAACTCATTGAGTATAGTTTTCTTTTTCTGATTTACAAATATGTTTACATTTTATAAAAGAATATAACCTACGGTTTTCCGATGAAGGTACATTAGACATTGAAAATTGGCAGAGAATTAGACAAAATGTAGAGAAGGAAGTCCAGCCAGGAGAAAAGATTCCAGTTAGATTTTGGTCGCTATGGTCCATAATTTTTGTAGTACTAAAAGCCATGAGTGAAGAGAGATTGGTTTTGGACATTGGTAAGGAAGCTACTCCATCAGTAATAGACTTGTGATTGGATCGGGAAACTAAGCATACAATAACTGAAGATCAGGCTATGTTAACTAAATCAATGGGATCTGATTTAAATTTGATGTTTGAGAAGATAGAACATTTAAAAAAGGAAGTGAAAGGGTTGGTTTCTGTATCTTAGGCCGAAAACGAAAGTAAAGCCTTCTTTTCCAGTGGCTGCTTTTACAAAAAAAAAATTAATTTCTGGAGCTCATTTACAATTTTAATATTGTATATGGAACCATTAACATTTTTATGGAAAAATTAAGAACCTCTATATATAGAACAATGGCCTCTAACAGTGATTAAACTCGAAGCCGCTCATCAATTAGTGTAAGAATAGTTAAAAAAAGATCACATTGAACTTCTACATCTTCCTGGAATCCACCAATATTTGTAATAAGAAAAAAAAAATCAGGGTAATGCAGGTTATTAACTCATTTAAGAGGGGCTCATTCTTCTATGTATCCTATGTGAGTTTTACAACCTAGCATTCCTTTTCCTGCCATGTTACCCTTTAATTGGCCTGTTATAGATTTACAAGATTGTTTCTTTACCATAGGAAATAGTTTGCTTTCTTCTTGACACAAATTAGTAATAAAGGACCACATCAGAGATTTCAATGGAAAGTATTACTGCAGGGAATGATACATTCTCCAACCATGTGCCAATTACATATTGATCATATGCTTTAAAGCCTGTAAGAATGGCTTGGCCACATTTATATATTTCTCATTATATAGATGATATAATGTATGCTGGACCAGATAAGGAGATAACTGTCTAACTTGTATACAAAAGTTCTGCAAAATAAAGTGCCTCATGTATCTGCCCTTACTCTTCACCTCCTGCATCCTGATTTATGCAAGACTGCAATCCAGGGTTCCTAATGCACTAGGCATTGGCAAACTTGGATAGTCTCTATCTGCCTTTTGATTAGTTTGGATAAGTTTTCTTGAAGAACCAATTCTTTGTTTCATTGATTCTTTGTATTGTTTTATTTGTTTCTACTTAATTGATTTCAGCCTTCAGTATGATTATTTGCTGGTGTGTATTACTCCTGGGTAAGTTTGCTTCTTATTGTTCTAGAGCTTTCAGTTATGCTGTTAAGTCTACTGTGACTATTCTCTAGCATTTTTATGCAGGCACTTAATGCGATGAACTTCCCTTTAGCCTTGCTTTCAAAGTGTCCCATAAATTTGGAGATGTTGCCATCATTCTTATTGAATTATGGGAAGTCTTTAATTTTTTTCTTTATTTTTGCCTTGATGCAGGAATGATACAATTGAGCATTGTTCAATTTCCACAAGTTTGCAGGGTTTCTGCAATTTGTTTTGTTACTAAATTCTAACTTTAAATAATGGTGATCTGATAAGATACATGGGGTTATCCCCTCCTCCCTTTTTTTGTACTTGTTGAGGTTTGCTTTGTTGCCCAGTTTGTGGTAGGTTTTAAAGAAGATGCCACGTGGTGCTGTGAAGGTATATTCTTTTGTGATTGGATAGAATGTTTTATGATGTCTGTTAAACCCAATTGAGTCATAACTTCTGTTATTTTCTGTATTTCTTTGTTAATTTTCCATCAGGCGGTCCTGCCCAGTGATGAAAGTTGAGTGTTGGAAGTCTCCCAATATAACTGTGTGAGGTTTTATGTGTGATTTAAGTTTTAGTAATGTTTCTTTTACAAATGTGAGTGCCTCTATAATTGGGGCATATATGTGTAGAATCCAGACATCATCTTGATGGATTTTTTTTTTTTTCTGTGACAAAAACAAAATGACTTTCTTCATTTCTTTTGATTATTTTTAGTTTGAAGTCTAATTTGTTAAATATTAGGAAAGCTATACCAGATTTTATTTTTTTTAGGGCCATCTGATTGAAAAATCATCTCCCAACCCTCTACTCTGAGGTAATATCTGTCTTTGGAGTTGAGGTGTGTTCCTTGTTTGCAGCAGAAGGATGGATTCTTTCTTCATATCCATTCTGTTAGCCTGTGTCTTTTTATAGGGGGAATTAAGACTATTGATATTAGGGCTATTAATGACTATTAATTCTGATTCTAGCTTTTCCTTTTTTTTTTTTTGAATTTGGTGGTAGTGGGGATGGTGGTATTGTGTTATTGAGTGTGTGTGGTGTGTGTGTGTGAGTGTGTGTGTGTGTGTGTGTGTGTGTGTGTGTGTGTGTGTGTGTGTTTCCCTGGCTTTTGGTAATGTGGTTTGCCTATGTTCTTTTTTTTTTTTTTTTTAGTTCTTCCTTACTCCTTAATTTAAATTTTTTATAATTTATTTCTTTTCCTTTTTCTTTTACCTATCTATCCCAGTTCCCCCTCTTTCCCCCTCCCTCCCTCTCTCTCTCTCTTTTTCCCTTTCTCCTACCCTTTCATGCCCCCAACCACCCTCCCCTCCCACCCCCCTACTCCATATGTAGGGTGATGCCCCCCAGGAGGGATCATCTAAATCTGTCTAGTCATTTGGAGTAGGGACTAGGCTTTCTCTCCTGTCTCTATGTTAAGGAAGTATCCTTTCATGGGGGATGAGCCCCCATAGTCCTTTTGTGCACCAGGTACACATCTGGTTCTACTGTCCGAGGTCCCTTAGACTGCTCAGGTCTTCTAGCTGAGGCCCATGTTCAGGGGTCTGAGTCAGTCCCATGCTGGATTCCCAGCTATCAATCTGGGGGCTTGTTAGCTCCTCCTTGTTCAGGTCAGCTGTCTCTGTGTTTCTACAGTGTGATCTTGTCCTCCCTCTCTGCATCTGGGTTCTAGTTCCGCTCAGTGTTTAGTTGTGCATGTTTCCTTCTGTTTCCATCAGCTACTAGATGAGGGCTTCATGACGGTAGATAAGTTAGTCATCAATCTCATTATCAGGGAAGGGCATTTATGGTAGCCTTTCCACTGTTGTTCAAATTGTTAGTTGGAGTCAGTCTTGTAGGTCTCTGGAAATTTCTCTAGAGTCAATTTTCTCTTCAAACCTACAATGGCTCCCTCTTTCATGGTCTCTCTCTCTCTCTCTCTCTCTCTCTCTCTCTCTCTCTCTCTCTCTCTCTCTCTTCTCTTTTCTTCTCTTCTCTCATCTTTTCCTCCCCTGACTCAATCTTCCTAGTTCCATGTGCTTTTCTCTCCTCCCCTTCTCTTTCTCCTAGTTTGCTCTCAACTCATCTCCCCCCCCCCAACTCCCCATATGCTCTGGAGATCTTGTCCCTTTCCCCTTCTGTGAGGGACCTTATATAAATTTCTTATAATCCTCCTTGTATCCTAGTTTCTCTGGCAGTGTGAATTATAGGCTGGTGATCCTTTTCTCTATGTCTAAAATCCATATATGAGTGAGTAAATACCATGTTCCTCTTTTTGTGACTGGGTTCCCTCATTCAGGATGGTTTCTTCAAGTTCCATCCATTTGCCTGTGAATTTCAAGATTCCATTGTTTTTTCCCCTCAGAGTAGTATTCCATTGTGTAGATGTGCTACATCTTCTTCATCCATTCTTCAGTTGAGGGGCATCTAGGTTGCTTCCAGGTTCTTGCTATTACAAATAATGCTGCTATGAACATTGAACACATGTCTTTGTTGCATGGATGTGGATCATTTGGGTATATACCTAAGAGGGGAATTGCTGGGTCCTGTAGTAAACTAATTTTCCTGAGGAACCGCCATACTGATCTCCAAATGGCTGTACAAGTTTGCACTCCCACCAGCAGTGAAGGAGTGTTTCCCTTTCTCCACATCCTCTCCAGCATAAGTTGTCATTGGTGTTTCTAATTTTAGCCATTCTGGCAGGAGTAAGATGGTATCTCAGAGTTGTTTTGATTTGCATTTCCCTGATAGCTA
Organism: Cricetiscus sungorus; assembly: GCA_030556225.1. Classification (NCBI taxonomy): domain Eukaryota; kingdom Metazoa; phylum Chordata; class Mammalia; order Rodentia; family Cricetidae; genus Cricetiscus; species Cricetiscus sungorus. Next base: position 16,866,141 of record JANBXA010000097.1, read on the forward strand.
AGGATGTTAAGCATTTTTTAGGTGTCTTTCAGCCTTTTGATTTTCTCTATTGAGAGTTCTCTCTTCAGTTCTGTACCCCATTTTTTAAAATAGGGTTATTTGGTGTTTTGTTGACTAGTTTCTTGATTTCTTTGTATATTTTGGAGATCAGCCTTCTGTCAGATGTAGGATTGGTAAAGATCTTTTCCCAGTCTGTGGGCTGCCATTTGGTCTTGTCCACTTTTCCCCACAGAAGCTTCTCTGTTTAAGAATGTCCCATTTATTAATTGACAATCTCAGTTTCTGGAATTAGGTTCAGGAAGTGGTGTCCTATATCAATTTGTTCAAGGGTACCTTCCACTTTCTCTTCTAAGATGTTTAGTGTGGCTGGATTTATGTTGAGGGCTTTGATCCATTTGGACTTGAGTTTCATGTATGGGGATAGATATGGGTCTATCTGCACCATCATCCAATTGTGCTAGCACCAGTTGTTGAAGATGCTTTTCTTCTCCCATGATATACTTTTAGCTGTTTTGCCAAAAATCAGGTGTTCGTAGGTATGTGGGTTAATATCAGGATTTTTGACTCAATTCCATTGGTCTATCTCTGAAGTTCCTTTATTGTACAGGGTTGTTTTGGCTATCCTGGGTCTTTTGTTTTTCCATATAAAGTTGATTATTATCCTTTCAAGATCAGTGAAGAATTGTGCTGGGATTTTAATGTGGATTGCATTCAATCTGTAGATTTTTTGGGGGCAAGATTGCCATTTTTCCTGTTTCTCCTACCTATCCAAGAGCATGGGAGATCTTTCCATATTCTGGTATCTTCTTTAATTTCTTTCTTTAAAGACACACAATTCTTATTGTATAGGTCTTTCACTTGTTTCCCAAAATACTTTATGTTGTTTGTGACTATTGTAAAGGGTGATGTTTCTCTGATTTCTTTCTCAGCATGTTTGTCATCTGTATATAGTAAGTAGAGCTACTGAATTTTTTTTTAGTATATCTTGTATACTTCTCATTTGCTGAAGGTGTTTATCAGCTGTAGGATTTCTCTGGTAGAGTTTTTTGAGTTGCTTATGTAAACTATCATATCCTTTGCAAATAGTGAAAGTTTGACTTCTTCCTTTCCACTTTGTATCCCCTTGATCTCCTTTTGTTGTCTCATTGCTTTAGCTAGAACTTCACTGAAGAGATGAGGAGAGAGAGGACAGCCTTGTCTTGTTCCTGATGTTAGAGGAATCACCTTAAGCTTCTCTCCATTCAGATTGATGTTGGCTGTTGGCTTGCTGTATATTGCTTTTATTATGTTTAGGTATGTTTTTGTTATCCCTGATGTCTCCAAGACCTTTATCATGAAAGGGTGTTGAATTTTGGTGATAGCTTTTTCAGCATCTAGGGAGATGATTTTGTGGTTTTTTTTTTTTCAGTATTGCCTATGTTCTTGTGAGTGTAGCTAACTTCCTTGTGTTGAAGTTTTCCTCACAGTAGTTTCTGTAGTGCTAGGTTTTTTGGATGTGTATTGTGTAAGTCTGGTTTTGTCATGGAATATCTTGTTTTCTTCATCTATAATGACTGAATGCTTTGCTGGATATAGTAGTATGGCGTGGCATCCATGGTCTCTTATTGTTTGTAAAGCATATATCCAGAACCTACTGACTTTCAGTTTCCATTGAGTGGTCAGGTGTAATTCACATAGATCTCCCTTTATATGTTACTTAGCCTTTTTTCCTTTTCAACTCTAAATATTTTCTCTTTATTCTGTATGTTTGGTGTATTGATTATTTTGTGGCAAGAGGGACTTTTTTGGTCCAATTTATTTGATATTCTGTTAGCTTCTTGTACATTCATAGGCGTGTCCTTCTTTAGATTGGGAACTTTTTCTTCTATGATTTTGTTGAATATGTTTTCTGTGCCTTTGAGATGGACTTCTTCACCTTCCCCAATACTTATTATTCTTAGGCTTGGACTTTACACAATGTCCCATATTTTCTGGATATTTGTGTTAAGAATTTGTTGGACTTAACATTTTCTTTGGTCCATGGATCTATTTCCTTTTGTGTATCTTCAACACATGAGATTCTCTCTTTCATTTCTTGTATTCTGGTGGTTATGCTTGCAGTGTAGTTCCTAATCATTTACTCAGATTTTCTATTTCTTGCATTTCCTCAGTTTCTGTTTTCTTTATTGCTTCTATTTCAGTTTTCAATACTTGAACTGTTTGAATTGTTTTCTTTTCCTGTTTGATATTTTTTCTTGGCTCTCCTTGCTTTCTCTAAGAAATTTGTTGATTTCTTGAAATTTTTGTTCTTATTTTCTTCCATTTCTTTAATTTTTTGTTAGTCACTTCTTCCATTTCCTTAAGGGAGTTTTTCATTTCCTCTTTAAGGGCCTCTATCATCTTCATAAGGTCATTTTTTCCTCTTCATCTGTGTTGGGATGTTCAGTTCCTTTTGTTGTAGAACCCCTATAATTCTTTATGCTCTTGAATGTGTTCTTTATACTGTCAATTTTCCATCTTTTCCTCCAATTGGTACAGGTGGGGCCTGTGATGTGGTGGTTCTCTCTTCCTCCAATTGGTACAGGTGATACTGCAACTTTGGTGGTTGATCTTCCACTTCTAGTGGGTTCAGCACCAAGGCTCTGATGATGGCAAATACAGTGTTGGATGGTTTAGAGCTGTGCCCAGGTCTCTGGGGATTCAGTGAGTAGGATAGGGTGATATGCCCCAGTCAATGTCCTCCACAGAGAGCACCGAGGGAGGAGGGTGGAGCAGCAAAAGGCCTATCACTCACCTGATGGGAGATGTTATTCTGTAAATATGTTTCTCATACTGGTTAAACAATAAAGCACTGTTGAGCCAGTGGAAAAGCAAGATAGGCGGGGCTAGGAGGCAAGGAGGAAAGAGGAAGTGGTTAGGAGGAGTCAAGATGTAGACCTGGGAGGAAGGAAGACGCCAGCTGTGGCTCCCTGATAAGATGAGCCACATGGAAATAAATAGATAAGTAGAAATGGGTTAATAATTAAGACAGAGCTAGCCCATAAACAATAATGGTAACTGGCCAACAGGATTGTATCAAATATAGAATCTCTGAGTGTTATTTGGGGCTGGTGCAACTGTGGGCCCAGACTGGCGGCAGGAGGGATGGCGGGCCGGCGGGAAAAACCTGCCCGTAACACTCACCTTTCCTGGTGGGTATGGGGGCAAAGCTTATAATGGCAACAGATATAGTTCTGGATGTTTTGTGCTTGCCCCAGGTCTTTGGGTTCTGGTGCCCCAGTCAAGAGCTTCCAACCAGGGGTCACAGGGACAAGAGAAGGCCAGTGGCCCACCTCTCCAAGTAGGTGTGGGGCTAAGTCTCTGATGGTGTCAGATGCAGTGCTGGGTGGTTTGAGGCTGCCCCCAGGTCTCTGGGGATTTGGTGGTTAGGATGGGTTAAAATGCCCCAGTAATTCTCCTTGACCAATTTCCTGTTTGTACACATAATAAAGAAACAATACATTCCACAACCTCCTCCCATGAAGCTTTTTTTTTTTTTTTTTTTTTTTTTGTATCCACTGGCCTCTTTTGCTTTTCTTCTGCATCATGAGAAATAACCAATTTTATGTTTTACTCATTTAAGTTTCAAATGCCACTCTCAATACTGATGTTATTGTCTGTTTAGGCCGTAGGTTTATTGAGTGAGAAATCATGAAGGTGGAAACATATAAAAAGACAAGTATACTAGGAACATCAAGCTTCAGGTGTAGACATTTATGCCTATTTCATGACCTAGAAAGTGCCATACATGGACTGTATAATAATAGTAAGTAACAAGAAACATAAAATATCTGGCACCTATGACAAAAGTCTGCTCTTTATATTGAATATATGTGTTACTGTGCCATGCTCATGTAGCTCTCTTACCTTTCTAATAATAATACATAACATTTAGAAATTGGCTATGGTACTTATGAATCAAAGCAAATAATAGCATAGTACAATAACTCTAAGGGTGGACTACTGCTATGCATACATTTGTGGTAAACAATATCTCGTTCATTGGACCTAAGATCCACTGAAGAAGAGAAAAATTATGCCTGGCTGCAGACCTAGCCAAATGGCAGATGTAATGAAGTCAAGGGTGATGGGAGATGTCATTCTGTAAATATGTTTCTATTATTGGTTAATGATTAAAACACTGTTGGCAAATAGGAAGGCAAGATAGGCAGGACTAAGAGACAGAGGATTCTGGGAGAGGTAGTGGAGAGGAGTCAAGATGTAGGACATGAGAGAAGAGGTGTGAACCCTCTCTCTAGTAAGATAAGACCAAGTAGAAACACTTAGATTGATAGAAATGAGTTAATATTTAAGACAGAGCTAGCCAATAAGAAATGCTAGTAAATGGCCAACAATTTTGTAATTAATACAGTGTCTCTGCATGTTATTTGGGGTTGATGTGGCTGAGGGACAAAGCTGGCAGGAAAGTACTCATAGCACAAAGGTCTTGGAGAAGAACCTGAAACTGCAACTTTACTAAACCATCACAATCCCTATTTGCATTCTAAATATTTGTCCTTAAACTCAGATAAGTGTATTTCCCACCCCTCATCTAGGAAAATTCTCATTTCAACAGAAAGATAACATTATGTAAAATCATAGCCAATCAAAATGCAGATTGATATGTCTACAACACAATATTTTTATATATAGTTTACAGACCATTATAGGAAAGGGGCATAAATTTTGTACTAGCCAAAGTAAAAGGAAATGTGATGTAAAACTGTATTTCTTAGAACTGTGAGAAGCTACACACATAAAGTCTCAACAACATGGCTGCCTATATATGAGCTGAACAAGGACAACATCAATATGCAGGACACTAAATAATACTGAAAGAGGAAGTAATATTCCTCTCCAATTGTTATCTAGTATCAAATGATTAGCCCTTAAAACACATACATAAAAATAAGATTATATATACTAAGCTGCTTGTATTTTCATTTTTAGAAATCTAGGTATAACATGTACACATATATACACTTTTGTACATAACAACAGTTAATAAAAATAGGCTAGGAGTTTGGAAGAAAAGAAGGAAGGAAATCATTGCCATAAGAACCAGCCTACAGCATCATGGGGATGAGGAAAATCCAAGGACTCATAGGACTTGGACAAACAACAGAGACACAGAGACTTTTCTGGAAGGCTAGAACTTCACTCTTCATTTTATTATTCTTTCTGCCGCTTGCTGTGTTCTATTCTTCTGATGATTTCATTTTATCTTGAACTCTTCTTTCTAGCTCTTCCATTCTGTCTTTTGAGGTGTTTTCCTTCTAACTTTATGTTTTCCTTACATCTTTTACACTCCAGTAAAACATTTCAAGCATTATAAAAGTTACAATGTAATTACATTCTATTTTTCCAAGTGAATGATTAGAATACAAGTAAATACAGCATAGTTTCCATGTCCCTTATATAATTAAACATTTTACATATTGCAGGTGAACTACAAGCTGTTCCAAGAATGCAAGTACATTCATACCCAAGCAACTTCTTGAGTATAAGCAAGCAAGATATTTTTCTCATCCAATTCTTTTGCTGGCAGGCTGCAATTTGCAGTTACAAAGTAAGAACCAATCATTTTGTTACTTATATCAAATGGTAATCTTATAAGCTCACTCAACTATGTGCCTTTTTAAACCTTTAGATTGTTTTCTTGGGTTTTTCACCATGAAGTTATTCACAAAACATCTGAATTTAAACTTAAGTTACTTTAAAAACTCTGTTACAATGCATTCTGAAACCTGTGAACACATCTCCCAAAATTAAGATTAAATTTATTTAAGTTACCTGGGCTTTTGGTACTCAATTTGTTTTACTTAATCATTAACTTAAGCCACAGTCTATGCACCTCCTCAATAAAATCATGTGTTCTAGCTGGATAACACTTCCCTGTTTTATTTCCTCTGAAGTTTGTCCTTTATTAGAGGCAGGGGCAACATTTTATCCTACCTTTACCTATGTTAAATTTTTTCATTAAGCTAACCTCTATCATAATCCCTTATATATTTATTAAAAACCATCAATCATTAAAATTCTATTGAAACTGATATGATTATTATTTAAAATCATTGCTTCAGTTAAACAGTACAGCTTAGAAGAAAATCATCTCCATAAAACCCCACAGGTAAAAATGCCCAGTAGAATGGGATATTTCTATGAGATAACCATACTACACTAAGGGTAGTGGAGGTCTTCCCATGCCATTCACACAGTGCCACAGAAAATAGCACTAGCAACCATGCAAAGACAGAGCAGTAGCAAGAGGCATTCTGGTTCTAAGGGTCTTGACTATTCGAGATTCATCAATCAGAAATTTGCTTCCTGATTTTTGGGGGGCAGGTGATCCCATGAATTCAATTGCCACCTGTTGGTCTGACATGGCCACTGACATCAGAATACATGGGAAGGCATGGAAGAAAAGAGGGAGTGGGGTAAATGATAAATTTATGTTTATTCCAAAAAATGAAAATTCTTCACATATAAATTAATATATTCTTACATCCCAATATGTGTCCTAACAATATTTTAATTTAATTGATTTCAACTCACATTTCATATACACTAATTGCAATTATTTTACTTCAGTTCACTGTTTTAGTCATGTCTTACTATAGTGAACTTTGAATAGATGAAATATAGTACACACATTAACTTTCATGCTATGTAACTTTCGGTAAGATCTATCTAGTTTGTGTAGATGTCATAGAATTAAAAGAATGAACTTTGAAACAAAGTTATTGGTTATAAATATGACTTATTAAAAGGTCCACAAATAGGCAGAGCCCCTGGAAACAGATAAAAAACTATTTACTCAGAATATCTGATGGGCTGTTTTAGCTATTCCTTTTTTATATGAGAATTAAGAAACACTGTGATGGAATAATTTCTGATCTTTACAAAGTGCTTCATGAACATCAAATATTATTGTTTTGAAAACTCATTGAGTATGTGAATATTTGATAGTATTGATATCCCAATTATCATTTTATACATTCATAAAACTTGTGGAGTTTGAGTTCTTGGTACTTTGATAATTTGATACTCCTGTACATTTTGTCACCAAAAATGCTATAACCACCTAGTTCTTGGTAGATTTTTAAAAAATTAATCTTCATTTATCAATATTGTTTTTTTGTGTCTAAAAACTTGTTTTGTAAATGATCTAATGTGTGTCTAGCGCCTTTTAAGGAGCCTGTGCATAACACATATTTCCCATGAAATGCTCTGGTTTTCACCAACAAGTGCATTTGTCTGTCAGTGAAACACAGTGACTTCAAACGTTCTGTCTTGTTGGCTATTGGCTCCATGAAAACATGATTTTGCTTGGTATTTACTCCTTGGGAATGCTTTCCAAAATTACCATGCTTGTCATATTACACAAGTGAGAAGTGCCAGATAATTTTAAAATGGAAAATATTTGTTGAACTTTCAGCTATAGTAACCATTAATATGTTTAAAAATATTTACCATCAATGCTTATGTTGTATCATTAATACTAAATTATACCAATAACATATTTCTTGAAGGAGCATACTATTATGAAATTTGAGTACTTTGCACTTATACTATCTATACAGGAGTAAATTTTACAGTGTAACAGTTTCAGGAGAAAGTTCATAAATCAAATGTAATTCACTTAATATAATTGTACATAGATAGATGATAGGAAGATAAATATACAATAGATACATAGATATCAACAATTAATGAAAACAGAGGCAACAAATATGAAAAAAGAAGAATGGGCATATTTGATTGCATGAAGGGAGGAAAGAAAAGGGAAAATTGTGTAATAATCTCAAACAATAAAAATAATTACAAAAAGAGTGAAAAAAATTAACAGGTGTAATTAAATGAAAATAAGCATAATTTGGTCACATTATTTTTGGTTTCTTATTGATTTCCTTATCCTATCCATAATGAAATGATAATGATCATAACTGGATAGTAGAGCAAGTGTAGATTCTAAAATTGGAGTATATAATTTACATTTGGAAAAAATAGACAGTTTCTGGAGTTGTGTGATGTTGATTGCTTCAAAGAATATAGAATGAGACTGGTGTCAGTGAGATGAGTCTCTGATGTGGTGAAAGGCTAAGTGTGTAAAAATATGCTTTATCCTATGGAAATGTAATAACGTCAAGTGAGAATTTAAACAAATATGAATATATATATATGTATATATATGTGTGTGTGTGTGTGTGTGTGTGCGTGTGTGTGTGTGTGTTTGTATTATGAATGAATACCACCCAAATAGAGGAATAATCCAAAGCCTATACACAGCAAAAATTTTCTCCTTTCTTCTTCTATTAATTATAGCCATTCCCTAGAGACTGTGAGAACACTGACCAATTTGGGTAATGAGCTCTATGAGTACATTTTATGAGCCATAGAAAGACAATAACCAGACTTGCTCATCATTCTACTTGCCAGTTGAATTAGTTATGAATATCCATGTCTTTTCAGCCACAGCCTTCTGCATTGAGGAGTACCTCCTTCTAATCCTATCTGTCCTTAGGACAGATATTGACTACTCACTGGGCACAGGAAATAGGGGGATCTTCATATCTACACTTCATTATTATGGACCAGCAAGGAAGAAGTCCAGCCCAGTAAGTACTGATGGAGATTTTTATATTGGTAGAAATAGGGTAATTATTTGTCATCATGAAACTCATGGATAGAAGAATGCCAAAATAAAACAACTACAGTTACTAAGACTTATGTTATTATTCTTAGTTGTGGTGAGGTTAAAGGAAACTTACTCAGAAATTCTATTGTGCCTACAATATTCTACTTCCCCCAGATGTCTAACCTGCAGAAAATAAAATGAGATTATTTTTGAACCATTTGTTAAGCAGCACAAATGTTACTGTACGCAGAATAGAGTCATCTTACCATCATTTTTTATTGGGCCTTAATTGAAGTGATGAGCTATATGCTCATTCTTCATCCCCTGGGTTAAATTTTCCAGTAGTTAAAAGTAGCCACATTGCTATGGACTTAAAGGACATAAGGATTATAATTATTTTTAAGTACCCCAAGTGTGTTAAGAAGTAATATAATCATAGTTCTCATAATTGAGGTTGCTTTATATTGGCATTATCCTCTCTGGAGTAGTTTTTAAAAATAAAAATGAATAAAAAATGTTTACAGGGGTTTGTCTCTTTTTGAAAAAAGATCGTGTACCAGGGGAATATTTTCAGGTCCTTTGAAGATTAAAATAGTCCCTGCAATTTTACTAAGGAAAGAGATTCCTTGATTTCTATTCCATTTTTCGTGTATATCTTCTCAGATTTCCAAAGAAAGCAAAGACTTGCACAAGCACAGACATGGCAGGAAGGTCACTCACAGATCATAGGTTACAACTATACATAGTTCGTTTTTACCACTTTATCACCTCTATTCAGCTTTTCACATCTTATTCATTATTGTATCAGCATTTAAAAATTCTCAGAGATACACTATAAATTCTGGGCTAGATTAATACTTAAGATACTCATCAGATTTACAGAATAGACCTGATCCATCCTGATGGGTTGAGATTTTGGGAAATCTCATTAAACGTTTCAATGTGCGAAGCATATTTAAAGATAGTCATGACAATTTATTTTTGTGTACTTTTAGATGCACTTACAATTCTGTAGTATAAGGAGGACTCTTTAACATAGTTGGAACAAAAGGAACACCACAATAGAAAATTGTGTTGTGTTTTAGACATTGAAACTGTCTTTCCATATATCACAGCAAGTGCACAGTCCTCCTCTCCTATCTTTACTTTCATCTTTTCAGGAATCAGAATAGCCTATGATGGTGTTTGTATCCTGGGAATCTAGGAATTACATCTGCATTCATCAGTTACTAAAAGTGTAGAATTTTGCTTAGAAGAAAAAGGAAAAAGAGAAATTACAATAACAATACAAGAAAATGGAAACACATTGTTAAGCTACATTTTTTCCATTTTCTGAAAGTTTTGTACATGCAAAAAAATGTGTTTTTAGCAGTTCCATCCCATTTTCATACTCTCTGATTTCTTCACAAATATTTATCTGATTAGTATAAACACTTCACACACTTTAAAAATGTTCTCAATTTAGTGTAGGGTAGTCCATTAGAAAATCAGCAGCCTAAATATTTGCTGGAATAATATGAATATCTAAATTCCTATGGATTAGTTCAGTTCTCAAAAATGATCAGAGAAGCTTCTTTTACAGTTGGTAATGGTTAATACATAAAATCATGATGGCTCAAGCACCGAGAGTACAAGACTTGGGGTGCTCAGGCCTAAATAAACTATGTTTCTTAACAGGTTTTTAGCTCATTTAAACTGTGATCTCTATAAAGTTGGGATTTCTATAGCAATGGGATTCTTTATTTTTCCAATATCCTGCAATGATCATTATTTACTAAATTCCAGATTTCTCTTATTCACTACACATGCTAGCAAAGTGGCCTTTATTCTTACTGTTGTCACTGGTGAAAGAGATAAAAAAAAGTTTAGAGATATTCTAATCAGCATGAGATTTCTGAAGCAGGTCTGAAATACTTATCCTATGCCTCTAATCCTAAGACAATATGTCCTCTATTGGAGCTTAGTGGAACTATTATTTACTATTAAAATGACATTTCTTGTTTTGTAATCAAAACCCAAAAGTTAAGATTTTGCATCTCATGAATGAGAGGATATGGGTAGACATAATGACTTTCTTCAATTCAGAAAACAAATGTTGATTACTACTAGTAACATTTTGTAATCGTGTATTGTTCAACACAAGACAACTTCCACTAACAACTTATGTCTTACTTAGAAATTCTCATTCATGAGACATGGACAGGCACAAAAAATTTCAAAGAATTTCTTAACAATACAAAGCCCACTATCTACATGAGGTCTGCCACAGGCAATATCTGCTCTTTAAACTGTTTGACCTAGCAAAGGTACTTGACTAAAAGACTTACAACTTATTTTAGTTAATTATGACACCTTATAGAAAATACATTAAATATGTGGTATTCAAACTTCTAGGCCAGCATGAACTACTGTAGATCAAAAGTGTCTTGAAAAATTATGGGTTAAATGGAGTAGGGGGAAGAAACAAGGGCCATCGAGCTTATATCACCTTCTTAGATGAAATAAAATACGTAAATTATTTTTAAAAATTTTCTTACTCAGCATATAATAGCATTGTGACACATTCAAACAAAGCTTGTTAAATGGTTATCATTCCCTCCATATCCTCAGTCTCTGATATCTTTGTTTCCCTTGTAGCTTCCCAGGCAATACTTTTTTGATATTTATGCCACATGTCCTTTCTCCACTTTCCACCCTTTTTCCTAATATATTATTTCCACATTTTTGTCTCCTTTCTAGAAGTACAGATTTTACCTATAGTTACATACACATGCACCCACCCACACCCACACCCACACCCACACCCACACCCACACACACACACACACACACACACACACACACACACCTATCATCTACATACAAGGGAGAATGTGTGATCTTTTCTTTCTGAAATGGGGTTACCTGACAACATATAGTGACTATAGATTAATTGAACTAGTTTCCTACTTTATCAAAGGGGAACAATAATATTAGTGTCATAATAATATTATGAATAGTCTGTAATTTATTATGATCATAGAAATTTTAACTAAATGTCTTTAGCTTTCCAATATCTTTCCAGTGTATTATATTTAAAGATTTGTATAGGGAGATAGTTGTATAAAATGAAAATATAATCATAGTTTCAGAAGTTAGATTATGTAACTTAGAAATATTACTGAGTATTCTGGCTGTAGTATGAAACATTGCCTAACAGACACTTAAACTGATTTGTGTTTACTTCTCAAATATTTTAAAAGGCAACCAAGGAATATAAAAAGTCAAAACTTAACATGTGATTCAGAATTCCATCTCATGAGACTCTCAGAAGATCCAGACCTGCAGCCAATCCTCTTTGGACTGTTCCTATCCATGTACCTGGTCACAGTGCTTGGAAACCTGCTTATCATCCTGGCTGTCACTAATGACCCGCATCTCCATACACCTATGTACTTTTTCCTTGCCAATCTGTCCTTTGTTGACATCTGTTTTATCTCTACCACAATCCCAAAGTTGATTGTGAACATTCAGACACACAGTGATGTCATCACTTGTGTAGGCTGCCTGACACAGATGTCTCTTTTTATAATGTTTCTTGTTATGGATGACATGCTTCTGACTGCCATGGCCTATGACCGATATGTGGCCATCTGTCACCCCCTGCATTATCCAGTTGTTATGAGACCTCGCCTCTGTGTCTCCTTAGTTTTGGCATCTTACTTTATTAGCTTTGTTGACTCCCAGGTGCATAATTTGATTATCTTACAACCTACCTACTTCAATAGCATAGAAATTTCTAATTTCTTTTGTCATCCTTCTCAAGTTCTCGATATTTCCTGCTCTGATACTTTTACGAAAAACTTAGTGACATATTTTGTCAGTGCTATATTTGGTTTTCTTCCTGTCTCAGGAATCTTTTTTTCCTACTACAAAATATTCTCCTCCATTATGAAAATCTCTTCATCAAGCAGACAGTATAAAGTCTTCTCTACCTGTGGGTCTCACCTATCTGTTGTCTGCTTATTTTATGGAACGGGCATTTGGGAGTATCTTGGTTCAGCTGTGTCACACTCTCCCAGCAATGGTATCATGGCCACATTAATGTACACTGTCATCACTCCTTTGCTGAATCCCTTCATCTATAGCCTGAGGAACAGGGATTTTGTTAGTAGTCTGAAGAGAGTCTATAGGAAGAAAATTTAGTCTCAGGCATTGTGTCTTAAGTAGAAAAATAAGTTAGGATATATTGAAAGGTTCAGTATTTAAAACAAGGAGGAACTAACACCCCCCCCACCCCCGACTGATAGCTGGGAATCCAGCATGGGACTGACTCAGACCCCCTGCATATGGGTCTCAGCTAGAAGGACTGAGCAGTCTAAGGGATCTCAGACAGTAGAAACAGGATGTATTCCTGATGCACAAAAGGACCTTGCGGACACATCCCCCATGGAGGGATACTCCTTTAACCTAGAGACAGGAGAGAAGTCCTAGTCCCTACTTCAAAAGACTTGGCAGATTTACATGACCCCACCTGGATGGCATAGCCCTACATGTGGAAAGAGGGTGGGGGGATGGAAGGGGAGGGTGGTCAGGATGCATGTGAGGGGTGGGGAAGAGAGTAAGAGGGAGGGAGGGAGAGAGGGAGAGGGAACTGGGATCGACATGAAAAATAAAATAAAAAAAAACTTTACATCCACCCTTGTGTCTTTTCAGATACATGGAATGCTAATAAATGTTACAAGTTGAATGTATTTTTAAAAATATATTTATAGTAACTTTAAAAGATAAAACATATACGTTCCCCTTATAACCCTCACTCTGTGGAATCTTCCATGGGTTAGTTAATTTTCTTTGAAATATATTTAGTTTTGTGAAGTATTACATATTCTACTTGTTGAAGTTTAATTATTTGCAATAGAATAATTCAATTTTTTGAAACTTCTGTACATTCTTAATAGCTGTCAACATTTTCCCTCATGGCTATTAAAATATCTCATGATTGACAACACTTTATTCTAATAGTATTAAATAAGGAATTATAGTGTCATAGTTTCTCAGAAAACTACTTGAGTTTTTTCAATCTCATCATGTTTACCAATATTTGTTGCTCATTTGGAAGCACAATTAACTAATTTCTAAACGATTGTCTGCTGGTGGGGTCTAAGCATATCATTATGTTATTTCTTCCTTTTTAGATCTTTTAACATTTTACTGCATTTAAACATTTTGATACCCTCTATCTTGATGCATCCTGATCCTTAGGTACAGGAGTTATACTTTAGGCATATCCACAGGAACTGGTCTTCCCATGATTATTTGACCTCTGAAGTTTGACAACTTCTGATTTTCTGTTACAGTCCTGAATTTTCATGTGAGTTATTGGTAGGGTAGTTCAACAGACTCACTAAACAATATAGACTATTGCAATTGTCCTTTGTTACCCCTCAGCTTCACACAACATACCACACAGCATGGAAGTAAATGCCATACACATCTTAAGGGGTATAGGCTTTATTTGACATATGCTTTTAAAAAGACACATTATTTCAAGGAGAGTAATACATAATAGAGTTGCTCAGTATGGGGTAGAAGGACTGTGTATCTGTGAATATTCATATATTGAAAGATTAGGAAACAGAAAGAAGGACCAGAAGTGATCCTGAAATGCTCAAAGACTCATATTGTGAAATAACTTTTTGTACACAGTGAAGATGTGTCACTCAAATTGGTTAAATAAAAATGTGAACAGCTAAAAGCTAGGCAGAAGTTTTCACTCAGAGAATGCTGGGATTAAGAAGGTGGAGTGTAGTGAGGTACTCACTCTGTCCACACCTGTTGCACTGACCATGCCCATTGAGGGTGGGGACAGGTGGAGACATGACCTGGGGGAATTAGGTCTGAGGGGGTGGGGGAACCTCGGAGTGCTTTCTCACTTGCTCAATGGAGATAGTGAGTATCCAAAGGCATCCTTGGACGGGAACCTGCTGGCTTTCATTTGTCTCTGTTGTAAGTTATTTATCCCTGAATAAACATCTATTCAGCCCATCTGTTTTTCCTGATCCTTATTATACCACGATATCTGGTGTTAGAAGTGGGATATAGATTTCCACAGATCTGGGGCATTAGGCATACCCAGGCAGCGGCACACCCTGGTGCTGCTTCATTCCCTGACCAACACCCCACTGACCCCGTGTTTTGCGGTTCCATGCTCTAAGAGCTCACAGGCATCTGCCCGGACCTGAGGGCTGCAGCTGCTGTGAGTCCCAGTTTCTTTCCCGGACACTCTGACGTTGCCACCGAACTGCCCTGTGCAGAGCTCAGAGCCGCCACCTCCCAAAGCACTGTGGGCACTACTCCCTAAGCACAGAGACTTCAGCCTCCCCCAAGTGGCTCCAGCAGAGCAGATAACTGCTCTACCGCTCTTGCAGCTGCACGGAGTTTGCATTGTGGTTTGGCCTCAGTCACTCCACTGAAGTTTCTCTCCCATCCCCTCATGTTGGGCTGAGACTGCATGCAGAGCAGCCTCTGATTCCAAGTCCCAGTAATTTACACAAAGCTCGATTTTATTCTTCCATCTAACATTTCTCTTTAGTTGACTAAGACTTTAAAACAGGTACCAAGGTCGGAGGTATCTCCAGCTACTAGATAGCTGTCCAGGTGCAATTACTGCAAGTTGAGATCTGCAACCAAACAGGACCCTGCACTACACAGCACACAGCCTCATAGCTGCTGGAATTCTTCCATCTGTTCCAGGACAACAGAATCCTGATAAGGTAATTGCAACATCTTCCACAATTTAGGCTGATATAATAACTAATATCAATTATCCCATACCAATGGCGGGTAATCTTATAATGCAGGATGTCCTTTTATTTCATATATGGAAGGAATTTTAGCAGAAAAAAATCATGATTTAAATGATATATACATTTTATTTGTAATAGCAATGAGTTCATAATCAATTATAATAGTCTTAAAGAAAGGGTTTGAGCTGTAGATTGACCAGAGACAAGCAAGGAAACCCTTTACAATCAGGAAACTCCTTGGGGGGACCTCTCAAAGGCCCCCATGTCAAAGGTGGTCTGGACATTCCCAGTCACTGTGGAGGACAATCTTCCACCAGATGATTAGAAAATCCAGTGCCTATCAAAAAAATCATACCACTCTGGATGACAAACTAGCCATGGAAGGTGAATCAAACATGAAAGAAGAAAACAACAACAACAACAACAACAACAAAACATATTTTGGCAAACTTCTATAAATAGTCAAAGGCTTAGATTGATAGTTAAGATGAATAACAGACTGGTTGAGGAGATTGTTGACATGAGCACTGACATAACCATCATAACTAATAAATCTTGGCCTCCAATATGGTCCTTGCAAGAGGTAAATGTTCAGTTCTTAGGGATTGGAACCCTATCTCAGGTAAAACAGAGCACAAGATGGATTGAACATATAGAACTGGAAGGACAGAGACCATATGTGGCTGACATAGCAATAAATTTATGGGGTCGTGATCTATTGCAGCAATGGAATACACAGATTAACATTCCTCCAGTATTAGACATGAACCATAAGCAACTCATGGTTATAGAAAAAATATTATAAAGTATTATACAAGACAGACACCAAATATCCAGGCTGTACAAAAACAGAATACAAGTGCTAAACAAACAGAGGAACCAAAAGCCCTGCCCTTAAGATGGCTAACAGATGAACCTGTCTGGGTAGGACAATGGTCTGTGACCTCTGAGAAGTTAGAGGCTTTAGAAAACCTGGTTCAGGAACAGCTAAATGCTGGACATATCAAGAAATCTACCAGCCCTTGGAACTCTCTTGTATTTGTTATCAAAAAGAAATCTGGAAAATGGAGAATGCTTACAGACCTGAGAGCCATCAATAAAGTTATCCAGCCAATGGGCTCTCTACAGCCTGGAATGCCCTTGCCTTCTTTGATACCTAAAGAATGGCCTATTGTAGTTATTGATTTAAAAGATTGCTTCTTCACTATACCTTTACAAGAAAAAAATAAACAAAAATTTGCCTTCACAGTACCTAATTACAATAATTCTTAGCCACTTAAGAGATATCAATGGAAGGTTTTGCCACAGGAAATGCTCAATAGCCCCACCATGTGCCAATATTTTGTGCAAAGACATTTGGAAATAATAAACTTTCCATAATCCATAATTTACCATTACATGGATGATATATTGTTAGCTAATTCTAAAGTAGAAATATTAGGAAAAAATGTTTGAATATATATATATGTATATATGTATATATACATATATCTCACAATCAGATCCCATTTTGGTCTGCCAGGTCCTCTAGCACAAGGCAATGATGAAATTGATCAGTTATTAATAGGAACCATGCTAAAAGACTTGAAGTTTCATAACAAACACCAAGTGAACAGCAAAGGTTTAAAAAAGGATTTTTCTATCACTTGGCAACAAGCTAAGGAAATAATAAAGAAATGTCCTACTTTCTTATTCTATAACCAAACTCCTTTACCAGGCAGTAACTCTAAAGGTATAAATAGGAATGAAATATGGCAAATGGATGTGTTTCATCTTGCAGAATTTGGAAAATTAAAATACATGCACCACACTATAGACACATTTTCAGGGTTTCAATGGGCCACTGCTCTGAGCTCTGAAAAGGCTGATTCTGTTATCACACACCTATTAGAGGTAATGGCCATTATGGGCATACCTGCACAAATAAAAACCGACAATGCTCTGGCATGTGTCTCCAGCAAATTGAAACAGTTTTTTTTTTTTGAGTATTGTAACATAAAGCACATAACTGGACTACCACACAATCCTACAGGACAAGCAGTAGTTGAGAGATATAATCATACTTTAAAATAAATGCTCTATAAACAGGCAGGGGGAACCAAGACACCCAAACACAGATTACATAATGCTTTATTAATATTAAACTTTCTTAATGCTAATGAGAAAGGAAAAATAGTTGCAGAAAGACACTGGACAATAGAAAAAACTTCTGAACTAAGCCAGCCAGTGTACTTCAAGGATGTATTGGCTTCAGTATGGAAACCAGGATATGTGTTACATTGGGGTAGGGGTTTCACCTTTGTATCTACAGGAGAAGAAAAGCTGTGGATCAAAGTTGAACAAGAGAAACATCTTAATGAAGAGAAATGACAAGTCATCCACAAAAGTAGTTCCTGTGAGTTGTGGAGAGACCTCTCAAAGGTAGGGGAAGTGTTCTGTTCTTGTCTTTACAGGAAAACAGAAAACACCCATCCTCAAACAGCCAAAAGACACTGAATGTGTAGGTATCCACAGAAGAGAAGATAGCTCTCCAGAAAGAACCATTTAACAAAGAGAGAATCTGATACATGGTAAAAATATTTAATTTTAGTGAACTATTTCTTTCTTTTTTATTAATAATATAATTTAAAATTTTACATGTCAATCCCAGTTTCCTCTCCCTCCCTCCCTCCCTCCCTCCCTCCCTCCCTCCCTCCCTCCCTCCCTCCCTTCCTCCCTCCCTCCCTCCCTCTCTCCTTCCTTCCCTCTTATTCTCCTTTCTTCCCTCCCTCTTACCCTCTTTCTCCTCTGACATGCACCCTGGCCACCCTCCCCTCTCATCCTGCCACCCTCATTCCTCATGTAGGGCTATGCTATCCAGGTTGGGTCATGTAAATCTACCAAGTCATTTGAAGTAGGGACTGATGGGAGATGTTATTCTATAAATATGTTTCTTATACTGGTTAATTAATAAAGCCTGTGGCCAATAGGAAACAAGATAGGTGGGGCTAGGAGACCAGGAGGAAGAAAGAAGAAGTAGTTGGGAGGAGTCAAGATGTAGACCAGGATGGAAGGAAGATGCCAGCCATGGCTCCCTGATAAGATGAGCCACGTGGAAATACTGAGATAAGTAGAAATGGGTTAATAATCAAGACAGAGCTAGCCCATAAACAATAATGGTAACTGGCCAACAGGATTGTATCAAATACAGAGTCTTTGAGTGTTATTTGGGGCTGGTGCGACTGTGGGCCCAGACTGGTGGCAGGCGGGATGGCACCGGCAGGAAAAACCTGCCCGTAACAAGGGACTATGACTTCTCTCCTGTCTCTAGGTTAAGGGGGTATCTCTCCATGGGGGAATGTGTCCACAAGGTCCTTTTGTGCACCAGGAATAGATCCTGGTTCTACTGTCTGAGATCCCTTAGACTGCTCGGACCTTCTAGCTGAGACCTGTATTCAGGGGGTCTGAGTCAGTTCCAAGCTGAATTCCCAGCTATCAGCCTTGGGGGGACATTAGCTCCTCCTTGTTCAGGTCAGCTGTCTTTGCGTGTTTCTGCAAACTGGTCTTGTCCTCTCTCTCTGAATCTGGATTTTAGTTCAACTCAGTGTTTAGTTATGGGTATTTGCTTCTGTTTCCACCAGGTACTAGATGAGGGCTCCATTATGGTGGTTAATTTAGTTGATGAACTCACTATCAGGGAAGGGCATTTATGGTAGCCTTTCCATGGTTGCTCAAATTGTTAATTGGAGTCAGTCTTGTAGGACTCTAGACCTTTCTTTAGGTTCAGTTTTCTCTTCAAACCAATATTGTCTTGTTCTTTTATGTTCTCTCTCTCTCCCTTTTTTGTCTTCTATTCCTCCCCTGACTCAATCTTCCTAGTTGCACATGCTTTCCTCTCCTCCCCTTTTCTTTCTCCTAGTTCTCTTTCCCATGTGTTCTGGGGGACTTGTCTCATCCCCTTTTTTTGAAGGACCATATATGAATCTCTTAGAATACACCTTGCATACTAGTTCCTCTGGTAGTGTGAATTATAGGCTGGTGATCCTTTGCTCTAGGTCTAAAATTCATATATGAGCGAGTACATACCTGTTCCTCTTTTTGTGACTGGGTTACCTCATTCAGGATGGCTTCTTCAAGTTTCATCCATTTGCCTGCGAATTTCAAGATTCCATTATTTTTTTTCTGCAGAGTAGTATTCCATTGTGTAGATGGGACTGTTATGCTAGAGACAACTCTTGACCAGCTAGCTGAAATAGTGCACCTTCTTATTACACCCTGGCCAGAGTTTCAGATAGAACTTAAGTCAAGCATTTCCTGCTACAGAGAGACTAGCTACAAATATTATAGCCAGTCCCATTGAGAAATTTTCTTCCAATGGGATCCCATGGAGCAATCATCATCCCATTTCAGCAGGAAGTAATCTTAAGATAATGATGCCCTCTTTCCCTACTCTTGTCTTTAGGGATAATATTCATCTTCATAGGGTTGGTTTTAGTTACTTATGGTTGGGTATGGAAGTTGATGCTTAGACTTGGGTATCTCTTTTAGACAGGTATAGGGTATGGTTGGGAAATGGGATATAGGTAGATTAGCCTATCTTCTTGTGAATTATCTTAGTAATTATTAGTTATACACAGCTTACATTGTTATAGATTCTTATATGTGGTAACCTATGTGAAATTAAGTTTGTATTCCCTTCCCAGATGATTTGTATATTATATTTTGTTATATTGTATAAAACATTCCATTTATGATGTTTTGTACATAATATCCTTACCATATTCTGTGTATGTATACTTTTACTTATGTTCAAGACATTTTGTATATTGATATAATTTAGGGTATTTTTTTTATCATGCTGCACTATACAGTTCTCTCTCTGGTCAAGACATTTCTACTCTACCTCTGTTTTATAGATTTACATGTATATATACATACATAGTTATATTGCTTAAATATTTGTCCCTGCTTTACTCAGGGAAGTTTTAACCAGTTTTATAGCTAGGTTGCTGAGTATTATAGATTGTCTTCACCCATGTTTTTTATACCTACAAGATTAGTCAGACATAGATGCTTAATCTTCAAACACTTCATAGACCTGCAGAACATGGCATTTAAATGTTTTAACATTAGTACAAATATTTCAAGCATATGAGGCTATGTATGAATCTTTTTTAAAGAGACATTTTCTTTCTTTTTTAAAATGTATCAACCACACACACAATTTTTTTTGGATTTATTCATTACAATGGTTGTCACAGAATCCAATAATGTATCTGCTTTTTTGTTTTTTTCTTATTTTACATATCGATCCCAGTTTCCTCTCTCTCCCTCCATTCCTCTCTCCATCCCTCCCTTTCTCCCATCCCTCCTGACTACCCTCCAATCCCATTTCCCCACACACACTCCACAGGGAGGGTGAGGCCTTCCAGGAGGGATCAACAAAATCTGTCAAGTCATTTGGAGTAGGGACTAGGCCCTCCCTCCTGCCAATAAGAGACATTTTCTAATGCTTCACAATTCACCTACTATTCAGTCTCATCTCAATCTTAATCAGCTTTTTGAAAAATGAAAAATGACAGTATCCATGTCATGCACTCAGAAGAGGCCAGTTCAGAGAGAACTATGTCAATACACCTCCTCATCAAGTTACCTGGAAAGGTAAACAGCATAACCAGAGCCCAAATTCAAAAATTGTTCCCAATCTTGTATCCCCTGGGATCAGTTTTAAGAAAGAATGAAATAATGTTCGTGATATTGGTAACATGCCATTTGTGCTTATCCTCTGGGTTTTTTTTTTAATCCTTATGCTTCTTTACTCTGTACTATCTATGAATTACGTGGAACAAATAATAAGGCAGATGTGTTGTGCCATCTATGAGCATGTCCTAAGATAGGAGTTCCTGTGTAAGAGAACTGTTAAGGGAATACCCACAGTTATGGAGTAAGGCCAACATGAGAAGCAGGGGAGGAAGCCATTCATCCACGAGAGTCCAGCCAAAACCTGCCTCAGGCTGATTCAAGTACAGTCTGGAACATTTCACCTGGAATCAATGAAAGAAAGGACAAAGAGGACCTCACAAGTCAGTGAGATCAGTGGTTCTCAACCGTGGGTCGCAACCCCTTTGGCAAAGCTCTATTTCCAAGAATATTTACATTGCAATTCAGAGCAGTAGCAAAGTTATGAAGTAGCAATGAAATAATAAAATAATTGTATGGTTGGTGGGTCACCATAACATGAGAACCTGTATTAAAGTGTCTCAGCATTAGGGAGGTTGAAAACCACTGAGACAGGGCAGCTGTGAGCTAGAATTCAACAGTCACCACATCTGCTCCAGCCAGTAATGGATGCCTGTGCAACACCGAGAGCAACTAGGGAATAGAGGACTTGCAGACTTGGGGACACTCTGGTTCTCAGCTTACCCCCTCACAGGTGTGAAGATATTTCTTTGGAAGCAGATCTTCCAAAGTCCACTGGAAAGCTCAGCTGGGATAAGCAAGCAGAACTTTAGCCCCAGTTCTCATACTTTCTGTTTATTTTCCCTATTAAATTCCATTGAAGACTGTCACTGAGAAAACACATGTTGTGATGTGACAGCCTTGATGGCAGAGTCCTTGTTTGTCTTGTCTTGTCTTGCCTGCCGTGCTCACTGAGAAGCTCCACAGTCTTGACATTTTGGTATAATTTCTCCTCTTCAAGGCTGAGATATTCAAAGAGAATGCTGCAGAGGAAAGGTTCAGGCACTGTCCTTGTCTTCCATCCATTGTTCCTTGTTTCATCTTCTGGTTAAACACTCACAAGTCAGGTATTTACCTCCTTCAGTGCTTTGGCATGTGTTCTTGACCTCACTTACCATGGTGAGGCTGCTGAGCTGACCAGAGTTCTTCCCAGAAGCAAAGGCACAGCACATGAGACAACTTCTCCACTGTGTGTAAATCTTATATCCCAAACTCTATCATGTGCAGAAAATGTAAATGTAATTAAGGATAGAAGTGCACAATTTTGTTACATATATTTTCCCATAAGAAAACTGAGCAAAAAATCAACTGAATATGCAGAAACTCCTTTAAAAGTTTTGAATTATTTTATAAACTATTTGTTTTGTTTGTTTGTTTGTTTGTTTTTTGAGACTTGGTTTCCTCTGTATTGCTTTGGAGCCTGTCCTGGAACTAGCTCTGTAGCTGCCCTCAAAGTCACAGAGATCCATCTGCCTCTGGCTCTGCTTCCCGAGTGGTAGGATTAAAGGCATGCGCCATTAATGCCTGGCTATAAACTATTTGGTTTTATAGGGATTTTTCATATATCATTCATTTTTGTATCTAAACCCACACCCTCCTTCTTCTCTCCCATCACCCTGTTCAGATCTTACCTTGCATTTGTAATTTCTAATATCCCACCACTGCACTATAATTCATATTACACATGCCTTGGGAGGTTGTCATGAACTGAGACATATCTGAGAATGGGAAATTTTAATTGAGAAAATGTCCCCAAAATTTGGCCTCTAGGTGTGTCTGTTGGGTGATTTCTTGATCAGTGGTTTATGTGAAAGTTTCCTGATAACCTGGGATAGTGCTATGTCTGAGAAGATGGTGCTGGATGGCATGTGAAAGCAGACTAAGCAAATCATGAGGGACATAAGTAAGTAGTGTTTCTTCATGACTTCTTCAGTTCTTACCTACAGCTTTATAATGTGAGGTCCTTCTCTTACTTTCTTTTCTTATTGGACTACAACTGCATGCCAAAATAAACCCTGTACTCACAAAGCTGCTTTGAGTCATTGTGTTTCATCACAAAAATAAAACTATGACAAATGTGTTCTACTATCTCTACAAGTAGACAGCACTAACCTATGAATATAATAATAAGTATCTTGGACTACCACTGTGACTCTATTGGGGAGTCAAATGAACCAAGAAAAAGCTTATTTCATATGGTCTTAGGAAGTGAGACACCTCTCCAATATATGTCTCCAAGCAGGTCTGACCACATACTGATATGCCCACATATAAGTGAGCTACATGATAACAAGTTTGTTGATATTCTTAATCAAGAAATCAAGAAATTAAAACTGTTTGACTTCCAAAATTTACTATCAAGCTTGATAAATCTATAGAAGTTGCAAACTGTTCAGTTACTGGTTTACATGAGGTATATTAACAATGGCAATTTAAAAATAAGTTTTCATTTTGCAAAACTCTTGAAACTCTTGTTTGGAGGTTTTATCAGGGGAGCACAGCTACTCATATACCCTTAACTGAAGACTGGTCCTCCTCTATTCAGGGAAGGTCATCCTCTTCGACCTAGCACACAGATTCAGGAGGTACGCACATGGAATGGTAAGGGAGGAAGGGGACACCCACCTAGCCAGTCAGATCAGCCAAATCAACCCTGATGATCAATGGGGTGACAGATATCGTAGCCAGATCACCCAAAACAACAACTTTGACACATAACATGTTTGGCACAGTTGGCTTATTTTGAAAGAGCATAACATCTCTTGGGGAAAGGCTTGTTATTGTTTGCACAGATGGTGCTCTAGATAAGTAATAACCTAGATTTCTATTTCAATATTTGGTATTGAAATAGTAAGAAAAATTCATTAGAACTAACTGTATGAATTATTTGCAAACAGTAGCAATGAAGACATTCCCACAGAGTTACAAAAAGTAATAAAATGCATGTCAGGTCTAAATTCTGTGGGGGGAAGATACCTACAAAAAATATTCAGTGTCACCCAGTGGTATTCATCCTGGTTGGGCATTGACATAAGATTTTTATGTACAAATAATTTGTGAGTGTTTACTATTGAGATATTTTACTGTCATATACAGAGATTCTACTTGAAATAATTAAACACACATTTTAATTAAAAAGCATTTTCAATTTATGTTATAAGAAGATATAAATCTATATTACCTAAGTAAAATATTGATTTCAGGCATTGAAAAACAGCAATAACTTGGTTGCTCCTGAGGATTCATTTTTGATAACCTTGCAGATTCTTTCAAAGTTACTAATGTCTGGTATATAAATTGAAATTGAAATTGATGGCTAGACCCTTCCTGACACCCAAATCCCTCAGAGGGACCTGGAGACAGAACAGAGCATTCAGCATCAGCTGCCATTCCTGTCTTGCCCTTCCACCCTCTGGGAGAGAGTTGAGGGCTGAGGGAATGCTAGAAATAGAAAAACTGGGCAAACGATCGGGAACTATTTACACAAGCATAACCAACAGAATACAAGAGATGGAAGAGAGAATCTCAGGTGCTGAAGGTAAACTAAAGGAAATAGATTCATTGACTAAAAAAAATCTTAAGTCCAACAAATCCTTAACACAATTATCCAGGAAATGTGGGACACTGTGAAAAGACTAAACCTAAGAATAATAGGCATGGAAGAAGGCAAAGAAGCCCAACTTAAAGATGCAGAAAACATGTACAACAATATCATAAAAGAAAACTTTCTCAACATGAAGAAGGGCATGCCTATGAAAGTACAAGAAGCTTAGCAAACACCAAATAGACTGGACAAAAAAAAATGTCCCCTTGCCACATAATAATCAAAACACTGACCATACAAAACTAAAGAAAGACTATTAAGAGCAGTGAAGGGAAAAGTCAAGTAACATATAAAAGCAGACCTATCAGAATTACACCTGGATTCTCAGTGGAGAATTTGAAAGACAGAATATCCTGGATAGGTGATCTATACCATGGATGCCAGCCCAGATTACTGTACCCAGCAAAACTCTCAATCACTATACATGGAGAAAACAAGATATGCCATGACAAAACCAGATTTACACAATGCATCTCCACAAATCCAGCCCTATAGAAAGTACTGGAAGGAAAACTCCAACACAAGGAAGTTAGCTACTCAAAATAAATAAATAAATAAATAAATAAATAAATAAATAAATAAATAAATAACAAAAAACATAGGCAATAGATAATTCCATTTTACCAAAAGCCAGAAAGAAGGAGAAAATTTCCTCACAATAAGACCACCAAAACCAAATCTAAAACAAACAAGAAAAAATAATCAATGGCCATTAATATCCCTCAATATCAATGGTCTTAAATCACCTATAAAAAGACACTGGTTAACAGAAAGGATACAAAGGCAGAATCCTTTCTTCTGCTGCATACAAGAAACACACCTCAATGTCAAAGATAGAATAAGGGTTGGAAAAAGATTTTTCAATCAAATGGCCCCAAGTAGCAAGCTGGTATAGCTATTCTAATATCTAAAAAATTATATTTCAAAAGAGATGAAGAAGATCATTTTATATTCATGACAGGAAAATTCCATCAAGATGAAGTATAAATTCTGAACATCTATGCCCCAAAATCAAAGTCACCCACGTTGTAAAAAAATTTACTAAAACTCAAATCACACATTGAATCACACACACTTATAGTGGGAGACTTCCAACACCCCACTCTCACCACTGGACAGGCCTACCAGACAGAAACTTAACAAAGAAACAAAGGAAATAACAGAAGTTATGACCCAATTGGTTTTAACAGACAACTTAAGAACAGTTCATCCAAACACAAAAGAATATACCTTCTTCTCAGTGCCACATGGAACCTTCTCTAAAATCAAACACATACTTAGATATAAAGCAAACCTCAACAGATACAAAACAAATGGAATAATCCCTTGAATCATATCAGATCACCATGGCTTAAAATTACAATTCAGCAACAACACAAATTGCAGAAGCCCTATAAACTCATGGAAATTGAACAATGCTCAACTGCATCATTTCTAGATAAAGGAAGAAATAAAGTAAGAAATCAAGGAAATTTGTAGCATTGAGTGCCCACATGAAGAAACTGGAAAATATCCATACTAGAGAATTAATAGCACAACTTAAAACTCTAGAACAAAAACAAGCAAACTCACCAGGAGGAGTAGACACCAGGAAATAATCAAATTGAGTGCTGAAATTAATGAAGTAGAAACAAGAAAACAATACAAAGAATCAATGAAACAAGTTGATTCTTCGACAAAATCAACAAGATAGACAAATCTTTATCCAAACTAACTAAAAGGCAAAGAGACAACATGCAAATTAACACAATCTGAAATGAAAAGACGGATGTAACAACAGACACTAAGGAAATCCAGAGAATTATCAGGTCATACTTTGAAAATCTGTACTACACAAAATTAGAGAAATTAAAAGGAATGGACAATTTTCTGGATAGATATCATTTATCAAAATTAAATAAAGAACAGATAAGCAATTTACATAGACTGATAACCCCTAACAAAATAGAAGCAGTCAACAAAAGTCTCCAAACCAAAAAAAGTTCAGGCCCACATGGTTTCAGTGCAGAATTCTTCCAATTACCTTGGTACACAAACCACAAAAAAATACAATTAAGATAGAAAACTACAGACCAACCCCCCCATCAATGCAAAAATACTCAATAAAATACTGGCAAATTGAACCCAAGAACACATCACAAAAATCACCCACCATGATCAAATAGGCTTCATCCCAGAGATGCAGGGATGGTTCAACAATATGAAAGTCCATAAATGTAATCCACCATATAAACAAACTGAAAAAGAAAAAAATACCTGTTCATCTCATTATATGCTGAAAAATCCTTTGACAAATTCAATAGCTCTTCATGATAAAAGTCTTTGAGAGATCAGTGATAAAAGGAACATACCTTAACATAATAAAGGCAATATATAGCAAACCGACAGTCAACATCAAACTAAATGGAGAGAAATTCAATGTGATTTCTCCAAATTCAGAAACAAAACAAGGTTATCTGCTCTCTCCCTATCTCTTCAATACAGTATTTGTAGTCCTTGATAGAGCAAGAAGACAACAAATGGAGATCAGAGGGATAAAAATTGGCAAGGAAGAAGTAAAACTTTTACTATGATATAATGGTTTACATAAGTGACTAGAAATTGTATAGGGAACTCCTATAGATGATAAACACCTTCATCAAAGTAGCAGGATACAAGATTAATGCAACAAGCAAACAAACAAACAAACAACAATAGCCCTCCTATATACAAACGATAAACAGGCTGAGAAAGAAATAAGAGAAACATCACCCTTTACAATAGCCACAAACAGCATAAAATATCTTGTGGATAACTCTACCTAAACAGGTGAAAGACCTGTATGACAAAAACTGTGAGTCATAAAAGAAAGAAATGAAAGAAGACACAAGAAAATGGAAAGTTCACCCATGCTCTTGGATAGGTAGAATCAACAAAAGCAAAACAGCAATCTTACCAAAAGCATTCAACACTTCAATGCAATCCCCACCAAAAATCCCAGCACAGTTCTTCACAAACTTGGAAGGACAATACTCAATTTTATAGGGAAAAACAAAAGACCCAGGATAGCCAAACCCTGTACAATGAAGGAACTTCTGGGTGCATCACCATACCTGACTTCAAGCTCTACTGTAGAGCTATTGTAATGAAAACAGCTTGGTATTGGCACAAAAACAGGTGGACCAGTGAAATTGAATTGAAGATCCTGATATTAACCCACACACCTACAAACATCTGAATTTTGACAAAGAAGCTGAGATTATACGCTGGAAAAAAGAGAGCATCTTCAACAAATGGTGCTAGCACAAATCTTAAGTCCAAATGCATCAAAGGCCTCAAAATAAATTCAGCCACACTGAACTTCTTAGAAGAGAAAGTGGGAGGTACCCTTGAACGGATTGATACAGGAGACCACTTCCTGAACATAATGTCAGTAGCACAGACACTGAGATCGACAATTAATAAATGGGACCTCCTGAAACTGAGAAGCCTCTGTAAGGCAAAGGACACAGTTGACAAGACAAATCAAGCAGCCCACAGAATGGGAAAAGATCTTCACCAACCCCACATCTGACAGAGGGCTGATCTCCAAAGAACTGAAGAAGCTGGTCACCAAAACACCAAATAATTCAATTAAAAAGTGGGGTACAGAACTAAACAGAGAATTCTCAGTAGAAGAATCTAAAATGGCTGAAAGACTTAAGACAGTGCTCAACAACCTTAGCCTTCAGGAAAATGCAAATTAAAACAACTCTGAGATACCATCTTATACCCATCAGAATGGCTAAAATAAAAAAACACCAGTGACAGTTTATCCTGGAGAGAATGTGGAGACAGGGGAACATTCCTCCATTGCTGGTAGGAGTACAAACTTGTACAGCCACTTTGGAAATCAATATGGAGGTTTCTTGGGAAAATGGGAGTCAGTCTATCTCAAAATCCATCAATTCCACTCTTAGGCATATACCCAAAGGATACACATTCATACAAGAATGGTATCTGTTCAGCTTTGTTCACAGCAGCATTATTTGTCATAGCCAGATCGTGGAAGGAACCTAGATGTCCCTCAACCAAAAAATGAATAAGGAAAATTTGGTACATTTACAAAATGGAGCATACTAAGCAGAAAAAAAACTATGAAATCTTGAAATTTACAGGCAAATGGATGGAACTAAAAGAAACCATCCTGAGTGAGGTGACCCAGTCACAGAAAGACCAACATTGTATGTACTCATTCATTATGGATGTTAGACATAGAGCAAATGATTACCAGGCCACAATCCACAACTCCAGAGAAGGTAGGAGACAAGAAGGACCATAAGAAAGACATATTGGTCACATGGTGAAGGGGAAAGGTACAATAGCTCCTGAACAAGTTGGGAGCATGTTGGGAGGCAGGAGGAAGTTAGGAGAAAGAGAAGGGGAAAAGAGGAGTGGGGAGAACATGTGGGATCAGGAAGATCCAGTTGGGAGGTGAATAGAGGAGAGCCAGAAAAGAGACACATCAATATAGGGAGCCATTATAAGTTTAAACAAAATCTGGCACTAAGGAACTGTATACAGATCCACAATTATGATCCCAACTAGGATTCTAAGCTATAGTGGAGAGGCTACATTAAATACCCTTCCCCTATGATGAGAATGATGACTACCTTAAATCCCATCCTAGAACCTTTATCCAGTTGCTGATGCAAGCAGAAGCAGAAATCCACAGCTAAGCACTGAGCTGAATTCCTGGAATAAGTTGTAGAGAGGGAGGAGTGAAGAACAAAGGCATCAAGACCATGCTGGGAAAACACACAGAAACAGCTGACCTGAACAAGTGGGAATTCATGGACCATAGTCTGACAGATGGGGAAACAGTTTAAGACCAAACCAGACCCCTTGAATGTGGGTGCTAGCTACTAGGACTAGACAGTCAATAAGGCCTCTGGCAGTAGAACCAGGATGTATCTCTAGTGTAGGAATGGACTTGCCCCAAATGACTTGATCGATTTTGATGATCCTTCATGGAAGGCCTCACCCTATCTGAGATTGGGAAGTGGGAGGATTGGAGGGAGAGGATACTGGGTTTGATATGTAAATTAAGATTGTTTCTAATTTAAATAAAATTTATTATAAAAAAGAAATTGAAATTGAATCACCAATATTATAAGAGTAAGTTACATCGTGCTGAGGTCATTCATGTGTATTTTTCTCTATAAAATCTAATTGTGCAAGCTGTATTTTAAGATTCATAAATACTTAATGCCTTTGCAATTTTGGCCATTAATGAGAAAATATGAAAGTAATTTATTGCAAAGCTAAACCTATGCCTTTCTTGCTTGACTTCAGAATATTGCATGATAATTGGCTTTGTCAAGGTTTTCTAAGTCAATCAACATTTCATATTACTGATTCTTTTTATTAGTTGTTTCATCAAAAAAACTAACTTTCATGATGACAAGCCCATGTAAAATGGAGCCCTACCTCTCCAAAGCTTTAAGAAATAAATACTTTAATGCTTTTATTGGAGATTGAACAGAAGAAGTTGTCAATTGAGGTTAAAAATAATCTGTAGTACAAACTCTTAACAATCTAAAAAATGTCAAAATAATCATCATTGTATAGGATATGATTACATCATAGAGAAGCCAGTATCTTGTTCCACAAAAATACAGGCAGTAGTAGAAGACTATGGTGCTACAACGGAACACATTCTACAACCACCATTCCTCCTGCCCATGCCCTCAGATCTAGGCTTCTCCTAACCTACTCCTTGCAATGTTCCAGTCCCAAAGTTGGCGAGACAACTGCAGCACAATTACAAGCCATACCTGCCAGAAGAAAAGGCAGCCTGCCTGAAAATCATATCTTCTATCTTTGTTCCACAGATTCAATTATCAGGGTTACCCCTAGAACTGCAACAGACCATCTCCAGTAGCCTCCCTTCTCTGAGACTCCAACACCAGCAAGCATTCCCCATGAACACTCTAGGAGAATAGGATAGGAAAACACACAGCACACAACCAACACAATTTCTGGAAATCCAGACAGGAAACAGAAACCAAAGGAAAAAGCTACACATGCAATAAAAAAAAATCCAGGAACAATCACCTAGACTTATAGTCACCACAAATCCAGATGTGTAGCATATAATCAGCAACACTCAGGGCAATATGTCTCCACTGGAGTCCAGCTACCTTACCACAATAGGCCTCAACATTCCAAAATAGCTGAATCACAACAAAAGCCCTCAAAACCAACTATAAGAAGAAAATAAATGCCCATAAAAATGAAAAAAAAACTGTAAACAAATCCAGGAAAATATAAACATTCAATTAGAAGAAATGAAAAAAATATCCCTCAAAGAAAACCAGGAAAACACACACACACACACACACACACACACACACACACACACACACACACAAGAATGGAGGAAATAAATAAATCCGTTAAATAAATCCAAGTAAAATCAAACATACAATTGAAGGAAATGAATAAAACTGTTCAAGAACTGAAAATAGAAATAGGAGCATTAACAAAAACAAAAAACTGAGGGAATTCCAGTAATGAAAAATTTCAGAATATGAGCAGGAATTACAAAGACAAGCTTCACCAGCAAAACATAACAAATGGAAGCTTGAAGATCAGAGAAGCATCAGTTGGAGACCCAAGCCCCAATCTTGAAGCAGCATCACAGGCACGCTTGAGTTTCAGGCCTGATGCAGCTTATGAGGGAGCCCTGAGTTTCAGGCCTGCTAGTGTCAGTGCCAGGGTCAAACCCAAGCCCAGAAGCTGTGTCAGAGGGAGGCCCAATCTTCAGCCCTGAAGCAGAGCTACAGTGAGCTTAGAGCCCCAGTCCTGGAGCCGCTTCAGTTGGAGGCCTGAACCACTAGCCTGGAAGCAGTGTCAGAGGGAGGCCTGAGCCTCAGGCCCAGGACCAAGGAACAAACACAGGGCAAGACGAGAGCAGTGGTTTCTAGAAATAGCTTCCAGAAACTGTCGCAAAGTGTTCCTTTGGGAAACAGCATCTATGTCCCAGCTAGCACCCACTGCCGTTTCTCAGTTGGAGATACCCCAATGCTCCATATGCCACTGGATCTGCAGCCTCACCTACACCTAGAGAAGCAATACCAGAGCTATGGCCACACCTCCAATGGGAGGAGCATCCACAGGAGTAGTAGCCCACTTGCACCTCAAGGAGAGACCACCTGAGATTTGGGCTCACTTCTACCAAGAGGAGTTTTCACCAGGGGATCTGCTCAGCTTGTGCCTCAAGAAGCAGTCAACAGAGTCACAGCTCCCAACTATACCAATTGGATAAAGAGAGACCCCCTGAAGCACAAGTTCCATCTGCACTGATTAGAAGAAGAGTTGCATAGACAACAAGGTAAGAACATATTCAACAATATAAAGAGCAATACAGCAACACTAGAAACTAGTGGTGCTACAACAGCAAGATCTGAACATCCCAATGCAGATGAAGCAGAAAAAATGACTTAAAAATAATTTATGAGAATGATTGAGGTATAATTATGCTTGACTTCTCAATGAAAACAATGAAAGCCAGAAATTCCTGGTCAGTCATTATGCAGACACTAAGGGATCATAGGTGCCATCTCAAACTACTTTACCCACCAAAGATTTCAATAACCATAGATGGAGAAAGCAAGTATTCTATGATAAAATCAAATTTAAACAATACCTATCCACAAACCTAGACCTACAAAAAGTAATAGAAGTATAATGTCATCCAAGGAATTCACTTACATGCACAAAACACAGGCAATATATGAGTTTACAGCAGCAACTCCAAAAGAAGGGAATTGAACACACAATGCCATCACCAAAAACAAAAAACAAAATGACAGGAACTAGAAATCACTGGTTATTAATATCCATTAATATAAATGGTCTTGATTCACCTATAAAAGACACAGGCTAATAGATTGGATATACAAACAGATTCCATCCTTTTGCTGTATACAAAGAACATGCATCAACTTCACAGAAAGGCATTACCTCAGAGTCAAGGGTTGAGAAAAAAATTCAATCAAATGAACCTACAAAACAAGCTTATGTAGCTATCTTAATAGCTAACAAAATCAACTTCAAAAAAATCAATCAAAAAAAAGGTAAAGAAGGGGATTTCCTATTCATCACAGGAAAAATCCATCAAGAGGAAATCTCAATTCTGAACATCTATGCTCCAAATACAAGGGTTCCTGAATTTATAAAAGAAACATTAGTAAAGCTTAAGTCATAAATCAAGACCCACACACTAATAGTGGGAGACCTCAACACCTCTAACCACTGGACAGGTCTGCCAAACAGAAGCTTAACAGAGAACTAAGGGAACTAACAAGTGTTACGATTCAAATGCACTTAACAGACATCTACAAAACATTCCACTCAAACAGAAAAGAATATACTATCTTTTCAGCACCTCATGGAACCTTCTCAAAAATACTTGAGAACAAAACATACATACTCATTAACAAAGCAAACCTCAATAGATACAAGAAGAATGGAATAACCCACTGTATACTACTGGATCACTACAGCTTAAAGTTAGAATTGAATAGCAACAATAATTTCTGAGAGCCCACACACACTTGGAAATTGTACAATGATCAACTAAACCACCACTGGATCAAGGAAGAAATAAAGAAATGAAAGACTTACTAAAATGTAATTAAAATGACCATATAACATACCCCAAATTATGCGACACAATGAAAGAAGTGCTGAGAGGAAAGTTCATAGTACTAAATGCCTACATAAAGAAGCTGGAAAAAATCTCACACCAATGAATTAACAGAAAAACAGAAAGCTCTAGAACAAAAAGAAGCAAATTCACCCAGGAGTAGATGGCAAGATATAGTCAAATTGAGGGCAGAAATCAATAAAATATAAACAAAGAAAACAATTTAAAGAATCAATAAGACAAAGAGTTGGTTCTTTGAGAAATTCAACAAAATAGACAAACCTTTTTCCAAACTAATCAAAAGACACAGAGAGAATATACAAATTAACACACTCAGAAAAAGGGGCGGGAGCATAACAACAAACACTATGGAAATCCAGAGAATTGTCTGGTCATACTACAAAAACCTGTACTCCATAAAATTGGAAAACATCAAGGATATGAATAATTTTTTAGATGAATACCATGTACCAAAATTAAATCAAGAACAGATAAACATAAATATACCTATAGCCCCTAAGGAAATAGAAACAGTTCACAATAGCCTCCCAAACAAAAAAAAAAAAAAAAAAAGCCCAGTCCAAAAAGGTTTCAGTACAGAATTCTACCAGATGTTCAAAGAAGAACTAATACCAACGCTCCTAAAATTATTCCACACATTGAAACACAACGAACATTGCCAAAATTTTTATGAGTCTACAGTTACACTGATACCCTAGCCACACAAAGACACACCTGCAAAAAAGAATTAAAGACAAATTTCCTTCATGAACATAGATGTAAAAATAATCAATCAAATACAGGCGACCTGAATCAAAGAACACATCAGTAAATCATCCACCATCAAAAAATAGGATTCATCCCAGAGATTCATTGATGGTCCAACGCACAAAATTCCATCAATGTTATACATCATATAAACAAACAAACTGAAAGAAAAACTCCACATTATCTGATATAGATGCTGAAAAAGCCTACAACAAAATTCAACACCCCTTCATGTTGGGGTGTTGGAGAGAATAGGGATAGAAGGAACATACCTAAACATAATGAAGCCAATATACAGAAATCCAACAGTCAACATCAAACTAAATGAAGATTAACTTGAAACAATCCCACTGAAATCAGCAACAACGCTGTCCACTCTCTCCATATCTATTCAATATAGGACTTGGAGTTTTACACAGAGCAATAAAACAAGAACAAATGGATACAATTTGGAAAAGAAGTGAAACTCTCTCTATTTGCTGATGATATGATAGTTTATATAAGTGCCCCAAAAATTCTATCAGAGAAGTCCTACAACTGATAAACCCCTTCAGTAATGCAGCAGAATATAAGATTAACTCAAAAAAATCACTATCCCATCTATATACAGATGACAAATAGGTTGAGAAAGACATCAGAGAAACATAACCCTTTACAATAGCTACAAATAACAAAATATCTTCTGGTAACTCTAACCAAAAAATTGAAAGCCCTGTTTGATAAAAACTTCAAGTCTTTACAAAAAGAAATTACAGAAGATATTAGAAAATGGAAAGATCTCCCATGCTCTTGGATAGGATCAACATTGTAAAAATGGCAATCCTATTGAAAGTGACCTACAGATTCAATACAATCCCAATCAGAATTCCTGCACAATTCTTCACAGACTTTGAAAGAAAATACTCAACTGCCATGGACCACCCCAGTTGGGTATGGGGGTCTCTGGTATGAGGGTTCTCAAAGACTAGATGGGTAAGGTGGTGACAAATAGAAACAAACACAAAGGCAGTTTGAATCTGAGTGTATTTTGTAGCTTCCAAACAAGGCTTTTTATCCAGGATAAAGACCAGAGATTGTTTTCATTGAAGCAAATCCAGATAGAACAAATGACATCATCGTTGTTAGTCAGGATAACACACACCTTATCCAAGGCTAACAATGAATTATAAAATCATTCAAGACTAACCCCAGCTAACTGCCTATTTAATAAGATCAGGTTAATAATTTTTTATAGTCAGTTATTGTTTAACATTTATTGCCTAGCTCTTGTGAATCTTTGAAATATTGAACTATTTTGATTTTTTCTTATCCAAAGGCTTTCTTTACCAAGTGTTTAAACCTACTCTCAATTACACCTATACAGCCATATGAAATTTTATTGTTGGGAAAGTTTTCATCAATACTATTTGTACTTATGTGAATGTCATGAATAATTTGAAAAGCATTGGTTTTCCTGGAGATGAGAATGAGAAAAGAATAGAAGAACAGAAATTGCCATGAGAACTTTGGCTCAATACTTTTCCCTGGCTGAGAGTTCCATAACCGTTTCCAAGAGACCTCCATTTTTTTTTTTTTAAGTTATTGCCTCAGTCTGTGGAACTTGTCATACATAATTTACTGGATTTAGTGTGGCACTCAACTTCATATGAAAAACAAACAAAGAAATAAACAACAACAACAACAACAAAACCAGGATAGCCAAAACCACCCTGTATAATAATAAAGGATAAAGGATCATCTGGTGTGGGGGGGTGTCACCATCTTTGATTTCAAGTTATACTATAGAGCTATAGAAATGAAAACAACTTGGTATTGGCATAAAACCAGAAAGGTGGACCAATGAAATCAAATCGAAGACCATGATATAAACCTGCGCACCTATGAATTCCTAAGTTTTGACAAATAAGCTAAAAATATAAAAAAAGGCATATCGAATATATGGTGCTAGTATAACTGGCTGTCAATATGTAGAAGAATGTAAATAGGTCCAAATCTACCTCCATGCACAAAACTCAAATTGAAATGGATCAAAGACTTAAATATAAATCCATCTCTACTGAATATCATAGGAGGGAAAATGAAAAATACACTTGAACACATAGGCACAGGAGAACACTTCCTAAATAGAACACCAGTAGCTTGGACACTGAGAGAAACAATAAATGGGACCTCCTGAAACTGAAAAGCTTCTGTAAAACAAAGAACATAGTCAAAAAGACAAAATGGCTTTCTACAGAATGGGAAAAGACCTTCATCAACTGCACATCTGACAGAGGGCTGATCTCCAAAATATATAAAGAACTCAGGAAATTAAACAAAGTATCAAATAATCCAATTAAAAAATGGGGTATAGATCTAAACATAGAATTCTCAACAGAAAAATATCAAGTGGTGGAAAGACACTTAAGGAAATGCTCAAATCAAGCATTTGACCATAGGAGGATGGGAGGGAGAGGGAACTGGGATTGATATGTAAAATAGATTGTTTCTAAATTAAATAAATTTAATAAAAATGATGTTTTATTAACTCAAAAGTATAGAATATGACATACAATTTCCTTATTTCTCTTAGAAGTCTAATTTTATATTTCTACCTTTATAGATAAGATAACATAAAGACTACTTCTTTTTGTAGCTGCAGTCCTAATTAGGAAGTTAATTGAAAGAAGGTGCTCTTACTATCTGAATCTATTACACTGTGAGTTGTTTAAATGACTCTGTTTCTTGTCTTTTACCTAAAAATGGTATGTTACCTTAAGATACATGCCTGGGAGATTTTATGGGTCATTAAAGAAGCTGGCTGGCAGAAAATTAAAAGAAACTAGCAGAATATCAGAAATTAGCAGAGACTAGCAAAATGGCATTATTAGAGAAACTGGAAGAATTCAATATGGCACGAACTGGTAGAAAGTGGCAGGTGTCATCATAAAAGAATAAAGAGTGCTGACATTCAACAAAAGTATATGCTTGACCCATCCTTTCCTCTGAAATTCCTCAGATAAAAATGTCCCAAGTTTGCTACTCAGTGGAGTTTTCCCTGAACACTGAAGGCAGCCCATAATCAGGTTCTTTTGGGTGGTTGTAATATCCATCTGTCAGATTTTATTCCTTTGGGGATCCTTAGTTGCTTCCAGCAGGTAATGGATAAAGAACAAGTGGGATATTTAACTATAATTTCCTTGGCTTTTTGCCATGTGAAGGAAAAACATTTTTTCAAAGCTTTGTTATTGGCATGCTGTTTTTTTTTTTAAATGAAACTGAGGGCTTCAGCTTATTTCTTATCAATAATTGATCAATTTCTTCATTACTTTGCTAGAGGGCCTGGGAGACCCGTATGGGATAAAATGAGTTTTATCTATGGATGATTCCTATTCCTGATAATTTCTTGTTACTGAATAAAAAATAAAGTGAATTATCTCTCATCTGGTATAAATTCAGCAGTTTGATTATGCAAAAGAACTCTTTCTGCATACTGCAAATCAGTCACTATATTGAGAGACTTTGTAAAATCCATTAATACCATGAGAATAGTATATAAGTCAGACTTTTGGAAATAATCATAAGGACTTTGAGACACTCTGTTTAAAATTCATGATTTTTTTTAAAGATTTGTAACCCGCTATTCATAATTTATTTGTGTCAGGATAGAATGTCGGGGCTCCAGATATTGGTGTTCCCCATAAAATTCAGGGAAGAGTCCAGTTAGTTCTATTTATAAATAGAATTTTCTTGCTTTGGGGATATTTTTTGCTACTCTGTCTATAAAAGTACTGCAATCTCTTTGCCAAGGTTCAATTTCTGTCCATAAGTTGTCAGTTTCATCACTAGCAAAAGGTACTGCTATTGGGTTGGGCCTGTTCTGGTTAATTGTTGAAGTCTTAATTGTACTTTTAGAATCAACTTAGAGACATTTTCCACATAAGTTTTCAACTTTTCACTCTGTTAATGTGCTGAAAGGATACATTCTAAGATATTATTTTCCCTCTGCATTAATATTGCGGTAGGAGAATGATTACAGTGCAAAATAAACAGAATTTAATCAAGCTCTAGATCCAAATGATCCACATCCCATAATTTATTTTCCACAAAGGCCAATTTATCTCTCAGCTTCAGTTGATAATTCTCTTGGAATACTTAAGTAATTTCACCATTTAAGCTCTTGAACAAATTTTTCAGTTCATCATGTTTTACCCCAATAGTGGGCCATAAATGGGAAATGTCTTCTAGCAATCTTTGGAAATCATTAATAGTCTGTAATTGATCTCTACTAATTTGCACCTTTTGGGGTCTTATCTTTTAAAAACCTATTTTATGCCTCAAATAATTAAGAGAACATCCTCTTTGTATGTTTTTTTTTTTTCAGGAGCAATGTGTAATCCCCAACAAAGCAAAATTTTCTTTACTTCTTCAAACATTCTTTAAAAGTATTTATATTTGGGTCCTGTCGCAAAGGCCTCATGCTGGGCATAAATGTGGCTGGGCTGGGTCTTCCTGCTCTCATAGCACTGCAGGACACCTGGACAGTAACCATCTGCACCTCAGTCAGCTTGGTGCCTCCTGCCTCCACAATGCCTCCCAAGAAACAGGCTCAGGCCTGTGGGCAGCAAGAAGGCAGAGGAGCAGCAGCAGAAGATCATCGAGGATAAAATTTTGGTTCAAAGAATAAGAAAGGAGCAAAACCACAGAAGTTTATTAAGGCTGTCACTCATCAAGAGACATTTGGTAAACAAAATCCATGTCAGGTAGCACAGAATGAAGCTGAAAAGAAACTGAAAAAAGATGACAAGAAAGAACTACAAGACCTAAATGAGTCGCTCATTCCTGTAGTTGCTGCATAAAAAATAAGTAAAGGTGCAGATCTCAAGTCTGTGGTGTGTGTGTGTATTCTTTAAACAAGGACATTGTAGTAAGGAGAAAATGTAAGTTCTCTCATGACCTTACTTTGGAGAGAAGATGTGAAAAACAAAGTGTGTACATTGATGCAAGAGATGAAGAACTTGGAAAAGATACTATGGGTAATCGGGATGAGAAAAGGCTGGTAGTAAACAAAAAGCATGGAGAGGCGGAAAAGAAAAAACCAAAAACTCAAATAGTGTGCAGACATTTCCGGGAAGCTATTGAAAATAACAAGTATGGCTGGTTTGGGGTGTGTCCTGGAGGTGGCAACAATTGCATGGATTGCCATGCACTTCCTCCTGGATTTGTGCTGAAAAGAGAGAGAGAGAGAGAGAGAGAGAGAGAGAGAGAGAGAGAGAGAGAGAGAGAGAGAGAGAGAGAGAGAGAGAGAGAGAGAGAGAGAATGAGACTTCATTGGAAGAGTTGATTGGAAGACAGCATTCTGCCTTAGGCCCAAATGTTACCAAAAAATCATTCTAGAATCACTCTAGACTCTTCTCGCTGGGAAGAAACTGAAAAGCAAGAAAAGACTGATAAAACATGAACAAGATATGGAGAGACAGAAAGCTGACTTCAAAGCAGAGAACACACTGATGATCAGTGGTCATGAGGTGTTTAAATTTTGTCCTAAGCTGGTCAATGATGATGAGGAGGAAGCAGATGATACCCATTACATTCAGGGTGGTGATGTGTCTGATGATTCCGTGGGTGTAAATGACATAGATGTAAACCTGTACATTCCAAGAGATATAGAACAGACGGGAATCACTGTAGCCAGTCTTAAAAGATTCAGCACGTATTCTTCGGATAAAGATGAGAACAAATTAAGTGAAGCTCCTGGAGGTCGGGCTAAAAATGGTGAAGGAAGTGATTTAAACAAGGAAAACGGAAGTGGAGCACAAGAAAATGGATCCATCAATGCTGTTCCTGTTGATGAAAATCTGTTTACTGGGGAAGGTCTGGATGAACCAAAAGAAGAATTAAAAACACTTGATCTAGAGGAATGCATTGCCATCTCTGACTTCAATCACAATAATAGAGCTATAGTAAAGAAAATATTTTGGTATTGTCACAAAACAGACAGCTGGACCAATGGAATGTAATCAAAGATCCTGATATTAATCCACACACCTATGAACACCTGATTTTTGACAAAGAAGCTGATATTTTGCAATGGAAAAAGTATATTTAAGAATGGTGCTGGCATAACGGATGCTGACATGGAGAAGATTGCAGATAGATCTGTATCTACTGTCATGCACAAAACTTGAGTCCAAATGAATCAAAGGCCTCATAAATCCAGCCACACTGAACCTCTTAGGAGAGAAAGTGTTAAGTACTCTTGAATACATTGGCACAGGAGACCACTTCCGAAACATAACACCAGTAGCACAGACACTGCGATTGACAATTAATAAATAGGATCACCTGAAACTGAGCAGCTTAGGAATGGCACAGGATATAGTCAACAAGATAAAGTGGCAGCCTACAGTATAGGAAAAGATCTTTACCAACCCCACATCTGTCAAGGGCACTGATCTCCAAAATATACAAATAACTCAAGAAACTGAACACCAAAATACCAAATAGTCCAATTAAAATCGGGGTACAGATCCAAGCAGAGAATTCCCAACAGAAGAATCTTAAATGGCTGAAAAGCACTTAAGGAACTTCTCAGCATTTAATCATTAGGGAAATGCAAATCAAAACAACTCTGAGATACCATCTTATACCTGTCAGAATGGCTAAAATCCAAACACTAATCAATGCTTTATGTTGAAGAGTATATGGCATAAGGGGAACAATCCTCCATTTCTGGTGGAAATGCAAACTAGTGCAGCCACTTTGGAAATCAGTATGGTGGTTTCTTAGGAAAATGTAAATCAATCTACCTCTTAACCCAGCAATTCTACTCCTGCTCATATACCCAAAAGGTGCACACTCATACCACAAAGGACATGTGTTCAACTATTTTCATAGAAGCATTATTTGTAACAGCCAGAACCTGAAAGCAACACAGATGCTCCTAAACCAAAGAATGAATAAAATAAATGTGGTACCTATACACAATGGATTACTACTCAGGGGTAAAAACAATGACATCTTGAAATTAGCAGGCAAATGGATGGAACTAGAAGAACCAATCTTGAAGGAGGTAATCCATACACAGAAAGCAAACATAATATGTACTCACTCATAAGTGGATATTAGACATAGAGCAAAGGAAAACTGCTCTACAATGCATAACCCCAGAGAAACTAGGAAACAAGGAGCACCCTAAGAGTGACATATATGCAACCCCTGAGAAGGGGAAAGGGACAAGATCTCCTGAGCAAATTGGTAGTGTTGGGGGAGGGGGACAGAGGAAGGAAAGAGAGGAGAGGAGAAGAGGAGGGGGTGGAGAACATGAGGGATCAGGAAGGTCAAGTTTGGGGATGACAGAGAGGAGCAAGGAAAGAGGTATTTTGACAGTAGGAGCCATTATGGGGTTAATGAGAAACCTGGCACGAAAGAAATTCCCAGGAATCCACAACCATGACCCCAACTAAGAATCTAAGGAATAGAAAAAAGGCTATTTTAAATGCCCTTCCCCTATAATGAGAGTGATGACTACCTTAAATGTCATTATAGAGCCTTCATACAGTATCTGATGTAGTTAGAAGCAGAGATTGACAGCCAAGCATTGAGATGAATTCCTGAAGTCCAGTTGTAGAGAGGCAGGAGTTATGAGCAAAGGGATCAAAACCATATTGGGGAAACACAAAAAAAATAGCTGACCTGAGCATGTGGGAGATCACGAACTCCAGACAGACAGCTGGGGAACCTGCATAATATCAAACTAGGTCCCCTGAATGTGGGCTTCAGTTGGGGCACTTGGGTAGTCTATGGGGCCACTAGCAGTGGAACCAGTATTTATCCCAAGTGCATAAACAGGCATTTTGGAACCAAAACCCTAGGAGGAATACTTTCTCAGTCAAAATACAGTTTGAGGGAGGGGACTCAGTCCTGCCTCAAATGATGTGACAGACTTTGACGATCCCCCATGGGAAGCCTCATCCTCTCTGAGGAGTGGATGGGGCTGGGCTGGGAGATGGGGGGGGGAGTGGGAGGATGGAAAAGAGAGGGAACTGGAATTGGTATGTAAAATAAGATTGTTTTAATTTAATGAAGAATAGTTTTGGTTATGACACTTCTAATCATGCTAGAAATACAAGTTAGTGAAACATTTATGTGCATATGATTACAGTAAAATTTAAAGTTGTTTACAGTCAATAGCAATAGGAATTTCTAGGTGGTTAGATCTTTTCTCTAAGTCTACAATGTATATTCATATAGTCTTTTGCATGAAAATCACTATACAGATATTTCTGTATTTTAATCTATATTTAGGGTAAACTATATGGTCAATATAAAGTATTTTATAACTTAGAATATACAACTGTAATAAATATCTTCCTCTATCCAAAAAATTACAAAATGAAATAAGTTGAACTATTGATGTTTAGAAACTGGTAAGAAATATATTATTAAGTAGAATAATTTCATAAAATTAATAGACAGAAACTTTTTATATGGTATGTTTAATTTCACAGCCAAATATTCAATCAACTATTTCTCAAAAATGTTTTTAAAATTTTCATATCACCTGAATTTGCATATACTACATTCCTATATTACATTTACAATACTGCATGTTACTCACTTACATTATATTTACTTGATATTTGTACACAAATAATATAGAAATGTTTTAAAATATATTGAAAAATATTCATGCCTTTTATGCAATTTTATGTTTATTATGTTTATGTTGGTTTTGTGCCTGTGAGTACAGTATTGATGGAGACCAGAATAGGGCATCAGACCCTGAGTTAAAAGCAGGTGTGAACCAATTTATGTTAATTCTAGGAATCAAACATTATTTTCTGCATGAGCAGTGAAAGAACTGTGAAACCATATTTCCAGCGCTGAATCCAAACATTCTGAAAACCAAAGATCTTTAAAATTCCCATGGATAAAGGACAGATATGTTCCTAATATACAACAAGTATTCACTCATTACACTCTATAAACCTACTTTATGTCAAAGTCTATTCATATCACAGACATAAAGAATAGGTCAGCAGTAATCTATTATTTTTTCTTTCTAGTATTCTTAATATATACAAATTATACATGTATATTATGGTATTATTAATATATGTGATATATTTGTATATTATAAATTAATATAGTTTATCATATATATTTATATATATGGAGAAAGATTTTTGCCTTTATGTGTGCTTGTGTGTATGTGGACCAACCATAAATGTTGCAAATATCTGGTGTCCATAGTGGCAACAAGACAATATCAGATCAAGCATAATATGTGGATTTATTACAAAGTAGTACTTTTTATATGGTTTTTTTAATTAACAAATTTCTGTGAATAAAAATGTAGAAACACATATAATTCTTAATTTATTGCTTAAATTCCATCATATTATTTTATGTATATGAATGTTTTACCTCCTGGTGCCATGGGGGTTCAAAGAACACTGGTTCTGGAGTTACAGGTGGCTATAATTTGCCATGTGGATGAGGGAGTTGAATCTGGGACTGTAAAAAACAAGTGTTCCTAATTCCTGAGCATCCTTACAGCCTCTTAATTTTAATAATTAAATG
Source organism: Cricetiscus sungorus (assembly GCA_030556225.1). Classification (NCBI taxonomy): domain Eukaryota; kingdom Metazoa; phylum Chordata; class Mammalia; order Rodentia; family Cricetidae; genus Cricetiscus; species Cricetiscus sungorus. The sequence continues at coordinate 16,909,910 of JANBXA010000097.1, forward strand.
CATGGTTTGAATAAACTATGTTGAATCATTATTTCATAAATTGGTAAATGTGCATTTCAGTTTGCAATTATGAAAATGTAATACATTTCTTTTTCCTATTATCTTTGTGTTGATTTGTTTTTTAGTGTTTTAAAAAGTTCAGAGTGAAATTTTTGGATCATATGGTCAATTTTGGATCACATGTTTTACTTTGAAGAGACTACAATGCACACAACATTTCAAATTTTATTTATTATTCACAAGAACTGGATGAAGGTAAAGGTTTTCTACTTCTTCAACAAGACTTTACAATTTTAGGAAGTCTTGTAATTTCATAATTGAGTATTGAGTAATAAAGAACAGCAAAAGTCTGAGTATCTTAAGGTTGGCATTGAGATGTGAGACAGGAAACAGATACAATTACTTCATGATGGAGTTGCTTGAAATAAAATGAAAGTAGAGAATAGACAACTGAATTTCTTATTGGACTTATTAGGATTATATATGCTATTGAGAACAAATGCCATTTTTGTGTATTATGATGCGAGATATTTTTAAAATAATTATTATTTATTCCTTCACAATTTCACACAGATATACAGAATTCTTATTTATTTCCATTCCTCCAGATAATCGTGTCCTTTTCATGCCATCACATTCTCTTTTTATTATAGCCCTTTGAGACTGATGAGTACTATTCATATGCATACGGATGGATATGGGCTACCAAATGGAACATGGACAGGCACACCCAAAAAGAAAGATGACTATCTTTATCCCAACAGCCATCAAATGTCAGTACTTCCCCAATCTGGCAGGAGCTTAGTGTTTCTCTGCCTTGTTCATCTTAGAATGTTGATTAACTTATTTTTTTTGTAGACCTTATGTAGGTAACCACAACTTCTTTGAGTTCATAAATATAACAAATATGTCATGTCCAGAATAGCTTTCCACAGGAATCCATCCCATGCCTAGGTTTTCAGTTTTGCCAATCTCTATTCCGCAATGTTAACATGGATATCAATGTTGATGTCCCATGTGGGGCTGAATAAAACAGTCATTATTCTCAGTACTTCAATCAGTATAAGGCTCTTTTAAGAACATAAAAAATTCTCTGAGTAAGAAAATCTAGGCATATAAAATACATAAACATTTTGAATGAGGTTTGATAGAATGATCATTTAGCAAGAAAAACAGTAGTGGATTTCCTTAAGGTATATGACCTCTCTCTCTCTCTCTCTCTCTCTCTCTCTCTCTCTCTCTCTCTCTCTCTCTCTCTCTCTCTCTCTCTCTCTCTCTCCTCTCTCTGTGTGTGTTTTACCACATTTACAATACTTGACTTCTCTATGTCTGCAACTCAAGTGAATACAGATGTTTTTTGACATTCCAGTAGACTCAGGAGTTTGGGAAAGTAGCCTATGTTGTATACAAAACTAGCCATGATTCAGACATAGGCATGTAGGACAAAAACTCATTTAAGGATCACATACAGAGAAAATAAGGTTGATGGTGTTTGCTTCCAAAGATAGGACAATAACAGAAAATAAATAAAGAAGGATTAGACATCAGATAATCTAGAAACATGAAATAAAAAGCTAAATGAACAATAAATAAAATACTGTATTATTATTATTGTATAAGGGGTAAAATATCTTGGCATGCTGTTCATTGAAATGCAGTAGGAAAAATAATAAATACCAATTACTTCTCTAGAGGGAAAGTGAAGCCTCCAGTTTGGAGAGTTGTGAGATAGAAAAACCAGATATTAACAGGCTGAATCCTACCATCTATCTTAGTTCCACTTAAGTAAGTCTCTACTCTAATATTGTTTAATTTTCCTAACATTCAATGAAATTATGAAGTTATTTAGAATTTATAGGTATAAAGCACAACATAGAACACTATTTTGATTAAATATCTACTTATATAAGCATTTTATTTGTGATTGCCTTTTAACAAATATCCCAGATTCTAATCTCTTCTGCGATTGGTTTTCATAGAAGATATAGCATCATTCTTCATGTCTTCGTGTTTTTATATTCCAATGTGTACTTGTAATTGACTGTTATATAATTAAATTTCTGTTATATTTTAGTGAAAAAGAAACTCATTCATAGTTCCATTCTTCTCATTAGATTTTTCTTCAAATTTTGAAAACCATTTCTGAACCTGATACTTTCATTTTAACACCTCTCAGTATTTCCCCATCCTAAGGCATATTAAATCTTCCTCCTTTCACTAAAATAATATTCTCCATAGACATTTTCTTTATGTGCTTACTATATGTAAAATTATTAAGGGCATTTCTGCTTTTATTTTTTATCTATTTTATTTTATTTAAATTAGAAGCAATCTTATTTTACATATCAATCCCAGTTCCCTGTCCCTCCCATCCTCCCCTGCCTCCCACTCATCCCCCCATCCCATCCACTCCCCAGGGAGGGTGAAGTCTTCCATGAAGTATTATCAAAGTCTGACAAGTCACTTGGGGTAGGTCCTAGACCCTCCCACATGTATCTAGGCTAAGAGAGTATCCTTCCATGGGGAATGAGCACCTGAAGTTCATTTGTGCAGTAGCAATAAAAACTAGTTCTACTACCAGAGCCCCTATAGCCTGTCTAGGCCTCCTATATGGCACCATGTTCAGGGGGCCTAGTTCATTCGGTATTGGTTCTCAGATGTCAGACTGGCGTCTGTGAGTTCCCACTTGTTCAGGTCAGCTGTTTCTGTGGGGTTCCGCAGCGTGGTCATGACCCCTTTGTTCATCACTCCTCCCTCTCTACAATTGGATTCAAGGAGTTTAGCATTTCTGTTTTCAAACTCTTTGGTTATTCAATACAATATCAGTATCCATTGCATTCTTTAACTTGATGTGAGGTATTTCTTCTGCATTATTTTTATATGAAATAGCATTATAATATTAATTATGGTCTCAGGATAAAAGGCTTACTTGTGAAATAAAATTGTGTTTATGAGAGTGAATATTTAGCATGGTACTCTAGGGAGCCCAGGCAGATTTCTTGAAGATGGTTAAATGAATATTTGTTTAAACTCCAGGGAAATAAGCTTGTTAAGTTGGATGTTGGAATATAGCAATTAAAGGAAAGTAATGAGAACTGACTAATTTGTTTTTAATCATACTTGGCAGAACATAGTTTCCTTTGTGATGTGAAATTAAGTATTTAAAGACTAGGAAGCAGAAGCAGATACCCTCAGCTAAAAACTGAACAAACTCCTGGAATCCAGTTCCAGAGAGGGAGGACTGATGAGCAAAGGGGTCAAGACCAGGCTGGAGAAACCCACAGAAACAGTTCACCTGAACAAGGGGGAGCTCATGGACCACAGTCTGATAGCTGGGAAATCAACATAGGACCGACCCAGACCCCCTGAACGTGGGTGCCAGTTAGGAGGACTGGACAGTTTATGATATGACAGACTTCCCCATGGAAGGCCTCACCCTCCCTGGAGAGCAGAAAGGTGATGTGATAGGGGTTGGTGGGAGTGACAGGGGAGAGAGGAGGGTGAGGGAACTGGGACTGACAAGTAAAACAAATTGTTTCAAATTTAAATAATAAAATTATCAAAAAAAGAGCCTAGAGTGATGTCCCAAGAGTTTATTCAATGAAGTGCTCTGAATATTCGCACCCAAAATCTTTTAAAATTTAAACAAGCTCTTAGTATTCTCAATGCAAACATCGTGCAACTTCTAAGAAATTATAACTTCCAGTGGTAGTATATCTCTGTACTTTCTGGGGAACTGTTGATATGAAAGAAAAGGCCAAGAAAAACAATGATTTTAATGATGTTTCCAGAGACCTATAAATGCAATAATCAAGTCAGAGAAGATCAAACTTGAACAATGAAAGGGAAATAGTTTTATATTCAAGCTCTGGGGACAGGAAAAAAGAGTGCTTTTGAAGGTGTTGTATCCAGTTGAGCAAGAACAGAATCAGCAGGAAGTTAATCAAGTCATTGATTCCAGGTATCAGTCACAAATCTACTAAGCCAGAAACTGCATGCCCCAGCCTCTGCTCCATTTATTTCACAATTGCCAAGAAATCTTATTTGTGGACAGACGAGAGAACACTCGCTCTCAGGACTGTTAAGGTAGGTGATGGACACACTGCATATTCACTGATTTCAAAACTCTCTGTATCCAAAAGCTTATTTGTGCCTTCAAGACACAATGATTTATGTATGTTAAAATGTATAGTATTTCTGGCCTCTTTCTTTTTTGCATCTTCTGCACTCCTTTAAAGTATTCTTGCCATATTTCAGGCTTATTAATTCAGGATTTTTAATTGTCCTATCTTAATGATTGTTTAATTGAATGTCATCTCTCATTTTAAAATCAAAATCATTTATAATTATAAACTTCTTTATTTTTCCAGTTTCTACTGTACAAACTACTCTTTCCATTGTATCCACATACCCATGTTTGAATTTTAACTTAAAACACATAGTAGATTTTTATTTTTTCTACGCTGGACTGAGATGGGCATATCAATTAATGAATTGATATAAATTAATATAGATAATTGCACTGTGTTTAAGTTCTCAGAAGAACTGCACCTGATATGATGTGCATTGTGCTGCATATCTGGTCTTTCAAGAACTTAAGGGTTTCCTGTGCTTGACTGAGATTTAGTTAGAACAACCCCTGTATCTAACTGTTGTTTGAGTGGATGAAAAGCAGCTTCAAAGACATGAGCAGTACTTTTCTTTCCCTCAAGTTCCTGGTATCCAATTTAACTTCATAGAATGCTCATTGAAAAATTTTCAGATTTTTTAACTTTAATTAAGACATCTCCATACTTTCCTTGATTCTTGCTACCTGCATTTACATGCTGTCTAGTATTTGCTATGTGGAAAATGAGTCTTAAATGTAAAGGAATTGTGTTGAAATAAAAATAAATTAATAATAACATAATTTTCCCCATAGGTTATGGAACTGTATATATATATATATACATACACAAGGAACTATAAACTTAAAAATCAAATTCATTGACAAGATAACATACATATTATGATATAAAAGATCCCCAAAATGTCATTAGGTTTTACTTTTTCTTGGCCATCTGCTTACAAATCTGGAGCCTGCCCTTAAGAGTGTTTTGTATACCAAATGATACACCACTGGATAATTTTTTTTGTTTGGTTTTCAAGACAGGGTTTCTCTGTATTGGTTTGGAGACTGTCCTGGAAATAGCTCTGTAGACCAGGCTGGCCTTGAACTCACAGAGATCCACCTGCCTCTGCCTGTCAAGTGCTGGGAATAAAAGCATGCACCACCACTGCCCAGCATATATCATGTTTTTATTTCCGAGTCTGAATTTGGTCACTTGGGAATTTTTTTCTGGTTCCATTAATTTGACTACAAAATTCATGATATTTTTTATGAACAGCTGAGTAATATTCTGTTGTGTAAATGTATCATATTTTCTTTACCCATTTTTCAGTCTCTGAGGTATATCTAGGTTATTTCCAGTTTCTGGCTATTTTGTATAAAGACACAATGAACATAGTTGTGCTAGTATACTTGTGATAGGATGGAGTGTTTTGGGGGTATATGCCCAAGAGTGTCACAGCTGGGTCTTGAAGGAGAATGGCTTCCAATTTTCTGAGAGACCATAACATTTCCAGTGTGACTGTACAAGTTTCCATTCTCACCAGCTGTAGAGTAGTATTCCCCTTGCTTCACATCTTTGCAGGCACAAGCTTTAACTTGTGTTATTCCCAGTAGCCATTCTTACAGGTATAAAATAGAATCTCAAAGTAGTTTTGATTTGCAATTCCCTAAGGGATAAGGGATAATGATACTGAACATTTCTGAGTTTTTCTCACTATTTGACATTCATATAATGAGACCTCTCTGTTTAGATCCATTATCCATTTTCTAATTTGATTATTTGGTTTTGTTATAGCTACTTTCTAGAGTTCTATATAAATACTGTGTATTATCCCTCTATCAAATCTGGAATTGGTGAAAATATTTTTACATTTTGTAGGACACCATTTTGTCTTTTGAGTATCCTTTGATTTATAGAAGCTTTTTTGTTTCATCAGGTTTCATTTATTAATTGTTTATCTTAGTGACAATAGTATAAGTGTTCTGTTTATGGACTTTCTTGTGCCAGCGTATTCAAGAATATTCCCCAATTTCTCTTCTAGCATGTTCAGTGTATCTAAATTAATGTTGAGGTCTTCCATCCATTTGGACTTCACTCTTTTGCAGGGTAGAGAGATGTTCAACTTCCATGAGATTGGAATCTTTCTGGTTTTTTTTTTTTCTGTTATTGTTGAAATTCCAGCTTTAATCAGGGTAGTCTGACAGATTATGGGGGTAATTGCATTTTTCCTATCTGTTGAGATTTGCTTTGTGATAAGTATGGGATCAATTCTGGAGAAAGTCAATGAGGTCTTGAGAAAAAGGTATATTCTTTTGTTCTATACATATATGCTAAGTCTATCTGTTTATAAAGTCTGCTGGCTCCAGCGTTTCTCTTTCTAGTTTTTGTCTGGATAATCTATCTGGTGGTGAGAGTGGGAAACTGAAGTCAGTGAGTGATTTAAGCTTTAGTAATGTTTCTTTGACAACATGGGTGCCCTTGCATTTGGGCCACACATATTAATAACTGACACATTATCTTGGTGTACTTTTACTTTGATGCATATATGTCTCCTTTTCTGTATCCATTGATCAATTTTGGTTTGAAATCTATTTTCAAATTAAAATGGCTATACCAGCTTTATTTAAATTTTGATTTAAATGAAAAATAATCTGTTTTAGATACAAATCCAAGTACCCTCACCCTCACAATCCCTCACCATCTCCCCATCCCACTCCATCCACTCCTCAGAGAGGGTGAAGCCTCCTATGGGGGATCATCAAAGTCTGTCACATCATTTGGGGCAGGACTGAGGCCCTCCTGCCTGTATCTAGGCTGAGAAAGTATCCCTCCATAGCAAATGGGCTTCCAAAGCCCATTCATGCACTAGGGATAAATACTGGTTGTATTGCCAGTGGCCCCATAGACTGTCCAAGCCTTGCAACTGATACCCACATTCAGGGGGCCTAGTTTGTTATTATACAGGTTCCCAGCTGTCAATCTAGAATCAGTGAGCTCACACTTGTTCAGGTGAGCTGTTTCTGTGGGTTTTCCCAATTTGATCTTTGCTCATCACTCCTCCTTCTCTACAACTGGACTACAGGAATTCATCTCAGTACTTAGCTAAGAATCTCTCCTTCTGCTTCAATCAGATACTGCATGAAGGCTCTATGATGACATTTAAGGTAGTCATCAATCTCATTATATAGGAAGAACATTTAAGGTAACCTCTTCACTATTGCTTAGATTCTTAGTTGAGATCATGGTTGTGGATTCCTTGGAATTTCCCTAATGCCAGGACTTTTATTAACCCCATAATGACTCCCTTTATGAAGGTATATCTTTCCTTGGTCTCCTTTATCCTTTCCACAACTCAACCTTCCTTATCCCTCATGTTCTCCTCCCCCCTTATCCCCTACTTATCTCCTACCTCCTTTTCCCTCCATCCTTGATTTCAATTTATGCAGGAAATCCCTGTCCTTATCTTCTTCTCAGGTGTCCATGTATGTTTCTCTTAGGGCCTCCTTGTTTCCTAGCTCCTCTGGAGGTGTAGATTGTAGGTTGGTTTTCCTTTGCTCTATGTCTAATATCCACTTCTGAGTGAGTCCATACCAGATTTGTCTTTCTGGGTCTGGGTTACCTCACTCAGGTTGGTTTCACCTAGTTCCATACATTTGCTGCAAATTTCAAAATGCCATTTTTTTTTTAACCACTGAGTAGTACTCCATTGGTTATATGTACCACATTTTCTTTATCCACTTTTCAGTTGAGAAGCATCTATGTTGCTTTCAGGTTCTGGCTACTACAAATAATGCTGCTATGAACATAGCTTAGTAAGTGTCCTTGTGGTGTGAGTGTGCATCCCTTGAGTATAGGCCTAAAAGTAGAATTACTGGGTCTTAAGGTAGATTTATTCCCATTTTCCCGAGAAACAAGTATACTGGTTTCCAAAGCAACTGTATAATTTTCATTCCCACCAGAAATGCAGGAATGTTTCCTTCTCCACACCCTCTACAGCAGAAGCTGTCATCAGTGTAATTCATCTTAGTCATTCTTACTGGTGCAAGATGGTATCTCGGAGTTGTTTTAATGTGCATTTCTCTGAAGACTACGGATTTTGAGGAATTCCATTTGATATTCCTCTGTTGAGAATTCTCTATTTAGATCTATACCACATTTTTAAATTGGATTATTTGCTGTTTTGGTAAATAGCTTCATGGGTTCTTTATATATTTTGGAGATCAGCTGTCTATCAGATGTAGGGTTGGTGAAGAACTTTTCTGATTCTGTATGTTGCCATTTTATCTGGTTTGCCTTACAGAAGTTTCTCAATTTCAGGAGGTCCCATTTATTAATTGTAGATATCAGTGTCTGTGCTACTGGTGTTATGTTCAGAAAGTGGTCTCCTGTGACAATGAGTTTAAGGGTACTTCCCACTTTCTCTTCTAAGAGGTTCAGTGTGACTGGATTTATGTTGAGCTCTTAGCTGCCATCTTCTACATGTCAGCATTCAGTTATGCCAGCAACATTTGTTGAAGATGCTTTCCTTTTTTCATTGTATACTTTAACTCCTTTGCCAAAAATCAGATGTTCATAGGTGTGTGGATTAATATCAGGATCTTCAATTTGAATTCATTGGTTCACCTGTCTGGTGTTTGTGCCAATACTAAGTTGTTTTCAGGACTGTAGCTCTATAGTACAGCTTGATGTCAGGGATGGTGATGCCTCCTAAAATTCCATTATTGCACAGGATTGTGTTAAGAGTGTTTCTTCCTGCTGGCCTGCCTGGTCTCAGAGTAGTGTTTCCCTTTCAGTCTGGTACCTCATCTGTGTCAGCCCCAAATAACACACAGAGATGCTGTATTAGATATAAGGCTGTTGCACAGTTACTAGTTTCTTGTCGGCTAACTCTGTCTTAAATATTAACCCATTTCTATTAATTTAAGTATTTTCAGATAGTCTCATCTTACTGGAGAGAGGGGCCAGCTTCTGCTCTCTCCATCCTCCATCTTGAATCTCCTCCCTACTATTTCCTCTCTCCTTCTTGTCTCCTAGCCCCGCCCATCTTGCATTCCTATTGGCCAATAGTACTTTATTCATTAACCAATAAGAAACATATTTACAGAATGACATCTCCCATCAGGATAGTTTTGGCTATACTGGGTCTTTTGTTTTTACATTTATAATTAAGTGTTTTTTCTTTCAAGGTCTGTGAAAAATTGTGCTATGATTTTGATGGGGATTGCATTGAATCTGTGGATTGTGTTTGGTAAGATTGCCATTTTTAATATGTTGATCCTATCTATCCAAGAGCATGGGAGATCTTTCCATTTTCTGGTATTTTCTTTAATTTCTTTCTTTAGAGACTCAAAATTTTTGTCATGCAGGTCTTTCCCTTTTTTGGTTAGAGTTACCCCAAGATATTTTATGTTTTAAAGGGTGATGTTTCTCTGATTTCAGCCCCTTTATGGACTGTATATAGTAAGACTATTTTTTTTAGTTAATCTCTTAAACTGCCACTTTGATGAAGGTGTTTATCAGCTGTATGAATTCCCTGATCAATTTTTTTGGGGGGTCACTCATGTAAACTATCATATTATCTTCAAATAGTGAAAGTTTTACTTCTTTCTTTCTTTTTTTTTCTTTCTTTCCAATTTGTATCCCCTTGATCTCATTTTGTAGTCTTATTGCTCTGGCAAGAACTTCAAGTACAATATTGAAGAGATATGGAGAGAATGTACAACATTGTTTTGTTCCTGATTTTAGAGGAATCACATTGAGTTTCTCTCCATTTAGTTTGATGCTGGATGTTAGCTTTCTATATATTGCCTTTATTATATTTAGGTATGTTCCTGTTATCCCTTATCTCTCCTAGACCTTCATCATGAAGGGGTGTTGGACTTTGTCAAAGGCTTTTCAGCATCTACTGAGATGATCATGTGGTTTTTCTTTTACAGTTTGTTTATATGGTGGATTACATTGACAGAACTTCATATGTTGAACCATCCTTGCATCTCTGGTATGAAACCTACTAGATCATGGTGTATGATTTTTCTGATGTGTTCTTTGATTTAGTTTGCCAGTATTTTATTGAGTATTTTTGATGTTTATGCATGAGATTAGTCTGTAGTTTTCTTTCTTAGTTGTGCCTTTTTGTAGTTTGGGTACCAAGATAATTGCAACCTTATAAAGTGTTTGGCAATGACCCTTTTGCTTTTATTGTGAGAAACAGAGGAGTAGTACAGGTATTAGCTCTTTTTTGAGTTTCTTTATATATATATATATATATATATATATATATATTTCTTATTTTACATATCGATCCCAATTTCCTCTCCCTCCTTCCCTCCTTCCTTCTCTCCCTCCCTCCCTCTCTCTCACCATCCCATGTCCCCTGACCACCCTCTCATCCTACCCGCCCCCACTCTACAGGGAGGGTGATGCCTTCCAGGAGACATCAACAAAATCTGTCAAGTCATTTGAAGTAGGAACTAGGCCCTCTCTCCTGTCTCTAGGTTAAGGGAGTATCCCTCAATGGGGAATATGAACTCAAAATCCTTTTGTGCACCAGGGATACATCCTGGTTCTACTCTCAGAGTTTCCTTAGACTCCCCAGGCCTTCCAACAGAGCCCCATATTCAGGGGGTCTGGTATGTCCAATGCTGGTTTCCCAGCTATCAGTCTAGGGGCCCATTAGCTCCCCCTTGTCCAGGTCAGTTGTCTCTGTGGGTTTCTGTAGCCTGATCTTGTCCTCCCTCTCCCTCCAGTTCTACTCAGTGTTTAGCTGTGGGTGTCTGCTTCTGTTTCCATCAGCTACTAGATGAGGGCTTTATGATGGTAGATAAGTTAGCCATCAATCTCATTATTAGGGAAGGGCATTTATGGTAGCCTTTCCACTTTTGCTCAAGTTGTTAGTTGGGGTCAGTCTTGTAGGTCTCTAGACATTTCTTCAGAGTCAGTTTTCTCTTCATCTTCTTTGAATTTTTTGATTGGGGGACTTTTGGATGACTGCTTATATTTCATTGGGGTTTATAGGTCTATTTAAATTACTTATCTGTTCTTAGTTTAATTTTGGTAAGTGATGGGAGATGTTATTCTGTAAATATGTTTCTCATACTGGTTAATGAATAAAGCACTGTTGGGCCAATGGGAAAGCAAGATAGGCGGGGCTAGGAGACAAGAAGGAAAGAGGAAGTAGTGAAGAGGGGTCAGCATGTAGAGCCTGGAGAAAGCAACATGCTGGCCCACCATGCTCGGATAAGATGACCATGTGGAAATACTTAAATAAGTAGAAATGGGTTAATCATTAAGACAGAGCTAGCCCATAAATAATAATCGTAACTGGCCAACAGGATTGTATCAAATACAGAGTCTCTGAGTGTTATTTGGGGCTGGTGTGGCGGCCGGCAGGGAGGAACAAAGAGTGGGACCAGGTGGCCGGACAGGAAAAACCTACATGTAACAGGTAAGTGATATCTATCCAGAAAATTGTCCATTTCCTTTTAATTTTCCAAATTTGTGGAGTACAGGTTTCTGAAGTTTGACCTAATAATTCTCTGGATTTCCCCAGTGTCCATTTTTATGTCCCCCTTTTCATTTCTGATTTTGTTAATTTGCATTATTTTCTCTCTGCCTTTTGGTTAGTTTGGATAAAGGTTTGTCTATGTTGTTGATTTTCTCAAAGAACCAATTCTTAGTTTCATTAATTCTTTGTATTATTTTCTTTATTTTTACTTTATTGATTTCAGCCCTTAATTTGCTTATTTCCTGGTGTCTACTCCTCTTAAGTGAGTTTGTGTATCTTAGTTAAACAAATCTAGGCTTAACCTTGAAAACATATCCAACATGACTACAAGTTTGATTATTATTCTTAATTAAACATTACATTTTAAATGCATTGCATAGGGACAATACCATTAATATATATATATATATATATATATATATATATATATATTTAGGAAAGTGACCTTAAATTTGTATCAATATACAAAAATTCCTTACCAATGTAAAATATTTGAGGCTAGTAGTTGTTTTCTTTAATAGGTTGATTCAATAATCTACCTTTTCCTGTATCCCCATATCTTTTCTTCAGAAATCATTCCCCATTCCCTGAATCTAACCTTATTTAGTGTCCTCTATGATCATAACCAATAATAACTTACAAACAACCAAACTAAAGTGACAAACATCCACTGAATGACCAAAAATCACCCACCCCACCTCTTGGGAATATGGGTGTCGTGTTTGCTAGAATATTTCCTGTTGTCTGGCAGAGATGGGCATCTCTAAGTAACCTTAGAAAATTGGGATATTGTTCAAGTCCTGGGAGAGCTAATTGTGACATTTGTTGTCCTGTCTCAGAACTTTTCACATGCAGAAGGATCAGCATACATGTCACTTGCCCTATAGTCTTTCCTGGTTTCCCTTTTCACATCTGCAGACAAGATCTGCCAGAGGTCTCCCCAGGCCAAAAATTATCTTTATTAAATTTGAATGAATTCATAGCTTTTCATTTCATGTAGAAATGAAAGCCAATCTTTTCTCCCATTCCAACACATTTTCTGGCTTCCATTATGAAGCCAAGACATCCCTAAAGTATACATGCTGCTTTAATTCAGCAGCTCCTTCCATAATCCTTTGTCTCTTAGCAGTTTTCATTGGTTCATTGAAGACATTACTTTAGTCAGATTTGCCTTAATTATCTTTAACAATTTACAATACCTTACTAGTTTTTATAAGACTAGGACTTGCCAACAGAAGGCTTATGAGCAGGAACTAAGGGAGCCTAAAGTCTAGCATTGCCCTTGACAAATTAATAGGCACCACATCCATATGTTAACGGAAGGACCATAAGTTACTTTTGCCAGAGTTGAGAATAATTTCCTTCTTATTGATTAAATAGGAATTTTCAAGCCCCTGAGGAAATGGGATCTTTATCTAAATGCCTAACCTTTGGAAAAGGACTTACACCTTCATCTTTATTAAGTTTGAGCCTTAAAAAAAATTTCTTATCTGAAAGTTCTTTTAGTATCAACGTAAAACTTTTTATTATTTTTTTCTTATTTTACATATCAATCTCAGTTCCCTCTCCCTCCCTTCCTCCCTCCCGTGCCCCCCAACTACCCTTCCATCCCATTTAATGTAAAACTTTTATCTCGTGACACAATCCACAGAGGGACTGGGAAATTTCCCAATCCTTTTATGGTTTACAGAATATAAAAGTTTCTTGTATGACTTAGTTTATGAAACAGCTTAAACTTAACAAAGTTAACAAAGTAGGCTAGACAAACATTCTCAAGCATGAATAAACCTTAGATAAGGAGACATTCTCTAATCCAGCATTCATCAACCTTCCCAGTGCTTCAAACTTTCAATATAGTTTCCCACGTTGTGGTGACACCCCCAACTAGAAAATCACTCCTGTTGCTATTTCACAACTGCAATTTTGCCATTGTTATGAATCTCAATGGAAAAAAATCAACATGTAGGTGTTCCTAGGCTACTCAACTGTGTGTCTCTGAAATATCAAAAACAAAGAACCCCCCCTTTTTTCTTCAAGAGGGAGATAACAGGGCATAACCATAATCTGCATAAACAAAACTAAGCTTCAGAACTTAAAACAACCCAAAGCTCAATATCTGGGATTCATTCACATTACCTTTTTTTCCCCCTCAAGGGACTTGTTTCACTTCTTTGGCTCACCCTCAGCAGCATATGCATAGCCTGCCTTTGAGATTTCAGCCTGCTCCATTTCATTGTGGCTGGTGTTTTGGGGACTATAACATGGCATCAGCATTTCCAAAACTTGCTATGGTCCACCAATGCAACTGGGTTCTTTTTAGGAACTATACCTCTGCCATATATTTGCAAACCTCATCTGTTTCCTATGAGCCTGTCGTATCTTTAAAACCATTATTACCTAGGTGACTCTTAAATTACAAAGTTTAGCTGTCAGGGACTGGTGTAGTCTTGCATATAAAAGCACAGAGGTGCAGCTTTAATACCTTACTGAATAAGTATTGATTTTAACTCCTATCTTTCATAAACCTTGTTTTCACGAAAGGAAAGGAGTTATTGTACAAAAATCCACCCCAACCAAAAATATCTTGGAGACCTGTTGTTGCTTCCTCGGTAGGCCCACTTCATGTGGTCACCTTTAGTCAAGACAGAGGTGATATCATATTACATTCATCTTCTCTAACTCTAGCAAAAATGGCTCCCAGCCATGTAGCTGCATAAAGATGGTGGAAATCCAAAATGGAATCATGCCACTTGGTTCCTTTAAAATTACCCATGCATTGGTTTTTAATTATCAATTCCAAGTGTTACTAGTTTTAGCCTTCTTTTTCAGGTTTTCAAACATATCCAACAAAATAAACTTGTAAATCTCAAGCTAGAGAATGGCCACATAAACCCAGTCTAATTTTGGCTGTTATGCTTTACTTTCTTTTCTTCATAAAGAAAGTCAGCTATCTCAGACTGATACAGAAACACAGAGAAACCATTTTAAAATGGTTCAGTCTGACAAAGTATGAGCCATAATTCAACTCTAGAGTGAACTTTCAAATAAAACATAACAGCATAAAATCAACTTTAATATTATCTACTCCAAAAAGACAACCAAACTCTTGCTAACTGAAATCAAATGGTCAGAGCTCAGAAATGAATTTTGACCCTTGACCATAAATGCAGCCATGGCAGCGGTGCTAACTTACTGCTGTCTACAGCAGTCATCAAAAATACCCAAACCATTTTCCTCTCAGCTTTATGTTTGCAACAAAAAGTAAACAAACCAGAAAACATAGACAAAACATTCCAACAAAAGAGAGACAAACAACTTTTAAGAGAAAAAGACAAAATTTTCATAGAAACAGCAGAAAACACAAAGACAAACCTTTCCAAAATACAAACAAATAAACAAAACTTTCCCCGGTAAATAAACAAAAACTTATCCATGAGAACCATAACAAGATGGGAAGGCAACATCTCATTCTATGCTTTGGATGGGGGAATTTTCAGGTCCTGTAAACCCCTTTTGTAGCACAAATAATAAAAACACAGAAACAGATATTGTGGTTCAAGCTGAGGATCAGAAAAGCAAAGCAGTCAACCACTAGAGAGTTCTTACCTCTACCAAAGCTCAGACCAAAAAGGGGTGTCCTGTCCTTTGTGTGACTGCAGACTACAATACTCTACACCAAACCTCAGACTACACTGAGTCCTTATATTCTTTAGGGATCAAAGGTGTGTAGTCTGTTTCTCTTTTAGAATGGCTCATTCTGATGTAGCATAGGGTGGCCTTGAACTCGCAAAGATCCATTTGCCTCTGTCTCCTGAGTGCTAAAAAATAAATGTGTAGCAACCACTGCCTGTCCTCAATGGTTAACTAGTTAGGTGTGTGGCTAACTTAGTATGTGTGTGGCTAACTAATAGCTGTGTGTGTGTGTGTGTGTGTGTGTGTGTGTGTGTGTGTGTGTGTGTGTGTGCCTAACTAGTAGCTTAGCTCTGCACTCTGATCTTCAGGCAAGCTTTATTTGTTAGATTACAAACAAAATGTCACAATACCCCTTCACATTCCATATAGGGATCCCACAGAACACAACAAGACTATGACTCATCAAAAGATGACTCCCCTTCATAGATGCTTGCTGCATTTCTCAGAATGGCATTTCAGTAGTCCTTGAACTGAAGTTAGCCTTGAAGCTTTGGACCATCTCAAAGCACGATAGTAGAAGGTCTCTCAGAAGATGCAACAAAAAGCCCATAAGATCATCAACTATTGTGATAGATTGAATGTAACTGGCCTTGGTAAGCTCGTAAAGAGTAGCAGTCTTAGAAGATATGGCCTTGTTGATGTGGCCTTGCTGGAGGAAGTTGTCAATGTGGGGGTTGACTTTGGGTTCTCATATGCTCAGGTTACAGCTAGTTCATTTGCTTCCTGTTGCTTGTGAATTAAGATGTTGGATCCTCATCTCCTTTTCCAGCACCATATGTACCTGCATGCCATCATGTCCTGACATGATGATAATAAAATAAACATTTGAATTGTAAGCCTCCCCACTTAAAGGTTCTCCTTCATAAGTATTGCCATGATCATGGTGTCACTTCACAGCAATAGAAACTCTAACACAGAAGTTGGTACCAGAGAATGAGGTACTGCTTTGATTAGCTTGATCATGTTTCTGTTTGAAGGAATATGTACCTTGGGACTGTGAATTAGAAAAGCAGTTGAATGCTTTAAGTGCTGCTTAATTGGCCATATTAATAGCACAAGTGGTCCTTCTTAGGGAAAAGGATGCCAATTAGTTGTTCAGTGCTACATTGGTCAATATACATACAATTGTATGTATACATTGTATGTATACTACATTGAAAGTATACATACAATTGACATTATATAGACTCAGCAGTTTATATTCAGGAATATACTTGTGTATAGAGAAACATTATGCTTGCAATAATAATTTGTGAAAATGAGGCAATGAAACTTGAAGGAAAGTTAACAAAGATATATGAATATATGAGAGGGAAAAGAAAGGAGAAATATAATTAAAATGAAATCACAAAAATAACCATAAATATACAGGAATTGCCTTCATATTTCCAATATGCTCTATGATACAAATGAGAAGTTATAGGGTAGGAGACCTTATTTCTCATGATATTAACAATAATTGCAATTGGAACCCAGCAAATTTCTTGGCTTAACATGGTTTCTGGGAAAGGATATGGCTTTTGCAAGAATTATCTCAGTTCATTCCTTAAAGAGATGTGACCTAGTATTATAGGAGCTTGTATTTCTTCTTAAATTCTCAAGTTGAAATGTAGCCAACATGATAGTTAAAATCATATGTAAAGATAGTTAAGGTGATGTGTTTTTGAAGTTGTTTGTTTTGTGTTAGGATTAATAGTCTCATGCTCAGCATAGGGCACCATTATATCCTTCCCCAGACTTTGATTCTGTGGATTGTTTCACCTTAAACAAAATAATAAATGTATGAATGATGCAGTATTAAACTGCCACATTACACTATCTTGAATATTCTATGTAGGAATTTTAGGTACTTTTGCAATCAGCTTTATTCAGCTGCATGAAGTCATTTTTGTAGGAATAGGGCCACATAGGCTTTTTCTTCTTCAGTTTGGCATGCTTGTTTATGACCCCCTTGTTCACCTTGTATTTGGATGGTCATGTTAGTGAGACTTTACAGGTGTGTGTTCAGCTGTTACTCAGAGATACAATTGCACCATAAAATCTCTGGTCATCTACTCCTCTAATCTTTTCCCTCCCTCTTCCACAAAGTTTCCTTAGTCTTGTGTTTGGGAGGTTTTTATAGACCTATCAAGGGGAACTAGGCTCAAAGACTTGGCCTTTTCATTGGTCTTTGGTTTTCATTGAATATAATAAATGCTATCTTTAAGTCACTGTCTAAATATGACCATATCACTAAGTATAAAAGGAATTTTTCCACCTAGTATCTTTATATATAGTCATCACTGAAGTAAATTAAATTATGTCATTTCTGTCACAAAAAAGATTTTCCTCATGAGTAAAGGAAACTACACTTTTTTTTTTACCAAGTTCTTGATTTTGTTTTTCTTAGCACTAAATATTATCCTATAGTGTATATGTATCACATTCATATCATCTATTATGTAGTTGTATGACCTTTAGATTCTTTCCATTTTTAGCTATTGAACATAGGGAAATGAACATGACTGATCATGTATCTATGAAAAATGATGTTGAGTTCTTTGAGCATATGCTGAGGAATAGTTTAGTTGAGTCATATGGCAGATTTGCTTTTAGCTTTTTGAGAATTCTTTAAACAAATTTCCAGAATAGATGGTCTACTTTGCAGTCCAAAAAAAAAAAAAAAAAAACCAGTGAATTGTGAGTCCCTTTTCCTGAGATACTTTCCACAATTTGTTGTTGGCTGTTCCTTTCATTTTTATTGCATATTCCTTTAAAAAAAGTGGATTGGTTTTAAAAGTTCTGAAATCTTTATAAAATTCAGTCTTCCCACACAGGTCTATTTCATGTTTGGTTTATGTTTTATTTTTCTGAATCACAGAGATAGAGGTCTCTCACAATTATCACTGAGTTCTTTTAGACACCTCATGCATATTGAAAATTATAGAGTCCATTTCAAAAACTCTTTCCTAAAATAGCAGGACTCTAAGTATAAATTTTAAAATGTACTTTATTATCCTTAAATATAGTCGTCACAGAACTAAATTAAATTGTGAGGCTTGTCTTGTGTATACAATATTATCTTTTAAAGCATCTTTTATTGTTGTGCGTTCACATGGTGTATTTCTGTGGACTGGTGAGTCCCGACACATGTGAGGAAATCATCTTTTTATCTTTTTTCAATTTTAAGTGGATTCAGAGAATAAAGTACATATTATCAGGCTTATGAATAAAAGATTTGTGTTGGCTTGAATGGTTTGAATGAGAATGGCCCTCATAGGCTCATAAATTTGAATTCTTGATTCACAGTGCAGAACTTTTGAGAAATGATTAGGAGGCTTGACCTTTTTTTTTTTTTTTGTAGGAGGTGTGCCACAGGGGTATTCTGTTCCCCCCAGTGTACTATCTATGTTTTCTGCTTGTAGATCAAATATAGGCTGTCATCTACTGTTCCAGCTTTATATTCTCTCATCTGCTCTGCCATCAGAATCTCTGCCTTGAAATGAAAGTTCCAAACAATACCTTTTGTTTACAAGTTGCCTAGGCAATGGCGTTTTAATCACAGAAATATAAAACTAAATGAAACATCATAGTCTCAAAATTACTTTTTCATGAATTCTTACTTTAACTTTAGGTGCCAATTGTAACACGAAAAATAAAGGCTCAGAGACAAATATTGGGGTTCATCCTGAAGATCAGGGAAGCAAACTAGCTGGCCACTAGCTCTCACCTCTATCTAGCTCAGGCTGTAAGGGCTGATCCACAAGCTCTTCACCAAGCCTCAAAGTGCTGCCTCTCCTAAGTATGGCTGGAGAATGAATGCTCCTGTCTTCCATGTGACTAGAAAATGAATGCCTGATACTGAGTCCCTGCTCCTGTACTATATACCTCTCATCAGGCCTGGGATTAAAGTTATGAGCTATAATTCTTTTACACTGATTCAGTCTTGTGTAGATCAGGGTGACATTGGGCTCACAGAGATCCATTTACCTCTTAATCCTGAATCCTAGGATTAAAGGTGTGTACCACTATCTCCTATCTTCGCTCTGCAGGGATTAAAGGTGTGTGTGTGTGGCTTCTAAGGCTTGTGACTGATTTTGTTTTCTGAATCCTCAAGCAAGATTTAACAAATCATAAATATTATGTCACTACCAATATGTTGATAAGGTCCATGAATACAGTCAGTGTAATTCATTTTGAATTCAGCAGATATCCTGTTTCAATTATCTGTCATTCAAGTACAGAGGAAACCTATCTTATAGCCAAGCAGCAGTCCAGAAGTTATGTTATTTTCCAAATAGCTTAGATTTTAAAAAATATCTAAATTCATAAGTTTAATCTTTAATTATGTCTTTGTATTAAATTTATTAATACAAAATAGTTTCCTGTGTTCCAAATGGTAGATAAATATTTCAGTATTGGATAGTGATTTTCAATTTTACTGTTATTTTATTTGATTATAATCAGAATGGTGTTTCGTTACTATTTTGATAAATTTAAAAATGAGCTCTATTTAAAATTTCAATCTGTGGAAATCATAGGTCATACATATGTATATATAGAGAGACATATAGACAGAAACACAGTTATATAAACACATAAAAAGAATTTAACCCTGAGAGGAGTGATGAAATATCACTGATTATTACTTATTTTGCCACTATCATGTCTTCTTATTCCTAAGTTCTTGAGCTCAGAACACATGCAGGGATTTCCAATATGGCAAAATGATGGAATAGCACGATGAATATACTCTAGGCATGAAAACTTTGCTGTCTTTATGAAAATAAGTTTAAATAAATCTTATAATCTATAAATAAATATATCAAGAATCCCAGCTATTCCATTCCTTGGCATATAACCTAAAAACTCAACATTCTATTCCAAAGCCCCTTGCTTACCCATATTCCATGAATCTCTATTCACAATAGCTAGGAAGTAAAAGCAATCTAAATATCCTTCCACTGATAATGAATATGTAGTACATATACAAACAATAAATTTCTATTCATATTTAAAGAAAAATTAAGTAATAAAATATTAAGTAAAGAGGAGCTCATGGACGCCCAGACTGATAGCTGTGAAACCAGCATTAGACTGACTCAGACCCTCTGAACATGGGTCTTGGGTAGAAGGCCTTGCCAGTCTAAGGGATGTCTGACAATGGAGCCAGGATATATCCCTGGTGCACAAAAGGACTTTGGAAGCACACTCCCCATGGAGGGATACTCCCTTGACCTATAGGCAGGAGGGAGGGCCTAGTCCCTACTCCAAATGACTTGACAGATTTTGATGATCCCTCCTGGAAGGCATCACCCTCCCTGTGGAGTGGGTGAGGAATGGGATAGGAGGGGGATTCAGGGGACATGGGAGGGAGAAGAAACTGGGATCAATATGTAAAATAAGAAAAATAATAAATAAAAATTTGAAAAAAATTAAGTAAATGTGTAGCATGTATGTTTTCTGCCAACCCGCCCACCACCGATCTGGAGTGCCGGCCCCAAATAACATGCAGAGACTCTGTCCTTGATACAATCCTGTTGGCCAGTTACCATTATTGTTTATGGGCTAGCTCTGTCTTAATTATTAACCCATTTCTACTATTCTAAGTATTTCCACATGGCTCATCTTACCGGAGAGCGGCGGCCTGCGTCTTCCTTCCTCTCTGGTCTACATGCTGACCCCTCCTTACTACTTCGTCTTTCCTCCTTCTAGTCTCCTAGCCCCACCTATCTAGTTTCCTATTGGCCAACAGGGCTTTATTAATTAACCAGTATGAGAAAAATATTTACAGAATAACATCTCTCATCTCCTCTTTTCTGTCTAAAATAAAAAGAAGGGTTTTAACCTTGACATAGCAAAATATATCATACAACTGTTATCAAATAAGAATCACAGTTAACAATATTTAGTCCATTAACATTTTGTAAGACTTAAAGAAAATATCATCTATCCTATCTTTGTGAGTCTAAAGTCCAATATGTAACTTATCTTTAATCCTAACTAAGGAAAACTATAACCAAAACTATATGTCTTCAATTCCTTCAAAGACCACAGAAGGATAATATATAAACTCTAAAAATGATAGAGATAACTCATTGCCTGGTCAGTCACCCAAAGTTCTTCTGTAATGTTCCATCTTCAGCCCATAGGCCATGGTGTGTCTGGCAGACTCTTCAGCAAAGCAGGAAACTTTAAACTCTCCGCCTATATTGGCAGTTTGTCAGTCATTTTTCTCTGTGTCCTGCAGACTGTCTGGCTGCCTTTTCCATGAAGCAGGAATCCTGCAGCAAGGTCCATCTTGCATCTGCAGTCACTTTTCTGTGGGTCCTTCATGTCCAGTTTATTTCGCATATAGTCAGTCTAGACAAGAGCAGTATCCTGTCCAAATGGCTAGTCTTGCCATATTAGAAGCAAACTTCATGACGCGTTTCTTCGATGTCTATCTTTCTTTCTGATACAGGTGGTGTTACAAGGAGCAGTTGAGCCTCACTGTCAAGAAAACCCTAAACCATTTTGAAGCATGTCTATTCATCTCAAATACATCTCTGCATATCTAGAAATCCTAACTAACTTAGCTCTAAGTTTTGACTATCATAGGTAACTCTCTAATCTGTACTAAATTATACATTACATTTTCTAATGAGCTATATAAACACAATACCTAAACAAGAGGAGAAAAATACATATCATAAAATTGACCTTAAATTTATATCAATAAATAAAAATCCATTCCAAAACAAAGCATTCATATCTACACCATAATTCCCTTTTTACCTTTAAAAAGATTGCTTGTGGTTATAGCCATTTATAACCAAGCCCATTTAAATGAAAACAAACATTTACAAACAATATTTGGGAATTTTGGCGTTGTTCTTTCCAAACTACTTCCTGCTGGTAGAGGGCGCTGTCATTGGGGTCCAAAGAAGATGCAGAAATATTGGCTGTAGTCTGCAAGCCTGGCTTGTCCCAACTGTTTTGAATGTTGGATCACCTGGGGCACTGTTTCAGGGGGTCTGGCTTGATCAAACCACATTAGTCTGGAAGGAATCCACAGCTTCTCATTTTCTGTGGAAAAAAAAATAGAAACCCTTTTCCCCAGTAACTTGTCCTTAGGCTTAAATTTTGGAGTTAAAGCATTTTTAAAATATATAAATTGAATTAATCCAGCAGCATTTCTTTTATCAGTAGTTGTTATTTTCTCAGCAATCAAATAATTTAAAGACAACAGAATCATGTATAGTATCCAAAATTTCTCTGTGCTTTCCATCTTTACGTGGCTTTTTTATTACTCTATTTCTTCTACTTCTATTTTTACATATTTTGAGACAGGGTTTTTCTGTGTAACTTTTATCTGTCCTGGAATTTCCTCTGTATACCAGGTTTACTTTGAAATCACAGAGATCTGTTAGCCTATGCCTACCTAGTGCTGGAATTAATGGCGTTCGCCACCATACCCATTCATTCTACGTCCTTTTTATTTTTAAAACCACTGTATCCTGTTTTTTTTTTTTCTCTCCCAAGCCAGCGTATTTTTTAAAACACCGTGTAAACCTTCATTGCAGCTCTGGTACACACCAATAAATTGTAAGCAGAGTTCTTTAAAAGCAAGGTGTTGTTTTGCCATTTATGCTAATTTTGGAAACCTCCCTTAAAGGAGCTGTGCAAATCTCTGTCTACAGCAAAACAAATGCAACCAAGTAAATGCTGCTACCAAGAAGTCTTGCTAGTCTCTGTTCCTTTGTTTCTAAAATCCCTCCATACCACCCTGAGCGTGCCCTATCTTGTCTGATCTAGGAAGTTAAGCAGGGTCAGGCCTGGTTAGTACTTGGATGGGAGAACACTCTCTCTTGCTGGTGGGACACAGAGAGAGGAGCATCCAGTTTTAACTGCTGTGTTCATCTGTCTGTGTTGTGAGTTGTTTCTCCCTTAATAAACATCTATTTGGCCTATTTGTTTATCTTGACCCTTATTAAACCACAATATAAATGTATGAAATTAGAACACTTTATATTGACTCAAAGACATCCTCATATATTATTGTGGAATAAAAGTGTGAGGGACTGACAAGTTGGGTTGACACATTTTAACCAAGTGAATAAAGCAGAATATGTTTATTGACACATTTAAATAATATTCAGGGTTAATTTTTAAAATATGAAAATTCAAAGAAATGGGTAGGCTCATGAGGCTAATAGACACCTATTATAAGATTTAGAAAGATGTGAAATAATTACTGAAAATAAAGTCCATCTTCTTATTGAGAGAAGTAGATTGATTCTGAAAACCCAATTCTGTTAAAACAAAGAACGAACATTTGAGGGGGAAATGACCACACAGGAAATCTTTGTACAGAAACTACCTAAACTGCCAGATAAGGGTAGCTCAAGAATATCTGTGCATTTCCTTCATTTTGTCATACTGCTTTTAATCTTTTCTTTGGACGAGCTGAGAATTTGCTGCTGTGATTGGCTGACATTGAAGTTTTTCAAATATCAAATGGTGGCAAATA
Organism: Cricetiscus sungorus; assembly: GCA_030556225.1. Classification (NCBI taxonomy): domain Eukaryota; kingdom Metazoa; phylum Chordata; class Mammalia; order Rodentia; family Cricetidae; genus Cricetiscus; species Cricetiscus sungorus. Next base: position 16,933,710 of record JANBXA010000097.1, read on the forward strand.
AAATATACATAGATGGAAAGTCTTCAAAAACATCAATATAGCAAATTAAGCTAGTGCTTCATAGGTGAAGACTTACAGAGAGCCAGAGCTTGAAACTGTTGAAAAATTGTAAGATAATCAAATAATTGCTGTTAAATCATAGGGTTACAATTAGTACATGAATGAGTACATAAATACATTTAATGAAAATTAGAAAACATGCAAAAACATGTATAATTTAATACATTCATGTATATAAAAATACATTGTAACAATAGTAATTTTGCAAGATGTAGTAATGAAATGCAGATATTCAAAGTTTGGTTTTGATAAAATAGTGTCAGAAGACAAAATATCTAGACAGGGTAAGAAAGAGACGTCTTACATGGTGACAAAAAGGAGGCACATATTTAAAACAAGAATCACATATTTCTGAAAATAAAGTGGGGAGAGTAAAAGGTGATGAGCTTATGGCTACAGTTTGTAATGATTCAAATGTTAGAATAAGTCTAGAGCCATATGTCCATAAAAGCAAAAAGAAGCATTCAGTATGATGATTAAAGTGTATTGTAACTGTCCCTGGATCCCCAATTTAGGAAAAATATGTTTATATTTCAGAAGACATTTTAGTTTCAAAATGTTTCTTATTCCTACAATGGTAACTATTAATTCTTTCTGACCTTAACAAAATAACATAGCACTTTGGGAGAAAAATGCATCCAAGTAACCCAGCACCAGAAGCCAAGATAGATATTACTTCAGTGGCCACCAAAGACTTTCCCTTGGTGCTTTGGTAGACAGGAAGGAAAGTGACCCAGACGCTACAAAACACCAGCATGCTAAATGTCAGGAACTTGGCTTCATTAAAAGTATCAGGCAAGTTTCTCACCAGGAAAGCCAGGGTGAAGCTCCCCAGTGCCAGGCAGCCCAGGTATCCCAGGACACAATAAAAGGCAGTGACTGAGCCCTTGTTGCACACAATGATGATGTGATCATATTCTGAACGGATATCCATGTCAATAAAAGGAGGTGATGTCCCCAGCCAGATGCCAATGAAAATAAGTTGGATCAGAGTGCAGAAGGGTACTATGAAGTTTAGTACTCTTGATGTCAACAACCACCTCATCCTTCTTCCTGGAGAAGTAACTCTGAAGGCCAGTACCACAGTAACAGTTTTGGCTAAGACAGTGGAAAGAGCCACAGTGAACACAGCTCCAAATACAGTCTGCTGCAGAATGCATGTGGCCATGTTGGGATGACCAATGAACAGCAAAGAACAGAGAAAACAGAGGGTGAGGGAGATGAGCAGAATATAACTAAGTGATCGATTATTAGCTTTGACAATTGGAGTGTCTTGATATTTTACAAAGATCACCAAAACACAAACTGTCAGTCCAGAGAAGCACAAGGATAAGGATGTTAAAATTATCCCCAAGGTGTCTTCATAGGATAGGAAGGTCACACGTTTTTTAATGCAGTGAATTCTCTGCATGTTGGCATATTGATTATCCTGACACTTCAAACACTGCTCCATATCTATTGTGAAATAAAAAGTTTGATGGAAATTTATTAGTAAGAGACCAGAAAATGGAAAGATTCCCCAATTAGATATCTCTTGTCATCAAATGAGACCTAAGAACATTAGATTATGTCTAATGGAACTTTTGTCAAAAGGGGATCCATGTAAACTATCAAACAATATAGTCCTTAACCTGGGATTTTATTGTTCTCCACAAACTAATAGTGCCCTCTAGCTAAAGAGAAAATTATGGGTTGCCTAACTAGACACTTCAGTCCTAATGACTAATTTTGATAGTACTGAAATTTACTCTGAAATCTACCAAAAGAAAATAATAATTACTACCCTCTACCCTTTAATCAATCATGGTGACCTGTCTGCAAGATACACAAGGGCAACAGTGGACAAATATTGTAGGAGTTATCAGCCACTTTATTCAGATTTTGGGCCAACTCTATGAGTGAGAACACATCCCAACATTGCTTTGGTGCATGAGAGCCGTTAGATAGGCCATAGATGGAGGAGAAAACCAAACACTGCTGTTTTGCTAACGGAATGCAGTAATAAAATGGCAGCTAACAACATCCCGCTATCTTGCTCAGAAATCACCAGAAATCTTCATCCTGCTGTAGATCTGAACAAATACGAAGAGCCAGAACTAGACTATATGCAGAGAGTGAAAAAATCTTAGAATGATCAATCTTTAATGAAATGTCTCTCAACCTCCCCTCAGGGCTCAAGGATCATTGCTGAAGAGAGAGCTGGAAGTACATAAAAGCCAATGGGGATGGAAGGTTTCAAAGAAGCAATGCCTTATAGGCACAGTAGGGATGACACCTACAAGGACTCAGTCTGTCACAATATACATAGGGCTGGCACAGGTCTAAGCAAGATGGGGATTCCATGCTGAGAGGGGAATTGGACACAACCCTCCAATTCCCCTCTCAGAAACTGTCTAACATTACTAATTGCTTATAAAGGAAAATTAATTCCCTTCAACAGTCTCATTGGTTATATAAACCATATTTAAGTGCACATCTTATGCCCAGAAATACATAAATAACAAAAACAAACTCCCTTTTCAGTTTTTGTTTAAATGTTTCATTGTTGTTTTCATATAATGTTTTGATTTATTTTTTTGTTTCTCAATGCTTTATCCGGACACTTTTTTTCTTTTTTGTCTTTCAGATATTTTGCCTGTATATCATGGTTTCTGATTGTGTACTTCTATGGGATTTCTCAGTGTGTGAATATGCATATATGTACAAGGCCTTGTGCATTTTTATGACTTTTTTATTTGTTTATTTTGTCTTATTTTGTTTTGTTTTATTTGTTGCTGTTTTATTTTGTATCCCCATTTGTTTTCTCATGAAACATAGAAAGGAAAGTGTGAATTTGGATTGTTAGAAAAGTGGGGCAAAGCCAGAGGAGTTGGATAAAAAAACATGATCAAAATATTTTGTAAAAAAAAAAATTACTCTAGAGTCAGTTTTATTTTCAAATCTACAATGGCTCCCTATTTTATGGTCTCCCTCCCTCTTTCTCTCTCTCTCTCTCTCTCTCTCTCTACCTATCTCTCTCTCTCTACCTATCTCTCTCTCTCTCTCTCTCTCTCTCTCTCTCTCTCTCTCTCTCTCTCTCTCTCTCTCTCCCTCTTTCTCATCTAGTCCTCCCCTGACTCAATCTCCCTAGTCCCATGAGCTTTCCTCTCCTCCCCTTCTCTTTCTCCCAGCTCCCACTTCACTCATTGCCCTCCCTCACTCCAAATATGCTCAGGAGATCTTGTTCCTTTCCCCTTCTGTGAGTGACCTTGTATAAATGTCTTAGATTCCTATTTGACTCTAGAGAAATGTTCAGGGACCTACAAGACTGACCCCAACTAACAATTTGAGCAACAGTGGAAAGGCTACCATAAATTCCCTTCCCTGATAATGAGATTGATGACTAATTTATCCACCTTCATAGAGCCCTCATCTAGTAGCTGATGGAAACAGAAGCAGATACCCACAGCTAAACACTGAGCTGAACTGGAATCCAGATGCAGAGAGGAAGGATAAGATCAGGCTACAGACACCCACAGAGACATCTGACATGAACAAGGAGGAGCCAATGGGCCCCCAGATAGCTGGGAAACCAGAATTGGACTGACTCAGAACCCCTGAACATGTGTCTCAGTTAGAAGGCCTGACCAGTCTAAGGGATCTCTGACAGTGTAATCAGGATGCATCCCTAGTGCACAAAAGTACTTTGGGAGCAAACATTCCCCATGGAGGGATACTCCCTTAACCTAAAGGCAGGAGAGAGCTTAGTCCGTACTCCAAATGACTTGAAAGATTTTGTTGACCCCTCCTAGAAGGTACCACGCTCCCTGTGAAATGGGAGGTGGGGATGGGATGTGAGGGTGGTCAGGGGGCATGGGAGGGAGGGAGAAAGGGAGGGAAGAAGGACAGGGATCAATATGTAAAATAAGAAAAAATTAATTAATTAAAAAAGAAAACATTTCAAAAACAATAACCTCTACTTTTATAATCTTCATTACATGAAATAAACATAAGAATTACAAACCAAAATTAAGCATATAAGAAGTCAATACAAAAACCATAGAATTAGAAGATTGGAAACTCAATTCCAAGCAAATGAAACCAGGACCAAGCTGGTGTCACTCAAAATCTTTCAAAATGGACTTCAAACAAAATCAATCAGAAGACATTACAATTAATACTTCATTCTGGTCAAGGGACCAATAATCCAAGAAGACATTACAGTCTTAAACACATGAAGTCTACACATTGGTACACCCAATTTCTAAAGTAATATATAATGCTAGAAATCAAGATACTGATTGACTCCAATTCAGTATTATTGAATTCAATTTCCTGCGCCCTCAAACACACAGCTTATCTAGACAAAAGTAAATGGAGAGACACAAGAACTAAATGAAACTATACATCAAATGTACCTAACATATACTTCAAAGAGTAATGATTATGCATTTCATCCAACAGCCCATGAAAGTTTCTGTGAAATAGATGACAAATCACATGTATTAATAACACAAAAAGGGGCTGGAGATATGACTCAGAGGTTAAGAGAACTGGCTGCTCTTTCAGAGGTTCTGAGTTCAATTCCCAGCAACCACATGGTGGCTCACAACAATCTGTAATGAGATCTTGTGTCCCCTTCTGCTGTGGATGCATTAATGTTATCAGATGATTGTATAATAAATAAATAAATATTATAAAAGGTATTTAATAACACAAAAAACAAATGGTTCAATAAAATTTTAACAACACTGTTTCTGTCTATTCATAATATAATAAAGCTCAAAACCAACAGCAAAAGAACCTCTAGAAGATATGTAAACTGATAGAAATTGTTTGACACACTATTGAAGAACAAATGTGTCAAGAAGTAAACAAGAAGGAAAATAAAAACTTCCTGGAAACACATAGAAAAGAAAACAGAAAACACCAAATATTTTGGGCATGCTAAAAGCAGTGCTCTGAAAAAAATACATGTGCCTGCAGAAAAAAAAATGTAGAAATGTATCTATTAGTTTTTAAACTCCAGAATTAGTTAAAACAAAAAACAATCCTAAATCTAGCATGTTGAACTATATAATAAATAATTGTATGGAGATTAATGTAATCAAAACACAACCAAACAAGAAATGAAACTAAGACCTCATTCTACAAAAAGATAAACAATTTTGTATCTTATTAGAATTAAACAGACAAAAGAGATCCAATAAATAAAACCAGACATAATTAGGAATATACTACAACAAACTCCAAAGAATTTCACAATGATATAAGGAAATATTTAACAGCCTACTTCTCATTAGACTGGAAAAAGCTTTAACAAGCAAATTAATTTCTATATATATCTAAATGACAAAGAAAACCTAAGAAGAAAGAAAGAATGTAAAAACACAAATACAAATAAGATGATTGTTCCAGGAATAAAAGGTCTTCTATCTAAGAGATACCTGTTTCAAATGTATTCAAAATTTAAATCTAAGAAACTTTCAAAGAATTACAACCACTACTTTAGTAATTATTCCAAAAGATAAAAAACACTTCAAACTGCTTCTAAGACATCAAAATTATTCCAATAACAAAATGGGGATAAAATTAAAAACTATGAAAAAATAATTATGAACCAATATCACTGATGAATTTAATTCTAAACTATTAATAAAACAGTTACAAGCCAAATATTGGCATAAAGCAAATATTGGGATCAACCAAGTAATGTTGGCTGATCCAAGATATGCATATCAATAAAAACAGTACATTATACAAATAGACTTGAAGGCAAAAATAACATGATCTTCACAAGAGTTGAACAAATACAATTAAAAAAATAAACCTGTCATTATGCTTAAAGATCTATGGAGGAAATACCATAAAGGAACATATTTCAATATAATTAAGAATAGACTTGACTAACCCAAAACTAAAACCATACTACTAAAATCAGGAAAAAGTTCACTAAGTATAAGGTTAGTTACAGTGGTTCTAGTCATAGCCATAAAAAATGAATAGATAAAGATGATGACTAGTTATAAATGGGAAAATACTGCAAATTATTCTTCTTTGCATATGTGATAGCTCATATAAAAGGATCAGTAAGTATCACCAGAAAACTTACTAGATATGATGAACATGTCATTTTGCAAAATTGTAAGATCAAAATCAGTAGATTTCTAGAGTCAGATAAGTTATATGGAGTTGGATATGCTTTCATTCACATTCCAGTATCACAAGATAAAAAAAAATCAAATCTAAAGTTACCTTATGCATCACATACAACTCTAACCACGTATCAGGTTCTAATCATACAATCATCTCCTCCACCCTCAGATCTAGTTAAGGCCCCACACCCAGTGTTCTAGCCTATTCTGAATAACCTATCTACTTTATTCCAGCATTCATGGTCTGGACACAACCCACGTCTCCATCTAACAACCTATATATCCCTTGAATGTCACACCAAAACTCTCTGACCAGACAGATCCTAGAAGTCTTATTTCCATTTCTAGACAGATGAGTCTACCCAATCTTGCCCTTCATATATCCAACCCAATCCCAAGATCAAACCTAGGTCTAATCCATTGTCCTGGTCTAGATGGGACAACCTTGCTTGCACCATTCCCAGTTGTAGACATGAACCTGTACATATATCCTGAATGACAGCCCTATCTATGGTGGTCAATTGATTTCATTCCACTTAAGTCACATCCAAATTCTATATACAACCCAAACAGCACATTCTGTGCTCTATGTCATCCTACCGTGTCTATGTCAGTGAAAACATGATTCTACACACAGTATCCTCATCACAGAAATGCAAATAAAATAAAAAGATTAAGACATTATCTTATTCTTCTTGAATTCACCTGTCTAACAAAAATGGTCTCCAACAGGAATTACTCAGATGAAGCATGGGACAAAGAATTTGGGAGAATGTTTATAAACATCATAAAAATGATACATGAAGAAAGAGTTGAATAATTTTTCAAAGGCATGAACTTAAAAAGAATAAACTCTTAATATTCATGGAAACAAAATCATTACATTGACTAAAATGGAGACAATCCAGGATTTAAAAACCAATTTCTAATTAATTAAGTTTTACATTCCAATCCCAGTTCCCTCTCCCTCCCCCCCTTTCCCTCCCCCTACTTCTGCTCACCCCAAGTCCCCATCTTCTCCCCAGAAATGGTAAGACCTCCCTTAAGAATTTTACTAATTCTATCTCATCATATAGTTGAGGCAGGAACAAGGCACCTCTCTACCCCCTACACCCCTATGTGATTCCTTTGTTTTTATTATCGATCCTCCCTCACTTTAATTATACTTCAAGAGCTTGGGTCAATGGTTACTTGTTGATGTCTGTATGTGCTTCCATCTGTTTCTGGAAGAGGGTTCTAGCTTCTCTGGGGTTGTCTTTTGGGGGGATGAGTTAACTCACTCAATTTGGGTTTTGTTTTGTTTTTTGTTTTGTTTTGTTATTTGTTTTTGTTTTTTTTTTTAGTTCTGTTCATTTGTCTGAAAATTTTAGGGTGTCATCTTTTCTTGAGTAGTACTTCATTGTGTAAATGTTGAACATTTCCTTAAGTGTCTTCCAACCACTTGAATTGTTATGTTGAGAATTCTCTATTTAGATCTGTACCCCATTATTTTGATTGGATTATTTGTTAGTTTGATGACTAATATCTTGAGTTCTTTTGTATATTTTGGAGATCAGCCCTGTGTTAGATGTAGAATTGGAGAAGATCTCTTCCAATTTTGAAGGGAGCCATTTTGTTTTGTTGACCATGTTTTTTCCTTTACAGATGCTTCTCGTTTTCGGGAGATCACATTTATTAATTGTTGCCCTTAGTGTCCATGCTACTGGTGTTCTATTTGGGAAGTGGTCTCCCATGCCTATGGGTTCAAGTGTATTTCCCACTTTCTCTTCTAAGAGGTTCAGGGTGGGTGGATTTATATTGAGGTCTTTGATCCATTTGGACTTTAGTTTTGTGCATGGTGATTGATATGGATCTATTTGCAATCTTATATATTTCAACAGCCAGTATGTTGGATGTGCTTTCTTTTTTCCATTTTTTATTTTTAGCTTCTTTGACAAAAATTAGGTGTTTATAGGTATGTGGGCTGATATCAGGGTCTATGATTCTCTTCTATTGGTCAACATTTACACAATTGGCTTTTATGCCAATTCCAAGCTGTTTTCATTATTATAGCTCTATAGTAGAGTGTGAAGTCAGGGGGGTAATACCCCCAGATGATCCTTTATTGTCCAGGTTGTTTTTGATGTCCTGGGTTTTTTATTTTTCCATATACAGTTAAGTATTATTCTTTCTGGGTCTGTGAAGAATTGTGCTGGGATTTTGATAGGGATTGCATTGAATCTGTAGATTACTTTTGGCAGGCTTGCCATTTTTTACTATGTTGATCCTACCTACCCAAGAGCATGGGAGATCCTCCCATTTTCTGATATCTTCTGTAATGTCTTTCTTTAAATACGTAGTTCTTGTCATACAGGTCTTTCACTTGTTTGGTTATAGTTCCCTCAAGATATTTTATGTTATTTGTAGCTATTGTAAAGGGTGATGTTTCTCTGATTTCTTTCTCAGCCTGTTTATCATTTGTATATAGGAGGTCTACTGATTTTTTGAGTTAACCTTATATCCTGCTATATTAGTGAAGGTGTTTGTCATTTGTAGGAGTTTACTAATAGAATTATTTGGGTCACTTATGTAAATTATCATATCATCTGTAAATATAAAGAGTTTCATTTACTGTTTTCCAATTTGTATTTCCTTGACCTCCTTTTATTGTCTTATTACTCTATAGAGAACTTTGAGTACTGCATTGAATAGATATGGAAAGAGTGGACAGCCTTGTTTTGTATCTCACTTCAGTGAGATCAGTTTGACTTTCTGTTTAGTTTAATGTTGGCTGTTGTGTTACTATATATTGCCTTTATTATGTTTAGGTATGTTCTTTACATCCCTATTCTCTCCAAGACCTTTATTATGAAGAGGTGTTGAATTTTGTAGAATTCCTCAGCATCTAATGAGATGATCATGGGTTTTTTCTTTCTTTTTTTTTAATATGGTGGATTGCATTGGCAGATTTTCATATGTTGAACATCCCTCCATCTGTGGGATGAGTCCTACTTGTTCATGGTGATGATTTTTCTGATGTGTTCTTTTTTCTTTCTTTTTTTTTTTTTAGACAGGATTTCTCTGTTTTGCTTTGGAGCCTGTCCTGGAACTTGCTGTATAAACAAGGCTGGCCTTGAACTCAAGAGATCTCCCTGCCCCTGCCTCTTGAATACTGGGAATAAAGGTATGTGCCACTAACGCCTAGCTTCTCATGTGTTCTTGAATTCAGCTTGCTAGTATTTTATTGAGGATTTTTGTACCTATGTTCATGAGGGAAATTGGTCTGTAGTTCTCTTTCTTAGTTGTATCTTTGTGTGGTTTGAGTGCCAAGGTAATTGTACCCTCATAAAAAGAGTTTGGCAATGTTCCTTCTGTTTCTATTGTGTGGAACAAATTGAGAAGTATTGGTATTAGCTCTTCTTTGAATTTCTGATAGAATTCTGTTCTGAAACCTTCTGGGCCTAAGCTTTTTTTTTTTTTTTTTTTTTGGGAGACTATTGGTAACTCTGTTTTCTAAGGGTTTAGGTGTATTTAAGTTACTTATGTACGTGATACTCATTTGCAAAATTGTTCATCTCCTAAAAGTTTTCCAATTGTGTGGAGTACAGGTTTTTGAAGTATGACCTGAAGAGACTGGATTTCCTCAGTGTCTGCTGCTATGTCTACCTTTCTATTTCTGATTTTGTTAATTTGGATATTCTCTCTATGTTTTTTGGTTAGTTTGTACAAAGGTTTGTCTATTTTGTTGAAATTTTCTAAAACCAACTCTGTGTTGCATTGATTCTATTGTTCTCTATTTATATTTTACTGATTTCAGCCCTCAGTTTGATTATTTCCCGTCATCTACCTCTCCTACGTGACTTTGTTTCTTTTCTTTTCTAGAACTTTCAGGAATTTTGATAATTTGCTACTAATATATTTCTCCAACGTTTTTAATGTAGGTGTTTAGTGCTATGAACTTTCCTCTGAGCACTGCTTTCATAGAGTCCCCTAAGTTTGGGTTTGTTGTATATTCATTTTCATTTAATTCTAGGAAATCTTTAGTTTCTTTATTTCTTCCTTGACCCAGGGTGATTAAGTTGGGCATTATGCAGTTTTCATGAGTTTGTAGGCTTTCTAGAATTTGTGTCGTTGTTGAATTCTAACTTTAAGCCATGGTGATCCAATAAAATCCAGGGGGTTATTTTGTGTGTCTGTCCGTGGGTATTTACTTTGGAACATAACATGTGTTTTAAAGAAGGTTCTGTGGGGTGCTGAGAAGAAGGTATATTCTTTTGTGTTTTGGTGGAATGCTCTATAGGTGTCTTTTAAGCCCATTTGAGTTATAACATCTGTTAAATCCCTTACTTCTCTGTTAATTATCTGTCTGGCAGACCTGTCCATTGGTGAAAGTAGGGGTTAAAGTTTTCCACTACCAGTGAGTGGGGTTTGATGTGTGGTTTAAAGTTTAATTTTTCTTTTATGAATGTGGGTGCCCTTGTATTTGAGGCTTACATGTCCAGGATTGAGACCTTCTTGCTGGATTTTTCCTGTGATGAATATTAAATATCCTACATGATTTCTTTTGATTATCTTTAGTCTGAAGTCTCTTTTGATAGACATTATGATAGCTACACCAGCTTTCTTCTTAAGTCCATTTGCTTGGAAAATCTTTGCCAACCCTTTACTCTTAGGAAATGTCTGTCTTTGAAGTTGAGGTGTGTTTCTTGTGTGCAGCAGCAGGATGGATGCTGTTTTTGTATCCAGTCTGTTAGCCTGTGTCTTTTTATAGGCAAGTTGAGGTCATTGATATTAAGGGATATCAGTGACTATTGGTTATTGATTCCTGTTATTTTTTGATGGTGGTGATGTGTGTATTTTCTTTTGTAAGGTTTTTCTGTTGTGGGATGATTTATTGCTTCTGCTTTTCTGGGTACCTCTAACCTTCTTGGGTTGGAGTTTTCCTTCTAGTGTTTTTTGTAGGGCTGGATTTATAGATAGGTATTATTTAAATCTGATTCTGTCATGGAGTGTCTTGTTTTCAGCATCTATGGTAATTGAAAATTTTTCTGGGTATAGTAGCCTGAGTTGGCATCCATGGTCTCTTAAAGTTTGCATAATGTCTGTCTGGGACCTTCTAAGACTTTGTGATTCTCCATTCAGAAGTCAGGTGTTATTGTTATGAGTCTGCCGTTGTGTATAACTTGACATTTTTCTTTGCTAGCTCTTAATATTCTTTTTTCTGTATATTTTGTGTTTTATTATTGTGTGGTGAGAGGATTTTTTTAGTCTAGTCTATTTGGTGTTCTGTAAGCTTCTTGTGTCTTCATAGGCATTTCCTTCTTTAGGTTGGGAAAGTTTTCTTCTATGATTTTGTTGAATACATTTTTTTTGTGCCTTTGAGTTAGACTTTTTTTTTTTTTTGAGTTGAACTTTTTTTCCCTCTTCTATCCCTATTATTCTTAGGTTTGGTTTTTCATGGTGTCACAGGTTTTCTACATATTTTGGGTTAAGGAATTATTGGACTTAATTTTTTTTGACTGATGAATTATTTCCTGTATCATATCTCCAATGTCTGAAATTCTTTCATCTCTTGTATTCTATTGTTTATGCTTGCATTTGTGGTTTCTGCTCATATTATCCAGATTTTCCTATTTCAGAATTCCCTCAGTTTGTGTTTTCTTCATTGCCTATTTCAAATTTCAAGTCTTGAGTCAATTCCTTCCCTTCTTTGTTGCTTTTTCTTGGTTTCCTTTAAGAGATTTGTCAATTTCTTCCATTTTTGTCTTTTGCTCCATTTATCTAAGGGAATTTTTCATTTTTTTCTTTTCTTAGGGCCTCAATAATCCTCATAAATGCTCCTCCCAGTGGAAGTGGACCCATGGTTCAGGTGGCCACTTCTTGAGGTAAAGGTGGGGGCTACAGCTCTAGTGAATACTCATTCCATGGGAGATAGGGTCACTGCTCTATGATTGCTCCTCTAGGTGGGGCTGAGGTTCCAATGGCCACTGTAGCAGCAGAGTGTCTTCAACCAAAAATGGCAGTGGATGCTGGCTGGACACAGATGTCCTTTCCCAACAGAACTTCTTGTGATAGTTTCTGGAAGCCATTGCTGGAAAACACTGCTGTTGTCTTAGTCAGCATTTGCTCCCCAGTCCTGGGCCTAAAGCTTGAGCCTCCCTCTGACACTGTTTGAGGGCTGAGGCTCTGGCCTCCCTTTAATACTGCCCCAGGCCTGAAACTCAGGATACCCTCTGCAATAGAGGCAGGTGGATCTCTGTGAGTTTGAGGCCAGTCTGGTCTCTAGAGTGAGTTCCAGGACAGGTTCCAAAGCAGCACAGAGAAAACCTGCCTCAAAACAAAAACAAACAAAAACACAAACAAACAAAACAAGAAATGGATATAAATTAGAAAATATCTTTAAAACCAAACTACTTTGTCTGTATTTATTGATTGTAACAATGCATTATTAAAATAACAGTACAATATACAACACAAGCAAAGCACAAACACAACTCTGTCTTGATAATTACTAAATTTTAGGAACTAGAATTCTTGTGTTGTCTTGTTTAAAAATTAGAGGAATTTCCCACCTGTATTTCAGCTTTGGCTTTTTTCAAAGTTTTTATTTCATTAACAAATTGTTTTTTGGGAGACCCCAAACTCACCCTGGGAGCCATGGCAGAGGGAAGCCTGAGCCTCAGAGCTGGGGCAGTGTCAGTGTCAGTGTGAGGCCTGAGCCTCAGGCCCAGAGCAGCATCAGTGGGAGGCCTTAACCCCATCCCTGAAGCAGCAGCAGAGTGCCTCTGTTTCTTGAGTGCTGGGATTAATGGTGTGTACCACCATTGTCCAGTTGATATTCATTTTTTTGTATTTAAATAGGAATAATAAAGAGGATGATTGTGTTCATAATGTTTATACTTACTTGTTTCATTAGAAATCTCATTTTCTGAACAAGGGACACAATCAAAGCAACAGATAGCCTTTCCTTCCATATGTGCTTTCCTGAATCCAGGACCACAACTCTCACTGCATAGTGACTGCGGTGTCTGAGGAAAATTAGAGATGCATTAGTAACTACTCCATTACTCATGCAATGTGTCAATAAATACAATGACTCAGTAAACAGAAACGTTGAACACAGTGTGTTCTCTAGTAAAATGATTCTTTAGAAGTTCTTGTTTGTCTGCACATGTGTTTGTGGCCTAAATACAGTACTCTAATTCTGATACTCTCTGAGAATTAGTAGAAATTGTAAGATTTGGATCCAGATAAATGCCAAGTTCACTAAATTGGTGCTTTAAGTGGGGATATTAAAATCTGGTACTAGATGTTTTTCACTTGCTCCTTGACTATCATGTGGGGAATGATAGTGTCTGTCATGCACTTCTGCTGTAATACCATGATACAAAACAAATATCAATAAAATACCTGACTAAAAGAAAAACCATTATACCATGTGTGTTCTTATAGGTTTAGTTGCTTAGACAATTTTATAGTGATAAATGTTCACACAGACATTGCACTTGAATCTTATGAAAGACGTAAATCTTATGTAAAAATTGACAAACACAGAAGACCAATTTCATTGGTGTAAACAAACATTCTTAAACTATAGTTGAGAAATGTTCATTAAAGGCCAATAACAGAGCAGACAGAAATCAAGAATAATAAAAACAAGAATGTGATGCTGATTAATGTTTGTATTTCAAAATATTTTGGTAGCTTTCACCAACCTCTGTAAATCCTAAGGGCCACACTATCATGTCCTTATGTAAGGTCAATTCATGACCAGGTGGGGCAAATGGAGAAAACATTCCTACTTTCAATGTATGTACAAAATGTGTTGGGAAATGGCAATAGTTAAGGATGTCATATTCTGCCACCGATTTCTTTTTCTCACCCCAAATCACTTGGTTAGAATCCAAATGGTCAAGGTGAATATTCCTTAGAAAGGAGTGCATCTAGGAGAAATAAATGGCTCTGGTTAACATGGAAAGTGACAAATGGAAAAGCCCTTGATTTTTTTTTTAATTCATTATATCACAATGTAGATTTAGCACAGCAATAAAATAAAGCATAACAAGTTTAATAGTATGAAAAACTAAAATATCATATTATTCCCTAGTTCAATAACATGAAACAAAATGAACCATGGATCAGAATATGATTAATTATTGTTCATTCAGATTTCAATACTGTAGTGAAAGCTTGACATATTCAAAGGTGATCTTGATGTCCATAGGCCATAAGTATACTCATGTAGTTATTAATACATAAATTCCAGTTTAAAGAGATGATATAAATACAATAGCCATGTTTCCTCAGCAGCATTTAGTAATTAAGTTATTTCGTATATTGTCATGTCTTAAGGAATTTCTAATCAAATCACCCTTATATAGAAAATACTTTCTACTGAAGTTGAACTTACTTAAATTAAATGACAAAAACATAGGGTGGGGAAAATGGAACAAAAGAGGTGTATGATGACACCATGCTAGAAAACAGGAACCTACATAGTAATAAAAGAAATGACTCTAGTACGTTTTCATCTAATTTCTATGTGAGAGCTGTAAATTCCAGTCGCATATGTGAATTGGTGTATTCTAAATCACACACACATGCGCACATGTAAATACACACACACACACACACACACACACACACACACGTAAATTCTACAAAAAAACCTAAATGATAATGTTGACTTAAAATGCCTTTTCTCTTTCATGCTGGTATTTTGTTCTTCAATATGATATCATTACCTATCTTGTTCTGAGTTACTGCAAAGTGAAAAATAGTTTTATTCCTAAGATTAATATAAAAACACATCTTAAGATATTTGCTTTCTTTTCCCATAAATTCTTTCTTTAAAAAATTATGATTCTTATAATTTGTGTCATCCAAAGAAATATCCATTACCTTCCAGGGAAAATGCACCAGTCTCTTTACACCTTCAAGTCCTTGAAATTCAATTTGATGAAGAAATAAATCATGAAGGACATGAGCCACAGTGTACACAGCATTGTATAGGTGGTAGCTCTCCTCATTCATGGCCATGTCAATAACTGGACTAGGTAACATTTTTAAGGAAGCATTGAGTGGACAGTTCTCCAGCATTGTACAGTCAGAATCAGAAAATGAACAATCAAAAAAGAAATACCAGATTATAGCTAAGTAAATGTCATTTGGGTATTTAGAGGGATTAACAGTATGGATAAAATTTCTAAACCCTGAGATTTCCTTATGGTGCTGTGAAAACATAAGAGAACCATGCAATGGGTCAAAAAGTATACTATGTTTTATTTTGGAAGAATAATATGGTGATGCCATGACCCAGACTGTTTGTGTCATTCGAAAATGTTCTACCACATAAAATAAGATGATCAGAGAATCTGAGTCAAAATAGAGTATAATAACATTTACTGATGATTTCAAGATATGATGAAAATGGTCCACTTTCAGTTCTGGAGATGTAGACAGTGTACTGATTGGCATAATTTCCACAAAGGCCACACAGATACTGTTCTTGTCTATTTCTATTCTGAAGTCATACAAAAACTGAATGCTTCTTTCATCTTCTGAGATATACAGTCCCACCCAATTCCAGTGGAAATGAAGGATTAAAGAGATCATAGCTTTGGCCAGAAATGTGTCTTTAGGAGCTATGTGATATAAAGAAGTTAAGTGGATATTGCTACTCATGGTGGAATCATAGCGCCCAATAGTGAGCTAAGGGAAGAAGAGAGTTAATAACAATATGAAGGTAAGTCTAATTTGCCCTTAACAATAGCTATGTTTTGGGAAGGACAGGTGGCACATCTCATAGTTATAGTCACCATCCACTTTCTCAGAATGTTTTGGAATATTAATGATTAGACTAAGATTTGGAATACATTGTCTTCTACAACCTCTACCACCACACTATTCCTAATGAAGATCCCAAGTAATTAAGTTTAAACATAAATTTTGCATGATGCATAAATCCATCCAGTCACCACTTTTCATCCTCCACATAAATATATCATTATCCCTAAATTAATGATCAATTAATTTCACTCTATACCTACAATATTCACCTGTGGAATTTTGTACAGCTCCAACAGTTCTCCAATCAGAGCAGATGCTGTCCATGCTGGTCCTGTAATTAATATTACAGACTTGCTCTCCTTCCTACAGTTGTAGTTAGGAATTATTGTGTCAATCCCTGAGATCCACATTAAAGAAGTATACATTATGTCTGCATCAATAAATGCAACATTATAGACATCTAATCCCAAAGTTATATTGGGTAAAATATGAGTGTTTCTGTTGATCTCTTCAATGGCAAAGAGGAAGGAGAGAAAAGACATGTATGTCCTCATCTTAAACCTATGAAGATGAAAAAGAATCATTAACAAAAAGATGCAAGTCATGATTTAAAGATAATATCATAAGTTTATAGTTTGTAGCTCATATATAGACTGATTTAATACATTGAATTTTATTTTGCTAACATTTTATTAATTGTAGAAAATAATGGATTTTATCATTAGAGTTTATGTTTGTAATGTAATTGCTATTTCTTACTTTGTTGTTAGCAAAATAGTCCCTCCTTTCCTTTAGTTTCCCTTCCTCTGTGGTAACTTCTCTTTATACTTTGTTCTATTATCCATATTATACTTAATTTAATAATTACTGGTTTTTGTGTATGTAGTTGTAACTGTGCAACTGCACCCTGATGATTTCATTTAGTTATGCTCATATATGTATGTATGTTAATATGAATTATTATTCATATATATTTATATTTACATATGGCTTTAGAACTAACTAATTGGTATTGGATAATAAATTAGGTGACTCATCCCTGTCAAAGACTGCCTTCTCTTGGCAGTCATTACTAGCCTGTAGGAGAGGGACTAGGGTTTTATGGTGTTTCCTCCATTAGTGTGGCTATACCTACTAGTTCTGCCACCACTCAAGCCTTATTTAGGCTATCATACCAATGAGAATTCGTTTGAATAGTTTTTCCTTCCTGTTGAGAATGTACAGTCTCACAGAAGATGATATTCCCCAGACATAGATGTAGGAATTGAAAATGTATTTATTCTCTGGGTTATGGTTTGTTCTCTATATACCAACAATTTGTGCATTTCTGAAATTTAATTTTCTCTGTTCATTGCAAAAAGAAATTTCTTTGATTAATAGTGAAAGATATATTTATCTGTAAGTACAAGGATAAATATTTAGAACCTGGTTAAAAATTACACTGGTTTAAGAAAGTATTAACCTTTTCCCTTGTGCTCCACATTCAATCCAAGAACTCCAACTGCCTTACCAGAAGCTGGCTAGATCTAGGGACACTAGTCCCAGACTGAACCCTCTCTCTAAAACTCCATATTTTCACCCACAACTCCAACTTTTTTACTAGAGACCAGGTTGGACCAATGGACCCCAGGTAAGATACCATTCATTGGCCACTAACACTTCTTAAAGCCTACCCAACAGCTTCAGGCTGCATCCTTTGGCCTCTGCTCCATAATATGTCCTAGAACTTTGGCAGAAAACTTCTGCTTAACCCAAATAAAAGCCTTATTCTAGGGTACTAGACAATTCCTACAACCAGTTAACAATCTCTAAAGCTGGTTCAACAGACCCCAGCTGTTCTCATTCTCCTGCATGTCATATCCTAGGCCACCACATTAGCAGAAAATTTACACTTCACTGGAAGCCATGCTATTATAGAAAGCACAGAGACAAAGCAAGTATGCAGAACCCCAGAGGCAACAGAGGTACTTGGAAACTCAGAGGCAAAGTTGGCATCAGAAAAACAGAGGTCTTGAAGGTGAAGAAACAACAGCATAGATATCTTACTGAACATAAAAACTCACTAGTCACCAGAATGCTATGTCACTGAGGTCAGAAGATCAGAAACCAAGGGAAAAACACCCATCTAACAAAGGCAAACTCAGGAACTGACAACTAGAGCTTTATTCATCCCAAACCCAGATGCCTACATGCCAGTGTAAGACCACAATTAACAACAGTAAGGGCAATATTGTCTCACCAGAGCACAGCTATTCTAAGACAGCAAGAACTGAACATTCCAACCCAGCAGGATCACAAGAAAATGATGTTAAAAATAACTTTATGAAGATCACAGGATCTTTAAAGAGGACATGGAAACATCTTCTGTAGAAATTGAGGAAAAGACAACAAAACAATAAATTCCTCAAAGAATGCCTATAAAACAATGAAAATCAAACAGGTGAACAAAACTGATAAAGACATAAAAATAAAAACAGAAGCAATTAAGAAAACAATGGGAAATTCTGGAAATGGAAAATATGACTAATAAAGTAGGAAACACAAATGCAATTATCACAAACAGAAAACAACACATAGAAGAAAGAAACTCAGGCATTGAAGATACAATAGAAAATAGAAGAAATAGATTCATTGGCCAAAAAATGCTAAATCTAAAATAATCTAGCACAAATTTCAAAGTCATGGACATTATGACCAAACACAAGAACCAAACACAAAAATAATAGGGATAGAAGAAAATTTCTATTCAAAGGATCAGAAAATATTTTCAACAAAATCATAGAAGAAAAATGTCCTTACCTAAAGAAGAACATGCCTATAAAGGTACAAGAAGATAACAGAACACCAAATAGATTTGACCAAAAATAAAAGTACCCCTGCCACTTATTAATCAAGACATTAAATATATAGAATAATGAAAGAATATTAGATCCTGCCAACTTTTGGGGAACTTCCTGGACTTGGAAAAGATCTTCACCAATCCTACAGCTGACAGAGGGCTGATCTCCTAAGTATACAAAGAACTCAAGAAACTAGTCACCAAAACACCAAATAACCCTATTAAAAATGGGGTACAGAACTGAATAGAGAATTCTCAATAGAGGAAATTAAAAAGGCTAAAGACACATAAGAAAGTGCTCAACATCCTTAGCTATCAGGGAAAAGCAAATCAAAACAACTCTGAGATACCATCTTTATTTGTTTTTGTTTGTTTGTTTTGTTTTCTTTTTTAATTATTTTTTTTATTTTTATTTTTATTTTACATATTGATCCCAGTTCCCTCTCCCTCCCTCCACCCCTCCCACTTTCCCTCTCTCTCTCTCTCTCACCCTCTCATACCCCCCGAATACCCTCCATGCCCATCCCTCCCACCACTCCACATGTAGGGTGATGCCCTTCAGGAAGGATGATCTACATCTGTCAAGTCATTTGGAGTAGGGACTAGGACTTCTCTCCTGTCTTTCGGTTCAGGGAGTATCCCTCCATGGAGGATGTGCCCCCATAGTACTTTTCTGCATCAGGAATACATTCTTGTTCCACTGTCTGAAGTCCCTTAAATTGCCTAGGCCTTCTAGCTGAGAACCATGTTCAAGGGAGTCTGAGTCAGTCCCATGCTGGATTTCCACCTATCAGTCTGGGGCACATTAGCTCCTCCTTGTTCAGGTCAGCTGTCTCTAAGTATTTCTGCAGCCTGGTCTTATTCTCCCTCTCTGGTTCTGAATTCCAGTTTGGCTCAGTGTTTAGTTTTGGGTGTTTGCTTCTGTTTCTATCAGCTCCGTGAAGACGGCTCCATGATGGTGGATAAGTTATTCATTGATCTCAATATCAGAGAGGGGCATTATAGGTCTTTCCACTGTTGCTCATATTGTTAGTTGGGGTCAGTCTTGAAGGTCTCCGGACATTTCTGTAGATTCAGTTTTCTCTTCAAACCTATAATGGCTCCTTCTTTTATGTTCTCTCTCTCTCTCTCTCTCTCTCTCTCTCTCTCTCTCTCTCTCTCTCTCTCTCTCTCTCTCTCTCTCATCAATCCCTGCCTTGACTCAATCTTCCTAGTCCCATTTGATTTCCTCCCCTCCCCTTTTCTTTCTCCTAGTTCTCTCTCCACTCACTGCCCTCCCCACTCCCCGCGTGCTCTGAATATCTTGTCCCTTCCCCTTTCTGTGCAGGAACTTATATGAATCTATTAGAATCCTCCTTGTATCCTATTTTCTCTGACAATGTGAATTATAGGTTGGTGTTCATTTGCTATATGTCTAAAATCCATATATGAGCAAGTACATACCATGTTCCTCTTTTTGTGACTGGGTTACCTCATTCAGGATGATTTATTCAAGTTCCATCTACTTGCCTGTAAATTTCAAGATTCTAATGTTTTTTCCCCCTTAGAGTAGTATTCCATTGTGTAAAAGTGCCACATCTTCTTTATCCATACTTCAGTTGAGGAGCATCTAGGTTTCTTTCAGGTTATTGCTACTACAAATAATGCTGCTATGATCATAGTTGAGCACATGTTTCTGTTGCATGGATGTGGATCATTTGGGTATATGCCTAAGAGTGGAATTGATGGCTCCTCTGGCAGACTGATTCTCATTTTCCTGAGGAACCACCATGCTGATCTCCAAAATGGCTGTGTGAGTTTGCACTCCCACCAGCAGTGGAAGAGTGTTCCTCTTTCTCCACATCCTTTCCAGTATAAATTGTCATTGGTGTTTCTATTATTAGCCATTCTTGCAGGAGTTAGATGCTATCTCAAAATTGTTTTTATTTGCATTCCCTGATAGCTAAGGATGTTGAGCACTTTCTTAAGTGTCTTTCAGCATTTTTGGTTTCCTCTATTGAGAGTTCTCTGCAGTTCTGTATTTCACTTTTTAATAGGGTTATTTGGTGTTTTGGTGACTAGTTTTCAAGTTCTTTGTATATGTTGGAGATCAGCCCTCTGTTAGCTGTAGGATTGGTGAAGATATTTTCCCAGTCTGAGGGCTGCTGTTTGGTCTTGCCAACTGTGTCCTTTGTCTTACAGAAGCTTCTCAGTTTGAGGAGGTCCCATTTATTAAATGTTGATATCAGTGTCTGCGCTACTGGAGTTATATTCAGGAAGTTTTATTCTCCTGTACCAATTTGTTCAAGGGTACCTCCCACTTTCTGTTCTAATAGGTACAGTGTGGCTGGATTTATGTTAAGGTCTTTGATCCATTTGGACTTGTATTTTGTGCATGGTTATCACTTGGGTCTATCTGCAGTCTTCTACATACCCATACCATCATCCAGTTTTGCCAGCACCATTTGTTCAAAATGCTTTCCTCCTCCCATTGTATACTCTTAGCTGTTTTGTCGAAAATCAGGTGTTCATAGGTTTGTGGGTTAATATCAGGATTTTTTTATTTGATTCCATTGGTCTACCTGTCTATTTTTGTGCCAATACCAGGCTGTTTTCAGGACTATAGCTCTGTATTAGAGCTTAAAGTCAGGGATGGTGATACCTCCTGAAGTTCCTTTATTGTATAGGGTTGTTTGGGCTATCATTGGTCTTTTGTTTTTCTGTATAAAGTTGATTATTATCCTACATGGTCAGTGAAGAATTGTGCTGGGATTTTAATGGGGATTGCATTGAATCTGTAGATTACTTTTGGCAAGTTTGTCATCTTTACTGTTTATCCTACCTATCGAAGAGCACGGGAGATCTTTCCAATTTGTGGTATCTTTTTTAATTTTTTCTTTAAAGACACAACATTCTTATTATAGGTCTTTCACTTCTTTGGTAAGCGTTACCCCAAGACCATATATGTTGTTTGTGGTTATTGTAAAGAGTGATGTTTCTCTGTTTTCTTTCTCAGCCCCTTTGTCATCTGAATAAAGTAGGGCTACTGATTTTTTTTTTTTAGATTATCTTGTGAGCTACTACTTTGCTGAAGGTGTTTATCAGCTGTAGTAGTTCCCTGGTATAGTTTTTGGGTCCCTTTTATAAACTATCATATCATCTACAAATAGTGAAAGTTTGACTTCTTCCTTTCCAATTTTTATCTCCTTGATCTCCTTTTGTTGTCTTATTGCTTTACCTAGAACTTCAAGTACAATATTGAAGAGATATGGAGAGAGAGGACAGCCTTGTCTTGTTACTGATTTTAGAGGAATCGCCTTAAGCTTCTCTCCATTCAGTTTGATGTTGGCTCTTGGTTTACTGTAATAGTGCATTTACTATGTTTAGGTATGTTCCTGTTATTCCTGATCTCACCAAGACATTTATCATGAAAGGATGTTGAATTTTGTCAGACTTTTTCAGCATCTCTGTATATAATCATGTGGGTTTTCCGTTTCAGTTTGTTTATATGGTGGATCATGTTGATAGATTTTCATATGTTAAACCATCCCTGAATCCCAGGGATGAAGCCTACTCGGTCATGGTGGATGATTTCTCTGATGTATTCTTGGATTTGCTTTGCCAGTATTTTGTTGAGTGTTTTTGCATCAAGCTTCATGAGGACTATCTGTCTGTAGTTCTCTTTCTTAGTTGTGTCTTTGTGTGACTTTTGTATCAATGTGATTGTAGCCTCATAAATAGAGTTTGGTAATGAACCTTCTGCTTTTATTGTGTGGAACAATTTGAGGAGTATTGGTATTAGCTCTTCCTTGAATTTCTGGTAGAATTGAGCACTGAAGCCATCTGGCCCTGGGCTTTTTTTAGTTGGAAGGCTTTTGATGACTGCTTCTGTTTCGTTAGGGGTTATACATCTATTTGTTTGCCTATTCTTTATTTAATTTTGGTAAGTGGTAGTTCTCTGGAAATTTGAATTTTCCAATTTTGTGGAGTACAGGTTTTCAAAGTATGACTTGAAAATTGTCTGTTGTTATGTCTCCCTTTTCACTTCTGATTTTGTTAATTTGCATGTTCTCTCTCTGCTCTTTGGTTAGTTTGGATAAAGGTTGGTCTATCCTGTTAATTTTCTTGAAAAAAACCTACTGTTGTTGCATTGATTTTTTTGTATTGTTTTCCTGGTTTCTACATTATTGATTACAGCCCTCAAATTGATTATTTGCTGGTGTCTATTCCTCCAAGGTGAGTTTGCTTCTTTTTGTTCTAAGGCTTTCAGTTGTGCTGTTAATTCTCTAATGTGATTATTCTCAGTTTCCTTCATATGGGCATTTAGTGCAATGAACTTCCCTCATAGCACTGCTTTCAAGATATCCCAGAAGTTTGTGTATGTTGTGTCCACATTCTCATTGAATTTTAAGGAGTCCTTAATTTCTTTTTTTTTTATTTCTTTTTTGACCCAGGTATGGTACAATTATGCATTGTTCTGTTTTCATGTGTTTGTAGGATTTCTTGTATTTGTGTTGTTGTTGAATTCTAACTTTAAAGCATGGTGGTCTGATAAAATATAGGGGATTATTCCAATTATTTTTTGTATCTGTTGAGGTTTGTAATATCATTTAGTATGTGGTTGATTTTAGAGAATGTTCCATGTGGAGCAGAAAAGAAGGTATATTCTTTTGTGTTTGAATGGACTGTTCTATAGATGTCTGCTAAACCCAATTGAGACTTAACTTCTGTTAGTTCTTTTGTTTCTTTGTTGAGTTTCTGACTGGTGGTCCTGTCTAGTGGTGAGAGTGGGGTGTTGATGTCTTCAACTATAAGTGTGTGAAGCTTTATTTGAGCTGTGAGTTTTAGTAGTGTTTCTTTTACGAACGTGGGTGCCTTTGTATATGGGGCATAGATGTTCAGAATTGAGACTTTGTTCTGATGGATTTCTCCTTTGATGAATACGAAATGACCGTCTTCATCTCTTTTGATTGATTTTGCTTTGAAGTCTAAGTTGTTAGATATTAGGATAGTCACACTTGCTTGCATCTTGGGTCAATTTGATTGGAAGATCTCCCAGCCCTTTACCTGGAGGTAATTAGTCTGCCTTTGACGCTTAGATGTGTTTCTTGTATGCAGCAGAATTATGGATTCTGTCTTCGTAGTGAGATACCATTTTTTCTCCTGCCAGTATGTGTATGTGTAGTTAGAGATATGAGAAAATCAAACCCTAAAATGGAATTATCCTAATAGGGCAACAATGGAATCAATAGATACCTTAGGCTAACAAATAAATAGAAATTGGAAAAATATTTTGTTTTTATTTTAGAGTTGATGGACATAAGATCTTATAGACCCCAAAATATTACAGGCTATTGAAAATGTTTTTTTGTTGCTCTCCATTACATGATGGTAATGTCCTATTACTGAAAACACACACACACACACACACACACACACACACACACACACACACACACATGCCGTAGAACATGGAGATTTCAAGCTGGTACTGACATGAAACCATTTTATAATTTATCCTCTTATTTTACTTGCATTGTACATTCCAAACCCAGTTCCCACTCCCCCTTACCTTCTCCTAAGCTCCCCCATCTATTCCTCCCCATGAATAAGGACTCCCATGAAGAATTACCAAAGTCTGCTTCATTAAATTGTGACAGCATCAAGCCCCTCTGCCATGCATTAAGGCAGAGCATGGCATCCTATCATAAGGAATGGGCTCTAACTATTTAGTTCATGAATCAGAGTTAGATTGTGGTTCTACCACAGACAGTCAAAGCTTCACAACTCTCTCCCACAAATGAAGGAACTAGTTAAGTCCCATGGGGTCTCCACTTCTCTCAGTCTAGAATTCATGAGTTTCTGTAAGCTTGATTCTGCTGTCTCTGTATATTTCTCCATATGATCTTAACCTCCCTTGTTCATATATTTCCTTCTCCCTCTACTAATGGATTTATAGAGCTCAGTCTGGTGCTTGGTTGTAGATATCTGCATCTGGTTTCATTAATTGTTAGAAGAAGGCTCTATGATGTTAGGTGGGGTATTCACCAATCTAATTACGGGGATAGGCTAGTTCAGACACACTTTCCACTATTACTAGGAGTCTTAGCTGGGGTCATCCTTGTAGACTTGGAAATTACCCAAGCACCAGATTGCTTCCTAACCCCATAGTGGTTCTCTCTATTAAGGTATCTCTTTCATTACTCTTCCACTTTGTCCCTCCCCATTTACCATCTTGTTCCCTCGTGTTGTCACTTGACCTCCCCTCCCCTTTAGTGCCCTCTCATGCCCAGTTTACCCAGGAGATCTCATCTAATTTCTCTTCACAGAGCAATTCATGTGTCCCTCTGAGGGTCCTTCTTGCTACCTAGATTCTCTGAGGCTGTGGATTATTGTAGTTGGAGGTTTCTGTCCCACAAGGTCCCATAGCCATTTAGCAACAAATAAACACATAAAGATTTATATTAACTTGCACACTTTTGACCAGTGGCTAGGGATTCTTATTTACTAGCTCCATCTTAATTATTAATCCATTTCTTATAATCTACGTATTTCCATGTAGTTTTATCTTACCAAAAAAAGAGTCCAGATCTATTACTCCTTCCTTTTCAACATGGCATCTCTTCCAGCCTCTCTCTTTCCTCTACCAAGCATTTTCCTTTTCTAGAAGCCCTGCCTATACTTCCTGCCTGGCCAATCAGTGCTTTATTGATTGACCAATAAGAGAACCATTTATACGGGAGATTTCCCCTCATCAGATTGTAGTATGGATTATCCTTTGCTTTATATCAAATATCATGTATGAGTCTGGGTTAGCTCACTCAGGATGGGTTTTTCCTAGTTCTATCCATTCACCTCAAAATTTCATGATGTCATTGTTTCTTATAGCAATACTCCATTAGATTTCCCATGCTCTTGGATATGGAGGATCAACATAGTAAATATGTTAATCTTACCAAAAACTACAAATTCAATGTAATCCCCATTAAAATCCCAAAAGAATTCTTCCAAGATGTCAAAAGAACAATACTCAACTTCATATATACATATAAAAAAGAAAAAACCCAGAATAGATAAAAAACAATCCCATACAATAAAGGAACTTTGAGAGGCATCACCATTCCTGACTTCAATTTCTACTATTGATATATAGTAATAAAAACAGGTGGTATTAGTATAAAAACAGACTTGTAGATCAATGGAATTAAAATTGAAGACCTTGACATTAACCCACACAATTATGAACAGGTATGAACACCTGTTTGTCTGTTTTTTTTTTTCAAAGAAGAGACAATGGTACAATGGGAAAAAGCATCTTTAAGAAATGGCAGTGGCATAACTGGATGTCAACATGTAGAATAATGCAAAAGGATCCATATCTATCATCACACACAAAAGTCAAGTATAAGTGCATCAAAGACCTCTACATAAATCTAGTTACACTGAAGCTGATAGAAGAGAAAGTAGAGATAGCGTTGAACCCACTGTCACAGGAGACTACTCCATAAATATAACACCAGTAGCACAGACACTGAGAGTAACAATGAATAAATGGGAGCTTCTAAAGCTGAAAAGCTTCTACAAGACAAAGGACGTGGTAAATAAGACAAAATGACAACCTACAGAATGGAAAAAGACCTACACCAACCCCACCTCTGACAGAGGGCTGATCTGAAAAATATATAAAGAACTCAAGAAACAAGACATCAAAATACAAAATAATACAATTGAAAAATGGGGTACAGAGTTAAACAGAAAATCCATACTAGAAGAATTTCAAATAGCCAAAAGACATATAAGGAATTGTTGAACATCCTTAATCATCGGGGAAATACATATCAAAATGACTCAGAGACACCATCTTACACTTGCCAGAATGACTAAGCTCAAATATACTGAGGAAAGTTCATGTTGGATAGGATGTGGTGTCAGGGGAACATTCCTTTACTGCTGGTGGGAGTGAAAACTTGTACAGCTACTTTGGAAATCAGCATGGTAGATTCTCAGAATATTGGGAATCAATCTACCTCAAGATCCCGTGATACCAATCTGGGGCACATATCCAAAGGATGCTCAATCATACCATAAGGACAATTATTCAATTATGTTCTTAATAGCATTATTTGTAACAGCCAAAACCTGGAAACAACCTAGATGCCCTTCAAGCAAAGAATGAATAAAGAAAATTGTCACGGAAGCTTTAGCTACAAGGTAGCTGTCTATTGCTTGAATGTCCATACACTACCAAAGTAGTAATCAATAATAATAGTGCAAGGCACAATAGTGATTAGCATGGCAATACACGCCCAGTAATGCAATAGTGACACAAACACAGTGGCAGTAAACAATTTTGGAATAGATTTGTCTTGCCCCAAAACATAAAAGTCATAGAATTCACTGTCAATGGGACTAAAACTTCCTCTATGTAGATAAATTATGTGTTAGGAAAGCGCAAAATGGTCTTTAACTAAATGTGCAAACTATTAAGTAAAATATCAATAACTTCTGGTGATATTGACAGGTTAATGAAACTCTCAACCTTCACTATAGAAGCTAAAGTTTGTAAATAGTGATTATCAGAAAGATCTGAAGCTGTCCAAATGAAGAGAATAAGAAATTTTGGGATGCTCTGACATGTCCTCCTCTGAACCTCAAGGATCATTGTAAAACAAGGAAGAGAAACAATCTAAAAACTGGATTGGCTGGATGACTGCAAAAAATAAATAGTGTCTTCTGAACACAACAAGGCTGCTCCAGATATTCAATCATGGAAATTATGGCAACATACAAAAGAGATGGGATAGACCTGCCAGAACAAATCCTACCACAGAGAGGGGTTTGAGCGTGAAGTAATTCATAAAGGAGAATCAAATTACTAGTGGTAGCTTCTGGGAGGGGAAAGGAAGCAAATGAGAGTTTTATTTTAAGACTGTAGCTTCTGGGATGTAGAAAGACAGATCAGCAATTAGAAGCACCAGTTTTTCCTTCAGCGAACACAGAACAAAATTTAAAGCCACCACAAGGCAGCCCACAAGTGTGTGATGCCTGTTCCAGAATATCCTATTTTCTCTTTTTTTCCTTGACAGGACACATATGGTGCAGTCATGGAAGCAGACAGAGCAGCAATACATATAAAACTGAAATAAAATTAAATTAAAAAAAAACAGTGTATAGCCTGGTAATTTCACCATGGTCCAATGGAAGTGTATACATTCTAATAAATATTTTGGAGGCACAAGATTGATCCTGGTGGGTTAAATCAAAGAACACAAAGTAGGGTAGATAAAGAAAGAGGGTATATCTGGAAGGAGTTAAGAAAAAAGAAGTCACTCATAATCAAAAATTATATATGAAATTTTTAAAGAAATAAAATATTTTTCAACTGAGTTAGAGATGAAAAACACTAAATGAGTGGTGAAAGAAATAGGCACAGAGCAAATTTAAAGCCATGACATTGATATAGGTGGAAATCAGACATATTTGATAAAAAAAAAAGTATAAGTGGCTCAGATAACAAATGAATGGAAAGAAATATTTCTAGATGATTTCAAAAGAATTTTAGGGTATTAATATTAATAGAAGAAAAGTCAATACATTGAAATTAGTATAAAATATCAAGCATAAGGATTAGCTACCAGTAAATTTGTTTTCTAATATCTTATGTTTTGTTTTTATTCATGTTGCACAAGCTGCATGCACTCTGGGAGAGATGTGGATTGCCTATAAATCAGCATAGCTAAAACTTTGAATTTTTTTCTGTATGTGATTTGTAGAACCATTCCTTAATTCTTAACTGTAAAGTTGACATGGTGACCTCTGTCAAAATATCCATATGTTTCACATGCCTCAGAGTGTTCATAGCTGTGACGAATGAAAATGCTTGAGCTAATACACTTTTTAATTTTCTTACCACATCCATTCCATGAAAAAAAGAAACAGGAAATAAACAAACAAATAACTCAACAAATTGAGAAAGATGAAATAATATGCAAGACAGCTAAACTTAAAACAGCAGGCCACAGATATTTAATACTTGCATGATAGGAATGGATTTCATATGAAGTGGTCAGTACTGGCAGATGCCCTCCATCTTCCATGGTTGTATATCGAATGAAATGTGTAGAACAGAAATGATTTCAGAAATATTTTAAACAGCTGTCATAAAATTAATATTAAAAGTTAATATTAATATTAAAAGTTAATATAAAATTAATATTAAAATAGGATTGATAAATGGCCTCTTTTACTTCTTATTTATAAAATCCCTGAATATGATCCTCAACATTGTATATAAATAAGTGCAGTGGCATGTGCTGGTAATAACAATGTAATAGGGAGGCAGAGGCAGAAGTAACAGAACTCAAGGCTAACCTCAGGGAAGAATTTGAATAGGTGTCTATAGCTGGATGCTTTTTTGTGTTCCACCCAGTCCCACAGTCACTTATGAAATAATCACCAAAAAGCTTAATATTAACCATAATTGTTTGGCCAGTGGTGAATCCATTTCTTGTGAAGACTTTTAAGGTAGGAAGACACACCTCTATTCTGAGTCTTGATGCAGGAAGACACCCCTTTAATTTGTGACACTCATTCTACTGGAAAACTATGTAAGTTCATTGAAGAAAGAAGATTTTGTTCCTTGTCTGCTTGTCCTCAACAAGGTAACACATCCATTCTTTCACTGGCAATGAAGCCTACTCCTTATGTATTCTATAATACAAAGAATGGTGGTGACACCAGTGGGACTGGGTAACTACTAAATCCTTGAACTTTCCAGTCACAACTAACTATTGTTGGATTTGTTGAATTGCAAGCTGTAATTTCAATACATTCCATATACATACATACATACATACATACATACATACATACATACATACATACACACACACACACATATATGTATGGGAGAGAGAGAGAGAGAGAGAGAGAGAGAGAGAGAGAGAGAGAGAGAGAGAGAGAGAGAATGAGAGACTCATTTCATAAGATCTGTGACTCTAGAAAAAACAGACTAATACAGATTCCAGTACCAAAATTAGTTCTAGGATAAATTTTAGTTCCTGAAGCCTCTCCATTCATGCTGTCTCCTAGGATCTCAGAGAGTAATGAAAGCATGTAATATGAACTATATTACCAACTTAAAGAGATAAATACATTTTATTATCTTGCTATCTTGCTTCATCAATTGAGAATGACAATGGATCTGGTGACCCTGTAATTGAAACTTTCAACAGTTTGGGAAAAATAATTAAAGTGATGTTTGGATTAGGTTGATATTAGCATCTCTGGTTAAAGTGATGAGTGAGCTCTGTGATAAAACTAACTTCAGAATAAGGTGGACAACAAAGTTCTGAGTGATAAAATTGACCATCTCCAGAACTGCACAAACAGCCTACATTTTTCTGTGTGCCCAGAAAGAAAATAATCTTTCCAGCAGCTACAGAGTTTGAGTTGTGGAATATCATACCGAAGCTCTCATTATATTATTGGTTGAATTACAGAAAAATTCAAGTACCAGCATTAGTGGTTATAGTAAGAGCATTTGTTGGTAAAGAATGGGATTCTATAACTTGGGATGTGCATGTGTTGGAGGAGCCTATTGAAGCTGAGAAACAGAACCCTTAAATTCTCAAGGGTTTATTTCACCTGAGAAGGTAGTATCCTCAGCCTCACCCTTTGGAATGGTGTCCTATTCATCTTACGTTAAGAAAATTAATCCTTCATTGTCTCCTAAACCATCTGTGACATACTCTGAAGAAAATGTCAGGTAAGACAATGATGTTGTCCTTCAAGTCCCATCAATAGTTGCCTCTAGACCCGTAACCAGAATCAAGGTAAAATAACCTCCTAGAGGAGAGATATAAAGTGTAGTCAATGAGGAGGTGCATTATACTACTAAAGAGCTTAATGAGTTTGAGAATTCAGTCAAGCAGAAATCTGGGGAGTATGTACAGAAATGAATTTTAAGGATGTGGGAAAATGGTGGGAGGAACATAAATGTGGATCAGGCTGATTTTATTGATATGGGCCATCTTAGTGGATTTCTATGTTTTATATGAAAGCTCACACAATTTTTTTCATTCATAAATTTTCATATATATTACATACAAAATTCATACAAGATTTTTCTTTGAACACATACATTTTTGATATGTTGTTACCCTTTGAGAATTTTTTTTTACTTTACATGTCGATCCCAGTTCCCTCTCCTTCCCACTCTCCTTTCCTCCCTCCCTCCTTCCCTCCTTTCCTCCTTCCCTCTTACCCTCTCTCCTCCCTCACATGCACCCCGACCACCCTCCCCTCCCATCCCTTCAC
The DNA here is from genome assembly GCA_030556225.1 of Cricetiscus sungorus. Lineage (NCBI taxonomy): Eukaryota > Metazoa > Chordata > Mammalia > Rodentia > Cricetidae > Cricetiscus > Cricetiscus sungorus. Next base: position 16,964,808 of record JANBXA010000097.1, read on the forward strand.
CCCTATTCCACATGTAGGGCTATGCTATCCAGGTGTGGTCATGTAAATCTGTCAAGCCATTTAAAGTAGGGACTAGGACTTCTCTCTTGTCTCTAGGTTAAGGGAGTATCCCTCCATGGGGGATGTATCTGCAAGGTTTTTTTGTGCGCCAGGAATAGATCCTGTTTCTACTGTCTGAGGTCCCCCAGACTGCTCAGTCCTTCTAGCTGAGACACATGTTCAGGGGATCTGAGTCAGTCCCAGGCTAGATTCCAAGCTATCAGCCTGGGGGCCCTCCTTGTTCAGGTCAGCTGTCTTAATGTGTTTCTGCAACCTGGTCTTGTCCTCTCTCTCTGCATCTGGATTCTATCTAGTTGGACTCAGTGTTTAGTTATGGGTGTTTGCCTTTGTTTCCACAGGTACTAGTTGAGGGCTCCATGATGGTGCATAAGTTAGTTGTTGGTCTCACTATCAGGGAATGGCAGTTATGGTGGCCTTTTCATGGTTACTCAAATTGTTAGCTGGAGTCAGTCTTGTAGGTCTCTGGACATTTCTTTAGTTTCAGTTTTCTCTTCAGACCAATAAAGGCACCCTCTTTTATGTGTTCTCTCTCTCTCTCTCCTCTCTCTCTCGCTCTCTCTCTCTCTCTCTCTCTCTCTCTCTCTCTCTCTCTCTCTCTCTCTCTCTCTCTCCTGCCTTCTATTGCTACCCTGACTCAATCTTTCTAGTTGCACGTGCTTTTCTCTCCTCCTCTTCTCTTTTGCAAAAACCTGTTCGAATGGCAAGCTAAAGCATTTATCCAAAGATGGCCAATTGAAAGGGAGTTGGAAATGCCTAGTATCCATTGGATTAGTATTGCTAGAAAGACTTTATGACTCATAGAAAATGCAATGCTAGAGTGGTACACTCTGTAAAATTTAATCCTCCAAAAATGGAAAGGCCCAGAAAACATACCCTTCACTAATCCTAAAAGATGCAAAATGGTGAGAGGGGCACCAGCACATTTGAAGAGTTTTGCTGTCAAACATTTTTTGTGTCAGACCTTAGGGTTGAAAATTCTGCTGCTCAATTGTATGTATAAAATGAAATGAGTCTAATTGGAACTGGAGGTAGAATGGATCAAATGGCAGTATTGACTTGCCAAAGGCAATGTTATCATAATGGGAAGAATAGACAGAAATAATTTTCATAATGACCTAATACATAATAGTCAGCACAGGCAAGGTGAATTTTATAGTGGCATGACTCGTATGCACCTTTGCTACTATTCAATAATGGAGTTTCCAATCATAAGACAGATAGGAAACCTACTGCACTTTTGCTTGATCTATATAATCAGAAAAATTATCAAACAAATAAAAGAAAGGCTACATTGTATCATGGCAATAGGCAATCTTAGCCAGTATATCATTTTTCCAGACTAGTTCCAGTTTTCAGACTGTTAACCACTTGAATGAAGAGGTGGCAAGCTTCCCCTGAGGTTGTCCTGGCATAGCCATATATCATAGGAATTGGTAAAATCATAAAGTTAGCAGAATCTCTGGACAAAAATCCATCAAACCTGAGTCAAATAGTTATCACAATGACATATTTCCCTTTTGGTTTAGAATTCCCCGTGTCACACAGAGAAGCTTTAAATATTTGTGCAACATGGAGCTATTGAATTGATGGGAAATGCCTTATGAATCAGCTGTGCTTTCTCCAGGAGAACTTCTTCTAAGTTTCCCCAGGGAAGTCCTGAGCACACTACTTCTCCCAAATTTAGGGGTATACTTAAAGGTCTTCCTTACACCCTGGAGGTTGTGACACACATAAAAAGGCCAGAGATATCTTATGAGACTCTGAGATATTCTTGTAACATATGGCCCCGTACTTACTCAGGACCAAGATGATCACAATAATGTTAAATTGTTTAACAAGATTCAGCAGATGAGACATTTTAACAGTGGATCAGATTACAAGTCTCTTCCTACTATATGTTCATGCAGTTACATGGCAGAGAACATTGAGGGCCACATATGGTATACCCCTCAAAGTAAACATATAGCAACAGATTTATATTAGTGGGCAAAAACTCTTGTATGAAAAATTACAAAACTTTTCTTAGAAAAGTTAGCAGGAGCAGAGTCACTATGGTGTCATAAGATGGAGGAACAAAAGGATGCCAGTATTAGACTTAGAAGTGAATTCTATAAATATATAAAATGTAAACATTTTATTGTTCTAAAAACTGAATAATAATTGCAGCAGCTGTGGCCTGAGGATTTTTGGGGGCCTATTGCCTATTTGCACTCTGAAGAGTAACACTTAATATAATACACTGCATGGGACTTGGCAATCTGATTGTTCTGGCTTGAATGTTTTCTTTGTCTTTGTTGCATTTGAAACTGCAAGCACTGCTTGATATTGAGCTATAATTTACTATTTATGCTTATTTTGACAAAATATATCTTTAGATTCTTAGAAGTTAGGTTATGAGGTCGGTGAAGAAAAATCATTGTAAAAATAACTCTGTTCTCACAGAGTTAATAAATTATGACTAATATTATGACCCCATATATCCAAGAGGAAGTTAAACACATGCCCAAGAACAGAAATGATATTATCTGTATTTTTGGAACATCATTATTCTATTCCTGTTTATTGAGTTCTGTATAAAGAAGCAACCTGGCTCCCAGTCAGTCAAGACTACAAGGTTCTCCTGACCACGGTGTTTGATTCAATACTTCCTTACCTACCCTTTGCCTCCTCTCTGGAACCTGTCAAATGATTGGGTAGGCCCCCAGGCTAACATCTAAAAGTTTTATGGTTATCTTTTCCTCAGTTCTTCTCCAGAGGGTTGTACAGCCTTTTATAAGGGTAATTGTACATTGGGGGAAAGGAAACAATTGGACTTTCTGGAGCCTATCAGATACTGTTTCTGAATTGATGCTGATTACAGGATATCCTAAGAAACACTGTGGTCCTTTGGTTAAAGTGAGGGCTTATGGATTCCAGGTGATTAATGTAGTCCTGGATGATATCAGACTCACAGTAGGTCTATGAGGCCCCTGAACTAATCCTGTGGTTATTTCCCATGTTGCAGAATGTATAATTGGGATAGATATACTTAGAGGTTGGGAGAATTCTCACATTAGTTCCATGACCTGTAGATTGAGGGAGATTATGATTGGAAAGGCTCAATGGCAGCATTTAGAGTTGCCTTCACTTAAAAAAATAAGTAGCAAATTGAAAATATTATCACAATTCTGGAGATATTCCAGAAACTAGTGCCACCATCATGGACTTGAAAGATGCCAGGATAGTAATTCCCAACACGGATCCTTTTAATTCTATCTGGCCAATGCAGAAGACAGAAGGATTGTGGAGAATGACAGTTGACAATCAAAATCTCACTCTGGTAGTAACTCTGAATGCAGTGTCCTTACTTGAGCAAATTGACATATTTCTTGTTACATGGTATGCATATTTTGATCTCACAAATGTCTCTGTACCTGTCCATAAAGACCACCAGAAGTTATTTGCTTTCAGTTGGCAAAGCCAGCAGTATACATTTACAGGTTTACCTCAAGGATATATTAACTATCTTGTCCTTTGTCATGCCTTTGTTAGAAGGGCTCCTGATCATCCTTCCTTTCCAAAAATATCACATTGGTGCAACATATTAATGACAATATGATGATTACACCTAGGTAAACGGTGGTGCCAATCATTTTGAACTCATTGGAAACAAATACATATATCAAAGGATGGGATACTTAGCACTAGAGGATATTAAGCCTAAACAAGGCCCTTTTCTGTAACCAGTGGTGGGACTAAGACCACAACCCAGTCAACAAATCTATGACCTATAACATGTTGTGCCTGCTAGATGTTCTGTGGCAATGGTGGCTTAGAATTTATAGGAATGGCCAACCAATGACTGGTCTAAATTGAAGCCCACACCAGAAGAGTGAGCCTGTGCTCAAGACAGCCTAGATGGCCATGACCTAGAAACCAGGTAGCTCTCAGACCTAAGGAAGAACCAAACACTACTGACAAAAAGTCAATGAAATGATTCCTAATAATATTCTCCTATACTCATAGGATCAGTGCCTAGCCCAAATATAACCAGAGGCTTCCTCCAGAAGTAGATGGGATCAGATACAGATACCCACAACCAAACATTAAGTGGTGTTCAGAGAAGCCTGCAGAAGAAGGGGAAAGGGGGGCATTGTAGGAGGCAGAGGAATCCAGGACATTAGGAGAACATGGCCCACAGGACCAACTAAAATGTGTTTATAGAAGCTCCCAGAAATTGAAGCAGCCACCACAAAACCTGAAAAAACATACTCAAGGACCTCTGTAGATGTGGAATTTTAGCTTGAGGTTTTTGTTGAACTCCCAACAACAGGAATGGGAGTGTCTCTGACTTCTTCACCTGTTTGTGGAAACTTTTCCTTCCTACCAGGTTGTTTCTTCCAGCCTTAATATGAGGTTTTATGTTCAGTATTATTGTGTCTTGTTATGTGATGTTAGGTTGGTATCCCTGAGAGACCTGCTCTTTTCTGAAGGGAAATGCAGGAACAGTGGATCTGGGAAAAGGTGATATTGGGGTCTGGGAAGTAGCAGAAGGGAGAAGCTGCAATTAGTATGCATTGTATGAGAGAAGAATAATTTTTTAAAACAGATTTAATTTTAATGTAGTCAAAATCAGCATGAAAATAACACAAATGGCAGCTCATACTGACAAAGATGTGGCAGAAAGAAATACATCCATTCCTGTTAAATGTGAAAATTAATAAAAACATAATAAAAAAAGTGTGGTGATTACCCAAGAAGCTGAATATAGTTCTCCCTCAAGGTCTTCCCTCACCACTCTTGAGAACACATCCAAAGGACACTCCATCAGACTGCAATGACATGTGCACCACCATGTTCAATTCTATTGTGTTCATAATAGTCAAAACACAGAAGCAGCCTAGATGCATCCATCATGGATGGATGGACAAAGAAAATATGAAACATTTATAAATGGAATGTGACTCAGATGTTTAAACCAACAAAGTGATAAAATTCACAGATAAATGGAAGGAGCTTTCAAAAATCTTGTGTGACATGACTCAGAAGAAAAGCCAAATGTGGTATGCATCAGCTTAGTGTAGATTTTAGATTTTAAACCTTTGAAAGGCATCATGTAGTTAAAGAAATATGTACAACCACAGAGACAAGCTATAAAGCATCTCCCAAAGATAGAGAAATAGAATATAGTTATGGGGAAATATTTGGGGAGACTGGAAAAAGAAAATCCAAAGGACAGATGAGGAAATACTGGGATAAAAATAGAATGGGAAGAGGGGCAGCAAAAACTGAGGGCGACTGTGGGGATTGTATGTAAAACTAATAAGACAGAAGTTTCTTAAAATACATACAAATATGAAAACAATGTCAAAGGAATTACCAGTAAGAGGGAAGACAAAGCCCAAACTAGACAAATCTTGCCCCCAAATGAAAGTGTTAGTGCCAAGAATTGGTTACATATATTTGAGTTTGAGGCCAATAGAAACTCTCTCAATAAACAATTCAGAATACTGTCGATTATTGCACTCTGCAAACTAATTGTAAAGCTCTACTGCTGATTATAACCTCTACATATCTCACTGAATACAGAGAAGGCAAGGTGGTTCCTACCTAGAGTCTTCAACCGTACTGACTAATGTTCATGTTGCTGGAAGATACTCTGTTCACTAACACAGGAGAAATGAAAATACAAACCCAATTACAAACCATCTATAGTGGTGAGCTCCCTGTATGATATGCCTGTGTAATATTAGCACAATTCTTGTTGAAATAATTATCTTAATATTTGCTATGAAGATATTCCATGACCAACACAACTTATAAAAGAAAGTGTTTAACTGTAGAATTTAACATTTTGAGGTTTATAGATTCAAAATGGAGTCCATTATCATTATGTTGACCAGCATGGCCTTAGGAAGGCAGGTAACATACTGGAACAGTACCTAAGAGATACATCCTCTTCCATGGGCAGTGAGACACTGAGCAAGGCGAAGGCTTTTAAAACCACAGACCCCAGTACCAGTGACACAACTCCTCCAAAAATACTTCACATCCATCAAGGCCATACCAACTCCAACTAGACCATGCCTCCTATTCCTCTGAAACCAGTTCATAAATATGAGACAAAGCAGTTAGATATATGAGACTATGGGAGCCATTATTATTAAAATAAACTAATGGTAACTGAACACTGTCTTATCAAATTTAAGTCTCATTTCATGACATGGAACACATGCCTGACACTACTTGGGTAGTTAAGATCTAACACTAAATGTGACATGGTCATAGAAGAAAACCCAATACTATTGTTTTGCTAAATGAAAATAGCAATCAATAACTCCTAAAAACACAGTGCTTTACCCATAGACCAATGTTCCAGCCATCATCACAAAAGTTTCCTCCTGCAGTTAGATGACAACAAATATAATTACAAGTGGACAATGTTCGGAGAGGGAAAAATCTTATAACTAAGACATAAATGGGACATAGTCACCAGTCCCTTCCTATTAGGGATTTGGGAAGTATACAGAGGAGGAATTAGGACTGAGGCACATATGAATCAAGAAGACTGTGGCAGCATGCATGGTTCCTGCACAGATGGGCTCTCAGAATTGTGAGTAGAGGTGTATAAGATCACTCATCAATAACACAGAAGTTATCCAGGTTTTGTAACTGCTCATACAGAAAAAAAATATTTTTTCAAATGGACTTTCACTTGGTATGCAAACCACACTTCTGGGCAGGTTCCATGGCTAGTAGTAGATGACCAAAACAGCAAAAACCCTGGTAAATTTAAAGATTTGTCAGAAAAGCATTTCTTTGAGCATTTCCCACTTACTGAACTTTTGTTTGTATATAATGCTTCCTGATTTTTATGAGTTATGTGTGTATACAAGCATGTGTTTGCCAATTTATCACAGTTACTCTAATATCCAAGCCCCATAAACACATGACAGAAATTACAATTACAGACCAAATTCCCTTATGAACATAGATGCAAAAATGCTTGCAACCTGAATATAAGAGCCTTCAAAAATATCATACATCATGATCAAGTAGACTTCATCCCAGTGATGCAGGGATGGTTCAATATATAAAAATCAAATGTAATCCACCATATAATCAACCTGAAATAAATACCACATGGCATAACATTACATTTAGAAAAGGCTCCCAAAAATAACTAACAAACATTTATTATAAAACTCATAGAAAGAACAGGGATACAGGGGATATACCTAAACATAATGAAGGTCATGTATAGCAAGCCTATAACCGACTTCAAATTAAATGGAGAGAAACACAAAGTAATTCCAATAAAATCAATAATAAAATGAAGTTGTTTACTCTCTCCATGTCTGTTCAGTATAGTACTCAAGATTTTAGGTGGAGCAATGAAACAACTGAAGAAAATTAAAGAATTAAAATCAGAAAGAAAAAAGTCAAAAATCATTTTTTTGCAGATGATATGATTATATACACAAATGACTCTTAAAAATCCACCAAGAAACTCCTATAGCTGATAAACACTTTCATAAAAGTGGCAGAACATAGGATCAACAAAAATAAATGGACATATAGATGATTAGGTAGATAGTAGAAAGACAGACAGACAGACAGCCTTCTATATACAAATGGCAAATGAACAGAGATAGAAATCAGGGAAACAATGTATTTCATAATCACCTCAAATAAAATATCTTGTTGAAAACCTAACCAAGGAAGGGAAAAATGTGTATGATAACAATTTCCCAACTTTGAAGATAATAATTGAATCATATCAGGAAATGAAGAGACCTTCCATGCCCATGGATCAGTAGAATAATGTAGTAAAAATGACCTCCATATCAAAAGCCATCTATAGCTTCAAAAAATTCCCATTAAACACAACTTTTCACAAATCTTGAAATGACAACTCAGAACTACATATGAGTAAAACAGGGTAAGTAAAAAAATCTTGATCATAAAAATAGCTGCTGGATGTTCCCCCATTCCTAATTTCATGTTGTACTACACAACTACAGTAGTAAATATGGCATAAAAACTGAAAAATGATCAATGGAATTAAAATCTGAGACATAAATCCATACATATAGACATGTGATTATTAAAAAGAAGTAAAAAATACTCAAATAATCATAGCATCTGGAATCAATGATTCTGGTCAACCTTTATGTCTTCATGGAGAAGAAGGCAAATATATTATCATTCATTACCCTGTATAAAACTCAATTCCAAGTTGATCAAAGACCTCAACCCAAAGCCATGTACACAGAAACTGATAGAAGGGAAAGTAGTAAATATCCTTGAATAACTTGGACTGGGCATGATCTTCTGAATAGAAGATCATTAATAGTTCAGTGACTAAGATTAACATTAAATAATTAAGACCTCATGAAAATAAAAAGTTTCCATAAGGCAAAGAACAAGGTCAGCCAGACAAAGCAATGGCCTACAAATTGGAAAAATTTTTCAACAACACCATATCTGAGAATGGTAGAATACCAAGAATATATAAATAACACAAGAAATTGAAGTTCAAAAAAAAAACCCAAAAAATCCAATTATAAAATGGGGTGGAATGTAAACAGAGACTTCTCAATACAGAAATCTCAAATTGACAAACAAATAAATGTTCAATATTCTTAGCCATCATGAAAATACAAATAAAAACTACATTGAGATTCCATACTATACCATATACTATGCTTAGCTTCAATAACACAAGTCACAGCTCATGCTGGCAAGAATGTGGAACAAGAGGAAAACTCCTCAAATTGCTGTTGAGAGGGCAAACTCACACAATCACTATGAAAATTAATAGCTAGTTCCCCCAGATAATTGGGAACTGATCTATCTCAAGACCCAGATGTGCCACTCTTGAGTATCAACACAAAGGATACTCCACCCTACCACAAGGACATTTGCCAATATATGTTCATTGTGGCTTAATTCACAATATCCAGAAAATGGAAAAAACCTAGATGTCTCCCAACCAAAGAACAGATAAAGAACCTGTAGTTATTTACACAATGAGTATTAACTTGGGGATAGAGAAATGCCATAATGGTTAAGAGCACTGGTTCCTCTTCCAGAGGACATGGATTCAATTTCTAGTACCACATTCTGGTTCCAAGCCATCTGTAATGCTAGGGGATTACAACAACCCCTTCTGGTTTAAAGTCCACTATACAGACATGCATCTATGCACTAAAATAATAAAGTTTAAAAGATGCAGCTGGAAAGATGAGTCATCAGTTAAAGGGTAGGTTCACAACCAAAATTATAAGAGTGTTACTCAGGTGCTACCAAAAAAAAAAAAAATCAATGTTCAATGGTGGTGGCACATGCCTTTAATACCAATACTTGGGAGGAAAAAGCAGGCAGATCTCTCAGTTTGAGGCCACTTTGGTCTAAATAGTAAATTCTAGGCAGCCATGGCTACACAGAGCAATTCTGTCTGGAAAATACAAACAAAGAAGAAAAAATAAAGGAAATGATAACTTGCTTCATGAAATTAACAGGCAAGTGGGTTGAACTAGAAAATATCATCTTAATTGAGGTAATTCAGGTCAAGAAAGCGTGTATTCACTTATAAGTGGATATTAGTCATAAAGAAAATGTCAATATAATCAATAGATCCAGAGAAGTTTGGTAAAATGGAGGGATTTAGGGGGATACAGGGATTTTTCTAGGAGGGAGAAATAAATTTTATGGGTAGACTAGGGGATGTGTGGGAAAATCAGTTTAGAAGGAGATGGGGTGGAGGTAGAGAATATTAGGAAAGAAAGCTAGAATTGGGGAGATTTGGTGGGTAGTGTGGATACGTAGTGCAGTGAACACTTCATGTAATCTTTGAAGGTGAGCCTAGTGAAGACTTCTAGTAATAAGGGATACTGAGTCTCAACTGGCCATCTCTTGTAGCCAGATGAGGCTTACAGTGGTGGGACGGGGCTATTGTTTTATAAATTAGTTGTTGTCAAAGAGCATCCCATTAAAACCCTCCCCCCAAATCCAAGCTGATGCTAAAGTAAAGGGGTGTATTTGACAGTGGGGTATCATTGCCAATGACAACAACACACAACTTATTGAACATAGAGAAGCCAAGTTTGTGCTTACATGGAGCCTTCCCACCTATGTTGCAGTCTCTTTGGTATGGGAAGGTATTCTGCAGGCTACCCATAAAGATATGTGGACCTTAACTCAGCTTTAAAACCTTTTACATATAATCTGTTATCCCTGCAAAATATGCTAAGGCGATGTTGGCACTGTTACTGTGAGAGTAACCAAGCAATGTGTTATTTGACTTAAGACTCACTGAGAAGAAACCCAGACAGGACACTGATTGTGTAACCAAGAACCAGAGTCTATATAGCCAAGAGGCCTAGGGAAAACCAAAGATATTGGTCAAAAACATCAATATGATGAATCCTAATGGTAGTCTGATATACTTATAGATCGGTGCCTTATCTAATCATCATTAGACAGGCTTCCTCAAGCAGTAGATGGGAACAGATGCAAAGACCCACAGTTAGACATTATGTGGAGAAAGAGTCTAAATTAAAGGTCTCCATCAAATCCCTCCCTTCAGATCTCAGGGACCCTGTGAAAGAGGAGGCAGAAACAAAGGCTTTGGAGTCAACAAATCTAGGACCATCTGAGTTCACAGAGACTAAAGCAGAAAGCACAGGGCCTAGATGACCTGAATTAGGTCCTCAGCATACATATTATAGTTACCAGCTTAATATTTTTTTTATGGGAATACTAACTATGAGAACAAGTGGGTCTCTGATGCTTATAGCTGATCTTAGGACTCTTTTTCTCCTGTTGGATTGCCTGGTCCAACAGCCATATGATAGTTTTGCTTCACTTTATACATCTAAATTTCTTATGTTTGGTTGCTGTCTGTTAGATCCTGATCTTTTCTAGTGAGAAACAGAAGGAGAGTGGATCTGGAGTGGGGAAGAACTGTGTACAAACTGGGAATATAGTAAAGAGAAACTATAATCAGGATGTATTTTATGAAAGAAAGAATAAATTTTCTCTCTCTTTAGAAGAATGATTTATTTACTTTTATTTTATGTGTATTGATGTATGTCTGTGTGAGTGTGTTGGATCCTCTGTAACTGGAGTTACAAACAGTGAACAACCAGGTGCATGCGAGAAACTGACTGGGTCCTCTAGAAGAGCTGCAATTACTCTTAATGTCTGAGCCATCTCTCCAAACCAAAAAAAAAAAATCAATTTTCAATAAAAGAAGAAATCAATATACTTTAATTTTATGAAGATAGAACAGTAATAACAATCCTTTTGCCAAAATAAATAAATAAAATAAAATGAACCAAAGCTATATCCAGACACAGATGGATTTACAGCAGAATTATACCACATTTTCAAAGAATTACAACTAATAGTCCTTAAATTGTTTTCATGAAATAGAATTAGAATGATAATACCCAAAGTCATTCTGTGAAGCCCATATTATTATAATATCCAAAGCAGGTAAAGACACAACAGGGATAGAAAAATAAATACAGACCAGCATTCTTGATGAACATAAATGTAAAAATTCTCAATGAAATTTTAGCAAACCTCCTGAGCATATTGGGGGGGGGAGTGAGTGGACAGGAAATTAGGAAAAAGATAAGGGGAGGAAAGGGGAACATGTGGGACCAGGAAGATTGAGTCAGGGGACAAATAGACAAGAGGAAAAAAAATAGATACCATAATAGAGGGAGCCATTATAGGTTTGAAGAGAAAACTGACTCTAGAGAAATGTTCAGAGACCTACAAGGATGACCACAACTAACAATCTGAGCAACAGTGGAAAGGCTACCATAAATGTCCTTCCCTCATCTAATAGCTGATGGAAACAGAAGCATATACCCACAGCGAAACATTGAGCTGAACTGGAATCCAGACGCAGAGAGGGAGGAGTGATAAGAAAAGTGGTCAAGACCAGGCTACAGAACCCCACAGAGACAGCTGACCCGAACAAGGGGGAGATCATGGACCCCCAGACTAATAAGCTGGGAAACCACCATTGGACTGACTCAGACCCCCTGAATGTGGGTCTCAGTTAGAAAGCCTGTGCGGGACCTCTGACAGTGGAACCAGGATGTATTCCTGGTGCACGAAAGGACTTTGGAAACACATTCCCCATGGATGGATACTCCCCTAGCCTAGAGGCAGGAGGGAGGACCTAGTCCCTATTCCAAATTACTTGACAGATTTTGATGATCCCTCCTGGAAGGCATCACCCACCCTGTGGAGTGGGGCTGGATGGGAGGGGGGTTGGGGAGCATGAGAAGGAGGGAGAGGGACTGGGATCGATAAGTAAAATAAGAAGAGAAATATATGTATGTATGTGTGTATGTATGTATGTAAAGAAATTCTTGCAAAGCATAAGCAGGTATATATCATGTTCATTTTCCATGACCAAATTGGCTGTGTTCCAGAAGTGCATCACCAGTTCAACATACATAGATCAATAAATAAAATAAATCACATTAATGGAAGTAAAGCCAAAAATTACATAATTTTCTAAGCAGATGAAGAAAACATTGGCAAAATCCAATTTTTTCATTTTAAAAGTCATAAAAGCTGCAAGATATAAACATTTTATTTTCTAATAAGAAACCATTATCAGAATGCTTTGTATGAAGCATGCAGAGCCTCCTCAGGATTGGGGACTGAGTACAGGGAAGTGCATACCAGTGGCCCCACCCAATTGGAATCTGCCAGCTTCCTAGTCCCACCTACACCCATGGAAGGAGCACACCTTTCAGAATCCTTCTTGGAGCCTCCTGAGGACTGGGCACTGCTGCATGCCTGTGGGAGAGCATGCCAAGGCTGAAAAGCCCATTCAGAGTCTGCCAGCATCCTGATCCCACCTGCACCCACAGGAGGAGTCCCACCACCAGCCACTGGAAGAGGAGAGTCATTAGAATATTGGACCTGCTAGCACCCACTGGAAGAGAACCTCGGTCCTGTACCCACCAGGAAGAGGGGGAGACCATACCTGTACACACTGGAAGAAGGGTTTGGTAGACAAAAGTATAAAAACATAGTCAACAATAGAAAAATCAAAATGATGCTACCAGAGTCTAGGAACTCTACACCAGCAAGACCTGAACATCTCAACAAACACACAGTGTGAGGGAATTCTGGAAGTAGAAAAATCTAAGAAAATGATTAGGAATTACAGATGCAAGCATAACCAATTGAATACAAGAGATGGAAGACTCTCAGGCATTAAAGATACACTAAGAGAAACAGATTCATGGATGGAAGAAAATATTTGAAGCCCAACAAATTTCTGAGACAAATACCCAGGAAATATGAGACACTGTGAAAAGAACAAACCTAAGAATAAAAGGTAAAAAGGTATAAAAGAAGGTGACAAAACCCAACTAAAAGGTGCATAAAATATATTCAACAAAATCATAGAAGAAAACTTTACCAACTTGAAGAAAGACAAGCAAATGAAAATATAACAAGCTTATGGAAAAACAAATAGAGTGAACCACAAAAAAAATCCCCTAGCCACACAATAATCAAAAACCAAACATACTGAATAAAGAAAGAACATTAAGAGCAGCAAAGAAAAAAGGCCAAATAACATATGGAGGCAAACCTATCAGAATTACCCCCCAACTTCTGCATGGAAATTGTGAAGGACACAAGGTCCTGGACACCAACATTAAGAGATCATGGATGCCAGCCCAGCCTACTATACCAAGCAAATCTTTCAATCATTATAGATGGAGAAAACAAGATAGTCCATGACAAAACCAGATTTAAGCAATACTCACCCACTAATCCAGCCCTACAGAATGTTCTGGAAGGAAAACACCAACCAATGTCAACTACACCCACAAAAATATAGGCAATAAATAATTCCATTTACCAACAGCCAAAACAAAAATGTGGGGGGGGGGAATCTACACACATTACTACCACAAGCAACAAATCCAAAACAAACAAGAATTAACAATCAATGATCATTAGTATCCCTCAATATTAATGATCTTAACTAGCGAATAAAAAGACACAGTCTAACAGAATGGATATAAAGACAGAATCTATCCTTCTGCTGCCTATAACAAACACACCTCAACCTCAATGACAGACATTACTTCAGAGTTAAGGGTTGGGAAAATATTTTTCAATCAAATGAATTCAAGAAACAAGCGGGGGTAGCAATCCTAATTTCTAACAAATTAGACTCTAAACTAAAATCAGTCAAAAGAAATGAAGAAGGTCATTTCTTATTTGTCATAGAAGAAATCCAGAAAGCCATCAAGATGAAATTTCAATTCTGAAGATTTATGCCCCAAAACCAAAAGCACCCACATTTGTAAAAGAAATATTACTAAAATTCAAATCGTACATAAAACTTCACATACTGGGAGAATTCAACACCCTACTCTCAACACTAGACAGGACAACCAATCAGAAGCTTAACAACGAATCAAAGAACTAACAGAAGTCATGACCCAATTGAGTTTAACAGACATTTATAGAACATTCTATCCAAACACAAAAGAATATACATTCTTCTCAGCACCACATGCAACCTTCTCTAAAATCGACCACATACTCTACCAATATAGCAAACCTCAACAAGGATTAAAAAAAAAATTGGAATAACCTCCTGTATCTTATCAGATAACCATGCTTTAACATTAGAAATCAACACCACAAATTGCAGAAACCTTACAAACTCATGGAAATTGAACAATGTGCAATTGTACCATTTCTGGGATTCCTGGGTCAAGGAAGAAATAAAGACAGAAATTAAAGACTTCTTAGAATCCAATGAGAATGAAGACACAACATACCCAAAGTTATGGAACACTTTGAAAGCAGAACGTACTGACCACATGAAGAAACTGGAGAATAGTCACATAAGAAAATTAACAGCACAACTGAAAGCTCTAGAACAAAAAAGAAGAAAACTCACCCTGAAGGAGTAGATGCCAGGAAATAATCAGTTAGAGGTGTGAAATCAAAAAAGTAGAAACTAGGATAACAATACAAAGAATCAATGAAATAAAGATATGGTTCCTTGAGAAACTCAACAAGTTAGACAAACCTTTATCCAAACTAACCAAATGACAGAGAGAGAACATGCAAATTAACAAAAACATGAATAAATAGGGAGACATAGCAACAGACATTGAGGAAATTTATAGAATCTTCAGGTCATACTTTGAAAACCTATACTCTATATAATTCAAAAATATAAGAGAAGTGGACAATTTTCTGGATAGATATCACTTACCAAAATTAAATCAAGGACAGATAAGCAATTTAAAGAGACATATGACCCTTATTGAAATAGAAACAATCATCAAAGTCTCCCAACCAAAAAAAAAAAAAAAAAAAAACAAAAGCTGAGGGCCAGATGGATTCAGTGAAGAATTCTACCAGGAATTCAAAAAACAGCTAATACCAATGCCTCTTAAAGTGTTCCACACAGTAGAAGTAAAAGGGTCATTGGTAAATTCCTCTTCTGATGCTAAAATTACCTGGGTACCCAAGCCACACAAAGACACAACTAAGAAAGAGAACCACAGGCCAATATCCCACATGAGCATTGATGCACAAATACTCTAATAAAGTACTGACAAATCAAATCCAAGAACACATTAGGAAAATCATCCACCAAGACGAAATAGGTTTCATTCCAGGGATGCAGGGATGGTTCAACATATGAAAATCTATCAGTATAATCCACCATATAAAAAAAAAAAAACTAAAAAAGAAAAGCTTCATGATCATCTCACTAGATGCTGAAAAAGCCTTTGACAAAATTCAACACCCCTTCATGACAAAGGTCTTGGAGAGATCAGGGAAAGCAAGAATATACCTAAAAATAATAAAAGCAAACCAACCACCAACATCAAACTAAATGGAGAAAAACTCAATGTGATTTCTCTAAAATCAGGAACAAGACAAGGCTGCCCATTCTTTCCATATCTCTTTAATATAATACTTGAAGTACAAGCTACAGCAATAAGGCAACAAAAGAAGATCAAAGGGATTCAAATTAGAAAGGAGGAAGGCAAATTTTTACCATTTGCAGATGATATGATAGTTTACATAAGTCACCTGAAAAACTCTACCAGGGAACTCCTACAGCTGATAAACAACCTTCATGGAAGTGGCAGGATACAAGATTAACAAAAAACAAAAACAAAATCAAAACAAACAAACAAATGAACAAAAACAGTAGCCCTACTATATACAGACAATAAAGGAGCTGAGAAAGAAAACAGAGAAACATCACCCTTTACAATAGCCACAAACAACATAAAATGTCTTTGGGTAATGCTAACCAAACAAGAGAAAGACCTATACAATAAGAACTCTGAGCCTTTAAAGAAAGAAATTAAAGAAGATATCAGAAAATGGAAAGCTATCCCTTGCTTTTCGATAGGTAAAATCAACATAGTAAAAATGACAGTCTTGCCAAAAGCAATCTACAGATTCAATGCAATTCCTATCCCAGCAAAATTATTCACAGTACTTGAAAGAACAATACTCAACTTTATATGGAAAAACAAAAGACCCAGGATAGCCAAGACAACCCAGTACAATAAAAGAACTTGAGGTACCACCATCCCTGTCTTCAAGCTATATTATAGAGCTATAGTCCTGAAAACAGCTTGATATTAGAGCAAAAATAGATAGGTAGACCAATGGAATCAAATTAAAAACCTTGATATTAACCCACACAACTACAAACACCCAATTTTTGACAAAGAAACTAAAATTGTATAATGGAAAAAGAAAAGCATCTTCAACAAATGGTGATGGCATAACTGGATATTGATGTGTAGAAGACTGCAAATAAATCCATACCTCTCACCATGAACAAAACTTAAGTCCAAATGCACCAAAGACCTCAACATAAACCCAGCCACCCTGAACCTCTTGGAAGAAAAAGTGGGAGGTTCCTTTGAACTAATTGGTACAGGAAACTCCTTCCTGCACATAACACCAGTAGCACTTAATAAGATCAGCAATTAATAAGTGGGACCACCTGAAACTGAGAAACTTCTATAAGCAAAGGACACAGTCAGCAAGACAAAAAAGCAGCCCACATAATGGGAAAAGATATTTACTACTCCCACATCTGACAGAGGGCTGATCTCCAAAATATACAAAGAACTCAAGAAGCTAGTCACCAAACACCAAATAATCCAATTAAAAAGTGGGGTACAGAACTAAATAGAGAATTCTCAATAGAGGAATCCAAAATGGCTAAAAGACACTTAAGAAAGTGCTCAACATCCTTAGCCATCAGGGAAATGCAAATCAAAACAACTCTAAGATACCATCTTACTCCTGTCAGAATGTCTAAAATAAAAAACACCAAAGACAGTTAATGCTGGAGAAGATGTGAAGAAAGGGGTACACTGCTCGTACAGTCACTTTGGAAATCTATATGGTGGTTCCACAGGAAAATGGAACAGTCTACCTCAAGATCTAGTATATGCACTCTTAGGCATATATCCAAAAGATGCACATTCATATTACCAGGACATCTGTTCAACTATGTTCACAGCAACATTATTTATAATAGCCAGAACTTGGAAGCAACTTTAATGTCCCTCAACTGAAGAATGGATGAAGAAAATGTAGTACATTTACACAATGAAGTATTACTCAGCAGAAAAAAAAATGGAATCTTGAAATTCTTAGGCAAATGGATGGAACCAGAGTGGGGTAACCCAGTCACAAAAAGACAAACACAGTATGTACTCACTCACATTTTAGACATGGAGCAAAGGATTACCAGCCTATAATCCACACCACGAAAAAAGCTAGCAAAGAATGAAGACCCTGAGATACATACATGGTCTCTCAGAGAAGGGGAAAGGGATAAGATCTCCCAAACAAACTGGGAGCATGGGGGGAGGGGAGAGGGATTTAGGAGGAAGAGGAGGGGTAGGTGGGCATGAGGAAGCAGGAATATTGAGTTGAGAAAAATAGAAGAGAGCAAGAAAAGAAATACTCTAATAGAAGGAGCCATTATAGGGTTTAAGAGAAATCTGTCACTAGGGAAATGTCTAGAGATCTACAAGATGACCCCAACTAACAATCTAAGAAGTAGTAGAGAGGTTCTACTTAAATGCTCTTTGCTGATAATGAGATTGTTATATGCCATCCTAGAACCTTCAACCAGTAGCTGATGGAAACAGAAGCAGACATCCACAGCTAGATACTTAGCAGAACTGTTGGTATCCAGTATTCAAGGGGAAGCTCAGGGACTCCAATCTGACAGCTGGGAAAACAGCATAGGACCCACCAAGCCCCCCTGAATCTGGTGCTTGTTAGGAGGACTGGGCAGTCTATGGGGCCTTTGGCAGTGGATCAGTATTTATCCCTATTATATGAATGGACTTTAGGAGCCCATTCCATATAGAGGGATACTCTCTCAGCCTAAACCCATGGTGGAGGGCCTAGGCCCTGTTCCAAATGATATGACAGACTTTGAAGACTCCCCATGGAAGGCATCACCCTCCCTGGAGAGTAGAAAGAGGATGGGATGGGGGTTGGGGGGAAGAGAGAAGGAAGAGAGGGTGTGGGAACTGGTATTGACATGTAAACTAAGCTTGTTTCAAATGTAAATAAAAATATGTAAAAATAATGCTGAAAAAAGAATGTGTTATATGAAAAATCTGTTTTCAATAAAGATGAATTTAATTGACAATGCCAACAATTATTCAAAGTCATTACCTGCTGGGAATATGCAAATAAAAATCACATGTCACCATAAGCCAGTTTTTAAAATAAGTACTACAATGAGAAAAAAAAAACTTGCAAAAAATTTGAGGGAATGTAAATTGCAACATTGCCTCTCCCTCAGCGAAGTAAATAGATAAATAAATTAATAAGTTTAAAAGTATACATCTGGGCTGGAGTGATGACTTAGCCATTAAAGGCTAGGCTAACAACAAAAAATAAAAGTATACATCTAAACTTTGATGTCCTTCTTCCCACTTCTCTCCATTCCCTACAGGAAATTATATTAATAGCATATTCAGTATTCAAAACATATGATAGGATCATACTTATTTTAAGAAGCTACAAAGTTTAACAAACACAAGTTATACATTGTATTTAGGAGCAAACAATTTTTCTTTCTACAGAATACACTTTTGCATAAGCCAGAACATATAGTATATAAATTGTGGGAAAAGGAAATATTTATGTTTTAAATAATGCAGTATAAATACAAGAGGGTAAGACAATTCTTAAATTGATTTCCAAGTCAATGTGAATGTTGTTAACAATTAACAATACATGGAATAATTTTATTGTACATGAGGATTCCATGTACTCTTCTGTCACATCTAATATTCAAGTTTCAAATTATGGTTAGAATATGTGCTATTCTGCTGAATAAAACATTCAATGATAATTTATATTGAATAAATTATTTGCAAGTTAGAAGTAGATGTTTTTGCATCTTAAAGAGATTCAACTATGCACTTACTGAGAAAGCAACCTGCTTGGCACATTGTTCTATGAGGTAGTAAGATTAATAAATAGAAAAGATAATGCCAAATACATTCTCTGCCTATGAAATTAAATACAATTTCCCTCTATAACAATTGCACCTCAAGATTTTGGGATACAGGAGGCATAGTTTACTTCTTCAATGACAAAGAGTTTATTTATGATAATGTTTAACTCTTTCCAGGACTGTACTGAGCTTCAATTTTGTATTTCAGTGTGTGTGTGTGTGTGTGTGTGTGTGTGTGTGTGTGTGTTGAAATTTCCAAGTTTGACCAATTGTCTTAGAGAAGAAAATATTCCATATAGCATTTTATTTCTAATTATTTCATTCAACTATCTTTCACCAAGTATTAAGTGGTCACACAACCTAATTTTTAAGAGATTGTCCTAATTTTAGTTGAGACAGAAAAACTCCTGCCTATTCCTTAAAAAATATTTGCTACTACTGACACTTCAGTCACCATGGAATACAGATTATCATGTATCTGCTTCATACACAGAGTATATTTTCTCTTTCTCCCTTAAAAACAGCTTTATATGTGTTTAAATATCCACAAAGGACTTTAATAAAATAAATTATTCCTTACTGTAGTTATCATAAACCACTGATTTGAGAAAGCTAAATAATCAGTCTTATAAGGCTTATCCCAGACTTTCTGACAATCTTACTAATTTGTCAATAGTCACAATAATTTTCAAGAGTAGCTATGATAAATAAAAATTCTACAAGTAAACAGTAATACCAATATGGAACTCAACCTTAGAAAATGGTGAAATAAAGTGAGCATGGAACCTTAAGAAAGTATTAAACTAAAGAAAGTTAAGCATACAAATATGCTATCATTTTAATATAAGAGGAAAGAAAGTCTTCTGAAACTGGAAAGATGCTCCATTTTGTAACCCTGTGTTCCATGCTAATATTATTGTGATAGAACTGTCTGTCTAGCATATGATCAGTAGCTACAATGGTTGGTGCTTCTGACAATACTTTATTCATACATAGGCAAAAACAGAATGCTGTGACTCTATTGAAATTACTCTTAAGCATTTACAAATTAGACTTAGATTTCCTGTTGTAAAAGTGCATTGAGTGTATTTGGTACCTGCAAAAAATGAATGTGTCTAAGTAAAATAGAAATAAAAAATATCTCACAGATGCCTTCTCTCTTTCTCCTTCTGAGGTTGTTGTTTCAGATGCTGTGAAGATTGCATGGCATGAAATAATAGAATAAATTTCACAGAAATGTATTTGGACCCTATAGTATAAAATTTGTTTTCATATTTGAACAGAAGTAGCAGTGGCTTCTTGAAAGAAATTGTAGGATTAGCATATATGATTAAAGGGACATCATCTTCATCTGATATGTGAGGGCAGGAATCTTTTTGTGACCTCTCATAACAGATCTTATAAAACTGGCTCAGATTATGTTTTAGTGTACATTCCATGCCCCTATGCAATTTCATGCTATACTAGGGAAGAATGGGAATACTGGAATAAGTTGAGAGCATTTACTCTTGAAAAGCAATTGGTGAAAGGAAGAACTGTGAAAAGTATGCCCTTCCTTACTGGATAAAACTAATCAATAGTGAGAAAATGCATTAAGAACTGACCTATGGATTTGGGAGAGTATTTGGAAGAAAGGCTGCAACAGGCATTAATGTAGTCTTGATCAGTCCTTTGGTGGACAGTACAGAAAAAGAGGAAATAAAAAATGTACTCACATTCTGAAAGTCTCATAACCACCTGTTGCTTTGAGTTTTCTGTACCAAGTGAAGAAAGGGAGCAGCGCTGCAATTACAATATCTCCTTCTTGGCA
The DNA here is from genome assembly GCA_030556225.1 of Cricetiscus sungorus. Lineage (NCBI taxonomy): Eukaryota > Metazoa > Chordata > Mammalia > Rodentia > Cricetidae > Cricetiscus > Cricetiscus sungorus. The sequence goes on from JANBXA010000097.1 coordinate 16,986,197, forward strand.
AGTATTTCGTTTCTTTTTCAAAGCACACTTAATAGGGTCATTGCAGTACAAAATCTGAGGAAATAGCAAGATGAGGCAGATAAAAACCAGCAGGAACATCATTAATAAGTTTTAAAAGACCTGAGATTGTGAAGAAGAAGTTTATATGCGCACACATTCATACCAGCATACCAGGTATTCAGATCTTCCCAAAGCTGCAGCCAATTTTATCCTGACTGGCAGCCCATTTGAAACACACACACACACACACACACACACACACACACACACACACACACACACACACACACACACACATGTCTCTAACTAGATTGTTAAAATTCTCTAGAGGAGTGTGGAACACTTTCTACCCTGGGGCTCTGCATCTGAGGACCTTGTTCTAAAGAGAATCACAGGTGGGAAAATATGATAAAGGATTGTAATTCTCATTCCCAGGTGTCATGCTATATTCTAGGTCATATAGAATAAAGGGGAAGAAAATATATTTCCTAATTAGGGCAATTTTTCTAAATCCAGTCCAAAGACATTACAGCATGAAAATATGTCAAGATGATCCAAATGAAGTTGCCTGTTGGATAGTAAATGGAATAATGAAAGCAGGTCCTTGATATCAGGGCTCAGCCAAAGTTATTAATGTATTACATCTACCCAGGTCATTCAGTTGTGCATGAAGTGGAACAGCTATACTCACTCAGAGTACAGTGGAGGCAGGAAAGTTCCTTTATAAAACATTCAAATGTGAGTGCTAAACTCATACAAAAATATATCAATAGGCATACATGTTTTTTTGTCTTGTCTGGGTAGTTCATGGTGATCAGGAAATTTCAAGTCAGTCACATATATATATATATATATATATATATATATATATATATATATATATATATCCTGTCAGGTAAAAATTTTACAAAGAAAAATTGACTGCCACATTATGAGACAATGAACCTCCAAAAATGCCACAGAGTTCTTTATGTGTTGGCCATCAATGAGTGGGCACAGAGCCTGTCATTAAGGGTGGTTTGTTCTCATTGTAGATCAAACAGTTTGCAGCTAGGTTGATGATGCAGCTTCCTCCTCTGATAACAAGGAAAATGCTTTCCAAGTACCATTATTACTAGCCATTAAGGTTGATGACTCTATATAGGCACAAGACCAGCTTCTCCATATTCAATGGGTTATGCAGGCATTGTTCTCAGCAATATGGCATTACCATCAGTCTGTGGAGAGCAACTAATAGCCTGGATTATTTGGGTGCTTTCATAGAACCCAGTTGATAAAAAGATCAAGTATATGGAAGGTATTACTGGCACTGGAAGTTTCATTTGCTTGCAGGAGACACCTAGTTGGGCTTTGTCTTCCACATTATTTGTAATTCCATTGAGATTTGATTCAGATATGTATATATTTCAAGAAGCATCTATAGTAGTAGGCTTTTTGTATGCCCCCTAATGTGATCCATAGTTTTAGCTGTCCTTCTCTGTATTCCCTCTTTTACATTTCCCTATTCTCCCCCTCTCCCATTTTAGTCCTCCTGTTAACAGTCCACCCCCCCAGTCTTTCCATAACTACCTATTGTATTTCCCATTCTGAAGAAGATCCTCCCTTACCTACAGTCTTTTTTTTCTAATAAATTCCATGTGGTTATGTGCATTGTATCCTGCTTATAAAGTAACAGCTAAAATCCACAAGTAAGTGGATTTTTTTTTCTACACTATGGATTGCTACTTTGAATAATAGTGTCCTTTGCCATACAGAAGGTTTTAAACAGTTTTGTTACATGCTACTTATTCATTGTTGATCTTAGTACTTGTGTCTTAATCAGTTCAAGACTATTCCTCACTTACTTTGCTAACAGATTCAGTGTTTCTACACTCATACTGATGTCTTGATCCCTTTGGAGTTGAGATTTGTGTGGGGTGAAAAATACAAATCTATTTACATTCTTCCACACAAAGTCACCCAATTTGACCAGCCCCATTTAATGAAAATGTTGTCTTTTTCCCATTGTATTCCTGGTTTCTTTATAGAAAAATCAGTCTTTCATCACTTTGTGGATGGTGTCTAGTTCTTAATTATTTTCCATTGATCAGTAGAACTGTCTTATGACAACAACATTCTGGGTTTCAGAACTAGAATTCTGTAGTATTATTTGATTTGGGGGATGGTCTCACCCCCTATAGTTCTTTTACTTATTATTCATGAGAGTTTTAACTATCCTGGGTTTTTGTGTTTTCATAAGAATTGGAAAAGTATCCTCCCAATATCTGTCAAAAAATATGTTGTGTCATGTTGATTGCACTGAATATGTGGCTGCTTCTGATAGGATGATCCTTTTTACTATCCTAATCTTACTTATCCACAAGCTTGTGAGCTCTTTATATCTTTTGATATGCCTTCAATTTCTTTCTTCAATATCTTAAAGTTTATATTTTGCAATTCTTTGACTTATTTGGTTGCAGCTATCAGTAATTTATAAGAGTATTTTTAAGGAACTAGTTCCCTGATTCTCTATTTTCTACTTGGATATATGAGGCTATTAATTGCTTGTGTTAATTTTGGATTCTACTACGTAGCTGAAAGTATTTAAAATTTTCTCAATGTAGTTTTTAGGGTCATTTATATATACAATCATAGCATCTGAAAATAAAGATACTTTGACATTTTCCTTCTTATTTATATCCACTTGATCTCCCTCAATTCTCTTATTATCTAGCTAAAACTATAAGCACTATATTTAAAAGGAATGGAGTGAATGACATTGTTGTGGTGATATATTATTTATGATTTATCAAAGCTTGCCTGAGGATTCAGAATGCAAAGTCAGTTACAAGGCATAGAAGTCAGGCACACACTTTTATCTCAGCAGACAGAAGTTAGGAGGTGGGGATATACACCTTTAATCCTAGGACTCAGGATTAAGAGGTAGATGGATCTCTGTGAGTTCAAGGCCACCTAGATCTACACAGGATTGAATCAGTTTAAAAGAGAATTATAGCTCACATGTTTAATCCCAGGACAAGAGAGGTATAAAACATAGGAACAAGGAGAGAGGCATTCATTCTCCAGCCATGCTGAGGAGAGGTTACAGTCTGAGGCATGGTGAGAGTTCCTGGAGACAGGGCCAGCGCATCCAGCCTGAGGTAGAGGTAAGATGCTAGTGCTCTTTTGCTCTGCTTTTCTGATATTCACCTTTAAGTTTCAACCCCAGTATTAGTCTCTGGTTCTTTTATTTTTCATGTTACAGTGTTTTCTTAATTCTGATTTTAACTGACAAGTTTCTATTTTCATTTAGGTTGCTGTGAACTTCCTGTAAATGGCATTATTTTTGTGTTGAAGTATGTCCTTTGTATTCCTAGTTTCTCCAGGATTCGGTCATGAAGTTTGGTTGCTTGAATGTAATTGCCCCCCCCATTTGCTCATACAGGGTGTCAATACTAGAAGGTGTGGTTTTGGCCAAGAAGTTGTTTTGGCCATGTTGGTAAAAGTGCATTGCTTTGTGGGTGAGGTTTGTTATGTTATTCACAGTGTCTGAGTTCACTTACTGTTGCCTTCTAATCAAGATGTAGCCAGCACCATGTCTGCTTGCATGCAACTATCTTCTCCTACCCATGATGATAATAGGCTAAATCTCTGAAACTATATATAAGTGAGCCTCCACAATCAAAAGTTTTGCTTATAAGATTTGCGTCAAGTTGTCTTTCCACAACAATAAAAACTCTACAGGTACAGGTTGATACTAGGGACTGAGATATTCTTGTGATAAACCTATCTTTCTGTTTGGAGGAATTTGGACTTTGGTACTTTGGGCTAGGAAAGCAGTAAAATGCCTTAAGGACTTCTTAATAGGCCACACTAGGAAGAACACAAAATACAATGATGTAGACATTTATTGAACTATTGGGGACTGGTTCAACAGGTTTTAGAGGAGAAGAATTTTATTAGTAACTCTAAATAAAATTAATAATGAAAATGAGAAAACAAAACAAATAAAAATTCAAAATGTCCAGATTGAGACAAGAGGTACCAGGAAGTAGAATAGAGAGCAAAATCCTTCATTCAAGGAGATAAATGGATTAAGAAATGGAATAAAGGAAATAGTGCTATCAGGAAAAGATCCCATCCAGCTAAGTTTCCAACTTGTGAAAAGGAGCTAAGAAAAGCTTAGAGGCAGGTGTGTTTGTACACACCTTTAATCCTAGCACTTGAAAGGCAGAGGCTGGCAGATCTCTGAGTTAGAGGCCATCCTGTTGTAGAGATATAGTTTCAGGACAGCCAAGCTTAGGCAGTAAGGACAGAAAAGTGATGAGGCTGTAATTGAACAAGAAGCCCATGTTACAGACCTAGTAAGCAGCAGGACCCCACACACTGGTAGGGAGGCTTTAACATCCTACTCTCACCAGTGGACAGGTCTGCCATACAGAAATGTAACAGAGAAATAAAGGAAGTCACAGATGCTATGACTCAAATGGCTTTAATGGACATCTATAAAACATTTTTCCCCCCAAACATAAAAGAACTAACTTCTCAGCACCTCATGAAACCTTCTCTAAAACTGACCACATTCTTGGTCACAAAGCAGATTACAAATGATATAAAGAATTGGAATAATAATGGGAACATTCCAGTTCCAGCCTTGATGCTTTCTCAGGGTCTAGCCTAGGGGCTGGACAGCAGGAAGGTAGGATTTTTCTAAAAGGAATCTGAGCGTGAGTGGGAAACAAACCAGCTCTCCCATGTGTACCTCTCATGGCTCTGTATTCTTCAAGAAAATGTTCTTCCCAAAAAGCTTTCTCTCAAAATCTCTCTTTAAGACTGGTCCTGGCCTACCAGGCTCTCTGCTCATGCTAGAGGATGTCTGATATCCTGTCCTATGCATTAAGGCAGGAAAATCCCCTCCCACAGAATAGCAGGGTTGGGTGTTGTGTATTGTGGGGGTTTTTTGTTTGTTGTTTGTTTTATTTTGTTCTGAAATTAAAAGTATGCTAAAATAAAGAAAATGCAAAAAATAAGATTTCTCTCTCAAAGCTCTCCTCAAAAGTTCTGTTTATAAAAGCTCTCTTAAGTTCTCTTTAAAAGTTCACCTTAAAAATTCTCTAAAGTTCTTTCTAAAAAGTCTCTATGAGTTCCTTCTTCTAAAAGTTCTCCTGAGGCCTCTTTTCTTTCCCACAATGCTTCTAGTTTTTATACCCAGAGGTATATGTAACAACTCTCTGACAATAGGGCATGTATACCTCTCAGTTCTAGGAAGGCTGGTAGGATCTTTGAGGAAGAACAGGTGCCTGATGTCTATCCCATGGACTTGACTTGCAAAACATCCTGGCAAATTTAAGTCTCAGGGGGGATGTGACTTGAAACTTGTACAATTAACACTTTAATGGATAATTTTCAGTGTTACATCAAAGAAAAAACTAAAGCTATGTAGTGTGAGATCTGAAGGCTTCAGCTCTTATTGCTGAGGCCCCAGTGAGAAGAAATTCCTTTCTCTGGGGCCTATTTGAGAATACAAAGCATCAAGTATATATTCCACATATAGCCAAATTTGTAGTAACAAATATTCTGGAGTTGATATCTAGTATATTAATTGCTACTCTAATAAATAATAAAGTCTTCCAACAGAATAACCCATATGTCTTATCAGGTCACAATGGCTTAGAGTTGGAATTAAAAGACAACACAAATTACAGAAAGACTCCAAACTCATGGAAACTGAATAATGCTCAACTGAGTCATCACTAGTCAAAGAAGAAATAGAAAAAAATTAAAGACTTCTTAGAATTCAATGAAAATGAATGTACAACATAGCAAAATTTGTGTAACTCTACAAAAGCTGTTCTAAGAGGAAAGTTTATAACAGTAAATCCCTACATAAAGAATTTGGAGAAATCTCATACCAGTGTCTTAACAGCACACCTGAAAGCCCTAGAACAAAAAGAAACAAATTCACCCCACAATAGTACACCCAAAGAAATTCAAATGGAGGGCTGAAATCAAATAGAAACAAAGAGAACAATACAAAGAATCAATAAAACAAAGAATTTTGTTCTTTGACAAAATTAACAATATAGATAAACTCTTATCCAAACTAATAAAGAGGCAGAGAGAGAATATCCAAATTAACAAAATCAGAAACAGAAAGGGGACATAACAACAGACACTGAGAAAATCCAGAGAATCATCTGGCTTTACCTTGTATACCTGTACTCCACAAAATTGGAAAATTTTATGGATAGGTACCATATACCAAAATTAAACCAAGATCACATTAACAATTTAAATAGACGTATAAATCTTAAGAAAATAGAAACAGTCATTAAATTCTCCCAATCAAAAAAAGCCCAGAGCCAGACAGTTTCAGTACAAAATCTATCAGAATTTCAAAGAAGAGTTAATACCAACATTCCTCAAATTCTTCCACACTATAGAGACAGAAGGAATATTGACAAACTCCTTTTTGGGGCTACAGTTACCCTGATTCCCAAACTACACAAAGATGCAATTAAGAAAGAATTATAGATCAATCTCAATCTCCTTCATGAACATTGACACAAAATACTCAATAAACTACAGGCAAACTGAATCTAAGAACACATGAAAAACATCATCCACAACAATCAAGTAGGCTTCATCCCAGAGTTGTATGGAAGGTTAACATATGAAAATCTGTCAATGTAACCTACCATATAAACAAAGTGAAAAAATTCACATGATCATTTCACTAGATGATGAAAAAGCCTTTGACAAAATCCAACATCTCTTCATGACAAAGGTCTTGGAGATATTGGAGAAACAAGGAACATACCTAAACATTATAAAGGCAACATAGAGTATGCCAACAACCAAGATCAAATTAAATAGAGAGAAACAGAAAGTGATTACACTAAAATCAGGAACAAGACAAGGTTGTCCACTCTTTCCATATCTACTCAATATAGTATTTGAAGTTATAGCTAGAGCAGTAAGAAAATAAAATGAAATCAGGGGATACAAATTGTACAGGAAAAGTCAAACTTTTACTATTTGTAAATGATATGATAGTATACATAAATAAACCCAAAATTCTACCAGGGAACTCCCACAGCTGATAAATACCTAAACACCTTCAATAATGTGTCAGGATATAAGATAAAATAAAAAAAAATCCAATACCCTTTCTAAACAAGTGACACACAGGATGAGAAAGAAATCAGAGAAACATTACCCTTTAAAATGGACACAAATGTAAAATATCTTGGGGTAACGGACCAAACAGGTCCAAGACCTGTATGACAAGAATTGTAAGTCTCTAAAGAAAGAAAATTTAAGAAGATATCAGAAAATGGAAAGATCTCTCATGCTCTTGGACAAATAGGATCAATATAACAAAAATGGCAATCTCACCAAAAGCAATCTACACATTCAATGAAATCCCCATTAAATTCCCAACACAATTCTTCACAGATTTCAAAAGAGCAATACTCAACTTCCTATCAGAACAAAACAAAACAGGCTAGCTACAACAACTTCTGGAGGTGCCACTTTTCCTGACTTCAAACTATACTATAAAGTTATAGTAATAAAAACAGATTGATATTAGCATAAAAACCAACTTGTGAATCAAATGAATCAATTGAAGATCCTGACATCAATCCACTCAATTATTAACACCTGCTTTTTGTCAAAAAAGCCAAAATAGTACAATAGAAAAAAGAAATCATATACAACTAATGGTGTTGTCATAACTGGATGCCAACATGTAGAAGCTTGCAAATAGATCCATAGATAATCACCATGCACAAAACTCAAGTGCAAGTGTATCAAACACTTCAACATAAATCCAGTTACACTGAAGCTGATAGAAGATAAAGTTGGAAGCAGACTTAAATGCATTGGCATAGAAGACCACTTCTTAAATATAACACCAGCAGCATAGACCCTGAAAGAAACAATAAATGGGTCCTCCAGGAACTGAAAAGCTTCTGTAAGGCAAAGCATACCACCAACATGACAAAACAGCAGCCTACAGAATGGAAAAAGGTATTTACCAATCCCACATCTGACAGAGGACTAATCCCTAAAATATGTCAAGAACTCAAGAAGGTAGAAAAAAATACCGAATAATTGATCCTGGGCCCTGCTGGGCACATTGCTCAGGGTGAGTGTTTGGCCAGAGCATGGGTCCAACATGCCCACCCTCCCCTTGGATCTTCCTAAGTTGACTCTGCACATATGGACCTGCCCCTCCACTGGGTACCATCAGAAGCCTGCTCTCAACATGCCTTTGGGCTGCTTTGCCTGCCTTCTGCCTGAGGTGAGTCTGGGACCTGTCCAGGCTAAATCACCTCCACATCCTTTCCTGGGAACTCCCTGGGTCAGCTCCACATCATCATCCCCTATACCTTTGGCCTGAGTAGTTCAGTACAGGCACCCTGGACTTTCCACCATCCAGAGCCTGCCTTCCCCTCATCCACAGCCCTGCTGGTCTCACTGCTCAGGGTGAGTGTTTGGTCTGAGCAAAGGTCCAACATCCCCACCATCTTCTTGGAACTTCCTGGGTTGGCTCTGTGAATACTGGATCCACTCCTCCATGTGAGACCATCTGGAGCCTGCTCTAACCTGGATTTTGGCACATTCACCTGCCTCCTTCCTGAGTGCTTGAGACCATACTGAGCCTTCCTTCCAACATCATTGGTGCTGCTGGGGCCTCTGCTTGAGAAACCTTCAAGAGAGCTCAGACCATCCACAGTTACTGACATCAAATTACCGACCCACTACACCCACTGGGAGAGCAGGGTACAGAGAGAAGCTCCACCTGAACCCACTGGAAGAAGTGATGGGAAGACAATACAAGAAAAACACACAACAATAGAAAGACTAGGATGACACCACAGAATCTAGGAACTCTACATCAACTAGACCTGAACACACCAAAGCAGATGCAGCAAAATAGAATGACTTAAAAAATAACTTTATAAAAATGACAGAGGCCATCAAAGATGATATTAAATAATCTCTTAGAGAAATAGAAAAATAAAACAAACAAAAAATTGGGAGAAATGAACAAATCTCTTAAAGAAAGTAAGACAAGCCAAGAAAAAAACAATCAAACAGATGAAGGAAACAACTCAAACAGCTCAAGACTTGAAAACTGAAATAGAGACAATAAGGAAAGCACAAACTGAGGGAATGCTGGAAATAAAACAACTGGGCAAATGGTCAGGAACTACAGACGCAAGCATAACCAACAGAATACAAGAGATGGAAGAAAGATTCTCAGGTGCTGAAGATAAACTAAAGGCTACAGATTCATCGACCAAAGAAAATCTTAAATCCAACAAATCCTTAACACAAAATATCCAGGAAATATGAGACAGTGAAACCTCAGAATAATAGGCATAGAAGGTGAAGAAGCCCAGCTCAAAGGTGCAGAAAACATATTCAACAAAATCATTGATGAAAACTTTCCCATTGATGAAGAAGGAAATGCCTATAAAAGTACAATAAGCATACTGAACACCAAATGAACTGGACCAAAAAAAAAAAAAAAAAAAAGAAAATAGAAAAGAAAAAGAAAAAAGAAAAAAATCTCCTTTCACCACATAATAATCAAAGAAATTAGCATACAAAATAAAGGAAGAATATTAAGAGCCATGAAGAAAAAAGCCATGTACCTTATAAAGGCAGACATATCAAAATTACACCTGACTTCTCCATGGAAATTCTCAAGGGCAGAAGGTCCTGAATAGATGTTCTGCAAATAATAAGAGTCCACAGATGTAAGCCCAGGTCCTATACCCAGCAAAATTCTCAATCACTATAGACAGAGAAAACATGATATTCAATGACAAAGGCAGATTTTTCACAAAGAAAGTTCTGGAAGGAAAATTCCAAGCCAAGGAAGTTAACTACACTCACAAAGTCATAGGTAATAAATAATCCCACTTCACCAGAACCCAAAGAAAAATGGGACAAATATACTCACAATTCCACTGCCAAGAGCAAATCTAAAACAAACAAGAATTAACATTCAATGGTCCTTACTGAGCATATTGGGAGTGTGTGGGGGGGCTGTGAGTGGAGAGGGAACTAGGAGAAAGAGAAGGGAACAAGATGAAAGCATATGGGATTAGGAAGATTGAGTCAGGGGAAGAATAGACAAGAGAAGACAGAGAGAGAGAGAGAGAGAGAGAGAGAGAGAGAGAGAGAGAGAGAGAGAGAGAGAGAGAGAGAGCATAAAAGAGGGAGCCATTATAGGTTTGAAGAGAAAACTGAACCTAGAGAAATGTCCAGAGACCTACAAGACTGACTCTAACAATTTGAGCAACAGTGGAAAGGCTACTGTAAATGCCCTTTCCTCATAACGAGATTGAGGACTAACTTATCCACTATCATAGAACCCTCATCTAGCCCTGTTGGAAACAGAAGCAGACACCCACAACTAAACACTGAACTTATCTAGAATCCAGATGCAGAGAGGGAGGACAAGACCAGGTGACAGAAATCCACAGAGACAGCTGACCTTAATAAGGAGGAGCTAATGAACCCCAGACTGATAGTTGGGAATCCAGCATTGGACTGACTCAGACCCCTGAACATGGGTCTTAGTTAGAAGGCCTGGGCAGTCTAAGGGACCTCAGACAATAGAACCAGGATGTATTCCTGGTACACAAAAAAACTTTGGGGGCTCTCCCCCATAGGGGGATACTCCCTTAACCTAGAGGTAGGATGGAAGTCCTAGTCCCTACTCCAAATAACTTGACAGATTTAGATGACCCCTCCTGGAAGACATCACCCTACCTGTGGAGTAGGGGAGATGGGAGGGGAGGGTGGTGGTGGGGAAATGGGAGGGTGGGAGGGAAGGAACTTAGATAATTATGTAAAATAGAAAGAAAAAATAAGAAAAAAATATTAAAAATTACCAAATAAACACATTTTAAAAATAGAGTACAGATCTATACAGAAAATTCTAAATGGAAGAAACTCAACTGGCTAAAAGATATTTAAGAAATTGTTCATGGAAATGCAAATCAAAATGGCTCTGAAATTCCATCTTATACCTCTCATGTTGGTTAAGTTAAATAAAAGTAAAATGAAAAAATGATTACAGCTTATGTTGGAGGAAATATGGAATAAAGGAAACACTCCTCCACTGCTGGTGGGGGTGCAAACTTAATCAGTTTGGAAATCAGTATGGCTATTTCTCAAAATCAGTCTACCTCAAGACCTAGCATTACCTCTCCTGGGCATATAACCAAAGGATGTTCAATCATACTACAAGACCTGTGCTTATCTATGTTCATAGTAGCATTATTCTTAATAGCCAGAACCTTGAAACAAGGTAGATGGCCTTTAACCAAAGAATGAAGAAAATGGGGTACATTTATACAATGGGGTATTGCTCATCTGTATAAATAAATAAGTTAAATAAATAAATAACATCATAAAATTTGTAAGCAAATGAATAGAACTAGAAAAAAATCATCTTAAATGACATATCCCAGACCCAGAAAGACAAACATGGCATGTGCTCACTTGTAAGTGGATACAAGATGTAAAGCAAAGGATATCCAGACTTCAAGCCACAAGCTACAGAAAAGCTAGGTAATGAGGAGGACCCTAAGAGGGACATGTGAATCACACTGGAGAGGGAAATAAATGAGATCCATTGGGTAACCATGGAGCAGGGTGTGGTAGTAGGGAAGGGATGAGGGATGACAACATGAGGGAACAGGATGGTCAAGTTGAGGGGAGAAACAGAGAAGAATTGCAATGAAAGAGTTAATCTTGATAGAGGGAGCTATTATAGAGGTAGGGAGAAACCTGGTAGTAGGGAAATTGTCAGGAATCCACAAAGATGACTCTAGTTAAGACTCCTAGTAATAGTGGAACTGGCATTCCCCTATAATTGGTTTGGTGAATATCCTGACTGCCATCATAGAATCTTCATCCAGTAACTGAAGGAAGCAGATGTAAGACCAAGCTTTAGGAGTCTGGTTGACAGAAGGGAGGAGGGATTATATGAGCAAGAGGTGTTAAGATCATAATGGAGAATCCCACGAAGACAGCTGATCAAGTTTGTCTGAGCTCTTGGGATCTAGGCCTATAACTGAGAAAAAAACTAGGCACTGTGTATGTGGGTGACAGTTGTGTAGCTTGGTCTATTTGAGTGAACCCTGACAGTGCAACCTGAATCTCTTCCTGGCACATAGACTGGCTTTTTGAAGCCCATACCCTATTATGGGATGCCTTGCTCAGCCTTGATGCAGGAGGAGGGGGACTTGGTCCTGCCTCAACTTAATGTGCCAGGCTTTGCTGATTCCCCATGGAAGGTCTTGCCTTTTCTGAGGAATGGATGGTGGATATGTTGTATGTGAGGATGGGGAGGGTGTAGAACTGTAGTTGTATGTAAAATGATTAAAAATTTTAAAATAAAAATAGAAAATATTTTAAAAAGCCATTGTGAAAAAGAACATCACTACTCAAAAGTGTATAGCTCTAATTAGAAGAATCTCTTCTACTTCTTCTGATCAAAAAGTCACAAACTTGAAGAGAAGCAGTTTAGGATATATGACAACATAAGATGCTAGACCTTTTAAGGTTTTCTGTAAGTGTAGTTCATCCTGAGCATGACAATAAATTATGAAATCTGCCCTCCTTAGAGTAACAGTAACACTATGCAAACAGACATGGAAGGAGAGAAACATTATCAAAGTATGTGAATAAGTGGCTTCTTTTCTGACCAATCATTTTATTATCAAAACAATAATTTGGATGGTTGTCTTATAAATATTCTGGTTTAAAAGGGGACAGGGACACAAACATCACTTGAATGCAAAGGTTTTTTTTTTTACTTTTTTATTATTGTTAATAAAATTTTACATATCGATCCCAGTTTCCTTTCCCTCTCTCCCTCCCTCTTACCCTCTTTCCCCTGTGACTTGCACCCTGGCCACCCTCCTGTCCCATCCCCCCACCTCCATTCCACTTGTAGGGCTATGCTACCCAGGTTGGGTCATGTAAATCTGTCAAGTCATTTGAAGTAGGGACTAGGACTTCTCTCCTGTCTCTAGGTTAAGGGAGTATCCCTCCATGGGGGACATGTCCACAAGGTCCTTTTGTGCATCAAAAATACATCCTGTTTCTACTGTCTGAGGTCCTCCAGACTGATCAGTCCTTCTAGCTGACACCCATGTTCAGGGGGTCTGAGTCAGTCCCATGCTGGATTCCTAGCTATCAGTCTGGGGGACCAATTAGCCACTTCTTATTCAGGTCAGCTGTCTTTGTGTGTTTCTGCAAACTGGTCTTGTCCTCTCTCTCAACATCTGGATTCTAGTTCCACTTAGTGTTTAGTTATGGGTGTTTGCTTCTGTTTCCAACAGGTACTAGATGAGGGCTCCATGATGGTGGATAACTTAGTTGATGATCTCACTATCAGGGAAGGGCATTTATGGTAGCCTTTCCACAGTTGCTCAAATTGTTACTTAGAGGCAGTCTTGTAGGTCTCTAGACCTTTCTTTAGGTTCAGTTTTCTCTTCAAACCAATAATGGCTCCCTCTTTTATGTTCTCTCTCTCTCTCTCTCTCTCTCTCTCTCTCTCTCTCTCTTTCTTTCTTTCTTTCTTTCTCTCTCTTCTGTCTTCTATTCCTACCCTGACTTAATCTACCTAGTTGCACATGTTTCCTCTCCTCCTCTTCTCTTTCTCCAAGTTCTCTCTCCATTCACTGACCCCCCACACTTCCCATGTGCTCTGAGTGACTTGTTCCACCCCCCTTTTGTGACGGACCATATATGAATCTCTTAGAATACATCTTGTATCCTAGTTCCTCTGGCGGTGTGAATTATAGGCTGGTGATCCTTTGCTCTATGTCTAAAATCCATATATCAGCAAGTACACACCCTGTTCCTCTTTTTGTGACTGGGTTACCTCATTCAGGATGGTTTCTTCAAGTTCCATCCACTTGCTTGTGAATTTTGAGATTCCATTATTTTTTTTTTCTGCAGAGTATTATTCCATTGTTCAGACATGCTACATCTTATTTTTCCATTCTTTTGAGGAGCATCTAGGTTGCTTCCAGGTTCTTGCTATTACAAATAATGCTGCTATGAACATAGTTGAGCACATGTCTTTGTTGTATGGATATGGGTCATTTGGGTATATACCTAAGAGCAGAATTGCTGGGTCCTGTGGTAAACTAATTCCCATTTTCCTGAGGAACCACCATACTGATGTCCAAAATGGCTGTATGAGCTTGTACTCCCGCCAGAGTGGAAGAGTGTTCCCCATTCTCCACATCTTCTCCAGCATAAGTTGTCATTGGTGTTTCTAATTTTAGCCATCTGGCAGGAGTAAGATGGTATCTTACAGTTGTTTTGATTTGCATTTCCCTGATAGCTAAGGATGTTGAGCACTTTCTTAAGTGTCTTTCAGCCTCTTTGATTTCCTCTGTTGAGAATTCCTTCTTCAATTCTATATCCCATTTTTAATAGGGTTATTTGGTGTTTTGGTGACTAGTTTCTTGAGTTTTTTGTATATTTTAGATATCAGCCCTTTGTCAGATGCAGGATTGGTAAAATTATTTTCGCAGTCTGTGGGCTGCCATTTGGTCTACTCCACTGTGTCCTTTGCCTTACAGAAGCATCTCAGTTTGAGGAGGTCCCACTTATTAATTGTTGATCTCAGTATCTGTGTTACTGGAGTTATTTTCAGGAAGTAGTCTTTTATACCTATTTGTTCAAGGGTACCTCCTACTTTCTCTTGTAAGAGGTTCAGTGTGGCTGGATTTATGTTGAGGTCTTTGATCCATTTGGACTTGAGTTTTGTGCATGGTGATAGACTTGGGTCTATCTGCAGTCTTCTACACACCATCATCCAATTGTGCCAGCACCATCTGTTGAAGGTGCTTTCCTCCCCCCATTGTATTCTTTTAGCTGTTTTGTCAAAAATCAGGTGTTCATAGATGTGTGGGTTAATATAGGGATTTTTTATTCAATTCCATTGGTCTTCCTGTCTACTTTTGTGCCAAACCAGGCTGTTTTCAGGACTATAACTCTGTAGTAGAGCTTAAAGTAAAGGCTGGTGATGCCTCCTGAAGTTCTTTTATTGTACAGGGTTGTTTTGGCTATCCTGGGTCTTTTCTTTTTCCATACAAAGTTGATTATTATTCTTTCAAGGTCAGTGAAGAATTGTGCTGGGATTTTAATGGTGATTGCATTGATGCTGTAGATTCCTTTTGGCAAGATTGCCATTTTTACTATAGGTATCCTTCCTATTCAAAAGCATGGGAGATCTTTCCATTTTATGGTATCTTCTTTAGTTTCTTTCTTTAAAGCCACAAAGTTCTTATTGTATAGATCTTTCACGTTTGGTAAGTATTATCCCAAGACTCTTTATGTTGTTTGTGGCTATTGTAAAGGGCATTGTTTCTCTGATTTCTTTCTCAGCTGATGGGAGATGTTATTTTGTAAATATTTTTCTCGTACTGGTTATAAATGTTTGTTTTCATTTACATGGGCTTGGTTATAAATGGCTAATGACCACAAGCAATCCTTTTAAAGGTAAAAAGGGGGTTATGATATAGATATGAATACTTTGTTTTGGAATGGATTTTTATATATTGATACAATTTAAGGTCAACTTTGCAATTTGTATATTTCTCCTTTTGTTTAGGTATTGTGTTTATATAGCTCATTTAGAAATGCAATGTATAATTTAGTACAGATTATAGAGAGTTACCTATGATAGTCAAAACTTGGAGTTAAGTTAGTTAGAATTTCTAGATATGCAGAGATGTATTTGAGATAAATAGTCATTCTCCAAACCTTTCAAAGACCTATAGAATATGGCATTTAAAATGGTTTAGGGATTTTCTTGACAGTGAGACATAACTGCTCCTGGCATAACCACCTGTGTCAGAAGGGAAAATGGACATTGAAGAAACTCGTTATGAAGTTTGCTTTCAATATGGCGGCTAGCCCTTTGAGCAAGGTACTGCTCTTGTCTAGACTGTTTGACTTTATGCTGTATAAACTGGACATTCAGGACCCACAAAAAAGTGACTACTGAAACAAGATGGACAGTGCTGCAGGGTTCCTGCTTCATGAAAGAGTCTGTCAGACACACTATGGCCTATGGGCTGAAGATGGAAAATTACAAAAGAACTTCGTGTGACTGACCAGGCGAGTTGTCTTTGTCATTTCTAGAGTTTATATATTAATCTTCTGTGGTCTTTGAAAATGTTGAAGATAGATAGTTATGGTTATAGTTTTCCTTAGTTAAGATTAAAGAAAAGTTACATATAGGACTTTAGACTCACAAAGATAGGAAAGATAATATTTTCTTTAAGTCTTACAAAATATTAATGGACTAAATATTGTTAACTGAGATTCTTATTTGATAACTGTTATGTGATATATTTTGCTATGTTAAGGTTAAAACCCTTCTTTTTATTTTAGACAGGAAAGAGGAGATAGATGATGGGAGATGATATTCTGTAAATATGTTTCTCATACTGGTTAATGAATAAAGCCCTATTGGCCAATGGGAAAGTAAGATAGGAGGGACTAGCAGACAAGGAGGAAAGAGGAAGTAGGAAGGAAGAGTCAACATGGAGAGACCTGAGAGGTAGGATGTCAGCCATTCTGGCCGGTAAGATGAGCCATGTGGAAATACTTAGAAGAGTAGAAATGGGTTAATCATTAAGAAAGAGCTAGCCCGTAACAAACTAGTACCTGGCCAACAGCCTTATATCAAATACAGAGTCGCTGTGTGTTATTGGGGGCTGGCATGGTGGAGGGACCAGGCAGGCTGGCGAAAACAACTAGCTACCCTCAGCCTCTTTATCATCTGAATAAAGTAGGGCTACTGATTTTTTTGATTTTATCTTGTAACCTGCTAGTTTGCTGAAGATGTTTTTCAGCTGTAGGAGTTCCCTGGTAGATTTTATTAGGTCACCTATGTAAACGATTATATCATCTGCAAATAGAGACAGTTTGACTTCTTGCTTTCCAATTTGGATTCCCTTGATCTCCTTTTGTTGTCTTATGGCTTTAGCTAGAACTTCAAGTACAATATTGAAGAGATATGGAGAGAGAGGACAGCCTTGTCTTGTTCCTGATTTTAAAGTAATCATCTTAAGCTTCTCTCCATTCAGTTTGATGTTGGCTGTTGGTTTACTGTATAGTGCTCTTATTATGTTTAGGTATGTTCCTGTTATCCCTGATGTCTCCAAGACCTTTATCATGAAAGGGTGTTGAATTTTGTTGAAGGCTTTTTCAGCATGTAGGGAGATGATCGTATGGTTTTTCTTTTTCAGTTTGTTCATATTGTGGATCACGTTGATAGATTTTTGTATGTTGGACCATCCCTGAAACCCAGGGATGAAGCCTACTTGGTCATGGTGATGATTTCTCTGATGAATTCTTGGATTCAATTTGCCAGTATTTTATTGTGTATTTTTGCATTGATGTTCACCATGGATATTGGTCTGTAGATTTCCTTCTTATTTGTATCTTTGTGAGGCATGGGTACCAAGGTGAATGTGGCCTAGTAGATTAAGTTTGGTAATGTGCCTTCTGTTTCTATTGTATGGAACAATTTGAGGAGTATTGGTATTAGCTCTTCCTTGAATTTCTGGGAGAACTCTGCTCTGAAGCATTATGGTCCTGGGCTTTTTTTTGGTTGGAAGGCTTTAAATGACTGCTTCTATTTCATTGGGGGTTATAGGTTTATTTAAGTTGTTTGTCTTTTCTTGATTTAATTTTGGTAAGTGATAGTTATCCAGAAATTTGTCCAATTCCTTTGAATTTTCAAATTTTGTGGAGTGCAACGTATGACCTGAATGTTGTCTGGATTTCCTCTGTATCCGTTGTTATGTCCCCCTTTTCATTTCTGATTTTGTTAATTTGCATGTTCTCTCTCTCTCTCTATCTCTGCTTTTTTGTTAATTTAGATAAGGGTTTGTCTATCTTGTTGATTTTCTCAAAAAACCAACTCTTTGTTGCATTGATTTTTTTGTAATGTTTTCCTGGTTTCTATTTTATTCATTTCAGCCCTCAAATTGATTACTTCCTGGCATCTATACCTCCAGGGTGAGTTTGCTTCTTTTTCTTTTAAGGCTTCCAGTTGTGCTGTTAATTCTCTAATGTGACTATCCTCTGTTTTCTTCATATGGCCACTTAGTGCAATGTACTTCCCTCTTTGTACTGCTTTCAAGGTATCCCATAAGTTCGGATATGTCATGTCCTCATTTTCGTTAAATTTTTTGAAGTCTTTAATTTCTTTATTTCTTCTTTGATCCAGGTGAGGTGCAATTGCACATTGTTCAGTTTCCATGAGTTGGTAGGGTTTCTGTGATTTGTGTTGTTGTTAAATTCCAATTTTAAAGCATGGTGGTTGGATAAGATACAGGGGACCATTCCAATTCTTTTGTATCTGTTGAGGTTTGTTATGCCACCTAGTATGTGGTTGATTTTAGAGAAGGTTCCATGTGGAGCAGAGAAGAAGGTATATTCTTTTGTGTTTGGATGGAATGCTCTATAGATGACTGTTAAACCCAGTTGAGACATAACTTCTGTTAGTTCTTTTGTTTCTTTGTTGAGTTTCTGATTGGTGGATCTGTCTAGTGGTAAGAGTGGTGTGTTGAAGTCTCCCACTACAAGTGTGTGAGGTTTTATGTGAAATTAAATTTTAGTAGTGTTTCTCTTATAAATGTGGGTGCCTTTGTATTTGGGGCATAGATGTTCAGAATCGAGACTTTGTGTTGATGGATTTCTCCTGTGATGAATATGAAATGACCATATTCATCTCTATTGATTAATTTTGGTTTGAAGTCTAATTTGTTAGATATTAGGATAGCCACACCTGCTTGCATCTTGGGCCCATTTGTTTGGAAGATCTTTTCCCAGTCCTTTACCCTGATGTAATGTCTATCTTGAAGTTTAGATGTGTTTCTTTTATGCAGCAAAAGGATGAATTCTGTCTTCGTATCCATTCTGTTAGCCTGTGTCTTTTTATAGGCAAGTTAATATATGTATTGTGAAAATCTGATTTGTCATTAAATATCTTGTTTTTTCCATCTATAGTGATTGAGAGTTTTGCTGGGTATAGTAGCCTGGGCTGGCATCCGTGGACTCTTAGGACTTGTATAGCATCTATGCAGGACCTTCTGGCCTTGAGGATTTCCATGGAGAAGTCAGGCAGAATTTTGATAGCTCTGCCTTTATATGTTACCTGTCCTTTTTCCTTTGCTGCTCTTAATATTCTTTTTTTTATTCTGTATGGTAGGTGTTTTGATTATTATATTATTAAATGTTGACGGGTCTTTTTTCTTGGTTCAGTCTATTTGGTGTTCTATATGCTTCTTGTACTTTCATGGGCATGTCCTTCTTCAGATTGGGAAAGTTTTCCTCAATGATTTTGTTGAATATGTTTTCGGCCCCTTTGAGCCAGGCTTCCTCACCTACCTCTATGCCTATTATTCTTAGGTTTGGCCTTTTCACAGTGTCCCACATTTCCAGGATGTTTTGTGTTAAGGATTTGTTGGATTTATGATTTTCTTTGGTTGATTAATCTATTTCCTCTAGTTTATCTTCAGCACCTGAGATTCTTCCAACTCTTGAATTCTGTTGGTTATGCTTGCATCTGTAGTTCCTGATCGTTTGCCCAGTTGTTCTATTTCCAGCATTCCTTTGGTTTGTTTAATGGTTTTTTCTTGGCTTTCTGTACTTTCTTTAAGAAATGTATTCATTTCTTCCATTTTTTGTTTATCTTCGATTTCTTTAAGGGATTTTATCACATCTTCTTTGAGGGCCTCTATCATTTTTATGACAATAATTTTTAAGAAGTTCTTTT
Source organism: Cricetiscus sungorus (assembly GCA_030556225.1). NCBI lineage: Eukaryota > Metazoa > Chordata > Mammalia > Rodentia > Cricetidae > Cricetiscus > Cricetiscus sungorus. Next base: position 17,006,022 of record JANBXA010000097.1, read on the forward strand.
CTGATTCATTTGCTTTGTTGTGTTCTGCTCTAGTTAGTATGGATTCTCTAGATTCTGATGGTGTTATGCTTGTCTTTCTGATGTTAGGTATTTTCTTGTATTGCATCTTCCCATAGCTTCTTCCAGTAGGTGTTGGTGGGGTCTCTCCCTTTCTCTATGGGCTTAGGTGGGTCAGATCTTCTATGTCTGTAGCTCTGGGTAGTCCAAGCTGTCTAGGAGGTCTCTCCATAGGCAGGAGCCTGGCGATGGGGGTCAAAGATCAGTCGCCAGCAGAGGACAGCTGAGGCTTCTTTGACAGATGCTAGCCAGCAGAATGTTTCCTCAGGGATAATTGGGTCTAGCTGAGACAGGCACTCTCCAGCTGAGTGAGGCCTCTTTAGCAGAAGCCCTGCAATGGGGGTCAAGGATGCAGCCTGCAGGATCTCAGAGTGGTCCTGCACAGATAGCCAGATCTCTGGGAGGGGCCCAGAACTCCAGTAGACCAGCGGAGGGTCAGAGACCAGGCAGATTGAATTTACAAGTGGCAGGTCTATTGTGCTTAGATCAGCTCAAGGAATTTCCCCAAGGTGACTGGATTGTTGGTTCCACCCTCTGACTCAGTGCTCAGCCAGAGAGGTGGAACAGTGGGCAGGGTATGGCAGAGGGTAGAGAGAGGGCAGGCTCTCGGTGGGGGTGGGTGGGGGTATTTCAGAGCTCCAAGAGCACTCTCTGTGTGGACAGAATGTAGGGGCAGTGAGATCCGGGACCCACCCAGAGATTTCCTGGGGAAGGGTGTAAGGGAGTATCCACCCCAGTGGAATTAGACCCAGACTCACCTCTAGACAAGGCCTGGAGATAGGGGACAAAGGCTTGGCTGACACTCAGGATGTTTCAGCACAGATGCAAGGGGTATTTTGTAGGAACAGAAAGCACTGTGCGCTGCTGGAGTCTGGAGTCATTGTTACTAAACAAGGCTACAGCCATAAAATAAAACAATATTCAGCATCTTTAGATTTATTTTCCTTGAGGGCAATTTATCTTGTCATTTTCATTTATGGCCTTCATAAAATCTGTGGAGAGCCCGGTGATGTGGCATATGCCCTTAATCTTAACTACAGAACAATGAAAGCTAGAAGATCAAAAGTTGCAAGACAGCTATGGCTGTGTTTGGGGAAAATGCATAATATTTGAAAGAAGGAAAATTAAGATATGTGGAGATCAAGAATAAACTTTCTTGACTATACAAATTTCATTCACTCACCATAATTCAGCAATGGTGGGTTTTATTTACACAGCAAGAAGATCTACAGGTTCTGCTAAATATTGTGAGTGAAGATTCTTTTGTTGAACTGTGGTTGGAGTCATCAGTAGCTTCTGTAAGTCACTTTTTATTTCTTTATGAAGCCTTGTTTGTAGAAAATACCAGCTAAAGAACTATTTTAAACTGTCTGATTTGAATGTAAGATGTTAATATTCTTGGTGCAATCCCAAATAGATCATCTAGAGGATTCTGGAAAAAAAAAAACTGAAGTACAGTATGTATACTATCTTTAAAAGCAGTTTTAAATTTCAAATTATGTTAAATGGAACCATCTTATAAATGAATGAAGAGGCTATGGGAAAGTCAGTGTTTCAATGGTTCCTGGTAGCTCAGCACCCACTGCTGATTCATTAGTCAATGTGTGCTCAATATTTATCCATATTATTACAGGTAAGTGATGCAGTTTTCTAGGTTCACTTTCTTATTCCTCGATCTGTGTGGCTTTCTATATTTCTATTTTATGTTTTGATAGTGATAATATTCTTGACTTTTGTGCTCTAGTTGTAAGGTGTCATGTACATACTTTTATAATATTGGAGTAAGTTAGATCATTTATGAAGTACTGATCAATTTGAATGAACCTAGAAAACTGAGTCACTTAACTGTAACAATATGGATAAAGACTGAGCACAAAAATCTCAAAATCCCTTTTGATATATAGATAATTGCATGTTTACCAGAATATTTACTTATTGTAATTCTATAGGCCAAAACAAGAGAAAATTATGTAGCAAAACCAGTATGCACTAAACTATAAGGACCTAAAAACAACAACAAAAAAGAAAACAAATTTACTAATGAATTCCCCACACATCCTTCATTGGGAACTCCCTGGGTAAGCTCCACATCTCGCTCCCCCCTAAGTTGGGAACCAGCAGTCTACTGACCCTGACCCCGACGATGGGTGTAATGCTCATGGCCATGTCATCTCTATGTCAGGCTTTACCTGGATGCTCAAGCTTTACATGGCTGCCAGAGGCCTCAGTTAAGCATGTGCAAGCCCCCTTTTTAAAGCAAGCATGCCAAGTGCACCTCTCTTTTTGCCCCCCCCTCTCTCCTGCTTTTGGTTGGCCACCAGCTATCCCCCTTTCTCTCCTCTCTCTCAATAAACTCCACGTAGGCTCTGCATCTCATGTTTGTGTTTCTTAGGCAATAATAGTAGCAAAAGAACAACACCCTATGTCCTCGCCCTGGATAGTACAGTCGTAATAGTCTGCTCCATATACTACACAGAGCATGCCTTCCCCTCAGCCTTTGTCTTGTTGGGCCAGCTGCTAAAGGTGAGCATTGGGTAAGAGTGCAGGTCCAACATGCCCTCCACCTCTGTGGAACTTCCTGGATCTGTTCTAAGCACACTGGAACTGATGTCCACTCAGGGTCACCTTAAGGCTGCACTCACCTGATCTTTGGACCTCATTGCTTGCCCTCTGCTGGAAGAGTGACCTTCAAAAGAGTTTGGATCATCCAGAGTTGCAGACATCAAACTTCTGAACCACCTACACCCACTGATAGAGCAGGAGAGAGAGAGAGAGAGAGAGAGAGAGAGAGAAAGAGAGAGAGAGAAACTCCACCTGCACCCACTAGAAGAAGCAGGAAGATGGCAATACAAGTAAACACCAAACAATAGAAAGACAAGCATGACACCACTAGAATCTAGGGACTGTATACCAAATAGACTTGAACACACCAAAGCAGATGAAGCAGAAAAAAAGGACTTAAAAAATAACTTCATGAAAATGATAGAGGCCCTCAAAGATGAGAAAACCCCTTAAAGAAATGGAAACAAAACAATCATTGGAAGAAATAGAGGAAAACACCAAAAAAATGCAAGAAATGAACAAATCTCTTAAAAAAGTAAGAAAGGCCAAACACACACACACACACACACCACCACCACCACCACCACCAACAACAACAACACACACACACACAAGCACGCACACACACACACACACCAACAACAACAACAACAACAACACACACACACACAAGCATGCACACACACACACACACACACACACACCACCACCAACAACAACAACACACACACACACAAGCACGCACACACACACACACACACACACACACACACACACACACACACATAAAGGAAACAATTCAAACAGTTCAAGACCTGAACTGAAATAGAGACAATAAAGAAAACACAAACTGAAGGAATGCTGGAAATAGAAAAGCTAGGCAAATAATCAGACACTACAGATGCAAGCATAACCAACAGAATACAAGAGATCGAAGAGAAAATTTCAGACCCTGAAGATAAACTAGAGGAAATAGATTCATCGACCAAAGAAAATCTTAAATCCAACAAATCTTTAAAACAAAACATCCAGGAAATGTGGAACACAATGAAAAGACTAAACCTAAGAATAATGGGCATAGAAGGTGAAGAAGTCAAGCTCAAATGTGCAGAAAATATACTCAACAATATCATTGAGGAAAACTTTCCTAATCTGAAGAAGGACATGCCTTTGAAAGTACAAGAAGCACACTGAACACCAAATAGACTGGACCAAAGAAAAAGGACCCCCTCAACACATAATAATCAAAACACCTAACATACAGAATAAAGAAAGAATATTAAGAGCAGATAAGGAAAAAGGCCAGGTAACATATAAAGACAGACCCATCAAAATTACACTTGACTTCTCCATGGAACTCTCAAGGACAGAAGGTCCTGGATAGATGTTCTGCAAGTACTAAGAGTCCATGGATGCCAGCCCAAGCTCTATACCCAGAAAAATTCTCAATCACTATAGATGGAGAAAACAAGATATTCAATGACAAAGCCAGATTTTCACAATACATATCCACAAATCCAGCCATAAAAAAAGTTTTGGAAAAAAACTCCAACCCAAGGAAGTTAACTACACTCACAAAAGTCATAGGCAATAGATAATCCCACTTCACCAGAACCCAAAAGAAAAAGTGTGGCAAATATACTCACAGTACCACTGCCAAGAACAAAAAAAGAAAAAAAAAAACCCCAAGATTTAAAATTCAATGGCCCTTACTTTTCCTCAACATTAATGGTCTTAACTTACCTATAAAGAGACACAGGCAAACACAATGTTAAAGAGACAAAATTTATCATTCTGCTGCATATAAGAAACACATCTAAACTTCAAAGGTAGACATTACCTCAGAGAAAAGGGTTGAAAAAAGATCTTCCAATCAAAGGAACCCAAGAAGCATGCAGGTGTAGCTATCCAAATATCTAACAAGCCAGACTTCAAACCAAAATCAATCAGAAGAGATGAAGACGGTCATTTCATATACATTACAGGAAAAATCCATCAGTACAAAGTTTCAATTCTGAACATCTATGCCCCAAATACAAAGGCAACCACATTTGTAAAAGAAACACTACTAAAACTCAAAGGTTACATAAAAGCGCACACATTCATAGTGGGAGACTTCAACACCCCACTTTCACCACTAGATAAGACCACCAGAGAAGAATTTAACAAAGAAACAAAAATCTAACAGAAGTTATCCAAAGTTGGGTTTAACAGACATCTATAGAACATTCCATCCAAACACAAAAGAATATACTTTCTACTCAGCCCCACACAGAACCGTCTCTAAAATCGACCACAACAAGGCAACATAACACACTTCAACAGATACAAAAAATCTGGAATAGTCCCCAGTATCTTATCAGACCACCATGCTTTAAAATTGAAATTCAGCAACAACACAAATCACAGAAACCCTGCAAACTCATGGAAACTGAACAATGTGCAAATGTACCATACCTGGGTCAAAGAAGAAATAAAGAAAGAAATTAAAGACTTCCTAGAATTCAACGAGAATGAAGACACAATGTACCCAAACTGATGGGACACTTTGAAAACAGTGCTATGAGGGAAGTTCATTGCACTAAGTGCCCATATGAAGATACTGGAGAATAGTCACATTAGAGAATTAACAGCACAACTGAAAGCCTTAGAACAAAAAGACGCAAACTCACTCCAGAAGAGTAGATGCCAGGAAATAATCAACTTTAGGGCTGAAATCTCTAAAGTAGAAAGAAGGAAAACACTAAAAAAAAAAAATCAATGTAACAAAGAGTTATTTTTTTTTTGAGAAAATCAACAAGATAGACAAACCTTTATCCAAACTAACCAAAAAGCAGAAAGAGAACATGCAAACAAACAAAATCAGAAATGAAAGGGGGCATAACAAGGACACTAAGGAAATCCAGACAATTTTCAGATCATCCTTGAAAACCTGTACTCTACAACATTCAAAAATTCAAAGAAAATGGGCAAATTTCTGCATTACTAACACTTACCAAAATTAAATCAAGAACAGATAAGCAACTTTTTTATATTTATTTTACATATTGATCTTAGTGTTCTCTCCTTCCTTCCTTCCCTTCCTCCCTCCCTCCCTTCCTCTTTCCTTCCCTCTTTTCCTTTCTCCCATCCTCTCATGCCCCACCCAGATGCCCTCCCCTCCAATCCCTCCCCTGTCCACATGGAGGGTTATCACAGTTTAATAAGAATAAGGATAAACAAATAGGCTCAATAGATCGTTTTTCAGGGAAAAATAATTTACAAACTAGACAGATGAACACCAGCAGGTTCCACTAGATGCTCTCCTTTCTGCGTCCAGCCAGCAAGAGAGCATTCCCTGGCTCCTCCTCAGAACTAGTTCCACAGGTCACTTCCGCCCTTCGCTCCATGGTAGTGCCACAGAAGAATAAGTGGGTATCTCACTACAGAGGGTGATTCCTTCCAGGAGGGGTCATCTAAATCTGTCAAATCATTTGGAGTAGGGACTAGGCCATCTCTCCTATCTCTAGATTAAGGGAGTTTCCCTTGATGGAGAATGTGCTCCCAAAGTCCTTTCGTGTATCAGGGATAAATCCTGGTTTCACTGTCCAAGGGTGTCTGCTTCTGTTTCCATCGGCTACTAGATGAGGGCTCTATGATGGTGGATAAGTTAGTTGCCGATCTCATTATCAAGGAAGGGCATTTATGGTAGCCTTTCCACTGTTGCTCAAATTGTTCATTGGGGTCAGTCTTGTAGGTCTCTGAACATTTCTCTTGGTTCAGTTTGCTCTTCAACCCTATAATGGCTCCCTCTTTTATGGTCTTTCTTTCTCTTTCTCTCTCTCTTCTCTAGTCTATTCTTCCTCTGACTCAATCTTTCAGGTTCTACATCTTCTACTCTCCTCCCCTTCTCTTTCTCCTAGTTCCATCACCATTCACTGCCCCCCCCACTCCTCATATGCTCAGGAGATCTTGTCCCTTTCCCCTTCTGTGAGGGACCTTGTATGAATCTCTTAGAATCCTCCTTGTATCCTAGTTTCTCTTGCAGTGTGAATTATAGGCTGGTGATGCTTTGCTCTATGTCTAAAATCCATATATGAGTGAGTACATACAAGGTTTTCTCATTGAGAATGGGTACTTCAAGTTCCATCCACCTGCCTATGAATTTCAAGATTCCATTGTTTTTGTCTGCAGAGTAGTATTCCATTGTGTAAATGTATGTCTTCTTTATCCATTCTTCAGTTAAGGGGCATCTAGGTTGCATCCAGGTTCTTGCTATTACAAATATTGCTGCTATGCTCATAGTTGAACAGATGTCTTTGTTGCATGGTTGTGGATCATTTGGGTATATGCCTAAGAGTAGGATTGCCAGGCCCTGTGGTAGACTGCCTCCCATTTTCATGAGGAACCGCCATACTGATCTCCAAAATGGCTGTACAAGTTTTCACTCTCACCAGCAGTGGAGGAGTGTTCACCTTTCTCCACAAACTCTCCAGCATAAGTTGTCATTAGTGTTTCTAATTTTAGCCATTCTGGCAGGAGTTAAGATGGTATCTCAAAGTTGTTTTGATTTGCATTTCCCTCATAGCTAAGGATGTTGAGCACTTTCGTATGTGTCTTTAGCCTTTTTAATTTCCTCTATTGAGAATTCTCTATTCAGTTCTGTAACCCATTTTTAAATCGGGTTATTTGGTGTTTTGTTGACAAGTTTCTTGAGTTCTTTGTATATTTTGGAGATCAGCCCTCTGTCAGATGTAGGATTGGTGAAGACCTTTTCCTAACCTGTGGGTTGCCTTTTGGTCTTGTCAATGGTGTCCTTTGCCTTACAGAAGCTTCTCAGTTTGAGGAGGTCCCACTTATTAATTGTTGATCTCAGTGTCTGTGCTACTGGAGTTATGTTCAGGAAGCAGTCTCCTGTACACATTTGTTCAAGGATATCTCCCACTTTCTCTTCTAAGAGGTTCAGCGTGGCTGGATTCATGTTGAGGTCTTTGATCCTTTGTGCACAAAAGTATTCTGGGAGTACAATCCCCATTGATAGATACTCCCTTAGCCTAGAGGCCTGAGGGAGGGCCTAGTCCCTACTCCAAATGACTAGACAGATTTTGATGATCCCTCCTAGAAGGCATCACCCTCCCTCTGGAGGGTGGGATGTAATGGAAGGGTGGTTGAGGAGCATGAGAGGGAGGGAGGGAGAGGAAAGTAGGATTGATATGTAAAATAAGAAAAAATAATTTTAAAAATTTATATTGTAGCAACAAAAAGATAAGCATTCTTAATTACCTCATTATTGACTTATTAATACTTGTTTATAATGAAAATTAAATCTTTGAATATCATGATTTACATATCAATGCCTTATCTTGTATATTAACATGAAATAATTCAGAGTTGGAACTGGGGCCTGTGTTCCGAGCTTCTGGTCTCTCTCCAGGTCTGAGGTCATACCATGTGCAAGTTTTTAACACACTGCAGTCATATACCATGTCAGTTTCAATCTGTATTCAATCCATACCACTTCTACTTATTTATCCAGGGTTCAATGGGTTGGATACTGTCCTATTCATTGTGCAGCATCTGCTCCTGATTCTAACGTGCTTCAGGGAAAAAATAAACATAACATATAATTTTTCTGTAAAAAAAAAAATTACTTTTGCTTTGTTTCTTTTTTTGGGGGGGAGGTGGACTTTTCAGTCAGAACCTCTCTACATATCCATGGCTGTCCTGCAACTCACTATATTGACCACACACACTGGCCTCAAACTCAGAGAGATCCTCTGAGTCTATCTCCCAAGTGCTGCAGTTACAGGGAAACAGCACTACGACCAGTTGGGATATGTTGTTTACATGACCTATCTTTGAATCAGGGAATGAAATGATTATGTAAATTTTAAATAGGAATCATCACTGATTTGATGAACAGTAACTCTATCTTAAAATCTACAATGTATTAATTCAATTGGTAAATCATTTCATGTTCTCAATATTTTGGTTGTTTTATTTTCAACATATTAAACTATTTTAACTCTGTGTGTACACGTGTGCTATGGTGTCCATATAACAAAAAAAAAAAAAAAAAAAAAAAAACAAAAAAAAAACTTACAGCTGCCAATTACTTCTTCATCTGTGTGACTTCTAGCAATCCAATGTAGGTAGTCAAGTTTGACTGCAAATGACCTCACTGGTGTTATTTGGACTTAAAAATTATTTTTCTATGTGCTACTATTTGGCTTGCTAATATTTGGCTGTGCATATGACACAGCCCAAGTATAGAAATAACAAATACTTGTAGTAGTATGGGCTTTCCAGTGATTGAATTCATGCCATCAGGCTTAGTCACTGAGACAATTCTCTGGCATTCATTTATGGTTCTGAGAAAAAGTTATGAATAACTGTAGAGTGCTCAGAATAAACTAACACAATCCAAAAAAATTGACAGTGTGAATATATTTATGTGCAAATTGGATTTGTTAATCAATTTATCCTGTGTTCCTCTATCTTTAAATGATAATATGTTTACAATTTTAATAAGACACTGTACATAGATTTTTCTTTGAGCTGCCTGCTCACAAAATAAGAAACATAGAAATAATGAAAGAAAGAAAGGAAACATTGAGGCTTATTATTAATTAAAAGGCTCAGACAATAGCTTAGACTTGTTTCTAACTACCTCTTATAATTCAAATTAACCCAAATCTTTTAATCCATGGTCTTTTATGTGACTTGGTTACCTTTACACTATACTTCCCATGCTGTATGCTCTGCAACTTCTGGTATCTAAGCCTTCTTTGCCCCAGCAGCTTCCTTACCAAGAAATCTTGTTTAGCTATTGACCATTCACTTTTTTATTTACCCAGTCAGAGTGACACATCTTCATTGTGTACAAAAAGATTATTTCACAACATTTTCCTCTTTTGTCTACATAAAAACCAAAGGCCTTTACTCTAATACAGGAAAATTGTATACAATAAAACAATTTCATTTACAATGTTTAATCCATTTCTTTTTGGCAATTTTGGAGAAAATACTCTATTATCTATCCTTTCTTAGTTGAGAACAAAGTTTCATATATAATTTATCATAGCAAAGGAAAATTGTGACTATAATTATTAATCTTCAACCCTATCAAAGATCTGAGAAGGATATATTACCTGAATAAACAGAAAATACAGAGGAAGCAACTTCCAAAATGATAAAAAAAAATGACAGAAACACCTGGCTGCTCGGGACAGCCACTCAGGTTTCCTCTGGGATGTTTGGACATCCATTTTCAGCCAACAGACCTAGAATATCTGACAGACTTTCTGTGAAACAGGAATTTTACAGTACTGTCCCACCTTGTCTTGGCAAAGTTCAGCAGTTGTACTCTTTTGTGTCCTGTTTGTTCAATGTTATATGCATACTGTCAGCAGTCGAGGGAAGGTCAGCTTCTTTGCCCAATGGCAAACTTTTACCACAAAGAAAGTAAATTCCATATGGAGGCTCTTTGATGTCTATCAACTTTTTTTTTTTAAGTAAAATGGTTGCCAGAAGTAGACATCGCTCACTGTTTTGAAAAGCCTTATATTTAAACATTTCAAATGCCATGTTCTTTTAGTGTTTGAAACCCATCTACTTATTTAAAATATATCTCTGTTTGGCCTTGAAAATATACCTAACATGACTATAAGTTTGCTTGTTGTAGATGAGTAACTCCTAACATGTATTCCTTTATTATCCTAAATATCTTTTAAGGACTAGAAATTTACATTACATTACTAAATGCAGTACGTAGGTACAATACTTTAAGAATAGAAACGTATACAGTATAACAAAAATAAACTTAAATTTTTATCAAGTTACAAAAATCCATACCAGCTTAAAATATTTTGAGGTTAATACTTTTTAGATGAAAGTAACTTCAATAATTTACCCTTTTATCCTATAATTCCTATATTCCCTTCTTCTCCTTCTTCATCTTGGTTTTGAGACAGGTTTTTTCTGCGTGCCCCCGTTAGCTCTTTTGGAAGTAACTCTGTAGACCAGCCTGGCCTTGAACTCACAAAGATCCACCTGCCTCTGCCTCCCAAGTGCTGGGATTAAAAACATGCATCACTACCAACCAGCCATCCCTATATCCCCATTTTCCTTCCAGAAAGAAATCCTTGAAGCTAACCTCCTTTGTTTAGTTTCTTTCCTTACTATGACCAATAATAATTTGCAACCAACCTCCATAAATGATGACAAATATCCATAACCCACTGAACAAACAAAAACCACCAACCCCACCTCTAGATAATGTGGGTATTGTGTTCTCTAGACTGTGTACTGTTGTCAGTTGGTCCTGGCATCTTTAGATGAAAAATAAAGATTTTTAAATATTTATAGGGCTCAAGACAGTGTCAAGCAATTAAGATAAGTTCATGCCAAGAATCCAGGAGAGATTTTTGACAAACTCCTGTAATTCCTGATTGAAATCCAGGATGACTATGGGGTCTATCCCTCTTGAAGACCATCAAGTATGTACATATATCCAAAAACACACTGACATAACTAAATAAAAGTTAAAATGAATCATTAAACAAACATTTTTCACTCATGGCTATTTTTATTGCATAAGCATTCATTCTTATAACTCAGACATTTGAGCATAAAAAGGCTTACCTACAGAGTTTCTTTATTGTGGATAACAGAAAATAAGCATGTAGGCTTCAAAGTCATAGAATCAATACTTCTCAGTTGTTGGTGTCATTTGGAAAACTTGAGAAAATGCTACCCTGTAGAGGAAATCTGGTGGTGGGTTTTGAGATTTTAAATCCTTGACCCCATATCAGTTCTCATTCTCTGCTCCATGCTTTGGGTTGAGGATGTCATCTTTGAGCTTCCTGCTTTATCTGTTATGTCTATCCACATGTTGCCTGTTTCACTCTGGAACTATAAGCCATATTAAGTTCCTTTAAAAGTTTCCTCATGTGTCCATGGGATTGTAGGTACAAATAAATTAAAGAGGGACATTAAAATGCTTGAATAAATTGTTGACACTTGTCAGATTTTTCTTCAAAATAATCTTGTGTAACTAAATGGAAGTTTGTAGACAAAAGATCATACCAAAGCCTTTATAGTCATAGATTCCCCAAGTGTCAGTTCTTTCATGTCCTCAATGTCTATCATGATATAGGAAGGCTTTAACAAATGTATTACACAGTACAGGTTTTATTCTTCGATGAACTCTTTCATGGATTCAAAGATTGTGGTAAAATGCAGAGACTTTATAACAGTGATGAAATTCATAGATTTGTTCTCCAATATGAATTCTTGCATACCTTTAAAGATAACTATGGCATGTAAAGGCTTTACCACACTGATTACATTCATAGGGTTTCTCTCCTGGATAAGTTATATATGAATTTGGAGAAGACTGACTTGTGAAAAAGGCTTTCTCACATTGATTACATTCATAGTGTTGTACCTCAGTATGAGTGATTTTATGTCTTTGCAGATTAGCGTGACGTGCAAAAGCTTTCCCACATTGATTACATACATGAGGTTTCACTCCAGAATGAGTTGTTTTATGAACTTGAAGATGACTGTGTTGTGAAAAGGCTTTACCACATTGTGTACATTCATAGGGTTTCTCTCCAGTATGGGCTCTTTTATGAATTTGAAGATTACTGTGACATGCAAAGGCTTTACCACAATGATCACATTCATAAGGCTTCTCTCCAGTATGTATTCTTTTATGTATTTGAACATGACTGTAACGTGCAAAGGCTTTCCCACACTGATTACATTCATAGGGTTTCTCTCCAGTATGAGTTCTTTTATGTAGTTGGAGACTACTATGGTGTGAAAAGACTTTCCTACATTGATTACATTCATAGGGTTTCTCTCCAGTATGAATTCTTTTATGTATTTGTAGACCACTATGTCGTAAAAAGGCTTTCCCACATTCATTACATTCATAGGGTTTCTCTCCAGAATGAGTTTTTCTATGTATTTGGAGATTTTTTTGTTGTGAGAAAGCTTTATCACATTGACTACATTTATAGGGTTTCTCTCCAGTGTGGATTCTTTTATGTCTCTGAACATGACTGTAACGTGCAAAGACTTTCCCACACTGATTACATTCATAGGGTTTCTCTCCAGTATGAGTTCTTCTATGTAGTTGGAGACTACTGTGGTGTGAAAAGGCTTTTCGACATTGATTACATTCATAGGGTTTCTCTCCTGTGTGGGTTCTTTGATGTATTTTGAGACTACTGTGGTGTGCAAAGGCTTTCCCACATTGATTGCATTCATAGGGTTTTTCTCCAGTATGAGTTCTTCTATGTATTTGGAGATTACTGTTGTGTGTAAAAGCTTTCCCACATTGATTACATTCATAGGCTTTCTCTCCAGTATGACTTCCTTCATGCCTGTGAAGATAATTGGCACATATAAATGCTATAAGAAATCCATTTGTCTCATGAATGCTTCTATCTGTATGACTTAATTTTACAGTTTGTTCTAATGGCAAAGAGGAATCAGATATTAAGGTTTTATCATGTTGATTCCATTCATAGGTTCCTCGTCATTATTGGTTGGCTCTTTTGCATGTTTGAGAATACTTGTGATGGTTAGAGCCTTTAGTACATGGCTCACTTTGATAGCATCCTTTTTCATAAGATTTTTAATATAATTGAAGAGAACTAAAAAATCTCAGAGACTTACCACACTGATTACATTCATAACATTTTCATATACTGTGAGTCACTACATTTGCAAAATAAACCAGAAAAAAACAGAAGAATTTATACAGTTTTTTATACTTAAAGAGCTTTTCTGTGGTGTGAGTTTGTTGATGTATTTGCAATGAGGTTTGTAAAACAATTCTAAACTTATATCAGAATCAGAAAGGGTACTCAAAGTAAAGACAAATACATATCTTCTAATTATTCTGGGAAAGAGAGAGGTACATTACTTCTTCCCATATTGTTTATGCACACATGATGTGTTTTCTGAGTGACATAATGAAATACTATCAAAGAAAGGAAAACAAAAGGTTTCCATATTGCATTCACACATTGAATTCTTTTGTTCATTGTAGAGATATAGAATAGGTATCGAGGTTTCTCCACAACAAAGGCCTTAATTCTCATAAACTGACCCTATCACTAAACTTTCATTACTCACCACAAGTACATTAGTAATGCTAGCTTGTTACTAATGGGATATTTGCTTATTAGAAGGTTTTAGACAATGTTTATCCCTTAACTAATAAGTATCCCTTTTGCTATACCTGAGTGGTATGGAATTAAACAGATTAATAGTTCTACAGGCTAGCTCTCATGAGGCTATAACTAAAATTGAGATATCTGTTAAGACATTGTTTCATTGCCATCTTTATTAAAGGAATACCTGTAAACATAGATCAGCTGTCTGTCATTGAGGTACATGATACTGTGAGAATTTAGTAATCATCAATACACTTAAAGCTGTGATTTTTTTACACCATTAATTTTCCTTGAAGCATCTACTCTGTGGAGTTCAAGGCCAGCCTGATCTACAAAGCAAGTTTCAGAACAGTCAGAACTGTTGTACAGAGAAAGTGTCTCAAAAAGCTAAAAAAAAAATCTTCTGTGGAAAATTTATATTACCTTGCACATGAAAATTACCTTCCATATCTTCTAGATCTTTGAAAATGTACTTTAATATTGTGGTCTTCCCATTTGTAGCCTGAAATATAGTACAAGGAAATGCACATTATTGGAAATAATGCAAAATTCAAGTTACTACATTCAATGAACCTAAAAACTGTGTCTGACCTGTTCACCACATTCTTCCCCTTTATCAATCCAAATTATAGGAAAGTATCAAAATTCAAGTAGTTGTCCCCTTATTCTAAAAGATAAAGGAAAATTCACAGTCTTACCTATAGCAGTGAGGTTCCTGTAGGTCTCCAGCATCACATCTTTGTAAAGACACTTCTGGGAGGGATCCAGCAAAGCCCACTCATCCTGAGTGAAGTCGACATGCACATCATCACAGGTCACTGCACTCTAAATTACCCCATCCATGTGTACAACAGAAAGAGTGATATTGATTAGAATGGAAATGCACATTAGAAGGAAATTGAAAAGGAGGTTTGCACATCTCATTTCTTGGACCTTTGAATAGGACTTACCTGCCCAAAAGAAAGGGCTATTAACAGACATACAGAGACAAACAAATTAACAGCATTAAATATATATATCAGAGAAATTGTGTGAACAATTACTAACTGCAAAAACAATGAGCAATCTGGTGCTATTGTCTCATCCTAACACTCTGGAGTCATACACAAGAGAATCACATTCAGTTTGAGGCCAGCCTGGTCTATGAAATGAGGACATCTTATCCAGAGATTCATATTTGGACCCCTCCACCTCCACCCAAAAAACACCAACCAAAGTAACAAAAAGTAGAACGTCACAGAAGTTCCTACAAAAGGATAAACATTCTTTCTAGTTCTGTATTCATCTCCCAGAAACTTGAAGTGTCACAGTTTACAGTGTGAGATTAGGTCTTCTTAAAAAAAGGAACACATATTTAACATGTTAGTGATGCACAGAGAAAAATGTAAGCATCTTTAATGTAGATCACAAAAAAAAAATGACTCAGCAGTTAATAGCACTTGCTGATATTGTAGAGTAGACGGGTGCTTACAAAGCTCACAAGTATCCATATTCCATGTTCAGGAGTTCTGAGATCATCTTCTGATTACTAGGAACACCAGGCACACATTGTAAGGATTCAGGCATTATGCTGACCACGCCCCCTGACAATGGGCAAGATACACATACCAGTAGTAAGGCAGATACTTAGACAGTCAAAGGCCCCTGTGTTGTGTGGCTACGTCATGTGTTATGTGGCTGTATAAGGACTCTGTACAAATGTGCAAGCTTTCCATTTTAATTGAGCATTTCCCATGTGTTCACCCCTTCTTTCTCTTCTTCCCCCTTTCCCTTTCCCCTTTCCCCTTCCCTCTCTGTTCCTAGTTGGCCAACACCTACCCCTCCCTTTGTTCCCTTTCCCTAATAAACTCCACATGGGTTTTGTTGAGTTTTGTGGTTCGTGTTTCATCACCCTCAGCTAAAGCAAAACAACAACAGACATGTGGAATATAACCATGTATACAGGCAAAATACTCATATTTATTTAAAAAATTCAAAACATGAGAATAATGTCACACATATCCAATCTAATGATATGGGACTTTTAGACATTATTCATGTCATGAATATATGTTATCCAAGGAGGAAAAAAAATATATTATGCCAAAGTTTAAAAGTCAAGATATTGGTGAATTTCAGTACAGCAGCACTTGTTTGGTATGTACAAAAACCTTCTTTAGGGGTCCACCAGGCAAAAATATAAAAACAAAAACCCTGGGTATGTTCACCCAAAATTTTAATATCAAAACCTGAAGGCAGAGTTAGGCAGATCTCTGAGCGTAAGGCAAGTCTGGTCTCAAAAACTATTTTCAGGACAGCCAGTGCTATGTCAAAAACCTTTTCTTCAAATATAAAAAAAAAAAAATAAAGACTTTTTTTTAAAAAAGGTGACCAAATGGCTTAGCAAGGAAAAACATTTGCTTTTATTGTTATTTGGGGATGAAATTCAAAGTGGTTGTGATCCATAACATCATGAGAAGAAGGCTGGCTGATCAACTTCAACAAATAGACACAAAGAACAGGAAATGGGGTGAGGCTATGCACAATCAAATCACCTTCCTGACTAAGAACTTCCTCTAGAAAGGGTCCCTTTACTAAAGATTCCATAAGCACCACAAAGAAAGCCATCAATAAGAGCCAAATGTTCAAACATATTATCTTACAAAGGAGGTTTATACTTAATCCATCACATTCTGTCCCAGATTACCATAGGCCTATGGTTATTCCATGATGAAAATGAATTTACTTCATGCATCGCCCCTAAAGCCCTCCTTGTTAGCTTCTCTGAATCTGTGGACTGTTTAGTACTAAACAACTAATATCCACTTATTAGTGATAATATATCATGTTCGTCTTTCTGTGTCAGGATTGTGCATCTTGGGATGAGTTTTGTCTAGTTCCATCCATTGCCTAGAAATTTCATGTTATCATTTTTTAACAGTTGGGTAATGCTTCATTGTAAATATACCATATCTTTTAATCTATTCTTCAGGTGAGGAAATCTAGGTTGTTTCCAATTTCTAGCTCCTATGAATAAAACCTCTATAAACATAGTTGAGCAAGTTTCCTTGTGGTAGGGTGGAGCATGTTTTAGGTTTATCCCTGAGTGGTATAGTTGTGTCTAGAGCAAGATCAATTGCTATTTTTCTGAGAAATCACATACGGATTTTCGCAGTGGCTGTATAAGTTTGTATTCTCACCAGAAATAGTGTTTTCCTGTTCAACCTCCTTGGCAGCATGAATTTCACTTGTGTTATTGATCTATCCATTCTGATAGGTATAAGATGGAATTGCAAAGTAGTTTTAATTTTCATTTCCCTGATAGTTAAAGATGTTAAACACATCTTTAAGTGTTTCTTAGCCATTTGAGGTTCCTCCATTGTGAATATTCTGTTTAGATCTGTATCCCATTTTTAATCGGATGGTTTCGTTTATTGGTGTCTGGTATTTTGAGTTATTTATCATCCTGGCTGGGGCAATCAAGAAGTTTATATACATACTTGGTATATACTAATTTCCAAATGGATATTGTTAGCAGTCAGGCACACTGGGCCCACCCCTTGGAGACATGGCACAGTATATCACCCCTGCACATATGCACTTGCCAGTACTCAGACATTACTCTGTCTGCTCAGGGTTCTGACATTTTCAATTATGTTGCTACAGCTACCCCCCCCTTAAAAAGTTGGAAGTCTGCCTTCCCCCTCCCTCCCCACCCCTCTATCACCTCAGCAGCCAGTTGCTGCATTCCTTCCCTTCATCCCCCAGTAAAACTCGTATGTGAGTTCTGTTGTATGGTGTTACTTTCCTTTCCATTGCCACCAAACAACATTGGTGCCAAGAGTCTTGGGAAAGCTCTCCTGGTGGTCCCTCTTTCCCACAGGTAGTCTGAAACACACCAGCATTCTGTTCCTAATCTACCTACAGAAGACTCACTTTTCACCTAACTTATCAATGGGCACTCTAATACTGGTGACAATTGGTAAGTTTCCCTTCGCCTGGTCTGTGTAAATGTGTCCATGGGTCTGTGGGAGTAACCATTGAGTGTCCAGTACCTGTCCAGTATTCTTGGAGGCAGGGGAGCCCCCAACCATGGTATTTGAGGCTATGGTTAACCCTCTTCACCAACTCTCATGTCTGTCCATTTCCCACCAGTGAGGCTTACTCTCTCGAGTGTGTATTCTTGCTGTTTGGCCCCACCCACAAGACCTGATAACATGCAACCACATCTCTCCAGCTTGGAGTCTCTAAACCTTTCCTTTGTGTGACAACATACTAAACAGTTTGTGCCTACTCAATGCCATCCTCCTTGAATTCCTATGATGCTAGGAATTAAAGGCATTGTATCTTATTTTTTTTTACTCACTCATGAGAACTGCATCTCCCACTATACCTCCAAGCACCCCTCTAGAATGCCTTTTGGAAAACATCAGACCTTTATACCTTGCACCCAACTTAAGGGATTCAAAACTCATCTGCCTTTACAGCCAAGTCTGGCCCATCTGCACCTTAGTTAGTTAATCAAAATGTCTGTCTATGGGCAGCCTAGATTCTAATATTATACAAAATCTTTGCAACCTTTGACAGAGGTCAAGTAATTGGAAGGTGGTGCTCTATGTCCAAGCCTTCTCCTTCCTTAACTCTAGTCCTTCCCTCTGTTCTTGTTCCCCCACTCAAGTCCTCCTAGCCATGAATTCTGAACTACAGGAACCCTCCTCTACTCTGGATGCTAATGAGCCTCCACTCTATCAATCTCAACACACAACCACTTCCCCTTCAACTCTTCCAGTCCCTTTCTCCTCTCCAGTGATCAGTCATTCTAACCATCTGACTGTGACAACCACTTTCACTCCCCATTACTTGTGTCTGCTCTGATATGGACCCCATCTCTCTGTCTCCAGCCAAACTGGCCACAGTTCTCCCATTTCAAGAGTCTTCCAGGGTGGATGGACTACTTAAGGTGCAAGTCCCTTTTTTTTTTTAAATTTTATTTATTTGCATTTTATGTATACATACTCTGCATGCCAGAAGAGGGCAGCAGATCCTATTATGGATGTTTGTGAACCACCATGTGGGTACTGGGAATTGAACTCAGGACATCTAGAAGAAAAGCTAGTGCTCTCTCCAGCACAAGTCCCTTTTTCTTCAAGTGAACTCTCTCAAATAAGGGGGAAAACCCTAGGGTATTATACATCTAACTCTGGTTCTTTCATTAAAGATTTCCAATATAACCCAATCATATAGCCTCACCTTCCGTGACATATATATGATCTAGTGAACAACCTACTGAGGAACACAGATGAGTTTGGGAACAGGCTAGAGTGCATGCAGATGAAATCCACCAAACTAATACAGCACACCCAGGTGGGACAGAAGCAGTTACCAACTGGGATCCCCAATAGGACTACAATATCACAAGGGGCATTCTAGCTAGAGATGAGATTACAGCCTGCCTCCTGGCTGGCCTCCATAAGACTGCCCTTAACCAGTTAACTGTGAAAACCTCCAAGAAGTTGTCCAGGACAAAATGGAAAACCTGTCTTAGTTCCTAGGAAAAACCCAGAGAACAGACAACTCTTTATAACCTTTGTTTTCCCAGAGCTTCTGATATTAGGGCCATGCTTAAGCATTTGAGAGAGCATTCCTAACCCCTTGGGCAGAAGGCTGTGCTGTGGCCTCTAAGGTATACCACGGGAGAGATGAGGAAGCCCATAAACAGAAATAACAAAAGCTGGTCAAGGATATTCAATGAGCTTTGTTAACTACTGGGCTCCCTTGCCTTCTAGGGCTTTAGGACCATCAGGTTCCTAATTCAAATGTCATCAGGAGGGTCACTGGGTCAATGCCTGCCCTAATCCCTATGGGCCACCTAGGCTATGTCCAAGGTGCCACCAAAATGGATACTGGGCTCTTGATTTTCTCCATGTCCCTTGTGGCATGAGGACATCAGGCAGACCACCTTCAGCTAAACTTTTAGGCCTGGCCATGGATGATTGAGGTGGCCTAGGATCCTTTGGCCTGACCATTGTCATCTCTGACAGGGAGCTCTGGGTAGTCATTATACTATCAGGGCATCTCCTTTTTCCTGGACACTGGGGCCTCTTACTCAGTGCTGATGGAGTTTGGGGGACCCACCTTTCTTTGTGTTCCTATTGTCCGGGTGAGGGGACAGAATTATCTACCTCACCAGAATCTTTCATTTAATCACATTTTCAGTTGTACTCTTCTCACTCATTTCTTCCTGGTGGTGCCATCTTGTCCTGTCCTGTTAATGGGAAGGGATCTCTTAGCCAATATGCTATTTCTTTTTGCTTCAGCCATTTGCCTGACTCCAGACTCACCAGTAGTCCTTCCCCTCCTCTTAGCCACCCAACCTACTAGTTCCAACAAATCATTTTCTCTGCCAGCATTCCAGGTGGACCCTCAAGTCTGGGATATCCCAAACCCCTCCAATGCTAAAAACCATTTCCCCATCATTATCCTATTACAAGACCCTACCCAGTACATCACCCAAGCCCAATACCCATTCTCAATCCAGAGCCTTGGGGAACTTAAACCTATCAACTATCCCCCAAATTTTCCCCTTTTAAAACCCTTAGACTTGCAGTTAAAAAGCCCAATGGGACCTACCACCTGGTTCAAGACTCCAAATCATCAATTCTGCAGTGGTCCTGCTCTACCCTGTGGTTCATAACCCTTACACACTCCTTTCTACTGTCCCCTCAGGGACCTCTCATTTCTCAGTCATGGATCTCAAGGACACTTTCTTCTCTATCCCTCTTGGCACCAAGTCACAAAATATGTTCTGCTTTCACCTGAACTGACCCTGACAACCACCTTTCTGCTCTGCTTTACTGTCCTACCCCAGGAGTTCCAGGACAGCCCAACCCTATCTGGCAAGCCCTAGTTTCTGATTTACTCTCTCTGTCTCTCCCCAAATCTAAATTTATACATTATGTAGATGACCTTCTCCTCTGCAATTCATCTCTACAAATTATCCAAACTAATACCTCTGCTCTAAATTTCTTGCCCAGCTGGGGCTAGAGAGTCTCATCTTCTAAGGTCCAATTTTTCACTTCTCAGGTCACATACTTGGAACTAACAATTACCCCAACCCTCAAAGCCATTACCTTGGATAGAAAACACCTAATCCAGTCTCTTGCAGTACCTTCTACTAAAGAGGAAATCTTATCATTCCTGGGAATAGCTGGCTTCTTATATTCTTGGATCCCCTTTCTCCCTCCTTGCCTACCACCTATATGAGGCAGCTCTTGGACCCTCACATAAACCCATTCTCACTCCCATTACTAAGCTCTTTTAAGAAGCTCCAACAGGCTCATCTCCAGCATTACATCTCCCAGACCTAAACTGCCCCTTCTCCCTCTATATAACAGAAAAAGACAAATATGTTACTGATGTCCTAGGCTACCAATTGGGACCTTCCTTTGCACCAATAACACACCTGTCAAAAAAAATTAAAGCTAACCACCCAGGGATGGATACCCTGAATATGTACTTTAGTAGTTGCTGAGCTTCTTATTGATGAAAAGGGGAAAAAAACCTTAATCTTAGTGTTACCCACCACTATCTTCTCCCCTCACAACCTGTCCGATCTCTTAACTTCTAAGGGCTTAGAAACTACCTCCTCCCCAGGTTCTTTCTCTCCAGGAGCACTAGTAAAAGATGCGACAATTACTTTCCAAACTTGCCTACCTCTCAAAATCTCAAATCTCCTTCCCTGACCAAACAAAGACTACTCCCCATCTCATTCTTGCATTGAAGCCCTAGAGGAACTACTGTCCTATCACACACACACACACACACACACACACACACACACACACACACACATATATATATATATATATATATATATATATATATATATATATATTCCCTCAGACCATCTATACCTGGTATAGATAGCAGCTCCTTTTAACGTAAGAGGGTCCAAAATTCAGGCTATGCCATAGTGTTAGATACTAAGGTGGTTGAGGCACAGGCCCTCCATGCCAACACCACTAAATAGGCTGAATTAATAGCTCTCAACCATTTCTTCTGATTAGCACAAGTACAATCCCTAAATGTTTACAGACTCCAAATATGCTTTTCATATCCTGCTGTCTCACACTGCCATCTAGAAGTGTGGACTACTCACAACAAATAGAGGGCCCATAACTAACCCAAGTTGAATTATGGCCATACTAAAAGCCTCCCATCTTCCAACAGTTATAGGAACTGTCCATTGTCCATCTCACAAACTGACAACCCCATAATCTCTAGGGGAATATCTGTTGATAAGGCAGCTAGAACTGCAGTCTTCTAAGGCCCAAACTCACCTCACCAATGGCAGGATATCCCTACACTACAACCTACACACCCACTGTCACCCCCTGACACTCAACAAATTCTGTCCTATCTATGCCATCTCTTTTCTCTTAATAGCCAAGCTCTGTCTTACTTTGTCAAGACCACCTACAGGCCACTTCAGAGGACTTGCATTCCTTAAGGACCAATACTGCCTCTTACAAATTCTGTAAAATATCAGAACTGAACTGCAGATACTACAGCTCTCCTTTTCCTATCCACCAGGTTAGAGTCTCCCTCCCAGGGACTGAAAATTGACCTTTCCCATATGCCCACTGTCAGATGAGATGGTACCACCTGGTCTTAGTGAACACATTCTCAGACTGGGTGGAGGCATTCCCGACCACTAAGAGGGCGCAGACAGTCTCTGACTTCCTCCTCCTCCAGGAGATCATTGGAATACTCACCTGCCTCCAGTCAAACAATGGTTCTGAATTCAACTCCTAGATTTCTCAAACCCTATCTAAAGCCCTCCTTGGTCTTTCCATACCCAATACCATCCCAGTCATTAGGAGAGATAGGATAAACTAATGGCTCCTTTAAAAATACCCTTGTCGAATTGTCACAGTAAATTCATCTTGATTGGGTAAAGCTCCTACCTCTGGCTCTTCTCAGGCTCTGGGCCCTCCCCAAACAACCCATTACCATCTTTCCCTTTGAACTCATGTAAGGGTGTTCAATTCTAACCCCTAGTCTCTCAGCCAAACTCTTACCTCTCTCTGATCACCTGCTCACTCCCTTACCCTGTCCAATCTGCTCTCTCCTATGGAACTTTACTGACTACTCCCTACCATGACCATGTGCCAACCACTGTTTGTCAATTAGCATTGAGGAAAAAGTCCTTCTATCTCCTCCAGACCAATGTCCCTCACCCCGTCCCCCTAAATGGCAATATCCACTTTTCCTTCATACATCAACTCCAATAGGACCCTGCATCCTGAAGTTTCAGAGGACACAGAAATCAACTGCCTTTTCCCCAATTCCAGAAGAATCAGGCTTCACCTCTCACCATGGAATGAAAACTCCTGCTTGAGGTAGGATAAGTGATTCCAATGAGGGAGGTCTTCAAGCTTAGCAGCTGTGGGGGTTTCAAGAATTACTTTGAATGGATATTGTCAGTAAAGGGATGCAGAGATAGGCCTCTGGGAGTTACAGTGTCAAGAGGGTGGATAGGGAGCATCCTGACTGTTATGTGAGAATGTAGCACATGTGCACAGGGAGAGCTACACATAGTGGCAGCAGCTGATGACACTTTTTCAGGACCCTTAGAGGTGGCCAGTGTAAAGAACTGAACACTAACAAGCACAGATGCACTTGGAGTGTGCTTAGGGACTGCAGTTGAGGACACTGATGGCAGACCAGCATAATGCCTGAGTGTTAACACTCCTCCCTTTCGTTTACGATAAAAAGCTGAGGAGATAGAAGGGGGTAGCTGGTGAGACAGAAATGAGGACATGGTGTTCTTGAGACTGCTTCCTGTTGACCTGCTGGCATAGGCATCTTTGGGGGAACCTGAGAAAGCTGATATTTTGGCCAAGTCCTGGGATATCTGGCTGTTTTCATTCTCTGTGGGATTGTCTGGTGTCACTTGGGCCCAGCAAGATGCCTGTACAGGAGAAGATAAAATATAGAAGGAAATTTTTTCCTTAGGGTCTGGTAACTGAGGGAGGGGAGTCCCAAGAGCAGGGAAATGCTGGGAAATGTAGGCTGTGGACTGGCAGTACTTGCCTGAAATGCATCTGAGAGTGCATGTGAACTGTTCCAGGAGGATCCAAATTACTCCCTGGAGTTCACAAGAGGTTTTTGAGTATATAGAGGCCTGGGATTGGAGTTACAGCAAACGATTAGCTACCATGTGGGTTCTGGGAATTGAACCTGAATCATCTGTTACAATACCCAGTGGTCTTATCTGTTGAATCATTTCTCTTGGTTTTCATTCAAAATTTATTTCTCCCCAGTTTACATCACTTTTCTCTTTTTTGTCCTCTCCCCATCCCTTTCCACATACTTCCTTTCCAACTTCTTTGTTATGTATGAATAA
Organism: Cricetiscus sungorus; assembly: GCA_030556225.1. Taxonomy (NCBI): domain Eukaryota; kingdom Metazoa; phylum Chordata; class Mammalia; order Rodentia; family Cricetidae; genus Cricetiscus; species Cricetiscus sungorus. Next base: position 17,030,199 of record JANBXA010000097.1, read on the forward strand.
GTATGCTAATATATATGAAGATACCCTGCTGACTGTGCTTTTTATTAGGTATACATATACAGTTTAAGGGCTGAGCACATTGTACTGGATAAACATTAGGGAGCTTATCCTGCCTGAAGGTAATACTCTCACCTGAAGGAAAATTCTACTTTTTAGTAAGTATCGGGTATTTGACCCCGACTAGGCATTCTTGGACAGGAAACATAATAGAAAGCAGAAAACTTGGATTGGAAAATACAGTTAAGAGCACTAGAGACTCTTACAGAGCACCCAGCATCTATTCCCAGTACATATAGAAAGATCACTGCTATCTTAACTCCAGTTTTAGGGGTTCTGACACCATCTCCTGGACTCCATGGCCACCAGGCATGAAAGGGGTGCAAAACATGCATAGAAGACACCCATATGCATAAAAATGAATGTATTCATATTTGTAAAGGAAAAAAGCAACAATGAAAATAATGAGAAGAGACAACTTGCCCCATGTAACTTAATTCTCCAACTGTGTGGTAGTACATTCTTTTAATTACAGCACTTCAGACACAGAGGCAGAAAGGTAAATATGTGTTTTAAAGCATGTGCTACATTACACAGTAAACATCTGCGCGCACACACACACACACACAGGAAATGAGAAACAGAACTGAGTAATATATAGGAAATGGTGCATTGGAAAATTGGGAGTGATATGCACACAATCATTTTCAAAACTAAGTATTGTCAAGCAAGCTAGCACATTCCATTAAACCGAGCTATAGAAAGGCAATAGCATGAAGATATTCATAAATTTAAAGCTATGCTGGTTGAAATAGTCACTTTCAAAAAAAGGCCCATCTCAAAGAGTCCTAAACATTTTTAAAAGGGTATATAAAAATTTTCTTTGTTTTCCTGGTTTGAGACAGGGTCTTATTTGAAATACTAATTAAATTTGGTTCGAAGTATGTGCTATACCAAATAATACATACTATATCTTTTTTTGTTTGTTTTGTGTGTTTTTGTTTTCTTTTTTTAATTTTTATTTTTTATTTTACATATCAATCCCAGTTCCCTCTCCCTGTGTCCCTCCCTCCCTCTTCCCCTCTCTCCCACCCTCTCATGCCCCCAGACCACCCTCCCCTCCCACCCACACCCATTCTACATGTAGGGTGAAGTCCTCCAGAAGGGGTCATCTACATCTGTCAAGTCATTTTGAGTAGGGACTAGGACTTCTCTCATGTCTCTAGGTTAAGGGAGTATCCCTCCATGGGGAATGTGCTCCCAAGGTCCTTTTGTGCACCAGGAATACATCCTGGTTCCACTCCCAAAGGTTCCTTAGACTGCTCAGGCCTTCTAGCTGAGACCCACGTTCAGGAGGTCTGAGTCAGTCCCATGCTGGATTCCCAGCTATCATTCTGGGGGCCCATTAGCTCCTCCTTGTTCAGGTCAGCTGTCTCTATGAGTAACTTGTTCTCCCTCTCTGCATCTGGATTCCAGTTTGACTCAGTGTTTAGTTGTGGGTATTTGCTTCTATTTCCATCAGCTACTAGATGAGGACTCCATGATGGTGGATAAGGTGGTCATCAAACTCATCAGAGAAGGGGGGGGGAGAGGAAAGCACATAGGACTAGGAAGACTGAGTAAGGGGAGGAATAGATGAGAGAAAAGAGAGAGAGAGAGAGAGAGAGAGAGAGAGAGAGAGAGAGAGAGAGAGAGAAAGAACATAAAAGAGAGAGCCATTATAGGATTGAAGAGAAAACTGAACCTAAAGAAATGTCCAGAGACCTACAAGACTGACCCCAACTAACAATTTGAGCAACAGTGGAAAGGCTACCATACATACTATATCTTTAATAAAGGCTCATTTATATTTAATTTTTAAGTGTGGCTATCCCAAAGCCCTTTCTTTCTACTAATATCTCTATGAAATCCACTATAAACATATATTTTTAGCCAGTCATGGTTTTGGTGACACACACCTTCAGTTCCAGAATTAGAGGGGCAGAAGAAGGAGGATTTCTATAAATTCTAAGCCTAGTCTGCCTACTACATAGTGAGTTCTAGGCCAGACAGTGTTAGAAAATGAGACTGTGTCCCAAAATGCTTTCAATCTACAAATCTCTACTTATAAATTCCATGGCTGAGAAGATGGATTAGCAGATAATGTACTCACTTTGCAACTAAGAACCTTAACTATTATCCCCTTTTTCTGCATTAGAAAGCCAGCAGTGCATGCATATAGCCAAATTCTTTTAAGGCCTCTGATAATACCCCGATGTTACTGTGAGACCTTGGGTGAATGTCCAAGTAGCCAACTGTTTCTGTCATTTCTTGAACCTTTAGGAAGTCACACAGTTGTGCTTTCTGCTTACCCAAGTAATGTTATTCTCTTTTTCAGGTCTTTGATGAGGTAGAAGACTAGATAGTTATACCTAATATCCTCTTTTATCTTAGCTAGAACATATTAGGTACAAGACTTGGACTTTCCAAAAATGGGCAGCAGCTATTGGAGTAATCTCTGTTTTGTGCCATTATCATTGTCCTGGATATTTAGTGTGAGTTTCTTGCTTAATGTTGCTCTTGCTACTTGAAGGACTAAATTTGCAAGTTTTCACTATCTTTCTCCAGGATTATACTTGATAGTTATTATCATTGTACATAATATTTTTTAATGAGGTCCCAAATAGATATGTTATTCATTTATAGGGGCATTTGTGGACTTCCTTAAACTTCCCATCAGCCCACAGTCTCCAAATCTATTCAATATAGTAATCAAAGTCCTCACTAAAGCAATAAGACAAAAAAAAAAAAAAAAAAAAAGGAAATCAAGGTGACACAAGGAAGGGAAGGGAAGAATATATATATATATATATATATATATATATATATATATATATACTAATATATATATTAGTAGTCTTCCTATATACAGATGATAATCAGGTAGAAAAAGAAATGAGAGAAACTTCACACTTCACAATAGCCACAAACAACATAAAATATCTTGAGGTAACTCTAACCAAACAAGTGAAAGGCCTGTGTTACAAGAACCAGGACCCCTACATTCACAGCAAACATCAAGCTGATCCTAAAAGCCAAACAGTCAAAACACTCTAGTGCTGCGACAAAGCAAGGTACTGAGTTTCCATTCAAGGAGCACAACCTGTTTTCAGTGGCTTAAAAACTATAGTCTGGGCTCTGAGCACATTAGAACCACCTATCCATGCAGGACCACCCTGAGTTCCCACCTGCCTGATCTATGACCCACACCACTGTTCCTCTGTCAGAGCTCCGGGCCCAGGCCAGAGATCCTCCTATCCCCACGGAACCATTCTTTAATCCCCATCACTGGGCCTCTTCTGGAGAGCCCCCACCTGAACAGAGACCTCCTAGAGAGCTTGGACCACCAAGAGCTATAGATATCGAACTTCTGACCCACCTAAGCCCACCAGAGGAATAGGAGAGAGAGAGAGAGAGAGAGAGAGAGAGAGAGAGAGAGAGAGAGAGAGAGAGAGAGACCCCACCTGCATCCACTGGAAGAAGTGATGGAAAGACGGCAATACAAGAAAACACCTAAAAATAGAAAAACAAGCATGGCAGCACCAAAATCTAGGGAATCTACAATGCCTAAAAACAGAAGAAACAGAAGAGGATGACTCAAAAACTATCTTCATACAAATAATAGAGGACTTCAAAGACGATGTGAGAAAATCCATTAAAGAAATGGAATGAAAAAAAAAGAAAACAAAAAATTGGAAGAAATGAACAAATCTTTTTAAGAAAGTAAGGAAAGCCACAAAAAGACAATTAAACAGATGAAGAAATCAGTTCAAGACTTGAAAACTGAAATAGACACAATAAAAAAAAAACTGAAGGAATGCTGGAAATAGAAAAACTGGGCAAACGATCTGGAACAGACACAAGCATAATCAACAGAATACAAGAGATGGAAGAGAGAATCTCAAGTGCTAAAGATAAACTAGAGAAATAGATTCATCAACCAAAGAAAATGTTAAATCCAACAAACCCTTAACACAAAACATGCAGAAAATGTGGGACACTGTGAAAAGGCCAAACCTAAGAATAACAGGCATAGAAGATAGAAGAAGGCTAAGAAACCCAACTCAAAGGTGCAGAAAACATATTTACCAAAATCATTGGAGAAAACTTTCCCAATCTGAAGAAGCACATGCCCATGAAAGTACAAGAAGCAAACCGAACACCAAATAGACTGAAGCGAAGAAAAAAGACCCCTCGACACATAATAATCAAAACACCTAACATATAGAATAAAGAATATTAAGAGCAGTGAAGGGGAAAAGACCAGGTAACATATCAAGGCAGACGTATCAAAATCACATGTAAATTCTCCATGGAAACTCTCAAGGCCAGAAGGTCCTGGATAGATATTCTACAAGTACAAAGAGTCCACGGATGCCAGAGCAGGCTACTATACTCAGCAAAACTCTCAATCACTATAGATGGAGCAAACAAGATATTTAAAGACAAAGCCAGATTTTCAAAATATGTATCTACAAATCCAGCCCTATAGAAAGTTCTGAAAGGAAAACTCCAACCCAAGAAAGTTAACTATGCTCACAAAGACATAGGCAACAGATAATCCCACTTCACCAGAACCCAAGTGTAAAGCGGGGCAAATATATTCACATTAACAACAACAACAACAAATCTAAAACAAACAAGCATTAACAATCAATGGTCTTTCCTTTCCCTCAACATTAATGGTCTTACCTCACCTATAAAAAGACACGGGCTAACAGAATGGACACAAAGACAGAATCCATCCTTCGGCTGTATTGCATACAAGAAACACATCTAAGCTTCAAAGACAGACATTACCTCAGGGTAAAGGGATGGGAAAAGATCTTCCAATCAAAGGGAACTAAGAAGCAAGCATGTGTGGCTATCCTAATACTTAACAAGTTAGACTTCAAACCAAAATGAATCAAAAGAGATGAAGTTTGTTTCATATTCATCACGGGAGAAATCCATCAGTACAAAGTCTCAATTCTGAGCATCTATGCCCCCAATAGAAAGGCACCCACATTTATAAAAGAAGCAATACTAAAACTCAAAGCTCACATAAAACCTCATACCCTGAGAGTGGGAGAATTCAACACCCCACACTCACCACTAGACAGGGCCACCAGACAGAAACTTAACAAAGAAACAAAAGAACTAACAGAACGCAGACTCAACTAGGTTTCAAAGACATCTATAGACCATGCAATCCAAACACAAAAGAATATATCTTCTGCTCTGCTCCAAATGGAACCTTCTCTAAAATTGACCACAACTAGGTGACATAACACACCTCAACAGATACAAAAAATTTTGAAAAGTCTCCTGTATCTTGTCAGACCACTATACTTTAAAATTGGAATTCAACAACAACACAAATCATAGAAACCCTACAAACTCAAGTAAAACAAACAATGAACAATTGCACAATACCTGGACCAAAGAAGAAAGAAAGAAAGAAAGAAAGAAAGAAAGAAAGAAAGAAAGAAAGAAAGAAAGAAAGAAAGGAAGGAAGGAAGAAAGAAAGGACTTCCTAAAATTCAATGAGAATGAGGACACAACATACCCAAACTTATAGGACACTTTGAAAGCAGTGCTATGAGGGAAGTTCATTGCACTAAGTGATTATATGAAGAACACAGAGGATAGTCACATTAGAGAATTAATAGCACAACTGAAAGCCTTAGAACAAAAAGAAGTAAACTCACCCCGGAGGAGTAGAATCCAGGAAATAAACAATTTGAGGGCTGAAATCAATAAAATAGAAACTGCCGCAGACTGCTCAGTAGGTAACAGGTCTGCGTGGAGACTAAGACTCGGATGACCAGGTCAGGAGTGGCTTCGGCTTGACAGACAGACTAAAACACACTTGAGGAGGTTTGTGAACTGCTGCAATTTTTACTTCAGATCATCAGGTTTTTAAGCAGAAAGTTTAGAGAACATATCTTTGGCCACAATTCAAAAAAATTACAGATATTCTATAGAAATTAATGTACATCAATAATTCCCTTGAAGCATGAAATTACAAGTACATAGCCAGGAGAACTCCTTCTATTTTGGCCTGCTGTGGTCAGCCTGTCAGACATTTGGTTCACTGAGTTTAGAGAATAGTCATTGTTTTTGAACAGTAAACTTACAACAGCATTGACAAAAACTCTTGCATTGATTTAGGGGCCTTAAGATCCCCAAAAGACAAATTAGAGTTTTGTAGTAAATCCCACAGCAGCTTTGTTGTGGGTGGGCTATTTTTAGGCAGGGTCACATTGGAGGCAAGTTCATACAGCTTCAACACTATTAATTTCTCAGGCCTTGAGCTAACACCTGTTTGCTCAACTGGTGTCAAGGGTCTTGTGGTTGAGGGCACAGGGGACATTCATCTGCTGATCACTGGTCTATAATTCTTTTAATTCTTGAAACTATATCTGAATGTTTTTTAGGCTTCATTGGACTAACAGTGGGGCTACAGGCCAAAACATTCATAATCAAAAAGCATTAGTGTTAACATAGCACAAAATACATCTAGCACCCATTCCAAACAGCCAAGCAAGCACATGCAGGGACCTGGACCACTTTTCCCCCAGGAGGCTTAACCACGTGTGTTGGGAACCTCTGGACAGGTAGCCACTGAGATTTCTCAGCCATTGCTACACTGTCTCCACTGGGGCTGGTGTAGCAATAAACCAGGAAAATAATACAAAAAATCAGTACAACAAAAAGTTAGTTTTTCGAGAAAGTCAACAAAATAGACAAACCTTTAACAAACTGACCAAAAGCAGAGAGAGAACATGCAAATTAACAAAATCAGAAACTAAAAAGAGGACATAACAATGGACACTGAGGAAATCCAGACAATTTTCAAGTCACACTTTGAAAACCTGTACTCCACAAACTTCAAAAATTCAAAGGAAATGGACAAATTTCTGGATAACTACCACTTACCAAAATTAAATCAAGAACAGATAAACAATTTAAATAGACCTATAACCCATAATGAATTAGAACCAGTCATCAAAAGCCTCCAAACCAAAAGAAGTTCAGGGCCAAATGGTTTCAGTGCAGAATTCTACCAGAAATTCAAGGAAGAGCTAATTCCAATAATCCTCAAATTGTTCCACACAGTAGAAGCAGAAGGTTCATTACCTAACTCTTTTTATGAGGCCACAATCACCTTGATACCCAAGCCACAGAAAGGCACAACTGAGAAAGAAAATTACAGACCAATAGCCCTCATGAACATTGATGCAAAAATACTCAATAAAATACTGGCTAACCGAATCCGGGAACACATCAGAGAAATCATCCACCATGAGCAAGTAGGCTTAATCCCTGTGTTGCAGGGATGGTTCAATATTCAAAAATCTATCAACGTGATCCACTGAAACAAACTAAAAAAGAAAAACTACATGTTCATCTCACCAGATGCTGAAAAAAACCTTTGACAAAATTAAACACCCTTTCATGATAAAGGTCTTGAAGACATCAGGGATAACAGGAACATAGCTAAACATAATAAAAGTAGTATACAGTAAACAAACAGCCAACATCAAACTGAATGGAGAGAAGGTTAAGGTGATTACTCTAAAACCAGGAACAAGACAAGACTGCCCTCTCTCTCCATATCTCTTGAATATTGATTGTACTTCAAGTTGTAGCTTAAGGAATAAGACAATAAAAGGAGATCAAGGGGATACAAAGTGGAAAAGAAGAAGTCAAATTTTCACTATTTTCAAATGATATGATAGTTTACATAAGCAACCCAAAAAACTCTATCATGGTACCCCTAGAGCTGATAAACACTTTCAGCAAACTAGCAGGATACAAAATAGACTCAAAAAAATCAGTAGCCCTACTTTATTCAGATGACAAATGAGCTGAGAAAGAAATCAGAGAAACATCACCCTTTACAATAGCCACAAACAACATAAAGTATCTTGGGGTAACACTTACCAAACAAGTGAAATACCTATATAATAAGACCTTTGTGTCTTTAATGAAAGAAATAAAGAAGATACCAAAATTTGGAAAGATCTCTCATGCTGTTGGATAGGTAGAATCAAAATAGTAATAATGGAAATTTTGCCAAAAGCAATCTACAGATCCAATGCAATCCCATTCAAAATCCCAGCACAATTCTTCACTGACCTTGAAAGGATAATAATCAAATTTATATGAAAAAACAAAAGACCCAGTATAGCCAAAACAACCCTGCACAATAAAGGAACTTCAGGAGACATCGCCATCCCTGACTGTAAGTCTACTACAGAGCTATAGTCCTGAAAACAACCTGGTATTGGCACAAAAATAGACAAGTACACCAATGGAATCAGATCGAAAATCCTGACATTAACCCACACACTTATGAACACCTGAATTTTTACAAAACAGCTAAAATTATACAATGAGGTGAGAAAAGCATCTTGAACAAATGGTGCTGGCACAACTGGATGATGGTGTGTAGAAGACTGCAGATAGACCCATGTCTATCACTATGCATGAAACTCAAGTCCAAATGAACCAATGACCTCAACATAAATCAAGCCACACTGAATCTCTTAGAAGAGAAAGTGGGAGGTACCCTTGAACAAATTGGTCCAGGAGACTGCCTCATGAACATAACTCCAGTAGCACAGACACTGAGATCAACAATTAATAAATGGGACCTCCTCAAACTGAGAAGCTTCTGTAAGACAAAGGACACAGTTTTGCAAAGCTTCTGTAAGGCAAAGACCAAACGGCAGCCCACAGACTGGGAAACAAATCTTCACCCATCTTACATTTTACAGATGGCTGATCTCCAAAATATACAAAGAACTCAAGAAACTAGTCACCAAAACACCAAATAACCAGAACTGTACAGAACTGAAGAGAGAACTCTCAATAGAGGAAATCAAAAAGGCTGTAAGAAAGTGCTTAACATCCTTAGCTATCAGGGATATATAAATCAAAACAACTCTGAGATACCATCTTTGTCCTGCCAGAATGGCTAACATTAGAAACACCAATGACAACTTATGACTGAGAGGATGTGGAGAAAGGGGAGCACTCCTCCACTGCTGGTAGGAGCACAAACTTATACAGCCATTTTGGAGATCAATATTGGAGATCAATGCATCCATTCCTCAGAAAAATGGGAATCAGTCTACCACAGGACTCAGCTATCCCCCTCTTAGGCATTTACCCAATTGATCCACATCCATGCAATAAAGACATGTGTTCAACTATGTTTGCAGCAGCGTTATTTGCAACAGCAAGAAACTGGAAGCAACCCAGAAGCCCCTCAACTGGAGAATGGATAAAGAAGATTTGGCACATTTACACAATGGAATACTACTCTGCAGAAAAAAAAATTCACAGGCAAGTGGATGGAACTTGAAGAAACCATCCTGAATGAGGTAACCCAGTCACAAAAAGAGGAACATGGTATGTACTCCCTCATATATGGATTTTAGACATACAGCAAAGGATCACCAGCCTATAATTCACACCACCAAAGAAACTAGGATACAAGGAGGATTCTAAGAGATTCATATATGGTCCCTGACAGAAGGGGAAAAAGACAAGGTCTTCTGAGCATATTAGGAGTGGGGGAGGCAGTGAGTGAAGAGGGAGCTAGCAGAAAGAAGAGAAGAAGAAAGCATGTGAGACTACGGAGATTGAGCCAGGGGAGGAGAGAGAGAGAGAGAGAGAGAGAGAGAGAGAGAGAGAGAGAGAGACAGAGACAGAGACAGAGACAGAGACAGAGACACAGAGAGACAGAGACACAGAGAGAGAGGCCATAAAATAGGGAGCCATTATAGGTTTGAAGAGAAAACTGAATCTAGAGAAATGTCCAGAGACCTACAAGAATGACCCCAGCTAACAATTTGAGCAACAGTGGAAAAGCTACCCTAAATGCCCTTCCCTGATAATGAGATTGATGACTAACTTATCCATCATCACAAAGCTGTCATCTAGTAGCTGATGGAAACAGAAGTGGACACCCACAACTAAACACTGTGCCAAACTGGATCCAGATGCAGAGAGGAAGGACAAGACCAGGCTACAAAAACCCACAGAGACTGCTGATCTGAACAAGGAGGAGCTAATGGGACCCCAGACTGATAGCTGGGAATCCAGCATGGGACTGACTCAAACCCCCTTAACTTGGGTCTTAGTTAGAAGGGCTGAGCAGTCTAAGGGACCTCGGACAGTGGAACCAGGATGTATCCCTGATACACAAAAAGACTTTGGGAGCACATTCCCCATGTAGAGATACTCCCTTAATCTAGAGGCTGGAGAGATGGCATAGTCCCTACTCCAAATAACTTGACAGATTTAGATGACGCCTTCTGGATGGCATCACCCTACATGTGGAGTTGGGGGTGGGTGGGAGGGGAGGGTGGTCTGGGAGCACGGGATGGTGGGAAAGAGGGAAAAGAGAGGGAGGGAAGGAAGGAGGGAGGGAAGGAAGGAGGGAGGGAACTGGGACCAATATGTAAAATAAAAAAATAATTTAAAAAAAACCAATAGTCTGGGACCGCAGAAAAACTTTATTCCTTAATCTGAAATACTCTGAACTTCCTGGTACATTGTTACTGTTGTAGAAAAATAATAATAGCTTCACTTAACATAAACACACATATCGTCTCAATGTTTACATAGGACTAAAAATTAAACAAAAACATCTAGCCTTATGTAAATTTACTCACCAAACATATCCTAAGTTTTCTTTAAATAGTAATAGTTTTTGAAATTTTCTTTGTATTGTATGTGTGTGGTTTGTGTTTGTGTGATGTTTGAGTGTGTGTGTGTGTGTGTGATGTGTGTGTTTGTGTAATAAGAGTATTTGTGTGTATGTCTGTATTTGAGTGTTGTGTGTGATGTGTGTGTATCTTTGTAATTGTGCATGAGAGAAGCAAACTGTGTGTGTTGGGTTTGTTTGATGTATGAATGTAAGAACATGCTATACTGGCTAATGAACAACTTTCAGGACTTGATACTGTCTACCATGGGTGCCCAGAATCAAGTTTATTGAGCTTATACAGCAGTGCACTTTGACCTAATAAGTCATTTCAATATTTCACAAATACATGTACATAAACTTTCAAAGTAATTACTAGTACTCTAAGTCAGTATAGACATACTGACTTGTATGACTGTTTTTCAAACATACAAATACTAACTCAGGTTTACTATTGAACCTTCCTAAGTTAACTTGATGACTGGGTAAGATTTTAAATCTTAAAATAATTTTATCTAAAACAAGAGTGATTACAGTTACCCAAATTCACTATATCCACTGGTCTATGCAATTGCTATCTCCAGTTAGAAACTCCTCTAACACCAGACATTACATTTGCCACAGGGCAAAGTTGGACAATTAGGTGGACTACAAATTATACTATCATACATTAGTGTAGGAAGGTGTCAGGGAAGTCCTCAAACTTTAAAAATTAAAGAAGGCATGTACTCGCCAACAATCAGTCTAGTATGAAGATTCCACATGGGGCCAAGTTGAGAGTTCCTCCTTCTGTGAAACCCTCTAGAGCTGCAGATTACAAATACCTATATTAAACAAGTTTTATTGAAAACTGAGTATTCTAGGCTCCATCTCCTAACTGCTATGATTCCAAGTAACTAAGATGTTTTTCAGTCAGCTGTAGTAAGTTCATGCAATCCTGACAAGCAGCCAAATTTGGTTACCATCACTAAACACTTGTTGAGTTTTTGTTTTTAAATCTCCCGTATCAACCCCCCAAAATATATGAATGGCACACTGAATGTGAACAAATGTCCTCAGTTTCTGTAGCCTCTGTTACATAGCTTTCATTGGCTGAACCACTTTCATTTCTTACTCTAAAAGAAGCAGTAAGCCTATCTCTTCAGAATTGACATTAACTTTTAGCTGTTCAGAGAAGTACATGGCATGTAACTTCAGCACTCAGAAGCTGAGAGAAAAATTTGTGATCAGCCTGGGCTAGATCCACAAAACAACAACACAATTCCATTCAGGATATTAAGAGCAGGCATAAGATTTTCATTTCACTAAAAAACTCTTTAACCTCAAAGTGGCATAGACTGAGCATCACTATAGTTCCTGTTTGGGAAATAACTATGTAGCAAAAAGGAAAACATACCATTCAGCGACTGGACTCGGACAGAATCACTGTAGGAGGTAAGCAGTGAGCAGAAAAATCATCCTACTCTAAGTTCTAAGAAGGGTTCCACCTGAAGTATAATCTGGGATGAAAATAAAATTTTGTGCACAGGGAGGATTCTTGCGTGTTACTTTTAACAACAGGGAACTAGAAATTTTGAAAGATTTCTTCTGTAGATCAGGATAAACTCTAAAGTGATTTCATATGGGAGTGGAAAGTTACTTTGCAATTATCAGGTGAGGAGAAGACCTTAAAAGAGAATGGACATATAAACATGAAATACCAGGTGCTAGAATGATTTAGAATGAATGTCACACCACTTGTTACACAGCATCAAAGGTACCATCTCAGTGCCCTCATCACTCTTATCATCAAGCAATTGATACTTAGAGGCAATTTTTTCTCTCCTGCCTGATAGTTCCAAAATAACCAAATGGAGATTTCTTACAAGTTATGGAAACTTGGCCGATAGTTTAGGATTCTTTCTAACTAGGTCGAATTACTTAAATTAGCCCATTTCTATTAATATACCTTATAGTTTTATTACCTCATCTCTGCAGTGCCCATCCTGCTCATGCTGCAACTCATGGCATCTCCGTGTTTTCCCTAGCATACTCCATGCCTGGAAATACTGCTTATCTATTAGCCATTCAGCTTTTTATTAAACAGTGATACATCTTCACAGTGTACAAAAATATTATTCCACACATTTTTCCCTCTTTGTCTAAAAAAATAGGTTCTAACTTTAATATAACAAGAACAATTATAGAGTTAGAATTATATTTACAATATCCAATCCATTTGTATTTGGCAAATTCAGAGAAAATTCTCTAATATTAATCCTATCTTGGTGAGTTTAATGTTTTGTACATATTTTACCTTCTATCATAATTAAGGAAAAGTATAGCTAACTATATAGTCTTCAGCTTCATTGGGTACCTTAGAAGGATACAGTACCTGAGTAAACAGGAAGTTCAGACCAAGCCACTTAAAAAAATGCAAAAATGACAGAGACACCTTGCTGCCTAGACAGCCAACCAAATGTCCTCTGCAGCATTGGGGCATTCATTCTTTAGCCTACGGTCATAGAATAGCTGGTAGAATCTTCTGTAAAGCAGGAATCTTGAAGGACTATCCTACCTTATCTTGGCAAAGTTTAACAATTATTTTTCTTTGTGTCCTGGTTGTCCAGTTTGTACAACACACTTTCAGCACTCAGGGAAAGAATGGCTTCTTTGTCCAGTGGCTAACCCTGATACAATAAAAGCAAACACTATATGCAGTTTCTTCAATGCCCATCATCTTCTCTGAAGTAAATTGGCACTGCCAGGAGCAGACTGTCTCACTGTCATGAAAATCCTCAGGTTATTAAACATCTTAAATGCCATATTTTGTAGTTGTTTGAAGTATTTGAAGATTAACTATATACATCCAACATTGTAAACATACCTAATATGACTATGAGCTTGCATATTATAGATGATTAACTATTAACCTACATTTCTTTATTATCCTAAATAGCTTTTCAAGGAGTAAAATATTACATTACACTTTTACATAAGTACTAGCTTAAACAAAAATAGAAACATATACAGTATAACAAAAATAACCTTATATTTTATCAATATACAAAATTCCATACAAATGTGAAATATTTGAGACAACTGGTTGTTCAAAAGTAGACTCAACAATCTACCCCTTTTCTCCCCCACCCCTCTTAGGGCTATGCATATTGTTAAACTATGGTTAAACACACTGTAACCAGTTCACAGGATTTTTTCCCATCTGAACCTGCTTAACTGTGTATCTATAACCTTTTCTGTCTTCATGATGAAAACCTTAAACCTGCCACATGGCTTAGCTCATGGAGCAACAGCAGCTCAAGCACACAGGTAGCTACCATGACTCATGTCTCTGTACCCTGGCCAGCAAAAGAAACCCAAGACTACGAGGCTGCATTTTCCTGTGGTTTTGTGTGTCTTGACCCTTTTCTTAAAGCTTTCTTGGGTCTTAGGTGAAAACTCACACCTGGATGTTGGGTACCATTTGAAGGTAGATTATTCTGTTTCAGCACTAAATAATCACATGAAGACTTCTTAATAATAATACAATAGCTTAGCCTTGTTTCCAACTAGTTCTTAATACTTAAATTAACCCATTTCTATTAATTTACATACTGCCTCCTAGCTTCATTATCTTATCTCCGCAGTGCCTATCCTACTCATTCTGCATCTCATGGTGTCTATACCCTCTTCCCAGCATCTGTGCCTGAAAATTCTGTCTCACTATTAGTCGCTCAGCTTTTTATTAAACCAGTAACAGTGACACATCTTCCCAGCGTACAAAGATTATTCCACAACAGATAGCCTACTACAAAATCACACTGCAAAAACACACAAGAAGAGCTGTTTTCAGCAAATACAATAATCATAACTTTCTTGTAACTTATAGAGAAGAAGCCCTAAGTACATTACATGAGTTTCTTTTTAAATCTAGCTAAGCAGAATTTTTGTTTAATGCTTTCTTAAACAAACTGAACCATCCAAATATTTGTATTATAAAACAGACATTCAATAATGAAACTCAATAGAAATTTCTCTCCAAAATAAACCAGCAAGGCAAAAATCATAGCATGACAAAAAGCTATTAAGACAAATGGCATTTTATAATTGTTCAAATATCAAAATTTACAAGTACATGTACCTAGATCATGTGTGTGACTAGATGTTCTCTCAAATTAAAAAAAAATATCAAAGTTGAAATGTTAAGACTGGAGATTGCAGATATGTTTCAACACTTCAAATATGTAGGCCAGAGGACCAGGAATTCAAGGCCAGCATTAGGCCACTGTTTCAAAAAGTTCAATAAATAATAGCATTACTCAGCAGCTGGTATAAAAGCTAAGAGAGTAGAGGGGCTTGCTGCCAAGCCTAGCCTGAGATCAACTTCCAGGAACCACATGATAGGTGAAACAGAACTTCTGACATCCAAACATGTTCCCTACACACAAATATTTGAATGCAATTTAAAAAATAATGAACTAGGGATGCTGAAGTAAAGGGATCAAGACTGGGTAAGGCTGCTGCAATCAAACACTATGTCAATAAAAGAAAAGAGTCAGACTGCTTATATTATACCTCTCTATATTGATCACAAAATATTTCTTGTGCTTTTTTAACTCCCCTGAAAATATAATTTCTTCAAAAAAAGAAAACAATTACTGTTTTTACTAGTTCAAATATACATATTAGTTAATCAAATTATTGAAATACACATATTAGTATATTAAATTATACTTCAAATTTTCAACTCCCTTTATTAAAAATATAATTTTAAAAAGCTTTATCCTAAGGAAAAGGAAAGTGGTTTCTTCATATTGAAACTTTTGGTATGATTTAAAGTTGAAATGTCTTTTAAAATAGAAGACCCTAGGAGGTAACAATTTGACCTAGAGCTATACATGTATAATGTGCTACAATATACATAGTACCAAATATTATGAATTACTTAGGTAAAAAGTAACCACTGAGCAAAGTTTAATGAAGGCATTATGAGGATAAAATCCAATTTTAAACTAATTTATCTCATACTAAACACTACCAAATAAGTTTTCAGTTCGTCTCTCTTCTGAGTTTAGAACTTACCAGTACATAAAGAATATCCAGACTCACCTATTAATAGTTTTCCATTTTACTTCATTCTTTGTAAAACTGTAATAATAGAGGTACTATAGACACTACTTCCCAGTGTCAACATGTAGGTCAAGTGTATCTCAGCAGTTTCTATTGTTAATTCAAAACCCTGTTTAAAATATACCTCAATGAGCGTAAGGCCATACTGTTGACATTATGAAATTATTTCTAGAAAATGTAATTATTTCTAGTGGTCATTATTGAGCAATTCTCCAAGATGTTAGTGTGTTACACAAACTTTTCAGTACCTTTTGAGGGTTGCAGTGTCTCTTTAATGGCTAAGCATGTATCATCCATAAGGTTTTTCAACATTTTGAATGGATTTCAGATTTTCAGATGAGGTATGGTCTATATACCCAGTGTATATATTAGAAGAGAGAACCTATTTCCAGAACTGATGGGATAAAAAAACATCATATAGGTGGAAACTTCAAAATTCTTTGAAGGAGTACTTACTCTTGTAAACATGTAGTTTTTTATTTATTGAGTGGTTTTTCAAGTCAGGGTTTCTCCATGAAAGAGCCCTGGAACTCACTTTATCAATCAGGCTGGCCTCTAACTAACATATATTCACCTGTCTCTGCCTCCCAAGTGCTGGGATTAAAGGATGTGCCACCAGGCCTGGAGAATGCAGTTTTTCTATCTACTAAAAACAATTTCTAATTTTAAGTAATAAAATATGTATTTTACTAAAGTTCCACAAACTCAAGAACTAATACATACTTGACTAAGATATTGCTTAACATTAAAAAAAAGGCATCTATAACATACTACAAATATATTGTATTATATTAGTTAAAGGAGGATAGGAATGGAAATTCCAAGACTAAGTTCTGTTAGGTTTTATAGAATCCCTAAAAAGACACCTCAGCCTTCTCTCTGACATTATCCTATGTTGTCTTGTTAATATTAAATGCTAATAAACAAAAATCCCCAGCAGCTTCTGAGAGACAATGCATTGTGAAAGGGACTGCTGAATTAAAGCTGCCTATATACTTTATAAATGTTTTAACTTCAAAATATAAGTTTAAAATGTATTATGTTAGGAAAGTGCAGCACAAAAAATAAAAGACCCGGAGACTGATATTGGGTTCAAGCTTCAAGCTGAAAATCAGAGAAGTAAAGCAGCCAAGCCAGTAGATCTTACCTCTACCCAGCTGAAAAAGCAACCCTGTCCCCATGAATCCTCAGAGGCAAAAGGCTCTGAATTTCTGTCTCCTCCTCCTTATACTCTATCCAACTACTCCATATCCTCCTGTTCCCACCTCCCTACTGCTGGGATTAAAGGCATGTGATTCCAAGTTCTGAGATCACCTTTGTGTGAGCTCTTTCTTTTAGGATTGTTCAATTTCATGTAGTCCTGAGGCCTTGAACTAACAGAGATCTGTTTAACCTCTTAATCCTGAGTCCTCAGATAAAGGTGTGTACCACCACCACCTAGCTCTATGGCTCCTGGGATTAAAAGTGAGTGTCACCACTGTCTGATCTGTATTTCTTGAGACTAAGTTTGCTTTCTGAATCCTCGGGCATGCATTAATAAATCATAATTAATATATCATGAAAGAGATTATCTTTTGTTTCCACAGAAAATGAAATGCTGTAAACTCCTTCCAAGTTAATAGAGAACCAATTTGATTGGGAGAGAACCCCTGAAATCCTGGGTACAGTCATTAAAAAAAAAACTGAGAAAAACTTAAGACACGTGACGTATATTTTACCTGATAAAACACAAAACCACAAATAATTTTGACTAACTTGTACATACTGCACATTCCACTCTTGTTTTAATAAGATACATATGTTACCTTTGAAAGTATTACATGTTTTCATAGTATGGGGACCAAGCACAAATGAAAATGGATGGCCCAAGATCCAGCCTCTCAAAGTGCTTCTGTTGCCATTTCCTCAAAGTTCTGCATCTGGAAGAGCTTCCAGGTGGATGGCTAAGATAGTCCAGCCTCACACACTACTCCAGTCAGGACTTCAGATATGCCTTACACTTTCCCATTACACAGAGACTGACCGACAAATGATACAGATAGCTCTTCCAGGACTGACCATTATCTCAGTTTTCCCATAATCCCCTAAAGATGCCATTGCCCCTGGGATACAGGAAATGTCTAAAAAACACAATTCCTGCATTACAAAAAGCTAAGGTGGGTGATTTGTGGTTGTTTGGTGGATGAAGGATGTGTATCATCAGTTAGGAGAGTTGATTACAAGTTGTTATTGGTTATAATCATGTAAGAAACTAAATAAAGGATGTGGATTTGGGGATATCATTCTGAAAAGAAAGAGAGGAACATGGCAATGGTAAGATAAAAGAGTAGATTATTGAATCTATTTTTAAATAAAAAAGGCAACTACTCAATCTTAAATATTTTACATTGGTATGGATGTTGTATATCGATACAAATTTAAGGTTATTTTGTTATACTGTACAAATGTTTCTACTTTTATTTACGTTATTGTACCTATGAATTTTATTTAACAAACTAATGTAAATCTCTAGTCGTTGAAATGCATTATTTGAACTATTTAGGATAATAAAGAAATACAGGTTAACACTGGGGAGTGGTGACACAAACCTTTAATCCCAGCACTCAGGAGGCAGAGGCAGGCATATCTATATTAGTTCAAGGTCAGCCTGGTCTGCAAAAGTACACAGAGAAACCCTGTCTCAGAAAAAGGAAAGAAAAAAATACAGGTTAGAACTTGGCAGTGGTGGCTCATAATTTTAATTCCAGCACTAGGCAGACAGACACAGGTGATCTCAGTGAGTTCAAAGCCAAGCTGTTCTACAAATCAAGTTCCAAGACAGGCAGAGCAACAAGAAACCCTGTCTTGGGATAAATAAATAAATAAATAAATAAATAAATAAATAAATAAATAAATGTTAGTTAGTAATCACTTATAATAACCAAACTTAGATTCACATTATATATGTTTTCAAGGACAAACAAACATATTTCAGATAGGTGGCCTTCAAACACTTCACAGACCTACACAACATGGCATTTAAAATGTTTTAATAACATAAGGCTTTTAATGACAGTGATACACATCTGCTCCTGGCAGCACCAATTCACTTAAAAAGAGATGATAAGCATCAAAGAACCCCCATATGGACTTTGTTTATTTGTGGTAAAAGCTAGCCATTTGGGAAGAAACTGACCTTGCCTCAACTGCTGACAATATGGTATTCAAACTGGATGAGCAGGACATAAAAGAAAAAAAAAAAGCAACTCCAGAAAGAGCAACTCCAGAACATAGCCAAGACAGATTAGGACAGTCCTTCAAAAATCCCTGCTTCACAAAAAAAAAAAAAAAAAAAAAAAAGACTCAGATATTCTAGGCCTGTAGGCTGAAGATCTGAAGATGGATGCCCCAACATTGCAGAAGAACTTTGGATGACTTGATTTTTGATGGAGTTAAAAAATTGATAATCATGATAGAAAATGGTTTAGGTACTCACTAAGATAGATAGGTAATAGAGTATTTTCTCCAAAATTGCCAAATACAAGTGGGCTGAACATTGTAAATTTTATTCTTATTTGATAACTGTTCATATATATTTCTGTGCTAGAGTTAACCCCTTTCTTTTTTATTTAGACAATATTAGGAAAATACTGTGGAATAATCTTTTTGTGCACTGAGAAGATGTGGCATTCTGATTGCTTTAATAAAAAGATGAACAGCTAGTATCTAGTCAGGATTTTCAGGCCACAGGATGCTGGGAGGAAGAAAAGAGGAGTTGCCAGCCAGATGAAAAGAATAGCAGTGTGGGCAGTACAGAGTAAAGGTAATAAAGCCACAAGATAAAAATTAGAACAATAAAAATAGGTTAATCTAAATTATAAAAGCAAGTCAGTGAAAAGTAGACTGATTTTTTAAAAAAGTTTATTTAAGTTGTAAAAACCTAAGCTATCAGATGAACTTCCATAATTAATAATAAGTGTCATTTATTGGGGAGCCAGTAGTACTAATGGAAAAAATCCATCTACTAATAACTGAGTGAGAAAAATGACTAACAAACGAATTGAAAATGAAACTAATTAACAAGGATACACATGAAAAGAAAACAAAAGCAAGCAAATACTTATGGATTCATTTATGAAGGAAAATAAAAATTTAAAAAAAATACAAGAATGTAAGCAACTAAACCACCACTAAGGATGTGTCCATTCAAACATTCTAAAGGAAGCTTCCAAGCAAAAGATCAAATTGTAGCTTGACTTTCAAAGAGGACCACACAATTCTTGTCATATGATGTATGCTCAAGGTTTGTTGAATGACTAATCAACATAATTTGATGTGAAATAATTTCAACCGTAAAGGAACTCACTGCCTAACTATAAATCAATAAAAAGCATTTATAGATATTTTCTTGAGTGAAAATTAAGGCAAAATTATACTGGGTTGTGTGTGGTTCACAAGGTGACTGCCGCTGCTTTCCAAAATTCCAGCATTGAGACTTTGCTGACCACAATTCTTTAGCACATTTTTATTTTCACCTTTAATGATCTGCACTAGTGCTTCGGGATTTCACTTACGCCTTTTCCTTTGGGAAATTCTGTGCAGGCTTTGGAGGACGAAAATATATACAATGGCTGTCTCCTTAAACAAAACAATTATTTGGAAAAGCTCTGTGCACCATGGAACCATATAGCATGATAGCTGCACACAAGATTCCCCACTGTACCTTCCTAATTGCACCAAAAATAGGAAAGCTAGAGACTTACTAACTGGACACATCTGACCCAAAGATAAAAAGCATACCGTCTAGATCCAGAGCCTGAGGTCATTAAGGGTAAGAGTTCAGTTAATAAGCATAGATAAATCAGAATTGTATAGTATAATGGAAAAGAGCACAATATCAGGTGTTTCTCTTTTGGGAGCATATGAGGTGAACAGGCCCATATATTAAGACTAAGATGCAAAGAATGCAATCAGGGAACAACTCAGTACTTACACTGCATCATGCCTCTGGAGGAATGAAAATTGCTCTTAAATTGTAAGGGAGTGTCTGGTCCCTGAGTAAGTTCATTTCCTAACATCAGACATTTGAATAAGGGCCTCCATTCCCTAATGTGCTTGTGGAAAGCTCCTGCTTGATAAAAGCAGTCATTCTTATCTCTGGCAGAAAGAATTTGTGGGTCTTCCACTGATGTAAGAGGGTGACTGGTGAATTTACTAAACCTTTGGAGACAATAGGCATTTAGACACTTGCTCAGTGATGAATTGGAGCTGCTCACAGACAGAATCCTTTGCAGGCTCAGCCACAAAAGGAGTGATATCATAGTGGAAATTCCTTCATAACCTGAATGTGGTAGCAAAGTAGTCTGTACTTTCTTGAACTGAGGAAATAGTCGCCTATAGTCTCCATCCCTAAACATTCACCCCTCACCCAAAAGAGGGCACCCATTGGACAATGGGGACCAACAGAATGGTCACAGCATTTGGTTAACAAATGGTTTACTGATGACTCATGAACTACTGATGGAACCTAAACTGAATGGAAAGCGGCAGTCTACAAACTGGGGATGAAACAGCTATTACTGAGGTAAGAACCACTAAACCAGGACAACCTTCTGATGTATTAGCAACACTGATAGCATAAGACCAACAGCAAAGGAAGGCAAAAGGAAAATCTGTATCTTCTCCAGTTCATAAAATGTGCAATGGTATCACTGTCTTCATCATGAAAATAGAAAATCACTAATGGGCAGATAAATGACAAAGACGTTTGGTCAAGGGAAGCATGGATGGAAATGTCAAAACAAAGCAGAGACATCAAAATTAACATAATCCACATAAAAGCACGCACAGGAAAGACAGGCAAGACATTTAAAAAATAATGAAATAGCAGACACATTGGCATCAAGTTCAATTAAGACCAGAATGTTAAAACTTCCAACAAACTAACCAACTAACCAACAAATTAGTTAAAACTAACCAACAAATTCAGAATAAATTATCAAGGATGATAGATCACACAGTTGGTACACTTGAAAGTTTACTCCTAACAATTAAAATAAAGAGAGAGAGGTAAAATTGAGAACCAAATTAAATCAGGACAACCTATGAGAGTAACTACTAAAAGGAACGGAGACTGGAAATTTAAGAAACCTGAGAACGTTAGCATAATTAGTAAAGAAGAAATCCTAAGATTACATAAAACACAGGGACATGTAGGCACGCATGCTTTGTTCCAATGGTTTGATCAAATGAACTTTAAGGTATACTGGCAGGCCTATAAATAGACCATTAGAGGCTGCTACCTATATCCAATATTAAAACTTTATTGAGACATCAAATCCCAGCTGTAATATGGTCTCCTAAACAATTGCATTAGAAACTACAAATAGATTTCATTGGATGCTTAAATACTCACTCACAGAGACCTATATGCATGGACCCTAGTAGATGTAAGCACGGAGTTTGAATAGTTAGAGAAAGTCATACGTCAGACCTGTTGGCAACACTCTGATGTTGAGTAGACAAATATGGCTGTCCAATAATTATTGATTTACATCAAGGAACACATTTTACATGTCCTAAATTCCAGAAGTGGTTCCAGACTACAGACATATAGCGAGTTTTCAATTTAGTATATAACACAACTGCAGCAGGAGATACAGAAAGATGGAATGGTATTCTTAAAAAGAAGTTATAACTCAAAAATACCCTTTGGGGAAAAAAGCTACAGAAATTGTGTGTTATTGTTAAATATTAGACAAAGTGTGAATAGAGCTTCTTCCTTAGAAGAAGCTTAAGTCACACTTGGAACAACCACCAGTTATTTCCTGCCTGGCAGAATAATCCCCATAAATGTGGTTTACAGGGACAGAAATACTTGAGAGTTAAAGAAGACAGAAGTCATGGATGGCACCTGGAACAGGAAATGTAATCTGGACACAGACAAGAATGGAAATCTGAACCTTAGAAAATCAGATGATCTATAAGCATAATATAGAGCAACCCATTATATTAGATTTGCACTTTCATAAGTGTCTTAGTTTGGATTGTTTATTATTGTTAAGAGACCACATCTACTCTTATAAAGAATATACTTAATTGAGGGGGGTCACTTACAGTTTCAAGGTTCACTCAACTTTCCACATGGCAGGGAGCATGGCAGAGGTAGTGCTGGAGCTGAAATTGCTATTTCTTGCAGGCAACAGAAAGTCAACTGACACACTGGGCATTATCCTGAGCACAGAAAACCCCAAAGTGACACACTTCCTCTAACAAGCCCACAACCCCTCAGTGACATACTTCCTCTAACAAGGCCACACCCACTCTAACAAAGCCATGCCTCCAAATAGTGTCACTCCTTATGAGATTATTGGGGCCAGATATATTCAAACTACCACAAGAAGGATAGTAATAGTTTTAGGATTACTTCATTCAGTACTGGTGCTTAACTGTACATTACACTTTCTGCCCAGAGAGGGAAATAGAACATGGAAAGGCGGGGGCCCTAACAAAATATACCCCACATCTCAGAAACTTTAACAAGAAAATAAAAGACAACACAAGATGGAACAACACCAAGGTATTGATATACTAGGCCCAGGAACCCAGTACACTGTTCTTGGGACTCCTCCTGTTAAATTCTATAAGTTTAACATTACCCAATGAGTCATACTCAGGATCTTTGACAACACTGTCATTCGCTTCACCATCACCAACACCACTGAGATGGCCAAAGTCAGAGACATCATCACCTTAATCAACAACCATATCTAAAGCAAAAGTAACAATGAAACAACCTCCATACCAACAGAAATAACAACTATAATATAATAACAAAGCATAAACTATGATACTAGAGATTTGCCCTGCTTGGATAGTATTCTACCAGATACATAGTAGAACCATGGACATTTCATCCTAAACCTCATATACACCAGGAATGCAGTCAATGTTCAATATGTTCATTGTAAGCCTATTGGGAATACAATGTGGTATGGCTATTGTGATGAATTAGAAAGACTAATGCCCATATTGCACCAAGTTTGACAGTCACAGTCACTAGTGATAAAGAAAACACTAAAAATACCGATTTTAAAGAAAGAAACCCATTGAAATTAACACAGATTTGGAGAAATAACACAGCAGCATCAGCCATCTACAACTTCCACTGGAGAGAAATATCTCTTAAATTGTCCTTCCAACTTACAATGAAGACCAAGGGAAGAAAAAAATTTGAGATCCTAAAAATGGAAACAGCAGCAAACACAAAATTCCTCTCAGCATTTTTGGCCTCATACACATGGCAGAGCAACTGTGTGTTTGACTACCAGTAAAGTGAACGTGCAGAGATTACAAATAAAAATGTATACAATTATCTGAATTGGAACCAGAATAAGGAACCATATTGACAGAGGCATCAACATCAAATACAATAAACTCATGTGAACCCATGACTGACAGAATTGAACTTTTGACCCACACACTGATAGGCGAACATGATGGAGGCATATTTCTTTTGGAATATGATACCACTAACGTATGCATTCAAATGCCCAAATTCATATTTGGATGATATCCACAACTGAATAGGACAAATAACACTGTAGTGTTTGCAACCAATGTCTCATCCTACCCTAGTATGGTGAGATGAACATATGGAGTAACCACCTGATAGGAAAGGCAGAAAAGGATTCATTTCTACCCATTAATGACTGTCTGGAAACTGAAGAATTGGGCCTGCAACTTTTACAAATTTTCATTGATCTTGATTTTCTGCCACACTTCACATTATATGATAATGACCTCACCACCTGAGAACCTATGCAGACACCCAAGCACTTTGGGCCTACATGGGTGTCTATAAGACTCTGATAATACCTTAGCACTGTCAGCCATATTTTGTATAGACATGGACTATATGCCACAATTTTGAATGTAAATGCCTTACCCACCATATAGAATCTCTGGGATGGCTATCAACTGATGAACACAGAACCAATGCATTGACTAATGTCACTTCTTGTATATGGGATGACCTCTCAATGTAATCATGCAATTCACACTGGACTTATGGGGGGAAGTTTGTTAAAATTGCCTTGCAGTCCACAAATAACTCCAACTTCAACTGGACCACCACTACACAAGGTTTAATACACCACCCACAAAACAACAAATCTAAGGAGTGGAAGAGATGGTGAACTAATTTAACTATCTTTTTCATACACCACTTTCAAAAGATTTTGAAACAACTTGACAACTATATTTACTGACACATTTTTAAGGGAAAGTAAGAACCCAAAGGAAATGGACTCCCCTAATTATCAATTATACACTGGAATCAATCTTTATAAACAAAAAAAGAAAGAAAAAAGAAAAATTCTGCTTACCAAATGAAGAATTTCTGTAGCTGTGATACCATGACACACATAACACCATGTCACTCCATGACAATGAAAGAATGAACTTCCCAATATGTCTGGATATACATGGCAGGAACACCACACACTTCTTTCCTCCCCAAATATGGAACATTAGTTCCCAGACTGTTGAAATTCCAGCATGAATTTATGCTGGCTACCAAACTGATCACAACAACCCCAGATTGAACATGATATTGAACAGATTGCAACCAGAAGATGCCTTACATCCCATGATTCCATTGTGCCAAGTTATCACATAAAAAAGGCAGACAACAGAAACTTATAGAGATGGAAAACTGCAGGTATCAATCTTAACCAACTGGAACCCAGGAAATATACACATCCAGGACTTCCCTACTATTTCTACATGATTTTTCCACTACCTCTGCTCGAGTAATAAAGCATTAGAGACTTTGTAGTCCATAAGACTATTCTCAATATATCACATACAGGAATTCTGCACAAAGGACCCCAATTTAATAAGAGATATGTCTTCACCATAATGGAGAAATCCTGTGAAATCAAAGAAAGAAGCCTGACATCAGGCATCGTTGATAGAGGAGGATGGAATAAGAAAAATAAATTCTTCATAATGTATCATTTGTCAATACCCCTCCTTCCTTACTGATGGTTACTGGGGAGCCCATGGTGATGCCTGACCCTTAGTCTACATGCAAGACATAATTATACCTAGGGTCCATAAGGTCTTGCATACCTCCAACCTCAAATCATGGCTCCCAACTAAAGAATTTTGCTCTGAACCTGAATTTAGGAGAATACCAGTCTTCTTCCACTCCTCAGGAAATAGGTTTACTGCAAGAAAACCCCCATAATCCATAATTTATGGTTGCTGGAGATGTTTGTTGGCTCCTTACTCAAAGCTGGCAAAGCATCTTTTTCCTTTCTTGGGGCAGGGGAGGAGACACTGCATATCTATCACTGCAGATATAATAGACATCAGAAATCTTACCAAAGAACAAACACTGGCTACTAACACCTTATTTGATTGACTAGCTACTGCTCATGAACTGACTACAGGCCTTCGTCTGGAACTAAATGTATTAGAGCAATCCTTGGCAGATACTAACAAATATACAACTGAAAATTTGGAGGGACTTGCTGAAGCTATGTAGAGAGCCGCGAAGTGCCACACCTTAAAGTGGCGCTGGCTTCCGCCTTACACCTTCCCATTGGTGAGGGCTCTCTGGCGTAAACAAGCCCTTAATTGGTTAAGTCTGTTCAGCCTGTCTGCTTCCGCATTAGAGTAGCCTATCTGCAGGGTCCACGTGGCTCACTGGGGTTGATTAGCTCAAGGGTATTTAAGCCTGTGCAGGGGTCCCCGGCTCTCTCTCGTGGGTTAGAGGAAACATGTTTCAAGGATCCTGATTAAAACTGCATGAAGATCTACCCGGAGTCGCGTCCTTCCTTGCTGGCAGGGGTAGGCACATACAAAGCTAACCAGCTCTCTCAAAATTATCTGCTACGACTTATTCAGAGGAACAGACAAATGGATGTATCCAAACAATGTATTAAGCACGACCCACTTTTCAATGAGTGCACAGATCTATCTTGGTCCTTTTCTGCAGCATTTGGAAAACAGCAATCTAAAAGTCTCTCCTGGACACAAGGCAAACCTCTTGGTGTGAACATGGATTCTGTAAAATATATTTACTCTTAGTCTATCCAAACAATGCGGTACCAGCTTATCATGCATGTACGCGCGCACACACACATACTGCCTAGAAAACATGGGGATGAATTTGTTGTACCCATTCATTCTTCCCTATGGACTAGTTGGACTAATACAGAGGGTATCTGCTGCCCAGAGAAACATACCGTCTCACTTGGGGCCAACATCTTTGTGATCACCCACCCTCTGCCCAATGAGCTCCAAATGTCAGAAATGGCCCTTAGGTACATACAAACCAACTCACAGACCTCGGCAGTAGAGTCTTTACTGCATGCTCAATGAAGGCCTTCACCCTCACAACTGATAACTATAACATCACCAGGGATACCTTGAACTCCACCTTTTATTCTGCAAAACCTGATCGTCTGACTGTATACAATGCTACTAGAGTTATAGCTAGTTAGCAACAGCTAGTATACCTAAGATCTCCAGCCTAATGCTAGAATAGTAGCATGACTTTGACTCAGGTACCCTACATAGTAATGAAATCAAAGATGACTTGCTAGGGAAGCCATCAATGAAAATTTCACTTTTCTTTCCTTTAACATGCCACAATCGAAGTCAATGTGAGACTGCTAGGGATCTTGAGACCCTAGGAGGACAGTTAGACAGAGTCCAACATTTATCAGCAGTACTCAACGCAAACACTATTGCTTATGGTCATGAAGTAAGCAAGCTTAAAAACTGTTCTTTAAAATAATGGAGTGACTTTAAAGTAATAAAAGAAAAAAATCATGTCAACCTAGATTCAATGCTCAATAAAAGTATCTTAAAAAAACAAACAAAAACAAAAGGAAAAAAAAAGACCTGTTCTTTACAATAGCAATAGTGGAAACGGTGGCTGAACTGGCCATCTCCTGTAATCAGAATACATGACTACCTTAACATGATTACATCTCCTGTAATACAGAATACATCAGAGTCTTCATCCAGTAACTGAGGGAAACAGATTAAGAGATACACAGCCAACTACTGAACCAAGCCCCAGAAATCCTGCTGAAGAGAGGGAGGAAATATTTTTTTTAAAAAATGTTCTTTATTTGGTGTGACTAATAGGGTGTTTACATTTGACTGTACTTGCTTCCCCACACAGATATGATTCCACTGGATGAATCAGTGCTTTGGACTTTTTGTAAACTTCATATTGGCCCATTTGGAACATAAACTCCTTATTAATTTGTGCTTATTGAATAAACTTCATTTTAAGAGGAACTACGATAATGAGCTCCAGAGACTACCAGAAGGAACAGACCAGCAAAACTGTTATTTAAAAAAAAATTCTTTAAAAAATGTTTCATCTCCATGATGACACCACAGGCCACAAATATTGTATCCTTGGTTCTGCTTTATTACAGTACTGTCCAGAAGAAAGAGTCTCTATACATTGATTATAGACCATAGATGGAGTCTCTGGAGACTCATCAACTTTATAGTCATCATTTGCTTTCTCATAAAATTAACATACAAAATACTGAGAAACAATACTGGATGCTAATTATGAAGCTTACTGGATTCCTGCTCACTCTTTTCCTTAATAAAATAAGAAATACCTGGCCCATGGCCATTGTCCACATTCTCCTACTTGACAGTGATCAAATTAATACAATGCTCTACTATGATTTGCTTAGCTCAAAGTCCTACAGCTCAAACCCTGCCATGCCTCCTTTACAGATTTGAAAATGGTTGCATTTCCTTTCATTTCTGAATGTGTTTTCAACTTGGTACATACCAAACCTGAAGAAAATATAAATTTGGGAAATATATATCTGCCAGAGGGACCACAGCAATATCCTGTGATCTACATTGTTTCGACTATTCTGCTTATAATTGTATATTTATTGTATATTTTTATGCCTGAGATTTATTTTTCCTGCATTTATTTGTCTACTAGTAATTGAAATACTTATTGAATGACTAAAGGACCTGGAAATGGAATATAATGAGCATAGTAAGAAAGAAAGAAAGAGAGAGAGAGAGAGAGAGAGAGAGAGAGAGAGGAAGGAAGGAAGGAAGGAAGGAAGGAAGGAAGGAAGGAAGAAAACTCAGCATTTTAGATATGTAAAAACAGCTTATTCATGAAACCCACTTCAACCAAGTCTGTACCTGACAACAAGAACCCAATGACAACAGTTACTTTAAATAACCAGACACAGTCCCAGAACACTTTGGCACCCACTGGGCAGTATATAAGCAGAGACCAAGAGCAATGCTCTGTTCTGCACACCTGGAGAGACAAAATCTTGATCTGCCCAGTGGCTAGAACATCTTCCCCAGATTCCAGAATCTTGAACTGGCGACATCTGTTAGACCTGACCTTCAGCTAAGAAATGTCACACTGGTGAGCAACCTTGAGGAGACAGACTTAGGATCTTAGTTAGGAATTTAGAGGGTGAACCTTGTGTAATGACCATCAGCATAATAAATATAATGTTTGTTACACTAACTATTCATATCTACCTTCTTGCTCATGAAAGTTAGAATCACTTAGAAAACATTTTCTTTCCTATGATTGATGATTAGATGTAAGTCAGTATTAGAATGAGAAAAGGAAAACTTCTCCAAAGCAAATGCAAGATCACAGATTTTTACAGAAATCATGTATGATTTATATTATTCAACTAAATCAACTTTTTTGCTCTAATTACTTTATACATCATAAGAACATTTCAAAACAAATTTGTTTTTGGTTTTCAGAGACAGGGTTTCTGTGTAGCTTTGAAGCTTGTCCTGGAACTCACTCTGTAGACCAGGCTGGCTTCAAACTAACAGAAATCCACCTGCTTCTGCCTCCTGAGTGCTGGGATAAAGGTGTGCACCACCACCACCCAGTTTATCCCCATTTGTTTATGTGTATGTTTGTGTGTTCAAGAGAATGTCTTCCATGTGTGTACAGGTGACAAACCAGAAAAGTATGTATCAGATCCCCTGAATCTGGAGAGGCAGGTGGCTATGAGCCTGCTAACTTGGGTGCTTAGGTCTAAACTCAGGTCATGCCCAAGAATATATGCTGAGACACGGGCCAAGACCTTTGTTCCCTCTTATCTAACACATTAAAAGCCTTTCCCAGATTAACAATAAAAAAAACCCTGGATAAATAAAGTAAATGATCTTTGGGAACGTGATGCATCAATATTACGAGGTTATATATCGACAATTTGCACCATAAATTGAATACAATCCAAAGACAATGCCCAACACTTCACAACAGAAAAGCTGATTCCAAAGCTACATGAAAAGCAGAAACAGAGTGCTCAATGAGATTATGAAAAAGCAGTATTCATACTGACACAATGAGCCTTCTGTATTTACCAGCTATAATAATGAAGAATGTGTACAATATTTGTGAAAGAATAAAGGGGATAGAGAGAAAATGCCAGGGACAAATGGAGAACATATAGTCAAATTTTAAGCAAAAGGCCAAAGGAAATTCAGCCAGGAAAACTGTGACCTTGACCAATGTTCCAGCTTCCTAAGATTCTACATGTATAGAAATTAAATAATCACAGACTTCAAAACTCCTACAAAATTAATTTAAGATTACTCTTAAGCTGCTGTTTCTGATGGTCCCGCTACTTCTTCTAGAGTGGCCCCATGTCCTGGAACTTTCTCTGCAAACGGAGGTGATCTCCTGCCACACCAAATTCAGTAGATTCTCTGTGACAAGTTCCACAGACTGAGACAATAACTTCAAAAGAAGGAAACAGTTGTGTAACTCTCAACCAGAGAAAAAAATATTGAGCTGAAGTTCTCATGGCAATTTCTATTCTTCTATTCTTTTTTCATATTAATGAAATGTTCCTGAAAGCCTTCGATGACATTTCAAACAAAAGGAATAAATGTGAAACCATTCCCTAAGACATAGTCATCAGCTATGATCTAATCTCCAGGAAAACCAGCACTTTTCGATCATTAACATAAGTAAATAGTAATAGGACTGATAAAAACTTTCCCAACAATAAAAGTTCATATGGCTGTACATGTGTAATTGACAGTGGGTTTAAATGTTTGGTAAAGAAAGCTTTTTAATAAGAAAGAGTCAAAATAGCTGTATTTCAAAGACTCACAAGAACTAGATAACAGATATCAAACAATTGTAAACTAGGTAACATGTCAAACAATAACTGACCATAAACATGTATTAACCTGATGTTAGAATTGGCAGTTAGCTGCGGTTAACCTTGAATGATTTTCTGATTTATTGTTGGATAAGTTGTGCGTTACTATGCCTAGTAACAATGATGCCATCTGGGTATTGCTTCATTGAACACAAACTTTGAGAAGATATTTGTGTTATTATAAAAGGCCTTGTGTGAAAGCTGCAAAATACACTCAGATCCAAACTGCCTCTGTGTTTGTTTCTATTTGTCACTTCTGAATCCTTACCCTCATCCCAGGGACCCCCATACCCGGTTGGGTTGGTCTGTGGCAATCTCCTGCAGATCCTGCTATAGCTCTGCAGCTTTTGATGCTCCCTTGGAATTTCAGGAAAAGCCAGTACCAGTAATGCTGAATCACAAAACAATGTACAAGAACAATTTAACATCTGCTCCCTGCCACATGAATTATGGCACATACTGCAGCATATACCCTATACAACAGCCCAAAACCATGCAAACTTGAGACATCTCTGCTGTTCAGAACCTCCTTTTATCCCCAGGAACTGATCACACCATGGAGGCCGACAGTAGCAGAAAGGTAAATGCATTTTAACCATATATTGCCAAAGAATGATCTCTATCACCCCTCCCCAGAGAATGTAGAGAACTCAATGTAGCTCGAAGGTCAAGGGCCATTGCCTAGGTCACCACAGGGATCAATAGAACCAGTCTAGTCCTTTGTCCATCCCAGTCCCAGCAGCTCAGACTCTGACAGTTCAGCCAAACTCATCTTCCTGGTACGGGAACACTGTCTCCCACACTCACCATGGCATGGTTTGTTGTCTTCCTCACAAGTCCCTACAGCAGAACCAGAGGAGAATCCTGGAAAGAACCTGTAAGCTACCTCCCACTGGTGCTCCTGATGCTAATCCTTCCAGAGTCTCTCATTAGCTGGGGCCACCCAGCTGGGCCTCATGACATTAGAGGTTACCTTACTAGGTAAGCAAAGATTAAATGACTCTAGGACATCACAGGCCCTCCTAGCACTGCCCTTACACCCTATGGTCAGACAGGGCCCTAGTCTGTGAAATTTGTAGTTTAGTAGAGTCTCCCAAAGGACTTCCTGCTCCTCTTCCAAAGCACAGGGTCCTTTGTGTGCACATTCCATTATGTACTCAGTGTCCAGTGCAGCCAACCCTTTGCTTCTTAGCGGGGGAAGTACTGCAGCTAAACACAGGTCACATACAAACAGTAACTCTTGTTAAATGAAAAGAAGCTATGGATTAGAAAATAATGAAGGATCTATGTGAGGGCTTGTAGGCAGGAAAGAAATGGTGGAAATGATGTAAATGCCCCCCCCAAAAAATGTTAAATGTGCTTCAGAGACTAGGGGTTTGTATTAGAGCACACCAAGTATTACTGAAACCATTGTTCTCAGATGTATATCTTAACCTTTAAAACACAGTCATATTAGTGAAGGAGACACCATTTTATCCAGTTCTTTTATTTTGGTTGAAGTAGCATAACTACAGTAATTTGATTTCACAGTAATTTGAAAGTTCGGTTCTTTATCCAGATTCTTGATTGCCTGTTCTGTGAAACTGAGAAATGGCCAGTCAAAACATTTATCAATCATTTAAAATTGATGCCCTCACTACTCATAGCTAATGTCAACTACTATCACAGCAGGAAAGCTTTCACCTTCCTTGACCATAACTTTCTGTGCTGTGACTATACCTGCTTTTCAATTGGTCGGTGAGAGAGATTGGAGGACACTCATTCACTGATCTATTTTTTCTTCTTACAGACCAATTGAGGCCTAGCTTGGAAGGAGCGGCAGGGCTGTCTTCTCAGCCTTGGGCAGCAGAGGCAGGATTAAATGTTCAAAGCAATTCTCAATTGCATTATGTGAGGCAAGCCTGAGCTACAGGTGACGTTGATCTAATGTATCTCAACCTTGTTCATGCTGTGACCCTTTAATACAGTTCCTCACATTGCGATGATCCTCCCCAACTATAACATCATTTTCACTGCTACTTCATAACTAATTTTGCTACTGTTATGATGTATACTCTGATTGTCTTAGGCCATCCCTGTGATAGAGTCATTTGATCCCCTAAAAAGAGATTTGCCCCATCAGGTTGAGAACCACTGCTCTAAACTGAGGTAAATAATAAATAAATAACACCTAAGAAAATAATGTAATGGAGTTCTTAATTGACCAGGAAATATTGAAAAACAGAAACAAATAGAGTTTAAATCATTAACACATTTAAACAAAATGAATTTTTTAAAAAAAATATGAAAAATTGACTTTTTAAAATGATAAAATCAATTGGAAGAACAGTTAGTTATACTGACTTTGCAACAGAGTAGGAAATTCCCTGGTACAGAAAATGACATTACTATCACATTGTATGACTTTGTCCATGTAAAATGTTAGTCGCTGAGTGTTGTAAACTGACACAGATTTACAGTCAATGGTCTGTGTCTCAAACCTCCAAGTAGACTTAACTGTGTCAACCAGGATTACAAATACCTACACAGGAGGGTTCCCTAACTGGAAACAAAATACTCAGTAGTTCAAGCTTCCCTCCCAAAACTGTACGCCCACCAATTCTGTCTGTCTGTCTTTAATTTCCCAGCATGTATTAACTCTTTCCATGTGAATAAAGACAGACAATAAACAGAAAGTCACTCACCCTGTCCCATCAAGTCCTCCTTTATGATGGACACCCCTGCAGCTCACCACCTTACACTTCAGTCTGTGATCTGGCTATTGTCTAGTCTGTCTCCCCTGCAGTGTACACAGTACACTGTTCCTCCTCTTCTGGTCTGAAGAGAGAAACCATGCTCCACACACAATCCCTTCTCCTGTTACTGCAATGGACATCCCACTGTGTGACTCAGACTGGTCATTTTAGAACTCTGTGGTGCTACAGACCTGTAATCCAAGTATTTAGGGTGGTTAGTCAGAAGGGACAGCAAGAGCAATGCCCTGTGGGGCTACAGACAGGTTTCAAGTCCACCTCTATCAACATCAGAGACCTCAACTCACAACAAATTTTCAAAAAGACTGGAGATACAGCTGTTCTAGAATTAGTGCACCTTGAGCAGCATGTTTTTTTTTTTGGGGGGGGGGTCTTTTGGCTGGTGGTAAAGCTGAATTGTCTCCTTTGTTGTGGAAATGTAGTTTAATGACTGGTTAATCCTGGTGAACATTTACTGCTTACCATACTAATCTCTGACAGGGATGGTTAGCATACTACTTATCTTTGGGGTATTTGGGAGGTAGCTCTACCTTAGCTAAATTCTACTTTGTGTGACTTATTATCTCCTAAGAATTGAGAAATCTTTATACCATCAATTCTATTACTGTCAATTCTACTCTTCTACATCACACTTTGTGATGTAGAGTGCAATTCTACCGAGAAGATAACACAAGCCTCACAAAATTATCTCCAGACAGATCCTAAACCTAAATGTTAACGTTAAAAGTGTGTAACTTCAGTTCAATATTAGAGAGACCAAACTCCCCGAGTCTGGCAAATCTGCCTTCCACAGTGACAATACAAGCTCTGCAGGGGCTGGCATTTCACAATGACGTAAACAACAAGGATACCTCTAAGCACAGTGCCGCTGCCAATGATCTGCACAGACTCAGCATGAAGAGTCTGCCGCCCAGCCTGGGAGCTTGCACGGACAGTGCAGAACTCGCTGAACTCTGCTTCTGGCCGCTGGCTCCCACCCAGCCCGGGGAGGAGCCACAACGCCCGTTCCCGCGGCTCAGCCGGCCACTCCACCCATTCTGGGGACAGTGGCCACTCATTCCATATGGCAAGATACGCCTCCCCATCTGGGGACAGAAGCCTGCCACTCACCATAGTGAAGCTGCACGCTCTCTGTAGCAGAGGCGCTGCACAGGACCCAGCTTCCGACATCCTCAGCATAGGATCTATCACAGACTCATTGCTCCCGGAAGAACCCTCCTATCTGACTGGCCGGTCCTCTGGAAACGCCGATTGGCTAGTGAGACTTGAGTGACAGGCTTACTTGACTTGGGGACAGACCTAGAAAGCTGAAGGTAAACTGCACAGTGGTGCTCAGCCCTGGCTCTCACCAGAAGCACAGTCCTATCCCAAATTGATTGGAGATTTACATGAAATGAAACAGCAGTAAACCAATGGGTTCACTTTTAAAAAGAAGTATACTCTGAGAAGGAGGCTAATCAGAAAATGTAACACAAGAGGAAAGCGGGAATCTCAAGAACGTTACAAATGAAGTTCACAGTGGTATTGGGACTAATAAACTCAACCACATGTGTAGAAAGAGTTGGGTTCTCAGGATCTGAAGCAACCCCTCCCCAAAAGGCTCTAGCCCAGACCATTACCAGTTCATCCGAGCTTATTCCTGATTTTAGAGAAGGGGCTCTACCTTATTCTCAATACACGAGGCCCTTGGGGAAAGCTCCCAAGGCCTAGGCAGTTGCCAAAGTGGCAGAACCCTACTTTCTCAAGCATCTTCTAGAAGTTCTGCACTTTGTATTTGTTAATATGTATAAGATCCATTTGGAGTTAATTTTTTGGAGGTTATAAATGGCATTTCATGTGTAGGGCAGTGTTCCACTACCAAGCATGATGTAGAAGAATAAAATTGGTACAGTAAAGAATTTACCAATGTTTAGGAGAGAGTAAGTCACACAAAGTAGAATTTAGCTACGGCAAGGCTGGCTCTGAAATATCCCCAAAGATGAGTAGTATATTAACCTGCCTGTTAAAAATTAGGATGCTAGTATATAAATGTTTGTTAACTTTTATGTATACTGGTATTGGCCACAGGCCTGTAGTAAAAAAAGCTAACAGGATATTCATCCATGGAGAGGACAGAGAGACCCTCTGGGTAAAGATCTGCTGGAGCATCATTGTTTTAAAAGGGATTCCTTAGTTGTTTTGTACTGGATGCTGTAAATATCAATTTGATGATTTTTGATTATGCATTTGCTGGATCTTTATCACCTACATACACCCATTGTGAACCAAAAACATGGTTATAGTAATGATGCCACGTATTATATAAAAACTGTCTGTGTTCTCTCTAAGCTTTAGTTTAACAGATTGAACCTAGGAAATTTTAATTTATTATATTGTCTTATACACAGCTTCTATTCAGCTTTCTACTACTTAATTGTTGTTGCTCAGAACTAATCTAAAGACAAACAAGTGGAGCCATCCTATGATCAGCTGTGCCTGCTCACAAAGGATGACAGCCACCAGGTCTGCTGACTATTGACACTCCATCATAGAAAGAGGTGTTCCCTCCTTCTGAATATATGGCCTATTTCCCAGGCAACTGTAAGCACTTCAGCCCTAATGACATGTGATCTTGTGGTTTGGGGGAGGAGCTATGCTACATAGCCTGGGAAAGACTAAGGAGGAATTGATTCTGCATTTGTATCAATGAAAAACCCATCTTTAAAAAAGGAGTTTACCTTGAATGCTATCAGGCTTCCTTCTTTCGTACACTGAAAAATGTAATTTAACACTAGAATACATGGGCAGTGGAAGATTAGACAGAAGGAGAGGTCCACATATACAACTATGGGAGAGACATTGTATACACAGGGTGGAGACATTCCTGTGTGGCTGCATTTGGGTATCTCTCTTGTTAGTTTTTATTGTTGTGAAGAAACACCGTGATATGTGTGTATGTATGTATGTATGTATGTATGCATATAGATATATAATTTTTTCTTATTTTACATATCGACCCAAGTTACCTCTCCCTCCCTTGTCCCCCCAAACACCCTCCCATCCCATCCCCACCCCCACACGCCACGGGGAGGGTGAGGCCTTCCAGGAGGGATCATCAAAATTTGTCAAATCATTAGGACTGGAGTCTAAACCCTCCATCCTGCCTCTGGGCTAAGGGAGTATCCCACCATAGAAAATGTGCTCCCAAAAGTATTTTGTGCACCAAGGATACATCCGTGTTCCTCTGTCAGAGGTCCCTTAGACTGTTCAGACATTCTAACTGAGACCCACGTTCAGGGGGTCTGAGTCTGTCCAATGCTGCTTTCCCAGCTAACATTCTAGGGGTCTACGAGCTCCCCTTGTTCAGGACAGCTGTCTCTTTGGGTTTCTGTAGCTTGGTCTTGACCCCTTTTCTTATCATTCCTCCCTCTCTGTGCCTGGATTCAAGAATTTGGCTCAGTGTTTAGCTGTGGGTGTCTGCTTCCATCAGCTACTGGATGAAGGCTATAGGATGGCATATAACTTATTTATCAATCTAACTATCATGGAAAGGCATTTGAGGTAGCCTCTCAACTATTTCTCAGATTGTTAGTTGGGTTCATCCTTGTAGGTCTCTGAATATTTCTCTAAAGTCCATTTTCTCTTTAAACCTATAATGGCTCTGTCTATAATGGTATCTCTTATCTTGCTCTCATCCATTTGTCGCCCAACTCAATCTGGTCCCACAAGTTTTCCTCTCCTCCCCTTTTCATTCCCCTGACTCACTCTCCACTCACTGCCCCCCCATTCCCAATACGCTCAGGAGACCTTGTTCCTTTCCCCTTCTGTGAGGGACCATGTATGATTTTTCTTAGGTTCCTCCTCATATCCTAGTTTATCTGGCAGTGTGAATTACAGGCTAATGATCCATTGCTCTATGTATAAAATCCATATATGAGTGAGTACACACCATGTTCCTCTTTTTGTGATGGGGTTACCTCACTCAGGATGGTTTCTTCAAGTTCCATGCAT
This sequence comes from Cricetiscus sungorus, assembly GCA_030556225.1. Taxonomy (NCBI): domain Eukaryota; kingdom Metazoa; phylum Chordata; class Mammalia; order Rodentia; family Cricetidae; genus Cricetiscus; species Cricetiscus sungorus. Next base: position 17,067,992 of record JANBXA010000097.1, read on the forward strand.
TTGTCTGCGAATCTCAAGATTCCATTGTTTTTTTTTCTGCTAAATAGTATTCCATTGTGTAAATGTGTCATGTCTTCTTTATCCATTCTTCAGTAGAGGGGCATCTAGGTTGCTTCCAGGTTCTTGCTATAACAAATAATGCTGCTACAAACATAGTTGAACACATGTCTTTGTTGCATGGATGTGGATCATTTGGGTATATACCTAAGAGTGGAATTACAGGGCTCTGTGGTAAACTGATTCCCATTTTCCTGATCTTCAAAATGGCTGTAGGAGTTTGCACTACCAACAGCAGTGGAGAAGTGTTCCTCTTTCACCCCATCCTCTCCTTCTTAAGCTGTCATTTGGTGTTTCTTATTTTAGCCATTCTGACAAAAGTAAGATGGTATCTCAGAGTTGTTTTGATTTGCATTTCCTTGATGGCTAAGAATGTTGAGCACTTTCTTGAGTGTCTTTCAGCCTTTTTGATTTCCTCTATTGAGAATTCTCTATTCAATTCTGTACCCCACTTTTTAATAGGGTTATTTGGTGTTTTGTTGACAACCTGAGGGATCTAATGTCCACAGACATTATACATGAGTCCACATGAGATGTTATTTGGACAGTAAATCTCATATTTTCTTCTTCCCACAAAGATGTTATCCAGATGTGAAACATCAGACCTTTGCTGTCTTAGCACCTGCCAAGAGCCTAGTAAGACAGGCCCATGTTGGTTTTAACTCCAATATCAAAAGATATTCTCTTCTTTCCCTGCCCAGAAGCCACATGGGAAGGGTATCATGCTGACTTTTGGTTGATGAAACAGCTATGAAATGGTGTGAATGCTGATTGTGAGTTCATCACTCTGGAGACCAACCCTAGAGGTCAAAGAGAAATGCCTAATAGATGGGGACTACTGTGAGCCCATCAAGAATGTCTTATGGACTTTGGACAGTTTAGTTCTTTCCAGACACCTTTACTAGTAAAGGAATTTCTTTCTTGTCTATAACTGAGAGTTTTGTTTTTGCAACATGCTCTCTGGAAGGGTACCTCAATACTGCTACCTGATAACAAAAACTTCAGCTGGAAGTAGTCAAATTGGTCATGACCCCAATCCCATAATGACAGTTATGGTTACCTCTTCAGAGGGAGGTGGGATAAGAACTTGAGCTGGAAGTCCACTAGACAGTTAAGGGGGAAAAAAACAAGGAAAAGTACCCAGTTGCTTTCTTGACTAAAAGCCATAAGTGTCACTGGGACTCTTAGCAGCTTCATCCTTGTCAGAGGCCAAAGATGCCAAATGTGTTCTGGGAGCTCTCATCTCTGATGCTAAGTGATTCTGGGGGCCATTGAAGGAGGAAAGATAAAAGTAGTCCTGAAAGCCAGTTAAGAGAAAAATACCTTTGTTTAAGAGAATCCACTCTCTGTCCTGAGTGCAGACCTAATATTTAAATGTGGACAGGTCAGTCTCTTAGCCAAGGAACCTGTTTCTGCAGAGTACAAAACATAACCACTCAGGACAATTATAGATTACCTGTAATTGATTAACTGGTTGCCCATTGTAAATTCCAACTGCAGAAAAGGCTGGAAAACTTTAAGATTAATTCCTGTCCTTACCTTTCTGTACTATAACCATAACAGCTTGTAATATATAGACAATGAATTCCCATTCTTACACAAGTGGTTTGGCATTGCCACTCCTCAGTAAAAGCCTGGGCTGTATTAAGACACTCATTGCCCTGTCTCTTTTTCCTTCTCAAAGACCAGTCAAGGCCCAGCCTGGAATGACTGACACATGGGATTTGGAGGCAGAAAAGAGATGGTGGAAACTATTTAACTATAATCCCAGAAATTATGCTAAAGTGTTTAAACAGGCTTCATGTCCATGTGATCCAGAGACCAGGGATTTGTATTAGAGGATAGGAAGTATTACACATGCCTTTTCTCTCAGGCCATAAGTCTTAAACCTGGAAAATAACAATCCTGTTATGCAGGGCCACACCCTTTTATCCAGATCTTCTATTTTGGTTAATGCGGAGTGACTATAGTAATTTAGTTTCACAATAAGTTCAGTTCTTTAACCAGATTCTTTATTGCCTGCTCAGTGGCCAGTCATCACAATTATTGATAATCTAAAATTGATTCCCTCACTTCCCTCACTACTCGTTTGTAATGTCATATCAAAGCAGAAAAGCTTTTGCATTCTTCTTGCCATCCTTTCTGTGCTGTGACTACATCTCCTCAATTATTTCCCGGGCCCATCCTCATGTATAGATTCCCAGTAAAATCCACAGAGATTGGAGGACACTCACTCTGGTCTATTTTTTCTTCTCCTTGACCAGTGTAGCCCCATCCTGAAAGGAGTAGCAGGACTGTCTTCCCAGGACTGGGCAGCAGAGTCAGGATCAGGTATTTAAAAAAATTTTCCAATGACATAAAGTGATGCAAGCCTGAGCTACAGCAGAAACTACTCTAAACAGAAACAAATACTCAACAGCACCTGAGGAAAATGGAGAGAAATTCTTAATGACTGGGAAACATTGGAGAATAAAAACAAATAAGAGATTAGAGCAGTAATGTATTTAAGGAAAATTAAATTTAACAAGTAAAACCAATAATTGACTTTTTAAAAAGATAAATATAATGAGAAAAAATGCATAACTATACTGACTTTTGCAAAAGAGCAGGCCACCCCTGGTAGATGGGGTGGCATTAATGACAGACTGCCTGACCTTGCTCCTAGGTGCAATGTTAGCTCAGCAGCCACAGTTACACCGCCACAGTCAGTGGCCTATGTTCCAACCCTCTGAGCTGATTTTTCTGTGCCAACCAGGATTGCACATATCCGCAAAGGAGTGCTCCCTGGTTGGGAATTCAATATTCATCAGCTCAAGACAACCTCCTCAAACTGTACACCCACCAGTCTGGTTAGTGTTGTTCACACGATACATTCTGAGAAATTACAACCCCCCCCCCATACACACACACACAAATATAATGATGACTCCAGCAGCTGATTACCTACCATGTTTCCCCTTTCAGTGAACACAATAAACAATTTCTCCTATTCTGGTCTGAAGGCAGAAACCATGCTCTACATGCAAATCCTTTTCCCATTACTGCAATGAACAGTTGACTACATGACTCAAATAGGTGATTTAAAACTCAGTCATGGCAGGGCCCTTTAATTTAAGAATTTTTGTGGTTAATCAAAAGGACAGAAAGGTTAGTATGCTAGGGAGAAACAAACTGTGATCAAGGCTACCTAAATCAACATATAGCAGAGCTTGCCTCAGAAACATTTTTCAAGAAGTCTTAACATACAGCTGTTCTAGAATTAATATGCCTTCTTGGGGAGAAATCGCTTTAACACTTAAAACGATTAAAAAAAAAACAGAAACTCTTAAAAACTGTATGCATCCACCTCTGACTAACGCTAAACAAGGAACTAGCCTGGAACAGATTTTGCATTCCACATATGCTGTGATCCCTAAGTCTCTTTTAGGCACCTGGTTATACTTTGAACAACTCAAATAGGGAAAGGAGATTGTAAGTCTATCCACTTACATAGATGAGGATTTACAGAAGAAATCTGCCTTTAGAACATAGTTTATGATCTACATTTGAAAGATGTGGCATTGCCTTTAATTCTCATATATACAAAGGGCAGAGAACATAAATAGAAAACATCAAGGCAGTCATTTATTAGCCATGTGGATGCTGTTCTTAGATGAAGAGTCCTGCTGAGCTATTCTAACCTCAGAATAAGGTGCATTTGTCCCTGAGCATGTTGGCTAAGAGGAGACCACAAATGGTTCCATGCAGGACAAGGAGTTCATTTTAACTAGCCCCGCCTGCTTTCTGTCTCAGGGCTGTGACATCACTAGAGAGAATTCCTTATTTATTTATTTATTTATTTATTTATTTATTTATTTATTTATTTATTTTTGTTTATGTAATTGGCCTTTAAGTGTCTGTGCACAGTACCTGCAGATATCTGGCGACTGGAGTTAAAGGAGATGATTAGCTACCAGGTGGTTTCTGGGAAGGGACTCTGTGTCCTCTCTAACAACACTCAGTACTCTTAGCTGCTAAGCTGTCTCTCCAGCCACTTTTTAATTTTAAATTTACTTTCATATGTTTAATTATGATTTATTCACCATTTTCTCCCTTCCTTGTCCTCTCTCCATATCTTCCTAATTTCTTCCCTCCCATTTTTTTCTTTGTTAAGTGTGTGATGGCGTCTACACAAATACATGAATAAAACCTGCTGAGTCCATTTCTGTTGGTTGTGTCTATGGTTTCAGGGCAGACCACATTGCATTGGATAAGCAATTTAGGGATCTCACCCCTGCCTGAGGCTAATTCTGCCATGTGCACAAGAATTCCACTCTTTAATGAGCAACAGTTGTCTGACCGTGAAGTAACCTAGGCTGCCATTGGCAGAAAACATTGTCAAGAATAGAAAACTTGGAGTGGTAAAGGTAATACTTGCTGGTGTCATGGCCCTGAGGTTCTTGAGTTGTAGGGAAGACTATAGACACTGTTCTGCCCCAATTACACCTTCTCTTGGTCTATAGCCCTTCCAACATTCCCCTTTGACCATTCTCACTTTGGATGACTTTGAAATTCTGAAATTCCTGCCTCTACTTTCTAAGTACAATGGTTACAGGCCTATGACATGGCTAAGGTGGCTTCACCTTTATTTAGTGAGGCATTAAAATGACAGGATGAGTAAGATGAGCAGTTACACCTAAGTATATTAAAAAAAAAAACCACTTATTTCTGTGGATCAGGTTTTCACCACCTGTGGAATAAGTACAGAACTCTGCCAAGGTCCTTTGACGAATTGTAACAGAATCAATGATATAGAAAAACAATATTGCTCATAGTTGGAAGACAGTAGACTTTAAAGTTGGAGGGCTACATCTGATGGGAGCCCTCTTTTGTTACTGGAGTTTGGACCAGAGCCTGTGTCCTGGATACCAGAACCAGCCAGGCTCCACCATTCATCCAATTCAAAGAACTAAATTATCCAGTTGTGACCTGACCACTTATAACCCAAGAAGGCTGGAGGCAAGGTAGGCATCTCAGATGTCCTAGGACAACCTAGTTTATACAGTGAATAATGGGCTGGACATAGATTCATAGTAAGGCTATGTAGAAAGAAAGAGACAGAGACAGAGAGGGAGAGAGAGAGAAGTAGCAAAAGCAAATTATTAAAACATGGTATTTATTCAGTTTGACTAATTTGCAACAGTGATGGAAATATAATGTTCATCCTTGAGGTCCTAATAGGCTTAGGAAAGATATGCAAACCTAAATAATTTAATGAAGCCATTCAGTGAATTTTTTCAATCTCTGAAAGCTCCCCCATTCTCAGCTCCTGTCTCTCCTGCAAGGTTGTCAGACAAGGACTCAACATTTCTTCAGTAGAGACATTCTCATTGGAGGACTCATACAAAGAGATTCCTGGGGAAATGAGAATTTCATGGGGTTCACTGTTTGACTAGTTGTCAGCCAAAGAGTAATTGATGAGTATCTCTTTAGAACATCCTTATTCCTTCCAGACAGATGGGGTCCAGGGATTGGCAGGGTGGAGATTGAGGAGCATTAAGGCCCAAGTGTGGATCTCAATGAGCAGGCCTACAGGGTGATATCACTGACAGCTACATGTAGTTTCAATAAAATGCAAGAGGGACATACCTGGAAGGGGCTTGAGGAACCACAGCTGAGTGGATACAGAGAGTACAGCAGGAACCAGCTTGTCCTCAGGTATACCCCAAGCATTACTCTCTGGACACTGGATCCTCTATCTTTCACACCCAAAGCTTCCTCCTAACAGTATCTCCATACTCCACAGCTCTTTGTAAACACTTATAGAGTGATTTCTGATCAAGTCTCAGGATCTCCTTACAATCCGGATGTCATCTGGAGTCACCATCACGCCAACTCCTAACTGAAAGTTTTGCTGGCATCAGGGAAGAAGAAGAAGACTATCCCATTTGGACAACTTGGTCTGTATGCCTGCAAGTTCCCTTTTTCTCCTTACAGAAAGCTTAAATTCTTTACTGTACTGGATACCTTCATAGAGTTTCTCTCCAATATGACTTCTTTACTGCCTGCAAGGATAATTGTCACATGTAAAGTCTTTATCATATTCATTACACTGTTGAATCTTTATATCTGTATAAATTAATTTTACAATTTTGTCTAACTGCATAGAGGAATAAGATCTTTATTTAAAGACTTTGTTTACACTCTAGGTGTTCCCCTTCATAAAGGATTGTTTTGCATCTTTGAAGATAACTGTTATTGTAAGAAACTTTGTTACCTGGCTCACATTTAAAGCATCTTTTTCTCTAAAGGTGATTTTTTACAAATTTCAAGAGAACTCAAGTCCCTAGCACACAATGTTTTCATAAATTTTCCTATACTGTTACACATATTACATTTGCAAAGTGAACCAGGACAAACAGAAGTATTTATACATTTCTATATTTATAACTTTTATGCAGCTTGAGTTTGTTAATATAGTCACAATAAAGGTGTGAAACTAAATAACTGTAAATTCGTCTCACATTGAACAAGTCTACTCAAAGCAGGAATGTCTAAATTTCTTCTTCTAATTGTTCTGTGACAGAGAGGTATGTTGCTTTTTTCCACATACTCCTCCTCCCACTCCACATGTAGGGTGATGCCTTCTAGGAAGGGTCATATAAATCTGTCAAGTTATTTGGAGTAGGGACTAGGCCTACTCTCCTGCCTCGAGGTTAAGGGAGTATCCCTCCATGGGGAATGTACTCCCAAAGTCCTTTTGTGCACCAGGGATACATCCTGGTTCCACTGTCTGAGGTCCCTAAGACAGCTGAGGCCTTCTAACTGAGACCCTTATGCTCTCATGGCTTGTATCTGGAGTGACATATATAACAATTAAAGGAAGAATAACAAATACAAGGTTTCCACACTGCATTAACACAATTCATCATTTGGTTCCTCACAGACATGTACTATAGGGGTAAAGGTTTCTCTATAACAACCTTTTTGATGCCCATAAACAGCCCTTTCAATAAACTTAGCAAGCCCTCAAATACATGAGTAACACTAACTTTACTATGGACTACTTGCTTATATAATGGTTTTGAACATGTATTAATCACCTATTCAACAAGTATACTTTTTACAATATCTGAGTGGTATGAAACTAAACTGATTGGCATTCTATAGCATAGCCCTCATGGAGCTGTTATTCAAATTGTAGTATTGTCTTTCTGAGAGGAATGCCCTGTAAAAACATATGAGTCATCTGATATTAAGTATATGATTTTGTGAGAATTTAATAATTATTAATGCAATTTAAGTTGCATTTACTTACATTGTTGCTTTTCTTTAACACTTCCAGTACGCATTAAAATTTCTTTTTTTTATTAAAGCTGATGACTTATTTTCTTTATTTTATTATTTTTTATTTTTATTTTACATATCAATCCCAGTTGCCTCTCCCTTCCTCCCTCCCTCCCACTTTCCCTTTCTATCACCATCCCATGCCCCCTGGTCACCCTCCCCTCCTATCTTCCTCCCACTCCACATGTAGTGTGATGCCTTCTAGGAAGGGTCATATAAATCTGTCAAGTTATTTGGAGTAGGGGCTAGGCCTACTCTCCTGCCTCGAGGTTAAGGGAGTATCCCTCCATGGGTAATGTACTCCCAAAGTCCTTTTGTGCACCAGGGATACATCCTGGTTCCATTGTCTGGATTCCAGTTCGGCTCAGTGTTTAGTTATGGTTAGTTCAGCTGTTTCCCTCAGCTACTAGATGAGGGCACTATGATGGTGGATAAGTTAATCATCAATCCCATTATCAGGGAAGAAAATTTATGGTAGCCTTTCAACTGTTGCTCAAATTGTTAGTTGGGGCGAGTCTTGTAGGTCTCTGGTCATTTCTCTAGGTTCAGTTTTCTTTTCAAACCTATAATGGCTCCATCTTTTATGCTCTCTCTCTCTCTCTCTCTCTCTCTCTCTCTCTCTCTCTCTCTCTCTCTCTCTCTCTCTCTCTCTCTCTCTCTCTCTCTCTCCCTTCCTCCCTCTGTCCTCTTGTCTAATCCTCCCCTGACTCAATCATTCTATTCCCATGTGCCTTCCTCTCCTCCCCTTCTTTATCTGCTAGCTACCTCTCCATTCACTGCTCCCTCGCTCCCAATATGCTCAGGAGATCTTGTCCCTTTCCCCATCTGTGAGGGACCTTGTTTGAATCTCTTAGAATCCTCCTTGTATCCTAGTATCTCTGGCAATGTGAATTATAGGCTGGTGATCCTTTGCTCTATCTCCAAAATCCATATATGAGTGAGTACATACCATGTTCCTCTTTATGTGACTGGGTTACCTAATTCAGGATGTTTTTTTTAAAGTTCCATCCATTTGCCTGTGAATTCCAAGACTCTTTTCCACAGAGTAGTATTCCATTATATAAATGTGCCAAATTTTCTTTATCTATGCTTCAGTTGAGGGCATCTAGGTTGCTTCCAGGTTCTTGCTATCACAAACAATGTTGCTATGAACATAGTTGAACAGATGTCTTTGTTGCATAGATGTGGATCATTTGGGCATATTCCTAAGAGTGGAATTGCCAGGTCCTGTAGTAGACTGATTCCCATTTTCCTGAGGAACTGCCATATTTATCTCCAAAATGGCTGTAAAAGTCTGCACACCCACCAGCAGTGAAGGAGTGTTCCCCTTTCTCCACATCCTCTACAGCATAAGTTGTCATTGATGTTTCTAATTTTAGCCATTCTGGCAGGAGTAACATGGTAGCTCAAAGTTGTTTTGATTTGCATTTCCCTGATAGCTAAGGATGGTAAGCATTTTTAGGTGTCTTTCAGCCTTTTTGATTTCTTCTATTGAGAATTCTCTCTTCAGTTCTGTACCCCATTTTTTTTTAAATAGGTTATTTGGTGTTTTGGTGACTAGTTTCTTGAATTCTTTGTATATTTTAGAGATCAGCCCTCTGTCAGCTGTAGGATTAGTGGAGATCTTTTCCTAGTCTGTGGACTGCTGCTTGGTCTTGTTCACTGTGTCCTTTGCCTTACAGAAGTTTCTCAGTTTGAGGAGGTCCCATTTATTAATTGTCAATCTCAGTGTCTGTGCTGCTGGAGTTACGTTCAGAAAGGAATCTCCAGTACCAATTTGTTCAAGGGTACCTCTCACTTTCTCTTCTAAGAGGTTCAGTATGGCTGATTTATGTTGAGATCTTAGATCCATTTAGACTTGAGTTTTGTACGTAGTGATAGACATGGGTCTTGCTGCAGTCTTCTACATACCATCATCCAGTGGGCCAGCAATTTTTGTTTCCTCCTCCGAATGTATACTTTTAGCTGTTTTGTCAAAAACCAGGTGTTCCTAGGTGTGTGGGTTAATGTCAGGATTTTCAATTCAATTCCATTGGTCTACCTGTCTATTTTTGTGCCAATACCAGGATGTTTTCAGCACTATAGCTCTGTATTGGAACTTAAAGTCGGGGATTTTGATGCCTCCTGATTCCTTTATTGTACAATGTTGTTTTGGCTATCCTGGGTCTTTTGCTTTTCCATATTAAGTTGATTGTTATCCATTCAAGGTCAGTGAAGAATTTTGCTGGGATTTTAATGGGGATTGCATTAAATCTGTTGATTGCTTTTGGCAAGATTGCCACTTTTACTATGTTTATCCTACCTATCCAAAAGCATGGGGGATCTTTCCATTTTCTGGTATCTTCTTTCATTTCTTTCTTTAAAGACACAAAGTTTTAGCTATATAGGTCTTTCACTTGTTTGGTAAGCATTACCCCCAAGATACCTTATGTTGTGTGTGGCTCTTGTAAAGGGTGATGTCTCTCTGATTTCGCTCTCAGCTCCTTTGTCATCTGTATACAGAAGGGCTACTAATTTTTTGAGTTTATCTTGTATCCTGCTAGTTTGCTGAAGGTGTTTATCAGCTGTAGGAGTTCATGGTAAAGTTTTTTGGGTCGCTTATGCAAACAATCAAATCATCTGTAAATAGTGAAAGTTTGACTTCTTCGTTTCCAATTTGAGTCCCCTTTATCTCCTTTGGCTGTCTTACTGTTTTAGCTACAACTTCAAGTACAATATTGAAGAGATATGGAGAGAGAAGGCAACCTTGTCTTGTTTCTGATTTTAGAGGAATCACCTTAAGCATCTCTCTATTCAGTTTGTTGTTGGCTGCTTTTATTATGTATAGTTATGTTCCTATTATCCCTGACCTTTCCAAGACCTTCATCATGAAAGGGTATTGAATTTTGTCAAAGGCTTCTTCAACATCTAATGAGACAATCATGTGGGGTTTTTTTTCAGTTTCTTTATATGATGGATCACATTGATAGATATTTGTATGTTGAACCATCCCAGTAACCCAGGGATGAAGCCTACTGGTCATGGTGGATAGTTTCTGTGATGTGTTATTGGACTTGCCAGTATTTTATTGAGTATTTTTGCATCGATGTTCATCAGGGATATTGGTCTGTAGTTTTCTTTCTTAGTTGTATCTTTGTGAGGCTTGGGTACCAAGGTGATTGTGGCCTTATAGAAAGACTTTGGTCATGAGCCTTCTGTTTCTATTGTGTGGAACAATTTTAAGAGTATTGGTATTAGTTCTTCCTTGAATTTCTGGTAGAATTCTGCACTGAAGCCATCAGGCCCTGGGCTTTTATTTGGTTAGAAGGTTTTCGATGACTGCTTCTATTTCATTGGGGGTTTTAGGTCTATTTAAGTTATCTGTCTGTTCTTGATTTTAATTTTGGTAAATGATAGTTATCTAGAAATCTGTCCATTTCCTTTGAATTTTCAAATTTTGTGGAGTACAGGTTTCAAAATATCACCTGAAAATTGTCTGGATTTCCTCGGTGTCCATTGCTATGTCCCCATTTTCATTTCTGATTTTGTTAATTTGCATGGTCTCTCTCTGCTTTTTTGTTAGTTTGGATAAGGGTTTGTCTATCTTGTCCATTTTCTCAAAAAAACAACTCTTTGTTGCATTGATTTTTTTTGTGTTGTTTTCCTGGTTTCTATTTTATTGATTTCAGCCCTCAAATTGATTATTCCCTGGCATCTACTCCTCTGGGGTGAGTGTGCTTCTTTTTGTTCTAAGGCTTTCAGTTGCACTGTTAATTTGCTGTTTTCTTCATATGGGCACTTAGTGCAATGAACTTCCCTCGTAACACTGCTTTCAAGGTGTCCCATAAGTTCAGGTATGTCGTGTCCTCATCCCTCTTGAATTTGAGGAAGTCCTTAATTTCTTCTTTATTTCTTCTTTGACCCAGGTATGGTGCAATTGCACATTGTTCAGTTTCCATGAGTTTGTAGGGTGTCTGCGAAGTGTGTTGTTGTTGAATTCCAATTTTAAAGCATGGTGGTCTGATAAGATACAAGGGACTATGCCAATTCTCTTGTATCTGTTGAAGTTTGTTATGCCACCTAGTATGTGGTCGATTTCAGAGAAGGTTCCATGTGGAGCAGAGAGGAAGTTATATTCTTTTGTGTTTGGATGGAATGTTCTGTAGGTGTCTGTTCAAACCAGTTGAGACATAACTTCTGTTAGTTCTTTTGTTTCTTTGTTGAGTGTTTGATTGTTGGTCCTGTCTAGTGGTGAGAGTGGGGTGTTGACGTCTCCCACTATAAGTGTGTGAGGTTTTATGTGAGCTTTGAGTTTTAGTAGCATTTCTTTTACAAATGTGGGTGCCTTTGTATTTGCGGCATAGATGTTCAGAAAAGAGACTTTGTGTTGATGACTTTCTCCTGCGATAAATATGAAATGACTGTATTCATCTCTTTTGATTAATTTTGGTTTGAAGTCTAACTTGTTAGATAGATATTAGGATAGCCACACCTGCTTGCTTCTTGGGTCCATTTGATTGTAAGGTCTTTTCCCAAACCTTTACTCTGAGGTAATGTCTATCTTTGAAATTTAGATGTGTTTCTTGTATGCAGCAGAAGGATGGATTCTGTCTTTGTATCCATTCTTCTGTGTCTTTTTATAGGCAAGTTAAGACCATTAATGTTGAGGGAGAGTACGATCCATTGATTGTTAATTCTTCTTTGCTTTAAGTTTGTTGTTGGCAGCGGTATTGTGAATATATTTGTCCTGCTTTACCCTTGGGTTCTGGTGTCTATGTCTTTGTAAGCATAGTTAACTTCCTTGGGTTGGAGTTTTCCTTCCAAAACTTTCTGTAGAGCTGAATTTGTAGATATATATTGTATATTGTGAAAGTCTGGCTTTGTTGTTAAGTATCTTGTTTTCTCCATCTATAGTGATTGAGAGTTTTGCTGGATATAGTAGCCCGGGCTGGCATCCGTAGACCTTTAGTACTTGTAGAACATCTATCCAGGACCTTCTGGCCTTGAGGGTTTTCATGGAGCATTCAGGGAGAATTTTGATAGGCCTGCCTTTATATGTTACCTGTCCTTTTTCCTTCGCTGCTCTTAATATTCTTTCTTTATTCTGTGTGTTAGGTGTTTTGATTATTGTATGTCAAGGGGTGTTTTTTCTTTGGTCCAGACTATTTGTTGTTCAGTATGCTTCTTGTACTTTCATGGGCATGTCCTTCTTCATATTGGGAAAGTTTTCCTCTATGATATTGTTGAATATGTTTTTGGCCCCTTTGAGCTGGACTTCCTCACGTTTTTCTATGCCTATTATTCTTAGGTTTGGCCTTTTCACGGCCTTCCACATTTCCAGGATGTTTTGTGTTAAGGATTTGTTGGATTTACAATTTTCTTTGGTCGATGAATCTATTTCCTCTAGTTTATCTTCCACACCTGAGATTATTTCTTCCATCTCTTGAATTCTGTTGGTCATGCTTGTGTCTGTAGTTCCCGATCGTTTGCCCAGTTTTTCTGTTTCCAGCATTCCTTCAGTTTTTGTTTTCTTTATTGTCTCCATTTCTGTTTTCAAATCTTGAACCATTTCCTTCACCTGTTTAATGGTTTTTTCTTGGCTTTCTGTACTTTCTTTAAGAAATTTATTCATTTCTTCTAATTTTTTGTTTAATTTTTTTTCCATTTCTTTAAGGGATTTTCTCACATCTTCTTTGAGGGCCTCTACCATTTTTATGATGATAATTTTTAAGTCATTCTCTTCTGATTCATTTGCTTAGTTGTATTCTGGTCTAGTTGGTGTATATTCCCTAGATTCTGGTGGTGTTATGCTTGTCTTTCTGATGTTAGGTGTTTTCTTGTATTGCCATCTTCCCATAGCTTCTTCCAGTAGTTATTGGTGGGTTCTGTCCCTCTCTCTATGGGCTTAGCTGGGTTGAGATTCCATGTGTGTAACTTTGGGTGGTCTAAGCTCTCTAGGAGGTCTCTCCTCAGGCAGAGCCCAGAGATGAGTGTCAAGATCAGACTCCAGCAGAGGATAGCTGAGGCCTCTTTGGCAGAGGCCAGCCTGCAGGATGTTTATTCAAAGATAGTTGGGTCTAGCAGGGACCTGGCACTCTTCAGCTGAGTGAGACCTCTTTAGAAAAGGCTCTGCTAAAGGGGTCAGGGATCCTACCTACAGGAACTCAGGGTGGCCCCGGCAGAGATAGGCAGATCTCTGGGAGAGGCCTAGAACTCCAGTAGAGGACCAAGGGTGGGGGTCAGAGACCAGGTTGTTGGAAATTATGGGTGGTTCTGCATGGATAGGCAGGTCTATTGTGCTCAGATCAGCTCCAGGAGTTTCCCCAAAGGTGGCTCTAAATCATGTATTAAAGTTATACAGGGTCCAAATGAAGCCTTCATGGATTTCTTACAAAAATTGGCAGCAGCAGTAAATAGAATGATATCACATTCAGAAACTAGATAAATAAGAATTGAATCTCTGGCTTTTGAAAATGCTAATCCTCAATACAGAAGGATAATTAGACCTTTAAAGGCAAGGTCAGTATCTTTGGAAAAATGGATCTTAGATATAATCTCAGATAAAAACATTTTAAATTAACATAACTAAATGTTCTATAACCTATGAAATATAAATAAATGGATGTATCCTCTTACTTCCCTTTTAAAATATTTTTATAGTTTGTTGGTTAGGTATTTGATGGTGTTTTATAACAGTTGCACCCTGTATATACCAAGGCATTTTATTAACATGATTGATGTTAAAATTTCTTAAATTATTTTTAGCTTAAGCAGGGTCATCATTAGCATTTGGTTTCAATAAGAGTCCTTAGAAGGACATGTGTAGAGTCATTTGACAAAGTCAAGTTCTAGATAAGATATCTCTTATCCTTTATGTGCCAATTTGTGAATGAGGTGAGTTAATGCTGAGTCTTAACCTTCCTTCAGAATAGCTATTTCAGGTGAGGTGTGCAAATTGGGAATTCAAAGTTGTCCATTATGACTATAAGACTCTGATTCTTCTTAGTCCATCTAATAAATTGTCATCCAAATTTAAATAAATAGCAAAGTCATTTAAAATATTTAATGACTGAGAACATCTAATTAAATCTGATTGATTATAGCAAGCTCACCTGGTTTCGATAAAATATTTAAGGATCCTGTGGAATTTGTATGTAGAATACATGTTCCTTGTTTTTTTAAAGAGTCAGCCATGAAACACTAAAAGCAATATCTTTTAGGTTTAAAAACACTAAATCTATAATATTTTTAGATGTAATTTTATGTACTATACATAGTGTATCCATAGTTACTAAGAGGGGAAATGTTGGATAGTCATCTATAGAATCTAAGTAACATGTTAATGTAACCCTTCAATTATTTATTATCAGTAATAAATGACCTGCATTTTACTTAGTGACATAATAATTACCAGAGGTTCTTTATCAGTGACAGATTGTTTTAAGTTACTGATGTAGCAATTATACTATTTGATAAATCAATAGCCTGCTCTGTTTTAGATGTTAAATTAGCTGTAAAATTTGACTAAATTTTCAGAAAGCAACATAAAGAACAGAGACAAATCTTTAGTAGTGATAAACAGATGAGAGTGTTCCTAATGATATATCTCCAAAATTTTAAATTTTGCTATTACCATGAAAGTTAAGCATTTATTTAAGTATTAATTTGATGAGCAGGAGATGATGAAATTCTCCATACAACATATAACTAATTCCTCTGGAAATTGAAACAGCATTGGCTTGGTGATTATGCCTCAATTGCAATTCTCTCCATACTATAAGTTGGGCTTGTTTTAATTTTTATCTATCACGAAGGGACAAATAATAATGAGTTATTCCCACTTTGAGGAAAAAAACAAAATAACATTTTCCCACAAAGGGATCTTTGTGGGAAAGATTATTTTCACTATGAGGAAAAGACAAAAACCATTTAAACAAAAATCAGGCAAACAGATGATAAAAAAAAAGTCTTGAGGAAGCCAAGCTAGCTTATGTTGCAATACTGGAGTTTCATGGGTAATTCTTTGGAACTCACACTGCTCTTCAGGCCCTGGCAACCATAAAACTTCAGGCTGGAGGGCTTTGAGTTCCCCCCAGATCACTCATGAGGGTGAAAGCCCCAATATGGCTGTGACCATTGGGGAAGCTAAGTAGCTAGAATCTCCTTTGGCCCACCTAGCCAAGATGTGTGGCAGAAAAACTCTCTTTCTCTCTCTCTCTCTCTCTCTCTCTCTCTCTCTCTCTCTCTTCCCTTTTTTTTCCTGAGAAGTTGCAAGCACTTTATTATTTTACTCCAGCTTGCAAAATGATTAACATGGACATCATCTCCTTTTTTATAGGCTATGTGTATAAAGTTGCAGTGCAGTTGTTGTGGGTATTTTGTTCTTTTAGACCTTAATGAATATTTTAATAATTGTACAAAATGCTTTGTCTCAGAGGACTGAGAAGGACCCATGTTAATTCCACTCTCTCATTTATGGTTGAGTTTGTGAGAGGATGAGTTTCCTAAATCCCTAATTTCTTTTTTTTTTAAGTATTTTTTTTTGAATTTTTAAATTTAAATTAGAAAAAAATCAAATCTTATTTTATATATTAATCCCAGTTCCCTTACCCTCCCATCCTCTCATGCCCCCCACTGAACCCCATCCCATCCTTCTTTTGCTCCATAGAAAGGGTGAGGTCATCTGTGGGGAATCATCAAAATCTGTCACATCATTTGTGGCAGGGCCTAGGCCCTCCTCCATGTATGTAGGCTGAGAGAATATCCTTGTATGGGGAATGGGTTCCCAATGTCCATTTGTACACTAGGGATAAATACTGTTCCGCTACCAGAGGCCCCTAGACTGCTCAGGTCTCCTAACTGACACCTACGTTCATGGGGCCTGGTTCTCTCCTATGTTGTTTTCCAATCTATTAGTCTGGGGTCCTAACTTCTATTTTCATTTCTTACCTTCTCTGAGAGTCATGTTGACCATATTGGGCTCCAGCTGCCATGATTCCCCTCCAAGCTTTTACAGCAGACCATGAGAAAAAGATTCAGGATGAGACAAGAATAAAGCTTGACTCAGCCTGATTATATCGTAACTGGTGAGGGACCAGGAGTTCTAGAGTCTCATTTTACTTTAGCAATATTTAAACACAGCACAATTTGAAAAGTATTCAGATAACAGTTATCTCAGTTCCAAGTGTACAAAAATTCACAAAAAGTTTACATTGAGACTCCTTACATAATACATCTGTCTTTTATACAAGAATGGTACTGTTGACTCAGATGGTGCCCAAGATTTATGGTGTATGGAGTTTGATTGAGACAAACATAGTGCCCATAGGTGCTAGGCTTGGGCTGTGCCTACGATAATATAAGAATGTGCTGTAAAGTTCAAGTGACATCACTCAGAATTTAGGGGAAAATGGTCTTGGATAAGTAAAAATATAAGTTCTGAGATATAAGGCAGAGCCTGTTCCATCAGATGAAAAGGATCACCACGTTGTAAAATCACATTATTCCTACTGTTCCAGGAAGAGCAACTTTGCTCCTCATTACATGTGTTAAACTTTCAAGGCTTCTCCAGTGCTTAATTGTGTGTATAAGACTCTTTGTTCTCAGCACTTTTTCATATTGAGGCATTACTAAGACCTGACTATTGTTTTCATTTGTAAATTAATCATGACATAAGGAAATATGATTGTGTGTCAAGATGACATGGGGTACACTTACGATGGCTATTTTTAGTTGTCAATTTTATTACATGTCAATTTAACTACAACCCAGAAATACAGGGAATACCTGTGAAGAATTTATGCTTAATTTGAAGTGGAAAGATGCACATGTAATCCAGATCTTTAAGGCAGGAAGACATTTCTTTAATCTGGATGTTAATGGGGAAAGATACATCTTTAATCCAGGTGTTTTGAGCTGAAAAACACCACCTATAATCTGAGTCATTCCTTGTTCTGGAAGCCTATATAAGGAAATGGAAGAAGGGAGCATTTGCACTTTAGCTTTTTGTTCTCACTTAGATATCAATTCCATTCCTTTGCTGTCATTGTAGCCTATTTTGTTGGAATTTCAGATTATACTAAAGATGAACTGAGACATCAAGCCTCATGGACAGAGTAACTACTGGATTCTTAGACTTTGCCATCATAGTCAGCCATTGTTGAATTATCTGGACAACACCCTCTACATTAACTAATAATTATCCACTCTGTGTACAGAGAAACTCATTTTATAAGTTTGGTTACTCTATTCAACACCAGGCATGCATAGAAGAACTTTTAGAGCAGTTTTGGCCTCACAGCAGCCTCAGCCCAAGTAACAAGTTACAGATGGCCACATTCCCTTAACATGATTTTCAGGTGATGCTTTGATGCTGACCTTCTTGGTTTCTATAGCTTATGCGCAAGAACATAAAATAACAAAAGTCTAAAATTTCTCAAAAGGAACACACAGTAACATAATTACATGAACAATTACAAGAGGTAGAAGGATTCTAGTTTAAGTGAGGAATGGAAAACCTGATGTCTTAGTTTCTGTGGGCCAAGACTTGGCACCCCCCACCCACATGAAGATCAGAGGACACTAGATACTTCTTACCCTTGATGGGAAAGCTCCAGTTTGGAGACCCACATATTTACTTCCTTCACACATTAACTCTCTGGCTCACTGTCAGTCTCAGAAGTCAGATCCATTCCAGAGGAGTTTCACAAGAATAAGGCAGCCATTTGGAAGAAATGCTTTCTCAATATATTCTGAGATCTGCTGTGATAAAAGAGCAGCATCAACCATATACCATATGTCTTCATGTTTAGACTTGTATAGACACATTCTCAACCACAGGCTTGTGGCCCCTGATGCAGGCTCCCACTTACTCAAGCTAGTCATAAGATTCCTTAGCTGGGCCATCCAGAGGGATTCTTTATCCCACCTCCATCCCAGGAAGGTCTTAACATTAATGCATTTTGTCAGACAGGCCTAATTTGTGCTGTCATCATAGATGAGAGGTGACAACTCTGTTCCAATCTGGCAGTGTAAGTGATATGGGTGCAGGATTTTGCACTCATGGGGCCTTTGCATGAATGTGTGGCAGCCTAAGACAATTAGCAAGACTACCTCATTTACCTGTCCCTACTGGTTTCAAGAAATCTTTGTCTTTGGTTGGGAATCTCTAGTCCAACTAATACAGTAAGCATGATTGGGAGGACAAAATTCAAATGTGGAGCCTGGAGAGATGGCTCATCCATTAAGAGTATTGCTGTCCCAGAAGAGCCACATGACAGCTAACAAACTTCTTTAACTCAAATTTCAGGTGGAATTAACTAGCCTCATCTGGGTTCAGTGGGAATTGCATGTATGTGCTGGCAAAACATCCATACGTATAAGTAAAAATATCACAAAAAATGTCCCAACATATCTTGGCTGACATTATTTCTGCTGTGTGGTTATCACTCATGCTATATTTCAAGAAAACCAGAGGCAAGTTGCTTTGCATTTTCTGATTTCCTTTATACACCCTTAATGAATGTTCTTATTTCTTGAGAGGCCTTAGAACCTGTAATTTGGTCTGCATGACGATTTCATGAACACATGTGTACAGTGTACACCACTTTTTCCAGTAGCTAAATATACAACCTCAAGGATAAAATATGGCTAGCTTTTCCATCATGAAGTGGGTATCCTTAAAATCAGCTATGTCATCCATATCCAATATGACATCCCCCTTTGTGGTCCTGAGACCCATGCCTAGGAAATATTTGTGTAGCCCAAGCTGCCTGAAACTTGATGAGATACATCTATGCCTGTGGGTTCTGCATTACAGACATGTGACACCTCACCTGACTATCGAAGGATCTTAAAAATGATGGAAATTGCTCTTCTATTCATAAAAATATATTGATTTTACTCAATGGGGGCTTTAAAAGGGTAGTCAGTATATACAGTGTATAACCTTAGCAAACTATTAATACAATGACAAGAATATAAGAAATACAAAAACCTAAAACCAAGATAAAGGAAACAAAAGAGCAAAAAAAAACCAGAAAAAAATGAAATGAAACAAAATTTACAGTTTCCTTTGGGACTTTCTTTATGGAAGAGCAAATGACTAGCACAAGGCATGACACATTTGCTCAGTCTCTGTAGTGTTTACCTTCAGCAGCACTTATGCATGGCATGGAGAGTGCTTCAGCATTGTACTGAAAATAGAAATCTTAGGCTTTTGGCTATGGTCTGTCTGGATAGCAATGTAACATTAACACTGTCTTCCTTGTCAGATTTCCCGCCATGTATGAAGTCCATTTGCCAAAGTCTATACAGTAAACTGACAGAATAAGTCTTTCTCATCCATGCTTCTTCCTCCATCTTGTTTTGCTCCTCACTAGGGTCATTTAATGATGTGTCATGGCTCTGAGTAATTGGTGGTTGGTTCTCAGTATCTCAAGCTTATATATGATGCAATCTCTCCTCTGGGAATAATGAGCCAATCGGTATGGATCAGTTTGACACAGGATCACCAGCAGGTAGGTTGATATTTGCATCATTAGAGAGCTCACAGCTGCAAGAAGGTGGCTTTTTCTATGGAGCTTTGATCCTGGAGTGTAGACTGTCATGCCATCAAGGTCTCTGTGCCTTTCTTCAGCCTCCTCAGTTCTCTTTAGAGAAGGAAATGAAATCAGATTGGTCACTGGGAAGAAAAATTGGGGCCTATCCACCCCTAGCAAGCAAAAGTTAAAGAACAAACTCTACCCCACATGCTGGGAATGCGACTCAATGGTGGCTTCATTGCTTGGCACACTGTGCTCCTGCTGTTGCGGCGCCATCTGCAGGAGGTTCTTCTCCTGGGCTATGGTCTGTTTCAGTTCATGCTGGAGGTTTGCAAACCTAGGGGAGGAAGGCAGTTGAGGCATAGGTCCGGTGGGGAAATGCCGTGGCACTCGCTGAGCCCCCACCTGTTCTACTCAGCCAGACAATCCAGCATTATCTTTTAGCTGAATTCATTCCTTGCTTCACGAAGGGAAACGGAAACGGGACAAGGAGCACCTGGGCGGGATATTTTGTTAACTTTTTACAAAACTGCCAGAAGTTGAACTAGAAATTTCACACTGTGCTGGATTAGGGGAAAAAAAAAAACCCAAAACATCATATTTCTCCAATATTCCAAAAACATTATTTTGGAGGAATATCAATATAGTATGTCTTAGTCACAGTTTAAGAAAGATATACATGGTCTTAATGAGATACCAGGTGAATGTGGTCAACCTGGAAAATATGCAGGCCCTCTAGTGGAGCCTATGTAACACTGCAGAGAAGGAGCTCATCATTCCTACAGCTCAGGACCCTGGGGTTTACTTTTTAACTCCTAATCTCTTTATCACCGGAGAAATCTTCTCACAGGAAACTGATGAACATTGCAGGGAGGCTGTAATCAGCACGAGGTGCTGTGTGTAAATCTGAAACAGGCTATAAATTTCTCTCTTAAGGTGATGTTTCTAAAGGAAAATTAAGTGGCAAAAGGACATACATCTCCTAGTTGAGATGGCCTCCAGAGCAGGTTGGAGGGAAATGGCCAAAGCCTGCATGGCCTAAGAGCCAAAGGAATCTGTATGGATGATTCGATAACCTTTAGCTGAGGAGTGTGTACTGCTGTGACTCCAGAATATGGTACTCAGCTTCTTAAATGGTCAGATGGTGAAGGACATACAGGTTTTTTCAACCTTTTGTATTAAGTCATATCCCTGTTGATCTTGGGGAAGAGATGTGCATCAGGCCATGGGAGCAGTCCTTACTACTGAGCCTGTTAAAAATATGCTAGCTGACCAAAATTATATACAAGGAAGAGGACTGGGTAAATTCCTCCAAGGTGACCCCCAGTCACCTCCAAAAATTTAATTATCAAAAGAGCTGGAGATTGCTCTGGGCTGGGAAATTTTCCCTAGGAGCTATTGCTGTGCAGCCTGTTCCCATTCCTATTATCTGGAAAACTGATAACCCAGTATGGGTGGAGCAATGGCCCTATACTATTGAAAACTTACGGGCTGCACATCAACTTGTAAAGGAACAATTAGAGGCAGGACATATTGTTCCTACCACTTCCCCATGGAATACTCCCATTTTTGTTATAAAGAAAAATATCTGGAAAATGGAGATGAAAGGAAGAAAAATACAGACTAACTCTCCAATGACCCCAGGAAGCTAAAAGTTTAGAAATACCAAGAAGCCCTAAATACCTCAAATTCCAGACCCTATCCTCTGCCAGTAAATAGGCAAAAGGTCACACTCCTTGCTGCTTATGACAGACAGGCCCTTGAGTATGTGATCCTGGCCTAATAAGATAATGGGAAATGAGCTGACTAACCACTTGTCTTACATCAGTAGACTGCTTGTGAAACCCCTGCCCCAGTGACCTATGTGCAGGCTTTGTTGTAAACTCTATAAAAACTGTCTCACATCTGCATTCGAGGTCCTCAGTCCTCTACCCCTGTGTGGCGTATGACTGTGGACCCCTGTGCACTTGGAATAAAAAAGTCCTCATGTTGTTTGCATCAAGACTGCTTCTTGTGAGTGATTTGGGGTGTCCCCTTTCCTGAGTCAGAGCGTGAAGGTCCTCGCTTTGAGGGTCTTTCAGAAACTCCTACAAGATCTCCGAGCTGTTAGTGATTGTAGACAAATTATGAGTACCACATAACCTGGCTTACCTTCCCCTGTAGGTTATAGACCTAAAAGATTGCTTTTTTGGCATCCTCAGGATAGTAAGCAATTTGCATTTATCATTCCTTCTATTAATTTTAAAGAGCCCTATAAGAGATATCAATGGGTGGTGTTGCCTCAAGGAATGGCCAATAGTCCCACTATTTGTCAAATTTATGTATCTTTGGCCATTGCCCCCATTAGGGAGAAATTTAAATCCCTGTATACTATACATTATATGGATGATATTCTTTTATCTGGCCCAGATCCTAAGGAAGTGAATGAGGCTTTTGGGGAATTGCAACATAATATTCAACTAGCTGGCTTAAGAATAGCTCCAGAAAAGGTACAACAAGAATTTTCCTATCAATACCTGGGCCATCAATTGTTATATTCTGTATCTGTTCTCAAAAGATTACTTTAAGGCTCGATAGACTGACCACCCTTAATGATTTTTAAAAATTATTGGGAGATATAAATTGGGTTTGGTCTAGTTTGGCCCTAACCACTGGGCAGCTTAGACCCTTATTTGGTATTTTACAAGGAAATTCTGATCCCACTTCTCCACGTGCTTTAACACCTGCTATGCAAGGATGCATACAACTTGTGCAAAATGCCTCCAATCTGCACACTTAAATTATATTGATTATTCTCAAAACTTGATGTTAGTAGTTTTGCTTCAGCATATCCCCCTACCGTGGTGTTTTGGCAAACTGGTCCTATATTATGGGTGCATGAACATGCATCCCCAGAAAAGTCAGATCTTATCCCCAGGCAATGCTTTTCATTATTCAAAAGGCATACAAAATGAGTCTTCAAGTTTTTGGCAAGATCCCAGATGTAATTGTTACTCCCTATAATCAACAACAGATACAATGGCTTCAACAGTTTGATGAGGATTGAGCACATTTCTTGTGTTCCACACCCTGCCACTTTGATAATCGTTTTCCTTCCAATAAATCAGCTCATTTAAAAAAAAAATCACCCGATGTGTTTCCCCAAGATTATTTCCAAAACTCTTTTGAAGGGGGCCCGCAATGTGTTTACAGATGGCTCTTCGAATGGTTGTGTAGTCATTGTTTCCTTTTCCATTATTAAAAACTCTACACTTAAAGTGAAATCTGCACAATTTGCTGAACTGGCTGCAGTACAATTAGCCCTTCAACATTTTTCTGATGAGCCATTTAACTTATACACTGACAGTAAATATGTGTATCATATATTGTACCCCTTAGAAACTGCTGCCTATATAGCTCCAGTTTTCATGTACAGGAACATTTACTAGCCATACAAAGCCTACTATGGAGGACTCTCATCCAATTTTTGTAGTACATCTCTAAGCGCATTCTGATTTGCCCAGCCCTTTGAGTGAAGGAAATGCCATTGCCAATTTTAATACTAAAACAGATAGTGCCGTCATGATAATGAGAGAGTCTGGTTATGAAGCAGCCTGCAAAACTCATACAACCTTCTACCTTAATACAGGTAGAATACACTTAAATTCTATTTTTAAATTACTAGAGACCAAACTATTAATATAGTTAAGAATTGTCCCCTATGTGCAGAGTTCTTACCTGTTCCACACCTTGGAGTGAACCCCCCATGGTGTCACGCCTAATGCTATCTGGCAGATGGATGTTACCCATGTTCCTTTCTTTGGCTGACTACAAAGCCATGTATCTGTGAATTACCATTCTCATCTCATATTTGCCTCTGCCCATAGTGGAGAAAGGCTTAAGGATGTTAAGAGTCATTGTTTGCAAGCCTTTGCTTATATGGGAATGCCCAGACCATTAAAAACTGATAATGCCCCTATACAAGTCAGGGCTTCAACTATTTCTGCAAAAATATTTTTATCTCACATAAGATGGGCATCCCTTATAATCCTTAGGGTCAGGCCATTGTGGAGTGTGCACATCGCACCATTAAAGCCTATCTTCATAAAACAAAAAGGGGGAAATTTACAAGGTCTTCTCATAATCACCTTTCTCTTGCCCTTTATATTTAAAACTATTAATGGTGCTGCTTGATCTGCAGCCAATAGGCATTGGCACCCTCAGTCATCTGACTATGACTCAATTATGTGGAAGAATGTCACTACTGGATGATGGTATGGCCCGACCTAGTTCTAGTATAGACCCAAGGGTTGATTTGTGCCTTTCCACAGATGCAGATAACCCTGTTTGAGTGCCTGAGCATCTAGTTCACCATATGTGGAGGGACCATGATTGTAGCAGCCAGCAAGATGGTCCCATGGGCCTTCATCAAGGATCCACCCATTCTGATGCCTGTGGGTCTGAGTAGCCCTGTGTGGTCCCCTTTTCCTGACCACTAATTATAATTTGGGTAAAGCAGCTATAAATTTACACTTTGATCCAAAGGATAAGACTTTCACCTTCATTTCAGACACTTGTGTTCTGGTTCTCTTCTTTTTTCCTGTAACTAATGCTATTTTTGAGGAAGTCTCAATTGTTCTCAGCAGGTCTGCCAACTGGTTAGCTACTGGACATAAGGTAACAGCTGTTGTGAGCCAAGTATCCCAGGTGGTACCTATGCCAGAGACCTCTACACATGACCAACTTGTACAGCAGAGAGGAAAGATTTCAGGATCATGGCTGCCAGTGTCCCTCTCTCACTGAAGCAACAGTTTCTAGGATAGTCCTCTGTGAATACTGCAAGCACAGTGGATCAACTATCAGGTGATTTGGCTGAAGCCTTAGCCACCCAAAACACACTTGATTATGTAGTACAAATTGGCATTTTTAAACTAAATCTACAAAGTAGCCTCCTATATGAACACTTGAATTTTCTGTGAGAGGCTTATATGGATTCTTGTTCTCTCTCACACATATGTGTTAATGATCAGTTTTTAAATTATACACATGCTTTAGCCATGAAGATAATTAACGTCAATGAAATCTGAGTACCACCTGCCAGTGCAGAAGACCTTTTACAAAGACTTCAACTCCCAGTCACATTACTGGGGTTCGTAGCCCTTGTGCTTGGTGCTACTTCACCACAGCATTAGACAGGCCCAGGCCAACTTTCAAACAAGACAGGTTCTACTGTCTTTGGCTCAAGAGAAAATGCCTCTGCCCACATATGGCTGACAGACAAACTGTTCACCAGAGACAAGTAAGGCAGAAGGGGGCAAATATCCAACCTAAGACAGGCTACAGGCCTAGGTGACCTCTCCAATGACAGGTAAGGAATTATGCTGAGGTCCTCTGCCACCTAAAACAGGTGTTAGTTTATATTAAAAGAAAGGGGGACCTGTAGGGCCCTGCATGGACCCCCGAGGCACCTTGAGCAAGCCTGAATCTGTTTTCCAGAACTCCTTGCCCCAAAGCTGTTATTGGTACTCTTCCTGTTTTGATAACACACACCTCGTGATAACACACACCTCGTGGGAAGGAGCTAAGCTTAAAAATCCTTTTATTTTCCACTGTGCTGTAGGTCAGTATTTAAGCCCATTCCATCCCCTCAATAAATGGTATTCGGCATTCGGTATTCTGACTTGCCATTAAACAAATGATCCACTGTCTTGTCTTTTTATTTCAATCGCTAGGCCTTCACCCAATTTGTGGAACAGATGGTAGAACTGGCACCACAACAATCCCAGTAAGACTAAGGATCAAGCATATTATTTCCTGGACAGAAGTTCCTGTTCACTTAGCCAGCATAATACTCTGAGGCATTCTTTCCCTGGCTGTGCTTAGGAGCCTTGAAGAGAACAGAACCCCAAAGAGGGCAGAGATCCAGGTATAGGGGATCCACTTGACTCCACCTGCTACTGCCAGCCTGGGCCCCTACCTTATCTGGGACACAGTAAAGTCACGCTGCGGCTTTATTGCCAAGTCCATGTGCTTGGTGGCCAGCTTCTTCTTTCCCTCCAGTCTCTGTTGTCCCTGTTCATTAGAACCTTGTGTTCTTATGCAAGCATTTTCTGTACCCATGTGCAGATGTACACATGTGAACATTCATGCTCATTACCACACACACACACACACACACACACACACACACACACACACACACACACACTCATACACACACTCCTGAACACACACAAGTACATAGCTGCACATGGACAAGCACACTGCATTGCATCCACATGTTTAATTTCCAAGATAACACTCATGGAACAAGAGATCACCTGGGACACTATAGAGAAGTAAGTTAACTTTTGTTAGCCCACACCCTCTCCACCCATATTCCAAACCTGAGGCAGGAAAACACAGGATACTCTTAGCACAGGGATGTGAGGAATGGTGTGTGCTTTGGATCTATTTGTCTAGTTTTCATTTTATTTTTACTTCATATGTGCAGGGTTTTTGTCAGCTTGTGTGCCTGTGCACTACATGCATGCCTGATGACTTGGGAGAAGAACCTCATCATATCAGTCAGTGTAGTGCTTGCCTTGTAAAGAAAGAAAGATGGAACCCAAGCTTCCTTGACAGTTATCCAAGTTTGCCTAGCAAGGTCCCCAGTATTTGCATTAAAGCCTTCATTCCCCAGCACAGGACCACTGGATGGTGGTGGACCAGCTGCTTGCCCTCATTCAAAGCTTCCAAGTGTCTCCAAGGGGAAGCTTCCTCCAGAAGGAGCTTTCTAAACCATGGGTTGCCTCAATTTAGGCCCAAATTGATGAACTCAGAAAAGTCAGAAAATTGTTTGTTTTCACTCATTGATGATGGGCAATTGAACAGTTTCTAGTTGGGGGCTGCTCTGAGAGTGCTGTTCTAATCTTGTTTCCCCCTGCATTCTCTGTGGACACCTAATCTCATTCTGAAATCACTGGGCCAACTGGGGACTGCAGTTCAAATTTCTGAAAAATTGTACCTAGCTTCTTCCAAGGTTATACAATTTTTACACATTATAATACACACATACAGGACACAGAAACACACACATGTGGCCTCACCATACACACATCTTTTCATACATGTAAAACAGACAGGAAACATTCTAAGCGTCCTGAGCCAAATGTTGTTTGTAAAGTCCAGGGTGATGTGGGCAGGATGGCAGGCAGACAGGTGTCAGCTACAGCAGGCAGGAGATTCTGAGGGCAAGAGGCAAACAACAAGGAAAGGAATCAGGGAGAAAGAGCTTGGGGCAGTAGGGTGCACATCTCCCACTATTGGATCATTGACAGAGAGGTCTTGTGAAATGATGGGGTATGGGGTACCGGTAAGTGGCTGTTTGGAAGGAGTGGGCATTGGGGTAGGTGCATTTTTCATCAGTGAGGTAGAGATAAGGTCCTTCTGAGTCATTGGATTGCTATCTTTCTATTCTTCCTATCTCTTGTGTTTGTTTTGAATCCTTTTGAATGAATATGAATCTTTTGCCTGTATGCATGGATTTGCAACACGTGCCCCTGGTCCTCACATTAGCCATAACATAGCCTAAGAACTCCTGAATGTAGAGTAGTAGATGTTTATGATTGTCCATGTAAGTACTGGCAGTTGAACACACTTGTCTGCAAGACTAGCAAGAGAACCTAACTGCTGAGTTATTTATTATCAACATTTCCATTACTAATGTTTTTATTCACCCATTTGTAACTGTTTAAACATGCAGTGCCTTTTAGTAAGATCTTATTAATGTTATAATTTAAACTGGGAACTTCAGACTACAGAAATTCAATCTTTATGTGAACTTCAGTAAAAATCCTGTTTTCTTTTTATCTTTTTTTTTTGTTTCTTTGATTGATTTTTCTGAGGGAGACAATATCTTATTAACACATAACTTTGGCTGTCCTGTAACTCACTGTATAGGTGAGGGCGGCACCCAACACAATTAAAACTTTTCTGCCTTTGCCTCCGGAGTGCTGAGATTAAAGTCATGAGCCATGTGACACACATCTTGCCCTTCTTTTTTTACAGAGTAGTTGTTTTTAATACTTCTGATGTATACTCAATACTGTTGGTCTGCTTGCCTTCCTTGATCTTTATGTCTGTTAATTGGTATTTCACTTTCAAGCCCAAATTCTATTTAAAGGAAGCAGAAATGACAAGTCAAACTCTTATTCAGTTTTCTTCTAAAGTACCTTGGTGGTTGCATTGATACTTTGTGTCATGGAATAAGTGTGGGAAGCACCAGAATGATATGAATATATTGTTTAAAAAGTATACATTTGAAATGCTCTTAGTATCACACTTTCTTTTTTACACATGTATGGGATATTTTAGAATCTATGATGATGTGAATTTCAACTTCATTTCTGAAAAGGGGGCTTTGGGGAATTCTTCCCAGAAAAGTCTCTACAAAGATAAGATGCTGGAAAACTACAGGAACATCATGAAATAGGTAAGAATGCGAATTTTCTTTCACATTTTAAAATAAGGGAATGACTGTTTTTTGCCTCTCTCCCTTTATCCCATACGCCCAAACCACTCTCCCATACCCCCCCCCACTCCACAGGGAAGGGGATATATTCTAGTAGAGGTCAACAAAATCTGTCAAGTCATTTGAAGTAGGGACTGGGCCCTTCCTCTTGCCTCTAGGTTAAGGGGGTATGCCTCCATGGGGAATGTGCTCCCAAATCCCTTTTATGCACCATCCTAGTTCCACTTAGAGGTCCCTTAGACTGTCCAGGCCTTCTAACTGAGACCCATGTTCAGGGGGTCTGAGTCTGTCCAATACTGGTTTCCCAGCTATCAGCCTGGGGGACCATTGGCTCCTCCTTGTTCAGGTCAGCTGTTTCTGTGGGTTTCTGTAGCCTAGTCTTGTCCTCCCTCTCTGCATCTGGATTCCAGTTTGGCTCAGTATGGTGTCTGTTTCAGTTTTTGTCAATCTCATTATCAGGGAAGGGCATTTAGGGCAGCCTTTCCACTGTTGCTCAAATTGTTAGTTGGGGTCAGTCTTGAAGGTCTCTGGACATTTCTCTAGAGTCAGTTTTCTCTTCAAACCTATAATGGCTCCCTTTTTTCTCTCTCTCTCTCTCTCTCTCTCTCTCTCTCTCTCTCTCTCTCTCTCTCTCTCTCTCTCGCTCTCTCTCTCTCTCTCCTATTCTTACCCTGACTCAATCTTCCTAGTCCCACATACTTTCCTCTCCTCCCCTTCTCTTTCCACTAGCTCCCTTTCTGCTCACTGCCTCCACCCCCGCTCCCAATATGCTCAGGAGATTTTGTCCCTTTCCCCTTCTGTTAGGGATCTTGTATGAATCCCTTAGATTACTCCTTGTATCCTAGTTTCTCTGGCAGTGTGAATTACAGGCTAATGACCTATAGCTCTATGTCTAAAATCCATATATGAGTGAATACATACCATGTTCCTCTTTTTGTGACTGGGTTGCATCATTCAGGATGGTTTCTTCAAGTTCCAACCATTTGCCTGCAAATTTCAAGATTCCATTGTGAGTTTTTTCCCCACAGAGTAGTATTCCATTGTGTAAATGTGCCACATCTTCTTTATCCATTCTTCAGTTGAGGGGCATCTAGGTTGCTTCCATGTTATTGCTATTACAAATAATGCTGCTAGAAACATAGTTGAACACATGTCTTTGTTGCATGGATGTGAATCATTTGGATATAAACCTAAAAGTGGGATTGCCAGGTCCAGTGGTAGACTGATTCCCATTTTCCTGAGGAACTGCCATATTGATTTTCATAATGACTGTACAAGTTTGCACTCCCACCAGCAGTGGAGGAGTGTTTCCCTTTTTCCACATCCTCTCCAGCATAAGTTGTCATTGGTGTTTCTAATTTTAGCCATTCTGGCAGGAGTAAAATTGTATCTCAGAGTAGCTTTGATTTGAATTTCCCTTATACCTAAGGATTTTGAGCACTTTAAGTGTCTTTCAGCCTTTTTTATTTCCTCTAAAGAATTCTCTCTTCAGTTCTTTACCCTATTTTTTAAATAGGGTTATTTAGTGTTTTGTTGACTAGTTTCTTGAGTTCTTTGTATATTTTGGAGAGCAGCCCTCTGTCAGATGTAGGATTGGTGAAGATCTTTTCCCAGTCTGTGGGCTGCTGTTTAGTCTTGTCAACTGTGTCCTTTGCCTTACAGAAGTTTCTCAGTTTGAGGAGGTCCCATTTATTAATTGTCAGTCTCGGTGTCTGTGTTACTGGAGTTATATTCAGGAAGCAGTCTCCTGGACCAATTTGTTCAAGGGTACCTCCTACTTTTCTTCTAAGAGGTTCAGTGTGGCTGAATTTATGTTGAGGTCTTAGATCCATTTGGACTTTAGTTTTGTGCATGGTGATAGACATGGGTCTATCCACAGTCTTCTACACACCATCATCCAGTTGTGCCAGCACCATTTGTTGAAGATGCTTTCCTCCGTCCATTGTATACTTTTTGCCTTTTTGTCAAATCAAGTATTCATAGGTGTGTGAGTAATTTTTTATTTGATTCCATTGGCCTACCTGTCTATTTTTGTTTCAATACCAAGCTGCTTTCAGAACTATAGCTCTAGTTTAGCTTGAAGTAGGGGATGGTGATGCCTCCTGAAGTTCCTTTATTGTACAAAGTTGTTTTGGCTATCCTGGGCCTTTTGTTTTCCCATATGAAATTGATTATTATTCTTTCAAGTTCAGTGAAGAATTGTGCTGGGATTTTGATGGGCATTGCATTGAATCTGTTGATTGGTTTTGACAAGACTGCCATGTTTACTATGTTTATCCTACCTATCCAAGAACATGGGAATTCTTTCCATTTTCTGGTATTTTCTTTAATTTTTTCTTTAAAGACACAAAGTTCTTGCTATATAGGTCTTTCACTTGTTTGGTAAGTGTGACCCTAGCATACTTTATGTTGTTTGTGGCTATTGTAAAGGGTGATGTTTCTACACTGCCAGAGAAACTAGCATACAAGGAGGAATCAAAGAGATTCATACAATATCCCTCGCAGAAGGGGAAAGGAAGAAGATTTCCTGAGCATATTGGGAATGGGGAGCCAATAAGTAGAGAAGGAGCTAGGAGAAAGAGGAGGAGATGAGAAGAAAGCATATGGGACTAAGAAGATTGAGTCAGGGGAGGAATAGATGAAAGAGAGAGAGAGAGAGAGAGAGAGAGAGAGAGAGAGAGAGAGAGAGAGAGAGAGAGAGAGAGAGAACAAAAGAGGAAGCCATTACAGGTTTGAAGAGAAAACTGACTCTGGAGAAATGTCCAGAGACCTTCAAGACTGACCCCAACTAACAATTTGAGCAACAGTGGAAAGGCTACCATAAATGCCCTTCCCTGATAATGAGATAGATGATTAACTAACTTATCCACCATCATAGAGCCCTCATCTAGTAGCTGATGGAACAGAAACAGACACCCACAACTAAACACTGAGCGGAACTGGAATCCAGATGGAGAGAGGGCATACATGACCAAGCTACAGAAACCCACAAACACAGCTGACCTGAACAAAAAGGAGCTAATGGTCCCCCAAAACCCAGATTGATAGCTGGGAATCCAGCATCTGACTCAGACCCCCTGAACATGTGTATTCCTGGTACATAAAAGGAATTTAGGAGCACATTCCCCATGGAGGGATACTCCCTTAACCTAGAGGCAGGAGGGAGGGCCTAGTCCCTACTCCAAATGACTTTGCAGATTTTGTTTACCCTTTCTGGAAGGCATAAACCTACCTGTGAAGTGTGTGAGTGTGGGAATGGTATGGGTAGGTGGTCCGGGCCCACTGGAAGGTGAGAGAGAAGGAGGGTGGGAGGGAGGTAGGGAGAGGGAACTGGGATCGATATGTAAAATAAGAAAAGAAAGGGGGGGGGAGTGATGCTTCTCTGATTTCTTTCTCAGCCCCTTTATTGTCTGTATATTTTTTTAATTTATCTTGTAGTCCGCTAGTTTGCTGAAGGTGTTTATCAGCTTTAGAAGTTCTCTGGTAAAGTTTTTTGGAGTTGCTTATGTAAACTATCATATCATCTGCAAATAGTGACAGTTTTACTTCTTCCTCTCCAGTATCTATCACAAGATCTTCTTTAGTTTTCTTATTGCTTTAGCTAGAAGCTCAAGTACAATATTAAAGAGATATGATGAAAGAGTCAGCCTTGTCTTGTTCCTGATTATAAAGGAATCACTCCTCTCCATTCTGTTTGATGTTGGCTTTGGTTTACTGTATATGCTTTTATTATGTTTAAGCATGTTTCTATGTTATCCCTGATCCCTCCAAGACCTTTATCAGCAGAAGGATGGATTCTGTCTTCGTATCCACTCTGTTAGCCTGTGTCTTTTTATAGTTGAGTTAAGACCATTAATATTGAGGGAAAGTAAGGACCATTGATTGTTAATTCTTGTTTGTTTTAGATTTGTTGTGGGAGGTGGTTTTGTGAATATATTTGCTCCACTTTTTCTTTGGGTTCTGGTGAATTGGGATTATCTATTGCCTCTTTCTTTGTGAGTGTACTTAACTTCCTTGGGTTGGAGTTTTCCTTCCAGAACTTTCTGTAGGGCTGGATTTGTAGATACATATTTTGAGATTCTGGCTTTGTCATTGAATATCTTGTTTTCTCCGTCTATAATGATTGAGAGTTTTGCTAGGTATAGTAGCCTGGGATAGCATCTGTGGACTCTTAGAACTTGTGGAACATCTATTCAGGACCTTCTGGCCTTGATAGTTTCCATGGAGAAATCAGGTGTAATTTTTATAAGTCTGCCTTTATGTTACCTGGCCTATTTTCATTTTCTGCTCTTAATAATCTTTTTTTATTCTGTATGTTAGGCGTTTTGATTATTTTTTCTTTGGTCCAGTCTATTTGGTGTTCGGTATGCTTCTTGTACTTTCATAGGCACGTCGTTCTTCAAATTGGGAAAGTTTTCTTCAATGATTTTGTTGAATGTTTTCTGCTCCTTTGAGCTGGGCTTCTTCGCCTTCTTCTACACCTATTATTCTTAGGTTTTGCCTTTTCACAGTGTTCCACATTTCCTTGATGCTTTGTGTTACGGAGATTTTGGATTTAAGATTTTCTTTTCTTTGGTTGATGAATCTATTTCCTCTAGTTTATTTTCAGTGCTTGAGATTCTTTCTTGCATTTTGGTTATACTTGAATCTGTAGTTCTTGATCGTTTACCCAGATTTTCTATTTTCAGCATTCCCTCAGTTGTGTTTTCTTTATTGTTTCTATTTCAGTTTTCAAGTGTTGAACTGTTTCCTTCACTTGTTTGTTTTTTCTTGGCTTTCCTTACTTTCTTTAAGAGATTTGGTCAATTCTTCCAATTTTTTTTTTGCTTGTTTTTTCTTCCATTTCTTTAAGGAATTTTCTCACATGATCCTTGAGGGCCTCTATCATTTTTATGAAGTTATATTTTAAGTTTTTCTCTTCTGCTTCATCTGCTTTGGTATGTTCAGGTTTCATTGCTGTTGCATCCCTAGATTCTGTCATGTATGTCTTTCTATTGTTAGGTGTTTTCTTGTGTTGCCGTCTTCCCATCGCTTTTTTCAATGGGTGCAGGTGGAGACTCTGTCTCTATGCTACTGTCCTGGTGGGCGTAGGTGGGTCAGGAGTTTTAAGTCTGTAGCTCTAGATTGTCCAGGCTCTTTTGGAGGTCTCTTCTCTGGCAGAGGCCCTGAGTTGGGAGGCGGGGTTCAGCATGGTCATGTGTTGTTAGGGGGGTCTAGTATGCTCAGAGCAGATCCAGAATGTTCCCAGGAGGTAGAGGGGTTGTTGAACTGGCATTCTGGCCCATTGCTCAACCAGAGCCATGAAGCAGTGAGCTCAGTAGGGCATGGGGTAGGGAGAGGGCAGATTCTGGGTGTGGGGGGTTGTGGATCAGAGTACTAGGACTGTTCTCTCTGGAGACAGGATATAGGGGGAGAGAGATTCATGGCTAACCCAGGGAGTTCCCAGGGAAGTGTGCGGGGAAATTCGACCTGAATGGTCCCTGGTACATATATTGATACCAGGACAATTAGAATATATTTGCAACTCCCCATTTTGAGTAGAATTGTTCAATTTGATGCAAATTTAAAATATTTGGTTTTCTGACTTTATTGGGAATATATCAATAAACTTACACTTCAGAAAAATCCCATGAGTGTAGGGATGTATAAATATTTCTCTTTGTTCTGGTTCAGTTTTCAAATGTATTATGAATCACAGTATAGGAAAATTTTTGAGTGCAAAAACTGCACTAAAGACTTGAGTTCTTCCAGTTCTTTTGAAATTCGTGGAAAATCTCATTTAGAGAAAAGATGCTTTAAACATGAGCCAGGTAACTAAGGCTCTTACCATCACAGTTTTCTTAAAGATGCAAAACAATCCATAATGAAGGGGAACACTGTGGGTGTAAACAAAATGTTAAAATTAAGATCTTATTCCTCTATACAGTTAGACCAAATTGTAAGTTTAATTTATATAAAGATTCAACATCATAATGAATGTGATAAAGCTTTTACATGTGCCAATTACCCTTGCAGGCACTAAAGAAGTCATACTGGAGAGAAACTCTATGAAGGTATTCAGTACTATAAAGAATTTAAGCTTTTTGTAAGGAGAAAAAGGGAACTTGCAGGCATACAGACCAAGTTGTCCAAATGGGATAGTCTTCTTCTTCTTCCCTGATGCCAGCAAAACTTTCAGTTAGGAGCTGGCGTGATGGTGACTCTAGATGACATCCGGGTTGTAAGGAGATCCTGAGACTTGATCAGAAATCACTCTGTAAGTGTTTACAAAGAGCTGTGGAGTGTGGAGAGACTGTTAGGGGGAACCTTTGGGTGTGGAAGACAGAGGATCCAGTGTCCAGAGAGCAATGCTTGGGGTGTACCTGAGGACAAGCTGGTTCCTGCTGTACTCTCTGTATCCACTCAGCTGTGGTTCCTCAAGCCCCCTCCAGGTATGTCCCTCTTGCCTTTATTGGAATTACATGTGGCTGTCAGTGACATCACCCTGTAGGCCTGCACATTGAGGTCTCCAGTTGGAACTTAATGCTCCTCAGTGCCCATCCTGTCAGCCGCTGGCACCTGACTGCCTGGTAGCAATAATGATTTTCTAAAGAGACATTTATATCTCACTATTTGGCTAACACAAGTTTAACAGTGGCATCCATGAAATTTTAATTTCCCCAGGAATCTCATTGTGGGAAAAGTCTGCCAATGAGAATGTCTCTACTGAAGAAATGTTGAGTCCTTATCTGACAACCTTGAAGGAGAGACAGGAGCTGAGAATGGGGGAGTTTTTAAAGATGGGAAAAAATTGTTATATGGCTTCATTAAATTATTTACTTTTGCATATCTTTTGCCTCTATCTAAAAGTATTATACAGATGGACTAGTTACATTATATTATCACCACTGGTCCAAATTTGTCAAACTGAGTAAATACTGTGTTTTCACTAATAATTTTTCTTTTTTCTGTTTTTTTTTTTTTTTTATTCCTCTTCTTTCCTCCTTCCCTGTCTCCCTCCCTTCCTCCTTCCTTTCTTGACAAGAATTTAACTGCTAAGAATCCCAATGACACTTCTGGATTTAGTCAAAAAAGTTACTGTTTACATATTTTGTGGTTTTTTTGTTTGTTTGTTTTTTGTTTTTCCCCAAAACTACCTAGTGTTTTATACCTCCACTTGTTATCCCTTCACCCTCTGAAGAAGTAATCCACACTGTCATTATGGGATTAGGGCAATTACCGATCTGGCTTTTCAGTTGAATTTGGCGTATTAAGTGGCAATATTGGGAAAGCATTCCAAAGGGCCTCCGGTAAAAGGCTAAACCTGCAGATATAGACAGGAAAGGAATTCCTTTACTGGTGTCTGCCCTATCTCATATTTTTTTCCATTGACGTCTACAGTTGTTTTCCAGAGCAGTGAACCCACAATGAGCTTTACATTAACGAGACACTTGCTGTTGAATGTGGCACAAATTTCCAGCCAATCTGGGGTAAGTCTGTGCTTAGGGTGGAAGCCAGGGCTGGGAACCACTGTGTTGTGTGCCCCTTCAGTTCACCCAGTCTTGTCACTCAGGCCTCACTAGCCAATCAGAACCTCTAGCGGACCTGCCAATCATATGGGAGGGTTCTTCCGGGGTGCCAGGCTCTGCTGATGGAGTCCTAAGTTTACCTGTGAGCTTCACCGTGGGCTCCGTTTTAGGTAAAGCGTATGTGAACTCTGCAGCTGACCATGGTGAGTGACAGGTGGCTGTCCCCAGACGAGGAGTGACCAGCCATGGTGAGTGAGGGGTCGCTGGGTAGAGCGGCCGGCTGAGCCACTGGAGCTGGTGTGTGCAGTCCATCCTCTGCTGGGTGGAAAGCGAGCGGCCAGACGGTTTGGCTTGTTCCTACTGGACCTGCCTGGACCTTTGAGGGCCTTGCAACACCCTGGGCCAGGGCGGCAGTCTCTGAATAATTTCACTGTGCAGGCTGCATCTGTGAAGAGCGGGACTGCACTTAGAAATACCCTTTTGTTGACATCACTGTGAAATGTTAGTGCCTGTAGTGCTTACATTTGTCGCCATGGAAGGCAGATTTATGAAACTCGGAGAGCTCTAATCTCTCTAGTATCTTACAGAAGTTTTGCACTTTTAACGTTAACATTTAGGTTTAGGATCCGTCTGGAGTTAATTCTGTGGCGCGTGTAAATTGTATCACAGTAGCACTCTACTGCCAAACTGTGATGTAGAAGAGTAGAATTGATGGTATAAGGATTTAATAATTTTCAGGAGACATTAAGTCACACAAAATAGAATTGAATTCGGGGTGGGCTACTTCCCAAATACCCCAAAGATAAAATACTATGCTAACCATGCCTGTTAGAAATTAGTATGATAAGATGTAAGCACTAACCATCCGTTAAGCTACATTCTCAAAACAAAGGAGACAACCTTGATTTACAGCCACCAGAACCCCAAGCCCCAGTCAAAGAACAGACCTCTAACATACTGGTTTAGGGGCCATTACAGGGTCACATTCAACAGTAAATCCTGGAGTGACGTAAAGGTGCATTAATTCTAGAACAGTTGCATCTCCAATGTTTTTTTAAAAGTGGTTTTGAGTCAGTCCCCTGTGTTGATGGAGGTGAACTTGACTCCTGTCTGTAGCCCACAGGGCATTGAACTTGCTATGCCCCTGACTAAATACCCTTAATTCTTGGATTACAGGTCTGTAGTCCCACAGAGTTCTAAAATGACCAGTCTGAATCACCTAGTGGACTATCCACTGCAGTAACAGGAAAAGAGTTTGTGTGTGGAGCATGGCTTCTCCCTTCAGACCAGAAGAGGAGGAACAGTATACTGTGTACACTGCAGGGGAAACAGGCTAGACAATAGCTGGACCACAGACCGAAGTGTAAGGCAGTGAGCTGCAGGTCCATTACAAAGAAGGACCTGATGGAGCAAGGTGACTGTAATTTCCCAGCATGTATTAATTCTTCCCATGTGAATGAAAACAGACAGAATTGGTGAGTGTACAAGTTTCTGGAGGGCAATGTGAACTGACTATTCAGTTTCTGAATAGGGAACTCTCCTATGCAAATATGTGCAGTCCTGGGTGACAGAGTTAAGTCAGAGCAGAGGTTGGAAATGCAGGCCATTTACTGTAAAGCCACATCAGCATACAGCACTCAGCAGCTAACATTGTACATGGGACAAAGCTATACAATGTCTAATGAGTGGTGTTCTCTCTACAGGGAAGTGCCTGCTCCATTTCAAAGTCAATATAGCTAAGTGTTCTTCTAATTATGTTTATCATTTTAAAAAGTCAGTTATTGGAATCATGTTTTAAAAATTCAGTTTCTTTAAATGAATTTACTCTTTTAATCTCTATTTTTTGTATTTTTTAATGTTTCCTAAGCATTAAAAATTTCATTGCAGTTTTTTTCCCTTAAGTGTTATTTCTTTATTTTTTTTATTTATATCAGTTTAGAGCAGGTTTTTCTCAACCTGTGGGCTTGTGGCTCCCTTTGGGAGACCAAATACATGGTGTTGAGGAGGTGGACAGGGCAAATTCCACATCTTGTGCTGTGAATCATGTGGCAGGAAGCAGATATTAAATTATTCTCCTATATTGTATTTTGATTGGCCATGATTAGTTCTGGGTTTGGCTGAAGCCACAAGGGGGGCTGAGAGGTTGTAGAGCCACAGTAGGCTCTGGAGGATATCAACTCCATTTGCAAAGAGAGCTCTAGAATGTGGTAACACTCTGGAAGAAATATCAGTAGCTGGAGGGTAAGAAACATAATAGTTTAAAGGTCATTTTGACTTAATTTTGTACGAGTTGAAAAAAAAATCTGTGTTTATTTCATTTCTGTATGCATGGAGTCATAGACAACTAGGTAACATTGATCAATCCTAGCTGAATTTCCTTTGATCTTTTGATTAAAAATTGGTGACTATATTTTCCTGCTTTTGTTCTTGGCTTTTTTCTCTCTATCCCCCTTATCCTTTCAGAAATATTATACATATTCTTGGTTTGTGTAGCTTTTGTGTTAAATATGGAAGTCATGTTGTATAAATGTGTGTACTAATTTTTAATAATCCCATTGACTGTTCTGAGTGTTTTCACTTTGTATGAAGCTTTGGAATCTGCTTTCCTGTTATAAATTGTTTGGGCATTATCACTGGATTCCATTCAATTTATGATGCAAATTGACCATATAACATGCATTATTATGCATCCTACTTGCAAGGATCATTTATTTACTTTTATATTTATTTTGGTTTTGTTTTGATACTGTTAACCTGTGACAATATATTGAATAAAAAGTACTATGGGGCTTGGTAGGTCACTCAGCACATACATGTTCTTCTTGGGCATGATCTAAGCTCAGATCTCTGTAGTGATATATTATTTATGATGTATTAAACCTTGCCTGAAAATTCAGAAAGCAATACAGCCACAAGCCATAGAAGCCAGGCACACACCTTCAATCCCAGCAGCCAAAAACTAGAAGGTGGTGGTGTGCCACACAGGGATACACGATTGAATCAGTCTAAAAGAGTAACAGATCACACATTGTTAATCCCAGCACTAGTGCAGTATAAAAGATAGAAGCAGGGTCTTCATTATTCAGTGGGAAGCATTCATTCTCCAGCCACACTGGGGAGAGGAAGCAGTTTGAGGCTTGGTGAAGAGCTTGTGCATGGATTAGCCCTTTCAGCCTGAGCTAGAGGTGAGAGCTAGTGGTTGGCTATTTTTCAATTTATTAATTTTTAATTTAAATTAAAAAACAATCTTATTTAATATATTAATCCCAGTTTCCTCTCCCTCCCATCCTCCTACTCCCACCACCATCTCCCATCCCACCCACATCCACTCCCTAGAGAGGGTGAGGCCTCCCATGGGGTATCATCAAGGTCTGTCACATCATTTGGGGCAGGACTGAGGCCCTCCCCACTGTATCTAAGCTAAGAGAGCATCCCTCCATATGGACTCCAAAAAGCCAGTTTATGTGCTAGGGTTCTGGTTCTCCTGCCCCATAGACGGTCCAAGCCCCCTAACTAACACCCATGTTCAGGGGTCCTGGTTCAGTCCTGTGCTGGTTCCCCAGCTGTCATTCTGAGATCCACGAGCTCTCACTTGCTCAGGTAGCTGTTTCTGTGGGTTTCCCCCAGTGTGGTCTTTTGTTCATCACTCCTCCCTCTCTACAGCTGGACTCTAAGAGTTTGGCTCAGTGCTTAGCTGTGAATCTCTGCTTCTGCTTCCATCAGCTACTGGATGAAGGCTCTAGAATGGCTTTTAAGGAAGCCATCAATCTCATTATAGACGGGCATTTAAGGTAGCCAATCTACGATTGCTTAGATTTATAGTTGGGGATCATCCTTGTGGATTCCTGGGGATTTCCCTAGTGCTAAGTTTCTCATTTACTGCATAATGGCTCCCTCTATCAAGGTGTTCCTTTCCTTGCTCTCCTTCTCTGTCTTTCCCCCAACTCAACCTTCCTGATCCCTCATGTTAGCATCCATCCTTGCCTTCTACCCTCCCATCTCTCCTACCTCTTTCCCCCTCCCCCCATGCTTCCAATTTACTCAGGAGATCTCATCTCTTTCCTCTTCTCCAGAGGTCCATGTATATCTCTTTTAGGGTTCTCCTTGTTTCCTAGTTTCTCTCGTGTGGATTGTAGGCTGGTTATCCTCTGCTCTATGTCTAATATCCACTTCTGAGTGAGTACATACCATGTTTGTCATTCTGTGGTCTGGGGTACCTCACTCAGGATGGTTTTTGCTAGTTCCATCCATTTGCCTGTGAATTTCAAGATGTCATTGTTTTTTTCTGCTGAACAGTATTCCATTGTGTGTATGTACTGCATTTTCTTTATCTATTCCTCATTTGAAGGGCATCTAGGTTTCTTCCAGATTCTGTCTATTACAAATAATGCTGTTAGGAACATATTTGAACAGATGTCTGTGTGGTATGAAAATGTATCCTTTGGGTATATGTGTAGTAGTGGAACTGCTGGGTCTTGAGGTTGACTGATTTCCATTTTCCTGAGAAACTGCCATACTGATTTCCAAAGTGACTGTACAAGTTTGCATTCCCACCAGCAGTGGAGGGGTGTTCCTCTTGTCCACATCCTCTCCAGCATGAACTGTCATTGGTGTTTTTGATTTTAGCCATTCTGATAGGAGTAAGATGGTATCTCAGAGTTGTTTTGACTTGTATTTCCCTGATGGCTAAGGACGTTGAGCAGTTCCTTCAGTGTCTTTCTGCCATTTGAGAGTCCTCTGTTGAGAATTCTCTATTTAGATCTGTATCCCATTTTTAAATTGGATTATTTGGTGTTTTGGTGACTAGTTTCTTGAGTTCTTTGTATATTTTGGAAATCAACCCTCTGTCAGATGTGGGGTTGGTTAAGATCTTTTCCAATATTATAGGCTTCTGTTTTGTCTTGTTGCCTTACAGAAGCTTCTTGGTTTCAGGAGGTCCCATTTATTAATTGCCAATCTCATTGTCTGTGTTATTGGTGCTGCTTTACTTTTCTGATCATCAGCTTGGTTTGAACCCCAATGTCAATCTCCGGGATTTTTATTAATTTATGTTACAGACCTCAGCACTGAAGTTGGGAGGTTCATAATCTCCTGCTACTCCAGGTCCATGGGATCTGATATTCTCTTTTCTGGTGTGTCACCTGTATATACTTGGATACATTTCCTCAAACTCATAATCATACACTTAAAAATGTGGATAAATTTGTTTTCAAAATACAGCACAAGTTGCTTTAGGTACAATACAAACTATACAATGTTTCCTTAAAAAATTGTTATTTCTGTTGCATTTGTTTTGGAAAAGTTTTCATTTACTCTGATGTAAATTTATATCTGATCATCTATCATAGGAAAATGATCCCAATTTTCACGAGCAAGAAGGTAGATATGCAAAAAGGTAGATATGCATAATTAATATTACAAAAGTTGTATTTTATTATGATGATGGTCATTATGCAAGACTCACACTCTAAATTCCAAACTAAGATGGATGTATCTTAACTGAAGGTTAAGCCCAATCCCTAACAGAAGTCTCTGATTCAAGAGTCTGGATCATGGAATTGCTCCAGCTACAGGACAGATCAAGGGGATGTCTGTCCAAATGTGCAGAGCAGTGCATTGCTCTTGGTCTTGGCTTACATACTCTCTACTGGGTATCATGATATTGTAGTGTTTTGTCTTGAGTGAGTAATGTCACTGGCCTCTTGTTATCAGACACAGCCTTGGGTGTAGTGGGGTTCCTGACTAAGCTATTTTTTTACATACCTAAACGGATTTTTTTTTTCTATGTTCATTATATTTCTTCCTCTGGTCCTTTAGGCATAGTGACAATGTGGACCACACATTATAATTGGAATTTGTGAATTTGGACCACAACAGGAAATGAAGAAAGCATATTACTAATAGACAAATAAATGTAGGAAAATAAATGGCAGGAACTAAAATAATAATTAATTTTAATAGAATAATGTAGATTATAGGATCCTTCTGGTAATATGTATTTTCCAAAATTTGTATTTTTTCCAGATTTTTAAAAATTATTTATTATGTATACAGTGTTCTGCCTACATGTCTGCTTGCAGGCCAGAAGAGGGCACCAGATCTCATTATAGATGGTTGTGAACCATTTTCCAGGTTTGTTATACAGGCCAGAAGAGGGCACCAGATCTCATTATAGATGGTTGTGAACCATTTTCCAGGTTTGTTATGCAACCAAATTGAAAATACATTCAGAAATAAAAGGAAATGCAATCACTTTCAAACAACAACAGTGTTTTAAAGGGGGACATAATAGGGTTTGAGCTGAGCTCTGAGCTAAGTAAACCATAGTATAGCATCATCCTTGATCAGTGTCAAGTAGGACCATTTGGGCTATGGCTGTGGGCCAGGTACTTCTTCTTTTATTAAAGAAAAGAGCAAATAAGAGTTCAGTAAGCTTCATAATTAACATCCAATGTTGTTTTTCATTTTTCCTATGTTAATATTATGGCAAAGCAAATCATGACTATAAAGCATCAGGAAGTCTGATGAGTCTCCAGAGGCATCCATCTCTGGTCTATGACCAGTGTGGATACAGCCCATGACAGTGATATAATCAGGCAGAACCAAGAATATAAAATACAATATTTCTGGCTTGAGGGAGATGAAACATTTCCCGAAGAATTTTTTTTGTTTTGTTTTGTTTTTTGTTTTTTATCATAGTTTACACAGATATTTCTGTCAGAATCAAACATACCCATTTTGTTCCTTCTGGGGTGATAGTAGTCTCTGGAGCTCGTTGTCACAGATTCTTCTATAATGAAATTTATTAAATAAGCCAAAAGTAATAAGGAATTTACATTCCAAAGGGGCCAATATGATATATACAAAAGCCAAAGCTCTGCTTCATCCAGTGGAATCATATCT
The DNA here is from genome assembly GCA_030556225.1 of Cricetiscus sungorus. Taxonomy (NCBI): domain Eukaryota; kingdom Metazoa; phylum Chordata; class Mammalia; order Rodentia; family Cricetidae; genus Cricetiscus; species Cricetiscus sungorus. The sequence goes on from JANBXA010000097.1 coordinate 17,110,798, forward strand.
ATGTGGGGAGGCAGGTATAGTCAAATGTATATATTCTACTAGTCACATCAAATAAAAAGCATTTTTTAAGCTTGTTAACTTTATAAGGATAGGCAATAGTGTCTGCTTTGAGAATACAGCTGATAAATTAGACTCTGTCCTCCTAGAGTCTCAATATTCCTAGCAATCTCATGATCCATTGATTATAATTGAGACATGTTAAAGAAAAGAACAGTAGAAAGGTCATTAATGGCTTTCTACCTTTCCTAGCAAGTCTTGTTCATGTTCATTATTATAATTTGGTACCTGGGTCAAAAACATGACTCTGTTCAAACATTAGGCTAGAGATACTGGATATATTTACCTGTCTTTAGAAAGGGGCTGTAATTCCAGTAGCATTTTCTACATCCAGACAACCAGGTTCTTCAGAATAAAAAAGTGTAGCTCAGTGTGTCTCTGGTGATATTATGAGGTTTACTAGTAAATATTATGATATTTACTACATTCATGGAAAATGTAGTAAAGACTCCATTGCTACGGTCTGTAAAGATTCAGTTCTGACATTTGGGGCTCAGTAGACAAAGAATGGGTAGCCACAAAAATGTTGGCCTGAAGTGAGATGGTGTGATACCTGGGTAGTAGATACCCAGTATTAGTCCACCTCGTCTATAGAAAAATAATCAGTGGGTACAACAAATCCACCCTCCGGTTTTCTAGGCAATGAATGTGTGTGCTAAGCTGGTAGTGTGTTGCTCATGTAGACTAAGATAAAGTAAGTGTGTTTTGTAGAATTCATGCTCATACCAAGAAGTTTGCCTTGGGTTCAATAGAGACTTACAGATCACTGTTTTTGTTCCAGTTCCTTTAGAAAAATGTTGACACAGGTCTGTGTGCTCTTGAAAAGTGAGTCTTGCTTGATATATTGCTTGGACTATATTCGTCTTTGTCTGTTCCTCAGAATAAGTTGTAACAGATAATTTTAAGAGAGCTGGTTGGCTATAGCTAGTCTTTTCATACTTTCAGCAGTATATTTGTTAGACTCTGCCAATAATTGTTTTAGGCATGTAGTCAGTTTGTGAGTAGTAGCTAGTCCATCTGACAAGGTGTTAATAGCCCATGTTTGTTGTTCTGTAAGTTGACTGAAGTATCTGCATTGATGTCCAAAAAAATAGAAGATGCTATGCCAGCACCTTGTAAGGAGCCAAGCATACTAGCTCCAGCAGCCATCAATTGTAATGGTTTTCTTACGTCAGACTTATTTCTAAATTCTTCTAAATTCAGGCTCAGGACAGAGTTCTTCAGGTGGGAGCAATGATTTGGAGTTGAAAGAAAGAGCTTCAGGACCCTAAGTTTAATTATATAAGTCCTGGTGGTAGGCCAAAGTCAAGCATTACCATTGACTCCCCAGTAACAATAGGTAGGGAAGTAGAAGAATTGACTAATGCCACCTTAGAGTGGGCTGTGAATAATTTGTTGTTCTCATCTCATCCTCCATTATCAATGATGCATGTTGTTAGGCTGCCTTCTTTGATTTAAGAGGATTTCTACCTTATGACAAAGTCATGTACCTCATCAAATTGGGTTCCTTTTTTCATAGTTCCTGCATGTGATATATTGAGTATGGGCTTATGGGCCACAGAGTCACTAGTGTCCCATGCCTTGAGCTGTGGTAGTGGAAGAATCATGTAGAAATAATAGAGAAGTCCTGGGTGTGTATGTTTCCAGGGTTCCAGTTTGGAATGATCCATACCTGCAGTTTCCCAGTAATGTAAGTTTCTGTGGTGTGCCTTTTTTTTATATGATATCTTGCACAAAGCAGTCATAAAATCTAGAGCATTCTCCAGTTGCCAATTGTATCATGTCCACTCTTGAGTTGATAGAGCCAGTATAAGTTCAGGCTGGAATTTCAACAGCCTGGGAACTAATGTTCCATATTCTAGGAGAAATAAACTGATGCTCCTGGTGTGTGTATACAAAGGAATTGGGAAGTCTATTGCTTTGAGTTACTGAGTGTATGCATGGTATCAGAGCTATAAAAATTCTTCATATGGCAAGCAGATTTCATTTTTTTGGTTATAAACATGGGTTCCAGTGTATCATTGACAATTAGTGGAGTCCAATATCCCTCTAGCTTTATAATTTTCTTTAAAATGTGTCAGTAAATGTAGTTGTCAAGTTGTAAATCTGACAGTAATGTATGAAAAGACTGGTAGGTCAGTTAGGTTGCTCCATTGTCTCTTCCACCCCTTAGATCTGTTGTTCTGTTGGAGGTGTATGAAACCTTGTGTAGTGGTGGTCTAGTTGATGTTAGAGCCATTGACAGACTGCAAGGCAATTTGAACAGACTTTTTCTCACAAGTCCAGTGTGAATTGGATAATTGCATTGAGAGGTCATCCCGTATGCAAGAGGTGACAGTGGTCAATACATTCATCCTGTTTGCATCAGTCGGTACCCATCTCAGAGATTCTATTATGAGCATTGAGGCCTTTTGCATTAAAATTTTTAGTGAGATATAGGCCATATATCTACAAAATATGGCTGTCTGTGCTAAGGTATAATCTGGGTTCCATAGAACACCATGCAGGGACAAAGTCCTCAGGAGGTGGAGCTTCAATGTCATAAGATGCAAAGGGTTGTGGCAGGGGGTCAGTCAAGATCATTAAAATCTGTAATGTGTCCTCAGTGATGTAATTTCCAGCCAGTAAATAGGTAGTTGGAAATGAATCGTTTTCTGCTTTTCCAATCAGGTGTATATTTCATATGTCCATATTACCGTAATCCATCTTACTAAGTCACTTTTTACCTATTAAGTATAGCCCCAAAGTGAATTTGGGCATTTGAATCCATATAGTAATGGTATTGTATTCCAAGAGTAAATGCTTCCAGGGTATTCTCCTATCAGTGTTTGGGCCAAAGGTACAATTCTGCCAAATAATGGATCCATATGGCTTTGCTGTGGTTGATGTTGAGGTCTCCTTGGTCAAATAACTTGACTACTCATTCTGGTCCCAATCTGGATAATTGTATACATTTTCATTTGCAGTCCCCACAGTTTTGTTGTTTGTACTGGTAGCCAAACACAGGGCTCGTCTTCAATATGTGTGGCTTGAAGAATGTTGAGAGGAATTTTGTGTTTGCTGCGATTTCCATGTCTGGCAATCTCAAATCTTATTTTCCCCTTGCTCTTCATTGTAAGGTGTAACTTGAATTTTAATTAGTCTTAATATCCAGAGTCAGATATTAAGGGTGAGAGCTGAAAGATCAGAGAAGCAAAGCAGCCAGCCACTAGAGCTCTTACCTCTATGAAATCCTCAGACTGAAAAGAGATGGAGTTCCTATCTCCTTCCACTTATATTCCTCCCTACCTTCCTATCTGTCTGTACAGACTTCCAGACCTCTGTGGTTAACTAGTGGCTAGCTCCATGCTTTGATCTTCAGGCAAGCTTTATTTGTTATACAAACAAGATATCACCACATTAACGTGTAAGGATGATATAAGGTATTAATAACCAAAAATATTGAGGGATAGTAATGACCACTCTATTAATTCTTGTTTGTTTTGGATTTGATGGTGGTGGTGGTATTGCATGTGGATTTCCCCCATTTTTCTTTTGGATGTTGGTAAATTGGGATTATCGATTGCCTGTGTTTTTGTGGGTGTAGTTAACTTCCTTGGGTTGAAGTTTTCCTTCCATAACTTTCTGTAGGGCTGGATTAGTGGATATGTATTGTTTAAATCTGGTTTTGTCGTAGAGTATGTTGGTTTCTCCATCTAGAGTGATTTAAAACTTTGCTTGGTATAGTAGTCTGGTATGACATCCATGGTCTCTTAGTGTTGGTAGAATATCTATCCAGGACCTTTTGGCCTCCAGAGTTTCCATGAAGAAGTCAGGTGTAATTCTGATAAGTTTGCCTTTATATGTTACTTGGCCTTTTCCCTTTGCTGCTCTTAAGATTCTTTCTTTTTCTGTATGTTTATTTTGATTATTATGTGATGAGGGAACTTTTTTGTGTGTGGTCCACTCTATTTGGTGTTCTGTACGCTTCTTGTACTTTCATTGGCATGTCTTTCTTTAGGTTGGGAAAGTTTTCTTCTATTATTTTGTTGAATATATTTTCTGCACCTCTGAGTTGGGTTTCTTCACCTTCTTTTGTACCTATTATCCTTAGGTTTGGCCTTTTCACCATGTCCCATATTTTCTTATATTTTGTTAGGATTTTTTTTGAAATTAAGATTTTCTTTTGTCAATGAACCTATTTCTCCTAGTGTAGCTTCAACGCCTGAGATTCTGTCTTCCATCTCTTGTATTCTGTTTGTTATGCTTGCATCTGTAGCTCCTGATCATTTACCCAGCTTTTCTACTTCCACCATTTGCTTGTTTGTTTCTATTTCACCTTTCAAATTTTGCACTGTTTGAATTGTTTCTTGCATTTTTTGGTTTGTATTTTCTTTCATTTCTTTAAAGGATTTTCATATTTCCTCTTTTAAGGTTCTATCATCTTTATGAAGTTGTTTTTTGGGGTCTTCTTTTTTTATGCTTCAGCTGTGCTTGGAAATTCAGGTCTTGCTGGTGTAGAGTCTCTAGACTCTGGTGGCATGATATTGATGTTTCTGTTGTTGACTTTGTTCTTATACTGTCTACCCATTTCTTCTTCCAGTGTGTACCAGTGGGGTCTCTCCCTCTCCTGGTGGGTACAGGGCCAAAGTTCTCTTCTAGTGGGTACAAGCAGGTCCAATCCTCTGATGGTTCTCCTCTTCCAGTCGATGGTGGCAGGACTAGGGCACTAGCAGACTCTGGATGGGCTGGTCCATTAGGACAAGTTACCAGGTGCACAGTCCCCAGTACTCAGGAGGCTCTGTGCAGGGCATCAGAAGGTGGGCGGAAAATAGTCACAAGCTTATGTCCTCCAGTGGTTTGAGATGGGACTAGGATGCTGGCAAACTCCAGTTGGACTGGTCCACCAGGATGGGTTCCCCTGAGTGCAGTCCCCAGTCCTCAGGAAGCTCCAAGGAGGGCACCAGAAGACAGGCTCCTCCAGTGGGTGGAGGGGGGACCAGGACTCTGGCTGACTCTAGATAGGCTGATCCACTGGGACAGGTTCCTCTGTGCATGGGCAGTCCCCAGGCCTCAGGAGGCTCCCAGCAGGGCCACAGAAGGCAGGCTGGATTCAGGCCCAAACTTAGCTCCTCTAGTGGTTAGAGCTAGGATACCATCAAACTCCAGATGGGCTGGTTCGCTGAGATGGGCTCCCCTGCATGTAGTTCCCAGTCCTCAGGAGGCTCAGAGCAGGGCACCAGAAGGCCGTCCTTGTGGATTCTTAGGAATTTCTTTAGCACCAGGTTTCTCCACATGGATTTCCCTAAAAATCGGGATTAGATGATGTCTCCTGGATAAACTTGAGGTGTGGGGGTAGAGGGGAGGGGATGGGAAAGAAGAACATGAGGGAAGAGAATGGTCAAGTTGGGGGAGGGGTGGAGTGGGAATGCAATGAAAGAGATCACCTTGCCAGAGGGAGCCATTGTGGAGTTAGGGAGAAACTTGAATCTAAAGTGCTAGACAAAGGTGGCAGTGTCTAATGGCTTCTTTACTGGCCTGTCAGAATTACCTAAGGTTGCTTTTACTAAACCAGTGGAAGAAAACATGTGTACCTAAATGTCCCAATATTTTATAACTACATAAAACATTGGGACATTACTATCGTCTTTGATAATTTGTTCTGAATTTGTTCTCTAGGAAGTTTTATTTGGCAAAACTACTTGGTAGATAAGTTAATGCCTTTTTAATCACATCTGCTTTTCACTTGAAACGTGGTTAAACCAAGTGACTTCTATTTCACAATATTTCCACCGAGTTCTCTGATTTTAGTAGTTTGACCTGTCCATAATAATAAAAGAATTAGTTTAAATTTGAGTAAATTTAGCACTTGGGAGTCAGTGGCAAGTGCATTTCTGTGAGTTCTAAACCAGCCTGGTCTACAGAGCTAGTTCCAGGACAGGCTCCAAAGCAATACAGAGAAACCCTGTCTCTGAAAAAAATAAAGAGTGAATGTTAGAAGCTCTGAAATGGTTTCTTTTGAAGGAATAATAAATATTTATAAAACTGGTGTCAACATTCTTTCTGTCATATGTTTGTAGTTTTCTACTCCTGTTTTGAATCTTAATGTTGTAATAATGCTTACCTCTGAAAGATCAGCATACTGTCACATTTCCAGTACTTTACTGTGCAGCTTCTCTCTCTCTCTCTCTCTCTCTCTCTCTCTCTCTCTCTCTCTCTCTCTCTCTCTCTCTGAAAAAGCTGTTTTCTGTGTTTAAGAAGGATTCACTTACTTTATTTTATTGTATCAAGTTGCAGTTGATACAATAGTTCCTTTGACTAGGCTCCTAACTGACCAAAATCATGTTGAGAAATTCAGAGTCATCAACTCAGAGATACTTATGTTTTGGTTTCTTAGCCCTGTATTAGCCATCCTTCATTATTTGATGTTTTCACACATGAATATAATGTACACTGATGAAATCCACACCTTATTTTCTCCCCTTCTGTGCTTCTGCCTCTTTTTGTTTGCTCTTCTCCATTTGGGGGGCTGCTTTTAGAACTACTGAGTTCTCGTAGTACTTTGGGAGGAAAGTGGTCCATTTTCCAGTCCATCATTTAGGGAAATCAGCCAGGAGTTTAAAGAAAACTGAAGGAGCTGAGACAAAGACCCTGGAGGAAAGCCACTTACTGCCTTGTGTTTCCTGGCTTCTTTACTTTCTTTTTTATTTTCTTGTTTTTTAAGTTGGAAATAGATTTTGATGCAATATATTTTGATTACGATTTCCCATTCCCCAACTCCTCCAAGATCTTTCCATCCCATCCAAATCCATAGCATTTCTTTCTCTCACTCATTAGAAAACAATCACCTAAACATTGTTTGCTTTCTTGTATACCACAAAACCACTTGCGCAGAAATAGGACAGCTCCATAAGGCTGTGCCCTCCCTCATAAATCATTAATAAAGAAAATGTCCTATAATTGAAGTTCTTCCTCCCAAATAATTCTAGCATATATCATGTTGAGAAAAGTCACCCAGGACAAGTACCATGGCTTATAGCCAGCTTTGCCTGTATAATGAGATCCTATCTGAAAATAAAATCAAATAAGAATAATTAAGTAAACACTGAAACTACCATTTAGCATTACACTTTTCAAATAATTTGATCCTCTTCCCAAAACGTTTGGGAGATTTAGATATGAAAACTCCTAGTTTTTCATCTTTAGTTTAGCTTTTAACCAAGCTTGATGATTTTATTCAGAAGTATAAAATAAGGAAATCATTAAGGACTTCCTAAAATTCAACAAGAATGAGGACACAACATACCCAAACTTATGGGACACCTTGAAAGCAGTGTTACGAAGGAAGTTCATTGCACTAAGTGCCCATATGAAGAAAATGGAGAATAATCACATTAGAGAATTAACAGCACAACTGAAAACCTTAGAGCAAAAAGAAGCAAACTCACCCCTGGGGAGCAGATACCAGGAAATAATCAATTTGAGGGCTGAAATCAATAAAGTAGAAACCAGGAAAACAATATAAAAAATCAATACAACCAAGAGTTGTTTTTTTTGAGAAAATCAACAAGGTAAATAAACCGTTATCCAAACTAACGACACAGCAGAGAGAGAACATGCCAATTAACAAAAATCAGAAATGGAAAGGGGACATGACAATGGACACAGAGGACATACAGACAATTTTCAGGTCATCTTTTGAAAACCTGTACTCCATAAAATTTGAAAAGTCAAATGAATGAACAAATTTCTGGATAACTATCATTTACGAAAATTAAATCAAGAACAGATAAGCACTTAAATAGACCTATAACCCCTAACGAAATAGAAGCAGACATTGAAAGCCTTCCAACACAAAACCTCTTAGAAGAGAAAGTGAGAGGTACCCTTAAATTGATATAGGAGACAGCTTCCTGAACATAACTCCAGTAGCACAGACACTGAGATCCACAATATATAAATGGGACCTCCTCAAATTTAGAAGCTTCTGTAAGGCAAAGGACACAGTTGACAAGACCAAATGGCAGCTCACAGACGGAGAAATCATTTTTAACATTCCTACGTCTGACAAAGGGCTGATTTCCAAAATATACAAAGAACTCAAGAAACTAGTCAAAACACCAAATGACCCTATTAAAAAATGGGGTACAGAACGGAATAGAAAATTCTTAATAGAGGAAATCAGAAAGGCTGAAAGGCACTTCAGAAAGTGCTCAACATTTTTAGCTATCAGGGAAATACAAATCAAAACAACTTTGAGATACCATGTTACTCCTGCCAGAATGGCTAAAATTAGAAACACCAATGACAACTTATGCTGTAAAGGATGCTGAGAAAGGGAAACACTTCTCCACTGCTGGTGGGAGTGCAAGCTTGTACAGCCATTTTGGAGATCAGTATGCCAGTTCCTCAGGAAAATGGGAATTAGCTTACCACAGAATCCAGTAATTCCACTCTAAGGTGTATACCCAAATGACTCACATCCATGCAACAAAGACATGTGCTCAACTATATTCATAGCAGAATTATTTGTAATAGCAAGAACCTGGAAGCAACCTAAATGCCCCTCAACTGAAGAATGGATAAAGAAGATGTGGCACATCTACACAATGGAATACTACTCTGCAGAAAAAAATAACAGAATCTTGAAATTCGCAGGCAACTGGATGGAACTTGAAGAAACCATCCCGAATGAGGTAACCCAGTAACAAAAAGAACATGGTATGTACTCGCCCTTATATGCCTTTTAGACCTAGATCAAAGGATCACCAGCCTATAATTCACACTGCCAGAGAAACTAGGATACAAGTTGGATTCTAAGAAATTCACATCAGGTCCCTCACAGAAGGGGGAAGGGACAAGTTCTCCAGAGCACATGGTGAGTGGGGGGGGGGCAATGAGTGTAGAGGGAGCTTGGAGAAAGAGAATGTGAGGAGAGGAAAGTATTGTGACTAGGAAGATTGAGTCAGGTGAGGAATAGAAGAGAGGAGAGAGAGACAGAGACAGAGACAGAGAGACAGAGAGAGAGAGAGAGAACATAAAAAAAGGAACTGTTATAGGATTGAAGGGAAAACTGAACCTAAAGAAGTGTCCAGAGACTTACAAGACTGACCTCAACTAACAATTTAAGCAACCGTGGAAAGGCTACCATAAATGCTCTTCCCTGATAATGAGATCAATGACTCACTTATCCACCATATTGGAGCCTTCATCTACTACCTGATAGAAACAAAAGCAAATACCCACAACTAAACACTGAGCGGAACTAGAATCCAGATGCAGAAAGGAAGGATAAGGCCAGGCTGCAGAAACACATAGAGATAGGTGACCTGAACAAGGAGGAGCTAATGGACCCCAAGACTGATAGCTGGGAATTCAGCATGGGACTGACTCAGACCCTCTGAACATGGGTCTCAGCTAGAAGGGCTGAGCAGTCTAAGGGTCCTCATACATTGGAACCAGGATGTATTCTTGGTGCACTAAAGGACTTTGAGGGCACGTCCCCCATGGAGGGATACTCCCTTAACCTAGAGACAGGAGAGAAGTCCTAGTCCCTACTCCAAAAGACTTGGCTGATTTAGATGACCCCACCTGGATAGTATAGCCCTACAAGTAGAAAGAGGTGGGGGGATGGGAGGGGAGAGTGGTCAGGGTGCATGTGGGAGGGGAGAATGTAAGAGGGAGGAAGCGATGGAGGGAGAAGAAACTGGGATTGACATGTAAAATTTTTAAATAAGTACTTGAAAAAAATAAATCTCAACAAAATATCAAAACAAACAAAAAAATACAATTCTGGAGAGGCCAGAGATTACAGTGGATACCTGAATGTGTGGTAGATTCTAGGACCAAGGATAACCGAGGGCAGCTTCCGGGTTGGAGTAGAGCTGGGGTGATATTAAAGCTGTATGTATTGGTGATGGCAGATGCTGAAACAGAGCTTCTTCAGTCCCTGAAAGCCCAGAATTTTATTAAGAGTCTCAGAATTTGCACAATGTGACACAGGAAACTATTAGGTTATACTTTCCTTAAATGTGATTGATTATTTATTATGCTTTTGTCTTTTTTCGAAAACTGTGGGACAAAAAAACAAAGCAAAAACAACTTTTCTCTCATAGAGTATATAATTAGGAGACTGAGACTACAAACTTTTTTTTTTTTTAGCTTTAAGCATGCTTTAATTCATAGTAAATACTTTCCATTAAATTTTTATTTTTTTTTTCTTATTTTACATATTGATCCCAGTTCCCTCCCTGTTACAGCAGGTCTCCCCGCCGGCCTCCCGGACCTGCCGCCATGGTCCCACAACCACGTGTGCCCCAAATAACACTCAGAGACTCTGTATTTGATACAATCCTGTTGGCCAGTTACCATTATTGTTAATGGGCTAGCTCTGCCTTAATCATTAACCCATTTCTACTTATCTAAGTATTTCCACGTGGTCGTCTTATCGGGGAGCCGCGCGGCAGACTTCCTGCTTCTTCCCTGGCTACATTTGGATACTATACACACTTCTGTTGTCTTTAAATTATTTGATTGCTGAGAAAATAACAACTGCTGATAAAAGAAATACTGCTAGATTAATTCAATTTATATATTTTAAAAATGCTTTGACTCCAAAATTTAAGCCTAAGGACAAGTTACTGGGGAAAAGGATTTCTATTTTTGTTTCCACAGAAAATGAAAAGCTACAGATTCTTTACAGACTTATATGGTTTGATCAAGCCAGACCCCCTGAAACAGCTCCCCAGGTGATCCAACATTCAAAGCAGTTGAGACAAAGCCTTGCAGACTACTGCCAAGATTTCTGTGTCTTCTTTGGAACCCCATGACAGCGCCCTATACCAGCAGGAAGTAGTTTGGAAAGAACAACGCCCAAATTCCCAAATATTGTTTATAAATGTTTGTTTTCATTTAAATGGACTTGGTTATAAATGGCTATAACCACAATCTTTTTAAAGGTAAAAAGGGAATTGTGGTATAGATATGAATACTTTGCTTTGGAATGGATTTTCTTTTATTGATACAATTTAAGGTCAATTTTGTGATATGTATTTTTCTCCTCTTGTTTAGGTATTGTGTTTGTTTAGCTCATTGGAAAATGTAATGTATTAGTACAGATTATAGAGAGTTACTTATGATAGTCAAAACTTGGAGTTAAGTTAATTAGGATTTCTAGATATGCAGAGATGTATTTGAGATGAATAGGCATTCTTCAAACCTTTCAAAGACCTACAGAATATGGCATTTAAAATGGTTTAGGGTTTTTCTTGACAGGGAGGCACAACTGCTCCTGGTAACACCACCTACAGAAGAAAGGAAGATGGACATCAAAGAAACACATTATGGAGTTTGCTTCTAATATGGCAAGACTAGCCATTTGGGCAAGGTACTGCTCTTCTGGACTGTTTGACTTTATGTTGTAGAAACTGGACATGCAGGACCCACAAAAAGATGACTGCTGATGCAAGATAGACATTGCTACAGGGTTCCTGCTTCATGGAAGAGGCTGCCAGACAGCCAGACAGTCTACAGGACACAGAGAAAAGTTTCCTGCCTTGTTGAGGAGTCTGGACACACACTATGGCCTATGGGCTGAAGATGGAACATTATAGAAGAACTTCGGGTGACTGATCAGGCAATGAATTGTCTCTGTCATTTCTAGAGTTTATATATTATCCTTCTGTGGTCTTTGAAGGAGTTGAAGACAGATAGTTTTGGTTATAGTTTTCCTTAGTTAGGATTAAAGATAAGTTACATATAGGACTTTAGACTCACAAAGATAGGATAGATGATATTTTCTTTAAGTCTTACAAAATGTTAATGGACTAAATATTGTTTACTGTGATTCTTATTTGATAACTGTTGTATGTTATATTTTGCTATGTTAAGGTTAAACCCCTTCTTTTACTTTAGACAGAAAAGAGGAGATGATGGGAGATGTTATTCTGTATGTATGTTTCTCATACTGGTTAATAAAGCTCTGTGGCCAATAGGAAACAAGATAGGCGGGGCTAGGAGACCAGGAGGAGGAGAGAGGAAGTAGTAGGGGTCGAGATGTAGCCCAGGGAAGAAGAGGACGCCTGCCGCGCGGCTCCCCGATAAGACGACCACGTGGAAATACTTAGATAAGTAGAAATGGATTAATAATTAAGACAGAGCTAGCCCATAAACAATAATGGTAACTGGCCAACAGGATTGTATCAAATACAGAGTCTCTGAGTGTTATTTGGGGCTGGCGCGGCTGTGGGCCCACGTGGCAGCAGGACCGGGAGGCCGGCGGGGAGACCTGCTGTAACACCTCCCCCTTCACCTTCCCATGCCTCCAGACCACCCTCCTGTCACATTCCCCTCCACCCACTCCACAGGGAGGGTGATGCCTTCGAGGGGGGATGATCAAAATCTGTCAAGTTATTTGGAGCAGGGACTAGGCCCTCCCTCCTGCATCTAGGCTAAGGGAGTTTCCCTTCATGGGGAATGTGCTCCCAAAGTCCTTTCATGCACCAGGGATACAGACTGATAGCTGGGAAACCAGCATTGTACCAACTCAGACCCCCTGAACATGGGTTTCAGTTAGAAGGCCTGGGCAGTCTAAACCTGTAACACTGTTATCCCTCTTTAAGTTAAAAATGTTTTCTTCTATGTTTTTGTTTATTTTTATTTTACATATTGATCCCAGTTGCCTCTCCCTGTCTCCCTCCCTCCCTTTCTTCTATGATTTTTTTAAAAAACATTTTCTGGGCCTAAGAGATGGAATTCTTCTCCTTCTATTCTCAGTATTTCTAAGTTTAGTGTTTTTAGTCTTCCAAATTTCACTGGATGTTATGTTTCAGAACTTTTTTTGTAGATTTAATGTTTTCTTTGACCAATATTATCAATGCCTGAGAATCTCTCTTCCATCTCTTCTATTTTGGTGAAGCTTGCCTCTGTAGTTCCTGTTCTCTTATCTAGAATTTTCATTTCCAGAATTTCTTCAGTTTGTGCTTTTTTTGCTTCTAGTTCCATTTTCAGGTCTTGAGCAGTTTTTTGTTGTTGTTGTTGCTGTTGTGTTTGCTTGGTTTTTTGTTGTTGTTGTTGTTGTTTTAATTCATTTTCTTCAGTTTTTGGTTTTTCCTTGGCTTTCTTTAAAAGATTTATTCATTTTGTCCAATATATTTTAATCTTTTCCTTGCTATCTTTAAGGGATTTATACACTTTAAGAACCTCTATTATCTTTATAAAGTTATAAAATTATAAAGTTTGTTTTAAGACCTTTTACTTGTGACTTCAGAAATGTTGAAATATTGAGAGTTTTATGTAGTAGGATAGCTGGGTTTGGGGCATATTGCCCTGACTGTTGTTGATTGTGTTCTTAAGTTGACTTCTAGGTATTTGGGTTTAGGATGATTATGGGTCTAGGTGCCTATTTCTCAGTTAGTCTTCATCAGATGGATGTTTTGTTCCTTAATTTCTCTGTGGTTTCTGGTCTGGTTGTATGGCCTAAGGTTGAACAGAGTTTCGCCTCCACATGAATTGGGAGCTGGTATTCTGAAATCTGATGTACTCTAAGTTCCAGCAGGATGTCCCCACCCAAATTTTGGGACTGAGAAAAGGCTAAGGGGAGGGGCACTTAGGTATAGTGTGAGAGGGGCCTTGAGAGAAGAGTAGGTCTGTGAGCAAGTGGCCTATATGAGTTTCAGAAAGCAATGTGTCTTTTTGTTTGAACAGGGTATCTCCACCCAAGTTGGAGCCTAGGACAAATTGACAAAGAGGCAATTGGGATTGGAGATTATGTTGGGGAGTACTGTAAGGGTCAAGCATGGCAATGGGTGGGCAACCTACCTGGATTTCTAATAGCTGGCTTGGCCTCTGCTCCAACTGGATGTCTTTGCTTGAGTTATCCTACCTGTGCTTCTGGCTGGTGTGGATTGCACTTGAGCAGAGAATGTCTACTTGAGTTTCGAGACCTGAGTTGGGTACCTGCCTACAGGGATGGTGGCTGGAGGGTTGGTGGGAGATTGTTTCTATGGGAATTGAATTGAAGGAATGGGGAATTCCATAGGTTGGTGGCATGCCTACTTGTTCTACTGTTGGTGTAGTCAGCGCATGAGTGTGGATGTCTGCCTGAGTTAGAGTCTGAAACATAGCCTCATTCCTCTCTTTTGCAATTGGAACATAACCTGTGCCATTGTGTGTTAGAAAGGTTTAATTCTTTCTTAATTTTACAAGATGTCACAATAAAGTGATTGCCTGAGTGTCAGAAGAGATTTTGGACATTTTGATCAGTGTAGGGGCTATTGCAGACTATGTCATTGAAGTCACACTAAATACATTTCTTCATGGGATGGCCATGAGCCTGGAGTGACCTGGGTCAGAATGGAGTTGTTTGAATGAAAAGCTCAAAAATAGGATGATCTATTTGAACTGCTGCCTTTCCTTAGTGGCTTTAAAATAATTTTTTGTTTATTTTATACTGGACATAATTATACATGCCTTTTTTTTAATGAAAACAAACATAAACAATTTTGGAAATGTGGGTGTCGTCCTTTCCAAGTTGCTTCCTGCTGGTAGGGGGCACTGTCATGGGAGAATCCTAAGAAGACACAGAAATCCTGGCTGTAGTGGTCGGCAAGGCTGCATTGTCCCATTGACTTTGCTTCAGCAGGTCTTGCTCGATCAAACCACATTAGTCTGGAAGGGATCATTTTGAACTCAAAGCATTTTAAATATATACATACATACATACATACATATGCTCGAGCAGCATTTTTTTCTTCTCTTAATAAAAATATAATTTAAAATTTTTGCATGTAGATCCCAGTTTCCTCTACCTTCCTCCCTCTCTCCCTCCCTCTCTTCCTCCCTCTTACCCTCTTTCCCCTCTGACATGCACCCTGGCCACCATCCCCTCCCCCCACCCCCATTCCACTTGTAGGGTTATGCTATCCAGGTTGGGTCATGTAAATCTGTCAAGTCATTTGAACTAGGGACTAGGACTTCTCTCCTGTCTCTAGGTTAAGGGGGTATCCCTCCATGGGGGATGTGTCCGAAGGTCCTTTAGTGCACCCAGAAATAGATCCTGTTTCTACTGTCTGAGATCCTCCCCCCCCCCCAGACTGCTCAGTCCTTCTAGCTGAGACCCATATTCAGGGGGTCTGAGTCAGTCCCTTCTGACTGGGTTCCTAGCCATCAGTCTGGGAGGCCCAAGCTCCTCCTTGATCAGGTCAGATGTCTGTGTGAGTTTCTGTAACCTGGTCTTGTTCCCACTCTCTGCATCTGGATTCTGGTTCGACTCAGTGCTTGGTTATGGGTGTTTGCTTCTGTTTCCAACAAGTACTAGATGAGGACTCCATGATGGTGGAACTTTAGTTGATGATCTCACTATCAGGGAAGGGCATTTATGGTTGCCTTTCCATGGTTGCTCATATTATTACTTGGAGTCTGTCTTGTAGTTCTCTAGACCTTTCTGTAGGTTCAGTTTTTCTCTTCAAATCCGTAATGGCTCCCTCTTTTATGCCCACCCCCTCTCTCACCCTGACTCAACCTATCTAGTGACATGTGTTTTCCTCTCCTCCCCTTCTCCTTCTCCTAGTTCTCTCTCCATTCACTGCCCCCCCATTTCCCATGTGCTCTGGGGAACTTGTCCCTTCCCCCTTCTGTGAGGGACCATATATGAATCTCTTAGAATACACCTTGTATCCCAGTTCATCTGGTGGTGTGTATTATAGGCTGGTGATCCTTTGCTCTAGGTCTAAAATCCATATATGAGCGAGTACATACCCTGTTCCTCTTTTTGTGACTGGGTTACCTCATTCAGGATGGTTTCTTCAAGTTCCATCCACTTGCCTGCGAATTTCAAGATTCCATTAATTTTTTATCTGCAGAGTAAGTAGTATTCCATTGTGTAGGTATACCACATCTTCTTTATCCATTCTTCAGTTGAGGGGCATCTAGGTTGCTTCCAGGTTCTTGCTATTACAAATAATGCTGCTATGAACATAGTTGAGCACATGTCTTTGTTGCATGGATGTGAATCATTTGGGTATATACCTAAGAGTGGAATTGCTGGCTCCTGTGGTAAGCTAATTCCCATTTTCCTGAGGAACTGCCATATTGATCTCCAAAATGGCTGTATGAGTTTACACTCCCACCAGCAGTGATGGAGTGTTCCACTTTCTCCACATCCTCTCCAGCATAAGTTGTCATTGGTGTTTCTAATTTTAGCCATTCTAGCAGGAGAAAGATGGTATCTCAAAGTTGTTTTCATTTGCCTTTCCCTGATAACTAAGGATGTTGAACATTTTCTTAACTTATAGTTTTCCTTAGTTAGGACTAAAGATAAGTTACATATAGGACTTTAGACTCACAATGATAGGATAGATATTTTCTTTAAGTCTTACAAAATGTTAATGAACTAAGTATTCTTAACTGTGATTCTTATTTGATAACTGTTCTATGATATATTTTGCTATGTTAAGGTTAAACCCCTTCTTTTATTTTAGGCAGAAAAGAGGAGATGATGGGAGATGTTATTCTGTAAATATGTTTCTCATACTGGTTAATTAATAAAGCACTGTTGGGCCAATGACAAAGCAAGATAGGCGGGGCTAGGAGACAAGGAGGAAAGAGGAAATATAAGGAAGAGTCAGGATGTAGAGCATGGAGAAAGATGATGCTGGTGGCGACTCCCCGATAAGATGACCACGTCAAAATACTTAGATAAGTAGAAATGGGTTAATAATTAAGACAGTGCTAGCCCATAAACAATAATGGTAACTGGCCAACAGGATTGTATCAAAAACAGAGTCTCTGTGTGTTATTTGGAGCTGGCATGCCAGACCAGCGGTGGGCGGGCTGGTGGGCTGACGGGCAGGCGGGCTGCAGAAAACAACAAGCTACAGTTAAGTGTCTTTCAGCCTCTTTGATTTCCTCTATTGAGAATTCTTTCTTCAATTCTGTACCCCATTTTTTAATAGGGCTATTTGGTGTTTTGTTGATTAGTTTCTTGAGTTCTTTGTATATTTTGGAGATCAGCTCTTTGTCAGATGTAGGATTGGTAAAAAAAAAAAAAAAAAAAATTTCCCAGTCTATGGGCTGCCATTTGGTCTTGTCAACTGTGTCCTTTGCTTTAAAGAAGCTTCTAAGTTTGAGGAAGTCCCATTTATTAATTGTTGATCTCAGTGTCTGTGCTACTGAAGTTATGGTCAGGAAGCGGTCTCCTATACCAATTTGTGCAAGGGTACCACCTACTTTCTCTTCAAAGAGGTTCAGTTGAGGCCTTTGATCCATTTGAACTTGAGTTTTGTGCATGGTGATAGACATGGGTCTATCTGCAGTCTTCTACACACCATCATCCAATTGTGCCAGCACCATTTGTTAAAGATGCTTTCCTCCACCCCCCCATTGTATTTTTTAAACTGTTTTGTCAAAAATGAGGTGTTCTTAGGTGTGTGGATTAATATCAGGATTTTCGATATGATTCCATTGGTCTATCTGTCTATTTTTGTGCCAATACCAGGCTGTTTTCAGGACTATAGCTCTATAGTAGAGCTTAAAGTCAGGGATGGTAATGCCTCCTGAAGTTCTTTTATTGTACAGGGTAGTTTTGGCTATCCTGGGTCTTTAGTTTTTCCATACAAAGTTGACTATTATCGTTTCAAGGTCAGTGAAGAATTTTGCTGGGATTTTAATGGGGATTGCATTGAATCTATAGATTGCTTTTGGCAAGATTGCCATTTTTACTATATTGATCCTTCCAATCCAAGAGCATGGGAGATCTTTCCATTTTCTGGTATCTTCTTTAATTTTTTTTCTTTAAAGACACAAAGTTCTTGTTGTATAGGTCTTTCACATGTTTGGTAAGATGTACCCCGAAATATATTATGTTGTTAGTGGCTATTGTAAAGGGTGATTTATTTCTCTGATTTATTTCTCAGCCTCTTGTCATCTGAATAAAGTAGGGCTACTGATTTTTTTTTTGAGTTTATCTTGTATCCTGCTGGATTGCTGATGGTGTTTAGCAACTGTGGGAGTACCCTAGTAGAGTTTATTGGGTCGCTTATGTAAGCTATCATATCATCTGCAAATAGAGACAGTTTGACTTCTTCCTTTCCAATTCGGATCCCTTGATCTCCTTTTGTTGTCTTATAGCTTTATCTAGAACTTCAAGTACAATATTGAAGAGATATGGGGAAAGAGGACAGCCTTGTTGTGTTCCTGATTTTGGAGGAATTGCATTAAGCTTCTCTCCATTCAGTTTGATGTTGGCTGTTGGTTTACTGTATATTGCTTTTATTATGTTTAGGTATGTTCCTGTTATCCCTGATCTCTCCAAGACCTTTATCATGAAAGGGTGTTGAATTTTGTTGAAGGCCTTTTCAGCATCTAGGGAGATGATCATATGGTTTTGTTTATACAGTGGATCATATTGATAGATTTTTGTGTGTTAAAACATCCTTGCAACCAAGGGCTGAAGCCTACTTGTTCATGGTGGATGATTTCTCTGATGTATTCTTGGATTCAGTTGCCAGTATTTTATTGAGTATTTTTGCGTTGATGTTCATCAGGGATATTGGTCTGTAGTTTTCTTTCTTAGTTATATCTTGTGAGGCTTGGGTACCGAGGTGAATGTGGCCTCATAGAAAGAGTTTGGTAATCTGCCTTCTGATTCTATTATGTGGAACAATTTGAGGAGTATTGGAATTAGCTCTTCCTTGAATTTCTGGTGAATTCTGCACTGAAGCCATCTGGCCCTGGGCTTGTTTTGGTTGAAAGGCTTTCGATGACTATTTCGCTTTCAATGGGAGTTATAGGTCTATTTAAGTTGTTTGTTCTTGGTTTAATTTTGGTAAGAGATAGTTGTCCAGAAATTTGTCCATTTCCTTTGAATTTTCAAATTTTGTAGAGTACAGGTTTTCAAAGTAAGACCTGAAAGTTGTCTGAATTTCCTGTGTCTGTTGTTATGTCCCCCTTTTTGTTTCTGATTTTGATAATTTGCCTGGTCTCTCTCTGCTTTTTCGTTAGTTTGGATAAAGGTTTGTCTATCTTGTTGATTTTCTCGAAAAACCAACTCTTTGTTGCATTGATTTTTTGTATTGTTTTCCTGGTTTCTATTTTATTGATTTCAGCCCTCAAATTGATTATTTCCCGGCATCTACTCCTCTAGGGTGAGTTTGCTTCTTTTTGTTCTAACGCTTTCAGTTGTGCTGTTAGTTCTCTAATGTGACTATCCTCTGTTTTCTTCATATGGGTACTCAGTGCAATGAACTTCCCTCATAACACTATTTTCAAGGTGTCCCATAAGTTCGGATATGTCATGTCCTCATTCTCATTGAACTTTAGGAAGTCCTTAATTTCTTTGTTTATTTCTTCTTTGACCCAGGTGTGGTGCAATGCCCATTGTTCAGTTTCCATTAGTTTGTAGGGTTTCTGTAATTTGTGTTGTTGTTGAATTCCATTTTTAAAGCATGGTGGTCTGATAACATACAGAGGACTATTCGAATTCTTTTGTATCTGTTGAGGTTTGTTATGCCACCTAGTATGTGGTCGATTTTGGAGAAGGTTCCATGTGGAGCAGAGAAGAAGGTATATTCTTTTGTGTTTGGATGGAATGTTTTATAGATGTCTGTTAAACCTAATTGAGACATAACTTCAGTTACTTCTTTTGCTTCTTTGTTGTGTTTCTGATTGGTGGTCCTGTCTAGTGGTGAGAATGGTATGTTGAAGTCTCCCACTGTAAGTGTGTGAGGTTTTATGTGAGCTTTGAGTTTTAGTAGCATTTCTTTTACGAATGTGGGTGCCTTTGTATTTGGAGCATAGATGTTCAGAATCAAGACTTTTTGTTGATGGATTTCTCCTGTGATAAATATGAAATGACCGTCTTCATCTCCTTTGATTAATTTTGGTTTGAAGTCTAACTTGTTAGATATTAGGATAGCCACACCTGCTTGCTTCTTGGGTCCATTTGATTGGAAGATCTTTTCCCAGCCCTTTACCCTGAGGTAATGTCTATCTTTGTAGCTTAGGTGTGTTTCTTGTATGCAGCAGAAGGATGAGGTCTGTCTTTGTATCCATTCTGTTAGCCTGTGTCTTTTTATAGGTGAGTTAAGACCATTAATATTGAGGGAGAGTACGAACCATTGATTGTTAATGCTTCTTTGCTTTAAGTTTGTTGTTGACAGTGGTATTGTGAATATATTTGTCTTGTTTACCCTTGGGTTCTGGTGAAGTGGGATTATCTGTTGCCTGTGTCTTTGTAAGCATAGTTAACTTCCTTGGGTTGGAGTTTTCCTTCCAAAACTTTCTGTAGGGCTGGATTTGTAGATATATATTGTGAAAGTCTGGCTTTGTCATTAAGTATCTTGTTTTCTCCATCTATAGTGACTGAGAGTTTTGCTGGGTATAGTAGCCCGGGCTGGCATCCGTGGACTCTTAGTACTTGTAGAACATCTATCCAGGACCTTCTAGCCTTGAGGGTTTCCATGCAGCATTCAGGCAGAATTTTGATAGGTCTGCCTTTATATGTTACCTGTCCTTTCTTCTTCATTGCTCTTAATATTCTTTCTTTATTCTGTATGTTAGATGTTTTGATTATTATATGTCAAAGGGTGTTTTTTCTTTGGTCCAGTCTATTTGGTGTTCGGTATGCTTCTTGTACTTTCATGGGCATGTCCTTCTTCAGATTGGGAAAGTTTTCCTCTATGATATTGTTGAATATGTTTTCAGCCCCTTTGAGCTGGGCTTCCTCACCTTCCTCTATGCCTGTTATTCTTAGGTTTGGCCTTTTCACGGTGTCTCACATTTCCTGGATGTTTTGTGTTAAGGATTTGTTGGATTTACGATTTTCTTTGTTCGATGAATCTATTTCCTCTAGTTTATCTTCAGCTCCTGAGAGTCTCTCTTCCATCTCTTGAATTCTGTTGGTTATGCTTGCATCTGCTGTTCCTGATTGTTTGCCCAGTTTTTCTATTTCCTACATTCCTTCAGTTTGTGTTTTCTCTATTGTCTCCATTTCTGTTTTCAAGTCTTGAACCTGTTTAATTGTTTTTTCTTGGCTTTCTGTACTGTCTTTAAGAATTTTAGTCATTTCTTCCAATTTTTTGTTTGTATTATCTTCCATTTCTTGAAGGGATTTTTTCAGATCTTCTTTCAGGGCCTCTATCATTTTTATGATGATAATTTTTAGGTCATTCTCTTCTGATTCATTTGCTTTGTTGTATTCTGGTCTAGTTGGTGTAGCTTCCCTAGATTCTGGTGGTGTTATGCTTGTCTTTCTGATGTTAAGTGTTTTCTTATATTGCCATCTTCCCATAGCTTCTTCCAGTAGGTGTTGGTGGGGTTTCTCCCTCTTTCTATGGATTTAGGTGGGTCAAAGTTTTGATGTCTGTAGTTCTGGGTGGTCCAAGCTCTCTAGGAGGTCTCTCCATAGGCAGGGGCCTGACAATGGGGGTCAAAGTTCAGGCTCCAGCAGAACCGAGCTGAGGCCTCTTTGGCAGAGGGTAGCCCACAAGATGTTTCCTCAGGGATAGTCAGATCTAGTTCTAGCCAAGGCCTCTAGTCAAGGCCTGTAGCTGAGGCCTGGTGCAGGGACAAAGGCTGGGCTGATACTCAGGATGTTTCTGCACTGATAGGTGGGTCTAGCTGGCACTCTCCAGCTGAGTAGAGCCTCTTTAGGTGATGGAGGTCAATGATTCAGCCCCCTGCAGGAGCTCAGGGTGGACTTGCAGAGATAGGTGGATCTCTGGGAGGTGCCCAGGACTCCAGTAGAATACTGGTGGTGGGGGTCAGAGATCAGGCAGGTGGAAATTACGGGTGGTCCCACGTGGATAGGCTGGCCTATTGTGCTCAGATAGGCTCCAGGAATTTCCCCGAAGGTGGTTGGATTGTTGGGTCCACCCTCTGGCTCAGGGCTCAACCAGAGCAGTGTGACAGTGGGCAGGGTAGGGAAGAGCGCAGGGGGAGGGCAGGCTCTCGGTGGGGGTGGGTGGGGGTATATAGGAGCTCCAAGAACTCTCTTGGTGGGGACAGGATGCAGGGGCAGGGAGATCTAGGACCCACCCAGGGATTTCCTGGGGAGGGTGTAGGGGAGAATCCACTGCCCCAGCAGGATTAGACCCAAACCTACCTGTAGCCAAGGCCTGATGACAGGGACAAAGGCTGGGCTGCCTTAGTGGCTTTTTTTAAGGGTTTTTCTAGAAACGTTGACAGGAGGAGCCCTTCTGGATTAAATTCCTCCTTGGGGATGGGATTTGCATGTCTTTAGCCTCAAACTATTTTTGATTCCTTGTGTCCCACTGCCATTCCTTCAAGACCATTATAGATGGCTTTTGAAGACAAGCTTTCTCTGTGTATTCCTGGCTGTCCTAAAAGTAGCACTGTAGACCAAGCTGCCCTCAACTCAGAGATCCAAATGATTCTATCTCCTACATGCAGCAATTCAAGCTGGGCCAACATGCTTGGATTTTGTTGTTGTTTTTACATTATTGGATGATGGGCCTAGGATGAAGGCTTATGCACATATCAAGCATATGCTATTGTGCTAAACTTCACCCAAATTTTGCATTTTCAAATTTGGCAGAGGGTTTCATTCTTTTTCCCAGGATGGCAATTTCTGAGTCTTTGGATTACAGGTGTGTTGCATTCTTCTTACCTATGTTTATTTTGAACCCTTTAGACTGGATATGAGTCTTTCCTGTATGCAAGGATATGAACAACATGTGTGCCTGCTCCTCACAGTAGTCATGAGAGCCTCAGAACCCCTGTACTTGGAGTAGTAGATAGTTGTGGGCCCTATGTAAGTACTGGCAGTCGAACACACCTATGTGCAAGACCAGAAAGAACTCTTAACTACTGAGCCATCTCTCCTGTCCTGTGTTGTTTATTTATGACCAATATTTACATTTCTAATGTTTGTTTGTCCAATTTTAATTATAAAAACACACATCCCTTTTGGTAAAGATCTTATTACATAACAGTTTAAACTGGGGCACTTCAGGTTTGTGGTAGATCAATACAGAAGTTTGATTTA
This sequence comes from Cricetiscus sungorus, assembly GCA_030556225.1. NCBI lineage: Eukaryota > Metazoa > Chordata > Mammalia > Rodentia > Cricetidae > Cricetiscus > Cricetiscus sungorus. Next base: position 17,133,836 of record JANBXA010000097.1, read on the forward strand.
TTTTTGTGAGGGGGATGGGGTCTTATTAATATACAATGCTGGCTGTCCTGAAACTCACCAAATTGTCCTGGGGAGAAGGGCCTCTAACTCAATTAAATTCAACTGCCTTTGCCTCATGAGTGCTAGCAGATCCAATACACCCAGCTTGCCTGTCTATTTGTAGTTAGTAATTATTCATTCATTTTTTCTGGTATATAGTCAGTACCATTAATCTGCTTGCTTATCTCCCTCTTTAGGTGTATTAATTGACATTTGGCTTGCAATGTTCTATGCTATTTCAGGGATGCAGAAATGACAGGTGAACCTCTTATTCAGTTTACTGGTAAAGTGATTTGATGATTACATTAACAATTCTGTGTCATGGAATAAGTATGAGAAGCACCAGAATTATGATACTATATTTTCAAAGAAGTATACATGATACTATATTTTCAAAGAAGTATACATTTTCAATGTTGTCAATATCATACTTTCTTTTGTACACATGTATGGGGTATTTAAGAATGCAGTGACCTACAATGATGTACATGTCAACTTCACTCGGGAAGAGTGGGCTTTGTTGGATCCTTCTCAGAAGAGACTCTACAAAGATGTGATGCTGGAGACTTACAGGAACCTCACTGCTATAGGTAAGATTTTCCTTTGTGTTTATCCATATACTTATGTAACTTCAATTGAGAAAGAGGAAGAATGGGGTGAATCATCAGGCAAAGTTCTAAGGTTCTCTGAAGATAGTAAGTTAAATTTTGAACAATTTCCAATAATATATCATACATTTTCTGGTACTATATTTTAGGCTACAGTTGGAAAGACCATAACATTGAAGAACATTGCCAAAGTTCTCAAAGACATGGAAGGTAACTTTTTGTGAAAACTGATACAAATGTGCCTCTGAAGAAATTTTAATGTGTCCTGAAAATTTTAAAGAAAACAATAGTATAAATAAGTACTGCTTAAAGTGTAATCATGTGTATTAACTTCTTAAAAAAAAACATATACCTCAATTTCAGGTAGCTAATTTTTATCTCCAAAGCATTCCTCTAAGAAAGAAAACAAGGAAACACTGCTTTAACTAATAGCACCATTTAATTCAAATTCCCCAGGAAAGCTGCACTCTAGAACTGAAAATCTACTTGGTATCATCCTATTCAGATATTGCAAAGGGTATATACATTGACTAGGTGATAAGTATATGTCTAAGACTTTCTAATAAGCAAATAGTCCACAGTAAAGCTACTGTTACTCATATACTTGTGATGACTTTTCTCGGTTAATTAAGATGAGTCAAAAAAGTTTGTTTGGAAGTAACCTTAATCCCTATCTATACCATATGTCTATGGGGAAAAGAAAATCAAACTGTTTGAATGCAATGTGGAAACCTTTTATTTGTTATTTTTTCTTTAATAGGTATATCATACAACACACTGTATGTAAACCATGAGAACACAGGAATTTGAGAAGAAGGAACATAACTTTCCCAGAACAATTAGAGGATGTGTCCCAGTCTGAGTAGAATTGTTGAATGGGAAATGAATTTACATTTAATTGGTTTCCCAACTTCATTGGGGATACATCAATAAACTCACACTGCAGAAAGGTGCTATGAGTATTGGAATGTATAAACACTTCTTGTTATTCTGGTTTGCCTTCCAAATGCAGTGAAAATTTGTTATTAAGTATGGTAAAGCTCTGAGTTCTTTTCAAACTATGAAAAATCTCATATAGAAAGAAGACATTTTGGGACCCATGTAATAGAGTCTCTTACCATCACAGGCATCTTCAAAGACAGAAAATGTCCCCAATTAAAGGGAACACCATGAGTATAAGCCTTAAAATCTGATTACATTTTACAATTAGGCCAAATTGTAAAATTAACTCATACATATATAAAGATTCATCAGTGTGATGCATGTGATAAAACTTTAACATGCATTAATTATTTTTGTAGGTATGCAAGAAGTCATTCCAGTGAAAAACCCTCTGAATATTCTCAATGTGTTAAAGCCTTTATATATTATGGTCATCTTCAAAGGCATGAAAGAATTCATACTGGAGAGAAACTCTGTGAAGGTATTCAGTGTGGTGAAGCCTTTGGATATCACAATAGGCTCCAAATACATAAACGAACAGGTACTGGCAAGAAACCCTATGAATGTAATCAGTGTGGAAAAGCCTTTTCAAGACATGGTCATCTTCAAATACATAAAAGAACGCATACTGGAGAGAAACCCTATGAATGTAATCAGTGTGGTAAAGCATTTGCTTATCACTGTTATATTCAAGTACATAAAAGAACACATACTGGAGAGAAACCCTATGAATGCAATCAGTGTGGTAAAGCTTTTGCATATCACAGTAATCTTCAAATACACAAAAGAACACATACTGGAGAGAAACCTTATGAATGTAATCAATGTTATAAAGCCTTTGCGTACAACAGTGCTCTCCAAATACATAAAAGAACACATAGTAGGGAGAAACCTTACCAGTGTAGTCAATGTGGTAAAGCTTTTGCACAACACAGTAGTCTCCAAAATCACACAAGAACACATACTGGAGAGAAACCCTACAAATGTAATCAGTGTGATAAAGCCTTTGCACACAACAGTAATCTCCAAAAACATAAAAGAACGCATACTGGAGAGAAACCCCTATGAATGCAATCAATGTGGTAAAACCTTTGGAAGTCATCGAAGTCTACAAATACATAAAGGAACACATACTGGAGAGAAACCCTATGAATGTAATCAGTGTGGTAATACTTTTGCATATTATACTTATCTTCAAATACACAAAAGAACACATACTGGAGAGAAACCTTACAAATGTAATCAATGTGGTAAAGCCTTTTCACATCACAGTACTCTCCAGATCCATAAAAGAACACATAGTAGAGAGGAACTTTACAAATGTAATCAATGTGATAAAGTCTTTGCAGATCACAGTAGTCTCCAAAAACATAAAAGAACACATACTGGAGAGAAACCCTATAAATGTAATCATTGTGATAAAGCCTTTGCATATAGCAGTAGTCTCCAAAAACATAAGGGAATACATACTGGAGAGAAACGCCATGAATACAATCAAAGTGGTAAATCCTTTGGATGTCAACATAATCTAACACATAAAGGAACACATAATGGAGAGAAACCCTATGAATGTAAACTCTGTGGTAAAGACTTTACATGTCACAGACATCTTCAGATGCATAGAAGAACACATACTGGAGAGAAACTCTATGAATGTAATCTATGTGGTAAATCCTTTGCTTATAACAGTGATCTCCAAATACATCAAAGAATTCATACAGGAGAGAAACCTTATGATTGTATTCAGTGTGGTAAAACCTTTGCACGCCACAGTCATCTTCAAGTACATAAAAGAGCACATACTGGAGAAAAACCCTATGAGTGTAATCAATGTGGTAAAGCCTTTTCACAACACAGTAATCTACAAAAACATAAAAGAACACATACTGGAGAGAAACCCTACAAATGTAATCAGTGTGATAAAGCCTTCGCATATATCAGTAGTCTTCTAATTCATGAGAAAAAATCATACTGCTGAGAAACCCTGTAAATGTAGTCAATGTGGTAATCTTCATGGTAGTCTTTATACAAGAGTAAAACATTTAGTATGTAATTGTTCTAATAAAGCTCTTGCATATCACAAGTCTTTGAGGACCTGAAAAAAAAACAAAAAGAAGTAATGCAGAATAGAATCTGACCACAAAGAAGTTGACAAGATATTTAACAAACACACTTTGATTTAGTTACACAAGATTACTTTTTTTTCTGAAGAAATGATCTGGCCATTATCACCAATCTGTTCAAGCATTATGATATCCATCTTTATTTTGTTTGCAATGTATAAACTCATTTGGACAAAAGCCCTATGAATTTAAATGAAAAGGTTACCCCTTTCAGATTTCATACTTCTTTGATTTTAGAAAATAACTCCTCCAAGCATTATACTTTAGAGATGTGTCTTAGTGTCTTTTCTCTTGCTGTGGTAAAAACATTATGTCTAAGTCAACTTATGAGAGAGTTTAATTTGGCTCTTGGTTCCAGAGAGATGCAGGATCACCATGAAAGTGGCATGGCAACAAGTGTTAGACATAGTGGCTAGAACAAGAAGCTAAGAATTCACTTCCTCAGTCTTAAATTTGAAGCAGAGAGTGGGAATTAAAAAATGGAGTGAGGATGTGAACTCTCAGCCTCTCCTCTAGTGGCATATTTCTCCCAGCAGGGCAGCATTTCCCACATCTTCCCAAATAATATGACCTACTGAATAGGTTTGGTTTATCTGGCTTCAAGACTACTAGCTTGCTTCCTGTTACATGATGAAGAAATTTTTTTAAGTAAGTCATTAAATGCCTCAACACCTGTGTTATAGGATTGAATGCTCACATGAGACAGGAATTCATGAGTAAAATTTCTTTAAAAGCTTGTTTTAATTTTAATACTGTGATATCAATATATCTTCATGGCTATATGTGTGTTTATGCTGGTTCTCAAAAAGGTTAGCCCTTGTAATCTTCTTGTAACAGGCATTTTAGGAAGTTGTCAAAAATCTGACCTTGGTCCTGAGAATGGACTTGGTTTTAGACATATCTCTTACTCTGTGAGTATTTTAAAGCCTTTATATATAGCATCTTGGTGTTAGGAAACAGGGAAGAACACATTCAAGAGAAAAATCCTGTTGTTTGCTGCATCTCCAAGTGATGAAACATGAACCACAACTCAAGGAAACCCACATGGAATTTATTGGGAAAGGGAGCGAAGGGAGGGATTGGTGTCTGGCCACTGGGAATGGAAATGGAAAGAGAGAGAACAGGCAGGGGGTACTTGCTTAAAATGGAAAGCTTACACATGTTACAGAATCTTTATGTAGTCATGTAACACATGAGCCATGTAACACATGATGTAGCCACACAATGCAGGGCCCTTTGAGCCGTCTAAGTATCTGCCTGAATGTCTGTGTGCATATCCTGCCTGTTCTCAGTGGGTGGGATCAGCATAATGCCAGAATATCAACAAACCCTATTCATGTAAACAATTTGGTAAAGACTTTAAACATCACAGTTGCCTACCCTTTCAAGGAAAGTCTTTTCATCATTTTTTTTTTAAATCATAGCATGAAAGAAGTAAATTATGCCCCATGTTCAATCAAGTGAAATGGTAAAGACCAACCATTATGATTACAGATTGTATTTTGAAAATTTTGGTATAGGTATTGATCTTTGCTGAACATGTGCTTATCCATTTACTGAAGTTTATTAGGGTATTTTTATATTACTCTTGTGACTTCTGTTCATCTATTGCACTTTCACTTTATTGATAGGTGTTTTTGTGTTCTAGAATAGGATAGCTACCTTCTAAGTGGCCCATTGTTTATTTAAATATCAGGCGGTGTGTTATACAATTTAAGTAAGGATTGTTCTTCATATTTTCACAAACTCCTTTGTGATGTCGTTGTTTGTTACCCAGCCTGGCTTCAATGTCAGTCATTAGTCAGGGATACATTTCAAATCTTGATTCTCAAGTGTTACCATCTTGAGTACAAGTCCAAAGACATGTCCAACATGTGCTGCTTTGTTTAAACATTTTAACAATGTTGATGTTAAAATGCTTAATAGAAGATGATACAAGAATCAGTAAATACCTCATGTGTGTATCCAAAGCAGCATTTTCATCTCTCTGGTAGAGATGTAATAAAATTGGATAAATAATAATCTATATCTCACAGCATAACTTGATATGATATGAATATGCATACATTATTTGATGTTCCACTCTCCTTCATGCCCCCATTAGTTATCTATTTGGCAGTTTATCTTCAAATACTGCCTTTTAGAGGAATTGTCTAGAGATACCCTACAATGTAAGAGCCATGAAACTTATTTAAAATTCTTGTGTGTGTGTGTGTGTGTGTGTATTTCTGTGTGTGTGTGTCTGTGTGTGTCTGTGTGTGTTTGTGTGTGTGTCTGTGTGTGTGTGTGTGTGTGTGTGTGTGTGAGAGAGAGAGAGAGAGAGAGAGAGAGAGAGAGAGAGAGAGAGAGAGAGAGAGATGTGATGTAATTATGGGGTTTTAGATCATGACAGATGTGGCCAGACCAGAAGACAACTTTGTTCACCATCTTTATATGAATATCAAAGTCATGGTCCAGCCTTGCACTCCACAAACATTTCCCACTTAGTTGTCTCAGTGATGCTCAAATAAGAGTAATTGAAACATTACAAAAATGTCATCTGCTCAGTGTGTGAACCTGTTGTTATCTAAATATGGAGAAAAATAGGACAATTTGAATAATAAATCCCATTTGTAAATGAAACTGATATGCTGCTATTTTTCTTATCTTTCTTTTTTTTCTTTCTTTTTTAAATTTGGAATGTGTTAGTTTACTCTGCATACTACACACTTGTTCAAAACACTTCCTCAGAACCACAAATAAATGCCAAAGGGGTTTCTCAGTGGGTAAAGTTGGTTGTTGCTAAGCCTACTGACCTGAGTTCAATCTCTGGGAGATTCATATTACTCTTAAAAATGTTCTATTCTTTCTTCACTTGGATTGTGGCATATGCACAGTTCCATACCAGCATATATTTAAAAGAAATCATATACCCAAAATAATACCCAAATGAGGTCACTTGCTGCCAAACTTGACTCCCTAGGTTTCAGCTCTAAAACTCACATACTCACATAGGGGAAGTAAATAATAGGCACCTGGAAGGTGTAGTATCACTGTTAAATGCACACCATGGTATAAGTGTATACACACATAGTTCAAACATTTTGTTAGTGAATGAAATTAAGAAAGCAAATAAAATAGCCCAATTATTGAGAACATAATGATTTGCCAGTTTGTTGTTGTTATTATTATTATTATTATTATTATTATTATTATTATAGAATTTCAAGAATTACTATAATTCAAAACAATGATGGATCTTATTTAAATCTTACTTTATCTTTTCATTTCCTCTTTCAAAAATAATTTTAAAGTATTTTAAATTATTATTTAAAAACATTTAAAATCATTTTAAAAACATAGGTAGTCTTAGAGGTGCATGTCTATAATTCCAGCACTTGGGAGACAGTGGCAGGGCAATCTCTCTGATTTTGAGGCCAGATTGAGCCATATATTGGGTTCCAGGACAGCCATGGCTATGTAGAGATATCCTGACTCAAATAGCAAACAAACAAACAAAATCCAGAAAGAAAGACCATATCTTGAAATAAGGAACATTACAATAATCTGACTAGACTATCATTGGTTTTAAGAAAACCTTTTGTTCATAATTTAAATTTTTAAGTGTATATTTTTGGAATTTCATGTGTTTTGATCATTTTCACACATTCTCCAATTCTCTCAGTTCTGTGTTGCCTTGCTCACCCACCAAAATTTGTGTTTTATTTTTTTAACCCATAAAATAAAGTACAACTTGTTCTTCTCAAAAAAAAAGAAAAGAAAAGAAAAAAGAAAGAAAACCTTTTGTTATCTTTGTTTTTCTTTAAGAGAACCATGTTATCAATGAAAATAAGGAAAAAATGTGGAAAGTCCATTCACAGAGGGATAGAAATCCATTGAATCCTTGGACAAGCATCTAATTGACTTTCATCAACCTCGGGTGATAGGAGAAAGAAGTAATTGGGCATCTCTATCTACATTATAATGGCATATTTCGAGCTGAAGGGATTGTCCTATAGTTCTGCTCCTCTTAAATGCCCAAGTTTGGTTCCTAACACCCACATCAGATGGCTCAGAACTAGTTGTATTTCAGTTCCAGAAGATCTAATGCTTCTTCTGGCCTCCTAGATCACAACATATGCAAATGAGGAAAAGATATATACATGACATTTCTGTGTAAAAAAATTGTTTTCTTCATGTATATTTTTAAAAATAATTAAAATCAATTTAGTTCTTTAAGTCTTGCCACTTCATATACCAAATGCATACCTGGTACCAGTGGAGATCAGAAGATTGTATCAGGTTCTCTATGACTGAATTTATAAAGGGTTCTGAACTCTTTTGGGTGCTTGGAATCACAGCCAGTCCCTGTGGATGTACAAATATTGCTCTTAGCTGCTCAGCCATTTATTTGGCTCTGTGAACATGCCATTAATAGCAGTAAAGTGTTAATAGCTTATCCTCGGTTTATCTTCACATCATCCCTAATGAGCCAAAAGCAATATAAGATTGATAACTTAGAGCCCAAAATCTTGGCAAAATGAGGAAAGAATTTTACACATATATGTATGTATGCATGCATGCATGCATGGATCAGGAGAAAGATTGACAATACAAGTCTTTTAAAAGTGGCTGACCACCTGACAAAAACCACAAGGCTGAGTTTATCTCAAATTTGTAAATAGGCCGCAATGGGAGCCCATTAGGACTCATGTCAGGTGTACCCTTTTCATGATTATGTCTCTTGTAAGAAGGAAAATTGTAGGCATGAAGAGCTATCTATTGGAAAGGGATGGTATTCTGCTTCACCAGTGCCTGCAAAACCCTCAGTTAGGAGCCTTGGGTGATGATGACTTCACTTGACATCCAGGCCATCTGGAGATCCTGCAACTTAACCAGAAGTCACTCTAAGGCTAGGGGAACTGCCATTTACGAAGATCTGAGTAATATGGAGAAATGTATACAGTTGGAGTTTTGGTGTGAAACACGGGCATCAAATGGCCAGAGAACACTGCTCAGGTTGTACTTGAGGAGAAGCTGGCTCCTACTGTGCTTTCTGTGTTCACTCACCTGTGATGGGTTAGTCACCACCTGTCTTCCACTTATTCCTATTCTTGGCAATGACAGTCTAGCTGCCAGTGTCAGCACCCTGTATCCCTTCATGTTGCAAGTGAAAATCAGATGTGACTAGAGAGGCATTGCTTTATCTGCTGAGTGCCTTTACCAAATAAATAAGCCAATTAGCCTCTGTGACTTTTAAACACAGAGTTGTTGCTGAATGAGAGTAGCTATAACACCTTCAAAGATTTACTTTCAAAACTCAAGTTTTTGTAAAAATGTGGAAGTGCTAAAGTTTGTTTATATAGTACTGGCATTCTAGTTTTTTGTTTGTTTGTTTTTCTCATTCAAAGGAACATTCAGTTCACATTAGTCACTTCAGGAATAAAACCCCAACAATAAATCCCTGGTTTAAAATAGAATAGTGATTCTCAAGAATGAAGATGATAGAGCACATTGTATCAATATTTTTGGGATGGGCAAAATACAGTAACAATCACTGATTACCTGGAGCGTATCGTGTAGTATATACACCACATATGCAAAGCACTGATTGCTATTAAGGCACTGTAAGAGATGCTGGAGATGGTAGTTCACCTTGTTGGGGGAGTGTTTGTCCTGCACTCACGTTCCCAGCAACACATGTAACAACTCTGGTAATGCCAGAACTTCTTGAGACATAGAAGAAGGATCAAAAGTACAAGGATTCACAATGAAGTCAAGGTCAGACTAGGCTACCTTAAAGCCTGTCTCATAATACTAAATGAGCAAACAACAGCTATAAAGTCAGAAAGAGACAGAGTCAAACAGATTTCCTACAATGTGGGCAAAACTGAGGGACTGGAGCAAATACTCAGCAATTAACTGCACGTGTTTCTTTTCTAGGGGACCTGGATATGATTCTCAGCACCCACAGAGCAGCTCATACCATCTTTAATTCCAGTTGCAAGGAATCTAACAATCACTTCCAGCCTCCATAGTTACTATAAACACAAGTGGTACAGAGACATACATGTAGGCCAAGTACAAACATAGGAAAACTTAAATAAAAGTTACTATATTCTACTAAGAAATTTGCCAGGAAAAGAGTGGTGTAGGACTGACTACATGATGGTTTGGGCTATAAGCATAAAGAAGGAAGAGTATAAAAGTGAGCAGTAGAGCTGCATACATAGTGTTACTCTGCTGAACCAGAGAAAAGGGACAGTCTTCTATGGTCAGACTCTTGCTCAAATCTTTGTTAACCCTAGGCCCCTACATTCAGAGCAAACACCAAGCTGATATTAAAACACAAATTGGCTAAACAGACCTAGGGCCATAGCAAACTGAAACACTGAGTGTCCCTACAAGAAGTACCTATTTTCAGTGGCCTAAAAGAAAGTAGTCTGGAACTTCAGGATTTTTTTTTATTTGTTCTTGCCTGGAACTTCTTAGCACATTGTTACTATTGTAGAAAAAATAATAATAGCTTCACTTAACATAAACATACATAATATCTCCATACTTATATAGAACTAAAATGCATTCTGTATTTAAGTTATTTGAATTGAAGAATCCTAACTTGCAACTGAAGAGTAGTAAGCATCCATCCCAATGAGGTGCATTTGAAAGCAGATATCACATTTGTTGCAATACACAATCATTTATACATCTTTTAGCAGGAAAAATAACTTAAAGATAAATGATATTTTACTGGGAACCCACCTGTAATTCCAGCTGAGACCAACCTGGTCTCCAGAGGTGAATTCCAGGAAAGCTACTCAGTAAATGTAGTGCAAATATATTAATTCATTAATGAAAAATATTAAAAGGAATGAATGTAATGTAGCTAAAATGTTTCTTAGGCTTAATGACAAAAAAAACACTTCCTTACATGCAGTCTCATTACTATTCACAAGAAAAGTTTGAATCTGTATTCAAAAATAGGAAACATACAACCAACCAACCAAAAAAACAAAATTTTTTAAAACTAAGAAATGCACAATTATTCTACTGAAAGGAAACCCACAGATGACTAAAAGCTAATACAGGAGAATTTTTAAGTAAAGGGCTTGATGTATTTACTGAAATCATACCAAAAAAGAATATTCTCAAACATCAAGCAAGTATCTCTATAATCAAATTAAGGGCTGAAATCAATAGAGTAGACACAAAACAATATAAAGAATCAGTGAGCCAAACATTTGGTTCTTTGAGAAACTCAATAAATAGACAAAACTTTATCCAAATTAACCAAATGCAGAGAGGCACTATCCAAACTAACAAAAGGAAAGAAAGAAAGAAAGAAGAAAGAAAGAAAGAAAGAAAGAAAGAAAGAAAGAAAGAAAGAAAGAAGAAAAAAGAAAAAAAAAGAAATGAAAGGGGGAACATAACCACAGACACTGAGGAAATTCAGAGAATCAAGTCATTCTTTGAATACCTGTACTCCACAAAATTGGAAAACTTAAAAGAAATTGACAATTTTCTGGAAAGATATTACATAACAAAATTAAATCAAGAAGAGACATTATAACCCACAATAAAATAAAAGCAGTCATCAAAAGTCTCCCAACCACAAAAATCCCAGAGCCAGAAGGTTTCAGTGCAGAATTCTACCAGAAATTCAAAGAACAAGTAATACCAATACTCCTCAAAGTGTTCCACATAATAGAAACAGAGCATTGCCAAACTCTTTTTACAGGGATACAATTACCTTAGTACCCAAGACACACAAAGACACAATGAAGAAAAAGAACGACAGACCAATATCCCTCATGAACATTGATGCAAAAATACTTAATAAAATGCTGGCAAATTGAATCCAAGAATACATCAGAAAAATAATCTGCCATGATCAAGTAGGAGAGATCAGGGATAAAAGAAGCATATCTAAACATAATAAAGGCAATATACAGAAAACCAGCCAACATCAAACTAAATGGAGAGAAACTCCATGTGATTCCTCTAAAATCAGAAGCAAGATAAGGCTGTCCACTCTCTCCATATCTCTTCAATATTGTACTTAAAATTCTAGCTACAGCAATGAGAAAACCAAAGGGGATCAAGGGGATGCAAATTGGAAAGGAAGAAGTCAAAATTACACTATTTGCAGATGATATGATAGTTTACATAAGTGACCCGAAAAACTCTACCAGGAAACTCCTACATCTGATAAACACCTTCATCAAAGTGACAGGATAAAAGATTAACTCAAAAAAAATTAGTAGCCATCCTATATATAGATGATAAATGGACTGAGAAAGAAATCAGAGAAGCATCACCCTTTATAATAACCACAAACAATATAAAATATCTTGGAGTAATTCTAACCAAACAAGTGAAAGACCTGTATGATAAGAACTTTAAGTCTTGCCCCTGACCTACAGCACCCAAACCCATCCCCCAGAGGGATCTGGAGGCAAAACAAAGCATCCAGCATCTGTAGCCATTTCTATCATGGACCAGGACCCACCTGGAGAGGTGAGCGCCAGGTTTCTCCTGCCCATCTTTCACTCTTGACCTGTGGCTCCCAGACTTGCCTAGCCTCAGAATCCCCCAGAGAAGCCTAGAGGCAGACCAAAGCATCCAGCATCTTTGGCCATTCCTACTTTGAACCTGCACCCACTGGGAGAGAAGAGAGCCTTACATGCATACCAATGAGGAGAGGGACAGACTCCACCTATACACTGGAAGAAGGGATGGGAAGATGACAGTATAAGATCACATTCAATAACAGAAAGACTTATACAACACCACAAGAGTCTAGGGATTCTACACCAGTAAGACTAGAACATCCCAACACAAATGAAGCAGAAAAGAATGACCTTAAAAACAACTTTGTGAAGATGATAGAGGTCTCCAAAGAAGAAATGAGAAAATCCCTTAAAGAAATAGGAGAAATAAAAACAAACAAAAAATTGGAAGAAAGAGGAAAAAACAAACAAAAAATGCAAGAAATCAACAAACAACAAATCCCTTAAAAGAAAAAAAAAGGCAAGGAAAGCAAAATAAAAACAATCAAACAGATGAAGAATTCAAACAAGACCTGAAAACTGAAATAGAGAAAATAAAGAAAACACAAAGTGAGGGAATGCTGAAAACAGAAAATCTAGGTAAATGATTATGAACTATAGATGCAAGCAAACCAACAGAACACAAGAGATGGAAGAGAGAACCTTAGGTGTTGAAGATACACTAAAGGAAATATATTCATCAACCAAAGAAAATCTTAAGTCCAACAAATCCTTAACACAAAATATCTAGGAAACATGGGACACCATGAGAAGAACAATAATAGGTATAGAAGAAGGTGAAGAAGCAAAGATGTAGAAAACATTTTTAACAAAATCATAGGGAAAAAAAACTTTCCCAATTTAAAGGACATGCCTATAAAAATACAAAAACACCAAATAGACTGGACCAAAAACAAAAAAATAAAAAAGAGTCCTCTTACCACATAATAATCAAAAGATAAAACATACAGACTAAAGAAAGAATATTAAGAGCAGAGAAGGAAAAAAGCCAACATATAGAGAATTACACCTGACTTCTCCATGGAAACTCTGAAAGCCAGAAGATCCTGGAAAGATGTTCTACAAACGAAGACACCCCAGATGCCAGCCCAGGCTATTATACCCAGCAAAAATTTCAATCACTATAGAGAAAACAAGATATTCCATAACAAAACTAGATTTAAACAATACATATCCACAAATCCAGTCCTACAGAAAGTAATTGAAGGAAAGCTCCAACTCAAGGAAGTTAACTACATTCACAAAATCATAGGCAATAGAAATACCACATTACCAAAAAGGAAAAAAAAAAGAACCCAACACACAAAAACAAATCAAAAACAAAAACAAACAGGAATCAACAATCAATGCTCATTTAATATCCCTCAATGCTCAATGTCAATGATCTTAACTCACCCATAAAAAGACACAGGCTAACAGAATGGATCTGAAGACAGAATCCATCCTTCTGCTGCATACAAGAAACACACCTCAACTTCAAAAATAGATGTGAAGTGTTGGGAAAAGATTTTCCAATCAAATGAACTTAAGAAACAAGCTGGTGTTGCTATCCTAATATCTAACAAACTGCTCGGAGCCTCCTGAGGACTGGGGACTGCTGGAGGTGAGCCTGTCCTGGCAGATCAGCCCATTGGGAGTGTGCATGCATCCTAGTCCCAACTCCAGCCATGGGAGGGGGTAAGCATAGATCTGTTTCTGGCCCACCTTCTGGGTCCCCAATCAGAGCCTCTTGAGGTCTGGGTACTGCACACACATGAGGGAACCAGTCCCAGACTCTCCATAATCTACCAGCATCCTGTTCCTGCCTCCACCCTCTGGAAGAGGAGAGCAATCTAAATATTGGACCTGCTTGCACCCACCAGAAGAGAACACTGGTCCTGTACCCTCCAGGAGAGGGAGAGACCCTGTAGTGAGATATCCACATAGCCTGCACCTGTTGCACTGACCATGCCCATTGAAGTGTGGAGACAGGTGTGGGCATGACCTGGGGGGACTAGTATAATCACCAAATACAAGAGATGGAAGAGAGAATCTCAGGCATTGAAGATACACTAGAAGAAATAGATTCATTGACCAAAGAAAATCTTAAATCCAACAAATCCCCAACAAAATATCCAGGAAATATGGGACCCTACAAAGTTATGGAAAATGAACAATGTGCAACTGCACCATTCCTGAGTCAAGGAAAAAATTAAGAAAGAAATAAAAGATTTCCTAGAATTCAATGAGAATGAAGAAACAACATACCCAAACTTATGGCACACTTTGAAAGCAGTAGTAAGAGCACTAAGTGCCCAGATAAAGAAACTTGAGAATAGTCACAATAGAGAATTAACAGCACAACTGAAAGCTCTAAAACAAAAGGCAATCTCATGCCAGAAAAGTAGATGCCAGGAAAAAAATCAAACTGAGGACTGAAATCAATAAAGTAGAAACTAAGAAACAATACAAAGAATCAATATAACAAAGAGTTAGTTCTTTGAGGAAACTCAATAAGATAGATAAACCTTTATGCAAAGAAAGAACATGCTAATTAACATGCTAAGAACAGAAATGAAAAGGCGACAATAACAACTGAGGAAATCCAGAAAATCTTCAGGTAATATTTGAAAACTTATACTCCACAAAATTCAAAATTTCAACAGAAATGAACAATTTTCTAGATAGATATCACTTACCAAAATTAAATCAAGAACAGATAAGCAATTTAAATAGACCTATAACCCCTAATGAAATAGAAGCAGTCATCAAAAGCCTCCCAACCAAAAAAAAAAAAAAAAAAAAAGCCCAGGGCCAGATGGTTTCAGTGCAGAATTCTACCAGAAATTCAAAGAAGAGCTAATACACACAATAGAAACAGAAGGAGCATTGCCAAACTCTTTTTCCAAGGCCACAATTATCTTAGTACCCAAGCCACACAAAGACACAACGAAGAAAGAGAACTTCAGACCAATATCCTTCATGAACATTGATGCAAAAATACTCAAAATAATCCTGGAAAATTGAATCCAATAATACATCAGAGAACTCATCCACCATGACCAGGAAGGCTTCATCCCGGGAATGCGGCAATAGTTCAACATAACAAAAATCCATGAATGTAATCCACCATATAAACAAACTGAAAACGAAAAAGCACATGATCATTTCACTACATGTTGAAAAATCCTTTGACAAAATCCAACACTCCTTCATGATAAAGGTCTTGGAGAGATCAGGGATAACAGGAACATACCTAAATGTAATAAAAGCAACATGCCTCAAACCTACATCCAACATCAAACTAAATGGGGAGAAACTCAATGTGATTTCTCTAAAATCAGGAATAAGACAAGGCTGTCCACACTCTCCATATCTCTTCAATATTATACTTGAAATTCTAGCTAGAGCTATAAAAAAACACAAGGAGATCAAGGGGACACAATTTGGAAAGGAAGAAGTCAAACTGTCACTATTGCAGATAATATGATAGTTTACACAAATGACCCAAAAAAACTCTACAAGGGAATTCCTTCAGCTGATAAACACATTCATCAAAAAAGTGGCAGGCTACAAGATTAACTAAAAAAAAATTATTAGTCCTACTATATACAGAGGATAAAGGGGCTGAGAAACATCACCCTTTGTCATAGCTACAACCAACATAAAATATCTTGAGGTATAACTCAGCAAGCAAGTGAAAGACTTATATAATCAGAACTTTGAGTCATTAAAGAAAGAAGTTAAAAAAGATGCCAGAAAATGGAAAGATCTACCATTCTCTTTGATAGGTAGTATCAACATAGTAAAAATGGAAATCTTATTAAAAGCAATCTATAGATTCAATGCAATCCCCATTAAAATCCCAGCACAATTATTCACAGACCTTGAAAGAACAATATTTAGCCTCATATGGAAAACAAAAGACCCAGGATAGCCAAAACAACCCAGTACAATAAAGGAACTTCAGGAGGCATCAAGATCCCTGACTTCAAGCTCTATTAGAGAGCTATAGTCCTGAAAACTGCTTGGTACTGGCACAAAAATCGACAGGAAGACCATTGGAATCAAATTGAAAAGCTTGATATTAACCCACACACCTAGAAACACCTGATTTTTGACAAAGAAGCTAAAATTATACAATGGAAAAAAGCATCTTCAACAAGTGATGCTGGCATAACTGAATGCTGACCCGTACAAGACTGCAGATAGAGCCATATCTATCACGATGCACAAAACTTAAGTACAAATGGATCAAAGACCTCAACATAAATTCAGCCATGCTGAACCTCTTAGAAGAGAAAGTGGGAGATACCCTTGAACAAATTGGTGACCACTTCCTGAATATACCATAGTCACTGAAATCAACAATTAATAAACGGGACCTCCTCAAACTAAAAAACTTCCCACAGAATAGGAAAAGATATTCACCAACCCCACCTCTGACAGAGGGCTGATTTCCAAACTATAAAAATAACTCAACAAGCTAGTTACCAAAACACCAAATAATCCAATTAAAAAGTGGGGTACAGAACTAAATACAGAATTCTCAATAGAGGAATCTAAAGTGGCTGAAAGACACTTATGAAAGTGTTCAACACCCTTAGCCATCAGAGAAATACAAATCAAAACAACTCTGAGATACCACTCTACTCCTCTCAAAATGGCTAAACTCAAAAACACCAAAGACAGTTTATGCTGGAGAGGATGTAGAGAAAGGGGCTCACTCCTCCACTGCTGATTGGAGTACAAATGTGTACAGCCACTTTGGAAATCAGTATGGTGGTTTCTCAGGAAAATGGGTATCAGTCTACCTCAAGATCCAGTAATTCCTCTCTCAGGCATATACCCAAAAGATGCACATTCATACAACAAGGACATCTTTTCAACTATTTTTATAGCAGCATTATTTGTGATAGCCAGAACCTGGAAGCAACCTAAATGCTCCTCAACTGAAGAATGGATGGAGAAAATGTGGTACATTTATACAATAGAGTACTACTCAGTGGAAAAACACAATGGAATCCTGAAATTCGCAGGCAAATGGATGGAACTGGAAAAAACCATCCAGAGTGAAGTAACTGAGTCACAAAAAGGAAGAAACATGGTATGTATTCACTCATTGGCTTTCAGACATAGAGCAAAGGATTACCAGCCTACAATCCACATCACAAGAAAAAAAGCTAGGAAACAAGAAGGACCCTCAGAGAGAGATACATGGTCCCCTAAAGAAGGGGAAAAGGACAAGATCTCCCAAGCAAATTGGGAGAATTGGGGGGAGGGGAAGTTTGGGAGAATAGGAGGGGAAAGGTGGGCATGAAGAAGTAGGAAGATTGAGTAGGGGGAAGAATAGAGGAGAGTAAAGAAAGAAACACCATAATAAAAGGATCCATTATAGATTTTAAGATAAATCTATCTGGCATTGGGGAAATGTCCAGGGAACTATAAGGATGACCCTAACTAACAATCTAAGCAATAGTAGAGAGGCTACCTTAAGTGCCCTTCCCCAGTAATGAGATTGATGTCTACCTTATATGCCATCCCAGAGCCTTCATCTAGTAGCTGATGGAAGCAGAAGCAGACACCCACAGCTAACCACTGAGCTGAACTCTTGGTAACTAGTTTCAGACAGGGAGGATTGATGAGTAAAGAGGTCAAGACCAGGCTGGAGAAACCTAAAGAGACTCCTGACCTGAACAAGGGGGAGCTCATGGACTCCCTGATAGCTGGGTAACAAGCATAAGACCAACTCAGATTCCCTAAATGTAGTGTAAATTGGGAAGACTAGGCAGTCTATGGGGCCTCTGGTAGTGGATCAGTATTTATCCCTACTATACAAATGGACTTTGGGAGCCCATCCCACATAGAGGGATACTCCCTCAGCCTAGACACATGAGGGGAGGGCCTGAGCCCTGCTCCAAATGATATGGCAGATTTTGAAGACTTCCCATAGAAGGCCTTACTCTCCCTGGGGAGCAGATGGGGATAGGATGGGGCTTAGTGGGGGAACAGGGGAGGACAAGAGGGTGTGGGAATTGGGACTGATATATAAAACAAGCTTGTTCCTAATTTAAATAAAAACATATTTTAAAAAATATATCTGACTTGTCAATGGAGATTTTAAAAGCCACAAGGGTCTGAACCAATGTGCTGCAGACCCTAAGAGACCACAGATGCTATTCAAGAATACTATACCCACAAAAACTCTCAATTGCCACAGATGGAGAAAATAAGATATTCTGTGATAAAGTCAAATTTGGACAATATCTATCTACAAATTAGGTAGAACCAATAAACAATAAAAGTCAAACATAGCCAGACATGGGAAAAAGCATTAGCAACCAAGAAATTTCAAACACTCTGAATGCTAATAAACAGAATTCAAACAGTAATACTGCAAAATGAACTGCCTTAAGATTTTTATAAATATATCAGCAATTAAAGGGCTGTTATAACTCAGTGGAAGAACAATTGCCTAGAACCTACAGGGCCTAGGTTCAACCCTCAACACTAGGATGGGAAGAACAATGCAAAAGACACAAGTGGAGAAGTACAAATATAAATGAAAGTTCAGGGAACACATTTCCAGACAGTAGTGATAGTGGTAGTAACTCAATTCTTACATACTTATGATTTCCTTGTGTTCTCATGAAAAGAAAATATTAAATATAGTCATATAGATTACTTAACTGAAAACTTTTCTTTTAAAACACTTTTTTCAAATAGCCAACAATATTTATACTTTAAAATGTTATTATCTTTTATTGTGAATAGGAATTAATTTAATGCCTAAATACTATGCTGATCATTTCATAGCTTACTAACCTTGTAATAAATGGATACTTGTTGAGGAGTGGGTAACAGCCTAGAGTTTAGTGTGAGCTTGAGACTGTTCACAAATAGGAAACTGACTCCTTTGACTAGTTCAAGATATCTTCTGGAGAATGTGAAAGGACAAAGGACTGGTGCCCACATGCACATAATGCCATGATTGCCAGCGAGCACAGAGCTATTAGATAGCCCCCGTGTGTACTGTTTGAGGGCAGGTAGTTTCACATCAGGGATTCCTGGCAGTTTGACTTCCCAGTCATCATATAGACCAGGACTTCCTATGCGTTTTCCATTTGTGACCAAGAAATATTATATTACCTCTAACATACAGCCATCTTTAAAAAAAAAACAAGTCAGACATTCCTTAGTAAGTTGGAAACAAGTTTATCTTAGAACAATTCTTTTATATTCAGATAATTTGAACATTTTATAAAGATTAAAGCAAAATTATGTGTTAATAAGATGGATACGCACACTTATTTTTACAGGAAGACTTAATTCTTGGCTAAATGTTTGATGCCTCAAGACTTGGCCCACATTCACCAATTTCACAGTTGATTAACATTTAGATTTCATAATCATCAATACTAAAAAAACTATCATACAAAAACGGCAGAATTTTATGTGCACCCAACACAAAGCTGCTGCATATTCTTTCTTACTGTGGAGGAAAGATGAACTGAATGATTTCTTTTTCCATGAAATGTATACCAGTAACTCAAACAGAAACTTAAGATGTCACCACAACTCAAAGATTCACTAATTTGATCAGCCTATAATTCAAACCACCAGAGAAACTAGGATACAAGGAGGATTCTAAAACATTTATACAAGGTCCCTCACAGAAGGGAAAGGGGACAAGATCTCCTGAGCATATTGGGAGTGCTGGGTGGGGAGAGAAATAACTAGAGAGGAGAGGGGAGCTAGGAGAAAGAGAAGGGGAGGAGAACATGGGACTAGGGAGATTGAGTCAGAGGGGAAATAGGAGAGAGAGAGAGAGAGAGAGAGAGAGAGAGAGAGAGAGAGAGAGAGAGAGAGAGAGAGAGAGAGAGAGAGAGAGAGAGAGAGACCATAAAAGAGGAAGCCATTAGAGATTTGAAGAGAAAACTGAACCTAGAGAAATGTCCAAAGACCTACAAGACTGACCCCTACTAATAATTTGAGCAACAGTGAGAAGACTACCATAAATGACCTTCCCTGATAATTAGATTGATGACTACCTTATCCACCATCATAGAACCCTCATCTAGTAGCTGATAGAAATAGAAGCAGACACCCACAGCTAAATACTGAGCTGAACTGGAATCCAGATACAGAGAGGGAGAACAAGATCAGGCTGCAGAAACCCACACAGAACAGCTGACCTGAACAAGGAGGAGTTAATAAGTCTCCAGACTGATAGCTGGGAATCCAGCATTGGACTGACTCAGATACCCTGAACATGGATCTTTGTTAGAATGACTAGGCAGTTTAAAGGACCTCAGACAGTGGACCCAGGATGTATCCCTGGTGCACAAAAGGACTTTGGAAGCACATTCCCCATGGAGAGATACTCCCTTAACCTAGAAGCAAGAGGGGGAGCCTAGTCCCTACTCCAAATGACTTGACAGATTTAGAAGACCCCCTCCTGGAAGGCATCACCTACATGTGGAGTGTGGGGGGGGGTGGGATGGTGGGGGGCGTGGGAGAGAGGGAGGGAAGGAGGGAGGAAGAGGGAACTGGGATAGATATGTAAAATACGAAAAAAAGAAGAAAGAAAGAAAGAAATGACACAGTGGGGGGAAGATTCACTAATTTGGTGCATGCTGGGGAATGATTATAGAAAAGTACAAGGTCTTAGTTTTCTGTTGTTTTGCTATAAATTCAGAAAACTGCATGCCCTGTGAAGACACAACAGCCTGAATCTCCAGAGGTGTTCCAGGCAATGTTCACTGGTTCTGCACAATGCTTTGGCATGTATGGTCCAAGGTGGGTTCAGAGCCACAGCTACTGGGAAGCTAAGTCTGGTCACATGGTTGTAAGTGACTCTGAAGACACCCAGACCATGAGACTTGTGATCTTGAATTGATTTTTCCTTATGCAGGAATCTTCTTCTACCATCTCTTACACTTTCAGGAATGTTTTGCTACTGTCGATTTTTCACCACACTCATGTTTTAGTTGCCATACATGGTCATCACCCACAGTTGAAGAATCTGGGCTTTAGATGTCATTAGGATCAGCTGCCATCATGAACTTATGCTATGTTCCATGAGTGTGACAGAAAAAAATGAGGGCTGACCATGAGAATAAAGGTTTCATGTAGAAACCAGATTTTCCAAAATAAATCTAATTTTATGGGCACAACCTCAAGGCAACTCCAGGATAATGAGAAAATTTACATAATAAAAAGATGACTGTAAACAGAAGTACATCTAAAGATTTCAAGTAAAGATCCACCTATCCCTGCTGTGACACTCTGAGTTCCTGCTGGCTGGATCCTTGACCTCCCTATGGCAGGGCCTCTGCTAAAGAGGCCTCAGCTGGAGAGTGTCTGGCCCCAGATAGATGCCCCTATTTGTGCAGAAACATCCTGAGTATGAGCCCAGTCTTTGATCCCGATCCCCAGGCCTTGGCTAGAGGTGAGTCTGGGACCAATTTGGGTGGAACCCCCCCACACACACACACACCCTTCCCCAGGAACTCCCTGGGTTGGCTCCAATTCTCCCTGCCCATGTGTCCTGTCCCCTCGAGAGCGCTCTTGGAGCTCTGATACAAACCCACCCACCCCCTACCCTGTGTCCTACCCTGTCCACTGTCCCACTGGTTGAGCACTGGGACAGAGGGTGGAGCCAACAATCCTGCCACCTCCAGGGAACTTTCCTGGAGCTGCTCTGAGCACACTAGACCTACCTATCTACACAGAACCACTGTAATTTTTACCTGCCCAATCTCTGACCCACCACCAGTCCTCTACTGGAGCTCCGGGCCCCTCCCAGAGATACGCCTATTCCTGCAGGGCCACTCTGAGTTCCTGCTGGCTGGACCCTTGACCCCCATCCCAGGGCCTCCATCAAAGAGGCCTCAGCTGGAGAGTGTCAGGCCCAGGCTAGATATGCCTAACAGCATACTGAACATTCTAAGTCCCAGCCTTTGGAATCTTTACCTCCCATTGCCAGTCTTCTGTTGGAGCCTGATCTTTGACCCCCATCACTAGGGTACCTGCCTGTGGAGAGACATCATAGAGAGCTTGAACCACCCAGAGCTACAGCCATAAAACCTCTGACCCACCTAAACCCACCTAAACCCACCTGTGGAGTGCTATAGAGAGAGGGAGAGACACCAACACCTACCGGAAGAAGCTATGGGAAGGTTGCAATGCAAGAAAATACATAACAATAGAAAGACAAGCATAACATCACCAGAATCTAGGGAATCTACACAACATAGGCCAGAACACCCAAAAGCAGATGAAGCAGAAGAAAATTACTTAAAAATTATTGTCATAAAAATGATAGAGGCCCTCAAAGACGATGTCAAAAATCCCTTAAAGACATGGAAGAAAAAACAAACAAAAAATTGGAAGAAATGAACAATTTTCTTAAAGAAAGTACAGAAAGCTAAGAAAAAATAATTAAACAGGTGAAGGAAACTATTCAAGACTTGAAAACTGAAATAGAGATAACACAAACCGAAGGAATGGTGGAAATAGAAACACTGGGCAAATGATCGAGAACTACAGATGCAAGCATAACAAACAGAATTCAAGAGATGGAAGAGAGAATCTCAGGAGCTGAAGATAAACTAGAGGAAATAGATTCATCAACAAAAGAAAATTGTAAATCCAACAAATCCTTAACACAAAACATCCAGGAAATGTGGGACACCATGAAAAGGCCAAACCTAAAAATGATAGGCTTAGAGAAAAGTGAGGAAGCTCAGTTCAAAAGTGCAGAAAACATATTCAATAAAGTCATTGAAGAAAACTTTCCCAATCTGAAGAAGGACATGCCCATGTAAGTAAAAAAAGCATACCGAACACCAAAGAGACTGGACCAAAGAAAAAAGACCCTTCTACATATAATAATTAAAACACCTAACATACAGAATAAAGAAAGAATATTAAGAGCAGTGAAGGAAAAAGGACAGGTAACATATAAAGGCAGACCTAACAAAATTACACCTGACTTCTCCATGGAAACCCTCAAGGCCAGAAGGTCCTAAGAGTCCACAGATACCAGCCCAGGCTACTATCCCCAGCAAAACTCTCAATCACTATAGATGGAGAAAACAAGATATTTAATGACAAAGCCAGATTTTCACAATATATATCTACAAATCCAGCCCTACAGAAAGTTTTGGAAGGAAAACTGTAACTTAAGGAAGTTAACTACACTCACAAAGACTTAGGCAACATATAATCCTGATGGGAGATGTTATTCTGTATATATGTTTCTCATACTGGTTAATAAAGCACTGTGGCCAATGAGAAAGCAAGATAGGCGGGGCTAGGAGGAGAGAGGAGGAGAGAGGAAGTAGTAGGAGTCGACATGTAGCCCAGGGAGGAAGGAGGACGCCAGCCTCAGCTCCCCGATAAGACGACCACGTGGAAATACTTAGATAAGTAGAAATGGGTTAATAATTAAGACAGAGCTAGCCCATAAACAGTAATGGTAACTGGCCAACAGGATTGTATCAAATACAGAGTCTCTGAGTGTTATTTGGGGCACATGTGGTTGCAGGACAATGGCGGCAGGACCGGGACGCTGGCGGGGAGGAACCTGCTGTAACATAATCCCACTTCACCAGAAACCAAGGGTAAATCAGGATAAATATATCCATAATACCACTGCCAACAACAAATCTAAAACAAACAAGAATTAACAATCAATGGTCCTTACTTTCCCTCAATATTAATGGTCTAAACTTGCCTATAAAAAGACACAGGCTAACAGAATGGATACGAAGAAAGAATCCATCCTTCTGCCGCATACTAGAAACACATCTAAGATTCAAAGATAGACATTACCTCAGGGTAAAGGGCTGGGAAAAGATCTTCTAATCAAATGGACCCAAGAAGCAAGCAGGTGTATCTATCTTAATATCTAACAAGTTAGACTTCAAATCAAAATTAATCAAAAGAGATGAATACAGTCATTTCGTATTCATCACATGAGAAATCCATCAGCACAAAGACTCAATTCTGAACACCTATGCCCCAAATACAAAGGCACCCACATTCGTAAAGAAATTTGTAAAGAAACGCTACTAAAATTCAAAGCTCACATAAAACCTCACACACTTACAGTGGGAATGTATTTGTCCTGCTTTACCCTTGGGTTCTGGTGAAGTGGGATTATCTGTTGCCTATGTCTTTGTGAGCATAGTAAACTTCCTTGGGTTGGAGTTTTTCTTCCAAAGTTTTCTGTAGGGCTGGATTTGTAGATACATATTGTGAAAATCTGGCTTTGTCATTAAATATCTTGTTTTCTCCATCTATAGTGAGTGAGAGTTTTGCTGGGTATAGTAGCCTGGGCTGGCATCCATGGACTCTTAGTACTTGTAGAACATCTATCCAGGACCTTCTGGCCTTGAGGGTTTCCATGGAGAAGTCAGGCATAATTTTGATAGGTCTGCCTTTATATTTTACCTGTCCTTTTTCCTTCACTGCTCTTAATATTCTTTCTTTATTCTGTATGTTAGGTGTTTTGATTATTATATGTCAAAGGATCTTTTATCTTTGGTCCATTCTAATTGGTGTTTGGTATGCTTCTTGTACTTTCATGGGCATGTCCTTCTTCAGATTGGGAAAGTTTTCCTTGATGATTTTGTTGAATATGTTTTCAGCACCTTTGAGCTGGGCTTCCTCACCTTCCTCTATGCCTATTATTTTTAGGTTTGGCCTTTTCATAGTGTCCCACATTTCCTGGATGTTTTGTGTTAAGGATTTGTTGGATTTATGATTTTCTTTGTTCGATTTATCTATTTCCTCTAGTTTATCTTCCGCGCCTGAGAGTTTCTCTTCCATCTCTTGAATTCTGTTGGTTATGCTTGCATCTGTAGTTCCTGATCATTTGCCCAGTTTTTCTATTTCCAGCATTCCTTTGCTTTGTGTTTTCTTTATTGTCTCTATTTTAGTTTTCAAATCTTGAATAGTTTCCTTCATCTGTTTAATTGTTTTTTCTTGGCTTTCTTTAAGAAATTTGTTCATTTCTTCCAATTTTTTGTTTGTTTTTTTCTTCCATTTCTTTAAGGAATTTTCTCACGTCTTCTTTGAGGGCCTCTATCATTTTCATGACAATAATTTTTTAAGTCGTTCTCTTCTGCTTCATCTGCTTTGTTGTGTTCAGGTCTAGTTGGTGTAGAATCTAGGGAGATTCTGGTGGTGCTATGCTTGTCTTTCTGTTGTTAGATGTTTTCTTGTATGGCCGTCTTTCCCATAGCTTTTTCCAGTAGGTGTTGGTGAGGTCTCTCCCTCTCTCTATGGGCTTAGGTGGGTCAGAGGTTCAATGTCTGTAGCTCTGGGTGGTCCAAGCTCTCTAGGAGGTCTCTCCACAGGCAAGGGCTCGGCAATGGGGGTCAAAGATCAGGCTCCAGCCTGATCAAGAAGCTAACTCTGAGGAAGAGGAGGCAGAAAGATTGTAAGATCCGATAAGAATGTGCAATACCAAGTAAATAGACCCTTCCAGATAACAGGATTGGCCCACACATAAACTCATGGAGACTGTGGCAGCATACACAGAGCCTACACAAGTCCATGCTGGATGGGAAGATGGGAAGTGGACACAAGCCCACATACCTAACCTAAAATCTGTCTCCAACTGAACTATTCTCAAAAGAAAAATTAGTTTTCTTCAATGAAATATACAAACCACTCTTAAGGCCAAGCCTCATGCTTGGTATTGGATGGCTAACATAAAATGAGCCCAATGGTATTTTTTGAAGATTTTTGTCTCATAATAATTGGTTTGGACCTTTTAATCTTACAGACCTTTGGTTATAAATTATGGTTTCCTGATTTTGTGAGTTATGGGTGTGTGTTTGTGTTTCTGTGTCAGTGTTTCTTGCACCTTTTCTTTGTTGTTGTTTTTTCTGTTTGGTTGTTTTCTTTATTCTGGTTTATTTTTATGTGATGGTTTGTTTTCTAAATAGGGATAGGAAGAAGGCCTGGAGTTAGATGAGTGGGAGTGATCTGGGAGCAGATTAAGGATGAGAAAATGTGATGAGAATACATTGTAGGAAAATTTTATTTTCAGACAAGATCGGGTTCATTCAGGGTGATATGGCGGTATGGAAAATTTTATTTTCAATAAAAAGGATAAGTTGAAAATGGATCCTTTATTGTCTGATCTTTAAATACGAGAAACAGTATTGCTGTTATTTATTTTTGTATGCACAGATCTTCATAATGTAATCTTTTGAAAATCTGTCATCCTCCCAGACTCAAACTGAAATGTAATTGCCAAGGAAGTAAGGTCTGTAGAGATGAAGGTGCATTGTGGAGGTAGCTTCATGGGTAGGCTTAATGCTCTTCTGAATGGGATTTCAGGAGTTGGAGCTCTCTTAGTCTTCTTCATTCCCATCACAATGCTTTCTTTAAGTCCAGTAATACTGTCTAGAACTATAGGTAAAGGAATACAGAAACTTAGAAAAAAAATACCTACAGAGTGATTCTCTACACCCCTATGGATGTGAAGGTGGCTGGCATTATACCATCAATCCACCACATGCAGGTCAAAGAAGTATAAGACACAGATATTGCCAAATGGAATGCCTCTGAACTATGGATTGAAATTAAGGTTTCATTGAGGCTTTCCACTCACTGCCCCTCTAACCCCTGCTGAGTATATATTTGATGTGAATACAAGGCTCTGGCCCAACCCCACTGCCCTCATCCCCAGACCTTGGGATTAAAACGGCAGATACAGGGAAGGTATTAGCTAGCATGACTACAGACACAATCCATATTCATCTTGATCTTTGATCACTGACGCTCACTTTAAATGTCTGGTTGTATCAGAGAAAGGAAAGAGATGGGAGATTGCCTTTTGATATAGGAATACAGAGTTTACAATCCTATGCATACCATGTGGCTGGGCCCAACTAGTTGCCAAAAACAACAATGTTTTCATAGGAAAAACTAGGATGGTAAAACAGGGGTTTCATAAAAACACGTGAGTAAATATATTAAAAGAAAGTGTGCTCCCAAGAAATATATAACAGGAATATTTAATTCAATGGCAGTAAAATTAATAATCTGGAAATCCCTTTAAAAAAAATATACTGGCCTTTGGGAAACAGACAACCTGGCAAATCAGATTTTATACCAGAGTAAGGGACTATAGAGATAGAGTTAACCATTTCCAGGTACAAATCAGCAATGATTGCTGGTTATTCTTCGCTACCATGTCCCTGGTGTACATAGAGCTCATTGACTGACAAAACTCATTGTGACTGGGGGCAGCTGAAATTAACATTAGAGGATTACAGGGGGCTTAAACTGGTCTAATATCATAAATCTTTAACCTGAGCACCTCCCCTTATTCTGATGCTTGGATCATGACTTAATTCATCTTGATAACAGCAATATTACCAAGCCCCTGAGAGTACTTGGTGGGCATGTGCTAATACTTTACTAAATGTGCCTCTTCAGATGCTTTCCAGGTTGATTAGAACCTAAAGGTACTATACATTTCTGTTTTTAAATTAAAACAACAGATAGATTCTCTTACAGAAATGGACCTACAAAATTGGAGAGGCTTAGACTTACTTGTCATTAGATAAAGGAAACTATGTATAGCTTTGAGAGTAACCTGTTGCTTTTGTACAAATTTGCCAGGTATAATTGAAGAAAAATTTTCTCTTGGTTGGAAAAACCATCCAGGGAGAGGGGATTTGGGGGAAGGTGAGACACATCTATGAATGAAAGAATTGATATCAGTTCTACTCTTGTCCCTCTGGCTAGCTATTGTGCTTTCAGCCCTGGCTGGGCCTTTAATTCTTATTCTAATTGGATTCAAGATGGGGCCCTGCATGATAAACTATATGACCAATTCTGTATCAGTTCAATAAAATTGTCCTTAGGATCAACTATGCCTCTTTAAAACAGGATGAGCTCATGGTTTGACTCATTCACTACCCGTGGGGAATGTAACAGGGTCCTAGACCTCAGTAGGTCCCGAGACCTTAGCACAACTGCCTCCCTGATAGAAGCATGATTCAGACTATAAAACTCAGCACCTACACAGTATCACCTGCCACAACTAAAACAAGCCTAACTCACCAAAGTCCATAGTTCTGCAAAGGCTCTAAATGTATTAACCTGGCTTTTTGGCTTTTGGAATTTTGCTTTTGGCTAACCAGTTGTTCTAGTCAGCTAAATGGTGTCAACTCAGACTGTGTTTTTTATGCTTACTCTGAGAAAGGCAATTTATATTCAGATGTCAACCTGTTTCTAGCTCATGTAGCCTTGGCTTCAATGAAAACAACCAAGGTAAGAGACCCTGATTGAAATATATTTCAGAAATATTCCCTTTTTTAAATGGAAATTATTCCCTGTGTTTCTTTCCATCTGTTCCCTGCCCCCTCATCTCCAGATATCCAGTGTGTGTGTGTGTGTCTCTCTCTCTCTCTCTCTCTCTCTCTCTCTCTCTCTCTCTCTCTCTCAGCATAGCTTCACACTGGAGATTAAGCTGACATAGCTTATGGCAGTCCTTCTACTTCAGCCTCCTGGGCACTGATATTTATAAACTTGAACCACCACACTCCTTTCCTGTCCTTTTGCTTCTTGATCCTCTCAGTCACTCTGTGTCCTTTGGAGAACTGAAGCCATTGACATTTAAAATTATGGAAATGTGTCAGTTAGTAGTGGAAATAGTGTTGTTGACTTTTGGTGTTTTTCTTCTTCTCAGTGGTATTTTGTGTTTAATAATTAAGACTTGGTATTTCCAATAGGCCAACCTATCCACGTGGGAGCACCCATAATTTCCACCTGCCTGGTCTCTGACCCCCACCACCAGTCTTCTACTGGAGTCCTGGGCACCTCCCAGAGATCCGCCTATCTCTGCAGGTCCACCCTGAATTCCTGCAGGGGGCTGGATCATTGACCCCCATTGCAGGACCTCACCTAAAGAGGCCCTACTAAGCTGGAGAGTGACAGCTTGACCGCCTATAAGTGCAGAAACATCCTGAGTTTCAGCCCAGCCTTTGTCCCTGTCACTTGGCTACAGGCCTCGGCTACAGGCCTTGGCTAGAGCCTTGGTTAGAGCTAGACCCTACATCTCTGAGGAAACATTCTGCGGGCTAGCCTCTGCCAAAGAGGCCTCAGCTCAGCTATGCTAGAGCCTGAACTTTGACCCCCATCATCGGGCCCTTGCCTATGGAGAGACCTCCTAGAGAGCTTGGACCACCCAGAACTACAGGCATCAAAACTTTGACCCACCTAAGTCCATAGAAAAAGGGAAAAACCCGCCAACACCTATTGGAAGAAGCTATGGGAAGACGGCAATGCAAGAAAACATCTAACATCAGAAAGACAAGCATAACACCACCAGAATCTAGGGAAGCTACACCAATTAGACCAGAACAAAACAAAGCAAATGAATCAGAAGAGAATGACCTAAAAATTATCGTCATGAAAATGATAGAGGCCCTGAAAGATCTGAGAAAATCATTTCAAGAAATGGAACAAACAAAAAATTAGAAGAAATGACTAAAATTCTTAAAGTACAGAAACCGAAGAAAAAACAATTAAACAGATTAAACAGTTTCAAGACTTGAAAACAGAAATGGAAACAATAAAGGAAACACAAACAAAAGGAATGTTGAAAACAGAAAAACTGGGCAAATGATCAGGAACTGCAGACACAAGCATAACCAACAGAATTCAAGAGATGGAAGAGATAATCTCAGGTGCTGAAGATAAAATAGAGGAAATAGATTCATTGATCAAAGAAAATCATAAATCCAACAAATCCTTAACACAAGACATCCAGGAAATGTGGAACACTGTGAAAAGGCCAAACCTAAGAATAATAGGCATAGAGGAAGGTGAGGAAGCCCAGCTCAAAGGTGCTGAAAACATATTCAACAAAATCATCAAGGAAAACTTTCACAATCTGAAGAAGGACATGCCCATGTAAGTACAAGAAGCATACCGAACACCAATTAGAATGGACCAAAGAAAAAAGACCCCTCGATATATAATAATCAAAACGCCTAACATACAGAATAAAGAAAGAATATTAAGAGCAGTGAAGGAAAAAGGACAGGTAAAATATAAAGGCAGACCTATCAAAATTATGCCTGACTTCTCCATGGAAACCCTTAAGGCCAGAAGGTTCTGGATAGATGTTCTACAAGTACAAAGAGTCCATGGATGCCAGCCCAGGCTACTATACCCAGCAAAACTCTCACTCACTATAGATGGAGAAAACAAGATATTTAATGACAAAGCCAGATTTTCACAATACGTATCTACAAATCCAGCCCTACAGAAAGCTCTGGAAGGAAAACTCCAACCCAAGGAAGTTTACTATGCTCACAAAGACTTAGGCAACAGATAATCCCACTTCACCAGAAACCAAGGGTAAAGAAGAATAAATAAATTCACAATACCACTGCCAAAAGCAAATCTAAAACAAACAAACATTAACAATCAATGGTCCTTACTCTCCCTCAAAATTAATGGTCTAAACTTGCCTATAAAAAGACACAGGCTAACAGAATGGATACAAAGAACTCATTCTTCTGCTGCATACAAGAAACACACCTAAGCTACAAAGATAGACATTACCTCAGGGTAAAGGGCTGGGAAAAGATCTTCCAATCAAATGGACCCAAGAAGCAAGCAGGTGTGGCTATCCTAATATCTAACAAGCTAGACTTCAAACCAAAATTAATCAAAAGAGATGAAGATGGTCATTTCATATTCATCGCAGGAGAAATCCATCAACAAAAAGTATTGATTCTGAACATCTATGCTCCAAATACAAAGGCACGCACATTCATAAAAGAAACGCTACTAAAACTCAAAGCTCACATAAAACCTCACATACTTATAGTGGGAGACTTCAACACACCACTCTCACCACTAGACAGGACCACCAATCAGAAACACAACAAAGAAGCAAAAGAAGTAACTGAAGTTATGTCTCAATTAGGTTTAACAGACATCTATAAAACATTCCATCCAAACACAAAAGAATATACCTTCTTCTCTGCTCCACATGGAACCTTCTCCAAAATCGACCACATACTAGGTGGCATAACAAACCTCAACAGATACAAAAGAATTCGAATAGTCCTCTGTATCTTATCAGACCACCATGCTTTAAAAATGGAATTCAACAACAACACAAATTACAGAAACCCTACAAACTAATGGAAACTGAACAATGGGCAATTGCACCACACCTGGGTCAAAGAAGAAATAAACAAAGAAATTAAGGACTTCCTAAAATTCAATGAGAATGAGGACACAACATATCTGAACTTATGGGACACCTTGAAAGCAGTGTTACAAGGGAAGTTCATTGCACTGAATGCCCATATGAAGAAAATAGAAGAAAATCACACTAGAGAACTAACAGCACAACTGAAAGCGTTAGAACAAGAAGAAGCAAACTCACCCTAGAGGAGTAGATGCCGGGAAATAATCAATTTGAGGGCTGAAATCAATAAAATAGAAACCAGGAAAACAATACAAAAAATCAATGCAACAAAGAGTTGGTTTTTCGAGAAAATCAACAAGATAGACAAACCTTTATCCAAACTAACGAAAAAGCAGAGAGAGACCATGCTAATAACCAAAATCAAAATGAAAAGGGGGGCATAACAACAGGCACAGAGGAAATCCAGACAAATTTTCAGGTCATATTTTGGAAACCTGTACTCTACAAAATTTGAAAATTACAAAAAAAATGGACAAATTTCTGGACAACTATCACCAAAATTAAACCAAGAACAGACAAACAACTTAAATAAACCTATACCCTGCCCCAATGAAATTGAAACAGTCATTGAAAGACTTCCATCCAAAAAAAGCCCAGGGCCAGATGGCTTCAGTACAGAATTCTACCAGAAATTCAAGCAAGAGCTAATTTCAATACTCCTCAAATTGTTCCACAATAGACACAGAAGGCAAATTACCAAACTCTTTGTACGAGGCCACAATCTTGTTGGTATGCAAGCCTCACAAAGATACAACTAAAAAAGAAAACTACAGACCAATATCCCTGATGAACATTGACACAAAAATACTTAATAAGATACTGGCAAACCGAATCCAAGAATACATCAGAGAAATCATCCACCATGAACAAGTAGGCTTCATCCCTGGGTTGCAAGGATGGTTTAACATACGAAAATCTATCAACGTGATCCACAATATAAATAAACTGAAAAAGAAAAACCATATGATCATCTCCCTAGATGCTGAAAAAGCCTTCAAGAAAATTCAACACCCTTTCATGATAAAGGTCTTGGAGAGATCAGCAATAACAGGAACATACCTAAACATTATAAAAGCAATATAAAGTAAACCAACAGCTAACATCAAACTGAATAGAGAGAAGCCTAAGGCAATTCCTCTAAAATCAGGAACAAGACAAGGCTGTCCTCTCTCTCCATATCTCTTCAATATTGTACTTGAAGTTCTAGGTAAAGCTACAAGACAACAAAAGTAGATAAAGGGGATCCAAATTGGAAAGGAAGAAGCCACACTGTCTCTATTTGCAGATGATATGATAGTTTACATAAGCGACCCAATAAACTCTACCAGGGAACTCCTACAGCTGATGAACACCTTCAGCAAACTAGCAGGATACAAGATAAACTCAAAAAAATCAGTAGCCCTACTTTATTCAGATGACAAAGAGGCTGAGAAAGAAATCAGAGAAAAATCACCCTTTACAATAGCCACAAACATGAAATATCTTGGGGTAATGCTTACCAAACATGTGAAAGACCTACATAACAAGTACTTTGTGTCTTTAAGAAAGAAATTAAAGAAGATACCAGAAAATGGAAAGATCCCATGCTCTTGGATTGGAAGGATAAATATAGTAAAAATGGAATCTTGCCAAAAGCAATCTATAGATTCAATGCAATTCCCATTAAAATCCCAGCACAATTCTTCACTGACCTTGAAAGGATAATAGTCAACTTTGTATGGAAAAACAAAAGACCCAGGATAGCCAAAACTACCCTGTACAATAAAAGAACTTCAGGAGGCATCACCATCCCTGACTTTAAGCTCTACTACAGAGCTATAGTCCTGAAAACAGCCTTGCATTGGCACAAAAATAGACCAATGGAATTGAATCGAAAATCCCAATATTAATCCACACACCTATGAACACCTGATTTTTGACAAAACAGCTAAAAACATACAATGGGGGGGGGAGGAAAGCATCTTCAACAAATGGTGCTGGCACAACTGGATGATGGTGTGTAGAAGACTGCAGATAGACCCTTGTCTATCACCACGCACAAAACTCAAGTCCAAATGGATCAAAGACCTCAACATAAATCCAGCCACACTAAACCTCTTAGAAGAGAAAATGGGAGGTACCATTGAACAAATTGGTATAGGAGACGGCTTCCTGAACATAACTCCAGTAGCACAGACACTGAGATTAACAATTAATAGATGGAACTTCCTCAAACTTAGAAGCTTCTGTAAGGCAAAGGACACAGTTGACAAGACCAAACGGCAGCCCACAGACTAGGAAAAAATTTTTACCAATACTACATCTGACAGAGGGCTGATCTCCAAATATACAAAGAATTCAAAAAACTAGTCAACAAAACACCAAATAGCACTATTTAAAAAATGGGGTACAGAATTGAAGAAAGAATTCTCAATAGAGGAAATCAAAGAGGCTGAAAGACAGTTAAGAAAATGTTCAACATCCTTAGTTATCAGAGAAATGCAAATGAAAACAACTTTGAGATTCCATCTAACTCCTGCTAGAATGGCTAAAATTAGAAACACCAATGACAACTTATGCTGGAGAGGATGTGGAGAAAGGGGAACACTCCTTCACTGCTGGTGGGAATGTAAACTCATACAGCCATTTTGGAGATCAGTATGGTGGTTCCTCAGGAAAATGGGAATTAGCTTACCACAGGACCTAGCAATTCCCCTCTTAGGTATATACCCAAATGACTCACATCCATGCAACAAAGACATGTGCTCAACTATGTTCATAGCAGTATTATTTGTAATAGCAAGAACCTGGAAGCAACCTAGATGCCCTTCAACTGAAGAATGGATAAATAAGATGTGGTATACCTACACAATGGAATACTACTTTGCAGAAAAAAAAAATAACGGAATCTTGAAATTCGCAGGCAAGTGGATGGAACTTGAAGAAACCATCCTGAATGAGGTAACCCAGTCACAAAAAGAGGAACAAGGTATGTCCTTGTTCATATATGGATTTTAGACCTAAGTAAAGGATCACCAGCCTATAATACCCACCACCAATCGAACTGGGATACAAGGTGTATTCTAAGAGATTCATATATGGTCCCTCACAAATGGGGGAAGGGACAAGTTCCCCAGAGCACATGGGAAATGGGGGGCAGTGAATGGAGAGAGAACTAGGAGAAAGAGAAGGGGAGGAGAGGAAGACTTGTGTGACTAGATAGGTTGAGTGGGTGGGGGGGACACAAAAGTGGGAGCCATTACTGGTTTGAAGAGAAACTTGAACCTAAAGAAAGGTCTAGGGAACTACAAGACCGACTCCACCAATAATTTGAGCAACCATGGAAAGGCTACCATAAATGCCCTTCCCTGATATCGAGATCATCAACTAAAATATCCACCATCATGGAGTCCTCATCTAGTACCTGTTGGAAACAGAAGCAAACACTGATAACCAAGCACTGAGTCGAATCAGAATCCAGATCCAGATGCAGAGAGTGGGGACAAGACCAGGTTGCAGAAACTCACAAAGACAGCTGACCTGATCAAGGAGGAGCTTGGGCCTCCCAGACTAATGGCTAGGAACCCAGCAAGGGACTGACTCAGACCCCCTGAATATGGGTCTCAGCTACAAGGACTGAGCAATCTGGGGGACCTCAGACAGTAGAAACAGGATCTACTTCTGGTGCACAAAAGGACCTTGTGGACACATCCCCCATATAGGGATACCCCCTTAACCTACAGACAGGAGAGAAGTCCTAGTCTCTACTTCAAATGACTTGACAGACTTACACGACCCAATCTGGATAGTTTGCCCTACAAGTGGAATGGGGGTGGGGGGATGGGAGGGGTGGGTTTCCAGGGTGCATGTCACAGGGGAAAGAGGGTAAGAAGGAGGGAAGGAAGGAGGTATGGAGGGAGGGAGGCTTGAAAAAATAAAATTAAAACTTTTTTAAAAATTTAAAAAAAGACTTGGTATTTCTTTGCACAGTATCCTCTCTCTCTCTGATATGCTCAATTCTCTCTTCAGGGATAAATAATGCTTCCTATATTTTCCTTAAGTTTTATTTTGTTGAATATAATTTTAGGTTATTTATGTCATGGAAAGTTTTTCATTCCACTCCAATCATCACAGTTTTGCTGGGTATATTATTTTATGTTCACTGTTACAGTGAAATCCAGGCTCTGCTGGATTTTAGAGTTTCTGCTGAGAAACCAGCTGTAATTCTGATAGATCTTTCTTTATATGTGACTTGCAATAGTTATTCACTCATAATATTGACAACTAACATAGTTTTATGCCAAGAACATATTCTTTATCATAAATGGTCCCTTGATCAATTCATTATTCTCATTATTTTTCTCCAACACTCTACTCCATGTTTCTTTAATACAGTCAATGGCTGAACACTTAAGTTCTTTCCTCTTTTGGAAATTGTGAACCATGCTGTGAGTTAACTTTATTCATAGATGCTTATGTGGTAATGTAATATAATTTTCATTGGTGTACACTGGAGGTGTTAAGTCACACTAAATTCTATTTAATTTTCTATGGAACACCCATGTTTCTTTGTTCCCAAAGTCTAGCACATTTTTTTTTAGCTAGTAGCTATTCCCTACTTCCTGTCAGTGTTTTTGTGTAGACCTATTTTATCTGATGTCTAGACCATCCCTATAACTCTCAAAATGCACATGTACATGGATATGACTGCTAATCACATCAAATGATATAGTGAAATAATAGCAAACACAAAATGCACTGGGTAACAGGCATGGTTACCAATACCCAATATTCAGTTATATGTCTATATAGCCCAACCTAACTTATAGAAAGATGATGTCCATATTTAAGAAATATTCTTGGGAGTCTCAAATATGCCAAATGTGTCTGATATAAACTGCTCATATTTGTAGGCAAAACTGAAAAAAAATTAGAAATAAAAAAAATACCAGATAATCCTGGTATGGAAAGGAAGATATGCAGAGAATGTCACATACATGAACATCTTGCTAAAAGCTCTGTAAATACGTTCTTCAAGCCAAAAATTGCAGCAGCATTTCATAAGGTTACAAAACATTGAGGCATGTCTGGTACCTGACTGAATTCTAATGTGGGCTGAGGGCTGGGCTGAGGGCTGGGCTGAGAAGTGAGGATGAGTAAAGGATGTTGTGGAGTGCATAAGGTGAAATTCTCTTGTGGAACCTAGTACAAATGTTGCTGTGTGATTGTCCAGAGCAGCATGTCTGGCTGGAGAGTTTCCCAGGACATAGAGATAAACCATATTTACATGCCAGCCTGAGACTATGAACTAGAAAGTAAAATATGCCCCACACATCACCTCTAATTCTGATGATTTAATGACACAAGTCTCCCAAGTTGTTTGTAGATGCTAATACTGGAAACCTGCTATAATGACATTCAAGGATACCAGACTTACATTGTAATTACCTTATTACATAACAAAACACTGTTCACTTGGAGTATAAAATGAATTTTTCAAAACTAACTTGCCTACTCAATAGTATTAAAAATACTTATTCAGATAGTTTTCATGAACAGTTAATATCAGATTGTTATTGGAATAAGAAGATGGCAAGGAGGTCAAATACCCATTCATTCAACTTCTTTTTACAGTACACAAAGACGCCTCTCATCCCTGACACAAGAGGGTTAAGATCCTTACTAACAAACCTTAATATAACCTCATTATAATTATCTTATAATGAACTCCAGTACTGTCAATTATTAATCTATTTAGACATGTTTTCATGTAGATAGCTCTCTGGAGGTAAATACTAGGCAAGCAAGTGACTAAACACCAGGTTAGAAAGAAATCTGACAGTGTGTTTGTAAGCAGATGAAACTGATTCCCATCTTTAAAATGTTCTAGGTAAAACAAATTTCCATCCATATTTTACATTTGTGCTGGACATTATGAAATTGACTATGTCCTTTCACAGCCAGCACAAAATCAAAATATGGGTCTTACCAAAAGTGGCCACAAAATTCTCTATGGACCACCGCAGGAGAATGGATATCCTGGCCTGCCTGGGACCTACAAAGTTGATGACCACATACTCCCCCATCCACAAGGCAGTCAGCAGGAAGATGTACCTTATATTAAAGTTTATCTTATACCTAAAATAAGAATTAATGATCTATTAGTTTGCTTATTAAACTAAGAAGGTGTAGGGATAACAAAAATCTAATTGTTCCTGCCCCAGAGCAAACCAGCACTTGCTCATTTCTATCACTGCAGACACAGCTCAGCAAATGAATAAATGCACCTTAACAAAGCATAGGCTGAGGGACGCTTACCTGGGGAGTGGGGTTATGAATATACCTTTTCCATGTTTGCAAACATCTATATTCAGAGCATTGAATGAGTACTTGAGTACCACGTACTGAGTACTTGGTACAGGGCTTTGAAAATTATTAATATAAAGACATTAAAAGATCATTTAAAAACAAAACAACAACAACAACAAAAAGCTCCACTCCCCCCAACCTTTGTCCTACTGGGCCTGCTGCTTCACTGCTCCATGTGAGCATTGGACCAGAGTGTGGGCCCAACAACCCCTCCACTTCCTTGGAACTGCCTGGGTGTGCTCTGAGCACACTGGACCCACCTACCCATGCAGGACCACCCATCTGATCTTTGAACCTCATCCCCGGCCCAGTGCCAGAGGTGAGTCTGAGACCAGTTCAGGCCAAATCCCCCAACATCCTTCCCTGGGAACTCCCTGGGTTAGCCCTGCATCTTGCTCCATCCTATATCCTGGCCCTGGATAGTACAGTCCTAGTACTTTGCTAATACACCACCCAGATCCTGCCCTCCCCCTACCCTAAAGTTCTACTGGGCCACAGCAAAGGAAAAAGTTCATACACACACACACACACACACACACACACACACACACACACACACACACACATACAGACCTATCAAAATTACACCAGACTTCGCCATGGGAACTCTCAAGGCCAGAAGGTCCTGAATAAATATTCTACAAGTACTAAGACTCCATGGATGCCAGCCCAGACTACTATACCCACCTAAACTCTCAATCATTATATACAGAGAAAACAAGATATTAAATAACAAAGCCAGCTTTTCACAATATGTATCCGCAACTCCAGCCCTACTGAAAGTTCTGGAAGGAACACGCCAACCAAAGGAAGTTAACTATGCTCACAAAGACATAGGCAATAGATAATCCCACTTCACCAGAACACAAAAGAAAAAGCAGGGGAAATAGACTCACAATACCATCTCCAACAACAAATCTAAAACAAACAAGAATTAGCAATCAGTGGTCCTTACTTTCCCTTAACATTAATGGTCTTAACTCACCTATAAAAAGACACAGGCTAACAGAATGGATAGGAAGATAGAATCCATCCTTCTGCTGCATTAAAAAAAAAAAAAAAACACATCTAAGCTTCAAAGATAGACATTACCTCAGGGTATAGGGCTGGAAAAAGATCTTCCAATCAAATGGACCCAAGAAGCAAACAGGCTATCCTAATATCTAACAAGTTAGACTTCAACCCAAAATCAATCAAAACAGATGAAGATCATTTCATAGTCATCACAGGAGAAATCAATCAGCACAAAGTGTAAGTTCCGAACATCTATGCCCCAAATACAAAGGCCTCCACATTTGTAAAAGAAATGCTACTAAACCCAATGCTAAAGAAAACCTCACACACTCACAGTAGGAGACTTCAACTCCCCACCCACTCTTACCTCTAGACAGGAACACCAGACAGAAACTTAACAAAGAAACAAAAGAACTAACAAAAGTTATGTCCCAATTGGGTTAAACAGACATCTATAGAACATTTCATCCAAACACAAAAGAATATAACTTCTTCTCAGCTCCACATGGAACCTTCTCTAAAATCAACCACATACTAGACAACATAACAAACCTCAACAGATACCAAAAATGTTATCAAACCACCATGCTTTAAAGTTGGAATTCAACAACAACATAAGTCCCAGAAACCCTACAAACTCATGGAAACAAAACAATGTGCAATTGCACCATACCTGGGTCAAAGAAGAAACTAAGAAAGAAATTAAAGATCCCTAGAATTCAACTAAATGAGGACACAACATACCCGAACTTATGGGACACCTTGAAAGCAAGGTTATGAGGGAAGTTGATTGCACTAAATGCCCATATGAAGAAAACAAAGGATAATCACATAGAGAATTAACAGCACAGCTGAAAGCCTTAGAACAAAAACAGCAAACTCACCCCAGAAATAATCAATTTGAAGGCTGAAATCCATAAAGTAGAAACCAGGAAAACAATACAAAAAAATCAATGCAACAAAGAATTGGTTTTTCAAGAAAATCAACAACATAAACAAATCTTTCTCCAAACTAACCAAAAAAACAGAGAGAGAACTTGTAAAATAACAAATCAGAAACAAAAAGGGGGACATAACAATAGACACAGAGGAAATCCAGACAATTTTCAGGTCATACTTTGAAAACCTGTACTCTACAAAATTTGAAAATTCAACAGAAATGAAATTTCTTGATAACTATCACTTACCAAAATTAAATCAAGAACAAATAAGCAACTTAAATAGACCTATAACCCCTAATGAAGCAGAAGCAGTCATTGAAAGCCTCCCAACCAAAAAAAGCCCAGGACCAGATGGCTCCAAGCAGAATTATACCAGAAATTCAAAGAAGAGCTAATACCAATACACCCCAGATTGTTCCACACAATAGAAGCATATGGTTCATGACCAAATTCTTTTTACAAGGTCACAATTACCTTTGTACCCAAGCCACACGAAGACATAACTAAGATAGAAAACTAAAGACCAATATCCCTCATAAACATTAATGCAAAAATACACAATAAAATGCTGGCAAACCGAATCCAAGAACACATCAGAGAAATCATCCACCATGACCAAGTAGGCTTCATCCCTGGATTGCAGAGATGATTTAACATATGAAAATTTATCAATGTGATCCACCTTATAAACAAACTGAAAAAGAAAAACCACATACTCATGTCACTAGATGCTGAAAAAGCCTTTGACAAAATTCAACACCCTTTCATGATAAAGGTCTTGGAGAGATTAGGGATAACAGGAACATACCTAAATATAATGAAAGCAATATACAGTAAACCAACAGCCAACATCAAGACAAGGCTGCCTTCTCTTTCTCCATATCTCTTCAATATTGTACTTGAAATTCTAGATAAAGGTATAAGTCAACAAAAGGAGATCAAGGGGATCCAAATTGGAAAGGAAGAAGTCAAATTTTTACTATTTGCAGATGATATGATAGTTTACATAAGCAAACCAAAAAACTCCGTCAGGGAACTCCTACAGCTGATAAACACCTTCAGCAAACTAACAGGATACAAGATAAACTCAAAAATATCAGTAGCCCTACTTAATACAGACGACAAAGGGGCTGAGAAAGAAATCAGAGAGATATCACCCTTTACAATAACCACAAACAACATAAAGTATTTTGGGGTATTTTTTTTTCACCAAAAAAGTGAAAGATCTACATAGCAAGAACTTTGTGTCATTAAAGAAGAAGCCACAACAAGAAAGATCTCCCATGTTCTTCCATAGGTAGGATAAACATAATAAAATTGGCCATCTACAGATTCAATGCAATTCAAAAGCAATCTACAGATTCAATGCAATCCCCATTAAAATCCAAGCACAATACTTCACTGACCTTGAAAGGATAATAATCACCTTTACATGAAAAAACAAAAGACCCAGGATAGCCAAAACAACCCTGTACAATAAAGGAACTTCAGGAGGCATCACCATCTCCAACTTTAAGCTCTACTACAGAGCTATAGTCCTGAAAACAGCCTGGTAGTGGCACAAAAATAGACAGGTAGCCCAATGGAATCAATTGAAAATCTTGATATTAACCCACACACCTATGAACACCTGATTTTTTACAAAAACAGCTAAAAATACACCATGGGAGGAGGAAAGCATCTTCAACAAATGGTAATGGCACAACTGGATGATGGTGTGTAGAAGACTGCAGATAGACCCATGTCTATCACCATGCACAAAACTCAAATCCATGGATCAAAGACCTCAACATAAATCCAGCCACACTGAACCTCTTAGAAGAGAAAGTGGAAAGGTACCCTTGAACAAATTGGTATAGGAGACAACTTCCTGAACATAACTCCAGGAGCACAGACACCGAGATCGACAATTAATAAATGGGACCTCCTCAAACTGAGAAGCTTCTATAAGGCAAAGGACACAGTTGATAAGACCAAACAGCAGCTCACCAATTGGTGAAAAGATTTTCACCAATCCTATATTTACAGAGGGCTTATCTCCAAAATATACAAAGAACTCAAGACACTAATCACCAAAACACCAAATAACCCTATTAAAAAATGGGGTACAGAACTGAATAGAGAATTCTCAATAGAGGAAATCAAAAAGGCTGAAAGACTCTTAAGAAAGTGTTCAACATCCTTAGCTATCAGGAAAATGCAAATCAAAACAACTTTGAGATACCATGTTATTCATGCCAGAATGGCTAAAATTAGAAACACCAATGACCTGGAGAGGATGTGAAGAAAGGGGAACACTCCTCCACTGCTGGTTCGAGTAAACTTGTACAGCCATTTTGGAGTCAGTATGGCTGTTCCTCAGGAAAATGGGAATCAGTCTACCACAGGACCTGGCAATTCCCCTCTTAGGCATATACCCAAATAATCCACATCCATGCAACAAAGACATCTGTTCAACTATGTTCATAGCAGTGTTATTTGTCTCTCAGTTGAAGAATGGATAATGAAGATGTGGCACATTTACACAATGGAATGCTACTCTGCAGAAAAAAAAAACAATGGAATCTTGAATTTCACAGGCAAATAGATGGAACTTGAAGCAACCATCATGAATGAGGTAACCCAGTCACAAAAAGAGGAACATGGTATGTGCTCACTCATATATGGATTTTAGACATAGAGCAAAGGATCACCAGCCTATACTTCACACTGTCAGAGAAACTAGGATACAAGGATGAATATAAGAGATTCATACAAGTTCCCTCACATAAGGGGAAAGGAACAAGATCTCCTGAGCATGTTGGGAGGGGGGAGCAGTGAGTGTAGAGGGAGCTAGGAGAAAGAGAAGGCGAGGAGAGGAAAGCATGTGGGACTGTGGGACTAGGAAGATTGAGTCAGGGAAGGAATAGACTAGAGAAAAGATAGATAGATAGATAGATAGATAG
The DNA here is from genome assembly GCA_030556225.1 of Cricetiscus sungorus. NCBI lineage: Eukaryota > Metazoa > Chordata > Mammalia > Rodentia > Cricetidae > Cricetiscus > Cricetiscus sungorus. The sequence goes on from JANBXA010000097.1 coordinate 17,176,585, forward strand.
ATAGATAGATAGATAGATAGATAGATAGATAGATAGATAGATACCATAAAATAGGGAGCCATTATAGGTTTGAAGAGAACACTGACTCTAGAGAAATGTCCAGAGACCTACAAGACTGATCCAAACTGACAATTTGAGCAACAGTGGAAAGGCTACCATAAATTCCCTTTCCTGATAAAGAGATTGATGATTAACTTATTCACCCTCATAGGTCCTTCATCTAGTAGCTGATGGAACAGAAGCAGACACCCAAAGCTAAACACTGGCCTGACCTGGAATCCAGATACAGAGAGGGAGGACAAGACCAAGCTACAAAATCCCATAGAGACAGTTGACTTGAACAAGGAGGAGCTAATGGGACCCCATACTGATAGCTGGGAATCCTGCACTGGGCTGACTCAGAACCCCTGAACATTGGTCTCAGTCAGAAGGCCTGGGCAGTCTAAGGGAACTCTGACAGTGGAATCATGATGTATCCCTGGTGCACAAAAGGACTTTGGGAGCACATTCCCCATGGAGGGTTATTCACTTAGATCTTTCCCTTTAACCTCTAGGGTTGATCTCCAGAAGGATGAACCCACAATCAACCTCCACATCCTTTCATAGCTGTTTCATTAGCCAAAAGTCTGCATGATGACCTTCCCATGTGGCTTCTAGATATGGAAAGGAAACATTTTAAGCATCATTTAACTTAAGGTTAAAACAATCATGGGCACAACTTCCTTGGCTGTGAGCAGATGCTCAGTGAGACAAGATCTGATGCCTTACATCTTGGCAACATCTTTTTGTGAAGACAATATTAGTGAGATTGATTGTCTAAATAACATACTATATAGTCTTGGGTCTAATGTCTGTGGCATGTGATCCCTTGGGTTGTTACTAATTCTTAGTCTCTGGTTAACTTTTGTGCTGATGCTGAAGACAGGTGGCCAAAATTAATTTTTCCTTCTGTGCTATCAAGGCCAGTTGTATACTCTGAAGAAGGGGAAACCTACTTCTCCTTCTGTGATGGCATATAAGCAATCAGCAAACCTGGTGGCTGTTATTCTTTGTAAGCAGGCAGAGCTGATCATAGGAAGGTGCCAGTTGTTTGTCTTAAGACAGTGCTGAGCAATAATTAAATTAAAAAGCTGAATAGAAACTGTGTATAAGATAATATAGTAAATTAAAATTTCCTAGGTACAATCATTTAAACTGAACTTTAGAGAAAACACTAGACAGTCTTCATATAACCATGCTTTTGGTTTTTAGTGGATATATGTAGGCAATTGAAAGAAACAGCATATACATAACAAAACATCATTGAGTTGATGTTCACAGTGTCCAGTACAACACAACTAAAAAAGCCCTCTTAAAACTCTGATGCTCCAGCTTACCATAGTGAGATCTTTATACAGAGGATCTCTCTATCCTCTCCATGGATGAGCCTCCCATTAGCTGTTTCTACTACAGACCTGTGACCAATATATATATATATATATATGTATGTATGTATGTATGTATGTGTATATATATATACATATATATATATATGGTGAACAAAGATATACATCCTAGCATCCTAATTTCTTCTTTTTCTCTTTTCTTTTCTTTTTTTTGTTTTTGTTTTTGTTTGTTTGTTTGTTTGTTTGTTTTTTGAGACAAGGTTTCTCTGTATTGCTTTGCAGCCTGTCCTGAAACTAGCTCTGTAAACTAGGCTGGCCTCAAATTCACAGAGATTCTTCAGTCTCTTCCTCCCAAGTGCTGAGATTAAAGGGGTGCAACACCAACACCCGGTTAGCATCCTAATTTCTAACAGGCCTGATTAACACACTACTTATCTTTGGGGTATTTTAGAGGCAGCTCTCTCATTTCTAAATTCTCCTGTATTGGTAAATCCTTTATATCATTAATATACTCTTCTACTTCACAGCTTAGTAATGGATTGCTACTAAGGCACTTTACAACCTTCACAAAATTAACTCCAAATGGATCTTACACCTCAATGTCAAACTGCAAGTGCAGAACTTCTAGAAGATACTTGAGAAAATAGACCTCTCCAAGTTTGGCAACCTGCCTGTGCCTTGGGAGGTTAGAGAAAGAAGCAGAGCTTCTTCTCTAAAACCTGGAATATGCTTGGGAGAGCTGGTAAATGTCTGGAGCGAGGGCCTTTGTGAAGGGTTTGCTTCAGATCCAGAGAACCCAAGTCTTTGCACATGGGGCTGTGGTTATCAGTCCCATTGTCATTGTGGACTTTGTTTATAATGTTTTTGGGATCCCCTATCTTCCTTTTGTGCAACATTGTCTGAATAGCCTCTTTTTGAATTTGTATACTTCCTTTTAAAACTGTACCCATTGGTATATATTAACAAGAGATTTATGGTTCAGTTTGGTGCAAATCTCCAGCCAATTTGTGCTTGAGGTGAAAGTCAGGGCTGGGAATTGCTGTGTTGTGCCCCTTCAGTTTACCCAATCCTGTCATTCAGGCCTCGGGAGCCAATCAGACCCTCCAGCAGACCCGCCAGTAAGATGGGAGGGTTCTTCCGGTTGTCAGGCCTCTGACCGGCTCTTCCACTGAGAGAGTCAGAAGTTTGCCTGTGTGCTGTGTTGTGCGGAGAGCGCTTGCGATTTAAGCAGTCATGGTGAGTGAGGGGTCTCTGTCCCCAGACGAGGAGGAGTGACCTGCCATAGTGAGCTAGGGGCTCCTGTCCTCAGATTGGGAGGAGCGGGCGGGGAGGGGAAGAGAGGGGCTGGTCCGCGAGAGTCGGAGTGATGGGTCCTCCCCCTGCTGGGTGGGACCAGCGGACAAACAGAATCAGGCATGTTTTTGCCTGGTCCTGTGTACTCTGCGTGGTCCCTCTGTGGTCCTGCGTGGTCCTTGGAACTCTAGGCTGGGCGGCAGCTTCTGAATACCTTTACTCTGCCTGCTGCGTATATGCAGGGCATTGGTGCTTAGAATTATACTTCTTGTTGACGTCACTGTGAAATGCTGGCGCCTGTAGTGATTGTATTGTACTGATGGAAGGCAGATTTGCCAAACTTGGAGAGCCCTGGTCTCTCTAATATATTACAGAAGTTCTGCACATTTAACATTTAGGTGTAGCATCCATCTGGAGTTAATTTTGTGGAGCTTGCAAACGGTGTCTCCTGTGTAGAGTAGCACTCCACTGCCGAATCGTGATACAGAAGAGTAGACTTGATGGTAATAGAATTGTTGGTATGAGGATTTCTTAATTCTTATGAGACATTAAGTCACACAAAGTACAATTTAGGTAATTCCTCCCAGAGAAGTAGTATGCTAACCAGGTCTGTTAGAGATTAGTATAAGATGTAAATGTTTGTTCTATTAAGCTACATTCCTATAACAAAGGAGACAACCCTGATTTACAAGCAGCCACCCCTGCCATAAAAGAACAGGCCTCTGACATGCTGCTCAGAGGCCATTACAGAGTCACAACCAACATTAAGTCCTGGTGTGCCATAAAGGTGCATTAATTCTAGAACCTCTGCATCTCCGGCCTTTTTGAAAGGTGGTGTTGAGTCAAGGTCTCCTGTGTTGATAAAGGTGGACTTGAACCCTGTCTGTAGCCCCACAGGGCATTGCCCTTGGTATACCCCTGTGTATTAATTCTTGGATTACAGGTCTGTAGCACCACAGAGTTCTAAAATGGCCAGTCTGAGTCACACAGTGGGATGTCCATTGCAGTAACAGGAAAAGGGTTTGTGTGTGGAGCATGGCTTCTCCCTTCAGACCAGAAGAGGAGGAACAGTGTACTGTGTACACTGCAGAGGAAACAGACTAGACAATAGCCAGATCACAGACTGAAGTGTAAGGCGGTGAGCTGCACCTGATGGGACAGGGGGAGTGACTTTCTGTGGAATTTCCCTGCGTGCATTAACCCTTCAGTGTGAATGAAGACAGAGAGAATTGGTGAACATACAGTTTAGGGAGGGTAGTTTGAATTACTGAGTATTCAGTTTCAAGTTAGGGCACTCTACTATGCAAATATGTACAGTCCTGGGTGACATAGTTTTAAGTAGAATCAGAAGTTTGAGACACAGACAACTAGCTGTAATCTGTGTCAGCTTACAGCTCTCAGCAGCTAACATTTTACACGGGACAAAGTCATACAATGTGTTATTAAATGGCATTCTATCAGGAAAGTGCCTACTCTATTGTTTCAAAGTCAGTATAGCTAAGTGTCTTTCCAGTCATTCTTATCATTTTAAAAAGTCAATTATTGATAACATTTTTAAAATTTTATTTTGTTTAAATGAATTACTGGTCTAATCTCTATTTGTTTCTATTTTCTGTTGTTTCTGCTCATTGAGAATTCCATTCCATTTTTCTTGAGCTTTATTTGTTTATTTATATCAGTTTAGAGCAGTGGTTCTCATCTTGGGGAGATCAGGACTCCCTTTGGGGGATCAAATGATCCTATCTTGGGAGTGGCCTAAGCCCATAGGAATATATATATATATGTTACAGTTCATAACAGTAGCAAAATTATCGTTATAAGATAGCACTGAAAATAATTTTATAGTTGGGGGAGCACTACAACATGAGGAATTAAAAGATCACAGCATTAGGAAGGTTGAGAACCACTGGTGTAAATCCATGTTTCCTATAGCTCAGGCTTGCTCCACGCTATGTAATTTAGAATTGTTTTGAACATTTAATCCTGTCTCTGCTGTCCAGTGCTGGGAGGACAACCCTGTAACTCCTTCCAAGATGAGCCCTGACTGGTCTTTAAGAAGGAAAAACAGACCAGTGAATGAGTGTCCTCCAACTTCTCTTGGTTATATTATTAATTAACAAATGAAGTGGGACCTGCATTCACTGGATAGCTATAAAGCAAGTGTAGTCACAGCACAGGTAGGAATGGGCAGGGGGGTGAAAGCTTTCCTGCTGTGACAGTAGTTGACATTAGCTGTGAGTAGTGAGAGAATCAATTTTAGATGATCAATCAGTGCCCTGACTGGCCATTTCTTCCAGCCATATACCTGGCAATCAAGAATCTGAATAAAGAACTAAACTTTCATGAAACCAAATTACTGAGCTGTACTATTTCAACCAAAATAGAAGAACTGGATAAAATGGTGTACCCCTGCCTAACATGACTGTGTTTTCTAGGTTGAAGATGAACAACCTGAGAGAAATAGTGTGAGTCCTCTAATACAACTCCCTGGGAGCATATGGTCATAAAGCCTCTTTAATTTTTAAGCATAATGTTGTGGGGTTATAATTACATAATTTCCATTATCTCTTTCCTGCCTCCAAGCCCTCCCATGGACCTTTCATTGTTTTCTGATCCAAGGCCTCTGATTGCTTCAACAACAGTTACTGTTTGAATGTGACCCATGTTTGGCTACAGGACCTCTGAGCTATGAAGCAAGGGTTGGTTGCACTGGACATTGAGTGTGTAATGGAATGTGCACACAAAGGATCCTGTGCTTTGGAAGAGGGACAGGAAGTTCTCTGAGAGAATGGAAGAGTCTACTAAACTCCAAATTTCCCAGACAAGGGCCCTGTCTGACCATAGGCTGTAAGGGCAGTGCTGGGAAGGCCTGTGATGTCCTAGAGTCATTTGATCTCTGCTCACCCAGTAGGGCAACCTCTAATGTCCTGAGGCCCAGCTGGGTGGTCTTAGCTAATGAGGAACTCAGCAAGACTTAACAATCAGGAGTCCCAGTTTGAGGTAGCTTACAGGTTCTTTTTAGGTTTCTCCTTTGGTTATGCTGTAGGGAGCTGTGAGGAAGACCATAGCAATGCCATGGAGAGTGTGGGGAGCACTGTTCTCATACCAGGAAGAGCAGGTTGGGTGAGCTATCAGAGTCTGAAGCTGCTGGGACTAGGCTGTACCATGAGCCAGAATGAGGATCTTTTGGTACCTGTGGTGACCTGGGCAGTGGCCTTTGGCCTGTGAGCCTTGTTGAATGTGGATTCTCTGGGGAGGGAGAGGCTCTGATGCCCTGACTATGAGGGGCTGTGATACTTGTAATATCAGTGTCCAGTGTGCACACACAGGCATTGCTTTTGGTGTGCAGTGGGAAGATAGAATGGAAAACTGAAGGCCTGATTTCTATTCGCCTTTCATATTTGTTGTATAAATGTTACAAAACAGTTTAGAAACTGGTAGAAAGAGGTGATGGGGCTCATCCTTCAGCAATGTAATAGAATGCTTTTAAATTTCTGCTACTGTCAGCCACCATGGTGGGATTCAGTGAAGTTCAGATCCAAGGTACAAAACGAGTTTCTGAGCTCCAGAGGTATCTTGATTTTGTATGCTGTTGGGCCCGTGGATAGTGCATATACTGCATCTTGTGCCACAATATAGGTGGCAGGGAGCGTCATTAAATTACTCTTCTCCATTGTTGTGTGATTGGGCACCAGTAGGGCTTGGTTTGCCTGAAACCACAGTAAACAAGAAGGGTTGTAGCGCCCTATAGGCTCTAGAGGAGATCACCTCCATTTACAGAAAGGGCTCTAGAGCATGGAGCTTCTCTGTTTGGAAGAAATATCAGTAGCTTTGGAGTAAGAAGCATAATAGTTTAAGAGTTAATTTTTGTATGAGTTGTGAAGTCTGTATTTATTTAATTTGAATACATATAGAATCACAGGTAGCTGGGTAACATTGGTCAAGATCACAGTTTTCCTGGCTGAATTTCCTTTGATTTTTTGATTAAAAGTTGACTATAGTTTTCTGGCTTTGTTCTTGGCTTTTTCCTCTCTTCATCCACTTTATTCTTTCAGAAATAGTGTATACATTCTTTCTTGATTATTGTAGCTCTTGTGGTAAATATAGAAGTCACATTGTGCCAATCTGCATACTGTTTTTTCATAATCCCATTAAACATTCTGAGTGTTCCCACTTGCTTGTAGCTTTGGAATCAAAGCTATTCTGTTATGAAATTTTGGGCATTGTCTTTGGGTTATATCCAATTTATGGTGCAAATTGACTATATACAGTCTCTTAATATTTATTCATCATGTTCCCAAGGATCATTTATTTACTTTACTTATTTGGGTTTTGTTGTTAATCTGTGGGAAAAATTTAGTGTTAGTACAGAATTTAATATACTAATATTTGTTTTTCTTAATCTGTCCTTCATTTTATTTTCCTTTTTTAAATTTAAATTTGAAACAAGCTTGTGTTACATGTCAATCCCAGCTTCCTCTCCCTCCTGTCCTCTCCTGTCCCCCTCCCAACCCCAATCCCATCCTCTTTCTGCTCCCCAGGGAGAGTGAGGCCTTCCATGGTAGTCTTCAAAGTCTGTTATATCATTTGGGGCAGGGCCTAGACCCTCCTCCATGTGTCTAGGCTGAGAGTATTCCTATGTGGAATGGGTTCCCAAAGACCATTCATATACTAGGGATAAATACCGATCCACTGCCAGAGGCCCCATAGACTGCCCAGTCCTCCTAACTAACACCCATGTTCAGGGGGTCAGTTCTATACTGGTTTCCCAGCTATCAAACTGGGGTCTGTGAGCTTCTTCCTTGTGCATGTCAGCTGTTTGTGGGTTTCTCCAGCCTGGTCTTGACTCCTTTGCTCATCACTCCTCCCTCTCTGCAACTGGATTCCAGGAGTTTGGCTCAGTGTTTAGCTGTGGGTGTCTGCTTCTGCTTCCATCAGTTACTGGATGAAGGCCCTAGGATGGCATATAAGGTAGTCATCAATCTCATTATTTGGAAAGGGTATTTAAGGTAGCCTCTCCACTATTGCTCAGATTGTTAGGTGGGGGTCATCTTTATAATTCTCTGGACATTTCCCCGGTGCCAGATTTCTCTTAAAACCTATAATGGATCCCTCTATTATGGTATCTCTTTTCTTGTTCTCCTCTGTTATTTCCCTGACTCAATCAGGGCATGTTCCCTCATGCCCACCTTTCCCCTCCTATTCTCCCAAACTCTCCTCCCCCCAATTCTCCCAATTTGCTTGGGAGATCTTGTCCTTTTCCCCTTCTCCAGGGGACCATGTATCTCTCTCTGAGGGTCCTCCTTGTTTCCTGGCTTTTCTTGTAGTGTGGATTGTAGGCTGGTGATCCTTTGCTCTATGTCTGAAAGTCATATATGAGTGAGTACATACCATGCTTTTCTTTTAAATATCATTCAGGTATTTTTGTGTAGTGGGTACAGGAAGCTGAGGAGGCCGGCTCCACAAGACTGCCTTCCAGGGTTCAGGTTAGAAGACAGGGCAGCAAAAAGAATTTAGGACCTTTCTAATCTGAGGGGTTTCAGAAAAATCTCATCCATGTGCTGCCCCAGTCATGTCTCTTTATTGTTCTGCCCTAATTCTAATTATCTTGTTCTATAATTTTTAGTACTAATTCTCTGTCCCAATTGTAATTCTTCTTAGCTTCTTGTCCATCTAGCTTAAATATACACTTTTCCCCCAGAGGCTTGAAGAAATTCCAAGAGTTACATCTCACTGGGTAAGTGATAAGTGCAGAGCTGTTTACCATGGCAATACAAGGTTTCAAGATTTCAGGAGTAAGACTGTGACCAGAGCGAGGGTCACAGTGCCCAGTGTGACAAACTTTGAGGTATAGGTCTTTATCAGCACACTTGGCAAGTGAACTGGTATGCTTTTCCTAGGGTGCTTTGTGTAGATAACCTTGGTTAGACACCTGCCATACCACCCCAGTTCATCATAAATCTTTAAAGGACTTACATCTAACAAGACCAGACACCTACAATTCTGACCTTGTACATAATTGTAAAGTTTTAAGCTTATGGTCTATTTACAGAAGCCTTTAGTCTAATTTGAACTTGCTCTGAGGTAAAAATGAACTAATTGTGTGCAGTTTGTCTTTGAGGACAATTTGTTATTTTCTTGTGTTAGTTTGAGTAAAAGAAACAAAGCAGTCTCATAAGCATCTTACAGTCCTCAAGGGACAATAGATCCTAGTAAACATATCCTAGTAAATTTTCTATAAATCAAAATTATACAGGTTGGTGAGAAGTCACCTTCCTGGCCACCTATGGATATATGTGTCCAATAGATGGAATAAATACATGCAATAAAAACACAAACAGTGGGGAAAACACCCATATCAGTTCTTAGGGAAGAACTAAAGTGGCTCGTGAGAGAAATTACAGACACAGAACCACCGGATTTAAGAGTCATTGGTCCTGGAAGCCTTGCCTGACAGAATTATCTCCATCAGAGAATTATTTGTCTGGTGGATTGACACCTGAATTATCAACGGTCATATGCTGTATACTTCCACAGCTCCCTGAAAGTGGCAATGTGTGGAGTTCAGAAGTCCTCTGTCCGATGTGTGGTGCCTGGGGATCAAACTCAGGCCAGGCTTGGCAGCAAGCCACTCTACCCTCTGAGCTTTCTCGCCAGCTGCTCAGTAATGCTTTTATTTCGTGATCTTTTTGAAACAGTAGCCCATGCTGGCCTTGAATTTCTGACCCTTCTGTCTACACTTTTGAAGTGCTGAATCTGAATGTCTTAATGGTTCAACTTTGGTTGCACATGGTCTAAGCATGTGTGCTTGTAAATTTTTATATTTGAGTAACTATAACAAGTCATTTGTCTTATGGCTTTTTATACCATTATTTTAACATTTCTGGTTTATTTTTGAGAAAACTTGATATTGTTATTTTCTAAAATTTCTATTTTATAATACAAACATGTGGATGGTCCAGACTGGCTGTTTAAGATAGTCTTAAATTAATCTCTACTTAGATTTAAAAATAACTGGTATAATGTACTTAGGGCTTCTGTTACATAAGTTACAAGAAAGTTATGATTGATGTGTTTGCTGAAAACATAACTCTCCCAGTATTTGTATGTAGTATGGTTTGGGGGGTCGGGGTAGAACATCAGTTGATGCTAGAGTGAGGATGACACTGTGCTGGCACCTTTGAGACACTGTAACAAGTGGTGTGACACTAATTCTCAATTATTACCATGCCTGGTAGTTCAGGTTTATATGCCCAGTCTCTTTAAAGGCTTCGGTGACACCTAATATATTCAAAGTCCCTTTGTGCTCTCATCTGATCACACAGCCATACTTGAAATCAATTTACAGCTTTGTCCTGGTCTAGTGGTAAAGTCATTCAAAATCTTTAGTTCCCTATCGTTGAAAATACCAAGCTAGAATCTTCTCTATACATAAACCTTTATTTCTGCCCTCAGATTACCCTTCAGATGGAACCCTTCCTAGTACCAAAATGGATGAATTTCCTGCTCTATGCCACCTCCTACAGTGATTCTGTGAGAGCCCCTTGAGTGGTGTGTTATACTTTTTGCTGCGTAGTTATTTCCCCATACAGGAAGCAGAGTGATCTAGTTAAAGTGTTGCTCAGCTCATGCCACTCTGAGGTTTAAGAATTTTTCAGTGAATTGAAATTCTTGGTCCTGCTCTTACTATGCTGAATGGAATTTTGTTGTTGTTTTGTGATCCAACCCAGGCTGGTCAGCAATTCTGAGTGCTGAGGTCATATGTCCTGTACTGTGGATAGTTAAACATTAGTGTCAGATCTAAAGAGCGAGGTTTGTTGCTCCTTGTAGAATTAAAAAGGAAAGTGGTTCAGCTAATGAGAGCTATACAGCAGAGGCTGCAGAGACTCGGGGCATGTGTTCGCATCCATTGGGCCATTCACATATGGGGGAGATTGATATGGGGAACTTCAAAACAAAACAAGAGTGGAGGTAATGGTAACCAAATTTGGTTGTCAGGATTGCAAGAAGAACTTACTACAGCTGACTGAATAACATCGAGTTACTCTGTTTCATAGCAGGGAGGAGATGATGCCTAGAAAGTGGAATTTGAAATAAAACTGGTTTATTGTAGGCATTATCAATGTAAACTGCAGCTTTAGATAGTTTCACAGGAGGAACTCTCAGCATGGTGCCATGTGTAATCCTCATACTAGACTGATTATTTGGCAGTACGTGTATTATGTATTTTTTTTTTTAAAGATTAAGGACTTCCCATACCAATAGATGGTATTATAATCAGTATGCATCTTAAGTTGCCAACTTAGTTCTGCAGCAAAGACATCTAGCTAATGTCTGGCACTAGAGAAGTTTCTCACTTGTGTTAGCAACTGCATAGTCCAGTGGATATACTGAATTGGGGTAATTGTAGCCACTCTTTCTTTATATATAAGAACTTTAAGCACTAAAATTAATCCACTCATGAAGTTGACCTAGAATGATTCACTAGTAAATTTGAGTTAGTTATTGTACAATCTAAAAACAATTCCACTGGTCAGTATATTTACACTGGGAACTTAATTGGGCCAATTGAAGTCTTATAAGGGAGTAAGATTAAGAAGAGCCATGTAAGGTAAGAGAGTTAGTAGGAATGATTAAGTGTAAATTAGTGGGCAGAAGTTAGGTAGGGGCAGTGTCTATAAAGTACCAGAGATGTCCTGTCATTAGGGGAATGAAAGAAGAAAAGCACACTAGCTGTCCTGTTAATGTAAACCCATGTGCTCAGTGTTCTGTTGTTTACCATAGAGATGCACAGTACTTTTGTAGAGACCAGAGAACAACTATAGGGAATTTATTGTCCTAACATATGGGTCCTATGGGTCTGACTAGGCCCTTAGCCTTGGTTGCAATTGCCTTACTGGCTGAGGCAACTTCTAAGACCTTATTTTTTTATTACTTTTATTTATTACTAGAATAATTTTCAGGTGTGTTAAGGATCTGACTGAGATGGTCTGGTCTGTCTATCCTCAAAGCACTAGGCATATGTAGATCTGCCTGGCATCTTAGGACTTAAGGACTCAGCATAACTTTCATTTACTTCCACAGTATATAACCATGTAGATTGCTTCTGCATTGTATTATCTGTGCACATATGCACAGGTGTCTTGGTGATAATATGTATATAAAAATGACCTCAATGTTATCAGAATCAAGCTGTTTCATTGTTACTTATGACATAATTTTGCTGTTATTTTCTTCTCTAACTACATTGTTCTATAGGTCATTGTGTAGATACTTGAACATTTTTCAAAAGAATGAGTTCAATTTCTGTGTTTAATTCAAAGGGAAATATTTGTTTCTGGTGTACAACATTTGCTTTTCACTTTGCTCATAAAATCTAATATCTCTTCTTGGGTAATGTGCAGTCTAATGTTTGGTCATTGCATACTTGGGACCATTATGGGGCATGTATATATGATATATTAATAGCATTTTTATTTGTAACTTATAAGGCTCTTGAACTACTATTTTGAGCTGTACAATTTGTAACTGGGCTCTGTGGAGACATATTACCCTGGCTATTATTAATTCTGTTCTTATGCTGGTGTCCAGCCATCTGGGTTTGGGATGATTATAGGTCCAGGTATTGATTTCTGGGTTTGCCTTAGTTGCTTGGGTATTAAGTGCTCTGGTTTTTGTTTCCTTTCAGGATTCTATGAGAGTGTGATGGCTGTGTACTGCCTAGTTTATTGCCTTTCCTGCTGGTGTGTTCATAGAGAATACCCGCTGATGTTGGTGGCTGGGACAACAAATGTGTTTGGGGGGTGTAGAGGATGGTCCATGGGATCCTCCGGAGATGTGGGCAGGGGAAAGGGTGGCTTTGTTTGGTGATCTGTAGTAGAAATAGGTATGAGCCACAGAAGATTGGATCTAGGGGAACAGAGTGCACCTGTGCATTTTATGCTCTTCCTGCCACATCTTCCATGATGATCTCCAAGAATCAGGAGGGCACTGAGCTATATATGTCACTTCAAGTCTAAGCATTCCCCAGTCGCTTATTCTTTTTACCTTGGCCAGTTATGTACCACCATATTAATTACCATCTAATTCTATTAGAAGCACTTAAGTTGAGGGATATGACCTCCATATAATGATATGTTACTTTGAGTCAGTTTAAATCTATGTCCGCTTAGCAGAATAATAGTAATACATTATTCCCTAAGGCCAACAGCCTGCCTATCCCTAGGTTCTTAGTCTGATAATGGTGCTTGGTACGCATTAGATCCCGGGAAGTGGGAGGAGGTGGTTGCTTACTTCCATAGTATTCGTGCTACTATTGGACCAATGGGAATGTCTTGCCACATCAATCTTTACTGTAGCTTAGTTTGAAGTATTTGTAGTTGGGCATGACTGATGATGAATTGTCTCCTCCAGTAGCTTGCATAGCACCTTCCAGCACTATGAAAGCAAGTCAGTAAGGATAAAACTTCTGCTTCTTTACCACTTTGATTTTGCCATGACCATGACTCAAACATACAGTGTCTTCAGCAGTAGGATCTTATCATCAAGTTCTTGATAACTAAGAGCAGCAGCAATACAATGTAATGTTTGAGCAGTCTTTGGTACCTAATTTGCAATAACTCCAAAAGAAGCAGCTTATACATGGTGCCGATTTATTTGTTACCCTCTGGTGTCCAGTAGGGGATATCATTGCTCTGTTTCAGGAGTTAGTCCATTTTAATTCTCAAATTTCCCTTCCTATGTGTCATGTTTGTGTGTCTCTGCATGAATGTGTGTTAGTGATATTAAAGTAAATTTCCATGTCTTTTTCAAAGGACTTCTGTTTTATCTTTTTCCCTTCTCTTTCTTGTCCTCTATTTCTACTCCCCCACCCCAGTTTAACCTTCCTTGGTCCAATGTTCCCTTATATCTGTACATTCTCTCCTGTCTTCATAGCCATCCCCATGGCATCTTACTAATTTTATGAACTCTATGGACATTAAAATTGAAGCACATATATGGAGATTTAACACCAACCTTCACAATGACAGAGGATGTGTATGTTTATCTTCCTTGTTCTGGGTTGCCTTTCAACTGTTTCCAGCTCCTTCTGTTAGCTGTGAGTTCCATAGTTTCATCTTTCTCATTATCTTTGAGTAACATTACCAAGTATGACTCTAACAATTTTCATTTGTCACTTGATGCAAATCTAGGTTGTTTCCATTTCCTGTCTATTGCAGATATAATTGCAATGAATATGGATTAGCATGTGTCTCTAAAATCGAATATGAATATACATACACACATACATACATACATGCATACATACATACATACATACATACGTGATACTGCTGGGTCATATGGCACTTCTAGAGTTAGCTCCATACTGAATTTTTAAAATGGTTTCACCAGTTTGCATTTCCTCAAGTACTGAAATAGAATTCTGTTTTCTGCACATCAATGCCAGCACTTGTCATTTTTTGTTTGATTTTTCCCTAGGCTTTTTCACTGGGATAAGATGAAATCAGAGAGAAGATGTAATTTGCATAAGTAAGTATGTTTAACATTTTAATTGTTTGTTAACTATTTGTATTTTATTTTTGAGAATTCTCCATATTTTATTTAAAATATAAATATATTACAACTCCCCCTTTCTTCCTCTCTCCAATCACTTAATGCCTCCCAAATATTCTGCCTCAAATTAGGTGTCTTTTTTTCTGTCATTATTGCATATATATTTATATATCTATGCACATAAATATTTAATTATAAGTTTCTAAATCTATTTGGAGTTTCTTGCATTTATATCATCTCAGAGCAGACTACTTTGTCTTACATAACCAACAAGGAAAAAATAATTCTCCCTCCTTCAAAATTAGTTTTCTGTAGTACTTTGTCTAGGTGTAGAGGCTTATTAGATTAGCACACACACACACGCACACACACACACACACACACACACACACACACACACACACACACACCTCTATTATTATATATGTTGGCCATGTTTTCTCCTTTACCCAAGCTCTTGCAAGGCTCAGGGTCTGTCTACCTTGCCAGCTATAGCCCTGGATTCCCAACTCCTATATGATTCCTGCCCTGGAGGACCAGGTCTGCTTTTCCAGGGTACTGAGGTTGTAGTGGATACATAGCCTGCCCTCCATATTCCGTTGGCCCCGATATCAGTATATCTGCCAATCCCCCCTTCCACTTCTTCCTTCAGGGCTAAGATTTCAACAGGATTCTCAGGTCCTATGAGTCAGGCTAAAATGTGTGGAAGGGAATTTCTCGGGGGGGGGGGTTGAGCATATTGTATGGGTGTGTCTATGAGGGACTTGCCTGACTGTATGTCTAGAATTATTGTGCTTGTGAGGAAGTGAGTAGAGGAATTTCTTTTGCCTCAGGGAGATGATATGCCTAATAGACAATTGGCAATTTTGGCTCAGGTAGGCAGGAAAGTAGGGCTGTACAAACCAATGTGTTTTGTTCACCAACCCAGTTCTTGCTTTGCCTATCTGCTAATATATCTATAGCTGATAAAGTGTGTTCCATATCTGCTAATATCTCTATAGCTGATAAAGTTGTTCAGAAGCATCCTGGAATTGTCCCTGAAGATCCCCAGGACCTGAGTCATCTGGGTCAGGAGTCAACCCAGGCTTATGATGAAATACCACAGGTGGAGGTCACTGTAGATGTCAGGAGTGGCCGGATTCTGGGAAAGCCTGGGAATACCTTGCCATGGCCATCCAGGTGAGTCCCTGATGCATGGAAAGTGAGGCAAGTGTCCAAGTGCCCCTTTTAAGGACTTTACTACCACCAGGTTGCCTTCTGATTCCTTAACCTCTAAGCCACTCTCCAAACCCTTGACTTTGAGCCTGACTGCCTTCCAAATACTTCCTTGTTTCTATCTGCCTTGCAAAGCTTTTCACTGGTCTGTTCTTTTGGAGCCGCTGGCTTGCCCCAGCATGGTACAGAAAGCCCTGTTGGTTGGCATTCAGGCATTATGCTGGTTCACCCTTGGGTCCTCAACTAAAGCCACTAAAAACACTCCCAGTGGGCACGTGCGTGTTGGCATCCAGGCACTGGCCTGCACTTGGGGACCTGGCAGGATATGTCATCAGCTACAGCTCAGCCATCACTGTGCAATTCAGGGATGTTCAGTTCCAGGGAACAAAAGCAGTTTCTGGCTGTGAGGGTATCTCAGTTTTGCATGATGGCGGGTAGGTGGGTAGCGCAGATTCCACATATTATGCCATAATCTGTATGGTAGGGAGCAGACTTGAAATTATTTTACATTCTTTTGTCTGTGAGTCAAGGGAGGGCTGGATTTGTCTGAAACAAGGCAAAATGAGAGTTTTCAGAGCCATAGAAGAATATTACCTCCATTGCAGAGAAAGCTCAAGAGCATGTGTTTGGAAGAAATAACAATAGCTGGACACAGCAGTTTAATGGTCACTTTGAGTTAACTTTTAGGAATTATAAAATTCAGGTTTACTTAATTTCTGTACATATAGAATCATAGTAATATTGGTCAGGGTCACATTTTTCCTGGTAATGTTTGGGTTTTTGTTTTTTTTTTTTTTTTTTTTGGTTAAAAGTTCAGCATATTTTCCTGCTTAGATTTCTTTCTTCATTCCCTTTATTATTTCACAAATATTGTACACTTCAATCGTTGCTACTTTGTAATAAGTATAGAAGTCACATTGTGTCAATGTGTGCACTAATTTTTCCTAATCCTATTTAGCATTCTGAATCTTTCCACTTTGCATGTAGCTTTTGAATAAGGTACTGATGGGAGATATCATTCTGTAAATATGTTTCTCGTATTGGTTAATGAATAAAGCACTGTTGGCCAATAGGAAATCAAGATAGGTGGGGCTAGGAGACTAGGAGGAGAGAGGAAGTAGTAGGGAGGAGATCTAAGATGGAGGACAGGGAGAGAAGAACGCCAGCCCCTCTCTCTAGTAAGATAAGACCACATGTAAATACTTAGATTAATAGAAATGGGTTAATAATTAAGGCAGATCTAGCTGATAACAAAGTAGTAACTGGCCAATAGAATTATATCTAATACAGCTTCACCATGTGTTATTTGGGGCTAGTGCAGCGGTGGGACCAGACCGACAGGGAAAAACCTAATCATAACAAGGTACCCTGTTATAAATTGTTGTGCATTTTCTTTGGGTTGTATTCAATTCATGCTGCAAATTGACCATACACATATTAACATTGATGCATCATGTTTCCAAGGATCATCTATTTACTTCTTTATTTATTTAGGTTTTGTCATTCTTGTTGTTTACCTTTTCCTTGCTTTCTTTAAGGGGTTGATTCACTTCCTCTTTAAGGATCTCTATCATCTAAAGGTTTGTTTTAAGGTCTGTTACTTGTGTTTCAGCTTTGTTGGAATATTCAGAGCTTGTTGTAGTAGGACAGCTGAGATCTAGTGGTGACATATTGCCCTGACTGTTGTTGATTGTGTTCTTAAGCTGGCATCTAGGTATTTGGATTTGGGGGTAATTATGGATCTAGGTACCTATTTCTTATTTTGTTTTTGTTTGATGGGTGTTTTCTACCAAGGCTTATATTTGCTCTCTGATATATTTGCTTTCTGATCTTTGTGACCTATGGTTGAACAAAGGTTACCCCAAACCCAAGTTGGGGGCTGGAAATCTGACTGCAGGTATGGCCTCTGTTCCACCAGGGAATCTTGGCCCAAGTTATGGTCTGAAAAAATCAAAGAGGGGAGAGGGAATGGAGTGGCACTGTGAGACTGTGGAAGGTCGATGAGCAAGTGGCCTACATGGACTTCTGGCAGCTGGTATGTCTTTTCTTAAAGCAGGGCATCTTTGCATAGATTGAGAGCTAGGACACAGCAACAAGGAGTGAAGTGGGATTGGGGATAGTGTTGGGAGTTACTGAAAGAGTGGAAGAGGTCCATGAGTGGGCAGCTTACCTGGGTTTCTGATGGCTGGTGTGGACTCTAGTCCAGCAGGGATTCTGTGACTGGGTCTGTCTACACCTTCTAGCTTGTATGGCCTGCACTTGAATGTGGGATGTCTGCATGACTTGATGGCTGGAACATATCTAAATGGAAATATGTGCAGTGTCATTGTATGCTGCAAAGATTTAATTTGTTTCTTGACTTTACAAGATGCCACAGTCAAGATATTGTCTTGAGTATCAGAGGTTACTTTGAACATTTGAACAATGTTGAGCTATTATGAAGTCATAGAAATTTGACTAATAGTATTTTCTTTTTTTAATTTTAAATATCTATCCCAGTTCCATCTCCCTCGCTCCCTCCATCTTCCTCTCTCCCACCCTTCCATTCTCGCCTCCCATCACCCTCCCCTCTCACCCCCCCAATTCACATGTAGGGTGATGCCTTCCAGGAGGGGTCATCTAAATCTGTCAAGTCATTTGGAGCAGGGACTAGGCCTTCCCTCCCGCCTCTAGGTTAGGGGAGTATCCCTCCATGGGGGATGTGCTCCCAAAGTCCTTTTGTGCAAAAGGGATACATCCTGGTACCACTGTCAGAGGTTCCATAGACTGTGCAGGCCCTCTACCTGAGGCCCATGTTCGGGGGTCTGAGTCAGTCCAATGCTGGATTCCCAGCTATCAGTCTGGGGGCCCATTAGCTCCTCATTGTTCAGGTCAGCTGTCTCTATGTGTTTCTGTAGCCTGGTCTTGTCCTCCCTCTCTACATCTGGATTCCTATTTGGCTCAGTGTTTAATTGTGGGTGTTTGCTTCTGTTTCCATCAGCAACTAGATGAGGGTCCCATGATGGTGGTTAAGTTAGTTATCAATCTCCTTATCAAGGAAGGGCATTTATGGTAGCCTTTCCACTATTGCTCAAATTGTTAGTTGGGGTCAGTCTTGTAGGTCTCTAGACATTCTCTAGATCAGTTTTATCTTCAAACCTATAATGGCTCCCTCTATTATGTTCTCTCTCTCTTTCTCTTTCTCTCTCTTCTCTCTTCTCCTCTGACTCAATCTTCCTAGTCCCACATGCTTTCTTCTCCTCCCCTTCTCTTTCTCCTAGCTCCCTCTACATTCACTGCCCCCCCACTCCCAAAATGCTGAGGAGACCTTGTCCATTTCCCATTCTGTGAGGGAACTTATATGAATCTCTTAGATTCATCCTTGTCTCCTAGTTCCTCTGGCAGTGTTAATTATAGGCTGGTGATCCTTTGCTGTATGTCTAAAATCCATATATGAGTGAGTACATCCATGTTCCTCTTTATGTGACTGGGTTACCTAACTCAGGATGGTTGTTTCAAGTTCCATCCATTTGTCTGCGATTTTCAAGATTCCATTGTTTGTTTTTTTTTTTCCTACAGAGTAATATTCCATTGTGTAAATGTGCCAATCTTCTTTATCCATTCTTCAGCTGAGGGGCATCTAGGTTGCTTCCAGGTTCTTGTTGTTACACATAATGCTGTTATAAACATAGGTGAACACACATATGTAATGCATAGATGTGGATCATTTGGGTATATGCCTAAGAGATGAATTGTCTGATCCTGTGGTAGACAGATTCCCATTTTCCTGAGAAACTGCAATACTGATCTCCAAAATGGCTGTACAAGTTTGCACTCCCACCAGCAGTGGAGGAGTGTTCCCTTTCTCAGTATCCTCTCCAGCCTAAGTTGTCATTGGTGTTTCTAATTTTAGCCTTTCTGGCAGGAGTAAAATGGTATCTCGTAGTTGTTTTGATTTGCATTTTCCTGATAGCTAAGGATGTTGAAAACTTTCTTAAGAGTCTTTCAGCCTTTTTGATTTCCTCTACTGAGAGTTCTCTCTTCAGTTCTCTACCCCATTTTTTAAATAGGGTTATTTGGTGTTTTGGTGACAAGTTTCTTGAGTTCTTTGTATATTTTGGAGATCATCCCTCTGTCAGATGTAGGATTGGTGAAGAATCTTTTCCCAGTCTGTGGGCTGCCATTTGGTCTTGTCAACTGTATACTTTGTGTTATAGAGGCTTCTCAGTTTGTGGAGGTCCCATTTGTTGTCCATCTTAGAGTCTGTGCTACTGGAGTTATGTTCAGGAAGTAGTCTCCTGTACCAAATTGTTCAAGGGTACTTCCCACTTTCTCTTCTAAGAGGCTCAGTGTGGCTGGATTTATGTTGAGGTCTTAGATCCATTTGGACTTGAGTTTTGTGCATGGTGGTAGACATGGGTCTATCTGCAGTCCTCTACACACCATCATCCAGTTGTGCCAGCACCATTTGGTGAAATTGCTTTCCTCCTCCCATTGTATACTTTTAGCTGTTTTGTCAAAAATCAGGTGTTCATAGGTGTGTGGGTTAATATCAGGATTTTCAATTGATTCTATTTGTCTACCTGTCTATTTTTGTGCCACTACCAGGCTGTTTTCAGGACATAACTCTGTAGTAGAGCTTAAAGTCAGGGATGGTGATGATGACTCCTGAAGTTCCTTTATTGTACAGGGTTGTTTTGGCTATCCTGGGACTTTTGTTTTTCCATATAAAGTTGATTATTATCCTTTCAAGGTCAGTGAAGAATTGTGCTGGGATTTTAATGGGATTGACTGAATCTGTAGATTGCTTTTGGCAAGATTGCCATTTAACTATGTTTATCCTACCTATCCAAGAGCATGGGAGATCCTTCTATTTTCTGGTATCTTCTTTAACTTCTTTTTTTTAAAGAAACAAAGTCCTTATTGTATAGGTCTTTCACATGTTTGGTAAGCATTACCCCAAAACACTTCATGTTGTTTGTGGCTATTGTAAAGTGTTATGTTTCTATGACTTCTTTCTCAGCTCCTTTTTCATTCATATATAGTAGGACTACTGATTTTTTTTTTCTTTTCTGTCTTTTTTTTTTTTTTTTAGTTTATCTTGTCTCTTGCTAGTTTGCTGAAGGTGTTTATCAGCTGGTAGAGTTTTTTTGGGTTGCTTATGTAAACTATCATATCATTTACAAATAGTGAAAGTTTGACTTCTTTCTTTCCAATTTGTATTCCCTTGATCTCCTTTTGTTGTCTTATTGCTTTAGTTAGAATTTCAAGTACAATGTTGAAAAGATATGTAGAGAGAGGGCAGCCTTGTCTTGTTCTTGATTTTAAAGGAATTTCCTTAAGCTTCTCTCTATTCAGTTTGATGTTGGCTGTTGGTTTACTGTGTATTGCTTTTATTATGTTTCAGTATGTTCCTGTTATCCCTGATTTCTCCAAGACCTTTATCATGAAAGGGTGTTGAATTTTGTCAAAGGCTTTTTCAGCATCTAGTGAGATGATCTTGTGATTTTTCTTTTTCAGTTTGTTTATATGGTAGATCACATGGAAAGATTTTCATATGCTGAACCATTCATGCATCCCCGGAATGAAGCCTACTTGTTCATGATGGATGATTTCTCTGATGTATTATTGGATTTGGTTTGCCGGTATTTTATTATTTTTCTATTACTGTTTATGAGGGATATTTCTTTCTTAGTTGTGTCTTTATATGGCTTGGGTACCAAGGTAATTGTGGCCTCATAAAGTGAGTTTGGTAATAAACCTTCTGTTTCTATTGTGTGGAACAATTTGAGGAGTATCGGTAGAATTTCTGGTAGAATTCTGCACTGAAGCCATCTGGTCCTGGGCTTTTTTTGTTTGGGAGACCTTTGATAACTGATTCTACTTCATTAGTGGTTATAGGTCTATTTAAGTTGTTTATCTGTTCTTGCTTTAATTTTGGTAAATGATAGTTATCCAGAAATTTTTCCATTTCCTTTGAATTTTCAAATTTTGTGGAGTACAGGTTTTCAAAGTATGACCATAAAATTGTCTGGATTTCCTCAGTGTCTCTTGTTATGTCCCCTTTTTGTTTCTGATTTTGTTAATTTGCATGTTTTTTTTCTGCTTTTTGGTTAGTTTGGATAAAGGTTTGTCTATCCTGTTAATTTTCTCAAAAAACCAACTTTTTTTGCATTGATTTTTTTGTATTGTTTTCCTGGTTTCTACTTTATTGATTTCAGTCCTCAAATTGATTATTTCCTGACGTCTTCTACTCCGGGGTGAGTTTGTTTCTTTTTGTTCTAAGGCTTTCAGTTGTGCTGTTAATTCTCTAATGTGACTATACTCTGTTTCTGCATTTGGGCATTTAGTGCAATGAACTTCTCTCATAGCACTGTTTTCAAGGTGTCTCATGAGTTCAGGTATGTTATGTCCTCATTCTCATTGAACTTTAGGAATTCCTTAATTTCTTTGTTTATTTCTTCTTTGACCCAGTTATGGTGCAATTGCACATTGTTCAGTTTCCATGAGTTTGAAGGGGTTTTT
Organism: Cricetiscus sungorus; assembly: GCA_030556225.1. Classification (NCBI taxonomy): domain Eukaryota; kingdom Metazoa; phylum Chordata; class Mammalia; order Rodentia; family Cricetidae; genus Cricetiscus; species Cricetiscus sungorus. The sequence continues at coordinate 17,198,538 of JANBXA010000097.1, forward strand.
GCGATTTGTATTGTTGAATTCCAATTTTAAAGCATGGTGGCCTGGTAAGATACAGGGGACTATTCCAATTTTTTTGTATCTGTTGAGGTTTGTTATGCCACCTAGTATGTGGTTGATTTTAGAGAAGGTTCCATGTGGAGCAGAGAAGATGGTATATTTTTTTGTGTTTGGATGGAATGTTCCATAGATGTCTGTTAAACGTAATTGAGACATAACTTCTGTTAGTTCTTTTGTTTCTTTGTTGAGTTTCTGATTGGTGGTCCTGTGTAGTGGTGAGAGTCGTGTGTTGGTCTCCCACTATAAGTGTGTGAGGTTTTATGTGAGCTTTGAGTTTTAGTAGCATTTCTTTTATGAAGGTGGATGCCTTTGTATTTGCATGGGTGTTCAGAATTGAGACTTTGTGCTCATGGATGTCTCCCATGATAAATACAAAATGACCGTCTTCATCTCTTTTGATTGATTTTGGTTTGAAATCTAACTTGTTAGATATTAGAATAGCTACACCTGCTTGCTTCTCATTTGAATGGAAGATTTTTCAACCATTTACCCTGAGGTAATGTCTGTCTTTGAATCTTAGATGTGTTTCTTGTATGCAGCAGAAGGGTGGATTCTGTCTTCGTATCCATTCTGTTCACCTGTGTCTTTTTATAGGCAAGTTAAGACCATTAATATTGAGGGAAAGTAAGGACCATTGATTGTTAATGCTTGTTTGTCTTAGATTTGTTGTTGGCAGTGGTATTGTGAATATATTTGCCCTGCTTTACATTTGCATTGTGGTGGACTGGGGTTATCTATTACCTATATCTTTGTGAGTGTAGTTAACTTCCTTTCAGAACTTTCTGTTGGCTGGATTTGTAGATACATATTGTGAAAATCTGGCTTTGTCATTAAATATCTTGTTTTCTTTGTCTATAGTGATTGAAAGTTTTGCTGGGTATAGTAGCCTGGGCCTGCTTTCATGGACTCTTGGTAGTTGTAGAACATCTTTCCAGGACCTTCTGTCCTTGAGAGTTCCAATGGAGCAGTCAGGTGTAATTTTGATAGGTCTGCCTTTATATGTTTCCCTGCATTGTCCCTTTGCTGTTCTTAATATTCTTTCTTTATTCTGTATATTAGGTGTTTTTGTTATTATGTGTCTAGGGGTCTTTTTTCTTTGGTCCAGTCTATTTGGTGTTTAGTTTGCTTCTTGTACTTTCATAGGCATGTCCTTCTTCTGGTTGGGAAAGTTTTCTTCAATGATTTTGTTGAATACGTTTTTTGCACCTTTGAGCTGGGCTTCTTCACCTTCCTCTATGCCTACTATTCTTAGGTTTGGCCTTTTCTCCATGTCCCACATTTCCTGGATGTTTTGTCATAAAGATTTGTTGGATATAAGATTTTCTTTGCTCAATGAATCTATTTTCTCTAGTTTATCTTCAGCACCTGAGATTCTCTCTTCTATCTCTTGTATTCTGTTGCTTATACTTGTGTCTGTAGTTCCCAATCATTTGCCCAGTTTTTCTATTTCCAGCATTCCTTCAGTTTGTGTTTTGTTTATTGTCTCTATTTCAGTTTTCAAGTCTTGAACCGTTTCCTTCACCTGTTTCTTTCACCTGTTTAATTGTTTTTTCTTGGCTTTCCTGCTTTCTTTAAGAGATTTATTAATTTCTTCCAATTTTTTGTTTGTCTTTTCTTCCATTTCTTTAAGGGATTTTCTCACATCATCTTTGAAGGCCTCTATCATTTTTATGAAGGTTATATTTAAGTCGTTCTCTTCTACTTCATCTGCTTTGGGGTGTTCAGGTCTAGTTGGTGTAGAGTCCCTAGATTCTGGTGGTGTCATGCTTATCTTTTTATTGTTAGGTGTTTTCTTGTATTTCAGTCTTCCCATTGCTTCTTCCAGTGGGTGCAGGTGGGTTCTCTCTCTCTCTCTCTCTATGGTATTCCCCCGGTGGGCTTAGGTTAGTCAGAAGTTTGATGTCTGTAGCTCTGTGTGGTCCAAGCTCTCTAGGAGGTCTCTCCTCAGGTAGGGGCCCTGCGATGGGGGTCAAAAATCTGGCAGGCAGGGTCTCAGGGTTGTCCCTTGTGGATAGGTGGATCTCTGACTGGGGCCCAGAACTCCGGCTGGGCCAGAGTAGTAGGGGCTAGAGATCAGGCAGGTGAGGACTCAGGGTGGTTCTGCGTGAATAGGCAGGTCTAGTGTGCACATAGCAGCTCCAGGAAGTTCCCTGGAGGTGGCAGGATTGTTGGAACTGCCCTCTGTTCCAGTGCTCAACCAGAGTGGGCTTGTCAGGGCACAGAGTTGGGGGAGAGCAGGCTCTGGGGAGATGGTTGTATATCAGAGCACCAGGAGTGCTCTCACTGGGGACAGGACACAGGGAGGAGCGAGATTCAGGGCCTATCCAGGAAGTTCCCAGGGGAGGGTATGGGGGGAGATTGAACCTGAACTGGTCCTAGACTCACCTGTAGCAGGAACCTGGCGATGCAGGTCCCTAATTGTATTTTCATTTCTTCTTTGTTGTTGTTTATTCTTTTTTATTTATTATTCTGTCATATAATCCATCCTGACCACAGCCTCCCCTTCCTCCCCTCCTTCTGACTCCCCAAGTTACACCAATTCTGTTTTTTTCCCTTCATAAAAGAGCAGGCCTCCCAGGGTTATCAACCAAACACATTATAACAAGATGTAATAAGACTAGGCCCAATGACTCCTGTCAAGGCTGGATTAGGAAACCCAGTAAAGGAAACAGTTCCAAGAACAGCCAAAAGAGTCAGAGACACCCCCACTCCTACTGTTAGGATTTCCACAAACACACCAAAGTAAACAACCCCAGCATGTATTCAGATGACCTGGCACAGATGCATGCAGGCTACATGATTGCTGCTTCAATCTCTGTAAGCCATGATGATACCTGCTTACTTGATTTTGTGGGCTGTGTTCTCCTTGTGTCCTCAACCCCTCTACTTCCTACTGTCCCCCTTATTCTTCATGGTCCCCAGGGCTCCAGCTACTGTTTAGGTGAGGATGTCTGCATCTGTTCCCATCAGCTCCAGGAGGGAGCATCTTTGATGACAATTCACCTAGGCACTAATCTATGTTTATAGCAGAATATAATTAGGAATCTTATCATTGACTTTCTTTTTGGTCAGTTGTATTTGGTTCTACCCTAGTTCTGTGAGCCATCCAACTTCTGGTTCCTGTTTATCCAGGCAGTGTTAGGCATAGACTTTCTGTTTTGGTTTGTGCCTCAATGTAAACAAGTCATTGGTTGGCCACTACACAAGCTCTGAGCCACCATTGCTGCAGCATATCTTGCAGACAGAGCAAGTGTGGGTCAAGTAATTTGACTGTGTTGGTATTCCAGCCCCACCAATAAGAGACTTACAGAGGATGGTGAGTTCAGACTCTGTATTCTCAATTACTTAGAGTCCTCACCAGGAAGTTTTCACTGTACCAGGATACCACATCACCCCCTGAAAGCTCCCCTATTCAACCCATTTCCTTGCATTCTCTCCCTCTGTCATTTCCTTACTCACCCAATCCTTCCTGTACCTACCCCAGTCCACCCACAAAAGCTATTCTATCTTCCCTTCCCAGAGAGATCCATGCATTCATCTCCTCCCACCCCCACAGCCATCCTTGTTACTTAACCTTCTGGGTTTATGGGTTGTACTGTGATTGTTCTTTACTTAACAGCTATTATCCACTTATAAATAATTACATATATGTTTGTGTATGTGCTTCTGTGTTGCCTCACTTAGGATAATGAAGAACTCAAGAAAAACTAGATATCAATAAATGAAATAATTCAATAAAAATTAGGTACTGTTCTAAACAGAATTCTCAACAGAGGTCTCTAAGATGACTGAGAAACACTTAAAGAAATGTTCAACATTCATCAAATTCCTTTAAGATTTCATCTTACTTCTGGCAAAATCAGTAACACAAGTGACAGCTTGTAAATGGAGTTCTTAATTGGTCTAGATAATAAAAGGCCAGGCTCAGATATGGAGGAAAATGCTGAGAGATCAGAAAGAAGGAGCAAGCCACAGTACACATTACCTCCTAAGCATCTCTACAGAGAGCGATCTCCTGTTTTCCCCTGCTTATATCCTGTTACTGTCAGCTCCATCACTTCCTGCCTGTCTGTACAGACCTCCAGACCTCTGTGGTTAGCTAGTGGCAAGCTCCATTCTCTGACCCCCAGATAGGCTTTATTTGTGCAAGAAACATATCACCATATATACCCCTTTTTTGTGTAAAAAAAATTTTAAAGCAGTAACCAATGTGAAAAAAAACTATGTACAATAAAAACAATAACTATATACAATATATACATGGCAATAAGTACAATGTCTAGTGCATAAGCATATGACAAATTCTGAGGAAGCACTCCATCATCTGTTCTTTCTTGATGAGTCCAAAGTCTTGTACCTAATTTACTTTCTATTCTAATATGCATATCAAATTATCTTTTAATGTCTTTTAAACCTATTACACTTAATACATCTATAGTGAGTTTCTTTACTGATTCTGGCAAACAGGGAAAACTATAACTATACTATTTAGTCCCCAACTCCCTCAAAGACTCAAGAAGGAAATAATATTAACTGAGTAAGCAGGAAGTGCAAGCAAGCAACTATATATATATATATATATATATATATATATATATATGTATGTATGTATGTATTTATATATATACATATATATAAAATGACAGAAACAGCTGGCTTCCTGGGCAGTGACCCAAGATTGTTCTGCAATGCTGAGGTATCCACCTTCAGCCTATAGTCCTAGCATATCTGACAGACATTTCTGTGAAGCAGGATAATCTGAAGGACTGTCCCACCTTGTCTTGGCAAGGTTTGTAGTCACTTTTTTTGGTATCCTGTTTGACCAATTTGGACAGCAAAATGTCAGAAGTTGAAGCAAGGGCACTTTCTTGCCCAGTGGCTTACCTTTATCACAAAGAACTCCAACTCCATATGGAGTGTCTTCGATGCCCATCATCTTCTCTGATGTAGATTGGTGCTGCCAAGAGCAGAGATGTCTCATTGTCATAACAAAAGAACCTATGTTATTAAAACATATTAAATGCCATATTCTATAGATCTCTGAAATGTTTGAAGATGACCTGTCTTATATAAGTTTGACATTGAAAACATACCTAAAGTGACTACAAATTTGACTGTTATAGTTGACTAATTACTAAATTACATTTCTTATTGGTCTTATATAGTTGATAATAATAACTTTCAAAGACTAGAAATTTGTATTACATAGTTAAATGAGGTATATAGATATAATGCCCAGAATATTAGAAACAGCAAAATTAATCTCAAGTGTGTATCAATATACAGCATTTATATACAATATACAGAAGTCTAATCCAATGTGAAATGTTTAAAGAAAGTAGTTGATTTTTAAGGGTAGATTCAATAATCTACCTTTTCATCTCAACATCTCTATATCCTCCCTTTATTCTTTTCAATTTTCCCTTTTTATCCTATCATACCTTGATTCCTCTTTAAAAAAAAAAACAAATATATATATATATATATATATATATATATAATCCCCTTGGTTCACTTTCTGATAATAAGTAACAGCATTCTGTAACCAGTGCCCCTAAACAATGACAAATATCCGTAACCCAAAGAGGACCAAAAACCACCCACCCCACCGCTTGGGAATGTGGGCATTGTGTTCTTAAAGTTACTTCCTGCTGTCTATGGGCAACAACATCTTTAGGGGATCCTGAAAAGAAAATTTTGGTTAATTGTCAAGCTGTATCATTTGTTGTCCAGTCTCTGCATAATGGGCAAGTATAAGGCTTGTTTCAAATGAGGGCTAAAGTAGTGTGTGAGACTGGATCACCTTAGCTAGCCACCTCAAAATTGTCCCAAGCAGTATCTGAGAGGCTGCATCATCTCAGCAGGTCACCTCAAAATTGTTACAGGCAGTTTGTAGTCCAAAGCTGATCTTTAGTTGGTGTTCACCATAATAGTGTTGTCATAGTCCTGGTGAAATTGTCTTTGTGGGGCCCCATCCTCCTTCTGGAGACTTCAAAGGTCACTCTTAGGCATGGCCATGGTTCATTGTAGAAAACTGATATAGACTCAAACCTGAAATTATGTACAAGTAGGTAGATGAAATGTTTTTCTAGAATTCATTAGTACCCTCAGAGTATGACTCCATTCTTTTAGGCCTTCAGTTAATAGAAGGATTAGGCAAAGTGACTCCTAGTCCCAGATGCAGTTTCACACAAAACCTGCTGCAAACTGTAGCCCAAGCTTGGCAGGGTCCATCCCAATTTAGAATCAAAACTTGTGCTGGATCTGGAAAACAAACAAACAAACAAACAAACAAAATGTCAGGTCATGAGTTCCTAGTCTGTGGTTTCAGTTCAGTCCTGTTGCAGGCATCTATGTTTAGCAGAGTCATTGCCCCAGTGAGGAGGTGGTGACGGGTCATTGCATAAAACTGTGACTATGAAGCCTGTGTTGTGTTTTCAGACCACAAGACATTGAGATAACTAAGCCATGAGATATCTCTGCCATGCATAATTGCACATAGGGACTGGAAGTAACCAAAGAGAGATTATGAGAAGTTGCAGGGAAAATATGACATCAAATCCCTTGAAACTGAAGCCCCATGTTTTTGAGACAGATACTGGTTTTGGTGTTTACATTTCCCTTTAGTAATATTGTTACAGTTTAAACTAGGGCACTTGCTGGGCATTGGTGGTGCACGCCTTTAATCCCAGCACTGGGGAGTCAGAGGCAGGTGGATCTCTGTGAGTTCAAGGCCAACCTGTTCTACAGAGCTAGTTCCAGGACAAGCTCCAAAGTAATACAGAGAAATCCTGTCCTGAGACATAAAATTAAATAAATAAATAAATAAATAAATAAATAAATAAATAAATAAATAAATGAACTGGGGCACTTCAGTTTTCTGGAAGCTGAATACAGAACTGGAGTGAATGCATAATTCTTCATAGGAACTTTAGTAAATATCTCTGGGTTCTTTCTATAATTTTTTGTGTGATTGATTTTTGTAGAGGAGTCAGGGTCTTACTAATATGTACCTCTGGCTGTCCTGGAACTCACTGCATAGGCCAGGCTGGCATCCAACTCAATTAGATTCATCTGTCTATGCCTCCTTAAAGTCATGAGCTGAAACATCCAGTTTGCTCATCTTTTTTATAGTTAATAAGTTTTCATTCAATTTCTCTGAAATGTAGTCAGTACCTTTGATCTGCTAGCTTGTCTCTCTCCTTATGTCTGTTAACTCCCATTTTTCTTTCAAGGCTATACTCTAGTCAAAGTGCAGAAGTGGCAGAGGTGAATATCATTATTCAGTTTCTTTCTAAAATGACTTGGTGATTATATTAGAAGTTTTGTACCATGGAATAAGCATGGGGAGCATCAGAATTATATAAGTATATTTTCATGAAAGTATACATTTACAATATTGCCACTATCATACATTCTATTGTACACATGTTTGGGATATTCTAGAATATAGTAACCTATGAAGATGTGCATGTCAGCTTCACTGGGGAAGAGTGGGCTTTGCTGGATCCCTCCCAGAAGAATCTCTACAAAGATGTGATGCTGGAAACCTACAGGAACCTCACTGCTATAGGTAAGACTGAATTTTCCTTCATGTCTTAAAATAAGGGGACAACTCTATCTTAGTTATAGATAATCTTCTGTAATTTTGGTTGAGAAAGAGGAAGAATGAGTTGAATAAATCAGGCATGGGTCTAAGGTTCGCTGAAGATTGTAACTTAAATATTGCACAATTTCCAATAATATGTCATACATTTTCTGTTACTATATTTTAGGCTACGGTTGGGAAGACCATATTATTGAAGAACATTGTCAAAGTTCTAGAAGACATGGAAGGTAATATTCATGTGCAAGGTGATACAAATGTGCCTATGGAGAAATTTTAATGTGTCCTGGAAGTTTTAAAGAAAAGCACCAGTATAAATAAGCACAGCTCAAATTGAATTGATGATTATTAAATTCTCAAAAAAAAAAAAAACAAAACTATATACCTCAGTGTCAGGTAGCTGATACATGTTTGCAAGGCATTCCTCTGAGAAAAAAAGAAGACAAAGAGACAATCCCTTAACTGATATCACTGTTTGAATCATAGCCCTATGAGAACTATGCTCTAGAACTGCCAATTCATTTAGTTTCATCCCACTCAAATATTATAACAGGTATGTGTGTTGAATAGGTGGTAAGTACTTGTCCAAAACCTTCTAATAAGCAGAGTCCATAGTAAAGCTAGTGTTGCTCATATACTTGTAACTGCTAAATTTAGTGATAGAGGTAGTTCATGAGAATCAAGAAAGTTGTTGTAGAGAAACCTGAGTCCCTATACGGCATGTCTATGTAGAACAAAAAGTCAAAGTGTGTGAATGCAATGTGGAAAACTTTTGTTATTCTTCCTTTACATAGTATATCATATGTCACTCTGATATAAGCCATGGAAACATAGGGATATGGACAGAATTGACTTAACTCCCTCTCTTTCCCCAACAATTAGAAGATATGTAGTAGTCTCCACTTTGGATAGACTTGTAGAATGTGATACAAGTTTACAACTGATTGGTTTTCAAACTTCATTGGGAATACATCAACAAACTCCCACCAGAGAAAAGCCCTATGAGTATTGAAATGTATAAATATGTTTGTCACAATTTACTTAGCAAATGTAATATGACTCATATTATAGGAAAATTTGTAAGTGTAAAAGTGTGGTAAAGCTCTGAGTTCCTCCAGATCTCTTTAAATATATGAAAAAAAAATCTCACTTATAAAAAAGATGCTATAACTGTGAGCCATATAATAAAGGCACTTACCACCCCAGGCACCTTCAAAGATGCCTTTAATGACTTTAAACCTTAAGATCTGATTCCTCCTTCAATTAGTCCAAATTGTAAAATTAATTCATATGTATATAAAGATTCATCAGTATAATGAATGTGGTAAAGCTTTTTACATTTGCCAATTATCTTTGCAGGTATGAAAATAGTCATACTGGAGAGAAAACCTCAGAATATACTAAGTGTAGTAACGCCTTTACATATTACAGGCATCTTCAAAGGCAAGAAAGAATTCATGCTGGAGAGAAACCGTATGAAAATATTCGATATGGTGAAAGCTTTACACATCACAGCAATCTCCGAAGATCTCATACTGGAGAGAAACCCTATGGATGTAATCAATGTAGTAAATCTTTTGCACATCATAGTAGTCTCCGAGTACATAAAAGAACACATACTGGAGAGAAACCTTATAAATGTAATCAATGTGGTAAAGCCTTTGCCTATCACAGTCATCTTCAAAAACATAAAAGAACACATACTGGAGAGAAACCCTACAAATGTCATCAATGTGGCAAAGATTTTGCAGATCAAACTCATCTTCAAGTACATAAAAGAACACATACAGGAGAAAAACCCTATGAATGTGATCAATGTGGAAAAGCCTTTTCACAAAATAGTAGTCTCCAAATCCATAAAAGAACACATACTGGAGAGAAACCCTACAAATGTGATCAATGTGGAAAAGCCTTTTCACAAAATAGTAGTCTTCAAATCCATAAAAGAACACATACTGGAGAGAAACCCTATGAATGCAATCAATGTGGTGAAGCCTTTGCATGTTACAGTAGTCTTCGAATGCATAAAGGAACACATACTGGAGAGAAACCCTATGAATGTAATCAATGTGGTAAAGCTTTTGCACATCATAGTAGTCTCCGAGTCCATAAAGGAACACATACTGGAGAGAAACCCTATGAATGTAATCAATGTGGTAAAGCCTTTTCATGTCACAGTAGTCTCCGGATACATAAAAGAATACATACTGGAGAGAAACCCTATGAATGTAATCAATGTGGTAAAGCCTTTTCATGTCACAGTAGTCTCCGGATACATAAAAGAACACATACTGGAGAAAAACCTTATAATTGTAATCAATGTGGTAAAGCCTTTGCACGTCAAAGTCATCTTCAACTACATACAAGAACACATACTGGAGAGAAACCCTACAAATGTCATCAATGTGATAAAGCCTTTGCATGTAGCAGTAATCTTCGAATTCATGAGAAAAAGAAATCATTCTGCAGAGAAACCCTTCAAATGTAATCAGTGTAGTAAACTTTGTACTTAATGGTAGTCTTTATAAATGAGTAAAACTTTTAGTGTGTAATTGTTCAGTCTTTTACATATAACAATAATCTTTGAGGATCTGAAAAAAACTAGTACAGAATGGTATCTGACTGTAAAGGATGTGGTAATATCTTTAGCAATACACTTACATTTAGTTATATAAGATTATTTTGGAGAAAAGATCTGACAGGTGTCAACAATCTGTTCAAGCATTATGATGACCCTATGAATTTATACAAGAAGGTAACCCATTTAGATTTCATACTTCTCTTCAATTACATGAACAAATTCATCTAGGTGTAAAACTTTATGGATGTGTATTAGTGCCTTTTCTGTTGCTGTGATAAATGTAACATCTAAGTCAACTTACAGAATAGTTTAATTTGGCCCTTAGTTACAAAGCAATATGGAATCACCATGAAAATGTCATGGCAACAATCGTCAGATGTGATAGGTAAATCAGAAAGCTAAGAATCCACATCTCTAACCTGCACCACAAAACAGAGAGTAGGATCTGAAAATAGTGTGCAAATGTAAACTGTCAGGCTCACCCACCCCCAATGACATATTTCTTCCAACAGGACAGCATTACCTAAATCTTCCCAGATGGTACCACAAAAGAGGATTAATTCCTCTAACTTCAAGTCTACATGCTTGCTTTCTGTTACATGAACCAATTCATGATGAAGAAAAGTTCTGTAAATAAATCTTCAGATGCCTCAATACCTGTGTTACAGGATTGAATGCTTACATGAGAAAAACATTCATGAGTAAAAAATTTGTAATGATTTCTTTTCATCTTAATTATGTGGTATTCATATGTCTTTGTGTGGATATGTGCATGTTTATGCTTGTTCCCAAGAAGGTTAGACCCTGTAATCTTCTTGTAGCAGGAATCTCAGTCTAAAACTTGACCTGGGTCCTGGGAATGAACTTGGCCATGTCTCTCACCCTATAAATATTTTAAAGACTGTATATATCAACTTGATGTTAGAAAATAGGAAAAGAAGTCATACAAGAAAAAAGTTCTATTCATGCGAATGATTTGGTAATGACTTTAAACATCAAAGTTGTCTTCAGTTTCAAGGAAAAAAATGTTTCATCTCTTTTTCATCCTGAAAGAAATATATTATTTATCATATTCATGCAAGTGTAATGGTGAAGATCAACAATTGTGGTTGTGATTTGTGTTTTCAAACATTTGGAGTAGGTATGGAATTTGCTGTACATGTGGCAAATTCATTTAGTGAAGTTTTATTTTGTGGTCCTTTTATTCCTTCTGTGGCTATTTATTTTGGCACTTTCACTTGGTTGATGTATATTTTTCTGCTGCAATGTATAGAATGTGTTGCTCATCATCTAAGAGGTCCATTGTTTATTTGAAGATCAGGCAGTGTGTGAGCATAGTTTTCAAGTAAGTGTTCCTCTGAAAGGGTGTTGATTTTTTATATATTCCCAAATTCCCTTGAGATGTTATTTTTTGTTATCTAGCCTGTCTTGGGTATCTGTAGTTAGTCAAAAATAATTTCAACTTTTGATTCTCATGTGTCTGTCTCTTGAATACAAGTCCAAGAATAGAAGATGTACCCCCAATGTTTGCTGTTTTGACTACACATTATAACAATGTTAATGTTAAAAAGTTTAATAAAATAGAGTATAAGAAACCGTAAATACCTTATGTGTATATCCAATCAAGCATTTTCATCTCTCCAGGTGAGATGTAATAAGGTAATCAATAATCTGCTGTATATCTCACAACAGAGATTGATTTGACATAGATATGAATATTTGATGTTTCATGTGTCTTCATGTCCCCATTATCTATTTGGCACTTCATCTGCAAGTGCTGACTTCTAGAGTTCCAGATAACATAACAGCAATAGAACTTATTTTTAAAGAAAAAAAAGGGGTGTGTGTGTGTGTGTGTGTGTGTGTGTGTGTGTGTGTGTGTGTTGTAATTATCTATTTTTAAGCCATGACAAATATGTGGATAATGAAGACAACTTTGTGGGGTCTAGTTTTCACCATCTTTATATGAATATCAAGGTCAGGTTCCAGCCTTGCATACCACAGGCATTTCCCACTGAGCACTCTTACTGATTCTCAAATAAGATTAGTTGATATATTACATCAATACAATGCTGTCCTCTTTTCACATTGTAAACATATTGTCATCTAAGAATGGATGGAAACAGGACAATTTGAATAATAAATCAAATTTGCAAATGAAAATGATATATTGTCATATTTTTCTCTCCCTCCCCCCCCTCTCTCTCAAGTATTAGTTTATTCTGAGGGCTAAACATTTGTTCATTACATTTCCTCAGAGCCATAAATGAATCCCAGATGACTTTCTCAGTGGGTAAAATTGGTTGCTGCTAAGTCCTATGACCTAAGTTCAATCTCTGGGAGACCCATATTACTCCTACAAGTTTTTCTCTTATTTCTACATTTGGGCTGTAGCAAATGCACACTCACACATCAGCACATATATAAATACTTTCTAAACCCACATAAGGACAGCCAACCTGACTCCCTAGGTTTCATCTCTAGAACTCACACAGGAGAAATAGATAACTCACAGAAGAAGTAGATATTGATATCTGTAAGTTGCCCTCTCACTGTCACAAGCATATGGGAAGCTGTTTTTGTGGGGCTGCAATGGGAACCAGCTGAGTGGTCCCAGTTCCGTTCCTAAGTGGGGATGTGTGGACAAGGGAAAGGCTAGCTATTGAAGATGAAAGGAAGACAGAGACATGAAGTAATGTTAGGAAGGCAGATTCCGTCCCCACCAAAACTAAGTAGTCAACCAAAAGTAGGGTCAGTGGCAGAAGAATTCTGTTATTATGTATAAAGGGCAAATAGCAATTACATTCCCTAATCCTAAAGACCGCACAAACTCTCTGCCTTCAGGCACCCCATAACTGCGTGTACTCTCTGCCTTCAGGTTGAGTGTAAACCTTTCTGGACCCAAGTCTATTGTTACTTAGCTAGGAACCATTCACCACCCAGGGCCAGGCATCCTGGTAAACTAATGTCTTAAGGACAAAAGGAGTGATTTAAGCTATCTGAACTCCTGGCAAAATGTAATAGATTCCCATATATGGGTCCCAATATATGCACATATATGCACATATTGGCACAGGTGTATACACACAGAGTTCAAACATGTTTAATGGCTGAAATTAACAAAGGAAAGAAAATAACCCAATTGTTGAGAACATGAAATGATCTGCAAGTATAAATTATTATAGAATTTCAAGAAGTATTACTGTTCATCAAAACAATGATGGTTCCTTTGTAATTCTTGGTTTACTCTTTCATTCTCTGATTCAAAGATGTGTCTTTTAAAAAGATATCTCAGCTAGGTTTAGAGGTGCAAGCCTGTAATCCCGGCACATGGAAGACAGTGACAAGCCAATCTCTCTAAGTTTGAGGCCATCTTGGTACACATAGTGAGTTCCAGGATAGCCGTGGCTATGTAGAGATAGTTTGTCTCAAAAAAAAAGAAAGAAAGAAAGAAAGAAAGAAAGAAAGAAAGAAAGAAAGAAAAAGAAAGAAAGAAATAGAAAGAAAGAATCCAAAAAGAACAAGTATATCTTGAATTATGGAATTTTTCTTAGTATAATTGGACTGGGCTCTGACTGTTTTCCACAAAACCTCTTGTGATCTTTGTTTACATTAAGAGAACTGTATTGGTATACCACCCGGAGCTTGCCTTCCCCTCACCGTTTGTCCTACTGAGCCCTATGCTTGGGGAGAGCATTGGGCCACAGTGTGGGTCCAACACCCGCTCCACCTCTGTGGAACTTCCTGGGTCTGCTCTAAGCACACTGGACATGCCTATACACACAGGACCATCTTGAGGTCACACTCATAAGATCTTTGGACTCCATCACCTGCCCTCTGCCAGAGGAGAGACCTCCAAGAGAGCTAGGATCATCCAGAGTTACAGACATCAAACTTATCACCTACTGGAAGACCAGGGTAGAGAGAGAAAGAGATGCCACCTGCACCCACTGGAAGAAGCACTGGGAAGATGGCAATACAAGAAAACACCCAACAATAGAAAGACAAGCATGACACAACCAGAATCTAGGGACTCTACACCAACTAGACCCAAAGCAAATGAAGCAGAAGAGAATGGCTTAAAAAAATTACTCCATAAAAATGATAGAGACCATCAAAGACAATATGAGAAAATCCCTGAAAGAAATGCAAGAAAAAAACAAACAAAAAATGGAAGAAACAGAGGAAGACCAAGCAAAAAATGCAAGAAATGAATAAATCTATTAAAGAAAGTAAGGAAAGCCAAGAAAAAACAGATAAAGGAAACAATTCAAACAGTTCAAGACCTGAAAATTGAAATAGAGACAATAAAGAAAACACAAACTGAGGGAATGCTGAAAATAGAAAAGCTGGGTAAATGGTCAGGAACTACAGATGCAAGCATAACCAAGAGATCAAAGAAATAATCACAAGCACTGAAGATAAACTAGAGGAAATAAATTCATCGAACAAAGAAAATCTTAAATTCAGCAAATTGGTACCACAAAACACCCAGGAAATGTGGGACACCATGAAAAGGCCAAACCTAAGAATAATAGGCATAGAGGAAGGCAAAGAACTCCAACTCAAGGTGCAGAAAACATATTCAACAAAATCATTGAAGAAAACTTTCCCAATCTGAAGACAGACATGCCTATGAAAGTATAAAAAGCATACAGAACATCAAATAGACTGAACCCCCCCAAAAAAAGCCCCCTCTACACATAATAATCAAAACAACTAACATACAGAATAAAGAAAGAATATTAAAGGCAGCGAAGGAAAAAGGTCAGATAACACATAAAAGACCTATCAAAATTACACCTGACTTCTCAACAAAAACTCTGAAAGCAAGAAGATCCTGGCTAGATGTTCTACAAATACTAAGAGTTCATGGATGCCAGCCCAGGCTACTATACTCAGCAAAATGCTCAATCACTATAGACACAGAAAACAAAATATTCAATGACAAAGCAAGATTTTTTTAATAATTATCCACAAACCCAGCCCTACAGAAAGTTTTAGGAGAAAAACTCCAACCCAAGGAAGTTACCTGCACTCACAAAGAAAAAGGCAATAGATAATCCCACTTCACCAGAAACCAAAAGAAAAACCAGGGCAAATATACTCACAATACCACCTCCAACAACAAATCTAAAACAAACAATAATTAACAATCAATGGTCCTTACTTTCCCTCAACATTAATGGTCTCCCTCAACATTAATGGTCATAACTTTCCTATAAAAAGATACAAGCAAACAAAATGGAAACGAAGACAGAATTCATCCTTCTGCTGCATACAGGAAACACATCTAAGTTTCAAAGACAGACATTAACTCAGGGTAAAAAGTGGGGAAAAGCTCTTCTAATCAAATGGACCCAAAAAGCAAGCAAGTGTAGCAATTCTAATATCTAACAAGTTAGACCTCAAACCAAAATCAATCAAAAGAGATAAGAATGCCATTTCAAATTCTTCACAGGAGAAATCCATGAGTACAAAGTCTCAATCCTGAACATTTATGCCCCAAATACAAAGGCACCTAAATTCATAAAAGAAACACTACTAAAACTCAAAGCTCACATAAAACCTCACACACTCATAATGGGAAGCTTCAATACCCTACTCCCACCACTAGACAGGACCACCAGACAGAAACTTAACAAAGAAACCAAAGACCTAACAGAAGTTATGTCCCAATTGGGTTTCACAGACATCTATAGAACATTCCATCCAAAAACAAAAGAAGATAACTTCTTCTGAGCTCCACATGGAACCTTCTTTAAAATTGACCACATACTAGGCAACATAACAAACTTCAACAAATACAAAAAAAAAAAAATTGAAATACCCCATGTATCTTATCAGACCATGGTTTTAAAGTTGGAATTCAGCAACACAAATCTCAGAAACCCTACAAATTCATGGAAACTGAACAATACCCAATTGCACCATACCTGGGTCAAGGAAAAAATAAACAAAGAAATGAAAGATTTCCTAGAATTCAATGAGAATGAAGATACAACATACCCGAATTTGTGGGACACTTTGAAAGCAGTACTATAAGGAAATTCACTGAACTAAGTGCCCATATGAAAAAAACAGAGAATAATCACATTAGAGAATTAACAGCACAACTGAAAGCCCTAGAAAAAAGAAGCTAACTCAACCAGAGGAGTATACACCAGGAAATAACCAATTTGAGGGCTGAAGTCAATGAAGTAAAAACCAGGAAAACAATACAAAGAATCAATGGAACAAAGAGTTGGTTTTTTTTTTAAGAAAAACCAACAAGATAGACAAACCTTTATCCAAAATAACCAAAAAGCAGAGAGATAACATGAAAATTAACAAAATCAGAAATGAAACAGGGAACATAACAATGGACACTGAGGAAATCCAGACAATTTTCGGGTCATAATTTTAAAATCTGTACTACACAATATTTTAAAATTCAAATGATATTGACAAATTTCTGGATAACTATCACTTACCAAAATTAAATCAAGAACAGATAAACAACTTAAATAGATGTATAACCCCTAATGAAATAGAAGCACTCATCAAAAGCCTTCCAACCAAAAAAAAGCCCAGGGCCAGATGGCATCAGTGCAGAATTCTACCAGAAATTCAAGAAAAAGCTAATACCAATAATCCTCAAATTGTTCCACACTATAGAAACAGAAGGTTCATTACCAAACTCTTTTTATGAGGCCACAATCACCTTAGTACCCAAGTCACATAAAGACACAATGAAAAACGAAAACTACAGACCAATATCCCTCATGGACATTGATGCAAAAATACTCAATACTGGCAAACCGAATTCAAGAAAATATGAGAGAAATCATCCACCATGACCAAGTAGACTTCATCCCAGGAATTCAGGCATGGTTCAGCATACAAAAATCTATCAATGGGATCCACCATATAAACAAACTGAAGGAAAAAAAAAAAACCCACATGATCATCTAACTAGATGCTGAAAAATCCTTTGACAAAATTCAACACCCTTTCATGATAAAGGTCTTGGAGAGATCGAGGATAACAGGAACATACCTAAATATAATAAAAGCAATATACAATAAACCCAGAGCCAACATCAAACTGAATGGAGAGAAGCTTAAGGCGATTCTTCTAAAATCGGGAAAAATACAAGGCTGTCTACTCTCTCCATATCTATTGAATATTGTACTTGAAGTTCTAGCTAAAGCAACAGAACAACAAAGAGATCAAGGGGATACAAATTTGAAAGGAAGAAGTCAAATTGTCACTATTTGCAGATGATATGATAGTATACCTAAGTGATCCAAAAAACTCTACCAGGGAATTCCTACACCTGATAAACACCTTCAGCAAATTAGGAGGATACAAGATTAACTCGAAAAAAAATCAGTAGCCCTACTATATACATACAATAAAGGGGCTGAGAAAGAAATCAGAGAAATATCACCTTTTATAGTAGCCACAAACAACATAAAGTATCTTGGGGTAACACTTACCAAATAATTGAAAGACCTATATAATAAGAATTTTGTGGCTTTAAAGAAAGAAATTAAATAAGATACCAGAAAATGGAAAGATCTTCCATGACTTGGATAGGTAGGATAAACATAGTAAAACAGGCAATCTTGCCAAAAGCAATCTACAGATTCAATGCAATCCCCATCAAAATCCCAGCAAAATTCTTCACTGACCTTGAAAAAATAATAATCAACTTTATATGGAAAAACAAAAGACCCAGGATAGCCAAAACAACCCTGTACAATAAAGGAACTTCAGGAGGCATCACCATCCCTGACTTTAAGCTCTGCTATAGAGCTATAGTCCTGGCATTGGCACAAAAATAGACAGGTAGACCAATAGAACCAAATCAAAAATCCGGACATTAACCCACACACCTACAAAAACCTGATTTTTGACAAAACAGTTAAAAGTATACAATGGAAGGAGAAAAGCATCTTCAACAAATGGTGCAGGCACAACTGGATGATGGTGTGTAGAAGACTACAGATAGACCCATGTCTATTGCCGTGCACAAAACTCAAGTCCAAATGGATCAAAGACCTCAACAAAATCCAGCCTCTCCGAACCTCTTAAAAGAGAAAGTGGGAGGTACCCTTGAACAAATTGGTACAGACCACTTCCTGAACATAACACCAATAGGTCAGACACTGAGATCAATAATTAATAAATGAGACCTCCTCAAACTGAGAAGCTTCTATAAGGCAAAGGATACAGTTGATAAGACCAAACAACAACAGCAGCCCACAGACTGGGAAAAGATCTTCACCCACCCCACATATGACAGAAAGCTGATGTCCAAAATATACAAAGAATTCAAGAAACTAATCACCAAAACACCAAATAACCCTATTAAAAAGTGGGGTACAGAACTGAAGAGAGAATTCTCAATAGAGGAATCCAAAATGGCTAAAAGACACTTAAAGTGCTAGCCACCAGGGAAATGCCAATCAAAACAACTTTGAGATACCATCTTACTCTTGTCAGAATGGCTAAAATTAGAAACACCAATGACATCTTATCCTATCCTGACAGCTTATGCTGGAGAGGATGTTGAGAAAAGGGAATACTCCTATACTGCTGGTGGGAGTGTCAACTTGTACAGCCATTTTGAGATCAGTATGGCTGTTCCTCAGGAAAGTGGGAATCAGTCTACCACAGGACCCAGAAATCCCCCTCTTAGGCATATACCCAAATGAGCCACATCCATGCAACAAAGATATCTGTTCATCTATGTTCATAGCAGCATTATTTGTAATAGCAAGAACCTGAAAGCAACCTAGATGCCCCTGAACTGAAGAATGGATAAAGAAGATGTGGCACGTCTACACAATGGAATACTACTCTGCAGGAAAAAAAAATAATGGAATCTTGAAATTCACAGGCAAATGGATGGAACTTGAAGAAACTATCCTCAATGAGGTAACCCACTCACAAAAAGAAGAACATTGTATGTACTCATTCATATATAGATTCTAGACATAGAGCAAAGGATCACCAGCCTGTAATAAACACAGCCAGAGAAACTAGGATTCAAGGAGGAACCTAAGAGATTCATACAAGTTCCCTCACAGAAGAGGAAAGGAACAAGATCTCCTGAGAATATTGGGAGGGGGATCAGTGAGTGGAGAGAGAGTTAGTAGGAAGAGAAAGGGAGGGAATGAGAATATGTGGGACCAGGAAGATTGAGTCCAGGAATAGGCAAGAGTGGAAAAAAAGGAGATATCATAATAGAGGGAGTCTTTATAGTTTTGAAGAGAAAAGTGACTTTAGAGAAATGTCCCGAGACCTACAAAGATGACCCCATCTAACAATCTGAGCAACAGTGGAAAGGCTACCTTAAATATCCTTCTCTGATAATGAGATTGATATCTAACTTATATGTCATCATAGAGCCCTCATCTATTTGCTGATGGAAACAGAAGCAGACACCCACAGCTAAACACTGAGCTGAACTCCTGGAATCCAGTTGCAGAGAGGGAGGAGTGATAAGAAAATGGGGTTATGCTAGATTCTAAGGATCATGTCTGTGAGTCAGGATTCTCGATCTAGAGACAATGGCCCCGACAGGATGGAGCCTGAAGGTGTCATCAAGAGTAACTGGAATGAAATTGTAGATAGTTTTGATGACAAGAATCTCTCATAATCCCTCCTCCATGGTATTTATGCCTATGGTTTTGAGAAGCCCTCAGCCATCCAGCAGCAAGCCATTCTACCTTGTATCAAGGGAAATGATGTGATTGCTCAAGCCCAGTCTGGGACTGGGAAAACAGCTGCATTTGCCATATCAATTCTGCAGCAGATTGAGTTAGATCTGAAGGCTACTCAGGCTTTGGTTCTGGCACCCACTCATGAGTTGGCTTTGCAGATATAAAAACATGGTCATGGCTTTAGGAGACTACATGGGTGCCTCTTGTCATGCCTGTATTGGGGGCACCAATGTTCGTGATGAAGTTCAGAAGCTGCAGATGGAAGTTCCCCATATCATCATGGGCACCCCTGGCCACATGTTTGATATTCTTAACCAGAGATACCTGTCCCCCAAATACATCAAGATATTTGTACTGAATGAAGCAGATGAAATGTTAAGCCATCTGTTCAAGGACCAGATATATTATATATTCCAAAAGCTTAAAAGTAACACACAGGTAGCTTTATTGTCTGCTACAATGCCCTCTGATGCCCTTGAGGTGACCAAGAAGTTTATGAGAGACCCCATTCAGATTCTTGTAAAGAAGGAAGAGTTGACCTTGGAGGGTATCTCTCAGTTCTACAACTATGTGGAGAGGAGTAGAAGCTTGACACATAGTGTGACTTGTACAAAACCCTGACTATCACCCAGGCAGACATCTTTATCAATACCAGAAGGAAGGTGGATTGGCAGACTTAGAAGATGCAGGCCTGGGATTTCACTGTTTCTGCCATGCATGGAGATATGGACCAAAAGGAATGAGATATGATCATGAGGGAGTTCCAGTCTGGTTCTAGCACAGTATTAATGAAAACTGACCTGTTGGCCAGAGGCATTGATGTGCAGTAGGTCTCCTTAGTCATCAATTACGACCTTCCCACCAACAGGGAAAACTACATCCATGGAATTGGTCATGGTGTTTGCTTTGGGCATAAAGGTGTGGCTATTAATATGATGACAAAAGAAGACAAGAGGACTCTTCAAGACATTGAGACATCCTATAACACCTTGAAGAGATGTTCCTCAATGTTGCTGACCTCATTTGAGGAGCTGTCCTGCTATCTGGCCCTAGCCAGGCAGGGTTCGGTCCTGGGACGGGGGTAGGAGGGGGAGGCTGAGGAACAGCTGGAGACGGGAGAGAAGGGAGCCAAAGAATGGACATCTTGTTTTTGTTTTGTTCTCTCTCTCTCTCTCTCTCTCTCTCTCTCTCTCTCTCTCTCTCTCTCTCTCTCTCTCTCTGAATAAATGTCACTTTTTGAGGCAAAAAAAAAAGAAGGAACTGTGAACATTAGACACCCTTCTCTTTGGGGTAAGTTCAGCCCCAGGTGCTGTCTCCTTACCCCACCCCTAAAACACTAATCGATTTCCCTAACCAAGTCACCTGATTCTAAAGACTTTCCTACTGCCCCAGCCATGGCTCCAAAAGTGAATCAAGGGACTAATACATGTCTGGCCTTATTTGCTAGATAAATCTACAGGGAGAGTCCTTGCTTGAAGTTCTCCAGGGAATTGTCCCCAGGTAAGGGGAGCAAGGGAGAGAAAGTGGTAGCCATTTTTACATTTTTTTTTTGTATAGTATTTATTGATTCAGGAAACAAACATAAAATTCTGAATAAAATTACTTAGAAACTGCGAAGAAGGAGGAGGAGGAGGAGGAGGAGGAGGAGGAGGAGGAGGAGGAGGAGGAGGAGGAGGGAAGGAAAGAAGGAAGAAAGGAGAGGAAGGAAAAAAAGGAAAGGGAGAGAGAAAATGGGGTTAAGACCAGGCTACAGAAACCCACAGTGACAGCTGACCTGAACAAGGGGGAGCTCATGGACTCCAGACTGATAGCTGGGAAACCAACATTGAACCAACTCAGACCCCCTGAACATGGGGGAGTTAGAAGGCCTGAGCAGTCTAAGGGACCTCTGACAGTGGAACCAGGATATATCCCTGGTACACAAAAGGACTTTGGGAGCTGAGCCATCTATTCAGCCCCATGAGCATGCCATTAGTAGCAGAAAGGTGTGGAAAAGCTGATCCTAAGTTCATCTTTACCTCAGCCCTGATGACCCAGAAGAAAGAGAAGATTGATAGCATAAAAAACTAAGACCCAGTGCTTAAAGACGTTTCTAAGCCCAAATCTTCACAAAATGAGGGAAGCCTAAGAATGTTCAGGAGAGAAACTGACAATACAAGTCTTAGAAAGTGGCTGATTGCTTGACTAAAGCCACAAAACTGAATTTATGTCTAACGTGGTACATAGGCCGCAATGGCAGCCCACAAGGACACAGTCAGGTGTGCCCCTGCTTGAGTTTATGCCTCCTGTAAGGAGAGTCAAGTAATTGCAGATGGAAGGAACTGGAAGGTCAGAGTGCTGAGAGTAATTCAGATGGTTAAGATCATAAGGATTGAGTGGGAAATAAACATAAAAAAGTAGACTAGAGATCATGGGGTTGTGTGAATGAAAATGGTCCCCATATGGTTGTGTATATGTTTGTTCCCCAATTAGTGGGACTGAGTGGGAAATGTGATGTGGCATGGCTGAAGGAGATGTCTCACTGAAAATTGGCCTTCCTTTTCTGCTCTAAGCTCCACACTGGCCTACTGCCATCTTTCCTACCATGATAATGGACTAATGCTCTGAAAAGTGTAAGCAAGTACCCAATTAAAAGCCTTCTGTTGTAAGAGTTTATTGGACAATTTTCCCTTCACCGTAGTAAAACTTACACAGTCATCTGTGGCAAAGAAATCTGTCTATTCTGTCCACATTCCCGAGAAACTTAGGCAGAATTAAATGGTAATGACTTCTTTGACAAAATACTGAGTCAGGAATACAGTTAGTATTTATGACTCATTCAGGTCTATAGTGAAAAAGAGCAACAAGTAGAGAACAAAGAAATGAAATGTACAGTTTGGAGGGGGAAATGGGTCATTTTAGAAGGGAGGAGAAAATGAGGCTCACCCCTTTTGTAACTGGGCCCACTCAGTATGATGTGGCCTTGCAAGTAAGTAATAGAATCTCCACTTTGTATTTTCCCCAGAAACATACATTAATCTATGGTTTGTTTCTAAGATTGGAGGAATGTTAACCTGAGTATTTTAGTACTGTAGAAATCATATACCCAGCCTGCCAGATCTTGGAGCCCCATTGCTGGACCTCTGCTAGAGGTGAGTCTGGGACCAATTCCAGTTGAATCTTCCCCACACCCTTCCCTGGGAACTGCCTGGATTGGCCCAGAGTCTTGCTCCCCCCTGTGTCCTGTCCTCAGCGAGAGTGCTCCTGATGGTGTGATACATACCCACCGACCCCCACCAAGAGAATGCCCTCCCCCAAATCTGTGCCATACCCTGCCCACTGTCCCACTGCTCTGGTTGAGCACTAGGACAGAGGGCAGATCCAACAATCCTGCCACATTCAGGGAACTTCCTGGAGCTCTTCTGAGCACACTAGACCTGCCTATCCATGAAGGACCACCTGGAATCCCCGCCTGCCTAATCTCTGACCCCCACTGCCAGTCCTCTGCTGAAGTTCAGGGCCCCTCCCGGAGATTCATCTATCCCCTCAGGACCATCCTAGGTCCCGGCTTGCTGGATCTTTCATACACAACACCAGAACTCTGATAGAGGCTGAACTTTGACCCCCATTGCCATCCCCTGCGTGAGGAGAGACCTCCTAGAGAGCTTGAACCACACAGAGCTACAAACATCTAACCTCTGACCCACCTAAGCCCACCAGGGGAGTACCATAGAGAGAACCCACCTGCACCTACTGAAAGAAGTGATGGGAAGTCGGCAATACAAGAAAACACCTAACAATAGAAAGATAAGCATGACACCACCAGAATCTAGGGACTCTACACCAACTAGACCTGAACACCCCAAAGCAGAAGAAGCAGAAGAGAATGACTTAAAAAAATATCTTCATAAAAATGATAGAGGCCATCAAAAATGATGTGAGAAAATCCCTTAAAGAAATAGAAGGAAAAAAAAACAAAAAATTGGAAGAAATGAACAAATTTCTTAAAGAAGGTACAGAGAAGCAAGAAAAAACAATTAAACAGGTGAAGGAAATGGTTCAAGACATGAAAACTGAAATAGAGGCAATAAACAAACACAAACTGAAGAAATGCTGGAAATATAAAGACTGGACAAATGATCAGGAACTACAGACACAGCATAACCAACAGAATACAAGAGAGGGAAGACAGAATCGCAGGCGCTGAAGATAAACTAGAGAAAATAGATTCATCGACCAAAGAAAAACATAAATCCAACAAATCCTTAACACAAAATATCCAGGAAATGTGGGACACCATGAAAAGGCCAAACCTAAGAATAATAGGCATAAGAGGAAGGCTAAGAATCCCAGGTCAAAGATGCAAAAAACATATTCAACAAAATCATTGAGGAAAACTTTCCCAATCTGAAGAAGGACATGCCTATGAAAATACAAGAAGCATACTGAACACCAAATGGACTGGGCCAAAGGAAAAAAAAAACCCTTAACACATAGTAATCAAAACACCTAATATACAGAATAATGAAAGAATATAAAGAGCACTGAAGGATCACCAGCCTATAATTCACACCACCAGAGAAACTAGGATACAAGCTGGATTCTAAGAGATTCATATAAGATCCCTCACAGAAGAGGGAAGGGACAATTCTCCAGAGCATATGGGGCATGAGGGCAGACAGTGAGTGTAGAGGGAACTAGGAGAAAGAGAAGGGTAGGAGAGGAAAGCACATGGGACTAGGAAGATTGAGTCAGGGTAGGAATAGAATACAGAAGAGAGAGAGACAGAGAGAGACAGAGACAGAGAGATAGAGACAGATAGAGACAGAGAGACAGACAGAGAGAGAGCATAAAAGTGGGAGCCATTATAGGTTTAAAGAGAAACCTGAACCTAAAGAAATGGCTAGAGACCTACAAGACTGACTCCAACTAACAATATGAGCAACAGTGGAAAGTCTACCATAAATGCCCTTCCATGATAATGAGATCAACAACTAACTTATTCACCATCATGGGGCCCTCATCTAGTACCTGTTGGAAACAGAAGCAAACACCCACAACCAAACACTGAGCTGAACTGAAATCCAGATGCAGAGAGGGAGGACAAAACCAGGGTGCAGAAACACATAGAGACAGCTGAGCTGAACAAGGAGGAGCTAATGGTCCTCCAGACTAATAGCTGGGAATCCAGCATGGGACTGACTCAGACCTCCTGAAAATGGGTCTTAGTTAGTCCTGAGCAGTCTAAGGGACCTAAGACATTGGAACCAGAATGTATTCCTGGTGCACAAAAGGACTTTGGGGGCACATCCCCCATGAGGAATACTCTTTTAACCTAGAGACAGGAGAGAAGTCCTAGTCCCTACTTCAAATTACTTGACAGATTAAGATGAACCCTCCTGGATGGCATCACCCTACATATGGAGTGGGGAAGGATGGGGGGAAAGTGGTCAGGGTGCATAGAGTGGAGGAGAGAGGGAAAGAAGGACAGAAGGAGAGAGAGGGAACTAGGATCGATATGTAAAATAAAATAAAATAATAAGATTATATCAAAAAACAAACAAAAATCAAAATAGAGAAGCAAACTGAACACCAAATAGACTAGACCAAAGAAAAAAGATCCCTCGACACATAATAATCAAAACACCTAACATACAAAATAAAGAAAGAATAGTAAGAGCAAAGAGGGAAAAAGCCAGGTAACATATAAAGGCAGACCTTTCAAAATTACAGCAGAATTCTCCATGGAAACTATCAAGGCCAGAGGACCTGGCTAGATGTTCTACAAGTACTATGAGTCCATGAATGACAGCTCAGGCTACTGTAGCCAGCAAAACTCGCAATCACTATAGACAGTGAAAACAAGATATTTAATGACAAAGCCAGATTTTCACAATATGTATCTTCAAATCCAGGCCTACAGAAAATTCTAGAAGAAAAACTCAAACCCAAGGAAGTTAACTAAGCTCACAAAGACATAGAAAGTAGATAATCCCAATTCATCTGATCCCAACGGTAAAGCAGGGCTAATATATGGAAAATACCATCACCAACAACAAATCTATAGCAAACAAGCATTAACGATCGATGGTCCTTACTTTTTCTCAACATGAATGGCGTTAACACACCTATAAGAAGACACAGGATAACAGGATGTATACGAAGACAGAATCCATCCTTATGCTGCATACAAGAACCATATCTAAGATTCAAAGACGGACATTACCTCAGGATAAAGGAGAGGGAAAAGATCTTCCAATCAAATGGCCCCAAGAATCAAGCAGGTATGGCATGCCTAATATCTAACAAGTTAGACTTCAAAACAAAATTAACCAAGAGAGATGAAGAAGATCATTTCCTATTCATCACAGGAGAAATCTATCAGTACAAAGACTCAATTGTGAACATCTATACTCCAAATACAAAAACACCCACATTTGTAAAAGAAACGCTACTAAAACTCAAAGTTCACATAAAATCTCACACACTCATAGTGGGAGACTTCAACACCCCACTCTACCATTAGACATGACCACCAGTCAGAAAGTTAACAAAGAAACAAAAGCATTAACAGATGTCTCAATTAGGTTTACCAGACAGCTATAGAACATTCCATCCAAACACAAAACAATATACCTTCTTCTCTGTTCCACATGGAACCTACTCTAAAATCGACCACATACTAGGTGGGATAACAAACCTCAATAGATACAAAAAATTTGAAATAGTCCACTGTATCTTATCAGTCCACCATGCTTTAAATTTGGAATTCAACAAGAACACAAATTGCAGAAACCCTACAAACTCATGGAATCTGAACAATGTGCAATTGCACCATACCTGGGTCAAAGAAGAAATAAAGAAAGACATTAAGGACTTCTGAAAATTCAATGAGAATGAAGACACAACATACCCGAACTTAAGGGACACCTTAAAAGCAGTGTTACCAGGGAAGTTCATTGTACTAAGTGCTCATATGAAGAAAACAGAGGATAGTCACACTAGAGAATTAACAGCACAAATGAAAGCCTTAGAACAAAAAGAAGCAAACTCACCTCTAAGTAGTAGACACCATGAAGTAATTTGAGAAATCAATGAAGTAGAAACCAGGAAAACAATACAAAAAAAAAATCAATGCAACACAGAGTTGGTTTTTCAAGAAAATCAACAAGATAAACAAACCTTTATCCAAACTAACCAAAAAGCAGAGAGAGAGAACATGCAAATTAACAAAATCAGAAACAAAAAGGGGGACATAACAACAGACACTGAGGAAATCCAGACAATTGTATGGTCATACTTTCAAAACCTGTATTCCACAAAATTTGAAATTCAAAGGATATTGACAAATTTCTGGATAACTATCACTTACCAAAATTAAATCAAGAACAGATGAATAACTTAAATAGACATATAACCCCTAATGAAATAGAAGCACTCATCAAACATCTTCCAACCAAAAAAAGTCCAGGGCCACATGGCTTCAGTGCAGAATTCTACCAGAAATTCAAGGAAGAGCTAATACCAATACTCCTCAAATTGTTCCCCACAACAGAAACAGAAGGTACATTACCAAAATCTTTTTATGAGGCCACAACCACCTTGGTCCCAAGTCACATGAAGACACAACTAATAAAGAAAACTACAAACCAATATCCCTCATGAACATTGACACAAAGGTACTCAGTAATATACTGGCAAACCGAATCCAAGAATACATGAGAAAAACCATCCACCATAAACAAGTAGGCTTCCTCCCTGGGTTACAGGGATGGTTTAACATATGAAAATCTATCAATGTGATCCACTATATAAATAAACTGAAAAAGAAAAACCATATAATCATCTCCCTAGATGCTGAAAAATCCTTTGACAAAATTCAACACCCTTTTATGATAAAGGTCTTGGAGAAATCAGGGATAACAGGAACATACCTAAATATAATAAAAGCAATATACAGTAAACCAACAGCCAACATCAAACTGAATGGAGAGAAGCTTAAGAAGACTCCTCTAAAGTCAGGAACAATACAAAGCTGCCCTCTCTCTCCAAATCTCTTCAATATTGTACTTGAAGTTCTAGCTAAAGAAATAAAACAACAAAAGGAGATCAAGAGGATCCAAATTGAAAAGGAAGAAGTCAAACTTTCTCTATTTACAGATGGTATGATGGTTTACATATGCGACCCAATAAACTCTACCAGGGAACTCCTACAGCTGATAAACAACTTCAGCAAACTAGCAGGATACAAGATAAACTCAAAAAAGTCAGTAGTCTTACTTTATTCAGACAAGAAAGGGGTTGAGAAAGAAATCAGAGAAATATCATCCTTTATAATAGCCACAAACAACATAAAGTATCTTGGGGTAACACTTACTAAATAAGTGAAAGACCTATATAATAAGAACTTTGTTGCTTTAAAGAAAAAAATAAAAAAAGATACCAGAAATTGGAAAGATCTCCCATGTTCTTGGATAGGATAAACATAGTAAAAATGGCAATCTTGCCAAAAGCAATCTACAGATTCAATGTAATCCCCCATTAAAATCCCAGCACTATTTTTCACTGATCTTGAAAGGATAATAATCAACTTTATATGGAAAAACAAAAGACCCAGGATAGCCAAAACAACCCTGTACAATAAAAGAACTTCAGGAGGCATCACCATCCCTCACTTTAAGCTCTACTACAGAGCTATAGTCCTGAAAACAGTCTGGTATTGGCACAAAAATACACAAGTGCACCAATGGAATCGAATCACAAATCCTGATCTTAACCCATACACCTACAAACACCTGGGTTTTGACAAAACAGCTAAAAGTATACGATGGGGGGTTTAAAGCATCTTCAACAAATGGTGCTGGCACAACTGGATGATGGTGTGTAGAAGACTACAGATAGACCCATGTCTATCACCATGCACAAAACTCAAGTCCAAATGGATCAAAGACCTCAACATAAATTCATCCACACTAAACCTCTTAGAAGAGAATGTGGGAGGTACCCTTGAACAAATTGGTCCAGGAGACTCCTTTCTGAACATAACTCCAGTAACACAGACACTAAGATCAACAATTAATAAATGGGACCTCCTCAAACTGAGAAGCTACTATAAGGCAAAGGACACAGTTGACAAGACCAAACAGCAGCCCACAGATTGGGAAAAGATCTTCACAAATCCTACATCTGTCAAAAGGCTGACCTCGAAAATATACAAAGAACTCAAGACACTAGTCAACAAAACACCAAATAACCCTATTAAAAATGGGGTACAGAACTGAATAGAGAATTCTCAATAGAGGAAATCAAAAAGGCTAAAAGACACTTAAGAAAGTGCTCAACATCCTTAGCTATCAGGAAAATGAAAATCCAAACAACTCTGAGATACCTTGTTACTCCTGCCGGAATGGCTAAAATTAGAAACACCAATAAAAACTTAGGCTGGAGAGGATGCCAAGAAAGGGGAACACTCCTCCACTGCTGGTGGGAGTGCAAAGTTGTACAGCCATTTTGGAGATCAGTATGGCAGTTCTTCAGGAAAATGGGAATCAGTCTTCATCAGGACCCAGCAATCCCCCTCAGGCATATACACAAATGATCCTTGGAGATGTCTGTCATCTGGAAGTTCATGTAAGGTGACTGAATAAATTAAAGTTGGTTGTTTGA
Organism: Cricetiscus sungorus; assembly: GCA_030556225.1. Lineage (NCBI taxonomy): Eukaryota > Metazoa > Chordata > Mammalia > Rodentia > Cricetidae > Cricetiscus > Cricetiscus sungorus. The sequence goes on from JANBXA010000097.1 coordinate 17,228,140, forward strand.
AAACCTTAGACTCTTTCTCTCTAACATTACAATGTAATTCTGAAATTCTCCATTAAATTCTGGTCTGGGTCTGAATATCTCTATGAACTGTTTCATTAAGTTTTTCTAAAACTTGTATCTTAGCACTCATACTAACATTTTTAGTTATAAAACAAAAATAATAAATGTGACACAAAAAAATAAATTACCCAGAAACTAATATTAGATCTCAAGCTTCAAGCTGAAGATCTGAAGAGCAAAGCAGTTGGTCACTCTACCTCAGAATGAAAGGCAATCATGGCTCCACCAAACCCGAGACTGTAACCTCTCCTCAGTGTGGCTGAAGAATCTTCAGACTTCAAAGTCTTCCTGTCCTCAATGTGGCTGGTAAATGAATCTCTGATACTGACTACAGAAGACCCTGCTCCTATCTTTTATACCCCTCCAGTGATGGGATTAAAGGCATGTGATCCCAGGTGCTGGGATAATCTTTGTGTGAGCCATTTCTCTTTAGGACTGATTCACTCTTGTGTAGATCTGGGTGGCCTTGGTCCCACAGAGATACATCTACCACTTAATCCTGAGTCCTTGGATTAAAGGTGTATATCACCACCTCCTACCTTCTGGCTGCTGGGATTAAAGTGTGTGTCACCACTGCATGATCTCTATGGCTAGCTTTGCTTTTAGAATCCTTGGGCAAGCTTTAATAAATCACAAATATCACTACAGATAAAACTGATGTTTATAGTAGAGATTATATAAGTCCCATCTAAATTAGTTATCCTCTCATTTCATTCTTCCATTTTCAAACTGTCCAGCATATTACCTAAATCCCTCCATTGTAATAGTGTTTCCCATTTTTTAGTGTGGGAAGAAACTCTTTTAACTAATTTCTCCCTTTAAAAAAATCCCAATTTTCTTACCAAATCTGTCAATAATGTCAGTAAGTTGTGAGGCATAGCGTGTCAGATTGGAGAGCTAGTATGTAACTGTAAAGCTGTAAGAGAGTGTGGCTTTAAGGAAAGCCTGTAAGCCATGGTGAGAGATGAGAGAGAAGAAAGGAGAGAGAGAGAGAGAGAGAGAGAGAGAGAGAGAGAGAGAGAGAGAGAGAGAGAGAGAGAGAGAGAGGAGAGAGAGGGGGGGAGAGAGATGGCTGTCTTAGAAATGCATATGGGGTTGTTTGGAAGAAGCATGTGTGGCAGGAGTTGTCTGAAGGCAAAGCTAGCTGGTCTAGGGTGGGTAAGTCCTGGGAAATCCCAGGGTGTTAGGAACCCAGGTGCGCCTGGAGTTTGAGTGGCAGCTGAAGACTGTTTTAGAGAGGCTATAGTAGGAAAATTCCAAATTTGCACAGAAACTTGGGGTAAAAAGAAAAGAAAACCTAGCCAGGTGGGGCTGTGACTCTGGTAGGAGCCCTGCATGCAGCCCCAGCCTGTCTGGTGGCTGCAAAGCCATTAACATGTGGCTTTTTCAAGAATTCATGCCTTTAGGCACCAATATGTAACATGAGTTTTAATAGGTCTTAATAATAAAAGCCTGGAGTTAGATATAGTGGCAAATGCTGAGAGATCAGAGAGATAAAGGAACAAAACCACAGCCACATTACCTACTCAACTTCCCAGCTGAAAAGAGACTAGCTCCTTTTTCCTCCCACCTTATCATTTCCTCTCTCCACCCAGACATATCACTTCCTGTCTCTGTGCAGACCTCCAGACCTCTATGGTTAACTAGTGGGTAGTTCCACTCTCTGATCATCAGGCAAGCTTTATTTGTTACAGCATAAATAAGATATCACTACTTATAACCTCTAGTGAAATAGAAGAGGTCAATACAAGGGACCCAACCAAAAAAGCCCAGGCCTAGAAGGTTTTAGCACCAAATTCTACCAGACTTTCAAAGAAGAGCTAATGCCAATACTCCTCAAATTGTTCCCCAAAATAGAAACAGAAGAAACACTATCCAATTCATCGTATAAAGCCACAGTTCCCCTGATATCCAAACCAAAGACATAACAAAGAAAGAGAATACAGAACAATTTCTCTCATGGACATTGATATAAAAATACTCAAATACTGGCAAACAGAACATAATAACACATCAAAAATATCAGTCACAGTGATCAAGTATGTTTCATCCTGGAGATACATGGATAGTTCAATATTCAAATGTTCTAACTGCAATCCACCATATAAATACACTGAAAGAAAACAATCACAGGATCATCTCATTAGATGCTAAAAGAGATTTTACAAAATGCAGCACTACTTCATGATAAAAAAGTCTTGGAGAGATTAGGGGTTCAAGTGGCATACATAAACACAATAAAGGATATTTACAGCAAACCTATAGCCAACATCAAACTAAATGGAGAAAAACACAAACCAATTCCATTAAAATTGAGAATAACATAGGGTAGTCCATTCTCCATTTATCTATTTAATACAGTACTTTAATCTCTAAGAACAGCAAAAAGACAACTGAAAGAGATCAGTGGGATATAATTTGGAAAGTCAAAACATATAATTTGGAAGTCAAAGTATCATTATTTGGAGATGATATGGTAGTACACATAAGTGAACCTAAAAATTACTCTACAAACAGTGCAGGCTATAAGGTCAACCACTAATAGATGGAACCTTGTGAAACCAAAAACTTCTGCAAGGAAAAAAATCAGAGTCAATCAAAGAGGCAGTCTAAGGAATGGGAAAACATTTTTAGCATTTCCACATTGAATAAATGTCTAATGTCCAAATATATAAAGAATTCAAAAAACTAGATGTTCAAAAAACAAATAATCCAAACAGAATTCTCAAACAGAATTCTCAATGTCCAATGGATCACAAACACTTAAGAAATGTTCACCATTCTTAGGCATCACAGAAATGCAAATCAAAACTTCTTTGAGATTCCATCTTATATATGACAGAATGGCTAAATCAATAACGAAAGAGACAGTACATGCTGGTGAGATTGTGTAACAAGGACAACACTCCTCAGTTGCTGGTGGGAGAGTGAAATGATACTGCCTCTACTGAGATCCTCAGCAAACTGGAAACTGGTCTACCTCAAGACCCAGCTATATCACTCTTGAGCATATGCCCAAACAATCTTCCATCCTATCACAAGGACTATTCCTCAACTATGTTCATATTGGCTTTATTCGTAACAGCCAGAAACTGGAAACAAACTAGATGTCTTGTAAATGAAGAATGGCTAAAGAAAGTGGTACAATTACACAATGGAGTAATAATCAACTGTCAAAAATGACATAATGAAATTTATAGGCAAATGGAAGCAACTAGAAAAAAAATCACCCTCAGAGAGGTAACATATATCCAGAGAGACAAATATAGTATGTATTGCCTTATAAGTGAATATTATCTGTTAGCTAGATGATAATTACGCTGTAATTCATAGATCCCAAGGGTTTAGATAAAGATGGGGCATATTGGAGGGGAGCCTAGATTTCCCTGAGAAATGGTACTGGAATGAATTCTGTGGCTGGACTGGGGGTGAGAACACACAGGAGTGGAAGGGATAAGGTTGGGGTGGGATAGAGGGAGAGAATGCAGGGAGAAACAGCTGGAAATAGGTGGCATTTAGGAGCTAGTGCGGAAACCTAGTGCAGCAGGAACTTCCTAGAACTTATGAAGATGACCCTAGTAAGGACTCCTAGTAATGGAGGATACTGAGTATGAACTAGCCATTTTTGCAGGCAGGCAGGAATGCAGTGGTGTGATTGGGTTACATTTGGTTGAGTTGTTGGCTGAGGAGTTCCCATAGATATTGCTAAACTACCCAGTGTGATGCTAGGACAGTTTCTCTCTAAAAATGAAAATCAGGGCTCCTGTTGCAAAGAACAACTTCATCACAGGTCACCCAATGTAAAGAGGCAGAGGAGGTGCAGCTTTGGAGCCTTTACCCCTATGTTCTAGTCTCTTTGGCATGTGAGAAGATCTTCTATAAACTAGAGAAAGAGAAATGTAGACACCAGCCCACTTACAAGAGTGTCCATCTGTCCTGCCTGTAGATTATGATGGGGCATAGTGGCAAAGAAGTTACAGGAGTGGCCAAGGAAAGTTTAGTCAAACTTGAAGCCCAGGCATTGAGGGAGAACCCATGACTTTCACTGCCTAAATGACCAGGAATGTCAAAAAGACAAAATGGCTAGGACTGGTCCTGTGTGAGTCTGTACTATGACCTCCCTTATATGTTATGACTTCTAGTTAGCTTGATGTTTCTGTGGGACTCCTAACAGTGGGAGGGGTGTAGCTGACTCTTTTGCTGCTCATAAGACACCTTCCATCCTATTGGGTTGCCTTGTGAAGACTCAATATTCATGCTTTCACTTTGTTGTTTTATTTTTTATTTTTTTATTTATTTATTGGTTTTTTGAGACGGGGTTTCTGTGTGTAACAGCTCTGGCTGTCATGGAACTCACTGTGTAGACCAGGCTTGCATCAAACTCACAGAGATCCACCTGCCTCTGCCTCCCAATCACTTTGTATTTTTGTGTCTTCTTTGGACTTCTTTGGCTGTCCTCTCTAAGAGACCTGCTCTTTTGTGAAGAGGAAATGTAGGGGGATTGGATCAGGGGAGGAAGGGAAGTGGGCAGGACTTAGGAGGAGTGAAGGGAGGGAGAAATCTGGTTGTGATTTATTGTATGAGAAAAAAAATCTATTTTCAATTTTTAAAATTTTATTCAATTTTTCCTAAATGAAAATGCAAAAGGGGGAGCAATAATAAACACAGAGAAGAGAAATAATGAACACAATGAAAGCATGATTGTGACAGATACAGTGCTTGGTTGTGTGTGCAGAGGGTGGTCATCACATGGGAGCTTGTGACAAGCTCATTCTTAGGCCCTATCTAGATCTCTGAAATTAGAAGTTTTCCTCTCAGCAATGTAGAGGATACATCATGAAGAAAACAAACCCAGGTCATTCTCTTATGGTATCCTTCACTAGTTTTGATTATGGAATTACAGAGCTTCCTGCTCATTTAATTCCAAAGAAATGCTCTTGTACCCCATTAAGGAAAAGTAAGGTTTAACCAATTAATAGAAATACACATATAATATTAAACAGCATTGCTACATTAATTATATAATATATTAGACATATACAGACTGATATATATAAATATTAAAATTTTAAACACATTCTCCAAAGGAAAAATTAAAGTATTACCATGTAAGGCAGGTTATTTGATCCCAAGAAGAAAAAGAGACGAATCATTTATCTAAGACTATTACATATTGGCTAAATTCTAATTTATTGTCATTATTTAAATAAAAACAAAACAAATAAGTATGTTATTTAAACTCATTTTTACTCTTTCATGCAGTATGGCTCATTGGCAAAATGTTCTCATGTTATCCAAATAAAGTAATTTTTTGTGTTTTTGTGATTTACTATAATAGTATGTTTGCATTTTATTTATATAATGACTCTTGCTACAAAAAGCTTGATATTTAATTGTTCTTCTCCACATATCAACTAAAACAACATTATAAAAACTCTTTGAAGAGTTATACCTGAGTGCTTCAGGTAGATTCTGTATTCTTTCTGTCCTTCACTTTCTATTGCTACCTGCAATATAGATAAGATGGCTGAAGCTTTCACACCCATCTGACAAATGAGAGTACATTAAATATTAAAATCAGATGGGAGAAAGAAGTGGGTTGGCAATGCTTAGCTGTAATTATATACTATTTCATGACCAATAACATTAAATTTATGAGTCCTTTATAAGCGTGCAATCCTATAACCACTACTATTGTCTTTATTCATTTAGCATGATGTCCTCTCCAGGTACCCCACTTGTTCTCAACAAATAGACATTTGAATTATTTTTAGATTTAGGACACTGTGTATATAACTGTAGTGAACATGAGATTTCTGACATTTCTTAGTATTAATTTCAAGTGCATAGAAATATACTGAGAATAGCGCTGAGTCCCATAACAATTCTGTCATTTTATGAGAACTCTGTATACTATAGATACACAAGAACAAGGGACAGAAAGAAAATATGTGAACAAGCAAGGTATTCTGTGTCACTAAATTATACTGCAGGTGTCTTTCTATGGCTTTGTACATCCATTTCAGTTTCACACACTTACTGTAGTTTGTTAAACAAACAATTATATAGAATATATTTTAACCTTATATACTACTGTAAACAACACTATTAACATGATGTAGTTAAAAAGATTGTGGGTGTGTTCAATCTGTAACATAAATTCAATACAATACAAAGAAAATTCCTAACAAACTATAACACAAAAACTGGCTCCAAGCTAAATGTCATGTGAAAAAAACTGAGAATTCTCAATAAGATTATGAATAAATAGTACACACATTGACACAATGAGGCTTCTGCTTTACATGAAAAAGTAAATCCATAAAACTACAAGACTCAAGAAATGTGTAAAATATTTGTGAAAGAATAAGTGAGTGGGGAGAAAAAGCCAAGAACAAAAACACAAAAATATAGTCAGCTTTCACCAAAAGACCTAAGGAAACTCAGCAAAGAAAAATGTAAACTTGACCAATGTTAGGACAGATGCCACATCTTGTGCCATAATCCATGTTGCATGAAGCAGACATTATTTTGCAACATTGTTTTGTGTGTGGACATCAATGGGACTGGGCCTGCCTGAAACCACAGGAGGGAAGAGTTTCTAGAGAACCAAAGCCAACCTTTCTAATGACCTACATTTCCAAGGAAAGCACTAGAACATGGAGCCTCTCTGTTTGGAAGAGTGATCAGTAGCTTGGGGTTCAGAAGTAAAACAGTATAGGGGTTACTTTGAGTTAATTTCAAGGGAGTTATGAAGTTTTTATTTAATTTCTATACACATACCATCATATCTAACTAGTCCTATTAGAGATTAGGACACTAGGATGTAAATATTTGCTCACCTTCTACATATCATACTGTTATTGGTCTCACTTCTATAGTAAAAGCATCTAGTGGGATGCTCATCCATGGAGAGTAAAGACCTCTATAGTAAGCAGGAATGCCATAGTTTTAAGAGGGATTTCTTAGTTCTGTTGCGCTGAATGCTGTAACATTACATCAATGATATTTTGTTATGTACTTGCAGATTCTTTGTATTGCCTATATACACCCATTAAAAACCTAAAGCATGGTTATACCTGTGATGCTATGTACTATATGAACTGATTCATGTTTTCTATAAAGCTTAATTTAACAGACTGTACCTAGGAAATAGTAATTTTTTACATTATCTTATACATCATTTCTATTCACCTGTATTTTATTCAATTCTTCTGCTTAGCACTATTTAAGACAAAAAAATGCCATCTTCCTATGATCAGCTGTTCCTGCTTACAAAGGATGACCACCACCAGGTTTGCTGACTGTTGATATTCCACTATAGAAACAGGTATCCCATACCAGAAAATGGAAAGATCTCCCATGCTCTTGGATAGGCAGGATAAACATAGTAAAAATGGAAATCTTGCCAAAAGCAACCTACAGATTCAATGTAATCACCATCAAAATCCCAGCACAATCCTTCACTAACCTTCAAAGAATAATACTCAAATTTATATGGAAAAACAAAAGACCCAGGATAGCCAAAACAACCCTGTACAATAAAGGAATTATAAGCTGGTGATCCTTTGCTCTAGGTCTAAAATCCATATATGAGTGAGTACATAACATGTTCCTCTTTTTGTGACTAGATTACCTCATTCAGGGTTTTTTTTTTTTTGAAACAGGATATTTCTACATAGCTATGGCTGTGACTGTCCTGGAACTCACTATGTGGACCAAACTCTAACCTCAAACTCAGAGAGATCAGTCTGCCACTGTCTCCCAATAGCTGGGATTATAGGCATGTACCTATTAAGTCCAGCTAAAATGTTCTTAAATTGGTCTATCTGTAAATCAGAGAACTGAGTGATAAAATAAGATTTTTAAAAGAAGCCATCCATGTTTTGATGAACAGTAATACTTCTTAAAATTGTATAATAATAATAATAATAATAATAATAATAATAATAATAATAATAATATAAACTGGCAGATCATTTCATGTGTCCTCAATAATTGGTCTGCTTACCTTGCTTTATTAATTTACTACATTCAAAAATGTTTGAAGTACTTTTGTATGTATATACATACCTGTGCCATCATGTGTATGTGGCAGTGAGATGCCAGCTTACAGGTGTCTATTATCTACTTCCCCATGTGAGTTCTAGAGATGAAACCCAGGAATCAAGTTTGGCTACAAGTGACCTTAATGTCACTTATTTGGGTTTAAAAATTATTTAGGTATGTGCTAGTATGGGAGTGTGCATATGCAACAGCCCAAGTGTAAAACAAGAGAAAATTTTGTAGTACTACAGATCTCCCAGAGATTGGGCTCAGATTATCCGGCTTAGCAGCAACCATCTTTATCCACTGAAACAATTCTCTGGAATTCATTTGTGGGTCTGAGAAAGTATTATGAGCAAGTGTGTAGTCCTCCAAATAGACTAATGTACCCCCCAAAAAAATATAGCTATATATCATTTTCATTAGCAAATAGGGCTTATTATTCAAATTGTCCTGTTTTCCCCCATCCTTGGATGAAAATATGTTTACAATCTGAAAAGGTAATATCAGTTCAGTGGGAAATGTCTGTTGTATGCAAGGATGGTAACCTCACTTTGACCACCATATGAAAGTGACCAGAAATAGGCCCCAGAAAGTTGTCTTCTCATCTCTACGTATCCATCATGGCCTAAAAATCTATGATCACATTACATACATACACAACAGAAATATTTTAACTTTTATTATTCTTTTTGTTTTTCACATCATGCATCTCGATCCCAAGCACCTACCCATCCCTTATATATACCCTCTGCCCTTGCAACCTGCCCAACAAAATAAAATAAAATTTAAGAAAAACAAAGGGGGAAATTAAAACAAAGAAAGATTTCATAATGGAAGCTGTAGTGTGACACAGTGAGTCACTCAATTTACCCTTCTATCCATATATCTTTACTTGCAAGTGTTCACTGCAAAGCAACACGTATCTGGTTTTAGTCCTCTGGTTTCTGCTACACTAGCAATACTGGGCCCTCACTGGGGCTCCTCTTGGACATCCTGTTGTTGCCCTGTGTCAAGAGATCATTCAACTTTGGGTCTACAGGACTGGCTCCTTCACATGCTCTAGCAGATCATAAACAGGGTGGATTTGGGGGTGTGGCAACTCATAACCCTGGTTCTGGGTATGAGTAGTTTAAGTTTGGTCAGACTCGCACCTCACCCCCATCCTCATGACCATGACATTGTCATGACTGGTTCATTCTTTGCAGCAATAGGCAAGGGCTAGAGCCAGTTCATCTGCTTTCATGCCCTCAGGGTCTGTTCTACACTACTCAATCAGCAGGGTAGCTTTACTGTGTTGTTTAGACAAGGTGCAGGGGCTACTCTTCCAAGTGCTGCAGCTCTCCCACTCTCTTGACCTCAGGGCCACCCACCACAGGTGGCAAGGGGCAGAGGGGGGGGCATCTTTCTCCTGCCCACACCACTGTAGCACCTGTGCTAAGATCTGTTCCATGAATCAGGCAAAGGCCTAGAGATTGAAATAAAGAGACAAGACAGAGGGTCATTCGTTCAATGGCAATGTTGGAACACCGAATGCCGTTTATTGAGGGGATTGAACGGGCTTAAATACTGACTTACAGCACAGTGGAAAATTACAAGAATTTTAGGCTTAGCTCCCTCCTATGAGGTGTGTATAGTCACTAGGTGTGTGTTATCAAAACAGGAAGAGTACCAACAACAGGTTTGGGGCAAGGAGTTCTGGCCAACAGCTTCAGGCTTGCTCAAGGTGCCTCGGGGGTCCATGCAGGGCCCTACACACCACCATATTGCAGATAAGAGATGGGGCTAGATCTCCCAAGCTCACATTCTTGGGACTGGTTCGCCACACCCCCCAAAACAGGGTTGGCTCTATTGTGCTGCCAATTTCAGGTGTAGGGCTTGCTTTTCCAAGTGCTGCAGCTGGTGAGGGGCAGGAGCAACTCTCCCACTCTTAGAACTGCAGGACCAGCTCTCCCAACCATCACAGGCCACGAAAGGTGGCAGGGGTGGGGGGTAGAGGAAAAAACATTTTTTAAAAAATAAATCTCATTGCCATTATATTATTTGGCATCTCTTGATAATTCCCATAGAAGCAATACTTCAAGATGAAGTACCAAATACATAACTAATGTGGACATGAAGATGCATGGAACTTCAAATAACAAATACATATCCACAGCACATCAAGCTATTCTATGAAATAAACAATTAATTGCTGATTATCCTACATTATTACATCTCTTCCAGATAGATGGAAATGCTACTTTGGATATACACATAAAGCATTTAATATTTCTTATATTCTCTTCTATTAAGCATTTTAACATTAACATTGTTGACAAAATGGCAAATGTTAGGGGTACAATATTTCCACTTGGGTTGTATTTAGGAGGCTGACACATGAGAATCATGAGTTCAAATGTATCCCTGACTGATTACTGACATCTAAGTCAGGCTAGATAACAAACAACATTCCAAAGGAATTAGTGAAAATATGAAAAACAAAATCAGGAACAACAACAAACCACCACCCTTTTCACAAACACCCTCTCTTGAAAAGTATGATCACACACTGCCTGATATTTAAACAATGGACCACTTAGATAATGGGCATCACATTCTATAAGTTACTGAAGAGAAACTGAAGACAACTGTGATGTATAACTCTTTACCAAATCATTTACATGAATATGGTTTTTCTTTTGAATGAGTTCTTCCCTATTTTCTAATATCAAGATGATATTCAAAAAGGCTCTAAAGTATTCATGGAGCTAGACAAATGGCCAAACAGTTGTGACAAATTCAATCCTAGAACCAAAGTCAGGTTTTTTATACTACCTGTAATTCGTGTTACAAAATAATCCAATGGTCTAAACCTTGGGAACCAGTATACACGTGTACATATCCACACAAAGATACACTGACATCACATAATTAAACCTGAATTACATCTTTAAACAAATTTTCACTCTTGAATATTTTTTCTCTTGTAAGCATTAATTCCTGTAATGCAGGTGTCCGGGCATTTAAAGGGTGACACAGATGTTGAGGCATTTAAAGGCTTGCTTACAGAAATTTTCTTCATCCTGAATGGGTTCATGTAACAGAAAGCAATCATGTAGGGGTGAAGTCAGAGAAATCTATCATTCTGAGTTGGTGGTATCATTTGGGAAGATTTAAGAAATGCTGCCCTGCTGGAAGAAATGTCACCGGGGTGCATCTGAAAGTTTACATTCACACACCATTTTCAGTTCCCACTCTGTGCTTCATGCTGTAGATTGAGGATGTGAGTTCTTAGGTTTCTGCTTTAGCTACATCTGATAATTGTTGCCATGCCACTCTCGTGGTGATTCTGTAACCCTCTGGAACCAAGAGCCAACTCTTTCATAAGTTGACTTAGACATTATGTTTTATCACAGCAACAGAAAAGACACTATACACATCCATAAAGTTTTATACAAGGACGAGTTATTTCATGTAATTTGAAGTGTGAAATCTAAAAGGGATAACTTATTGTTTAAATTCACAGGGCTTTTGTCCACATGCATTTGCAGGTACAAACAAAATAGATGTCATGAGGCTTGAACAGATTGTTGAAATTTGTCAGATTTTTTTCTCCATAATAAATAATCTTGTGTAACTAAATGTGAGTGTGCTGGCCAAAGACCTTACCAAATCCTTTACAGTTAGATTCCCTAAGATATGAGTTCTTTCAGGTTCTCAAGAATCATTGAGATATGCAATAGCTTTAACAGACCAATTACAAACTGAAAGTTTTACTCTTGTATAACCTACCATAAAGTGCAAAACTTTACCATACTCACTGTATCTATAGAGTTTTTCTGTGATATGATTTTTTCTCATGATTTTGAAGGCTGTTGATACATGCAAAAAATTTATCACCTGTATTACATTTATAGACTTTATCACGCTGACTACATACATAAGATGTCTCTCCAGTATGTTTTCTTTTATATATTCTGAGAGTATTTTTACATGCAAAGGAGGCTTTACCACATTCATTATATTCCTAAGATTTCTCTCCAGTATGTGTTCTTTTATGTACTTGGAGATAACTTTCTTCAGAGGCACATTTTTTTTTATCAACTGTAACCTTCCATGTCTTCTAGAAATTTGACACCCTCCAATATTATGGTCTTCCCAACTTCAGCCTAAAATGTAGTAATATGTGTGATAAATTACTGGAAATTTTACAATATTAAAGTTACTATCTTCAATGAACCTTTAAACCATACCTTATTTATTCATCTCATTCTTCCTCTTTCTCAATTGAAATTTTAGAAGAGTATCAATAACCAAGAAACAGTTCTTCCCTTATTTTAAAATATGAAGGGATATTCAGACTTACCTGTAGCAGTGAGGTTCCTGTAGATCTCCAGCATCACATCTTTGTAGAGACTCTTCTGGGAAGGATCCATCAAAGCCCACTCTTCCCGAGTGAAGTGAACAGGCATGTTATCATAGGTCACTGCATTCTAAAATATTCCATACAAAAGAAAGCATGATACTAAAAAAATTGTAAATATATACTTCTTTGACAATATATTCATATAATCATGTTGCTCCTCACAGTTATTCCATGACACAGAAGTTGTCATATAATCCCCAACTACCTCTAGAAGGAAACTGAATAAGAGGTTCAGATATAGCCTTGAAAGAGAAATGCCTATTAACAGACATAAAGAGAAGTAAGCAAACCAATCAAAAGAGCTGAGAACACATCAGAGTGATTAAATGGAAAATTACAAAGTATAAATAGATCGGAGCTGGTTGTCTTGACTCATGCTTTAATCCCAGGACTCAGGAGGTAGAGGAAGATAAATTTAAATGAGTTGGATGTCAGCCTGGCATATGCAGTGAGTTTCAGGATAGCCAAAAATAGATAGAGCTAAATTATTAAGACCTGTCTCTACCACAAAAATCCAACAAACAAACAAAAAAGAGTTGAACTGAAGTTTTTGCAAATGTTCTTACAAAGAGGAATTCATTCACTCCAGTTCTGTATTCATCTTCCAGAAACCTGAAGTGCTGCAGTTTAAACTGTAACATTAATCTTACTAAAAGTGAATGCAGTTACAAATGCACAGATGAAAGCATTAGCAATGTAAATGTTGTTCATTAATAAACAACATAGGGAAGGATAGACAATTCAGCAGTTAAGATCTCCTGTTGGTCTTGCAGATAGGTAGTTCAATGGCCAGTAATTACATGGAGGCTCACAACTATCCATTACTTCAAGTGCAGGGGTGTGGAGGCCATCTTCTGACCACTGTGAAGCCCAAGCACACATGTGATGGGTATCTATACATACAGGCAAAATATTCATATTTGTTCACAGGAATTCAAAATAACAAGAGTAGGTAAGGAGAATGCCACATATCTGCAATTCAATGACTTAGAAGGCTCAGGCAGTATTAATTTCTTAAATATTGTCAACCTGGAAAGAGAATGAGACCCTCTACCACATTTGCTTCAAAATTCAAGTTGTGGGTGAAACTCACATTGATTGGCATGCATACAAAAACCTACATTCCAGGCCTATCAGATGATGATGATGATAATAAACAACCAAGAATATTGGCCCACCTTTAATTTAAAACATAGCAGTCCAGGATCCAGAATCATTTGGATCTCTGACTTGAAGCCAGTCTGGTCTACTGAGCTACTTTCAGGGCAGCCAAGGATACACAGAGAAACCTTATCTTCACAAAACAAAAATGAAAACAATAAAAAAAAAAATCAAACTACCAAAATGGCTTAGCATTGAATAGCAATTTCTTCAACTGTATTTTATGTGCTTTAGTGATATAATCTATAAAGTTGGTGAAGTCATGACAGCAGGGCACAAAGAACAAGAAAAGGGTTGATGATATAGACATGAAAATCCTATCCCCAATGAGAAGTTTCATTCAGAAAGACTCCTTCCACTCTACAAGCACCGCAAAGATAGCCACCAAGGAGAAACAAGTGTTCAAAACCATCATAATATCTGGAAGCTTTTCATTCAATTGACTACATTCTGACCCAGGGCACTATAGGCTCATGGCCACCTCATTATGAAAATGTATTTACTCGAACTTTAATGATTATCATAGTCTCAAGAGTCACTATTCTGTTTCAATGTCCATAGTCTCTTTTGACATGCAAGGCAATTAGCTTAACTGTAACAACTTATAAAATCAGAAAATAAGTTACAACTTTCCAACATACAATGGCACAGAATACTCATTCCCATTCCAAAAGAGAAGAACAGAGACATAGTGAGGGAAGATTGGATCAAGGCAAGACTGAAAAGAAACACAGGAGAAAATACCAAAACCAGTAGCTCTGTCTCAGACGCATGAGGCTTTAGTTTCAAAGGGCTTAGATGGCTTATTTTTCCTGCAACTTACCATACATCTCTCCATTTGGCTACTTCTACTTCCTATATGTAGCTCTCCATGGAAGATGTCTCATAGCTTAGGTATCTCAACATCCCAGGTTTCAACCCAGGTTTCATCCTCACAGTTTCATGCAATGAATTCTCAACATGGGATCTCTGATTCTGCTATAGATACATGCAACAGTGTTGAACTGAAACCATGGGCTAAGAACTCATAAACTGAAATTTTCATTCCAACTTGTTTTGATTCCAACTTGTTTCTAGTACCAGCACAATATGGGCAACTCTTTCAAGTCTGATGGCTTATTAAGATGGAATCTGCTTCACTTGAACCACAATTGCAACAGGCCGTGTATGAAGCTGCTCCTCGGGATTAGGAATCAGTCTGTCTTATCATTCTATTAACTTATGGAGTATTACTCTTAAGGCACCTTGCTAGGTTTCAACTGTAGAGCCTTCTCTTCAATGGTGAAAATCTCCTTGAAAAGTCAAGTGTTTCAGCACTTGAATGTCATCTGAAACTACTTTTTCATTTATTTCTGCCCTATTTGCTGTTTTTTTTTCAATATAGTCCTGAATGAGTGATCAGTAATAACCATCCAAATAGTCAATATTCCATCTAAGAAATCAATCCATTACTTTTTAATGCTGCCTTACTCAATTTCTCAGGGCATGGGCAAAATAAGATTTCTGGTCAAAATATCACACAAATGACCTCTAACTTATTTTTATATAGAGTCTATTTCCAAATGAAATTCTATGACCTTGACTTCCACTGTCTGCATTACTCTCAACACTCCCATCTTCTAGATTCTACAAGAAGAGACAGTTCAGCTCTATGTACAGCTTGGTATGCATTTATTCCTCCAAAAGACAGTATTTCCAAGTTCTCAGCAGCATCAAAATCACTTTTGGTGGTTTTTGTTTTTGTTTTTGTTTTTTGTTTGTTTGTTTGTTTTGTTTCTTCTTATCTTGCCTTTCTGTTGCTGTGATTAAATCTTTTAGCCAAAAGCATCTCAGGCAATGGATAGAAATTTTTTTCTGATTCTGTCAGATCACATTCCATCATTTGGGAGCTTAGGATATCAACTCAAGCTAGCAACTGAAGACAAAAGGCACAGGCAAACATTGTTTCTTAGCTTCCTCCCTTGCTTCATCATTGTTTCATACTCAACTCGCTCTCTTATTCAGCTAAGGCCCACTTGCTGAGTGATATTCCTCAGTGGAAGAGCCTTCCCACATCAATCAACACAATCTCTCATAGACATAGGATTTTCTGCCTGTTATGAATAAAGCTGCTATGAACAGGGTTCAGCAAATGTCCCCGTGGTAGAATGGAGGAGCATCTTTTGGGTACATGGCCAATAGTGGTGTAACTGGGTATTAAAATAGACAGATTCACAATGATCTGAAGAACTGCCATATTAATTTCCACAGTGACTATACAAGTTTGCACTACCATCAGGAATTAAGGAGTGTTCCCCCTTGCCAGCATGAACTATCACTTGGTTCATTGATCTTAGCCATTTTGTCAGTTATTAGATAAAATCTCAAAGTAGTTTTATTTCCATTCCCTTGATGGTGAAGAATGTTGAACATTTCTTTGTTCATCAGTCATTTTGGATTCCTCTGTTGGGAATTCTGTTTAGATTCATACCCCATTTTTATTGGATTTGGTTTGTTAATGTCTTTTTCCATGAGTTCTTTATTATATCAAGTGAGGTGACCCAAACTAGATAGACAAACATGATATGTAATTGTTGTAAGTGGACATTAGCTGTTAAGTGAAAAAAATCACAACACAATCCATAGACCCAAAAAGGCTAAGTAATAAGGAGGACTGTAATGAGCATGCATGAATCTCCCTGTGTCTTAGTTAGGGTTTCTATTGGTGTGCTGAAATGCCATGATCAAAAAGCAAGATGGTTAGTGTAGAGAGCTGCGAAGTGCCACGCCTTAAAGATGGTGCTGGCTCCCGCCTTCCACCTCCCCAAGGGTGAGCGCTCTCTGGCGTAAACAAGCCCTTATTTGGTTAAGTCTGTTCAGCCTGTCTGCTTCCACGTTAGAGTAGCCTATCTGCAGGGTCCATGTAGCTCACTGAGGTTGGTTAGCGCAAGGGGATTTAAGCCTGTGCAAGGGTCCCCCAGGCTCCTGAGGGTCAGAAGAACATGTTTCAAGGATCCTGATTAAAACTGCATGAAGATCTTCCTGGAGTCGCGTCTTCCTTGCTGGCAGGGGCAAGCACGGTACAGGTTAGGAAAGGGTTCATTTGGCTTACACTTCCAGATCATAGTCCTTCATTGAAGGAAGTGAGAAAAGGGACTCAAACAGAGTAGGAAACTGGAGCAGGAGCTGATGCAGAGGCTATGGAGGGGGAGTTGCTCACTGGCTTGCTTTTGGTCATAGTATTTTGGTATAGCAATAAAATCCTTATCTAAGACAAATAGATACCAGGGACTGGGGTATTGCTGTGAAAGGCCTGACTATATTTTGTTTAGAGGAATTTGAGCTTGGTACCTGGAGTTAGGAAAGCAGTGGAATCCTTCAAGTGCTGCTTAATGAGCCACACTACTAGGAGCATGGAAGACAGTGGTGCTGTGTGTGATTTGAACCATCAGTGCCTGGATCAAGAGATTTCAGAGATGAAGAATTGTAGTATGTTGCCAAGAGATCATTTTTGTGATATTTTAGTGAAGAAATTGGCTGCTTTTTACTCTAGTCCAAAAAAAATTGTCTGAGGCTAAAGTGAAGAGTTTTAGATTAATTTCATTGGCAGAGGAAATCTCAAAACAGACTAGGTTAGACACTGTTGTATGGCAACTAGTGTTAACTGTAGCAAAGATATACAATGAAAAGGAGAAAGCTGAGCAAGAAAAAATATTTGAGGAGAAAAGAAGCACCAGAAAATGGATGGAGCTAAATACTGTATTCAAGGAGATAAACAGAGAAATGGAATAAAGAGTGTTGACTTCAAAGGCAAGATCCCACTCAGCTAAGCTTCCAACCTGTGAAAAAAGAATTAAAGAAAAGCTTAGAGCCAGGTGTGGTGGTGCATGCTAAGAGTCTGAGGGATCTCTGAGTTTGAGGACAGCCTGGTCTACAGAGCAAGTTCAAGGACAG
Organism: Cricetiscus sungorus; assembly: GCA_030556225.1. Taxonomy (NCBI): domain Eukaryota; kingdom Metazoa; phylum Chordata; class Mammalia; order Rodentia; family Cricetidae; genus Cricetiscus; species Cricetiscus sungorus. The sequence goes on from JANBXA010000097.1 coordinate 17,245,748, forward strand.
CCTAGCTTGTTCAGAAGAAAGTGAAGATGTAAGTAAGTGAGGGGACCATGTTCCAACTCCAGGAAGCAGCATAACTTGGCAGCTTTGGCCTCATGCTCCTGGAATTAAGGATGAAGAAAGGGACTAAGGAAGCCCCTGAGACTAAAGAAAGCCCCTGAAGTCAGGCATGTATCAGAGATAACCTTGAATGGAGGCCTAAAGCATGAAGCTGTAAAGTTGAAATCGGGATTGCCATGGATACCCCAATTTGTTAGACATGCCAGAGTCATAGGACACCTGCCAAGAAGAGTTGCTAGCAGGAAATGGAACCAACCCAAGAAAAAGAAGTATGTTGTGGTCAAGAAAGCTGAAAGGAGTTGAGATTCTGAAGAGCATTTTTACATCAGACATGGAGATACAGAGTTTGAAGTTTGCCCAACTGGTTTCCAATGTTGCTTTGGTACGGTATTTCCTCACTATGTTCCCTTCCTGTGCCATTACATGTTGGAAGCATGTGATCTGGTTTATAATTTTGATATTATGGGGAATTAATCTCAGGAAAGAATTTGAACTTTGGACTTTTAAACATTGTTGAGACCACAATAGACTATGGGGACTCTTGAAGTTGGACTGAATATATGTTTGCATCATGATATGGTCATAAGTCTTTGGAGGACAGGGAGCAGAATGTAGTAGTTTGAAAGAAAATTGCCCCCATAGGGAGTGGCACTATTAGGAGGTGTGGTTTGTTGGAGGAAGTATGTCACTGTGGAGGCAGGCTTTGGGTTCTCATATATGCTCAAGCCACACCCAGTGTCTCAGTTCACTTCCTATTGCCTGAAAGAGGAAGGACTATCAACCACTTTTCCAGCACCATATCTGTCTCACCATGATGATAATGAACTGAACTTCTGAACTGTAAGTGAGCTACACCAATTAAATGTTTTTCTTTAGAAGAGGTGCTATGGTTATGGTGTCTCTTCACAGTATTAGAAAACCTAAGACACCCTGGAAAGAGAAAATAGAATAGATTTTGTGGGTGGATTGGCTTCAGGAAAATAAAGTAACAGATGCGTAAGGAAGGGACAGAGGGGGAGAATATAAGGAGGGATATCTGGAATAGGGGAGCTTTGGGGGTGATGCAAAAATCTAGTGGAAACTTCCTGGAAGCTCTGAGGGTGATCCTAGTGAGGACTCTAAGTAATTAAAAATATGGAGCCATGTAAGGTTCTTAGTGATAGGACTGGGACACCAACGTAGCCACAAAATATTTAACCCACATGTCCTGTTTGTAAGATACACTGGGGCAATTGTGGTTCAGAGCCCATGTAGCCAACTAATTACTGATCTAACTTGTGGCCCAAGCCAAAAAGGAAGCCCATGTCCAACATTGCCTAGATGAACAGGAACTAGGGTAGAATCAAGTACAACCAACCAAGAAGAAAGTCAATGAAATGATTCCTTACTATAATTAAAGATCTGTGCCTAGTCCAATTGTTGTCAGAGGTGCTTCCTCCAGCCACTGATAGGAGCAGATGCAGAGATCCTCATCCAACACAAGCTCAAACTCTAGAAACCCTGTGGAACATTGGTGGTGGTGGGATTAGAGGAGCCAGAGGGGTAGAGGACACTAGGAGAACACAGACCACAGAATCAACTAAGCAGGGATTACAGGGGCTCACAGAGACTGGAGCAACCATCACCAACCCTGCATGTGTCTGCACCAGGTCCTCTATATCCATACTGTGGTCTGTTAGCTTGGGTTGTTTGTGGGACTCCTAACAGTATGACTTGGGGGTGTCTCTGACCCTTTTGCCTATCTGGACCCCTTTCCTTCTACTGAGCTGCCTAATCCAGCATGTACATGAGGATCTGTGCCTGGTCTTATTGCATCTTGTTATGATGTGTTTGGTTAATACACCAAGAGGAGCAATGGATCTGGGAGAGTGGGAAGGATGAGGGACTGGGAAGAGTGGGGGGAACAGAGGCTTTGGTTAGGATGCATTGTATGAAAGAAGAAAAAAGAAACAAAAGAAATGAAAAATGCATTGAGTCTAACTTCAATGCTCCTCCTAATATGTAACAGCCCCAACACTATTCAAATGTCAAAGTCTTCTGATACTAAATGCAATCTCTTGACTGTGACATCTTGTAAAACCAAGAACCAAATTAAACCTTTTCAGCATACAATGGCACAGGATTTATTCCTACTCAGAAAGACAGAAATGAGGCCATGTTCTAGGCCCCAACTCATGTAGACATCCCATGTTTATGTGCATGCCACACCAGCCAGAAGAACAAGTAGGCAGGCCACAAGTCTAAGGAATTTCCCCATTCCTTCTATTCTACAGACACAATCCCTCACTAACCCTCCAGTTAGCACCCCTGTAGCCATGTCCCCATCCCTAAAACCTGGTAGACATCTGCTGCTCAAGTGCAGGCTACACCAGTCAAAAGAACAAGTAGGTGACTCCCAGATAGACCAGAAGCTAAGTCAGACATCGGAAATGCAGGTTGAATGCCCATCCATCAATTTCCTCCACTCTTTCAGAACCCCAAACACTATCCCTCATCCTACTTCCCTTCTTGTCTCTGTGTCCTAGCCCCCAACTTGGGCAAAGATGTTCTGCTCAAACAAAAGACACACTAACTGTCAAAAGTTCATGTAGCCCACCTGCCCACAGACCTGTCCCTCTCCTGTGGTGCCTCCCCAACACTATTGCCAATCCTCCTCCTCTCTTAGCCTTTTCTCAGTCCCCTATGTGGGCAGAAACTACCTGCTGGCACAGAGGCCACACCTGCCACCAGATAATTAGCCCCCAACTTGGGTGGAAATGAACCTCTGTTCAACCATAAGCCACACAGACCAGAAGAACAGAAAGCAAGTAGAGGCCAAAGAACAAAATATCCATCCAACAAAGACAAACTAAGAAATAGGCACCTAGAACTTTTATCATCCCAAACCCAGATACACAGATACCAGCTTAAGTACACAATCAACAACAGCAAGGGTAATATGTCACCATCATAGTCTAGATATCCTACTACAGCAAGGTCTGAATATCCCAACACAGCTAAAGCACAAGTAACAGACCTTAAAACAGACTTTTATAAGGATGATAGAGAACCTTGGAGAGAAAGTAAATAAATCACTTTTAAAAAGCAAGGCAAAGATTAACAAAATATTGGAGAAAAATTAATAAATCCCATAAATAAAGCCAAAGAAAACAGTTGAAGGAAATGAATAAAAGTGTTCTAGACCTGAAAATGGAAACAGAAGCAATATAAAGGCACAAACTGCCTTAATATTCTGGAATTGTAAGATATAGGTAGGTGAATAGGAGCTACATAGGCAAGCTTCAACAAAAGAATAAAAGAGATGGAAGAGGGAATCTCAGACATTGATGATATGACAGAAAAAAATAGATATACTGGTAAGAGAAAAGTTTAAATCTAAAAAATTCCTGGAACACTATAAAAACATCAAACTTAGGAATAACAGAAATAGGAGAAAAATCCATTTTCTTAGGCCCAGAAAATATTTTCAAAAGAATCATAGTCCAAGTTTGTCCTAGCCTAAAGGAGGATACCAAGAAAATCAATTGGGAGCTCATAGGGACTCACAGAGACTTAAGCAAACAATCATGGAACCTGCACAGGTCTGTATCAGGTCCTCTGTATATATGTTATGTTCGGGTAGCTTGGTGTTCATGTAAGACACCTAACAGTGGGGGAGGGGTGTCTCTGACTCTTTTACCTACTCTTGGGACCCTTTTCCTTCCACTGGGTTGCCTTGTCCAGCCTTGATATGAAGATTTGTACCTAGTCATATTGTGACTTGTCATGCCATGTTTGGTTGATATCCCTGGGAGATTTTCTCTTTTATGAAGGGAAACAGAGGAGAGGGAATCTGGGGGAAGCAGCGGATAGGACTAGAAGGGGTAGAAGAAGAGGAAACTGTAGTCAGCTTTATTGTATGAGAGAATATTTTTGTTAAAGAGAGGAATGTGGACATAGGGAAGATGGACTAAACTCAGCAGGGCAAATACCAAATTCTGTAGCTCTATCTCAGATATAAAGGCATTCATTCTCAAAAGGCTTTTATATCTCTATCCCTGCAACTTTTCATACATGTCTCTCCTTCAATTCCCTGAACACAGCCCTCCATGGCAGATGTCTCATGGTATCTCAACATCCTATGGTCTCTGTAGATGGAGTTTCTGTTCTACCTGGCCCCACAGCTGTTTAGCCCAAATAAACACACAGAGGCTTATATTAATTATTAAACTGTTTGGCCAGTGGCTCAGGCTCCTTATTGGATAGCTCTCTCTTAATTATTAACCCACAGGTCTCAAAGAACACAATATTACCTTCATAACTTCTTGCAATGAACTCTGACAGTCATGTCACTGGGTTTCTGACTATGAAAATCATACATGGATCTAACAGTGCTGAATTGAACCACAGAGGAAGAATCCATGACCCTTAAATTTTGCATCTTTCTTGTTTCCAGAACAAGTACAGCATGGGTGATTGCCCCAAAATTGACCTCTCATTTGTACTGAACCCTACCACACTTGGACCAGAGTTGCAGCAAGTTTTGTATGAAGTTGCTTCTTGAGACTGGGAATAACTTTGCTTACGCCTATAAATTAAGGGCTTAGCTGGATGGTGTCTTGCCCTTAGAGCACCTTGATAGGTTACCACTATAGAGCAAGGATCTCCTCTCTTATGGTGACAATGTCCTTGAAAGTTCCTGCCTGTTTCACCACAGGACTGGCATCTGAAACTTACCTACTGCTGTTTTTCTCTATAAAACACAGACTTTTTATTTCCTTCTGTCCCATTTTCACAGTGGACCTCAATGAGTCATCTGTAATAACCATCCAATAAACGCATGAAGTCTTATTTCCCACTGAAGTCTTATGACCTCAACCTCCACTGTCTACACTGCTCCCAACACTCTTATATTCCCAGTCTGACAAGAACAGCCAGTTAAGCTCTGTGTACAGTTTTCTATGGCTTTTGGTATCTAAAGTCCTAATGTCTTTAACATTCCTCCAAAGGTCATCGACCTCTGGTCCTTTGCAGCAACAAAATCACTTTTGGTGTACCGGTTTTTGTTCTAACTTGCTTGTTTCTTGCCGGATTAAATTCTCTCACCAAAAGCATCTCATATTTTTGGTTGCGAGCCTAGCCTTTAATTGCTGAGCCATCTCTCCAGCCCTAACCAAAAACATCTCAAGTAGTGAATGGTTTTATTGGCTGATACTGTCAGATCACAATCCATCACTGTCAGGGTTTATGATAGAAATCAAAGCTAGCAGCTGAAGGCAATATCCATGGGGAAATGTTGTCTACTTGATTTCTCTCTTGTTTGGTCACTATCTCTGTCTCATGCTCAATTAGTTCTCTTATCCAGCCCAGGCCCACTTAGTTGGGGATACTGCTATGCTCAGGGGAAGAGTCTTCCTATATCAATCAATACAATTTCTTACAAACACAATAACCAGTAATTCTGACCTGGGCATGCCCTCAATTGATGTTCCCTCAGATGACTCTATGCTACATCATGTTGACAGCTAAAGCTAATTGAGACAATAATAAATGAGAAGGTTTTAAAAACCTAAAACCAAAATATTAAAGATATTAATCACCTAAGCAAAAACCCAAACATGAAGATAGCAACAACTGAAAAACACAAATATGCCAAGAAATGAGGAAAGTTAAGCCACTAAGATCAAGAAAACTAAAATTGTCTTTCTACAGAAAATTCCCCAACCAACAAAAATTCAAGGAATTTACAAAACAACACCACTGACAATGCATAAGAATTAAAGACATGCCTACAAATGCATATCAGGGTCCCTTAAATAAGAATCAAAATCAAACTACAAGAAATTTCTGGAAAACACTCATCCTGTGCACTCTGGTTCTCTCCTTTGCCAAAAAGAGAAATGGGTTGGACAAGCATGTCTCTTCCACCAAAACTGGAGAGATTTGCTTGAAGTTATCTGATTTTTTAACTTTGTAGATAATGGTTTTGACTACTGTCAAAAAAAAAAAAAACTGTAATCTTGATCAATGTTACCCAAGAAAGCTTAAGAAAGGTTCAAAATACAAAAAAACAGCCAAATGCTGCTTCCTACTCTCATGTCTCTCATGCTGGCTGCTCCTATGGGAGAGGCCAGCCACTATGCACTAAGCAAAGCTAGTTTGGTGGCCGCTAGCATGGCAGTTTAAGATTCATCTCATGCAATCAAAAACAATACAGATGCTCAGTAAAGACAGATCCAGATGAAAAAAAGAAAACCTCTAAATGGGTTACAGTGTGTTTAAAAATACTCAAAGACTTGGGAAAGAAAAGAGATAGAGCAGAGACAATCATAGGTTAAGTAATAGTTTAAAAATAATAAAATCCACCAGCTGATGGTGGCATACACCTTTAATCCCAGCACTTGGGGGTCAGGGGCAGGTGGATCTCAGTGAGTTCAAAGCCAGCCTGGTCTGCAAAGTGAGTTCCAGGACAGGCTTGAAAACTACACAGAGAAACCCTGTCTCAAAATAATAATAATAATGACAATAATAATAATAATAATAATAATAATAATAATAATAAAGTTCTTAAAAGGGAATAGAGTAAAAATATATAATAAGCCATCTAAAGATGGTAAATGCATAGAGAGTCTGGATTCTGTATGTTACAGTTTCGTCTTCAGATTTTCTGATTGCTAATGAAGGAACAACAGCTGATAAGATACACTGGATTATAAAAACTGCTGGATTTAACCAAGATATATATTTTTAAATTATCTTGACTTCAAAATGGAAGTCAAAAGGTATGTTGCTTTGGGGGAGAGGTTATGCTTTTATTTCCACAAAAAGGAAAAGCTATAGACTCTTTCAAGGTTAAAGATGATCAAGATAATCAGGTTAGATTGAAGAAGGCCCCCTGAAAATTCTGACTACAGACATAAAGAAATAAACATAAAAAAATACCTACAAAACATGTAACATATATTTTACTTGCTCAAACATAAAGCAAAAAATCATCTTTGCCTAACAAGGGGGGCAGATACCAATGAAAACAAATGGCCCAAGTGATCCAGCATCTCAAAATACTCCTGTTGCAGTTTCCTTAGAGTTCTCAACCCAGAATAATTTCAAGGCTGCTGGCTGAGATCATCTAGCCTCACAAACTATTCCAGCCAAGCCTTAACCATTATCCTGAATTTTCTCAGGGTTCCTCAAAGATGCCAATGCCCCCCAAAAAAACAGGAAGTAGTCCCACATTCCCAAAAGGTAAGTTATAGATATTTATTATCAATAAAGGGGGGTTGATTATAAATTGCTATTGGTCTTAGTAAAAATAAGTGTAAATGAAACAGTTAAATTCAAAAATCTCTTTTTAAAGGAAAAAATGGGGATGTGATATAGGAATGATACAAAATAAGGGTAGATTACTGAATTTTCTTTAGTCCAAAAAACAACTATTAATCTCAAAATATTTTAGATTGATATGGATTTGGGTTTATTAATATAAATGTAAAGTTATTTTTTATAATGTATGTATGTTTCTACTCTTGTTTGGAGTATTGTGCTTATACAGTTCATTTAAAAATACAATGTATAATTAACAAATACATGTAATAATCAAACTGATGGTCACATTAGGTATGTTTTCAAGGTTAAACTTATATACTTAGATAGATGGTCTTCAAACACTTGAAAGACCTACAGAATGTGGCATTTAAAAATGTTTTAATAACATAAGACTTTTCTTGACAGTGAGACAGTGCCCTTTGTAGGACCAATTTACTTCAGAGAAGAGGGTGAGCATTGAGGAAATTTCATACAGACTTTATCTCTGTGGCAAAAGGTAGCCATTTGGGCAAAATACTGCCCTTGCCTCAATTGCTGACAGTATAGTGTACAAACTGGACCAGAAGGAGTCAAAAAAGAAAAAAACAAAACAAAACAAAAAAAAAAAACACACAGGTGACTGCCACACTCTGCCAAGATACGGTAGGACAGTTCTTCAAAATCTCCTGCTTCTCAAAAAAAAAAAAAAAGATTGTCAGCCGGGCATTAGTAGTGCAAGCCTTTAATCCCAGCACTCAGAAGGCAGAGGCAGGTGGATCTGTGAGTTTGAGGCCAGCCTGGTCTACAAAGTTAAATTCCATGACACCCAGGGCTGTTAAACAGAGAAACCCTGTCTCGAAAACAAAACAAAAAATGTCTCTCAGATATGCTAGCCCTATAGGCCAAAGTTGGCTGCCCTACTGTTACAGAAACACTTTGGATAACTGTCCAGGCAGCCAGATGTCCCTGTCATTGGGCAACATTACACCCTTCTGGGACCTTTGATGGAGTTAAAGAGTAAACAGACTTTAAGTTTTCCTTAGTTATGATAAAAGGTAAATTAGGTATAAACCATAAACCCACAAAGATGAATAATAAAATACTTTCTCTAAATTTGCCAAATACAAATGGAATGGATATTGTAACTATAACTCTTACTTGATAACTGTTCTTGTTATAAAATAATGTGTTTCTCTCATTGTTAATATAAAGCTGATTGGATGATAGCTAGACAGGATTTTGGAGGCAGATAGAATGCTGAGAAGAAAGGCAGAGTCTGAGCAGATGCAGAGGGAAGCAAGATAAATGTGTCCCTTTGAAAGAAGGTACAGCCATGTGGCAGAGGGTAGACAAGAAATATAGGTTAATTTTAAATGTAAGTGTTAGTTAGTAACAAGCATTTATAATTAGTAAATAGTCTCTGAGTGGTTGTTTGGAACTGGCTAGTAGGACAGAAAATTCAGCCTGTTTTTTTTGTTTTTTTTTTTTTTTTTTTTTTTTGAGACGTTGTTTCTTTGTAGCTTTGGAGCCTGTCCTAACTTCCTGAGATCATCCTGCTTCTGCCTAGACAGTGCTGGGATAAAAGACGTGCGCCACCACCACCTGGCCCAGCCTGATTTCCAGTGTTTCTATTTTAGTTGAACTATTGTAACTTCAGCAATTTGGATTCACAAAAGTTTAGTTCTTTATCCAGATTCTTGATAGCCTGGTCTGTGAACCAGAGAAATGGCCACTCGGGACATTTATTGATCATCTAAAATTGATTATCTCAGTACTCATTGCTAATGTCAACTACTGTCACAGCAGGAAAGCTTTTACCCTCCTTCCTGCCCATCCCTTTCTGTGCTGTGATTATACCTGTTTTACAGCTGGTCAGAAAACTCAATTCTTAACCAAGTCCCTCTTCCTTTGTAAGTCCCTAATAAAAGCCAGAGAAGTTGGAGGACACTCATTCACTGATCTATTTTTTCTTCTCACAGACCAATCAAGGCCCAGCCTGGAAGGAAATGCAGGACTGACTGCCTTCCCAGCCCTAAGCAGCAGAGGCAGGATTAAATGTTCAAAGCAATTCTAAATTCACAATGGTGAGGCAAGCCTCAGCAATAGTGGTCCTCAACTGTCCTAATGTTGTGAATCTGTAATATTGTTCCTCATGTTCTGGGGTCCCCTCCACAACTAAAAATTACTTTCACTGCTTTATAACTATACTTTTCCTATTGTTATGAACTGTAATATAAATATCTGTGTTCTCTAATAGTCTTAGGCCATGCCTATGATAGGATCATTTCATGCCCCTAAGGGAGCTGAAACCTCCCAGCTTGAGAACCACTGCTCTGAATTTATAAAAATAAGTAAATAAATATCAGTTAAGTGAACAATGGAATGAAATTTGTAATGACTGTGAAACATTGGAAAACAGAAACAGATTAGTGCAGAAAATGAAATTTTAAAAAATGGTACAAATAATTGAATTTTTGAAATGATAAAAATACTTACAAGAACACTTACAAGCACTGATTTTGAAAGACTGCAGGCACTTCCCTGGTATAGAGAATACTATTGTGTGACTTTGTCCCATGTGAAATGTTAGCTGCTGAGTGCTGTAAGGTGACACAGCCAGGGGCCTGTGTCTCAATCCTCTCAGCTACTCAACTGTGTCAATCAGGATAGCACATAAATGCATATGAGAGTTCCCTAGCTAGAAGCTGAATATTCAATAGTTCAAGCTAGCCTCCCTAAATTTTACACCCACCAATTCTGTCAGTCTTCGTTCACCTGGAAGGAGTTAATACATGCTACCCTGCTCCATCAGGTCCTTCTTTGTAATGGACACCCCTGCAGCTCACTGCCTTACACTTCAGTCTGTGATCTAGCTATTGTCTAGTCTGTTTCCCCTGCAGTGTACACAGTACACTGTTCCTCCTCTTCTGGTCTGAAGGGAGAAGCCATGCTCCACACACAAACCCTTCTCCTGTTACTGCACTGGACAGCCCACTGTGTGACTCAGACTGGTCATTTTAGAACTCTGTGGTACCACAGACCTGTAATCTAGGAATTTAGTGTGGCTAGTCATGGGTATACCAAGGGCAATGCCCTGTGGGGCTACAGACAGGGTTCAAGTCCTCAGTCTTACATTGGAGAACTTGACTCAAAACCACTTTTCAAAAAGGTCAGAGATGCAGCTGTTCTAGAATTAATGCACCTTTATGGCACACCAGGACTTAATGTTGGTTGTGACCCTGTAATAGCCCCTTGAGCAGCATGTCAGAGGCCTGTCTGTTCTTTGATGGGCTGGTGGGGCTTTTGAAAGTCAGGGTTGTCTCCTTTGTTATGAGAATATAGCTTAAAGGTTGATTAATCCCAGGGAAGAAACATTTACATCTTACCATACTAATCTCTAACAGCCATAGAAAGCACACTACTTACCTTTGGGGTATTTGGAAGGCAGCTCTCTCTTCATTAAATTCTACACTGTGTGCCTTGGTAAATCCCTATACCACTAATTCTATTCTACTACCATCAATTCTGCTCTTCTAAATCACAGTTTAGCAGTGGAGTGCTACTCTACACAGGAGACACCGTTTGCAAGCTCCACAAAATTAATTCCACATGGAGTTTAAAAAGTGCAGAACTTCGGAAAAGCACTAGAGAGACCAGGGCTCTCTGAGTTTAGTAAATCTACCTTCCTTCCATCAGAACAATCAAGCATGGCAGGCGCCAGCATTTCACAGTGAGCCCAACAAGGATATTTCTAAGTACAGTCCCGCCCCCAAAGCTCTGCGCGCACACACAGCCATGAATAGTTAAAGGTATTTAGGGACTGCAGCCAGGCCCAGGGGCTTATAAGAACCACGCAGGACACACAGGGAAGGACCCACCACACAGGTTTGCCCAGCTCAGCCTGCTGCTCCTCCCACTCTGGGGACAGCCACTCCTCCCTGCCTGGAGACAGCAGCCCCTCACTCACCATGGTGCAGCTGCAGAGCTCGCCCATGCTCTCCCCACAGAGGAGTCTCCTCAGTAGTTCACACACAAACTTGGCCAGAGCCTGGCCCCTGAAGAACCCACCTACCGGATATGATGGACGCTCTGATTGGCTAGTGAGGCCTGAATAACAAGAACCATAAGCTGAAAGGACACTCTCTTCACAGGCGTTCCCAGCCTTGGCTTCCACCCCAAGCATGGACCTGTCCCAGATTGGCTGAAGATTTGTGCCAAATTCAAAAGCAAGTCTGTCGTTATTGTAAACTAACTAATGGGTTCCATTTTAAAAGGAAGTATACAAATTCGGAAGGAGGCTAATCAGACAATGTAGCACAAGAGGAACACAGGTTATCTCACAGAAAACTCCATCACCATCACAAAAAAAAAAAAAAAAAAAAAAAAAAAAACCTCCAGTTTCCTTGCAACTGATGACCACAGCATCATGTGTGGAAAGACTTGGGTTCTCTGGATCACAAAGGCCCTGGTGTAGCGCCTGCACTACGATCTATTCCACGAACCCGGCGAAGGCCTAGAGATTGAAATAAAGCCAAGACAACAGGTCATTCGTTCAGTGACAATGTCGGAACGCCAAATGCCGAATGCCCTTTATTGAGGGTATGGAACGGTCTTAAATACTGACTTACTGCACAGTGGAAAATTACAGGAATTTTAGGCTTAGCTCCTCCCTATGAGCTGTGTGTTGTCACGAGGTAGGTGTTGTCACAAGGTGTGTGTTAACAAAAACAAGAAGAGTACCAGCAGCAACCTTGGGGCAAGGAGTTTCAGCCAGCAGCTTCAGGCTTGCTCAAGGTGCCCCAGGCCTACACCCTGGTCCTAGACCTTCAACAGCTCTCACAAGCATATCCAAAGTTTTAGAGAGGAGGTCTGTTTTTACTCTATATACCAGGCCCTTAGGGGAACCTCACAAGGCCTAGGCAGGTTGGCAAACTGAGTGATGTCTACTTTCTCAAGTTATCTTCTATAAGTTCTGCACTTTGTATTTCACATGTAGGTATAAGATGCATTTGGAGTTAATTTGTGGAGGTTATAAATGGCATCTCATGTACCGGGTAACACTCCACTACTAAGTTGTGATGCAGAAGAATAGAATTGTAGATGGAAAGGACTTATCAGTACTTAGGGAGTAGGTAAGTCACACAATGTAGAAGGAAGGGCTGCCTCTAAAATACCCCCAAAATAACTATGTGCTAACTAGGACTATTAGAGGTTAGGATGCTAGGATGTAAATGTCCATTCACCCTTTATGTATATTGTTATTGGTCAAATGTCTCTGGTAAATACAGCTAATGGGATGGTCATCCATGGAGAGGACAGAGACCTCCTGTTTTAGGGGGATTTCTTAGTTGTGCTGTACATATTACTTCAATAATGTTTTCTTGTGTATTTGCCATTTCTTTGTATTGCCTACATGCATCCATTAAAAATGAAAAGCATGGTTATATTAGTGATGTCATGCATTATATGATGATTGCTTTCTGGTTTTCTCTAAAGTTTAGTTTGACAGATTGTGCCTAGGAAATATTGACCTATTACAATATCTTCTTCACAGTTACTATTCAGCTTCTTTTATTGAATTATTGTTGCTCACCACTATCTTAAGACAAACAATTGGCACCTTTCTATGCCTGCTCACAAAGGATGACAGCCACCAGGTCTATTAACTACTGATATTCCATCATAGAAGGAGGTGTCCCCTCCTTCTGAGTATACAGCCTCTCTCCCAGGCAACTTAAAGCAATTCAGTCCTAATGAAATGTAACCTTGTGGTTTTGGGAAAGTGCTATAGTACACAGCCTGCAAAAGACTGGGAGGAAGTGGATTTTGCATTTGCACCTTTGAGAAAGCCATCTTTAAATGTGGGGACTTACCTTGAGTGCTCTCAGGCTTACCTCCTATGTACACTGAGAAATGTAATGTAATGCTAGAGTATATGGGCAGTGGAAGAGTAGAGGAGATGTGGGGTTCACACATGCAGCTCTGGACACATTGCTGTGTGGCTGTCATAGCTAGAATTTCTATTGCCGTGAAAAGACACCATGGCTACAGCAACTCTTACAAATGAAAACATTTAACTAGGGATGTCTTGCAATTTCAGAGGGTTTAGTCTATTATTGTCATGGTCTGAAGCACAGGGGCATGCAGGCAGATGTGGTGCAGGAGAAAGAGCTGAGAGTTCTACATCCACAAGAGTAGGCCACACCTACTCCAAGAAAGCCACTCCCTTTGGGACTGGGGGGGGTGGCATTTTGATTTAAAACACTATAGTATCCAAACTCCTGTAACTATCTCCTCAACCATATTCAGAAAGTAAGCTCAATAAACTCATTGGTTTCCCAGGATAGAATTTGGTGGAATTGTATGTTGCTTTGTCATTGGGACTCAGGGAAATGGGATAGATGTTGCTTTGTCCCCCTCTACCTAGGAGAAAATCCTCACAACAGATCCTATGATGGGAGATGTTATTCTGTATATATGTTTCTCATACTGGTTAATGAATAAAGCACTGTTAGCCAATAGAAAAGGAAGATAGGAGAGACTAGGAAACTAGGAGGAAGGAGGGAGTAGTTGGGAGGGGTCAGCATGGAGAGCCTGGAGAGAGCTGCATGCAGGCTTGCCGCTCTCCAATAAGATGACCCACGTGGAAATACTTAGAATAGTAGAAATGGGTTAATAATTAAGACAGAGCTAGCTGGTAAGAAACTATTAACTGGCCAATAGCCTTATATCAAATACAGAGTCTCAGCATGTTATTTGGGGCTGGTGCAGCGGTGGGACCAGGCGGCCGGCTGGGAGGAACAAAGAGTGGGACCAGGCGACTGGTGGCAGGAATAAACCTACTCGTAACAATCCTATATATATATATTTCTTAACATTTCTATGTCTCGTGGCATTAGCAAAAGGAGACAGTACATAAAAGAACATGTTTGAAGAATGTAAACATGGAAATGACCTTAGTAAAGAAGGACGTATATATAAAAAGATGATAATGATTGGATGCCTCCAGAATAAAAACAATTAGAAAGTTTTGCAAGTAAGTTTTTTAGTGTATATAAAGGATGAGATTTAGAGATCATATGTTGTATTAAAGTCGACAAGGTCAGAATTTGCCAGCTGTTCCAATAACTGGCTAAAATATATGTCAATCCAAAGTTATTGAGTTATTTCTGGCTATTGAAATATACTGTAGTTAAGTAACAAACTGATGTAAAGCTGATCTTCTGGGTGTTTAATAATCATTCTTGGAGGCTATTCTAATGTAGTTAGAGGGACTAAAGGGAGAATATAACTCCCCCCCCCTTCTCTACAAGATCAATGAGGTCCCAGGGACTGGACTAAGGACTTTGATCAGTTGTTATTTTGTTCATAGAGGCCATGGAGTCCACACTCAAAGAATTTGAAACATTGTCCCATCTACAAAAGCAGGACGGCCAATGTGGGAAAGATTTGCTCAAGGCTTCAAAGGAAGCCACAGTAAATAAAGCAAAGCTTTTGACTTACCCCAACATTGGAAGACTGGTAAAAAGATAGACTAGTCCGAGGGTCTTCTCAAGCCCAAGTGACCCCAAAGGACTAGTTGTTCAACTGGCACTGACAGTACAAAAACTAAGATTAATTTTTGCCACCTGCCTTGTCTTCAGCACTCAGCAGGGGAGTGTAACCACATGTAACAAAGACTAAGAGATCGCATTCCACAGACATTAGATGCTAAGTCTACTTGAGATGTAAGGTAGACAACCAATACCACTAATACACTAATACTTTCTTCTTCACAAAAAAATAAATAAATAAAAATAAAAGATGTTACCCAGATGTGAGACTTCAGACCTTGACACACTGAGCACCTGTCTACAGCCGAGGAAGGCATGCCCATGATTGTTTTAACCTCCATATTAAATGATGGCTAAATACATCTTCTCTCCCAGTTTGAGTCACTCAGTGGGCTGTCCATTGATTGCAGTAACAAGAAAAAGATTTGTGTGTGGAGCATAGATTCTCCCTTCAGCCCAGAAGAGGAGGAACAGTGTACTGTGTACACTGCAGGGGAAACAGACTAGACAATAGCTAGATCACAGACTGAAGTTTAAGGCAATGTGCTGCAGGGGTGTCCATTACAATGAACAGGCATTACCTGACAGGGCAAAGTGAGTGACTTTCTGTGTAATTTCCCTGGACGAATTATTTCATGCCATGGGAATAAAGGCAGACCAAATGCACATACAATCTGAAGGCCAGCTTGAGCCAGATAGTATTCAGTTTTTCTTTGGGCAAGATTTATACTGTTAAGTGCAAACCTTGTTGACAAAATCAAGTCTGGTCAGAGGATTGACAAAGGGCATTTGTCTCAGCATCTGGCTACTGGTTCCAACTCATCCCCAGGCAGGATCCACCACACTAGCTTCTGAGGCACAGGTGGCTTCTCCTCTCTATCTGGGGACAGACGCCCCTTGCTCACCTTGTAGTGGCATCTGAGCTCATTTGTCCTGGCCTCACTGTTCCCAGCAGTAATGTTCACATTACAGCACATGGCCCCACTCTCAAATCCCTCAGCAGAGGAGCGGCGCAATCAGCAATGAGCCCAGAAGAGCCCTCCATCCCATCTGACTATGTGGGGGGGGGTCCTCCTGGAGGCACTGATTGGTTAGTGAGGCCTGAGTGACCAGGGTGGCTCTCATGAGAGAGAATTGCTGAAGGGTAGGGCACTTTAGTTCTGAGCCCTGGCTTCAACCCCAGGCACAGACCTGTCCCAGACCTGCAGAGATTTGTATTAGAGTAAAACTCCTTCATGCCCTCCAATGGCTAACCCCTGCTGTCTTCCTGAATTCTAAAAGCACTCCCCCCCTTCTTCCTCCTGGGTACAGGGCCACTAATATGCACACAATATGCAGGAGTAATGCCCCTGCTTCCCAGGTTCAAGGGCATGCAGACTGATCACAGGTCAAATTTAAACCACCTGAATGACATTCACCAGGCTTCAGGAACCTCAACAAGGCATACCTAGAAGGTCTCACACTTCTCTCAGCTGACCCTCATTAGCTAAAATATTAATACTTCCAAGCCCTCTATGGTGGCAACATCCTATCATGCCAGCACTTGGAAGGTAGAGGCAGGGCATCAAAAGTTAAAACCAGACTTAAAACCTGAAACCCCAGAAATTAGGAAAGGTGGAATGTTGAAAGTATGAAGAATGATAGAAAATTGGGATTTAGTAGGTCTGGTATGAGCTGATGTCTCATGCCAAGCAAGTTTCAGAAGTAGAGTATGTAATATGCATCTTTCCGGGGTGAGATGGGGCAGAGTCAGCAGAAAGCTAATAAATTCTAGATATTTACTTTTTTAAAGACATGGATGCCCACTGTATTCTCTGTACTGAGCTTCCAGTTACAGGACTATCACTATGAGAGTTAGGCAAGCCTAGGTTATAAGCAAAACCTTTTCTACAAAAACAAATGACAGCATGTGTTCAGGGCTCCCCTATCCCAGCTATTTGGGCTACTGAAGTCATTCTTTGTCAGCTCATAACCATCTGTAACTCTAATTAAAGGAGATATGACTTGCTATTCTTTCCATGAAGGTAGTGTCCAGACATACTGTACTGGCTAGTTTTATGTCAACATTACACACGCTAAAGTCATCAAAGAAGAAGGAGCCTCAGTTAAAAAAAAAAAAAAATGCCCCTATAAGATCAAGTATTTTCTTGATTAGTGATTGATGTAGGTGGGATCACTCATTTGCATGGGCCCTGGATATTACAAGAAAGCAGAAAACAAGCCATGGTGAGCAAGCCAGTAAGCAGCATACTTCCATGACCTCTAGATTGGATTTGCCTCCAGGTTCCAGCTTTGAATTCCTATGCTTGTTTCCTTCAATGACAAAAGCGCAATAATGTGGAAGTATAATCCAAATAAACCCTTTCCTCCCCAATTTGCTTTGGTCAGGCTGTTTCATCACATCAATAGTAGCCCTTACAAAGAGGAGTTAATACCAGAAGTGGGATATTGCTGTGACAGACTGGCCCGTGTTGTTTGGGGGAAGATTGGTGAAGGACTATGAGACTTTAGGCAAGAAAAACCATTGAGTGTTGAGAACTGAGAGCTGCTCTGTACAATCCTGGAATATAAGAATACTGAGATCAGTGCAGATGATGGAGATGTGGTGTGTGAAGTTTCAGAGGGAAGTGAAAACCCTACCAGGCCTTTTGTGTGAACAAGCTGTGGTGTCTGATCAGCTGGAGCTGAAGAATCAGCTGTGATTAACAAGAGACCAGAACCTATAAATGAAACCATTGCTTTGCTGGGTCAATAGATACTGATCAGCTGGGGCTAAAGAACCAGCTATTATTGAAAAGAGACTGGCATCACTAAGGTGAAATCTTTTAGGAAGTGTTTCCCCAGGGTCGAGAAATGGTCAATGTTATATTTCCTGTTAGCAGACAAACTTAGTAGTTAGTGTAAGAGCCACCCAGGTGGTACTGATTTCAAAGGCACGAAGAGGTCATGGAGAGCAGATGAGGCTTGGCTCTATGTGATAGCACTGGAGTCCTAGGGGCGTGCAGCCCAGTTGCAGCAGAAGACACTAGCAGTTTTAAAGACAACAGAATCATGGGATGACCACCAAGAACAGCAATAATGGTGGAGTGTAACCAGCCTAGCAAACCAACTAATTGTGTGTGCTACAGAGGGTGCAGCTGGAGAAGTGACCAAGACCCTGGGAGGAGCCCAGAAGACCATGAGTGGACCCCAGACATAGTCAATGATTTGTTTACGCTGTTGTAGTTTGGTTTTGCTTTGTTCAGATTTTGACTAAACCCTGATTTTTTTCTTCTTGAAATAAGAAAGTATTTAATTTATTTTTTGACTTTACAGGAGCCCACAATTAAGAGACTTTAAACTTTTAAAAAATATTTTTTGTGTTTTGTAGAGAATTTGTTTTAAAAGATTGGATATTTTGTTGTTTTTTTATGAGACAGGGTTTCTCTGTGTAACTTTGGAGCCTGCCCTGGAACTAGCTCTTGTAGACCAGGCTGATCTCAAACTCTGCCTGCCTCTGCCTCCCAAATACTGGGATTAAAGGTGTGTGGCACCACAGCCCAACTGAGACTCGGTATTTTTAAAGAGACAGCTTATAAAATGTTTGAATTTTTAAGGCTGGGAGAATTATGTTTTAGACTGTGATATTTTTATTAAAGTGTAATCTTGGGTATGAGCAAGATCTTTTCCCTTCTAACCTCCCTCTCCCAACTCCTTGTTGTGCCCCAGCTCCCAACCCTTCAGGCACCCTCTAACCCAATGCTGTTCATGCCAGAGCAACCAATAGGCTGAGGGTGGATGCACACTTCTCATTCTGCCCCTCCACATACAATCCACCAAGTCTAATCCCAGGCTCTGCTGCAGAAAATCTAGGTCTCCCTTCCCTCTCTGACCCAATCTACAATGCATCACAAAGATCTCCCCAACCTCCCTTCCCCCAACCCATCCCACCATCCCAGCCTCCAACACCAGCAGTCACTCACTAGGAACACACAAGCTCACACAAGCTGAACAGGAAACTAGGTTAACCAACTGAAGACTCCTTCCTCCCCTATCAATATAATCCCTCTCCCAGTCTCATCCCTAGCACTGTAACAGAACACCAGCAGCTCTGTAGCAGAACACCTGTGGCAGCTTTCCCTGCCTACCTGTTCCCATCTCCTGTGGATCCCACAGATCTTCCCCTTCTACCCTCCCTGTTCTTCAGTGTGAGTGATGATGTGGTGAGACATGTGAGAGCTGTACCCTAGAGGATGATTATTGGTTCTGTTATCTTCATCAGGGATAGCTTTCTTAACGTGTGGTTAGCATCACATGCATTTCCCCTCTGTGATGACAGTCACCATGATGTATGGCATAGATGGAAGCATGAACAACCTGTGAAATGTTATTTTTTATTCATTCTCCAAAACTGATTTGGACAAAGTAGATCTCAAATGAGAAAGGACAGTCTTCATCATGCACACACACTGGAAGTTTAGTCCCTGAAAATTTATAAGATATAAATTATTTAAAATGCCAGTCATTTCACAAAATGGTCATAGATGACATTACAGGTCCAAAAGAATTTTATTAACAAGAAAAATATGCATGATATTTCAAATGGAGAAAGCTGAACAAGAGAAACAGTGCATAACGAATATAGGACTGTGGAATTTAAATGTCCTAATTCTGGAAAAAGTAATGTCAAATACCACTCAACGCAGTCTCACCCAAGTATGCTTTTATTCTCTCTATATGTCTTTATTGGAGTTCCCTTCAAATGACAGGTAAACCTTGAGAAATCCAGGATTTATACAATTGTCAGGGTATACCCTGATCAAGGGCATCAGAAGAGAGACTAGGCTCAGGGACAGATGCATGGAGTCCCAAGCACTAGAACCCAGATGGGATGAGGTCTAGTGCTCTGGGGACAACTGCTGCTTTTGTGAATGCAGACACCCTGGTTGCTCAAGGTGCTGAGGATTACTTAATTTTGAATTTTATATATAAATGATATATCTACATCACTCCCTCTATGGCTCAGAAAGATCATGGAGCAGTTGATACTTGTGGAAAATCCCAACCAGCAGCTATAAAATTTTATTTTGCATGCTACTATACAATCCCATGTCACATTCAGATTCATTGTTAAATTCTGGGACATGTTTTACTTTCACTCTCTTTGTTTCCTCAATCATACTTAGTGGGATTGTCTTTTATGTGAACATAACAATGTCACATTCAAACAGTAACTGTTATTACTGTATAACTGATGTTAAAGAAAAACAGGCTATGAATTAGAAAACAATGAGGGGTTTATGGGAAGGTTTTAAGGGCAGGAAAGAGATGGTGGAAATAATGTGATTATATACCAAAAAATTAGTTAAAAAATTGAAACGGGCTTTATGGCCATGTGCTCCAGTGACTAGATATTTGTATTAAAGCAGACCAAGTATGACACACACTATTTCTTTCAGGTCGTACATCTTCAGCCTGTAAAATAACAGGCTGTTAGACAGTGCACGGTATTTTATCCAGTTCTGATTTGGATGAACTAGTGCAAGTAGAGTGATTTGGTTTCATGAAAAGTTCAGTCCTTTATCCACATTCTTGAGTGCCTGGTGTATGGACCTAAGAAATGGCCAGTCAGCACACTTATTTATCATCTCTAATTGATTATCTCACTACTCACAGTTAACACCAAGTACTGCCATGGCAGGAAAGCCTTCACCCTCCTTCTTGCTCATCTCATCCTGTGCTGTGATTTCACCTGCTTTACTGTTGGCCAGTAAATTCAATTCTTATATAGGTCCCTCTGCATTTATAAGTTCCCAAGAAAACTAGAGAGATTGGAGGACACTCATTCACTGGTCTATTTTTCCTTCTCACTGACCAGTCAAGGACTGGCCTAGAAAGAGTTGCAGGACTTTCTTTCCAGCCATAGGCAGCAGAAGTAGGATTAGGTATTCAAAGCAATTCTCAATTGTACTATGTGAAGCAAGCCTGGGCTATGGAAGACATTGCTCTAAATAGAAACAAATAATAACACTCAAGAAAAATGAAAAGAAATTATTGATGACTGGGAAACATTGGAGAATAATAACAAAGAAGAGAACAAAACAGTGGTGCATTTAAAGAAAATCAGATTTTAAAAGTGAACTAATAATTGGCTTTTAAAAGATAAATATGATTGAAAAAACAGAGCTATACTGACTTTGAAAGGGAGCAAACCATTCCCAGGCAGAGTGAATGGCATTAAAAAAAATTCTGTTTGACCTTGCCTCTATGTGCAATGTTAACTGCATGAAATCTGTATGTAATAACATACACAGCTACAGACAATGGTGTGGGTCTTAATCCTCTTGGGTTGACTCAACTGTGTCAACAAGGATTGAACATTTCTGCATAGAAGAGTTCTCTTATTGGAAATGCAATATTTATTGGCTCAAGCTAATTGTACACCCACCAATCTGGTCTGTCTTCATTCACAGGACATGAATTAATATATGATGGAAAATTACACAATCAGGACTTTTGTCATAATGGTGACTTCAGCAGCTGACTGCCTATCTTGTTTCCCCCTGCAGTGTACAAAACAAACCATTCCTCCTACTCTGGTCTGAAGGGAGAAACCATGCTCTACATGCAAATCCTTTTCCAGTTACTCCAATGGAGAGTTGACTACATGACTCAAATGGGTGATTTTAAAATTCAGTGGTGGTAGAGTTATTTAACCTAAGAATTTAGTTGGTTTAATCAAGAGGACAACAATGTTATAAGGCAAAAACATTGGGACGCAACAGTGTAGGACCAAGGCTACCTGAGTCAACATACTAAAGCTTTTCTCAGGAACATTGTTCTAGAAGGCTGGAGGTACTGTTAGACTAGGATTATTATGCCTTCCCAAGGAGGAATCATTCAACACACTTAAAAGCTTAATGAACAAAAATCTCTTTAATAACAGTGTGCATCCAGTTGTAGATAATGCTAAAAAAGGAGGCAAGAATAAATTTTACATTCCACATATGCTATCATCCCTAAGGGTTTTTAGGTTCAGTCCCCAGGTTATAGTTTGAACAATTTAAATAGGGACAGGAGACTACAAATCTAGCCACTTAGACAGACAGGGATTTACAAAGCAAATTGACCTTTTCAATCATGCATTATGATCTAAACATATAAATAGATTATAACGTATGATCTAAAATTAAACATGTATGAATGCTACAGTTCTTACACACACAAAGGATAGAGAACACAAATAAAAAAAAACTCAGGGAAAACTCACCTACCCATATTGTGGATGCTGTTCTTAAATGAACAGACAGCAATTCTGAGCTATTATAACCTCAGAATAAAGCTGCTTTGGCCTCTAAACATGCTGGCTTAGTGGAATCTACAGTTGTTTTCATGCAGGACAAGACAAAGTTCATTTTAAATGGTCCTGCCTGCTGTCTGCCTCAAGTCTGTGACTTTACTGTACAGAATGTCATCTTTAAGCTTTATTTTTATTTTATGTATATGAGTGTTTGTATGAACGTGCCTGTGTGCAGTATTTGCAAAGCTGAGGTTTTCTAAACAGAAAATTCTCAACAGAAGAATCTCAAATGGCTGAGACACATTTAAAGAACTATTAAACATCCTTAACTATTAGGGAAATGCAAATCAAAATGACTCTGAGATACCATCTTACACCTATCAGAATAGCCAAGATCAAAAACCTCTCTAAAGACAGCTTAGGCTGGAGAAAATGTGGAACAAGGGAAATACTCCTCCACTGCTGGTGGGAATGCAAACTTGTACAGCCACTTTGGAAATCAATATGAAGGTTTCTCAGAAAATTGGGAATCAATATACCACAAGACCCAGCTATACCACTCTTGGTCATATACCCAAAGGATTCCTAATCATTCTACAAGGACACCTGCTCAACTATGTTCACAGCAGCATTACTCATAATAGCCAGAAACTGGAAACAACCTAGATGCCCCAAAGAATGGATGAAGAAAAATTGGTTCATTTACAAAATTTTGAACTACTCAGCTGTTAAAAACAATGACAAACCTAAAATTTGAAGGAAACTGGAACTAGAAAAAAAAATGATCTTGAGTGTGGTAATCCAGACCCAGAAAGACAAACATGGTATGTACGAACTCATAAGTGAATATTCTATGTGAATTAAAGGATAACCATGCTACAATCCATAGCCCCAGTGAAACTAGGTAACAAGGAGGGCACAAGGAGAAATGCATGGAAGGGAAGGAGAGATAGAAGAGATATCCTGGGTACACCGTGGGCTGACAGGAATAAGAGCATGTGGCAGCCTGAGGGAGTAGATGGAGCAGGAAACTAATGAAAGAGACATCTTGAACCCGGGCCTTTTGGTGT
This sequence comes from Cricetiscus sungorus, assembly GCA_030556225.1. Taxonomy (NCBI): domain Eukaryota; kingdom Metazoa; phylum Chordata; class Mammalia; order Rodentia; family Cricetidae; genus Cricetiscus; species Cricetiscus sungorus. The sequence continues at coordinate 17,268,991 of JANBXA010000097.1, forward strand.
CTGGTAGAAACCTGGCTCAAGGGAAACTTTGACAAGGATGACCCCAGTTAAGATTCCTAGCAACAGAGGATATGTAGCATGAACTGGCCATATAATGTAACTACCCCAATTGTTATCGGAGAACCTTCATCCAGTGACTGATGGAAATAGATGCAGAGATCTACAGCCAAGCACTGATTGGAGCTCAGTGAATCTTGTTGAAGAGAGGGAAGGATTATATGAGCCAGGGCAGTCAAGGCCATCACAAGAGAACCCACAGAAACAACCAACCTAACTCATAGGAGATAACCGAATCTAGACCCACAGCTAGGAAACCTGCATGGAACTGACCTCTCTATTGTGTGACAGTTGTGTAGATTGATCTATTTGTGGGACTCCTAATGTGGAAGCAGGATCTGTACCTAACACTTTGGGTGGCTTCCAGAAACCTATTCCAGATAGTAGGTTGCCTTGCCCAACCTTACTACAAGCGGAGGAACTTATTCCTACCTCAACTTGACATGCCATATTTTGTTGACACACATGGGAGCCCTGCCCCTTTCTGAACAGAAACAGAGAAGGAGTGGTTGGGAGTTGGGGAAGTGGGGGAAAGGGAGGGGAGGAAGGAGGAGAAACTGCAGTCAGGATATAAAATAAATGAATAAATTTAATTACTAAAAAAGAATGATAAGATTAGTAAGATGAGCAATTACACTTTACTATACCAAAAAAACACTTATCTATATGAGCCTAGGTTTCATCATCTATTGAATAAGGACAGAACTCTACTCAGATCCCTTGATGAGTTACAACAGACTCAACAATAAAGAAAACCAACATTGCCCATAGTTGGAAGATAGTGGACTTTTTTAAAGCAGGAGGGCTGTATTTTATGGAAGACTTCTTCTGTTACTCCTAAAGCCTGTGTCCTGGCTACCCTAACCAGCAAGGCTCAGCTACTCATCCTTATTAAACTAATTAAAAGAACCAATTTATCCAGTGGTGATGTGGCCACCTGTAACGCAGGCAAGCACTCTAGAGTCAAGGTGGGCAAATCTTTCTGATATCTTAGGAAAGCCTAGTCTCTATAGTCAGTTCTAGTCTAGCCAGGGATTCATAGTAAGACTATCTAAATTAAATAAATAAATAAATAAATAAAAGGCAGATTATTAATGAAATTTTAAACATTTATTCAGTTTGAATAATTTGGAGCAGTGTTAAAAACATAAGGTAACTAATCCATCAGATTGGGATCAGAACAGGTTTAGATAAAAGGCAAAAGATATGCAAAACTAAGCAATCTAATGAAGCCATATAATGAACTTTTTCCAACTCTAAAACCCTCCTTCATTCTCAGCTCCTTTCTCTATAGCAAGGTGGACAGATTAAGAGTAAATGTTTCTCCAAAAGAAACATCCTCATGTGGAGGACTTGCCACAATGAGGGGATCCAAGGAAATTTGGATTTGAATGGGCTCCTTGTTACACTCATTATTAGCCAAAGGGAGGGTTATAAATGTCTCTGTAGAATATTCTTATTCCTACCATGCAGGTGGCTTCCAGGGATTAACAGGGTGGGGACTGGGGAACTTTAGGTCCACACAAGGATGGAAAACGGAGGCCTGCTGTGCACTGACACTGACAGATACATATAGTTGTCAAAAAGGAAAGAGTAAGACTGGAAGATGGCTGACCCACCACAGCTGAGTGTATACAGAGAGCACATAGAAGCCAGCTTCTCCTCTGGTACCAAAGTATTGCTGTCTGGATATCTGATCCATTAGCTTTCACACCACAAGCTCCCTCCCTAAAAATTCCTACAAACTCTAAAGCTCTTTGTAATTGCTTACTTGCCCCAAATTTACAATGGCTTCCTTTTAAGTCTCAGTATGTCCCAACAACCCTGATGCCATCTGGATTCACCAGCTTTCAGGGTTACTAACTAAAGGTTTTGCAGGCATTGGAGAAACAGAATGTGTTCCCATTTAGGCAAGTCAACCTTCATGCCTGCAAGTTCCTTTTCTCACTTTAGAGGAGGCATAAACTCCAGCAGGAAGACACCTGATAGCTGTCCCTGTGGGCTTCCATTGCTGCCTACATACCATGTTTGAGATGACCTCAGTCTTGTGGCTTAGGTCAAGCAGGCAGCCACTTTCTAAAGATTTGCATTATCGGTTTCTCTCCTGATCATTGTTGTACTCTTGCCTTACTTTGTGGATATTTAGGCATCGAAAAATTCTAAAGCACCATGTCTAAGTTAGTTTCTGATGCTATCCATCTTGTATTTCTTTTGGGTAATCAAGGCTGAGGGAAAGATGAACTCAGTACCACACCTTACTACTATAATGACATGTTCATGTGACTGAATAAATGGCTCAGCAGCTAAAACTACTGGCTGCTCATCAGAGCCTGACTTTGAGTCCCAGCATGCAAAAGACAGCTCACAATTGTCTGTAACTCAAGGGGATCAGAACCCTCTTCTGTCCTCCACTGAAACTCCAGTGTGCCCCTGATATACACACTGGCAACCCACACCTGAATTTCATTCTTTTAAAAAACAACATGCACATGAAGAAAAACTTTTTGACTCTCAGTCCCTGCCGGCTAGATCCTTGAACCCCATTGCCAGGCCTCTGCAAAAGAGGCCTTAGCTAGAGAGTGCCAGACCCCAGCTAGATCCACCTATCGCCTATCAGTGCCGAAACATCCTGAATCTCAGCCTAGTCTGTGACCCCCGTTGTCTTTGACCCCCATGGCCAGGCCTCTGCTAGAGGTGAATCTGGGTCCAATTCGGGTGGAATTCCCCCAACACCCTTCCCTGGGAACTCCCCGGATTGGCCCTGATTCTTGCTCCCCCTGTGTCCTGTCCACATTGAGAGCACTCCTGGTGCTCTGATACACACCCACCCACCCCCACAAAGAGCCTGCCCTCCCGTACCCTGTGCACTAACCGGCCCACTGTCCCACCACTATGGTTGAGCACTGGGACAGAGGGTGGAGCCAACAATCCTGCCACCTTTGGGGAACTTCCTGGAGCTGTTCTGAGCACACTAGACCTACCTATCCATGAGGGACCACCAGGAATCCAGATCTGTCTGGTCTCTGACCCCTACCGCCAGTCCTCTACTGGCCCATCCAAGAGATTTGCCTATCCCCTAGGAACAATCCTGAGCCCCTGTGGGCTGGATCCTTGACCTCCATCACTGGGCTTCTGCTAAAGAGGCCTCAGCTGGAGAGTGCCAGGCCCAGGCTAGATCCGCCTATCGGCACTCAGAATATCCTGAATCCCAGCCTATGGGATCTTTGTTTCCCCCCCCCCCATTACCCGTCTGCTGAAGCCTGATCTTTGACCCCCATTGCAGGGCCCCTGCCTAAGACAGCTGCTAGACAGCTTGGACCACTCAGAGCTACAGACATCGAACCTCTGACCCACCTAAGCCCACCTGGGGAGTAAGAGAGAGAGATCATCTACACCCACTGGAAGAAGCGATGGGAAGACGGCAATACAAGAAAACACCTAACAGTAGAAAGACAAACATGACACCACCAGAATCTAGGAACTCTACACCAATTAGACGTGAACACCCCAAAGCAGATGAAGTAGAAGAGAACGACTTAAAAATTATCGTCATAAAAATGATAGAGGACTTCAAAAATGATGTAAGAAAATCCCTTAAAGAAATAGAAGAAAAAACAAACAAAATATTGGAAGAAATAAACAAATTTCTTAAAGAAGGTACAGAAAGGCAATAAAAAACAAACAGGTGAAGGAAACGGATCAAGACCTGAAAACTGAAATAGAGACAATAAAGAAAACACAAACTGAAGAAATGCTGGAAATAGAAAAACTGGGCAAACGATCGGGAACTACAGACACAAGCATAACCAACAGAATTCAAGAGATGGAAGAGAGAATCTCAGATGTGGAAGATAAACTAGAAGAAATAGATTCATCGACCAAAGACAATTGTAAATCAAACAAATCCTTAACACAAAACATCCAGGAAATGTGGGACACCATGAAAAGGTCAAACCTAAGAATAATAGACATAGAGGAAGGCGAAGAAGCCCAGCTCAAATGTGCGGAAAATATATTCAACAAAATCACTGAGGAAAACTTTCCCAATAAGAAGAAGGACATGCTCATGAAAGTACAAGAAGCATACCAAATACCACATAGACTGGAACAAAGAAAAAAGGACCCCTCAACACATAATAATCAAAACACCTAACATACGGAATAAAGAAAGAACATTAAGAGCACCAAATGAAAAAGGCCAGGTAACATATAAAGGCAGACCTATCAAAATTATACCTGACTTCTCCTTGAAAACTCTCAAGGCCAGAAGGTCCTGGATAGATGTTCTACAAGTACCAAGAGTCCAGTGATGCCAGCCCAGGCTACTATACCCAGCAAAACTCTCAATCACTATAGACAGTGAAAACAAGATATTTAATGACAAAGCCAGATTTTCACAATACATAACTACAAATCCAGCCCTACAGAAAGTTCTGGAAGAAAAACTCCAACCAAAGGAAGTTAACTACACTCACAAAGACTTAGGCAACAGATAATCCCACTTCACCAGAACCCAAAGATAAAGCAGGACAAATATATTCACAATACCACTGCCAACAACAAATCTAAAATAAAAACAAGCATTAACAATCAATGGTCCTTACTCTCCCTCAACATCAATGGTCTTTACTTGCCTATAAAAAGATAAAGGCTAACAGAATTGATATGAAGACAGAATCCATCCTTCTGCTGCATACAAGAAACACATCTAAGCTTCAAAGACAGACATTAACTCAGGGTAAAAGGTTGGGAAAAGATCTTCCAATCAAATGGACCCAAGAAGTAAGCAGGTGTAGCTAAACCACGAGCCAACATCAAATTCAATAGAGAGAAGCTTAAGGCAATTCCTTGAAAATCAGGAACAAGACAAGGCTGCCCTCTCTTTCCATATCTCTTCAATATTGTACTTGAAGTTCTAGCTAAAAGAATAAAACAACAAAAGGAGATCAGGAGGATACAAATTGGAAAGGAAGAAGTCAAACTCTATTTGCAGATGATATAATAGTTTACATAAGCAACCCAAAAATACCTTCAGCAAACTACCAGGATACAAGATAAACTTAAAAACATCAGTAGTACTACTTTATTCAGACACGAAAGGGGTTGAGAAAGAAATTAGAGAAACATCATCCTTTACAATAGCCACAAACAACATAAAGTATCTTGGGGTAAATTTACCAAACAAGTGAAAGGCCTATATAACAAGAACTTTGTGGCTTTAAAGAAAGAAATTAAAGAAGATACCAGAAAATTGAAAGATCTCCCATGCTCTTGGATAGGTAGGATAAACATAGTAAAAATGGCAATCTTGCCAAAAGCAATCTACAGATTCAATGCAATCCCCATTAAAATCCCAGCACAATTCTTCACTGACCTTGAAAGGATAATAATCAACTTTATATGGAAAAACAAAAGACCCAGGATAGCCAAAACAACCCTGTACAATAAAAAAACTTCAGGAGGCATCACCATCCCTCACTTTAAGCTCTACTACAGAGCTATAGTCCTGAAAACAGTCTGGTATTGGCACAAAAATACACAAGTGCACCAATGGAATTGAATCACAAATCCTGATATTAACCCACACACCTACAAACACCTGATTTTTGACAAAACAGCTAAAGGTATACAATGCGGGGGAAGGAAAGCATCTTCAACAAACGGTGCTGGCACAATTGGATGATGGTGTGTAGAAGACTGCAGAAAGACCCATGTCTATCACCATGCACAAAACTAAAGTTCAAATGGATCAAAGACCTCAACATTAATCCAGCCACACTAAACCTCTTAGAAGAGAAAATGGGAGGTACCATTGAACAAATTGGTATAGGAGACAGCTTCCTGAACATAACTCCAGTAGCACAGACACTGAGATAGACAATTAATAAATGGGATCCCCTCAAACTGAGAAGCTTCTGCAAGGCAAAGGACACAGTCAACAAGACCAAACGGCAGCCCACAGACTGGGAAAAGATTTTCACCAATCCTACATTTGACAAAGGGCTGATCTCCAAAATATACAAAGAACTCAAGAAACACTTAGTCAACAAAACACAAAATAACCCTATTAAAAAATGGGGTACAGAAGTGAAGAGAGAATTCTCAATAGAGGAAGTCAAAAAGGCTGAAAGACACTTAAGAAAGTGTTCAACGTCCTTAGCTATCAGGGAAATGCAAATCAAAACAACTTTGAGATACCATCTTACTCCTGCCAGAATGGCTAAAATTAGAAACACCAATGACAGCTTATGCTGGAGAGGATGTGGAGAAAGGGGAACACTCTTCCACAGCTGGTGGGAGTGCAAACTTGTACAGCCATTTTGGAGATCAGTATGGCAGTTCCTCAGCAAAATGGGATCAGTCTACCACAGGACCCAGCAATCCTCCTCTTAAACCTATACCTAAATGATCCACATCCATGCAACAAAGACATCTATTCAACTGTATTCATAGCAGCATTATTTGTAATAGCAAAAACCTGGAAGCAACCTAGATGCCCCTCATCTGAAGAATGTATAAAGAAGATGTGGCACATCTACACAATGGAATACTACTCTGTGGGGAAAAAAAAATGGACTCTTGAAATTCGCAGGCAAGTGGATGGAACTTGAAGAAATCTTCCTGAATGAGGTAACCCAGTCACAAAAAGAAGAAGATGGTATGTACTCACTCATATATGGATTTTAGATGTAGAGCAAAGGATCACCAGACTATAATTCACATCGCCAGAGGAACTAGGATACAAGGTAGATTCTAAGAGATTCATATAAGGTCCCTCACAGAAGGGGGGCAAGTTCTCCAGAGCACATGGCAAGTGGGGGGGGGTTGCAGTGAGTGGAGAGGGAACTACGAGAAAGAGAAGGGGAGGAGAGGAAAGCATGTGGGACTAGGAAGATTGAGTCAGAGGAATAGTAGAAAGAGAAAATGAGAGGGAGAGGGGGGGGAGAGAACATAAAAGAGGGAACCATTATAGGATTGAAAAGAAAACTGAACCTAAAGAAATGTTCAGAGACCTACAAGACCGACTCCAACTAACAATTTGAGCAACAGTGGAAAGGCTACCATAAATGCCCTTCCTTGATAATGAGATCTACAACTAACTTATCCACCATCATGGATCCCTCATCTAGAACCTGTTGGTAACAGAAGCAAACACCAACTACTAAACACTGAGCCAAACTAGAATCCAGATGCAGAGAGGGCGGACAAGAACATGCTGCAGATACACATAGAGGCAGCAGACGTGAACAAGGAGGAGCTAACAGGCCCCCCAGAATGATAGCTGGTAATCCAGCATGGGACTGACTCAGACCTCCTGAACGTGGGTCTCAGCTAGAAGGCCTGAGCAGTCTAAGTGACCTCAGACAGTGGAACCAGGATGTATTTCTGGTGCACAAAAGGACCTTGTGGGCACATCTTCCATGGAGGGATACTCCCTTAACCTAGAGACAGGAGAGATGCCCTACCCCTACGTCAAATGACTTGACAGATTTAGATGACCCCTCCTAGATGGCATCGCCCTACATGTGGAGTGGGGGGGGAGGGTGGTCGGGGTGCATGTGAGGGGGGAGAGAAGGAAAGAGGAAGGGAGGAAGGGGGAACTGTGATCGATTCGATATATAAAATAAAAAAATTAAATTAAAGAGCTAGTTAATCATAAGCCTGAGCTATAGGCCAAATATTCTGTAATTAAAAATATATATAGAGAGAATAAAGGACTGTGATTCTTTTGGCTGAAAAAAAAAGAAAACCTATATATATATATATATATATATATATATATACATATATATATAATTTAAATATATGGAATAGACACAGAGAGAGAGAGAGAGAAAGAGAGAGAGAGAGAGAGAGAGAGAGAGAGAGAGAGAGAGAGTGTATGATGTTGGGTGCCCTAGGAAGCCAGAAGAATACATGAGATCTCGTGAACCTGGAAATACAAGTAGTTCTGAGTCATCTGATGCGAGTTCTAAGAATTAAACTTCAAGGAATACTATTGAGCCAACTCTAGCTTGAAAGTATGTCATTATAATGCAGAAGATAAAGATGCCCAATTAATCCTTCTGTCTCCCATCACTTGAAAGTGATGAAAGTCCTCACTAGATGGTTGTCAAAATATTTAATGGCTTTCTATACCTCCTTGAATGGACTTTCCATATTGCTGCTTATTTCCTTTATTAACATGGTTCTCTTAATATAAATAAAGATAACAAAAGGTTTCGTTGAAACCAGGCAAGGGTCCAGTCAGATTATATTAGGGAATTGTTCTATAATTTTAAATGTGATTTTTCTTTTTGGATTTTTTTTTTTTTTGAGACAGGGTGTCTCTACCTAGCCATAACTGTTGACATCAAATCAGAGATTGGACTGCCACTGGCTCCCAAGTGCTGGGATTACAGGCATGTACCTCTAAACCCAGTTGAGACATTTTTAAAATAACCTATCTTTGAATCAGGGGATTAAATGATAAAATCAGTTTTGAATAACAGTAATACTTCTTGAAATTATAAGATAATTTAAGCTGAAAAAATCATTTCACACTGTAGCATGAGTTCTAATTGGTCTTAATAATAAAAACACTGTGTCAGATATTAGGGGTAAAAGGTAAAATGTCAGAAATGCAGAGCAGCCACTAGAACTCTTATCACTATAAAATCTCCTGACCAAAAACAGGCCAAGCGACTGTCTCCTCCCAACTTATATTCCTTTCTCTGCCCAGCCATATCACTCCTGTCTGTCTGTACAGACCTTCAGACCTCAAGAGTTAACCAGTGGCTTAACCAGTGACTAACTCCACCCTCTGATCTTCCCGCAAGCTTTATTTGTTAGAGCACAAATAATTTCATCCATTTGAATTCTCTGAACTGTGTTTGTGGGTATACACCTTTTCATGCTAGTGTACACACAGCAGTGAGAGGACAACTTACAGGTGTTTATAACCTACTTCCACTATGGGAGTTCTAGAGATGAAACCCAGGGAGTCATTTAGGTTAAAACTCATTTATGTGGTGGTTTGGGAGTGTACATATGCCATAGCCCAAGTGTATACATAAGAAAAAAACTTGTAGTAGTAGTAGTATGGGTCTCCCCAGTGATAAAATTCAGGATATGTGGCTTAGAACCACTTCTACCCACTGAGAAAATTTCTATGTCATTCAATTGTGGGTCTGAGAAAGTGTTATGAACAAGTATTTAGTCCTCAAAATAAACTAATATATTCCATAAACTGATAAATAAATGATAGCAGCATATCTTTTTCATTTGAAAACAGAATTATTGAAGTTGTCCTGTTTTACTTTCTCCTTGTATGAAATTATGTTTATAATCTGAAAAGAAGATAATATTTTACTGATGTAAAGTTTCACCTAATCTTATTTGATCATTTCTGAGGTGGTCCACTAGGAAACATCTGCAGTGTGCAAGGCTGGTAACCTCATCTTGATCACTATATGAAAATGGCTAAAAGTAAACCCCACAAAGTTGTCTTCTGGTCTCCACCTATCTATCACGGCCAAAAACCCATAATCAATTTACACATACACAACAGAAATGTGTTTTTTGTTTGTTGGTTTGGTTTGGGTTTTTGTTTGTTTGTTTGTTTGCTTTTTGAGACAGGGTTTCTCTGTGGCTTTGAAGGCTGTCCTGGAACTAGCTCTTGTAGACCAGGCTGGTCTCAAACTCAGAAATCTGCCTGCCTCTGCCTCCTGAGGGTTGGGATAAAGCACATGTGCTACCACCGCCGAGACAGAAATGCTTTTATAAAAAATACATTTCAGATGGTAGTAGCACAAGACTTTAATCCCTGTACTTGGGAGGCAGAGGTAGGCAGATTTCTGTGAGTTTGAGGCCAGTTTAGTCTACAAAGTGAGTTCCAGGACAAGGGCTGTTACACAGAGAAATCTTGTTTCAAAAACAAACAATAAATAAATCTCATTGCTGTTACAGCTTGCATTTCTGATAATTCCCACAGAAGGCAATATTTCAACATGAAGTGCCAAACAGATAACTAATGTGGATATAAAGACTCCAAATACTATATACATATCCATAGCACAACAAGCTATGTTGAGAAATATATATTTGATTGCTGATTATCCTACTTTATTACATCTTTACCAGATGATGAAAATGATGCTTTGAATACACACATGAGGTATTTAATGTTTCTTATATTCTCATCAATTAAGCATTTTAACATTAACATTGTTGACAAATGAGTAAACTATGGGGCATATCATCTACCATTGGACTTGGGCTTATGAGGCTTATGAGTTCAATTGTATCCTTGACTAATTACTGACACCCAAGTCAGGCTGGATAAGAAACAAAAATATTTCAAGGAAATTTGTGAAAATATGCAAAATAAACCAGGAACAAAAGCCACCCACCTTTCATAGATACCCTTACTTCAACAGTACTATCACACAGTCTGGTATTTAAATGAACAATGGGCCACTTAGATGCTGAGCATCACATTTTATACATTGCAATAGAAAAATACCTATCACTAAGTGAAAGCACAATAGAAGATAAACAAAAGCCACATACTATAAGGACCATAAAATAAATTTCACTGAATTGGCAAAGCATATAACACACTTTAATATCTACCCCAAATATTACAAAATAGAAACCATAATGCTGTGATCTCAACTGTCAGTCTTGAGTGAACATGGTAAATTATTTACTTACTACAAGGTTATAAGGAAAGAGATGAAACAAGATTTCTTCTCTTGAAAGTGATGACAACCATGATATCTAAAGTCTTTACAAAATTGTTTATATGAATAGGGTTTTTCTCCTCCTTGGGTACTGGCATGTGCACACACATACCCACACAAAGACATACTGACACCACTAGTTAAATCTAAATCATATCTTTAAACAAATGTTCACTCATGAATGGTTTTTCTTGGGTAAGCATTCACACGCGCAACATGGGTGTTGAGGCATTTAAAGGCTTACTTACAGAGGTACTTTATCTTGAATTGGTTTATATACAAATCTCAAGTGTGTAGGCTTGAAGTCAGAGAAACCAATCCTTTTCAGTAGGTGGTATCACTTGGGAAGGGCCTGAGAGTTCACATCCACACAGCATTTCCAGTTCCCACTCTCTGCTTCATGCTGAAGGTTGTGAGTTCTTAGCCACCTGCTTTAGCTGCCATGACTGACACTTGTTGCCAGACCACTTTCATGCTGATCTTGTATTGCTATGGAACCATGAGCCAAACTAAACTCTTTCATAAGGTGACTTAGACATTACATTTTATCACAGCAAGAGATAAGGCACTAATACACATCCATAAAGCTTTAATCCTCCGTGAGTTATTTCATGTAACTGGAGAGAAGTGTGAAATAAAAAAGAGTTCCCTTACCTTTTAAATTTATAGGGCTTTTGTCCATATGAGTTTGGAGGTACAAATGAAAAAGAGGGACATCATAACACTTGAACAGATTGTTGACACTTGTCAGATATTACGGGATGTAAGCATGTTGGCTAAAGATCTTACCAAATTCTTAATGCTCAGATTGCCTTCAGTGTGAGTTTTTTGAGGCCCTCAAAGACTACTCTGATATGCAAATACATTAACATATCAATTACACAATAAAAGATTTAGCCTTGTATAAAGACAATGAAGTACAAAACTTTACCACACTCACTACACTTATAGGTGTTCTTTGCAGTATAATTTTTTTTCTTCTAATTTTGAGAACTGCTGATATATGCTTTATCACATTGATTACATTTGTAGGGATTCTCTCCAATGTGTTCTTCTATGTATTCGAAGATGACTGTGATGTGCGAAGGCTTCAACACATTGTTTACATTTGTAAGGTTTCTCTCCAGTATGTATTTTTTTATGTATTTGGAGACTGCCAAGATATGCAAAGTCTTTCCCACATTGATTACATTCATAAGGTTTCTCTCCAGTATGTGTTCTTTTATGCATTTGAAGCTGACCATTACTTGAAAAAGCTTTTCCACATTGATTACATTCGTAGGGTTTCTCTCCTGTATGGGTTCTTTTATGTATTTGGAGATTACTGTGTTGTGAAAAGGCTTTCCCACATTGACTACATTCATAGGGTTTTTCTCCAGTGTGTGTTCGTTTATGTACTTGAAGGTGATTGTGACGTGCATATGCTTTACCACATTGATCACATTTATAGGGTTTCTCTCTAGTATGTGTTCTTTTATGTATTCGAAGATAACTCTGGTGTGCAAAAGTTTTACCACATTCATGACACTCATAAGCTTTCACTCCAGTATGTGTTATTTCATGTATTCGAAGATTACTTTGCTCTGAAAAGACTTTACCACATTGATTACATTTGTAGGGTTTCTCTCCAGTATGTGTTCTTTTATGTATTTGAAGATGACTGTAACGTGCATAGGCTTTCCCACATTCATTACATTCATAGGGCTTCTCTCCAGTATGTGTTCTGATATGTATTTGAAGATGACTGCGTTGCGAAAAGGCTTTACCACAATGATTACATTCATAAGGTTTCTCTCCAGTATGTGTCCTTTTATGTATTCGAAGACTACTATGGTGTGTAAAAACTTTACCACATTGATTACATTCACAGGGTTTCTCTCTAGTATGAATTCCTTCATGTCTTTGAAGATGCCTGTGATATGCAAAGACGTTAACACACTGAGTATATTCAGAGGGTTTCTCTCCAATATGACTTCTTTTATACCTGCAAAGATAATTGGTACATGTAAAAGCTTTACCACATTCATTACACTGATAAATCTTTGTATTTGTATAAATTAATTTTACAGTTTGGCCTAATTGTAAAGAGGGATCAGATCTTAAGATCTACATTTATAGTGTTCATCTTCATTGAGCGGTTGTCCATTTTGTGTCTTTGAAAATGACTGTGGTAGGATCCTTTATCACATGGCTCCTTTACAGAATCTTTTTTTCTAAATGAGATTTTTTTTTCACATATTTGGTGAGAATTACAAAAACTCAGACCTTTACCATAATTGCTGCATTCATAAATTTTCCTATAGTGTAAATCAAACTACATTTTCAAAGTGAACCAGGACAAACAGAAGTATTTATTCATTCCAATACTCATAAGGCTTTTCTACAGTGTGAGTTTGTTGATGTATTCCCAACAAAGTTGGGAAACAAATTAATTGTAAATTTGTATAACATTCAATAAGTCTGTTCAACATGGAGATTACTACATATCTTCTAACTGTTCTGGGAGAGAGACAGGTGTGTTGCTTCTTTCTATGTTCCTATGCTCACAATGCCTATACCCAGAGTGACATATAATATATCTACTAAAGGAAGATTAACATATAAAAGGTTCCCACATTGCATTCACACATTTTGACCTTCTGTTCCTTATAAACATGGAGCATAGGAATTAAGGCTTCTCCACAACAACCTTCTTGACTCTCATTAACTGCACCTCTCAATAAACTTAGCAAAGTCACTACAAATATATAAGTATCACTAGCTTTACTATTGGCATATACTTATCACCTATTCAACATATAGAACTCTTGGTAATATCTGTGTTATATGAAACTAAAAGGATTGGCAGTTCTACAGCACAGCTGTCATAGAGCTGTAATTCAAGTGATGGTATGAGTTAAGGCATTGTTTCCTTGACTTCTTTCTTAGAGAAATGACTTGCAAAGACAAATCACCTATTTGACATTGAGATATATGGATTTGTGAGAATGTATAATCAATACATATAAGCTGTGCTTATTTACACTGTTGCTCTTCTTCAAAACTTCTAGGACTCACTACAATTTCTTCAGAGGCATATTTATAACAGCTTGCCCATGAAAATTACCTTCCATGTCTTCCAGACATTTGACAATGTTCTTCAATATTATGACCTTTCCAATGGTAGCCTAAAATATAGAACCAAAAAAAAAATGTATGAAATATTATTGGAAATTGTGCAAAATTCAGGTTACTATCTTCAGCACACCTTAACACCATGCCTGATTTATTCACCTCATTCTTCTTTTCTCAATTGAAATTTTAGAAGACTATCAATAACCAAGAAGAGTGGCCCTTTATTTTAAAACATGAGGTAAAATTCAGTCTTACCTATAACAGTGAGGTTCCAGTAAGTCTCCAGCATCACATCTTTGTAGAGATTCTTCTGGGAAAGATCCAGCAAAGCCCACTCTTCCCGAGTGAAGTTGACATGCACGTCATCATAAGTCACTGCATTCTAAAATATGCCATACATGTGTACAACAGAAAGTGTTGTACAGAAATGTTAATAATAACATTGTAAATGTATAACTCTTTAACAATATATTCATATAATTCTTGTGCTTCCCACACTTATTTCATGAAAAAACTAAATAGAAGGTTCATGTCTGTCATTTCTTTACCCATGGAATAGGATATAGCCTTGAAAGAGAAATTCCAACTAACAGACATAAAAAAGAGAGATAAGAAAACAGATCCCCGGTACTGAGTACTAACCAGAGAAATTGTAAGAAGTTACTAACTACAAAAAAGATGGGAAAGCTGGGTATACTGGCTCATGACTTCAATACCAGCACTCAGGAACCAGACACAGGTGTATCTCATTGAGTTGGATGCCAGCCTGTTCCATGCTATAAGTTCCAGGAGAGCCAGAATTACATATTAATAAGACCCTGTCTCACCCACAAAAATCAAACAAACAGAAAAGATAGAAAATTTCAGGGGGTTTTTTGGTTTTATTTTTTGTTTCTTGAAGTTCCTACAAAGGTACACATTCACTCCAGTTGTATATTCCAGAAACCTGAAGTGTTCCATTCTAAACTGTTACATTAATAAGATCTTACTATAAGGGAGTGCATGTTTAAACAATTGCAAATGGACAGATGAAAACATTAGCAATGTTGATCATAAATAAGCATCATAGTGCAGAAGAGGTAGCTCAGCAGTTCAGAGCTCTTACTGGTCTTTCAGATAGGTGATCTCAATTGCCAGTAATTACAGGGGGGGCTTAAAACTAGACCTCCAAGTTCAGAGGTTCTGAGGCCATCTTCCAACTACTGTGAGGAGCAGGCACACATGTGATACATATCCATGCATACAGGTAAAAGACTCTTTAATTCAAAAGAATTCAAAACAAACAACAGGTAAGAACGTCACACAACTGAATCCAATGACTCATAAGGCTCAGGCAGAATTAATGTCATGAATATTGCTATCCTGAGAGAGATTGGTACCCTCTGCCAAATTTGATGATGTTCCTTGGATGGCTTTCCTGTGGGAAGCACCAGAAAAGAAGTTCCTGTATGCCTGGCAAAGACAAGTGTGACAGAATCTTCAGCCTAGGCCATGGGATGACCCCTTTCCTCTAGCATAACACTACATATGCTCTTCATAGTTTTCTTTCACTTTGACTGTAATGGATACAATGATGGCATAATAAAAATACCCTAGTATTTCTAAGGTGAATTTATTAAAAAATTATGACAGGATTGAGAAAGTTTTTTAATTTTATTTTTATTGGTGTTTTGCCTATATGTATATGTGTGTGAGGGTGTTGGATCATAAAGTTACAGACAGTTGTGAGATGCCATGTGGGTCCTGGGTATTGAACTTGGGATCTCTGGAAGAGCAGTCAGTGCTCTTAACCACTGAGCCATCTCTCCAGCCCAAGAAAGTTTCAAGAAAGACAAAATAGGAGGTCATACAGTTTCTTGAAGCACATAATTGTTCTCAGAAAAAAAAAAGAAAGGAAGGAAGGAAGAAAGCAAGAAAGCAAGAAAGGAAGGAAGGAAGGAAGGAAGAAAGAAAGAAAGAAAGAAAGAAAGAAAGAAAGGAAGAAAGGAAGAAAGGAAGAAAGGAAGAAAGGAAGAAAGGAAGAAAGAAAGAAAGAAAGAAAGAAAGAAAGAAAGAAAGAAAGAAAGAAAGAAAGAAAGTGTTCTCTGATTGAGACAACAGTCCTTGCAAGAATGAACTTTACTTCAGGAACAAGAAACTCATTTCTATAGGTACCAGAACCTCAGGTAGTCAGAAAATAGGAGAAGTTGGCCAAGAGTCAACCACCTCCTGTGTCATCAGATTAAATCTCCTTAAGTTGGCTATAATTATACAGAACAGAAACATAAACTCTGATTTGTCAAGCTCACTGATTGCATAGGCTGCCAGCTAGATATGCTAACAAAAATGACCACTGAGATGTGCTTAACTATGAGGTGATAAGGCTAAATGTCTACCTAAGGAAAATCAAGTGTATAAGTAGGAAAGTTGTGATAAAACTCCAGTGAATTATTGTCTAGCTTCTTGGAGCAAGTTTGAGGAACTAAAACTGAAATTGTAAGCTTTATAACTTTCAAATGAAATAAATACAGAGAGGTTCAAGCTATTTGGGGCAATCTCTTTAACAACAACATTAGTGGTCACAACTTCAATTATGCCAATGCCACATCTTTGCCCTTAGGACCTTTGAATCTTCTGGAAGAAGACCTCAGAATCTCATCCACTGTTTCAGAAGCCTCCAACACTATCCCCACTACCACTTCATTCTTGCCTCTGTGTCCTAGCCCCACCCTGGGCAGAGATGCCCTGCTCAAACAAAAGACATACTAGCTGTCAGAAGTCTATGCAGGCCACCTGTCATAGACCTCCCCCATTCTCATGAGGCCCCACACACACTATCTTAGTCCCCCTCCTTTCTTTGACTTTTCTTTGTCATCACTTTGTGGGGAAACTCCCTGATGGAACAGATTCTACAACTGCAACCAGATTTCCAGCTCCCAACTTGGGAGGGGAGAAAAACCTTGATTCAACCATAGACCCCACAGACCAGAAGACCAGAGAGTAAAAATAAACCAAGAAACAAAACACCAATCCAACAAAGATAAACTGAGAAGTAGGCACATAAAACCATAATCACCCCAAACTCAGATACCTACATGTCAGCTTAAGAACACAATCAACAACAACCAGGCCAATGTCACCACCTGAGCCCAGCTATCCTACTATAGCAAGCCCCAAATATGCCAAAACAGCTGAAGCATAAGCAAAAGACCTTAAAACAACTTTATAAAGATGATATAGGTCCTTAAAAAAGACAAGCCATTGAAGGAAATGAATAAATCTGTTCAAAACCTGAAAATTAACATAGAAGCAATCAAAAAAGCACAAAATGAAGGAATTCAGGAAATGAAAAGATCTAGGTAAGTGAACAGGAACCACAGAGGCAAGCTTCACCAAAAGAATACAAGATACGGAAGAGAGAATCTCTGGCATTGAAGATATGATATAAGAAACTGATATATTGGTCAAAGAAAACATTAAACCTTAAAAAAAAATCCATGAAACATAACATCAAGGAAACCTGAAACACTATGACAAGCCAAGTATAAAATCTAGGAATAGGAGAAAATCCCAGTTCTTAGGCCCAGAAAATATTTTCAAAACACTCATAGTTGAAAATTTTCCTAATTTAAACAAAGACATCAGAACACAACCCACAGAACCAGTTAAAAGCAGGGTTCATAGAGACTCACAGAAACTAAAGCAGCAGTCATGGGACCTGCATGGGTCTATGCCAGGTTCTCTATATACGTTATGTTGTGTAGCTTGGTGTTTTTGTAGGACTTCTAACAGTGGGGTAAGGGATGTCTCTGGCTCTTTTGCCTGCTTTTGGGACCCTTACCTCATACTGGATTGCCCCATCCAGCCTTGATATGACAATTTGTGTCTAGTCTTACACTAACTTGTTATGCCATGCTTGGTTACTATCCCTGGGAGATCTGCTTTTTTCCAAATGGAAACTGAGGCAGAGGGGATATGGAAGAAAGGGGAAGAGGGGAGGGTACTGGAAGGAATACAGAGAGAGAAAACTAGCTGAGATGTATTGTATGAGAGAAGAATAAATTTAAAAAAAAATATTTAAAAAAGGAATGTGGACACAGTAAGGGGAGATTGAACCAACGGAAGACTAAAACTCAGCAGGACAAAATCCAAATCCTGTAGCTCTGTCTCAGACAGGTGGGGCTTCATTCTCAAAGGGTTTGCATAGCTCTATCCCTGCAACTTTTTCATACATATATCTCTTTTGATACTTTTACTTTCTGTATGCAGCTCTCCATGGCAGATGTCTCATAGCTTGGGTGTCTCATCATCCATGGTCTCAAAATACAATGGCTTCATTTTCACAGCTTCATGGAATGAACTCTGTCTCCTCACTAGGCTTATTATGACTGTGTGTGACACCGATGAACTGAAATCACAGAGGAAGAATTTATATTTTGCATCTTTCAAGTACAACATTGATGAACCCCCCAAATTTGGCTTCTAAGGTGTGATGGACCTTATCATGCTTGGATCAGAGTTTCAGCAGGCTTTGTATGAAGATGCTTTGTAGGACTGGGGATCACTTTGCCTATTCCTTCCATAAATTGAAGGGTTAGCTGAATGGAGTTTTATCCTTAGGGCACCTTGATAGGCTTCCACTATAGAGCAAGGCCCTCCTCTCTAATCTTCTTGAAAGTTCCAGCCATTTCACCCCTGGACTGCCATCTGACACTACCCAGTGCTGTTCTGCTCTACAACACAGACTTCACTTCTTTCTGCCCCACTTGTTTCTCTGTAAACATGAATGAGTTATCACTAATAACCATCCAACAGAATTAATATTTTATCTAAGAAATCAACCCATTACTTTTTAATTCTGCCTTACTCAATTTCTCATAGAAAAAAGAAAGTAAGAAAGATTTAGGGCCAAAATATACAAATGGCCTCTAGCAAATTTTCATGAAGTTGATTTCCCACTGAAATCCTATGACCTTGACCTCCACTGTCTGCACTACTCAACACGTCCAAGTCCTACAAGAACAGCTGATAAAACTCTGTGTACAGATTTCTATGGCTTTTGCCATCTAAAGTTCTAATATCTCAATAGTCCTCCAAAAGTAATCAATCCCAATCACTTTTGATTACTAACTTTGGTAACTAATCTTGCATGTTTCTTTCTGTAGTTAAATTCTCTAACAAAAAGCCCTCAGGTAATAAGTGTGATCATTTGTCCAATTCTGCCAGATCAGAATCCATCATTATGGGAACTTAGGCTAGAAACACAAGCTAGAAATGGAAGGTAAAATCCATGGGCAAACATTGTTTCCTGGCTTTCTGTCTTGTGTGGTCACTGTCTTATGTTCAGCTAGCTCGCTTATCCAGCCCAGGCCCACTTGCTTAGGAATATTGCCACACTCAATGGAAAAGCCTTCCTACATCAATCATCAATCAACACAATTTTTCACAGACAATGTAACTAGCAATTCTGATCTGGGAATGCCAACAATCGATGCTCCTCAGAAGACTCAAAAAGGCAGAAGCAGACATCTCTGTTGAGTTTGAGGCCAGCCTGGTATACGGTATACAGAGCTGATTCCAGGACAGCTAGGATGGTTACACAGAGAAACCCTGTCGTGGAAAAAGGGGGAGAGAGAGAGAGAGAGAGAGAGAGAGAGAGAGAGAGAGAGAGAGAGAGAGAGAGAGAGAGAGAGAGAGAGAGAGAACGAGAACTTGTCTAAACTCTTTAATAGTAGCATTCATCCATCTCTAGCTAATGCTCAAAGAGCAGTCAGCTAGAACAGATTTTGCATTCTACATATGCCATCATTCTTACATTATTTTTAGGTTCAGCCATCAGGTTACATTTTGAATAGTTTAAATAGGGACAAGAGATTTCAAGTCTAGCCATTTAGGCAAATGAAAGATTTACTCCACAAGTTATTACTGGTATTTTCTTAAGTACACCAGTGACAAAGTCCTCAGGTGGAGTTGCCAGAGGATGAAAAGACAAGAATAACAGATAGTAGAAAAAATAAAAGCTGGGGCATTGAGGTCTTGCACAAGTTATAGTTTATGTCAACTAAGCTTCTTAAGAAGAATGGTATTACAGGGGGGAAATGCAAGAAAATTGAGACATCTATGTGAAGTCAGATGAAACTATTAATAGGACCAACTCATGACAAGGCTAAAGAAAAAAAAAATGTTTCACAAGGATAACACATGGTAACTAAGCCCACAGTGGCCATAGGACTAATAACTATAGTTCCATGTGGTGGGAAAAGTTGGGAAGAATGCAAATGGTTTTGTTTATGATTTTATTCTCACACTTTTGGGATAATTGTTGCTAATTGTTCCCAAAAAATACTGCAAGCTCTTTGCCAATATTCATTATCTTTCCATACGGAGGAAATTTCCTCATTAATTAAAGATACTATGATTTCTGCTGGGTCCATTTCTATCAGTTGACGAAGTCTTAATTTTCCTCTTTATATATGTTTTTAATTTTTTATTCTGGTTATGTGGTAGAAATATCAATTTTAATATGATATCTTCCCTCTGCCTCAAAAATCTCTGAAAATTCCCTAGATAATATAACCAGAATGCAGGTGAGTTTTGGATCCACAAGGTTCACGTGCGCTTCTAGTATCCTCTTTTCTACCCATTCTAATTCTTTTTCAGCTTCAGTTGATAATATTCTTGGACTATTTAAGTCCTTGTCCCTCTTAAGGTCTTTTTCAATTTTTTTAGATCACATCCTTCTACTCCAATAATAGTCTATAGCTGGGAAATCTCTCCTAGTAATTTTTGAAAATCATTAAGAGTCTGATATAGATCCCTCCTGATCTGTATTTTTTGTGGTCTTATTTTCTATAGACCTATTTTATATCCTAAATAATTGATAGACTCTCATCTTTGTATTTTTTCAGGGGCAATTTGTAATCTCCAACTAGGCAAAACTTTCTTTACTTCCTCAAACATTTTTGCTAATGTCTCTGCCTTAGAATCAGCCAACAATATGTCATCCATGTAATGGTAAATTACAGATTGTGGAAACTGCTTATGAATTATTTCCAATGTTTGTATTTAACATTCCCTGTGGGATGATCTTCTATTTATATCTCTTGACCGGCTGAGAATTATTGTAAGTAGGCAACATGAAGGTAAATTTTTCCTTATCTCTTTCTTGTAAAGGTATAGTGAAGAAACAATCTTTTAAATCATAATAGGCCATTCTTTAGGTATCAGAGAAAGCAAGGGCATTTCAGGCTGTAGAGGGCCCACTGGCTGAATAACTTTAATGATGGCTCACAGATCTATAAGCATTCTCCATTTTCCAGATTTCTTTTTAATAACAAATATAGAATTCCAAGGGTTGGTAGGTTCTTCAATATGTCCAGCATTTAGCTGCTCCTGAACCAGCTTTACTAGAGCCTCTAGCTTCTCAGAAGTCATAGGCCATTGCCCCACCCAGACAGGTTCACAGTTAGCTACTTTAAGGGTAGGGTTTTTGGTTCCTCTGCTAGTTTGACACTTGTATTCTGTTTTTGTACAGCCTGGATTGTTGGTGTGTGTTTTATATAGTGCTTACAATATTTTTTCCACAAACATGAGTTTGTTTATGGTTCATGTCTGATACTGGAGGAATGTTAAACTAGGTATTCGATTACTACAATAGATCACTACCCCATAGAATTATTGCTTTGCACAATTCTGGTAAACACATCTATGCAAACTGTAGTTAAAGAAATTTCTTTAGGAAATGTTTCGTCTCCATGATGACATCATAGGCCAGGAATATTGTATTCCAGATTCTTGGTTCTGACCTTGCCATACCAGCCCCAGTGGGGACAGTATAGCAATGGCTGAGAGGAATCTCGAATGGCTACCTGTACAGAGGTTTGCACCACACGTGGTTACGCCTCCTGGGGAGAAGTGGTCTGGTCCCTGCAAGGGCTTGCTTGGCTGGCTGACTGGAACAGGTGCTAAGTCTATTTTGTGCTATGATAACAATAATGCTTTTGATCATGGGTGTTTTGGCCTGTAGCTCCACTGTTAGTTCAGAGAAGCCTAGAGAACAATTAGATATAGTTTCAGGAACTAAAAGAGATGCAGACCAGCGATCATCAGATGAATGTTGTCCTCTGTGCCCTCAATTACAAAACCCATAGCGCCGATTGAGAGACTCCAGGTGTCAGCCCAAGGCCTGATAAATTATTAGAGTTGAAGCTGTATGAACTTGCCTGCAATGTGACCCTGCCTGAAAATAGCCCACCTGCAGCAAAGCTGCTGTGGGATTTACTACAAAACTCTAACTTGTCTTTTGGGGATCTTAGAGGCCCTAAAACAGTGACTATTCTCTAAACTCTGTAAAGCAGTACAAGAGTTATTATCAATGCTGTTAAAAGTTTACTGATCAGAGACAATGACTATTCTCTAACCTCAGTAAACCAAATCTCTGGTACGCTGACCACAGACAGGCCAAAATAAATAGAGGTTCCTGGCTATGCACTTGCTTAGATGTTTTTATGATCTTATGCTTCAAGGGAATTGCTGACATCTCTACAGAATGTCTGTAAATTTTTAAACTGTGGCCAAAGATCTGTTCCTTGAACTTTCTGCACAAAAGCCCGATGCTCTGAAGTAAAAATCGCAGCAGTTGCAAACCTCCTCAAGTGTGTTTGTGTCTGTCTGTCACGCCGAAGCCACTCCTGACCTGGTCATCCGAGTTTTGGTCTCCACGCAGACCCATTGCCCACTGAACAGTCTGTGGCATGCCCTACCACATCATTGACATATTTAGTAAAAAAAGAGGGTCAACAAGCATTAGTCATAGACCAAAGATAGATGCCTCTGGAGACCACCAGACTTCCTGATACTTTATGTTCATCATTTGCTTTGTCATACATTAACATAGGAAAAACTGGGAAACAAGGCTGGAAGCTAATTATGAAGCTTACTGAACTCTTAGTTGTCCTTTTCATTAATAAAGAAGACATAACTAGCCCATCGCCATTAACCACATGATCCTAATTGACATTGATCAAATACGGAAAATGTTGTACTATGGTTGGCTTAGCTCAGAGATCTACAGCTCCAACCCTGGTGTGCAACCCCCAACCTCTTACTGCATTTGTGTTTGAAAGTAGTTGCATTTCCTTTTATTTCTGAATGTGTTTTCAACTTGGTGTATACCAAACCTGGAGAAAATATAAATTTGGGGAAATAATTATATGTCAGAGGGATTACAACAATATCCTGTGGTCTATACTGTTTTGACCATTTTGCTCAATAATTCTATGTTTTAGTGCCTGAGATTTATTTTCCTGCATTTATTTGTCTATTATTAATTGGAATATTTATTGTATGCTGCCTTGTTTTCCTATTCTAGTCTTATTTGCAAATTGCTGTGAGATTATTAGAAATTCTTATATGTGGTCCCCATCAGCACTGTGTAGACATCAAGAACCAGGGGATGCAATATAATGAACATATTAAACAAACAAACAAACAAACAAACAAACAAACAAAAACCCCATGTAGATATGTAAAAATAGCTTAGTTGGGAACCCCACTACACCCAAGACTTACCTGATAACCAGAATAACCAGAACCCAGGGATATCACTAATTCCTGATAACCAGACACAGACCTAGAACCTCATGGTGCCCACTGGACAATATATAAGTAGGGACCTGCTTTGTACACATGGACAGACATCACCCTGATTTGTTCAGCAGCTAGAGCATCTCCTTTAGGATTCTGACCCTTGAATGACATGACCTTCAACTAAGAAATGTCACACAAGTGAGCAGCCTTGAGGAGACAGGCTTAGGGCCATAGTTGGGAATTTTGAGTGTGAACCTTGTGTAATGACCATCAGAATAATAAAATATAACTTTTGTTATACTAACTATGCATATTTATCTTCTTGCTCATAGAAGTTAGCATCACTTTCCTATGACTGATAATTAGATGTAAGTCTGCATCAAAGGGAGGAAAACTTTTCCAAATCAAATGCAAGACAACAGACTTTTAAAGAAACATTGTATAGCTTGTCTTATACACCAAAAGCAACTTGTTATGCTCTAGCTGCTTTATAAGTCACAAGAACTTTTGAAAACAAATTAATCCCTGTTTTTTATTTGTATGTTTCTGTATTTAAGAGAATGTCTTCCATGTGTGTACAGATTACATACCAAAAAGAGGGTACCAGATTCGCTGAACCAGGAGGTTATGAGCATTCCAAAGAGGATGGTGGGAGCTGAACTCAGGTCATCCCCAAGAAGGATATGTGCTGAGCCACCTGCCCAGGCCCATGACACTTTTTATTCAATACACTGAAAGTCTTTCACAGACTCACAACAACAACAAAAGCTAAATCAAGTAAATAAATGAACATTGGGAACATGATGCATCAATATTGAGATGGTGTATATGGTTAACTGGCACCATAAATGAATAAAATCCAAAGAAAATGCCCAATAAATACACCAGAGAAGTTGACTCCAAAACTACATGGGAAATGGAAACACTCAAAATACTCAATGGGATTATTAAAAAATAGTATACACATTGACACAATGTGACATCTATATTTACCACAATAATCATGAATGTGTACATGTTTATTAAGGAATAAAGGGGATGGACAGAAAAAGCCAAGAACAAAAGCAGGAAAATATAACCAACTTTTAATCAAAACACCAAAGGAAACTCATCCGGGAAATGTGTGGTCTTGATCAATCTACCCAACTACCTATGATTCTATGTGTAAAGAAATTTATTAAACACTGACTTCACAACTCCCACAAAATTAACTCAAAGTGACCCATGGAAGGCCTTACCCTTTCTGAGGAATGGATGGGGAGGGTAGAAAAGAAGAGAGGAGAAAGAACAGGAGGAAAGGTGAGAGGGGAAATTGGTTTGTATGTAAAATAAATAAAAGACTTTAAAATATCATTAATAGACTTTTTAAGTGATAAGAATAACTGGAAGAACGCTATACTGACGTTGAAACAGAGTTGACACTTCCCTGATAGAGAGTATGCCATTAATAAGACATTATTCCACTTCAAATGTCAGCTGCTGAGAGCCGTAAGTGACAAAGATTTACAGCCAATGGCCAGTGTCTCAAACATATGAGCTGACTTAACTGTGTCAACCCGGATTACACATACCTGCATAGGAGAGTTTAGTAACTGGAAACTGAATACTTAGTAGTCAAACTACGATCCCTAAACTGTACACTCCCCAATTCTGTCTGTGTCTCATTTACACTGATGGATATGCTAGAAATTACTCAGAAAATCACTACTCTGTCCCATCAAGTCCTCCTTTATGATGGAGACCCCTGCAGCTCACCACCTTAAACTTCAGTCTGTGATCTAGCTATTGTCTAGTCTGTTTCTCCTACAGTGTACACAGTACACTGTTCCTCCTCTTCTGGTCTGAAGGGAGAAGCCATGCTCCACACACAAACCCTTTTCCTGTTACTGCAATGGACATCCCACTGTGTGACTCAGACTGGCCATTTTAGAACTCTGTGGTGCTACAGACCTGTAATCCAAGAATTAATACACAGGGGTATACCAAGGGCAATGCCCTGTGGGGCTACAGACAGGGTTCAAGTCCACCTCAATCAACACAGGAGACCTTGACTCAAAACCACTTTTCAAAAAGGCCGGAGATGCAGCTGTTCTAGAATTAATGCACCTTTATGGCACACCAGGACTTAATGTTGGTAGGAGCTTCCTAAGCAGCTTGTCGGAAGCCTATTCTTTGAAGGGGTGGGGTGGCTGCTTATAAATCAGGGTTGTCTCCTTTGTTATGAGAATGTAGCTCAATGGCTGATTAATCCTGGGGAACAGACATTTACATTTTATCATACTAATCTCTAACAGACATGGTTAGCATAGTATTTACTTTTGGGGTATTTGGGAGTCATCCTCCCCCATACCAAATTCTACTTTGCATAACTCAATGTCTCCTAAGAACTGAGAAATTCAGCCAGCAGTGGTGGTGCACAATTTTAATACCTTTATTCCCAGCACAGGGAGGCAGAGGTAGGTGGATCTCTGTGAGTTTGAGACCAGCGAGTTCAAGGACAGCCAGAGCTACACAGAGAAACCCTGTGTCAAAAAAACAAACAAACAAAAATTCT
Organism: Cricetiscus sungorus; assembly: GCA_030556225.1. Classification (NCBI taxonomy): domain Eukaryota; kingdom Metazoa; phylum Chordata; class Mammalia; order Rodentia; family Cricetidae; genus Cricetiscus; species Cricetiscus sungorus. The sequence goes on from JANBXA010000097.1 coordinate 17,295,007, forward strand.
CATACCACCAATTCTATTACCTTCAACTCAACTCTTCTACATCACAGTTTGGCAGTGGAGTGCTACTCTACACAGGAGACACCGTTTGCAAGCTCCACAAAATTAACTCCAGATGGATCCTACACCTAAATGTTAACGTTAAAAATGCAGAACTTCGGAAACATCCAGAGACCAGGGCTCTCCGAGTTTGGCAAATCTGCCTTCCATAGCGACAATACAAGCTCTGCAGGCGCCTCATTCTACAATGACGTCAACAACAGGAAAATTTCAAAGCATTCCCACTCTCAATGCTATACATAAACACAGCCCAGAGAGTAAAGTTATTCAGAGGCCTCGGCACCGGTCCAGGGAGCTGCAAGGACTAGGCAGGACCAGGCAGGATCACGCTGAACTCTGCGTCTGCCCGCTGGCTCCTACCCAGCCCCTGGAAGGGTCCAATACACCTGCACCCACAGCTCAGCTGGAGGCTGAGCCCAGTCTGGGGACAGATACCCAACACTCACCATAGCCGCTGCTCCTCCCAGCCCGTGGACAGCAGCTCCTAACTCACAATATTGCAGCTGCCCAGCTTGCCGGCGCTCTCAGCACAACTCCCCGCAGCGGGAGCTCCAGCACACCACACTTGACAACTTCCGCCTTCCTCAACACAGAAGCTTAGCCAGGGGCCTGGCAAGGAAAAACACCCGCCCATCTCTCTGGCGAGTCCGCTGGAACTATGATTGGCTAGGGAGACCTGAGTGACAGGAACCAGTGAGCCTAAAGGACACAGTACAGCGGTTCCCAGCTCTGATTTCCACCTATCCCAGATTGGATGTAGATTTGTGCCAGGTTCAGCAGCAAGTCTCTTGTTCATGTAAACCAATGTGTTCAGTTTTAAAATAAGTGTACAAATTCCAGAGGAGGCTAAACAGAAAATGTTGCACAAAAGGAACACAGGATACCTCAAGAACATCACAAACAAAACTCCACAATGGCCTAGAGACTGATGACCACAGCATCATTCATAGAAATACTTGGGATCTCAGAATCTGAAGAAACCCCTTCACAAAGGTCCTCGCCCAAGCTCTCCAAAGCATATTCCCAGATTTAGAGAAGTAGCTCTATTTTTTTCTCTATACATCAGGGCCTTGGAGAAACCTCCCAAGACCTAGAGACATTTCCAAACTCGGTTTATCAAGTATCTTCTGGTCATTTCACATTTAGATGTAAGCAATAGTTGCAGTTAATTTTGTGGAGGTTATAAATGGCATCTCAGGTACTGGGTAACACTCCACTAGTAAGCTGTGGTATAGAAGAGTAGAATTGGTTATATAAAGGGTTTGCCAATACTTAGGAGATAATAAGTCAACAAAGTAGCATTTAGCTAAGGGAGGGTTGCCTCTAAAATAGAAACATAAGTAGTATGCTAACCAGGAAATTATGATGATAGGATGTAAATGTTTTCTTACTTTTTATGTACACTGTTATTGGTCACACATCTGTAGTAGTAGAAAGTGCTAATTGGAAACTGCTTTCTCTGTAGTAAGCTGGCATCACAGTATGAAGAGGGATTTCTTAGTTGTGTTATACTGGATGCTGTACACATCAATTTCATGAAGTTTTGCCACAGACTACCCCAGTCGGGTATGGGGGTCCCTGGAACAAGGGTCCTCAAAGGCTAGGTAGGGAAGAATTCAGCAGTGACAAACAGAAACAAACACAGAGGCTGTTTGAATCTGAGTGTATTTTGCAGCTTTCAAGCAAGCATTTTTATACATAATGAAACAGATATTAAAATTCTTAGAAGATGTGTTTAGTGAAGCAATCACAGATAGGAAATTTAACATCATTGTTATTTGGCACAGTAAAGCACAAAATCATCCAAGGCTAATGGCATATTTCCAAGAAAATGTTAAAAAGTTTTTATGGTCATATATTGATTAACATCTAGTATTTAACTGCTGTGAATCTTCAGGGTGTACATTTAAACTATTTTAATTATTTTCTATTTAAGGCTTTCTTTGACAAACACCTAAGCCCACTTCTGATGACACACGTACAGCCATATGAAATTTTATTGTTAGGGAAGTTTTTATTATAATACTATCTTGTAATGATTATAAAGTAAAGTGCTGGTTTTCCCAGAGATAAGGTCATGGCTAGTGTCCCATCACAAGGGATGATTTCTTATCTAAATTTCTTGCTTAAAATCTCAGCCTAGGCTATCTGGAACATCTAGTAAATATAGAAAGTGGATAACAGATAAAACAGATAAATTGCCATGGGAACTAGGACTCAATAATTTGTTCTAGCCAAGAATTCCACAACTGGTTGCAGGAGACCTCCTTCTTTTGAAGTTTTCACCTCAGTCTGTGAAACTTGTCACACAGATTCCACTGGGGTTGGTATGGTGAGGTTTTGTTATGCATTTCCTATTTTATTATATCAACTATTTTATTATATCACCTACATGCACCCATTATAAACCAAAGGCATGGTTATAGTAGTGATCCCATGTATTATATGATGACTGCCTTGTATTTTCTCCAAGGTTTAACAGTTTGTACTTATAAAATATTAATCTATTACAATATTTTCTTTAGAGTTACTATTCAGCTTTCTTTAATTATTGTTGCTCAGCACTATCTTAAGTCAAACAATTAGCATATTCCTATGATCAGCTGTGCCTGCTCACAAAGGATGACAGCCACCAGGTCTGCTGACTGTTGACATTCCATCATAGAAGGAGGTGTTCCCAACTTCTGAGTATACAGCCTCTCTCCCAGGCAACTTTAAGCAATTCAGTCCTAATGAAATGCAACTTTGTGGTTTTGGGGGAAGAGCTAGAGTACACAGCCTAGGAAAATCTTGGGAGGGATTCTGCATTTGCACCTTTGAGAAAGCCATCTTTAAACATGGGGATTTACCTTGAGTGCTCTCAGGCTTACCTCCTATGTACACTGAGAAATGTAATGTAATGCTAGAGTATATGGGCAGTGGAAAAGTAGGGGAGATGTGGGGTTCACACATGCAGCTACGGGAGAGCCACTGTACATAGTAGGTGGACACAATGCTGTGTGGCTGCTTTTGCATATCTATCATAGCTAGAATTTCTATTGCTGTGAAAAGACACCATGAGTACAGAAACTCTTACAAATAAAAACATTTAACTGGGAAAGTGTTACAATTTCAGAGGATTTAGTCTGCTACCATCATGGTAGGAAGCATGGGGCATGCAGGCAGATGTTGTGCTGAAGAAAGAGCTGAGAGTTCTATATTCAGATCAGCAGGCAACAGAAAGTGACTGTGACATACTTCTTTCAACAAGGCCACAACGTTTTAATAGTGCCAATCCTTATAGGAATATGGGAGCCATTTTTATTCAAACCATCACAATACCCAAACTCCTGTAAGAATCTTCTCAACCATGTTCAGTAAGTAAGCTCAATAAACTCATTGGTTCCCCAGGGCAGACTTTGGTGAAACTGTACTTGCATTGTCATTGAGAATTAATAGGATGCGTTAGATAATTCTTTTTCCCATCCACCAGGGAAAAAATTCTCACAACAGATACCAAATATATTTCTTAATGTTACTATGTCTCATGGTATTAGGAAAGGGAACCAGTACATAAAAGAACATGTTAGAAGAATGTAATTATGGAAATAGACTTAGTAAAGAAGAACATAGATACATGAAGATGCTAATGACTGAATGGCTCCAGATTTTGAAACACTAGAAAGTTTTCAATGTTCACCATGGTACATAAAGGTACATAAAGGATGAGGTTTAGAGATTATACATTGTATTAAAATTGGCAAGGTCAGATATCAACTATTTCAATGACTGGCTAAAATGTATGTCAAACAAAAGTTTATTGGATTATGCCTAGCTATCAGAACATCACACAGTAGCTAAAAGTACCAAACTGGTATAAAGCTGATCTTCTGGGTGTTTAATCATCACTCTTGGAGGCAATTCTCACGTGGTTAGAGGGAGTAAAAGGGAGACTATCTCTCTCCTTTCCCTACTACGTCAATGAGGTCCCTGGGCACTAGGGCCATTGACCATTTGTTGTCTTGTTCATGGAGACTATGGGAATACCACTCAATGAATTTGAAATACTGTCCAGTCTACAAAAAGGAGGTTCAACATGGGAAACATTTACTCAAGGCTTCAAAGGAAGCTACAAGACATAGAGAAAAGCCCTTGACTTATCCTCACAATTATGGACAACTGGTAAAAGTCTGAGGTTCCTCTCAAGTCCAAGTGACTAGTTGCTTAACTTGCCCCTCAATTTGCCTTAACCAGACAGAAAGACAGATTAATTTGGCCATCTGCATTTGGTACTCAGCAAGAATAATTTACCCCAAGATTAAGAGAACTGGTAAAAACCCATGGTATCACACTCCAAAGACATATTTGACAAGAGGCTATATGACATGTTATTTAGACAACCAATCTCACTAATATTTTCTCCTTCATAAAAAGATGTTGCCCAGGCCGGGTGTTGGTGGTGCACGCCTAACTTCCTCTTCCCTCCCCACCTGCTGCCAATTTGCTCAGGAGAGCTTGTTCCTTTCCCCTTATGGGGGGGGGGGGGCAATGTATGTCTCTCTTAGGGTCCTCCTTGTTTCCTAGCTTCTCTGGCAGTGTGGATTGTAGGCTGGTGAGCCTTTGTTTTATGTCTAAAATCCATATGAGTGAGTGCATACTGTGTTTGTCTTTTTGTGACTGGGTTACCTCACTCAGGATGGTTTCTTCCAGTTCCATCCATTTGCCTGCAAATTTCAAGATTCTGTTATTTTTTTTCCACTGAGTCCATTCTAAAACAAAAAGAAGCAAACTCACTGAGGAAAAGTAGATAACAGGAAATAATTAAACTCAGGACTATAATCAATAATATTGAGAGAGAGAGACAGAGAGACAGACAGAGAGAGAGAGAGAGAGAGAGAGAGAGAGAGAGAGAGAGAGAGAGAGAAAGAACAATACAAAAAAATCAAAAAGAGTTGATTCTTTAAAAAAAAAATCAGTAAGAGAGATGGATCCTTATCCAAACTAACCAAAAGGCAGATAGAGAATATCAAAATTAGCAAAATCAGAAATAAAAAGGGGGGACTTGACAATAGACTCCAAGGAAAAACAAAACCCCCAGTATATCTAAAATAATCCCATACAATAAAGGAACTTCTGGAGATATCATCATCTCTGACTTCAAGCTCTACTATAGAGCTATAGTAATAAAAAGTTTGATATTAGCATAAAAACAGCCACATGGATAAACTGAATTGAATCTAAGACCCTGACATACATCCACACACTTATGAACACCTGATTTTTGGCAAAGCAGCAAAAAAATATATGATGGATGAAAGAAAGCATCTTCAATAAATGGTGCTGGCATAACTGGATGGTGGCATGCAGAAGAATGCAAATAGATCCATATCCATCACCCTGAAAAAAACTCAAGTTCAAGTGGGTCAAAGACAACATTAACCCAGTTACACTGAAGCTGATAGAAGAGAAAGTGGGAAGTAGCCTTGAATGCACGGGCATAGGAGACTACTTCCTGAATATAACACCAGCAGCACTGACACTGAAATCAACAATAAATGAGACTTCCTGAAGTTAAAAAGTTCCTGTAAGGCAAAGAATACTGTGAATAAGACAAAACATCAATCTATATAATGGGGAAATGTCTTCACCAACCCCAAATCTGACAGAGGGCTGATCTCCAAAATTTATAAAGAACTCAAGAAACTTAACATTAAAATACAAAGTAATCCAATTGAAAAATGGGGTAGAGAGCTAAACAGAGAATTTTCACCAGAAGAATATCAAATATAAAAGATACACTCATTTATTGTCCCATAGCAAGCATCTTTTAAAGGAAAAAAAAAATGTAGAGCGGTAAAACAGCCAACCAATAGTTTTAAAGGTCAGCCTAGCACATGCCTAAGTGCCCTACCCTTTACCTAGTGAACATGAGCTGTTCATGCAATGACTTCATCTGGTTCGATCTAGGCAACTAATATTCTTTTTTTGTAAACAACTCAGGACTCACCCATCTGACTTCTCCTCAGTTCCATCTTTGACTACCTCATGTACCATATATATATATATATATATATATATATATATATATATATATATATAGTGGATTCTCAGAAAATTGGGAATCACTCTACCTCAAAACCCATCAATACCATTCTTGGGCATATATCTAAAGGATGTTCAATTATACCACAAGGGCACATGCTCAACTATGTTCATAGCAGCATTATTTGTAATAGCCAGGACCTGGAAACAACCTAGATGTCCCTCAAACAAAAAAAATGGATAAAGAAAATGTGGTACATCTACACTATAAAGTATTATTCAGCAGAAAAAATAATGAAAGCATGAAATTTTCAGGCAAATGGATGGAACTAGAAAAAAAAAGAAGAAATCATCCCGGGTGAGGTAACTCAGACCAAAAAAAGACAAACATGGTATGTACTCACTCCTGAGTGGATATTAGATGTAAATCATAGGACAACCAGGTTACAGTCATCAGCCCCAGAGAACCTAGGTAATAAGGATTACCCTAAGAGGGACTCCTGAATCTCCCCAGGAAGAGGAAATAGATGAGATGTCCTGGGTAAACAGGGGGTGGACGGAAGACAAGAGGGGAGGGGAGGAGGATGGAAACATGAGGGATCAGAATGTTTGAGTTGGAAGTGGAATAGAGGGGAGAGTAATGAAAGTGGTATCTTTTTTAAAAGATTTATTACATGTACAGTGTTCTGCCTGCATGTTTCCTGAGTGCCAGATGGGGGCACCAGAGCTCATTATAGATGGTTGTGAGACACCATGTCATTGCTGGGAATTGAACCCAAGGCCTCAGGAAGAGAAGCCAGTGCTCTAAACTTCTGAGGCATCTCTCCAGTCCCCTGAAAGAGATATCTTAATAGAGAGTTAGAGAGAAATCTGGTGCCAGGAAAACCCCCAGGAACCCCAGCTAAGACTCCTAGCAATACTAGAGAAAGTTACTAAGCTGGCCTTCTCCTGTAATCAGATTGGTGAGTACCCTAATTGTCATCACAGAGCCTTTGTTCAATGGAAGCAGATGCCGAGATGTACAGAGATGTCTTGTGAACCTCAGACATTTTAGTCCTTTCCAGATATTAGGAAAGGAATTCCTTTCCTGACTACATCTGAGAATTTGAACTTTTTTTAGAGTCCCACTAGAATGGTATCTCAATACTGCCTCCTGATACTCCAAATTCAGCTGCAAGGAGATAGATTAGTTATTGCCCCAATTCCATAATACCTGATAAGGTTAGTTGATGGGAGATGTTATTCTGTAAAGATGTTTCTCATACTGGTTAATGAATAAAGCACTGTTGGCCAATAAGAACGCAAAATAGGAGGGACTTGGAGACAAGGAGGAGAGAGGAAGTAGTAAGGAGGAGTCAAGATGGAGAGCCCAGAGAGGTAGAACAGCCGCTCTGACTGGTAAGATGAGCCACGTGGAAATACTTAGAATAGTAGAAATGGGTTAATCATTAAGACAGAGCTAGCCTGTAAGAAACTATTAACTGGCCAACAGCCTTATATCAAATACAAAGTCTCAGCGTGTTATTGGGGGCTGTGTGGCAGCGGGACCCGACCGGCAGGGAAAAACGTGCCTGTAACAGTTACTTCTTCAAACAGAGGTGGGATAGGAACTGGAAGCAGAAATTGACTAGGCAGTTTAGGGTAAAAAGTAGTAATGAAGGGCCTGATAAGAGAAAAAGGTACTTGTTGTGAGAGATTAGTAATAAATCTCCCTGAAGAAGAGACATCAGTCTATAAAAAGATGTAATTGGATTCTCCCTCATATAATAAAGGGAACACCAATTTCTTGAGACCTGCATTGTATACTCATACAAATAAACCAGTAAGGGCTGGTTATAAGTCAGGAAAATTAAGTAAACAGGCTCAAAGCCCTTATGATTCAGTTCAGAAATCAGAAGTATATGTTATTCTCATGGTATTATTAAATTTTCTAGAATCTGTTAATATAGTTACTGTCTCCCAATATACAGAAAGTTGTTTTACATATTGAAATTACTGAACTTATCCCAAATGATGCTGAATTTTGTCATTTATTCAACTACAACAAGCAATCAGAAATAGATTGTATATAACACATATCACATCACATACAGGTCTACCAGACCCTCTAGCACAAGGTAACGATGAAATTGATCAGCTATAGTAGGACATATACTAGAAGCCTCAGAATTTCACAAGAAACATCATGTTGACAGCAGAGGTTTTAAGATTTTTTTTATCATTTGGCAAGGGAATTCCAGGCTGTAAATGACTCTTAAACCTGTTGGTAGTCTCCATTTCCCAGACTTCTTTTTCATGACAAATACAGGAAAATTTCAAGGACTGGTCAATTCTTCAATATGTTATGCATTTAGCTGTTCCTGAACCAGCTGTTTTAGACCCTGTGATGTCTCTGATGTCAACAGTCATTGTTCCACCAGCACAGGACTGTCAGTTAACTATTTTAAAGGTAGGGCAGTTGGCATCTTTGAAAGACCAACAGCTGCTGTGATCTACTTATATACAACTGCATAGTCTGTCCATTCTTGATGATACCTTCTAATATTTCTCTCAGGAGCACTCTTTATTTCACTGTTTATTTCTGAGATTGGAGGAATGTTAATCTGTGTTTTCCATTGTTGCAACAAATCACATCCTCATAAATTCATTGTTATGTTAGCCACATATTGTTCTAATTTTCTATCTGTCTTTCTGACCCTATCTACTCAACCCATCTTGCACTTTGTTTTACCCGAGATAAAATTCCAATTCCTAGAAGCTTAACATTTACCTGTTGAAGAGGCAAATTTGGGCGCCAAGATATTTTGTTGAAATTATTATTACATTTCCTTCTATGTCTAGCAAACCCTCAATTGTAATACCATTTGTTTGGTTTTTTAGCTTTGGTCTCTCTGATTAATTATACCAATTTCCCAAAATACTTGTTTTCTGGTCTTTGCTGAGATTTTTGTCACAACCATTGAAGCTGTTCTGTCTTTTATCACATCTAGAGCCATGTGGTTTTAGCAAGTGGCATTAAGTCTTTTAATTGCTCTGTGGATGAGTTTCTCTGATAATGACAGGGAATGATTGAACCAGATTTGATATTGGGGCCTGCAGCAGATCCCTCAGGGTATTTCCTGATGGCAAAGAATTACCTTGTCTATCCCTTGCTGATCTAAATTAAGTAGTCCAATGCCAGTCTTTGTCACACCTTCTGCATACTCCAGAATGTTGAGGCCTTCTGTTGGTATTAACTCTAGAAAATACTGTTTCCAGGAACACCCTGCCTATAAACCCTTTTCAAATGAACTTGTTTACCACAATAATTTTGATTTTTCTTGACATTTCTAGAAATCACTTCTCCTATTTAAGTATCATGAGATCCAATATCAGCTGTACTTTGGATCCATTCATTTATGGGTGCCGATCTGAACTTTAAAGTCCTAACAACCCCTTTGCATTATAAATTAGCACTCTCAAAAGCAAAAGATTCAATTAATATTGTCTAACTTCTGGATTTAATATCATTCTATTTATAGCTGAAGTCAATCTTTGTAAAAAACATTAATGAAGACTTCTTTTAGGCCTTGTATAATTTTAGTAAATGACTCAGTCCTCTTTCCTGGTTCTTAAACCCTGTTGCAAGCATTCAAAACTGCTATATGGCATAGAACCAAGATGTGATCATCAACTGTAAATTATCTTTGCAAATGAGTATTATAGCCCTCACCATGAAAATTCCCAGTGGTCTTAGGAAATTTCAATACCTCTTGTCCTACTTGTTTTATGACCCTAGCTTCCTCCCTCCACCATGTTTTCCATTATAACTGAAGACCAGCTTCCAATGTTGCTGTAGCTGAATCTTTCCAGTCTTGTGGGATAATTCTGGACCTAGTTTCCCATGGATTTAACATCTGCTTCATAAAAGTTGAATGCATACCATAAGAAATTACTGCTTCTTTAAATCTCTTAAAATCTAACATTTCTACAGGATTCCCATTAAATTCTGCATAGCCTTGAGGGAGTGCCTATCATATGGTGGTCCTTCCTATAGGCTGGTTTTCTAATAACCTTAGGCTGCCCCTCTTCAGTTTCATAATGTAATGCTCTAAATCCTTCTGTCTACATAAGAGTATTTTTCTTATTTTTCATTAGTAGGTCTTCCTAAAGCTTGTATTCAATAATAAGCCCTTCGAAGACTTTTATGTTATAAGTCAATTTTTATTTTCATTGATAAGTCTTTCTAAGGATTGTATTTTATCAGTCAAATACTTTTTCAGCAGTAAGTTGCTTTAGCTTATATCAGCCAAATTTTCATTTTTTAGCAGTTATCAAACCACCTTTTTAAGGATAAAATATGAATTAACACCTTAGTTAGAACATACTATTACTATGAAGAGTCCCCATGACTATGGCCATGCTTATATAGGAAACATTTAATTGAGAGTGGCTAGCTTACAATTTCAGTGGTGTGTTTGTTCCATTGTGATCATGAAGGTGAGTATGGCAGCATGCAGGCAGACATGGTAGAGCCGAGAGTGCTACATCTTGGAGACAACAGGAAGTCAACTGATAGTCACAATGTGGGAAGCTTAAGAAAAAGAGACCTTAAAGCTTGCCCCGACAGTGACACACTTCCTCCAACAAGGCGACACCTACTAAAAGTGCCACTCCCTTTGGGGGCCATTTTCTTTCAAACCACCTCAATTACCAAACTGAAAGTAATTACAATCAGCATGATGTCAATCCCAGCTAACTGGTTTACCCCTCATTTATTTTTTTTCAATTTGCAAGCCATCCATAGTAGCACTGTACAGAGTCCTAACTCCATGCATTATAACACTGTTATTCTTTAACATGGGAATTTTTTTTTTATATTATTTACTCTCTCCTTAAGGATATCTCAAGTGTCTAACCGTATCTGCTGACTTCTCAGTTTGTTCACAGCAACAGCGCCAACATTGGAGAGCTCCAGCCCCTCACTCCCATGATTTCCAAGCATGAGTCCATGTTCTAGAGTCCTGATGTCTCAGAGGGACCCAGATTTTGGGGGTGGAGGGACTGCAGCGGCACCAGCTAGCAAGATTTCTCTGTACATATGTTCGTGTCATGCTTTGGAGCACCCTGTGATGTTTGTCTACCAGCTTAGAGGCTGCACATGAATCAGCTGGTATTTTAATTATTGTCTTCAGCCCCATGGACCCTCAGTCAGCATCCCACTGACTACTCAAACCATGGCCTTGTGAAGTTTCTGGTCTCAAGGCCCAGATCCTGTTGTAGCCACCACATGTAGGTATCTATAATTCTATTTATTAATAAAACTCAAGAGTCGAAGGCTGGGGTAAAAACCTGTAACTCAGAGATGCTGAGTAGGAACTAGCTGACATTTCTTTTTGGTCAGAAACACTGCAAGAGACACATCTCTTTCCTTGTCTCAGAACCAGGAGGAAGTTCAAACTCCATTCCTTGTCCTTTTCCTTCCTGTGCATCCTCTCTACCCAAATTTCTAGATTCTCTCTGGGTCATTCCAGATAGCTAGTTACTGGCTCCAACATGATTCAAGGTTTAACTTTATTGACAAGTCTCCAAAGTTGACAGAGCACAATCAAAATGTCCCACCAGAAACAGACAGTGGAAATGATGTAATTTTAATCCAAAAAAAAATATGTTAAAAAATTGAAACATGTGCTCCCAAGAGTAGGGATTTGTATGAGAGCACACCAAAAATTACTCAAGGCTTTCTCTAAGGCTGTACATCATAAACTGGAAAGTACAGTCCAGTTAGGCAGGGCCAGACATTTTACCCAGATCTTCTATTATGGTTGAACTAGAATTATTACAGTACTTTGGTTTCACAATAAGTTCAGTTCTCTACTCACATTTTTGATTTCCTGGTCTGTGGCCAGTTAGGACACATCAATAATCTAGGATTGATTACCCCAGTACTCATAGTTAAAGTCAACTACTGTCACAGCAGGAAAGCTTTCACCCTCCTTCCAGCCCATCCCTTTCTGTGCTGTGCTTACACTTGCTTTACACTTGGTCAGTGAACTCAATTCTTACACAGTTTTCTCTTCGTTTGTAAGTTCCTAATAAAAACCAGAGAGATTGAACAATCATTCACTGGTCTATTTTTCCTTCTTACAGACCACTCAAGGCCCAAACAAGAAGTAATGGCAGGACTATTCCCATCCCTAGGCAACAGAGGCGGGATTAAATGTTCAAATCAATTATCAATTACATAGTGTGAGACAAGTCTGTGATATGGGAGAAATTGCTTTAAACATATAATCAATATCACCTGAGAAAATGGAAATTATTAATGACTAGGAAATATTTGAAAATAAAGCATATAAAAGATTAGAGAAGTGAAGCATATAAATAAAACCAAACTTTACAAGTGAAGACAATAATTGCCTTAAAAATATACTTGAAAACACACGTAGCCCTACTAACTTTGAAAAAGAACAGGCCTCTGGTTGAAGGAATGACATTAAGATACTGTTTGACCTTGTCCCTGTATGTAATGTTAGCTGTTACAGTCTGTACCTTGACACACACAGTTCCAGAAAGTGGCCTTTTACTAAACCAACTGAGCTAACTTAACTGTGCCGATATGGACTACATATATTTGCAAATGAAAGTCCCCTAGTTGGAAATTCAATATTAACTGGCACAAGCTAGCCTCCCCAAACTGTACACCCACCAATCTGGCCTGGCTTCATTTCACTTGACATGAATAAATACATGCTGGTAAATTACACAATCACTCCCCCTGCAACAATCAGGTCCTTTTTCACAATGGTGACTCCACCAACTAATTGCTTATTCTGTTTCCCACTGTGGTGTACACAATAAACTATTTCTCCTATTCTGGTCAGAAGGCAAAAACCATCCTCATACAAATCTTTTCAGTTACTGCAATGAACAGTTTACTACATGACTCAAATGAGTAATTTTAAAACTCAGTGGTGGTACAGCTCTTTAATAATTTAGTTGCTTCAATCGAGAGGACAGTAAAGTCATGGCCCTGGAGAGTAACAGAAGGGGATTAAAGCTGCCTCGGTAAACATAAGAGCTTGATTCAGAAACATCTCTCTAAAACACTGGAGGTAGTTGTTCCAGAATTAATATGTCTCCCCAGATAGAAATCAGTCCACACTCTTAAAAGATTACTAAACAAAAATCTCTTTAACAACACTGTGCATCTAGCCAGATGCTAGATGCTAATGCTAAGAGGAGCCAGACTAGAATAGATTTTGTATCCCTCTTATGCTGTCATCCTTAAGTCTCTTTTAGGGTCAGGCCCCAGGTTATACATTGAACAATTTAAATAGGGACAGAAGCTTTTTTTTTTTCCCCTTAGGGAGGCTTCAGTGGTCATCGCCACTCTCTGAGCTTCAAGAAAGATGCCAGAAAGTTGGCCAAGAAAGACAAAGACCCAGTAAAAAGTCTGGTGGCAAGACCAAAAAGAAGTGGTCCAAAGGCAAAGTTCGGGGCAAGCTCAATAACTAGTCCTGTTTCACAAAACTACATATGACAGACTCTGTAAGGAAATGCCCAATTATAAGCTTATTACTCCAGCTGTGGTCTCTGAGAGACCGAAGATTCGAGGTTCCTTGGCCAGAGCAGCCCTTCAGGAACTACTTAGTAAAGGACTTATCAAGCTGGTTTCAAAAACACAGAGCCCAAGTAATTTATACCAGAAACACAAAAGGTGGAGATGCCCCAGCTGCTGGTGAAGATGCATAAACAGGTTCAATCAGCTGTACATTTGAAAAAATAAAACTTTATTAAATCTAAATAAATAAATAGGGACAGAAGGGGGCAATGCTAGCTACTTGCACAGATAGAGATTTACAGAGGAAATCTATCTTTTGGATAATGCAATATGATCTACATTTTAAAAATGTTATCAATAGATGTTTTAAAAAGATGTATCACTGCTTTTAATTCTTATACATACAAACAGCAAAGAACACAAATACAGAAAACATCAAGGAAAAGTCACCTATCAATACTGTGCATGCTGTTCTTAGATGAAGTCCTGCTGAACAACTCTAGTCTCAAAGTAAGATTGCTTTTGCGTCTGAGCAGGTTTTGTCAGAGGAAGGCCATAGCTGCTTTCATGCAGTAACAGAAGTTCATTTTAACTACCTCTGTCTGCTCTGTCTCTGGGCTGTGATATCTCTGTAAGAAATTCAATTTTTAAGCTTTATTTTTGTGTTTTGTATACATGCATTTGCCTAAGTGTCTACACACAGTATCTGCAGAGGCCAGAAGAGGGAATCAGATCTCTTAGGACTGAAGTTATGGGAGACTGTTAGCTACCAGGTGGTTTCTGGGAATGGAACCTGTGTCCTCCATAACAATACCCAAGGCTCTTAACTGATAAGCTGTCTCTCTAGCCACTTTTTCATTAAAGATGCATTTTTATACACTTTAAAATATAGTGTATCACTTTCCTCCTTCATTGTCCTCTCTGCCCCTTCCCAAATTCTTCCCTTTCAATTTCATCCTTGTTAAGCAAGTGTGCTTAAGTTTGCACAACTTAATACATGAATAAAACCTTCTGAGTCCATTTCTGTTGGTTGTGTATATATAGTTTCAGGGCTCAACACATTGCTTTGGATATGCAATTAGCGAGCTCATCCCTGCCTAACGCTAATTCTCACACTTGAAGAAAAATTCCAGTGTTTAAGAGAAAAAGGAGTCTGACCCTTAAGTGACCTAGGGTGCTTTGAACATTTTCAAAATTAGGAAACCTGGGGTGTAATAGCTCAGCTAACACTTGCTGGTGTCACGGCCCTGAAGGAGCTGCAGGGAAGACTATGGGCATTAGCCGGAGCCAATCTTGGTCTTGGTTCTTTGAGCCTCCCACCATTCCTATTCTCACCTTAGATGACTTTGAAATCCTGAAGTTCCTACCCCCTCCCTCCCTCTCCTTGTCCCTCTCTCTTTCCTTTCTTTTGGTTTTTTTGTTTGTTTGTTTATTTGTTTGTTTTTCCAAGACAGTGCTTCTCTGTGCAACAGTCCTGGCTGTTCTGGAACTTACTTTTTAGACCAGGCCTGCCTCTGTCTCCCA
This sequence comes from Cricetiscus sungorus, assembly GCA_030556225.1. Taxonomy (NCBI): domain Eukaryota; kingdom Metazoa; phylum Chordata; class Mammalia; order Rodentia; family Cricetidae; genus Cricetiscus; species Cricetiscus sungorus. The sequence goes on from JANBXA010000097.1 coordinate 17,310,152, forward strand.
AATACTGGAATTAAAGGCATATACCACCATTGCCCAGCTTAAAATCTTTTTTGTTGTTTTGCCTTTCCAAAGAGGATTTCTCTGTGTAGCTTTGGAGCCTGTCCTGTATGAACTTGCTAGCTCTGTAGACCAGGCTGGCCACAAACTCACCGAGATCCGCCCGACTCTGACCCCCAAGTGCTGGGATTAAAGGCGTACACCACCACTGTGTGGCTTCTTGCCTCTACTTTTTATGTACCATGTTATAAGCCACCATGCCTGCTTAGGTGGCTTCAACTTTGTTTAGTGAATCATTAGAATGGCAGAATGAAGATGAGCAGTTACACTTAACTACATTCAGAAAGCCTGTATCTCTGTGAGCCTGGGTTTCATCATTTGTAGTATGTCAGAACTCTGCCCCAGTCCCTTGATGAGTTGTAACAGACTCAATGATAAACACAAACAATATTTCTCACAGTTGGAAGACAGTGGACTTTAAGGTAGGGGGGCTGCATTTGAAGGGAGCCTTCTGTTACTGGAGTTAGAACCAAAGCCTGTGTCCTGATTACCCTAACCATCCAGGCTCACCCACTCATCCTTATTAAGCCAATTAAAAGAACTAAGTTATCAAGTTGTGATGTGCCCACCTATAATGCAGACACTTTGGAGGCAATGTGGGCAGATCTCTCTGATGCCCTAGGACAGCCTAGTTTACAGAGTCAGTTCCAGGCCAGACAGGGAATCATAGTGAGGCTAACTGTTAATATAAAAAAATAAACAATAAAAAACTACTAATAAAAATTAAAACATATTTATTCAATATGACTAATTTGGAACAGTTTTGAAGATATAAGGTAATAAATCCATCCTTAGAAGGCAAGAGATATGCACAACTGGAAAATCTCACAAAGCCATATAATGAATTTTTCTCATCCCCAAATTCCTCCCAATTCTCAGCTTTCTCCAGTGCAAGGTAATCAGCTAAGAAGTAAATGCTTCTTTAGCAGAGAAGTTTTCTTCTGGAGGACTCAGTCTTTGCCCAGAATGAGATTCCTGGGAAATCAGAATTTCATGGGGTCCACTATTTCACTAGCCAATGAGAGAGATCTAAATGTCTCTTTAGAATATCCTTATTCCTACCAGTCAGGCAGGTGACAGGGATGACCAGGTGGGGACAGAAGAGCTAATGTCCATGTGGAGACCACAAAGTGGGAGCCTGCAAAGTGCTGTCACTGACAGCTACAAGTAGTTGCCAAAAAAGTCAAGAGTGGAAGACTTGGAGGGCACAGACCAACCACTCCCATGAAGTCTTACACCTACATGAGCTATTTCATCTTGCTGAAGAGAAATATGACATCTAAAAGGGTTAACTCATTGTTTAAATTCATAGGGCTTTTCTCCATATGAGTTAACAGGTGCAAACAAAATATAAAGGGACATCATTAATGCTTGAATAAACAGCTGACACTTGTCAGATTTTTTTCCACAATAATCTTGTGTAATTGAACATAAGTGTGGTGACTCAAGATTTTACTAAGTTCTTTACAGTCAGTTTCCCTTTGGTATGACTCCTTTCAGGTTCCCAAAGACTAATATGATATCCAAAAGCTTTAACAGATTGATTACACACTAAAGGTTTTTCTCTTTTATGAAGACTACCATGAAGTACAAAGACTACATGTTCAGGGATTCTCTCCAGTATGATTTTCTCTCATGACTTCGAAAACCACTGTTACTTGCAAAGGTTTAACCACATTGCTTGTATTCATAGGGTTTCCTGCAGTATGTGTCCTTTTATGTATTTGAAGGCTACTGTGATGTGCAAAGGTTTTACCACATTGAGTACATTCATATGGTTTTTCTCCAGTATGTGTTCTTTTATGTATTCGGAGGTAATTGTGATGTGCAAAAGTTTTATCACACTGATTACAAGCATATGGTTTCTCTCCAGTATGTGTTTTTTTATGTATTTGGAGACTAGTATGACGTGCAAAGGCTTTGCCACACTGAGCACATTCGTAGGGTTTCTCTCCAGTATGTGTTCTTTTATGTATTCGGAGATAACTGTGGTATGCAAAGGTTTTACCACATTCACTACATTCATAAGGTTTCTCTCCAGAATGTATTCTTTTATGCATTCGGAGATAACTCTTATGTGCAAAGGCTTTACCACATTGATTACATTTGCAGGCTTTCTCTCCAGTATGTGTTCTTTTATGCATTCGGAGATGTCTGTTATGTGCAAAGGTTTTACCACACTGAGTGCATTCATAGGGTTTTTCTCCAGTATGAATTCTTTCATGATGCTGAAGAGTATAGAAGTGTGCATAGGCTTCATCATGTTGAAGACATTCATAGGGTTTCTCTCCAGTATGAATTCTTTCATGCCTTTGAAGATGACTTTGACGTGCAAAGCCTTCACCACATTCATTACATTTGTAGGGTTTCTCTCCCGTATGTGTTCTTTTATGAACTCGGAGACTATTGTGTTGTGAAAAGGCTTTACCACACTGATAACATACGTAGGGTTTCTCTCCAGTATGTGTTCTGATATGTATCTGGAGACTAGTGGGTTGTGAAAATGCTTTATCACATTGATTACATCTGTAGGGTTTCTCTCCAGTATGTGTTATTTTATGTCTTCGGAGACTACTAAGATGTGCAAAGGCTTTGCCACATTGCTTACATTCACAGGGTTTCTCTCCAGTGTGTGTTCTTTTATGTATTCGGAGATAACTGTGATGTGCAAAGGCTTTACCACACTGACTACATTGATTGCGTTTCTCTCCAGTAGGAATTCTTTCGTTCCTTTGAAGAAGACTGTCATATGCAAAGGCTTTACCACTTGGAGTATATTCACAGGAATTCACTCCAGTATGATTTCTTTCATGCCTGCAAAGATAATTGACACATGTAAAAGCTTTAACAAATACACTACACACATAAATCTTTTTATCTGAATAAATTAATTCTACAATTTGATCTAATTATAAACACAAATCAGATCTTAAGGTTCTACCACTTTGTTTACACTCACAATATTCCCCTTCATTAAGGGTTGTTTTTCATCTCTGAAGATACCTGTGATGGTAAGAGCCACATGGTTCACATATATAGCATCCTCTATGTATGTTTTTTAACATATTTGAAGGGAACTGGAAAAACTCAAGAGCTTTATCACACTGATTGCATTCATAAAATTTTTCAATAGTGTGAATCATACTACATTTGCATAGTGAACTATGACAAACAAAAGAATTTCTATATTTCTAATACTCATAGGGCTTTTCAACAGTGTTAGTTTGTTGATGTATTCCTAATGAAGTTGGAAAAACCAACGAACTGTAAACTTGTATTGCATTCAACAAGTCTACTCAAAGTGGGGATGGGACTACTACATATTATTCTGAAAGACAGGGGGCATAATGCTTCTTTCCATGCTCACATGGCTTGTATTGAGTGACATATGAACTAACTAGTAAAGAAAAAATAGCTAACGGAAGGTTTCCACATTGCATTCACACCATTTGCCTTTTGGTTCCTTGTAGACCTGTGGTATAGAGGTTAAGGTTTCACCACAACAATCTTCTTGAGTCTCATAAACTGACCCTCTCACTAAACTTTGCAAAGTACCAACAAGTACATGAGTAACATCAACTTTACTTATTAGAAGATTTTGGACATATACTTATCACCTATTCATCAGGCATACCTTTTGAAACATCTGAGTGGTATGAAATTAAATGGATTGCCACATGACAGCATAGCTGTTATGGGGCTATGATTCAAAAGGTGATACCTGTTAAGGCACTTTTTTCCTTATCTTCTTTCATATAAGAATGCCTTTCAAATACAAATCAGTTTCCCACCGCTGAGGCAAGTGATTTTGTGAAAATTTAATAATCATTACTACACTTAAAGCTGTGATTATTTGCCTTGAAACTTCCAGTTCACATTAAAATTTCCTAAGAACCACACTTCTATCCACTTGTACATGAAAATTACCTTCCATGTCTTCTAGAAGTTTGACAATGTTCTTCAATATTATGGTCTCCCAAATTGTAGCCTATAATGTAGAACCAAAAAATATATGATATGTTATATGACATTATGCAAAATTTATTACCTTCAGTGAACTTTGAACACTACTTGATTTATTCACCTTATTCTTCCTCTTTTTCAATCAAAATGCAGAAGAGCATCGATAACCAAGAAGTAATTGCCCCTTATTTTAAAAAGTGAAGTAAAATTCACAATCTTACCTACAGCAGTGAGGTTCCTATAGGTCTCCAGCATCACATCTTTGTAGAGATTCTTCTGTGAAAGATCCAGCAAAGCCCACTCTTCCCGAGTGAAGTCCACATGCACATCATCATAGGTCACTGCACTCTAAATTACCCCATACATGTGTACAACAGAAAGCATGACACAAACAGAATTGTAAATGCATACATCCTTGACAATATATTCCTATATTTCTGGTGCTTCCCACACTTACTCCATAACACAGAATTTTGACTGTAATCACCAAGCCACTTTAGAAGGAAACTGAATAGAAGGTACACCTTTGTCATTCCAGCACCCTTTGAATGATATATAGCCTTGCAAGAGAAATGCTAATTAACAGACTTAAGAAGAGAGAGACAGGCAAAGAAATCATCAGTACTAAATACATACCAGAGACATTGTATGAGCATTACTAACTACAAAAAAAGATGGACAAGCTGAGTGTTATTGGTCAATCCCAACACTCAGCAGGCAGAAGAAGATATATCTCATTGAGTTGGATGTCAGATGGTCTAAGCAAACAAACACAGGACAGCAAAGGGCATATATTAAGACCCTGTCATCTGCAAAAATCAATCAAACAAACAAAAAAAGAAAGAACTCAGATTTTTTTTTTTACTGATGTTCCTAAAGATTTATGCAGTTTTGTATTCATTTTCCAGAACCTGAAGTACCTCAGTTTAAAATGAAGCATTAATAATATCTTAATTAAAAGGGAATGCATGATTAAACAGTTACAAATGGACAGATGAATCAGTAGCAATGTAAATGCTGATCATAAATAAACAACAGGGCAGGAAAGATGTCTATTAGTAAAGAGCTCTTGCTGATCTTGCAAATGGATGGGTATAGCCAGAGTTCCTGCAGATCATGGCAGCTGTCTTGATTTTGGAGTGTTAGCCTCTGGGCCTTGATCTCCCTTTTGTGGCTGTCACCTTTTGTGTTAGCTATCTTTCTTTTGAAGTATGTAAATCTTATCTGAGTTCTTCCTAAAAGGTTCAGTGTTGTGTGAAAATCTTTTTGTACACTGTGAAGATATGTCTCTACCAAAACAACTCCTCATTTGTTTAATAAAGAGATAAACAGCCCATAGGTAGGTAGGAGAGGATAGGCAGGACTTCCAGGCAGAGACGGGAACTCTAGGACAAATTAGAGAGGTGAAGATTTACTAGCAAGATGCATTAAGTCAGATGTACAGTATGGGGGAAAGGTAACAAGCCACATAGCAAATCAGAGATTAATAGAAACAGATTAATTTGAGTTTTAAAAGCTTGCTGGGAACAAGCCTAAATTAAGGCCAAGCTTTCATAATTAATGAGAAGTCTCCGTAACATTATTTGAAAGCTGATGGTCCACAAGAAAGTATGGCAATAGTTCAAAGCCTATGAAAAACTTTGTTGTAGAACAACTCAGGAAACTGAAAGATTCTGTAACTAAAACTTGCTTTGGCATTTCTCTTGTTTGTAGAGCTTCAGATAAGAGGTTTTGGTGTGTGGAAATTGACTTCCAAATGTGTAAACTGTATAATAATAATAATAAAAGCCATTTAAGAAGCAACAGGCAAGTTAGTTCACCAGAAGTTGGGTCCCTGCCTATGACAAAAGCCAAAATTCATGACTGAGTGACCCTTTTTCTTCCACAAACCGATGTAAAACTGATCATGGGACACTCTGGGTGTCCACATCACAAGTCTTGAAAATAAGGGTGGATATGGATACTCTAGGATCAGAGGTTTAAAAAAAAAAAATGCACACTCAAGGTAAGAGAGCTTCAGATTCTAGACAGGGTCACAAGGAGTTTAAATTCCCTATCTCAGGAGCAACAAAATGTATAGTTGCTAGAACACTTGTTATCAGAAAAAGCATTAACCGAAAAATTATTGTAAATATTAAAGATAAAAATAAAATGGATCCAGAGACAAAGAACAAATCAAGGAAAATTGCCCTTCTCAGGAAAGAAAAAAAAAATATAAAATGAAATTTTCTTGATGGAAAAGGGAAGATTTTAAATGAGAAAAAAGGATTTTCCTGGTAGAAGGGAAAATGTTGAACCAAGATCTAAAAATTAAAAGGCCCTATAACAAAAAAAAAATAAAGGAAAAAAGGGCTTCCTCCCTGTGGAAACAGAGGAAGCAAAAAGGTTCCTTTCAATAAAAGAAAAAAAATTAAAGATAGCTGGGACTCAGAGCTTTCTGACTCCATGCTACCTCTCAGCCATAAGCCCATGACTACAGAGTGTCAGCATCTGAATTTCAAAGAATGATGGATGGGGCTCCACGGCTGCAGCCTGAGCTAGCACAGCCTGTCCAGAACTTTAGAATTTTCTTGTTTGTTTGCTAATTTTGGTTTAAATGCTTTTCTTGTTTTTGTATCAGAATGGAAATAACTCAATACTAAAGGTTCCTTCATTATAAATATTTCCCTAGTAATGGGAATAGCTCATTATCAATGCTTCCTTCAAGAGAGAAAAAAATTAAAACAGGCCCAACTTTTGGTAAGACAATTGCAGTCAAGACATAGCGTACTAAGCCAATGTTGTTTGAATTTCCAGAGATATTAGCCATCTACTGTATGGAGGATGTTCTCTCCTCTTGATCATCTGATTAATGTTTAAACCAATGTTTAATTTTCATAGTAAATAAACTAAAAGAGGAAAGTCCATGATTTTGAACCATATTATTGGGTATACTTTTGTCTATTTATTATTACTTTCTTCCTGAAATTTTTTGGTTAAACTCTATAAAAATGTAACACCTGAAACAGAGTGGGTTGCTAGCTTATTAAATACTACAGCTGCTATGACAAAAGCTCATAAAAATAACCTCTTACTGGTAAAGAGCCTACAAAAATTATTTTTCCACTAAATAAAGGTAAATTGTTGTTCCACACGTTTAATAATTGATGAGTTGCATTAACATGTTACTTGGGATCTATAAAAATAATTTTTAAAAAATTTTATAAATATACCCCATGGCTATTGCCTAAAGTTACCTCTTAAAATCCTATAAAGATTGCTTTTAATACTTTCATAGATGCCTTATGTAAAAAAGAACTATACAAATAAAAGCTGATAACAGACTTACTTAATTGTTATTACTCCCATATTTTAAAGGTAAAGCAGCCCCAATATATAGGTCAGTAGTTTTTGAAGTACTAGAAAGAATTTGGCAAACTGTTATTAATGATGGCAGCCCAAAGTTACAGTAGAAGACACTGGGATTAAAATTTTTTAGCCTACAGTGAAACTGATTTATCTATAATTTCGGAAAAAATCTTAGAATCCCAACTGGCCTTTACTAGAAGTCTCCAATCAACTTTTAGGCACTGGAACATTGGAACATTATCTCAAGTAAAATAAAACATAGAGTGGATCAAATGTATACAACCTGAAGGACAAATAGGGACATTAAAGCCCTGTGTGGCTGAAAAAGCCATGAATTTATATGTAAATGTAACGGTGTATTACAACAATAGGATGCTCAAACTATTATTTCCTCAATTTCAGAAACAGCTTATAAAATGATACTTGAAATGGGTTATGTTCCTGGAAAAGATATTAGAATTATTAAGGAAAATCACAGGCTATAGAAGTTGTCCAATAGCAGGACAAAATAGGAATTGGCTATTCAAATTTGGAGTAAGGCCACTGCAGTAACCCAACTGCTCTGCCTTTAATATGTCTAAGTAATAAGCAGGAGTAGAGCAGGAGGTGCCCTTGACTAAAGAAAAATTACAAGTACTTGAAAAACTAGTTTTAAAAAAAAGTTAGATGCTAAACACATTTGAGGAAACTACTAATCCTTGAATTTCTATATTTGTAAAAAAAAAAAAGAAAAAGAAAAAGAAAAAGAAAGAAAGAAAGAAAGAAAGGAAGAAAGGAAGAAAAGAATAAATAAAGTAATTCAACCTATGAGATCTTTACAGCCTGGAATTCCTTTACTTTCTTTATTACCCATGGTTTGGCCTGTTACAATAATTGATTTTCAAGATTGTTTACAAGAACAAGATAGAGGAAATTTTGCTTTTACAATGTCTACTTATAGTAATGTCCACCCTTTAAAAGTTATCAATAGAAGGTACTTCCTTAAGAAATTGGTCCAACTGCGTGTCAATATTTTATGCACTAACTACTGGAAATGGCTCATAAACTATTTCCTCAATCTATTATTTACCATTACATGGATAATGTATTGGGTGCTTCTGATACAGATATTTTAGAAAGAAGGTTTAATATAATACAAGAAATTTTAGCCTTTGGGGGGATTACATATTTCTCCTTAAAAAAAAAAAAATACTAAGAGGAGATTCTCTTATTTATTTAAATTAAATAAACAGAGAATACAGCCACAAAAGGTACAGATTAGAAGATAGCAATTGCTCACTCTGAATGATTTTTAAAAATTATTGGGTGATATTAACTAGCTGCAGCTTACCATTGGACTGACAATTCAACAATTAAGTAATTGTTTCAAATTTTGCAAGGTGACTCATACTTAAGCAGTCCAAGGTAATTAATATGTATAGCAGAAAAAAAATTGGCCCAAGTGGAACAAGAATTACAAAATGCCTATGTGGATAGATCAGATCTCACAACTGAATGTATTTTAGTTGTTTTACCTTCTACCCATTCCTCTACTGGGCAAATTATACAAAGAGAGGATAATATTTTAGAATGGATCTTCCTAGCTCACAGAGTAAAAAGTTAAAAATCTATATTAAAAAGGTTTCTGAAATACTTATAAACAAAGGATAAGACTTCAAGTATTGTCAGGAATGGATCCAGCCAAGATTGCAGTAGCCTATACTAATGCTTAAACTATGCAATAGTGGGTGATTTATGATGACTACCAAAGAGCTTGTAACAATTTCTTATGAGATATTAACAACAAATATCCAAAAAGGAGGCAACTTCAATTTACAAAAAAAAACGAATAGATTCTTCCCTGAAGTGACAAAAGCACTTATGGGGAGCTAATATTTTGTATTGATGCAAATGAATTAGAAATGTCTGGCTATAAAACAGGAAACATAAGTAAAAATCCATACACTTCAGTTCAAAAATCAGTTACATGTCATTCTAATGGTTTTATTAGACTTCAATGAATTTCTTTTTTGTTTTTTTTAGGAGTATGTTTAATTTAATCAATTTTTTTCTCCTTTCACATCAACCCTTTGTTCCCCCTTTGAACTACTGTTCTGCTTTGGGGACATATTTCAGTTTGCTCTTAATATTCTGGATCTCTGATAGGTTGACAGCAGGTCCTAGGAGCTTCTTTGCTCCAAGAATTGGCTTCTTCTCTTCATCCAAAGTGGGAGGAGCTCCCTCCCCTGCCTCAGGAGTACACTCTTTCCTGCTAGAAGGCTGCCCAGCTCCTGGCCAAAAGGCTCCCATTGAAATACTGATATTTGTCTGGATGGCTCTGACATTGGAAACTGGCTGTTTCGACATATTTACAAGGTCTTACCCCTCTACCTCAGACTGAATGGGGTGATCCTGTCTCCACGAGCTCTCAACCAAGCCTCAGACTGCTGCCTCTCCTCAATGTGGCTGGAGACTAAATCTTAGAATGCCTGAATCTCTTAATATAATTATTGATTCTGGATATAGAAACTGATGGACTTATTCCTGATAATTCAGAATTAACATTGCTATTCATGGAACTGCAACAAGCAATCTAGGACAGAAATTATCTACTATATATCACTCATATTTGATCCCACACTGGATTGCCTGACCACTACCAAAAGGAAATGATGAAATTGGTTACTTACTGATAGAAAATGTGTTGGAAGAATTTCATAAGAAACATCATGTTGATAATAAAGGCTTAAAAATATTTTCTATTATTTGGCAACAAACTAAGAAAATTATAAAAAACTGTCCTGTTTGTTCTTTGTATAATCAAGTTCCTTTGCCTACAGAAGTAATAGAGGTACACAAAGAAATGAAATTTGGCAAATGAATGTATTTCATTTAACAGAATCTGGAAAATTAAAATTTATTTATCATACCATTGATAAATAATCTAGATTTCAATGGGCATCTGCTTTAAGTTCTTAAAAAAACTGATTCTATAATTACACATTTATTAGAGGCAATGACTATAATGGGCATACCAATTCAAATTAAAAGTGATAATTCCCCAGCTTATGTTTTCATTAAAATGAAACTATTTTTGGCATGTTACACATAAAACACATTATTTGGATACTGTACAATCCTACAAAACAAGCAACTGTTAAAAGATCTAATCACATTCTTAAAGAAAAGCTTTTTAAACAGACGGGGATGTGAGAATTACCCCAGGGATAGATTACATAATGCTTTACTAACTTAAAATTTTTTTAAATGCTAATGAGAGACAATACCTGCTGAAAAGCATTGGACTGTGGACAAAATTGCTGAATCAAGTCAGCCTGTGTATTATAAGGATGTCTTAACATCAGAATGGAAATTGGGAAAAGAGTTACAATGGGGCTGAGATAAGAGGTTTTGGTGTGCAGAAATTGACTGGCAAAGGAGTATATTATGCAAAAATAAAAAAAAATCTTTTGTGAAGCAACAGGCAGTCAGTTCAAGAAGCTGGATTTCCTACTTGTGGCAAAAGCAAAATTTCATCCTAAAATGACCCCTGTTCTTCCACTAAACACCTGACACTACAAGGGGGCTCAATTGCCAGTACTTTCATGGGGACTCAACTATCCTTTACTCCAAGTTCAATAGTTCTGAGACCATCTTCTGACTACTATGAGGACAAGGTACACATGGTACATGTCCAAGCATATAGGCAAAATACTCATATTCATCTAAAATAATTTCCAAACATAAAGAACAGGTATGAAAAATGTGACAACTGCAATCCAGTGACTTAGAAGGTTCAGGCAGTATTAATGTCATAAATACATACTATCCTGGGAAACAGAATGATATCCTTTGCCAAATTTCAAAATTCAAGATGTGGGTGAAGATCACCACAGCAGCATATACTTGACATGTACAAAAACCTACATTCCAAGCCCATGAGCAAATAGTATGAAAACAAAAAGAGTCAGGCATGTTGACCCACCTTTAATCCCAGCACTTGGGAGCCTGAGTCAGGTGGAACTACAAGCTGGAGGCCAGCATGGTCTATATCTCTACATACAGGACAGCCAGGACTACACAGAGAAAACATGTCTTCAAAATCAAAAGCAAAAACAAACAAAAATATAAAAACAGCAGGGCAGCAAAATGGTTTAGCATTAAATAGCAATTACTTCTAATATATCTCCTTTGTGATTTAGGGACAAAGGCTCAAATGGTGGAAAATACAGGACAGAACAAGAAGGACACAGTAACACAAGAAACAGGAAATAAGTTGAGGCTACACACACTCAAATTCCATTCCCAGTGAGTAATTTCATCCAGAAAGGCTCCTCCTACAAAAGATTCCATAAGTGCCCCCAAATGCAACCAAAGCTTCATCTTCAGACCTTCATGCAATGAACTCTCACAGTCTCTTCACTGGAACTAGGACTGTCAAACACAGATGCCTCTAACAGTGCTAAACAGAAACCACAGACAAAGAATCTATGACCTTAACTTTTGCAAATTTCTTGTTTCCACAACCAGCACAACATGAGAGATCCTGCCAAATGTGGTTTCTAAATTAGGATGGACCACACTATACTTCAACCACAGTTGCAGCAGGATCTGTATGAAGTTGTTTCCTGGGGCTAGGAATCACTTTGCCTACTCCTTCCATTTTTCAAAGTCTTAGCAGGATGGGATGTTACCATTAGGGTCACTTGCTAGGCTTCCACTGTAGAGCAAGGGTCTTCTCCTTAATGGTGACAATCTCCTTGAAAATTCCTGCCTCTGTTTCAGCATGTGATTAACACCTGAAACTACCTAGAGCTATTTTTCCCTACAACCCACAGATTATTCACTTATTTCTACCACTTGTTGCTTTTTTTTTCCTCTACAGTCCTGAATGAATCGTCAGTAATAACTATCCAACAGACTCAATATTCTGTCTAAGAAATCAACCCATTATTTTTTAATTCTACCATGCTCAATTTCTCAGGGCATGAGCACAATAAAAAAGATTCATAGCCAAATTATCACACAGTGACCTCTTGTTTAATTTTTCATGGAGTCTATTTCACACTAAAATCCTATGACCTTGACCTCCTCTGTCTGCATTATTCTCAACATTCCCGTCTTCCTGATTGTCATGGGATCCACATGGTTACACGGTAGGTCAGCTGACATTTAGAAGACCAACCCACCAGAGAGTTAGACATCCAATGGAGGATAAACTCACATAGGCATGGCCTGCGAAAAAAAATATTGCCTTTTGGGTAACTGGTTGTCTCTAACTGCAAATTCCCTTGTGTGATAACATGCTCCCTTCTAACTCAGCTTTGGGACCAAATCCTAAGCAGTGTACTCATATGTCTGGCACAATTACTCCCATGTTCTGATAACAGGATGACGTTTCCCCAAACTGTAATTCTGGCAAATAAGACAATTAAACCTTTTGTCCCCACACTACTATAAGAAAACCTAGAAGCTCTTCTCTATAATTAACTCCCTGACAGGATGATTTGGCCAGATGGGGTGTCCTTGTACAAATAGAATAAGCAGGACTTTCACAGACAATGCTCAAGGACAGGGTGACAGTGTGATTTGCTGTATCAAAGTCTTCCCAAGTAGTGCCCTGAACTCACCCTGCCTATCACTAAGAAAAACGCTGCCTGGCCAGGAAGGCTATTAACATGTCATATACTCTTTCAGCTCAGTTTATTGATACTAGATTCTTAGCTAAGGAGACTGTTTTAGCCCTAAGATCTATGTAACTAACAAAGGTTATGAAACAAGTTAACATCACAAAACCTCCAAGTGAGTGCCACCAGGGGCCAGTATGGCAGGTCAGGATCCACATTTTGCACAATAGATTACAGGCCCTTTTTATTATTCTAACCATATGGGCAGAAGACATATCTTTAGACTTAAAGGAATGTTTTTGCCAGTTTACATTTGGCAAACGTACTGATACAAATCAGTGCTATATGTTCCCTCTGGCCTTACACAGGTTGTTATGGTTACTCACTGTTTTGCAGCCACTTCTCCAGCAAGCTTGCTATGCCTCATTTTTGTCACCTTTATTAATCAGAGACTTTTAGCTTATATTTTTAACCATGCTGTTAAAATGTAGAATAGTGCATGCATTCCCTTTTTCCTCTTAGATTTTCCTTGGTTCAGACTTTCCTGTTTATGATACCTTTCACTTTAAGAGATAAGTCAAAACCTTTTACTACTGCACCTGCCTCCCTGAGCAATAAAAAATTTTGACAAGTTACTGCTTTGATTCTTATCTGTCCACAAAGAATGCTTTGTGACACTGAGAGAATGGCTTTGCAACCTTTCTATTGCCACAGAACTGCTGATAGTGTGTGTATAAAAGCTATAGATTTTTGGTACCCGAAAGAAGACTAAAGAACATGATTCAAACAACACATGTGTGAGTACATTCTGTACCTCTTAGACAGGAAATTTCCTTAGACAAGAAATTTCCTAAGTCCTTTTGCTACGTTGTGGCAACCTACCCAAACCCTGAGAGAAGTCAGCAGAGCTGGACTCTGCTGGCTCCAATATGGTACTACAAAAACATACAATTAAACTCTATGTACACCTTTCTATAGCTTTTGTCCACATCCCTCCAAAAGACAACAATCCCAGCTTCCATCCAGCAACAAAATCATTTCATTGTAGCATCTTTTTTTTCTAACTTGCTACATTGCTTGTGATTAAATTCTCTAACTAACAGCAGGTAATGGATGGGTTTATTTGGCTGATTCTGCCAGATCACACTCCATCATTGTGGGAGCTCAGAATAGAAAATCAAGCTAGAAGATGAAGACAAAACACACGGACAAACATTGTTTCCTGCCTTTCTCTCTTACTTGGTCAGTCTCATGCTCAGCTAGTTCTCAAATCTAGCCCAGGCTCACTTGCCCGGGGATACTGTTACCCTCTGTGAAAGAACCTTCACATGTCAATCTTCAATCAACACAATTTCTTACAGACATAGCAACCTGTCATTATGATAAGGCCATGCTCTCAACTGAGGCTCACTCAAACTGTAGGCTCTGAAATGTTGACAACTGAACCTAATTAGGACACAGATAATAATATATGAGAAAGTTTTAAAAACTCAAAACCAATGTGTCAATTATATCATAACTTAAAGTAGCAAAATTCCAAACACTGACGATTTCAATACCTGGAAAAGTGGATGGGCCAAGAAATGAGGAGAGGGGGGCCTTTAGCATCAAGAAGAAAATTAAAACCATAGAAGGCCCCAAACCAACAAAATTTAAGGAACTCATAACATAATATAGTAAACTCTCTGAATAAAAAATTGGTGAAGATTCATCAAATATTTTCCAGAAAAACAATATAATTAGACTATAATTAATAAACTCATACAACATAGATGGCATCGTTAATAAAAGGAGAGGCAAAACAGACCTACAAATTTAACACACTCCCTTAAACAAGAAATATGAGTCTAACCAAAATAAAAATAAAAACAAAATCACAAGCCAGCACTCACCCAGTGAACTTTGGAGGGCTATCCCAGCAAAACTGGATTCGCTTGAAGCCTCCTGACGTTTCAACATTATAGGAAATAGTTTTGACACTATAAGTATCTCATTCCCTTATGATAAAGCCAGAGTGTCTGTTAGGGTCACATAGGAACTATTTCATTTCCTATGGTTGAAGATTGGATCTTAAGTCTGCACCAGAGTGAGGAAATGAAACTTTTAAAAATCCAATGCAGATAAAATTAAAGAAAAAATATATGATTTGTATTATACACTTAAAGCAAATTGTTTTGGTCTAACTGCTTTATAAGTCATAAGCACATTTGAAAACAAGTCTATTATCATCTTAACATGTGTATGTTTCTGTGTGTAAAAATAATGTCTTCCATGTGTATAGAGATGACACATCAGAAAAGAGGTTGTAAGATATCCTGGATTTGGAATAGCAAGTGGATATGAGCCTCACAACTTGGGTGTTGTTATTGGAATTCAGATACCAACTCAGGTCAACACTAAGAATACTTGCTAAGTGACCCCAGTCCACATACTATGTTTTATCCAATAAACTGGAAGTCTTCCACAGTTTTAACAACAACAAAACCTAAATAAGTAAAGAAGTATATAAATGAGCCCTATAAATCTGACGCCTCAGTATTAAGATGTTGGGTGTAGGATGAAGTAGGCTGTCCATGGGCATTCACCACTCTCAGTTAAAAGAAATCCAAAACACAACACCACCTGCTGCTTTCCCTCTCCCCTCCTATAGATCCAACAGACCATCCCTACCTATTCCTCCCTTCCTGCCACATCCCTGTGTCCTGAGCCCCAACTTGGGCACACACTCCCTGCTAAACAACAGACCATGCCTGCCAGAAGAATAGGTAGGCTGCCCAAAGACCTATTCCACTATCTGTTATCACAGATGCAATTCTCATGGTTGCCCACAGAACTGGAACAGAATAGGAGGGTACCTGCCTCTCCCTGCCCACACCACCTATCCACACAGAGATGAGGCGGGAAGGGAAGGGCAGGTAGGAATGGTCTGTTGGATCTATAGGAGGCATGAACAGGAGAGAGGAAAATCTACAGGTGGTGTTATGCTAGTGGCAACTCTGAGTATTAAGTCTCTGGTAACCAAGAGACCCTCAGACCATGCCCACTTGCTTCATCTCTGTGTCCCAGACCCTAACTCAGGCAGACATCCCCTGCTCAGCCACATGCCATGGCTTCAATAAGACCAGACCAGGTAGGTTGTCTGGAGATCTACCATACTTGAGTTGCCCCTAGCACAGGAATAGAATACCTCTCCCCCCTCTCTACTCCTCCTGTGGATCCCTAAGATCTTCTCTCCCTGGCTGCCCCTTCCTCCAGCCTCCAACAGCAACAAGCATCCCTCCATGAACACACCAGAGAAGCATGCCTATACAGAAGGCAAGGCTCAGTCAAAACATTCTCTAAAAATCCACCGAACAAGGACAAACCCAAAAATCAGCATGTGGACCTATAATCAACCCAAACTCAAATGCCTAGATGCCAGCTTATACACATAATCATAACAACCAAGGCAATAAGCCACAAATAAATCCCTGCTATCCTACCACAGCAGGTCCTGAATATTGAAACATAGCTAAAGCACAAGAAAAAGAACTCAAAACCAACTATATGAAGGTGACTGAGGTTCTTAAAGAGGAAATGAAAAAGATGGCTTAAGGAAATCCAGGAAAACACAAACAACTGGAGGAAACCAATAAATCCCTTGAAGAAAAAACACACAATTGAAAGAAAAAAAAATGTAACTATACAAGACCTGAAAATGGAAATAAAAACAATAAAGAAAACACAAACTGAGGAAGTTCTGGAAATGAAACATTTAGGACTGCAAAGAGGAACTGCAGAGGCAAGCTTCACCAACAAAATATGAAGGTGGAAGAGGGAATTTCAAACATTGAAAATACAATAGAAGAAATCAATAAATCAGTCAAAGAAAATGTTAAATCTAAAAAATATCATATATAAAATATCCAGAAAATCTGGAAAACTATAAAAAAAAATACCAAGCCAGAAGAACACCAGCTCAAAGGCCCAGAAAATATTTTCAACAAAATCATAGAAGAAAATACCAGGTACCAGAAGCATACAAAACACCAAATGTATTGGACCAGAAAAGAAAGTCCTCTTGTCACATAAATAACCAAAACACTGAACAAAGAGAACAAAGGAAGATTAAAACCTGCAAAGAAAAAAGACCAAGTAACATACAAAGGCAAACTTATAAGAATTACACCCAACTTCTCAATGGAGACTCTAAAAGCCAGAAAGGTGTTGGGCACATGTCCTGGAGACTCCAAGAAACCACATATTACTATATCCAGAAAATTTTCATTTCACCTTTAATGAAAAAAATAAGATATTCCATGATAAAGTCAAATGTAACAACATCTACAAATCCAGCACTAAAGAAGGTACTAGAAGGAAAATTCCAACCCAAGGAGGTTAACAACACACAAGAAAACATAGGAAATAGTTTCATATCAGCAAAACCAAAAGAAAGTAAACATACATACACACAAACACAAACCCTCACATACACACACACACTAACAACAAAACAGCAGGAATTAACAATCATTATTTATTGATATTTCTCATTATCAAATAGCATCAAATCCCAAATAAAAGATGCAGATTAACAGAATGGATAAAAAAACAGGGTCCATCCTTCTACTGAATACAAGAAACAGTTTCAACATCAAAGGTAGACAACAACAAGGTAAAGGGCTGGAAAAAGATATTCAAAGAAAATGGAACTGAGAAGCAAGCAGGTGTAGCCATTTTAATATCTAAAAAGAAAAAAGGAAACAGATACAAATAAACCCAGAAGAGATGGAAAAGACACTACATTTTCATCAAAGGGAACCAAGATAACATTTCAATTCTTAACATTTACACCACAAATCCAAGGTCACCACCTTTGTTAAAGAAACACTACTGTATCTTAAATGATGCATTGACCCTCTATCACATGCTGATAATGAGAGACTTCACTACCCAGTCTCACCAATGGACATATATACATGCCAGCAGAAGCCTGTGTACATAATAAATAAAAATTTTAAGGGGGGGGCAAGATCTGACACTTACAACTTAACAGCACACCTGAAAGATATACAACAAAAAGAAATAATGTTAGTAAACTGTTTCATGTGACAAACGAAGAAAGAGACACTGGAGGATGGATGTAATGAAGCCTTAAAGAAGCAGGAAGGTCAGCCTCAGTGGACTGAACACTAAGTACCCTTGCAGAAACGTTTTTATTGACTGTTACACATACAGTATTTTTAGCAAGTCAGTCATCACATACGAGAACATTTGATCTCATCTAGGAGCCGCCTAAAGAAATACATTATCAAAAAGAAAGGAAGAAAGAAAGAAGGAAGGAAGGAAGGAAGGAAGGAAGGAAGGAAGGAAGGAAGGAAGGAAGGAAGGAAAGAAGGAAGGAAGGAAAGAAAGAAAGAAAGAAAGAAAGAAAGAAAGAAAGAAAGAAAAAGAAATACATTATCCAAGCAATTCTCAGTCATTAGAAGACTTTCTGGTTTGTCAGAAATATCTTATGACTGAAGTCATTCAAAGGCTCTGAAGCTCCTACAGGAAAAACAACTCCATAAATGTCAGATAACAATTACTGATTATTTACAAAACATTATTTCAAAGCCGAGGTGAGCCATACTCTGTAGTTTGCACCAGTTTGTATATTGGCTCTACAATATTCCCCACTACAAAGTAAGCAAACCAGAAAGCAGTAGACAACAAAGAACTATCCAAATGAGAACTAAAATCAACAAAATAGAAACAAAGAGAACACTACAAAGAATCAGTGAAATACAGAGCTGGTTCTTTGAGGGGGGAAAAAAAAAAATCAACAATATAGACAAACCCTTATCCGAACTAAGAGACAGAGAAAATATATTCAAATTCAGAAATAAAAAGTGGATATAACAACAGACACCAAGGAAATCCAAAGAATCCTAAGGGCATACTTTAAAAACCTGTGCTCCACCAAATTGGAAAATCTGAAAGAAATGAATACTTTTCTTGATATAACAAAGTTTAATAAGATCAGATAAACAATTTAAACTGACCTATAACCCCTAGAAGAACAAGAAAAAGTCGCTACAAGTCCCCAAACAAAAAAAAAAAGTTGAGGACCATAAAGTTTTACTGCAGAATTCTACAAAGCTTTCAAAGAAGAGTTAATGTCAATAATCGTCAAATTATTCCAGAGTACAAAGAGAAGGAACATTACCCAATTCATTTTATGAAACCACAGTTAACCAGATACCCAAGCCACATAAAGACTCAACAAAGAGAATTATAGACCATTTTTCCTCATGAATGTTGTTGCAAAAACACTCAATAAAATACTTGCAAACAGAATACAAGAACACGAACACACACACACACACACACACACACACATATATGTATGTGTATATATATATGTATATATATACATATATATATATATATATATATATATCATCCATAGTGATCAAGTAGGCTTCATCCCAAGGATGCAGAGATGGTTTAATATATGAAAATCAATAAATGTATTAGACACTGAGTCTTTGACAAAACTCAACATTCCTTCATGATAAAAGTCTTGGAGAGATTAAGTTCACTGGCCAACTGTAAAGCAGGTGTAGTCTTAGCACAGAAAGGGATGGGCAAGAAGGGTGAAAACTTTCCTACTGTGACAGTAGTTGACATTAGCAATGAATGAGTAGTGAGGTAATCAATTTTAGATGCTCTGACTGGCCATTTCTCTGGTCCACAGACTTAATTCCTACACAAGTTCCACAGAATTTGTATGCTCCCAATAAAAGCCAGGAAAGTTGAGGGACAATCATTAACTAGCCTAATTTTCCTTCTCACTGCTGCTAGTAAATCAGGGTTGTCTCCTTTGTTATGAGAATGTAGCTTAATGGCTGGTTAGTCCTGGGGAATAAACATTTACATCTTATCATACTACTCTCTAACAGCCACGGTTAGCAAACTACTTATTTGGCGGTTATTTGGGAGTCAGCCCTCCCTTAGCTAATTCTACTTTATGTGACTTAATGTCTCCTAAGAATCGGTAAATCCTCATACCATCAATTCTACTCTTCCATATCAGTTTAGTAGTTAAGTGCTTCTCTACACATGAGATACTGTTTACAAGCTCCACAAAATTAACTCCAGACGGATCCTAACCTTAAATGTTAAATGTTAAACGTGCAGACCTTCAGGAACATACTAAAGAACCCAGGGCTCTCCGAATTTGGTAAATTTGCCTTCCACAGAGACAACACAAGCACGACAGGTGCTGGCATTTGACATATATGTCCATAACGAGGATACTTCCAAGCACAGTCCTGTCCCAGTGCTCTGCGCAAACTCAGCCCGTGGAGTGAAGGTATTCGGAGGCTGCCGCCCGGCCCATAAAATTAGGACCACGCTGACTCCCACCCAGCCAGGGGAGGAGCCACCGGACCGGCTTCGCTGCTCAGCCGGCCGCTCCTCCCAGTCTGGGGACAGCGACCCCTCACTCACCATTGTGCGGCTGCCGGACTCACCCACAGCTTAACGCAGCGGAGTGTACAGCGAGTCACACCGGACAACTACAACTTCCGCCTCCTTCGGCACACGGACAACTTCCGCCTTCTTTCGCAGAGGCTCCGAGCCAGACGTCTGGTGCCCGGAAGAACCCGCCCGTCTGACTGGCAGGTCCGTCGGAGGCCCTGATTGGCTAGTGAGGCCTGAGTGACATGCGTACTTCTGGGGACCAGGAAAACTGAAAGCGCACAGTACTGTGGTTCCCAGCCCTGGTTTCCACATCAAGCAAAAATTTATCCCAGATTGGTTGCAAATTTCTGCCAATTACAACAGCAAATGTCTTGTTAATGTAAACCAACAGGTTCAGTTTTAAAAGGAAGTGTAAAATTCAGGAGGAGATTAATCGGACAATACACAAGAGAAACACAGGGGATCTCAAGAATTATAAACCAAGTCCACAGTAGCCTTGAGACTGAAAACCAGAGCCTCATGTATGGAAAGAGTTGGAACTCAGGATCTGAAGCAACTCAGTCCCCAAAGGCCCTGGCAATTTGCTGTCCCAAACAAATTCCAGGTTTTAGAGGAGTTCTGTTTTAGCTCTGTACATCAGGGCCTTGTTTATTTTTTTAATATTCTATAATTAGTCACATGGTGTGGTTAAAACAGATCATCGATGCTCATCCATTGAGAGGATAGAGACACCCACTGTGTAAAGATCTCTCTATGGTAAACTGGAGCATCAGCGTTTTAAGAGGGATTTCCTAGTTGTGTTGTACTAAATGATATACACATCAATTTCATGATGTTTTCTTATGTATTTCCTCTTTCATTATAAAGCCTGTATGCATCCATTATAATCAAAAGCATGGTTATAGTAGTAATTCCATGTATTATATGAAGACTGTCATATTTTCTCTAAGCTTTAGTTTAACAGATTGTACCTAGGAAATATTTATTACATTATTTTATACACAATTTCTATTCAAGTGTCTTTTATTTAGTTGTTATTGCTCAGCACTATCTTAGGACAAACAGTTGGCATCTTCCTATGATCAGCTGTGCCTGCTCACAAAGGATGGCAGCCACCAGATTTGCTGACTGATGATATTCCATCATAGAAGAAGGTGTCCTCTCCTTCTGAATATACAGCCTCTCTCCCAGGCAATAAGCAGTTCAGCCCTAATGACATGTGGCCTTGTGGTTTTGAGGAAGAGGTAGAGTATATCACCTGAGAAAGACTTGGGAGGAAGTGGGCTCTGCATTTGCACCTATAAAAAAGCCATCTTTTAGAGGGGGCATTTACCTTGAATACGATCAGCCTTCCTTCTTTTGTACACTGAGAAATGTAATGTAATGCTGTGGAAGATTAGAGAGAAGGTGAGCTCTCCATATGCAGCTATGGGAGAGCCATTGTAAATAAGCTCAATAAACTCAGGGTGGACAGTGATGAAATTGCACTTTGCATTGTCATCGGAACGTACCTAAATGGGAAAGACATTGATTTTCCACTTTGACCTGGAAGAAAAATTCTCCCAACAGATCATAAAAGTATTTGTTATTGTTCCTAAGTTTCATGGTATTAAGATACAGGAACCAGTATATAAAGTAACATGTTAGAGGAATGTATATATATATATATGGACTTCATAAAGGATTTAGATATATGAAGAAGATAATGAATGACTGGGTGGCTCTGGAATAAAAAGGACTGGAAAACTCTGGCAGGTAATGAAGATCTAACTAACCATCTAACTAACACAAAGAATAAGATTTAGAAATCACATATATTAAAGTTGACAAGGTCAGAGATCAACTATTTTGAGGACTGGTGAAAATGTATGTCAAACATAAGTTTAATGAATTATGTCTGGGTGCTGAAGTATTATATAGTAATAAAAGTACCAAAATGGTATAACACTGATCTTCCAAGTATTTAATAATCACACTTGGAGGCAATTCTAATTTGGTTAGAACAACTAAAAGGGATAATATTGCTCCCCTTGGCCTACAAGGTCAATGAGGTTCCTGGGGATCAAGCTATTATTCACTTGTTGTCTAGCTCATGGAGGCCATAGATGCCACTCAATGAATTTGAAACATTGTCCAGTCTAAAAAAAAGGAGGTTCGATGCAGAAAGAAATTCCTCAAGGATTCAAAGGAAGACACAATACATAAAACAAAGACTTTGACTTATCCTCACATTGATGGACAACTGCTAAAAGAAAGAATAGAATAGTATGAGGTGCCAAGCAATGGTGGCACACACTCTTAATCACAGCACTCAGGAGGCAGAGGCAGTCAAATCTCTGAGAGTTCAAGACCAGCCTGGTCTGCAAGAGCTAGTTCCAGGACAGCCTCCAAAGCTACATAGAGAAACCCTGTCTTGGGGGAATAAAAAAAAAAAAAAGAAGAAGCCCAAGTAACCTGCAGGTCTAGATGTTCCACTGGCATTGACAGCAGAGAAAGGAAAATTAATTTTGGCCACCTGCTTGGTCTTCATCACTCAGAAGGAAAATTTAACTAAGAGAACTGGCAACAACCCATTGGAATCACACTCAACAAACAATAGACATGAGTCTATATGACATACTGTTTAAACAACCAATCTCACTAATATTTTCTTCTTCACAAAAAGTTGTTACCCAGAAGCTGCATGGGAAGTTTGTAGTGATATGCTGCTTTGCTTTCTGCTCTTCAGTCAAGCCTTAATAAATCATAAATAATACATCACTACAGATATTCAACATGCTGACTTTTGGCTGATGAAACAGCTATGAAAGGGTGTAAAATCTGATTGTGGGTTCATCACTCTGAACACTTTGATCTCTCTGAAGAGATCAAAAGGAAGATCTAATAAATGGAGGTTATTATGACACCATCAGTATTGTGAGGCCATTAAGAATGTCTTACAGACTTTGGACATGTTAGTCCTTGTAACACAACAATAAAGGATCCAAAGATAGATATTGGGGTTCAACCTGAAGATCAGGGAAGCAAAGCAGCCAAGCTACCAGAGAGTTCTTACTTCTAAAAGGGGAGGGGTGTTCCTATACTGAGACCTTGCTCCTGGCTTATCCCTAATGCTAGGATTAAAGGTATGTGATCCCAGGTGTTGAGATCATCTTTGAGTGAACCGTTTCTCTTTAGAACTGGATCAGTCTTGTGTAGATCTAGGTGGCCTTGAACTCACAGAGATCCACTTACCTCTTAATCCTGAATTCTAGGATTAAAAGTGTGCACCATCCTAGTTTCTGGCTACTGGGATCAAAGGTGTGTGCCTGGCTTCTATGGCTTGTGGATGACATTGCTTTCTGAATCCTCAGGCAAGATTTAATAAATCAGAAATAATGCATCACTATGAAAGACCCGTAGAGTATAGACCTTCATGCTCCCACTCAGGAAAGCCCCCCCCCAAAATCACTCACGAGAAGTGGTATTGATATAAAAGCATGAGGTCTTTTATATTCCAAGTGCACTGGGGCCCACAGTCATACACCAGGCAGGGGTAGAGGACTGAGGACCCTGAGTACAGAACTGAGACAGCTTTTATAGGGTTACAACAAAGCCAGCACATCTTAAACCAATCATCTTATAGCATCCAGAGCCCGTGTGGTTCAGACCAATCAATTTAAACCATCCAAGCCAACACTTTTTAGACCAATCAGTTTTCTATAGCCCTGGAGGTCTGCCCAACCCATTCCCCCCAACTCCACTCCAGAAACCCACAGAGACAGCTGACCTGAATAGGGGGGAGCTCATGGACCCCAAGACTGATAGCTGGGAAAACAGCATTATAATAACTCAGAACTTCTGAATGTGGGTATCAGTTAGAAGGCCTGGGCAGTCTAAGGGACCTCCGACATTGGAACCAGGATGTATCCCTGGTGCACAAAAGGACTTTGAGAGCACATTCCCTATGGAAAGATAATCTTCATTTATGTCAAAATATTCTTCATGTTAGCTTTCCTTAATTATAACAGTGTGTTCTTTTAATTTACCCCAAATTATTTGACTTTTGACCTAAAGTCAGCAGGGCTTTAAAAATGTGGTCAATATGGAATGCCAATTGAAAGTGAACAAAAAAAGATGTTCTATCTTTACGACTTTTTCAAACTGAACCCAATAAAATATAGAAGAAACCATATAGGCAAATGATGATTTACTTGGGTTTGAATTTTCAGGCCTTCTATTTCCTCCTCAAATATTCTACTTCAAAGCTTTTCTACAACAGTGTATTCTGTTTTCAGAACTGGATGCAGACGAGTACGTGTTACTTGCCTCTTTCTGTCAAGATAACTGAGGTCCTGTTATGCATTTCTTGTTTATGGCCCAGTTACTGTAGAATTTCTGTAGATTAATTCATATTCACATTTCACATTTCTATCTCCTTTTGCTTTTCATCAAGCAATGTTTTAACATTTACTACATAACAAATTTTTTTTTTTAGTTTTTGATTTCATTTTATATTCTAACCACAGTTCTCTCTCCTACCCCTCCTCCTACCCACTCACCTCCTCCCACTCCCCTCACCTTCCCCATAGCCCATCTCCAGTCCACCTCTCCTCACTAGTAAGTGCTTCCATGAGAAGTCAACATAGTCTGGCACAATAGGTTGGGGCAATGCCAGGCCACTCTCCCATGCTTTAAGACTGAGCATGGCTTCACCATGGCAAGTAGGCTCCAACAAGCTAATTCATGTACTGGGTTTGCATCATGGTCCTACTGCCAGAGGTGCTTCAGCTAGTCCAACCTTCACAACTGATTCCCACATACAAAGGGCCTACCTGGAGTCTCCACAGTAGTAGGTCGAGAGTTCATGAGTTTCTATAAGCTTGGTTCAGCTGTCTGTAGATTTCTCCATCATGATCTTAAGCTTCCTTGCTCATATGTTCCCTTCTCCCTCTCTTAGACTGGATTCTCAGAGCTTGGCCTGGTGCTTCACTGTGGGTCTCTGTGTCTGCTTCCATCAATCACTAGATGAATGCTCTATGGTGATAGTTTGGGCATTCATCAATCTGATTACAGGGGTAAGCCACTTCAGTCATCCTCTCTACTATTGTAGGAGTCTTAGCTGGGGCCTTCCTTGTGGATTCTTGAGAGATATTCTAGCACCAGGTTTCTCCCTAAGCCCATAGTGGCTCTCTTCATAAAGGTATATCTTTAATTGCTCTTCTACTGCATCCCTCCCCACCTCAGCCATCTCATTCCTTTCTGCTCTTGTCCCCCCTCCTCTCCCCTTGCCACCCCCCTGCCCCAAGATGATCCATGTCAGACTCACAAAGATAAACACAGTATGTATTCACTCATAAGTGGATATTAGACGTAAAGCAAAGGATATCCAGACTATAATCCACAGCTCCAGGGAAGCTAGGTAACAAAAGGACCCTAATATGCACAGTTTTATATGTTAAAAGCATATGGGAATTATGAGTACCTGAGGAGACAATTATTTGGAAAACTGGAGTTACAGTTTCCATGTAAAGGGCATACTGTGGGCCAGTGTTACCATGCCATGTGCAAGAATTACACTGGGAAAATAAAGAAAAGTTTATAGTTGCAAGAATGTATCTGTGAAAGTGGCTAGCATAGTGTGAGATAGGAAGTAGACCCCTCTAAACCTCCTGAGATGGCTATATACACCAATCTTGCTAAAATTTGAGGTCAAATTTTGGAGAATAGTGACTTTCTTAGAGTTTCTATTGCTGTGAAAAGATACCATGATCATGAAAACACTTTCAAAGGAAACATTTAACTGGGGTGGCTTTCAGTTTCAGAGATTTAGTCCATAATCATCATGGTGGGACATGGCAGCATGCAGGCAGGCATGGTGCTGAAGGGACTGAGAGTTCTATGACTTGATGTGAGACAACAGGAAGTGAACTGTGCCACTGGGAATAGCTTGAGCACAGGAGACCTCAATGTCCGCCCTCACAGTGCCACAATTACTCCAACAAGGCCAAGGCCATTCCTACACCAACAAATTCATACCTCCTAATAGTGCCACTCCCTATGGGGGCCATTTTCTTTCAAACCACCACATTCCACTCCTAGACCCTCAAACACTTATAGACATATCATAACGATATATATATATATATATATATATATATATATATATATATACAGTCCAATTTCAAAACTCCCTTTAGAATTGTAGTCTCAACAATGTTTAAAAGAACCATTATGTGCTTGGAGAGAAAACTGACTCCAGAGAAATGTCCAGAGACCTACAAGGATGACCCCAACTAACAATTTGAGCAACAGTGAAAAGGCTACCTTAAATGCCCTTCCCTGATAATGAGATTGATGACTATCTTATCCACCATCATAGAGCCCTTGTCTAGTAGCTGATGAAAACAGAATCAAACACCCACAACTGAATTGAATTGGAATCCAGATGCAGAGAAGGAGGACAAGACCAGGCTACAGAAACCCACAAAGACAGCTGACCTGAACAAGGTGGAGCTAATGGGCCCCCAGACTGCTAGCTGGGAAAGCAGCATGGGACCAACTCAGACCCCCTGAACATCGGAGTCTCAGTTAGAAGGCCTGGGCAGTCTAAGGGACCTCTAATAGTGGAACTAGGATGTGTTCCTGGTGCACAAAAGGACTTTGGGAGCACATTCCCCATGGAGGGATACTCCCTTAACCTAGAGGCAGGAGGGAGAGCTTAGTTCCTATTTAAAATGACATGACAGATTTTGTTGACCCTTCCTGGAATCACCCTACATGTGGAGTTGGGGGGGGGGTGGGATGGGAGGATGGTTGGGAAGCATGGGAGGGAGGGAGAGAGGGAGGGAGAGGGAACTGGGATCGATATGTAAAATAAGAAAAAAAATAAATAAAAAAGTTTTAAAAAGACAAAGTTCAAAGCCTCTTCTGAGACTCATATAATCTTTTAACTGTAACACTCTATAAAATAAAAATGAAAGAGGAGATCACATACTTCTGACATTATAATTTCACAGGATATATATTACTGTTACAAAACATAGTGATGGGAGCACAGTAAGGAAATATTCAACCAAAGGGAGACATAAAACAAGCTGGGAAAGCTCCAAACTCTTCATCATCTCCATGTCTTACATCAAAGCACTCTTCAGATCTCCAAGTCCTTTGAACTTTGTTGAGTAAAACACATTTCTTTCTTTTGGGATGGTTAGACTCTCTGTGATAGGAGATGTCATTCTGTTAATATGCTTCTTATATTGGTTAATGAATAAAGCACTGTTGACCAATAGGAAAGCAAGATAGGCAGGACTAGGAGACAAGGAGGAGAGAGGAAGTAGTAGGGATTAAATTCAAGATGTAGGACAGGGAGAGCAGAATTCCGGCTCCTCTCTCTGGTAAAATAAGACCACGTGGAAATACTTAGATTAATAAAAATGGGTTAATATTTAAGACAGAGCTAGCCAATAAGAAATGCTAACAGGCCAACAGGATTATATCCTAACACAGTGTCTCTGTGTGTTATTTGTGGCTGGCCCAGCAGTGGGACCAGACCAGTGGAACAAACTGCTCATAACACTCTCTGTTAACAGCTTGCCTTTACAGGTAACACACGACTCTAGCATCTCCAATATTTTGGGGTCTCCAAGGGAATCCAGGCTTCTCTTTCATAGCTTCACACAATGGTCTCTCTAGGCCCCCATTCAAGAACATCCCTGGCTCATGCTTGGCCTCAGTGGCTTTCCAAGTGATCAAGAAAGTTACAATTCAGGATATACAGAAGTCAAGCATAAGCAATATCTAACACCACATGAAATTTTGTTTATTACTATTGAGAAGATTCTATATGTTATTATTGATCATTTTCTCTCCAGATCCACATTAAGTACAGTTTTCTCTGCAGATCCACATTAGGTACAGTACTATGGGTAGAGGGGAAATAACTTACTTAATTCTCCACAGTCCATGTCATTCTCTCTGAGACATTCCTCCACAGAGGAGTTTTTGGGGCTGCTTACACTGTTCAGTCCTGCCCAGGGACAAGTGGAATGAGATCCCTCTGTCTTCTTCTGTACTTGCTCTCAGGCTTGTTCCCTGGGTTGGAGATGCTCCAGGTAGGCACTGTGGCTTGAGCTGGAGCTGTAGGCTCTTCACCTACCACACCTGACTGCTGGAAGATGCTTTGGATAGGTTAATCATCTCCATCCCCAGTATACTCTATTCAGGAGAGAACATTGTCCTGCTTTATCTGGAGGGATTATTGCTACCCGTTTCACAAATTTAATCTTCTGTACCCATTTTTTGTTTGTTTGTTTGTTTGTTTGTTTTAAATCATGGATGATTTCTATAATCTGATCCTTGAACCTTCAATCCTTCCAGAAGCCCATTAGCACCAAATCTGGCTTTCTGTCAGTGTTTGCCTGAGAAATTGTGGCTCAATACAAATCTAGCCATATTTGCCTTTGAGTAACCCAGACAGAACTCTTCTACTGCTTCATCCCTCCCTTCTCCTCCAGTGGTGTAGCTCTCCCGCTTTACAGACTCTTTACATGCTGGTTTGAGTCACTTCCATTCTCTAATGACTGTCCTACATCATAAAGATCCAGCTCCACTAAAGGGCTCAGCAAAGTTCCTAAAGCTTCATGCCAATCTCAGGGCCTCACTGAACCTAGTTCTTCTCCAAACCTCTGGTGAATAGGGTCCTAACAGGCTCTGTGAACTACACATCAAACATTGCTTCTCTCCTACCTGTTCTATCAGCAGCCTGTGCACCATCAAATGTCTTCTAGCCCCTGACATTCATGCAGACCCTCATTGCTCTCTGCATAAGCAGTAAAATGTCTATCTGGGGACAAGGGACAGCCTGGAGGAAGACTGCTGGTGCTGGGAGGAATTGCATCAAGAAAGGGATTGGAAGCTGTGATTTTGGTATTGGCTCGGGATTTAGTGGGTAAATTGGATAAAAAGGAGTAGGGTAACTGTGATATTGGCCTGGTTTGTTGTTGTTGTTATTGTTGTTTTGTTTGTGTTTGGTTTTTAAGCTAGGGAACCAAAAGGGAAAAGGGCCCAGACTAGACTAGTGCCTCTGCAACTGCTCACTGTAATTAAGCACTGTGTACTTTTCATCATAGTATTTAAGATATGGAATATTAATGGTAAGAGTAAACATTTTCAGTCAAAGACTTCATCTTCTTTACTGGGGAAGGCATCAGTTCATTCTCAATTGTGTGTAGGAGAGTTGTTTCATGCTTGGTATGGTTTAGAAGATATATATGGACACAGAAGGTGAGAGGATATGAATTTGTGATGATTAACTATATATAGCAACTTCAATGCATGACAGAATCTCCAGATATTAGGGTGGGTGCATTATTGTACATGATATGCCTATTCTGCCAGGTTTCAAACCAACATGAAAACAATAACTTTTAAGCTACTGATTCAGCAACCTTTGCCTCAGTCACCACACAATTGTTACAAATCTCATTATTCACATGCAACTCTACCTGCTGCTTGATCTATTGATATAGGTAATTGGTTGCACCTAAACAAATGTATATGCACTGGTTCTTGCATGTTTTAGAGAACAACTGTTCATCACATTTCAAGCTTATCACTGAATTGGAGTTGGATTGAGTTGAATTATCTCCTTGGGATTTTGTAGAAAAATATTAATGTACTTGCATTTGACAAATGATTTGGAATTTCCTTCTGAAATTTAAAATTTCACTTTACACACACATAAACAAGTGTATGTATAAACATACATGCCAGCTCTGTGTACACAGACAAGTCTACCCATACAAACACACACACACACACACACACACACACACATACACACACACTCAAGAAAGACAGTCTACCCCAGAATGGCACTTTCTGCATTTGTTAATCAGTGCAAATGCTCAATTCCCACTTTAAGCTAAATCTTCTATTCACCAAAGCAGGTTAGTCTGGACCCTGCTCCACAGAGGATATGGGCTGCACAAATTGGACTTGTGAATTTTGTTACTTGTTTGTTTTTCTTTCTTGTCTTTCTTCTTCTTTATTTGGGGTGTGGGGCACACAAGTTGGGGACAGACCTGGAAGGACTGGAAAGTGAATGAGATAGGGATGTATTATATGAAATTCCCAAATAATCGATAAAATATTATGCTAGAAAAATTTCACTCATGGAAATACTGGAATAGTTTCTGTTGCCTGACAGATTGGTATTATCGGTGTATATAGCCTATAACAGTTCCATCCCAGTAGCTCTACTAGAGTACAGCATGTGCACATGGATATATTTACAGCAAGTAAGAAGCAAACTGCAGAATTGATTCCACTAGCTTAGCTTCTGACTACTAAAATGCCTTATCTGCTATCTAGTGGTCACATTTATAGCTGCCTGACTAAAAAAGAAATTTGGCCATCAAATTGGGCTCCTGAACTGTGTAAGATTCATATATAGTGGATTATCACACACGCACATAGTTACACAAGAAATACAGGGGTGATATCTACTTGCATCTTAATTTTATTTTTTATCATTGGAACATGAAGACTCAATAAAGTCATTTGATTAAAGCCAGTGGTTTTAAAGTAACGGTTTAAACTTTGCTTAATGAATGTTTGCTGTATACCAGAGGTCACTTTAGATATTGAATAGTTGTATGAAAAGAAACCCAGAGATCTTGAATCTTAATAACACACAAGTGTATAAATGAATAAATATGAGACTAGATAGAAATCATGCATGTGAAGAATAAAATACCAAGTACCATGAAGGTGATTATAGCACATAAAATACACCTTAAAGTACTAGTTTTGCAAAAGGAAGAAAACAATTCTCGGTAAATAATGAATGGCACTTAATTGTGACAATAACCATTTCATAAATCACTATTTTCAATATATATACTTCTGAATATGAATGTGACCATACAAGTTCATATATGTGTATGTATAAAATAACATATATAAGTTAAACAAATGATCAAGTGCAACACATATACAAACCCTACACAATTTTGAACTGCATTAGCAATTCAAGTACTTGTGAACACCAAAGGGGGGGGGGACATATTACTTTTATGTATTTTTACTGGCAATACCTGAATATACCACCAGATGGTGATGTTTATCTGAAAAGCATCACACTTTCTGTCTTTAAAAAAATTAATTCACACCCTAAGGTTGAAGGAAGATCACAGAGAAGGGAGTGTAAAGAATGTGAGAGCCAGAAGACAGGGAGGAGTGCTGTGATCCACTGTCTTCTGGACATGACATGGCAGCTACAATCATGAATAGCCGCACTCCCAGCATCTGTGATTACCAGCACAAGACCTGTGCAAGACTGGGCCTGTCAGCATGCTGTCATGTACAGGCCCTCATGAGGCCTCACCCCTCCTTGAGGGATTAGGGGCAATTCATGGTCACTAAGAGAAGGAAGAACCATTTCGTCTGTGATATAGCCACTGAGTTTGTCCACACTCCAGGAAAAAATCCTGCAACCATGCTCATGCAAACAACCATAATTAAACTCAATTGATTAATAGTAATAATAATAATAAATAACAATAAAAAGAAGAAGACTGGGAAAAAAAGAAGGCTAGGAAGAAGACATTTAAGTAGGAGGAGAGATTTCTGGGAAGGAGAATCGTTTCAGTGGGAGAGAGAGAGGATGAGTTAGAGTAATGGAGTGTGAAAATGGCCAAATTTCATCATATACATAGATGATATTGTCAAATCAAAAAACAACATTATGTTTTACTCATTCAATATAAAAGGTTGCAACATTACAGCAATTCATGCTGCTTTGCAATGCCAGGTCTCTTTCTTTCTGATAAGCTACATTGTTAACCTTGCACACTTGTGATTGTCCTCACTGTGTATTAGACCAGTGAAGTACTTCTTTGGGGTGCTTTCTAGACTTTAGTGTCTGTATATGAGACAATTGCTTGGAAACATCTTACTCCCCCTAAAGTCTGTTTCTATGATTTGTTAGACAGTGTCTGAGCGTGTTCAATGAGCAAATTATCCTGCTACATAACTAAGATCTCTCAGGGTACCTTGTACAATACAATCCTCCATGAGTAATAAAGTTCTACTGTCTGACTGGCAGGAACAGATATACTTTCCAGAGTCTGTGACACCAGTAACACAGAGCATTACCCAGTTCTTTCAGGCTGTTCTTTCTTTAACCTTGAGTGGTTTCCTAACACACACAGTGGATCAGATCCACATGGGGACCCTCCACTGATCTCTAGGGCCTTTTTCTTTCTCTCTTTCCACTGGTCTTTACCTTCAACTACATTGTTTTCCACAGACTCTCAGGTCTTTTCCATAAAGAAGCAGGTAGCCTCTTTCCAGGAACCCACCTACTCTGTGCAGTGCTGTGCTGTGATCTAAGAAATTATGTGAAAATATTCATCTGAGGTACTTAAAAGACTTTATTTATGTATTTATTTATTTGTTTGTTTGTTTGTTTGTTTATGTCTCATCAGGATCACTGCACTCTGGTGCCCCAGGTCTAAGATGTTTCAAACTGTTGCTTTATATATTTTATGTTTCAATTGTTTCATTCATACAAGAGAGATATTTCTTTCACTTCAACTAAATAGTTTTGATATATTCTTTTCTTGTATCTTTCCTGACACTCATTTTGAATTTATTTATAAATTGTTATTATATACAATAAAAATATTTAGGTATAGAAATACAAGGTAGATTTCCTCCTTATCTGTATTGTTTTATTTCATTGATTAGTCTATGTGACTATAAAAATAAATGTATCTATAGACGTAATGGTTATGTTGAGATGAAGCCTTCTCTAGAAGGAGCATGCTATATGAGTTGGGTAGAATAATGTAACATACAAACTGTGTTAAAAAAAAAAAAAGCCTCCCTCTCTCTCTCTCTCTCTCTCTCTCTCTCTCTCTCTCTCTCTCTCTCTCTCTCTCTCTCTCTCTCTCAGTCTTCTGCTTTTGGTTGGCTATCAGCTACCCCTCTTCTTCCCTCCCCTTCCTTTCTCCCCCTCTCTCCTCTTCTGTTCCTGGTGCCTCTGTGTCTCTTCCCTTCTCCCTCACTCCCCTTTCTAAATAAACTCCTCATTTAAGCTCTAAAAAAATATTTTAAAAATCCTTTCTTGTCTATATCTGAGAGTTTAGACTTTACAAGAGGTTCTCTACAAGGGTATCCCAATACTGCCCCAAATTCAGTTGCAAGCAGACAGTCATTACTCCAATCCCATAACTGCAGTTAGGGTTACCTCTTCAGAGGGAGGTGGGATAAGAACTGGAGGTAGAAATTGACTAGGCAGATTAGAGGGGGGAAAAAATGCCAAAAAAAAAAAAAAAAAAAAAAGAAGAAGAAGAAGTAATCAGTTGCTTTCGTCACTAAAATCCAGAAGTGCCACTGGGACTCTGGGAGTTTCATCCTTGCCAGAGACCAAAGATGCCAAAAGTGTTTTTGGGAGCCTGGTCTGTTGATGATAAGTAACATCAGGGGCCTTGGGAAGGAGAAAAGTTAAACAAAGTAATGAAGGTCTTATAAGAGAAAAAGGCCCTTGGTCAAGGGTATACAATCTCTGGCCTGTATGTAGACCTAAAATTTCAACAGGGACAGGTCAATCTCCTGGCCAATGACCTGGTCTGTGGAGCCCAAGAAATGTCCACTCAGAAAATGTATAGCTCACCTATAATTGATTAACTGATTGCCTATTAGTAATCCCAACTGCCATCAAAATTGGAAACTTTCAAGCTCCTACATGCCCCTCCCTTTCTGGACTGTGACCATAACAGCTTGTCATGTGTGAACAATAAATTCCCATTCCTGCATAAGTAACTCTGCAGCACCACTCCCCAGGAAATGCCTGGGCTGTGTTAGGACACTCATTCCCCTGTCTCTTTTTCCTTCTCTCTGACCAGCCAAGGCCCAGCCTAGAAAAACTGATATGTGTTTTCATGGCACTGGGCAGCAGAGACAGGGTAGGTGTTCATAGCAATTCTCAATGACACAGTATTTGGCAAGCATGGGTAACAGGAGACATTTCTCCGAGCAGAAATATATAAATAATGACTGCTGGAGAAAAATGACAGGGAAACATTGGAGAATAGAAACAAATAGGGACTAGAGCAGTGATCCTTGTACAGAAAACAAAATTGAAAAGTGAGCCAGGCATTGGTGGCGCACATCTTTAGTTCCACCACTCGGGAGGCAGAGGCAAGTGGATCTCTGTAAGTTCAAGGCCAGCCTGGTCTACAGAGCTAGTTCCAGGACAGTCTCCAAAGCAATACAGAGAAACCCTGTCTTGAAAAAACAAAAAAAAAAAATTGAAAAGTGATTCCCATATTCTATTTTTTTAAAGATAAAAATAATTGAAGAGCTCTTCCATGTACAATCTATAAAAAAAGGGTAGGTGTCTCACAGCACAGGGAGTGCCGTTAACAACATTCTGTTGACCATGCCTCTGAGCAAGAAGAAAACAGGACCACATGGGACCTCAGCAGCTGACATGTTGCTTAAAATTTATTCTGGAAATATTTGGGGGTATAAATCTACTATCTCTCTAAGGGCAATACTTACAGTCTTTTGTCCCTATTTAAGTTGTTTAAAGGGTAACCTGGAACCAGACTGAAAGAGATTTAAGGATGATAGAGTTGTGGAATTCATAAAACTAAGGAAAATGTAACTTAGCAAAATCTATTCCAGGCCAGCTCCTCTTTCTGCCTTACCCAGACCTGAATGTGCACTACCTTGAAACAGATTTGTCTCTATACATATATCAGTGGGTGGAGTGATTTCTCTCTGGAAAAGCATCTCAAGTCTATTTGAAAAGAAATTTTGAGTCAACTTCTCCAATGTTGAAAGATGTGAACTTAGACCCTATCTGTAACCCCATGGGGCATTGTCCTGGCCATCCTCCTGACTAAACACCCTAAATTCTAGGATTATAGGTCTCTAGCACACAGAGTTCTAAAACTGACAATTTGAGTCCCATAAAGGACTATTTATTGCAGTAACCAGAAAAGGGATTGTGTGTGGAGCATGGCTTCTGCCTTCAGACCAGAAGAGGAGGAACAGTGTACTGTGTACACTGCAGGGGAAACAGACTAGACAATAGCCAGATCACAGACTGAAGTTTAAGGCAGTGAGCTGCAGGGGTCTCCATTACAAAGAAGGACCTGATGGGATAGGGTGAGTGACTTTCTGTGTAATTTCCCAGCATGAATTAAGTCATGCCCCCATGAATAAAGGTGAACCAAATTGGCTGTACAATTTTGAGAGGTTATCTTGACCCACTTAGGATTCAGTTTCCAATTGAGAAAGACTTCTATAGAGCTAAGTGCAAACTTGGTCTACAAAATAATATCTGGTCAGAGGATTGACACCAGGAATTTGGGTTAGCATCTGGGTACTGGTTCTAACACATGCCCAGGCAGAATCCACCACATTCCCAGGCACAGGTGGCTGCTCCTTCCTGTCTGGGAACAGCAGCCCCTTGCTCACAATATAGTGGCATCTGAGCTCACTTGTACTTGTCACACAGCTCCCAGCAGTGATGTTCACATTGCAGCACAGGGGCCCATTCTCAAATCCCTAAGGACAAGAGCTGAGCCAATAGCATGGAGCCCAGAAGAGCCCTATCTGATGGCGGGTCCTCCAAGAAGCTATGATTTGCTAGTGAGGCCTGGGTGGCCAGAGCTGTTCTCATGAGAGAAAGAGTTGCTGAAGGGTTGGACACTGTAGTTCTGAGCTCTGGCTGTGACCCCAGACACAGGCTTGTCCCAGATCTGTAGAGATTTGTACTATAGTAGCACTCATCCTGGCCTCCAATAGCTGACACTCACTGTCTAACTACACTACCCCTTCTTCCTCCTGGGTACAGGGCCTCTAGCTTGCCTCACAAGTCCAAGAAAGGGTCCAGCCCAACAAATTTAAATTGCCTGATTGATATTTACCAGGCACTAGGAATTTCAACAAGTCACACAAATCTCTCAGCTGACCCTGACATTAATATTTTCTAAGCCTTCTGCAGTGGCACTGGCCTATCATGCCATCACTTGGAAGGTATATGCAGGACATCCAAAGTTAAAACCAGCTTGCATTATGACCTGAAACCCCAGAAATTAGGATCCTAAAAGATGAAGTATCAAAGGTATGGACCAGTAATGAGAGGAGAATGATAGAAATTTGGAAATCAGTAGGTCTTGAATAAGCTGATGCCTGGTACCAAACAAGTTTTACAAGTTCAGCATCTATTTTCACGGGGACATGGAGCAGAGTCAGCAGAAAACTAATAACTCTTGCATATTTACTTTTTTAAAAAGCAGCTTGGGGTGGAATCCAACTGTATTCTCTGTATTGAGCACACAGACTCAGGGCTATCACCATGATGGTTAGACAAGTCTGGGTTATAAGTGAGATCTTTTCTTTAAAAAAAAAAAAAAAAAAAAAAAAAAGAATGACAACATGTATGCAGGGCTCCCTTACCCCACCTCTGTGTGCCAGTGGAGTCACTCTTTGTCAGCCCATGCCCATCTGTAACTCTAATCCAAGAGATGTGACTTCTTCTTCTGGCCTTCTTGGTTTCCAGCCATGAAGATAGTGTACAAATGCCCTGTTCTGGCTGTTCTATGCCAGTTTGACACAAGCTGGAGTCATCAGAGAGGAGGGAGCCTCAGTTGAGAAAATGCCTCCATAAAAGATCAGGCTACAGGAAAACCTGTAAGGCATTTTCTAATTGGTAATTGATGTGGGTAGGCCCACCCTTATGCAAGTAGTCCTGGGTACTACAAGACAGCAGGCTACAAGCCATGGGGAGCAAGCCAGTAAGCAGCATTCCTGTGGCCTATGCATGGGATCTAGACTCCAGGTTCCAGCTTTGCTTGAGTTTCTGTCCCAATTTCCTTCAATGATGAACTGCACCGTGGGAATGTAGGCCAGAAAAACCCTTTCCTCCCCAAGTTGCTTTGGTCATGGTGGCTCATCACAGCAAAGGTAGCCCTAACAAAGGTAACAGAAGTGGGGTATTGCTATGACAGACCTGGCCATGTTGCTTTGAGGAATATTATGGAAGGATTTTGGGGCTTGGGGCAAGAAAAGCCACTGGGTGTTGAGAGCTCAATGAGCTTGGAATATAAGATGTTGAGAGCAGTGCAGACGATGAAGGTGTGGCTTGTGAAGTTTCAGAGGGAAGCAAAGACTCCTCCAGGCCATTTGTGTTAACAAGCTGTGGTGTCTGACCGGCTGGAGCTGGAATGGCCTATGATTAATAAGAGACCAGAACCAATAAATGAAGCCATTGCTTTGCTGGGTCAACTGGGGCTGAAGAATCAGCTCTGATTACAAAGAAACTGGCATCATTGAGGTAAAACCTTGTGAGAAGTGTTTTTCTCAGGATCAGCATGCAGAGGCTGTATTCCAGAAGCGGCCAATGTTATACCTTCTGTTAGCACTCAAACTTGGTAGTGTAGGAGTAACCCAGGTGGTACTTGCTTTGAAGGAATCTAGAGGTCACAGAGAACAGATGAAGCTTGACATTGTGTGGCAGGACTGGAGTCCTAGAAGAGTACCCAGGAGACGCTATTGGTGAAAGTTCAGCCCAAATGCAGCAGAAGTCCCTAGCAATTTTGGAGATGACAGTGCAATGGGATGACCTCCTGTAACAGCAGCAGTGGCAGAGTG
Source organism: Cricetiscus sungorus (assembly GCA_030556225.1). NCBI lineage: Eukaryota > Metazoa > Chordata > Mammalia > Rodentia > Cricetidae > Cricetiscus > Cricetiscus sungorus. The sequence goes on from JANBXA010000097.1 coordinate 17,348,224, forward strand.
GAGCCATCTGGATTCTAGAAGACAAGCTGTGTGTGCTATAAAGGGTGAAGCTGAGGAAGTGACCCAGACATTGAATATTGAACTATTTACATTGTTGTAGTTTTTCTTTTGTTTTGTTCAGATTGTGACTGGGCCCTGGGTTCTTCCTTCTTGAAGTAAGAAATTACTTAATTTATTTTTTATTTTTATGGTAGCCCACAGTTGAAAAGGTTTAAAAACTTAAAAAAATATTTTGGATTATTGCAAAGAATTTTGATTTTAACAAGAGACTAGATGTTTTTAAGAGACTGCTTGTAAAGTGTTTGAATTTGTAAGGCTATGGGACTTTTAAGGTGTGGTATCTTTATTAAAGTGTAATCTTGGGGATGAACAAGATCTTTCCCTTCTAACCTCCCTACCCCAGCTCCTTGCTGTGTCCCGCTCCCACCCCCAGCAGGCACTGTGAACCTAAGTGTTATGAGTAGTTTCTCTGCCAGTCTGGTCCCAGAACTGCGCCAGCCCCAAATAACAAGCAGAGATGCTGTATTTGATATAATGCTATTGGCCAGTTACTAGTATTTATTATTGGCTAGCTCTGTCTTAAATATTAACCCATTTCTATTAATCTAAGTATTTCCACATGGTCTCATCCTACCAGAGAGAAGCCCTGGCATTCTTCTCTCTCCATCCTCCATCTTGAATCTCCCTCTACCTCTCCCTGCATTCTCCTTGTCTCCTCATCCTGCCTATCTTGCTTTCCTATTAGTCAACAGTGCTTTATTCATTAACTAATACAAGAAACATATTTACAGAATGACATCTCCCATCATCTCCTCTTTTCTGTCTAAAATAAAAAGAAGGGTTTTTTTAACTTTAACATAATAAAATATATAACAAAACAGTTATCAAATAAGAACCATATGGGGGTATAGCTCAGTGGTAGAGCATTTGACTGCAAATAAGAACCACAGTTAACAATGTTTAGTCCATTAACATTTAGCAAGATTTAAAGAAAATGTTACATTATCTATCCTATCTTTGTGAGTCTAAAGTCTTATATGTAACTTTAAATCTAACTAAGGAAAACCATAACCATAACTATCTGTCTTCAATTCCATCAAAGACCACAGAATGATGACATATAAACTCTAGAGATGGCAGAGACAACTCACTTGGTCAGTCACCCAAAGTTATTCTGTAATGTTCCATCTTCAGCCCATAGGCCATAGTGTGTCTGGCAGACTCCTCAGCAAAGCAGGAAACTAAACTGTCCACTTGTATTGGTAGTTTGTCAGTCACTCTTTTCTGTCAGACTCTTCCAAGAAGCAGGGACTCTGTAGCAATGTCCATCTTTTATCAGCAGTCACTTTTCTGTGGGTCCTGCTTGTCCAGTTTATAGAGCACAAAGTCAAACAGTCCAGACAAGAGCAGTATCTTGCCCAAATGGTTAGTCTTGCTATATGAAAGCAAATTCCATAGTGCATTTCTTCACTGTCCATCTTCCTTTCTGACCTGTGTTGTTGCCAGGAGCAGTTGTGCCTCACTGTCAAGAAAAACCCTAAACCATTTTAAATGCCATATTCTGTAGGTATTTGAAAGGTTTAAAGAATGCCTATCCATCTCAAATACATCTCTATATATCTAGAAATCCTAACAAACTTAACTCTAAGTTTTGACTATTATAGGTAACTATCTATAATCTGTATTAAATTATACATTTCACTTCTAAATGAGCTATATAAACACAATACCTAAACAAGAAGAGAAATATACATATCACAAAATTGACCTTAAATTGTATCAATAAATGAAAATCCATTTTAAAACAAAGTATTTATATCTATACCATAATCCCCTTTTCTACCTTTAAAGAGATTGGTTGTGGTCATTAAGCATTTAAACCAACCCCATATAAATGAAAACATTTAACATTTAATTCCCATATAAACAATATTTGGGAATTTGGGTGTCATTCTTTCCAAATGCTTCCTGCTGGTAGGGGGCGCTGTCATGGGAATCCTAAGAAGACACAGAAATCCTGGCTGTAGTGGTCTGCAAGGCTGCCTTGTCCCAGCTGTTTTGAATGTTGGATCACCTGGGACACTGTTTCAGGGGGTCTGGCTTGATCAAACCATGTTAGAATCCACAGCTTTTCATTTTCTGTGGAAACAAAAATAGAAATTGTTTCTCCCTTAGACTTAAATTTGGAAGTCAAAGCATTTTGACTTATATATTGATTATATATATATATGTATATATATATATTTGATTTATATATTTTTAAAATATATAAATTGAATTAATCCAGCAGCATTTCTTTTAACAGTTGTTGTTATTTCCTCAGCAGTCGAACGATACAAAGACAATATAATACTGGACAGTATCCAGATTCTCTCTGTGCTTTTCATTTTTACGTGGCTTTTTGATTACTCTATTTCTTCTACTTCTATTTTTTCATTTTTTGATACAGGGTTTCTCTGTATAACTTTTATTTGTCCTGGAATTAACTTTGTATACTAGGTTTACTTTGAAATCACAGAGATGTGCTTGCCTCTGTCTCCCAAGTGCTGGCGCATACCACCACACCCAGCTACTCTCTGTCTTTTTATTATTCTTTTTTTAAACCATTTTATCCTGTTTCTTTTTCTCTTCCAAGCCTACATAAATTTTAAAACACACTGTAAACCTTTAGTGGTTTTTCTTAATCTGAATCTGTCTTTACTATAAATCTTTATCTTTTTCTGGCCACGAGTCTTCATCTGGTAAACAACAACACTGCTAAAATAAAAGTCACAGCTGTATTAGTCATGGTCTATCCAAAATGGTGGGGGTACCTTTACTACCAGAACTGAGAGCTGTGCTCTCTGCCTTGGTCTATACTGCTATCAGGCATCATATTGCCAGCTTGGAGATGTGGTCACTGCCATTGCCAGTTCTGATACACACCATTAAGTTGTTAGCAGAGCTCTTTAAAAGTCTTGTGGGTTTTGGTCACTTATGTTGAGTCAGGAAAGCTCCCTTAAAGGAACCTCACGAGTCTCTGTTTGTCTCTAGCAAAACAGAGCCCAACCAAGAAAAATGCTGCTATCAAGAAGCCTTGTTTGTCTCTGTTCTTTTGTTTCTAAAACCCTTTTTTTAAAGCTTTTGTTAAGTTTTAAGTGGAAGTTCTTGGGTCCACGTTGGACGCCATTTTGTTAACAGCAGGCTTTTCTGCCCTCTGCCCTGGCTAAGAATTTTCTTCCTACAGGATCGCATGGAGCAATCATTGTCCCATTCAGCAGGAAGTAATCTTAAGATAACGATGCCCCCTTTCCCTACTCTTGCAATTTAGGGATAATATTCATCTTCTTAGGGTTGGTTGTAGTTACTTAGGGTTGGGTATGGAAGGTAATGCTTAGGCTTAGGGTGGAAAGATCAGAAATTATGAGAACAAGAAAGGTTACTATGGTGATGGAGCTAGAGGTTATATGCTAGGCTGATCTTGTTAAACGGGGCTAGTTACTGAATCATCAAACCTTTGTGGAATATCTGAAGGCTCTAAGTGTACAGCCAAGAGAAATCCAGAGTATGAAAGAAGTTTCTCACAGGTCTTGGCCTACAACAAGGAAATAGGTCCCCAACCCTGGAACAAATGGTTCCAGATGAACAGCCCTGTCTAGGTCACACCTGGCCAATGGACAGTCTGGGGTCTTTCCAAGTCATTCTATGGTTTTTCCTTTAAAGAAGAACAGGTCACACCTGGTCACATATTTTGTAATCAATCACCTTTTGTTCCATGCATGTATGCTGATTTGCAGTTTGTCTCTATAAAAAGGAGCCTGAACCCTTTGAGGGGTGTGTAGCTTTCCCCGAGATTGCTGACACCATTGTGCACTCGTTCAATAAACACCTCTTGCTTGTTGCTTCTCCTAGTTTTGGTGTTTGTGTGGCTGGGCTCTCCCATCAGCCCATCAGGACTCCAGAATTAGGGTCTTACACTTGCAGGAGACAAACATAGAAGACTGCTGAACCTTGCCAAGTCAGGGTAAGGCAGCCTTTCTACCACCCTGCTTTTGTTGTGGTCTGTCAGGTACTCTTGGCCTTAGCCAAAACTGGCTGTACCAACATTGCTGTGAGACCTCGGGTGACTGTCCAGGTAGCCTGCTATTTCTGTCCTCGCTGCACTTTTTGGAAGTTGCCCATTCCCACTTCCTGTGGATCCAACACACTATCCCAGCCTAACCTCTCTCCCCTTATTCATCAATTTAGCCCAGCCCCCAACTCATACAGGCACCACCTGCAGACCTCTTCTCCCTCTGTGCCCCTAGATTCAGCTCATCCCCAGCTCTGCAGAACACTTGTGGCATCCTTCTCTGCCTGCCTGTGGGTCCCATAGATCTTCCTCTTCTACCCTCCCTCTTCTTCACAGTGTGAGGATGATGTGTTGAGAGCTGTACCCTAGAGAATGATTACTGGTTCTGTTCTCCTCCTTAGGGATTGCTTTATTCCTTCCTTTCTTAGCTTAGTTTTTCTTTCCATACAGGTGTAACTTTGGAGCCTGATCCACAAAAGCCTGGAACCGGCTTTTGTGGATCAGGATGGCCTTGAACTCACAGAGATCTGCCTGCCTCTGCTAGGATCAAAGGTGAGCGCCACCACTGCCAAAGCTCAGGGATTGCTTTCTTAACATGTGGTTAGCATTGCACGCATTTCCCCACTGTGACAATGTGATGGGAGATGTTATTCTGTAAATATATTTATCATACTGGTTAATGAATAAAGCACTGTGGCCAATGGGAAAGCAAGATAGGCGGGGCTAGGAGACAAGGGGAAAAAAGAAAGTAGTTAGGATGAGTCAACATGGAGAGCCTGGAGATAAACAATGATAGTACCTGGCAACAGGATTGTATCAAATACAGAATCTCTGCATGTTATTGGGGGCTGTCGTGGTGGTGGAACCAGACCAGAGGCGGGAAAAAAACATACTCATAACAATGATGGTCACCATGATGTATGGTATAGATGGAAGTATGACACAGCCTGTACATTTTTGCTTTTGGTTTATTCTCTGAAATTGTTTTAGACAAAGTAAATTTTTAAAGGGAAAGGAGAGTCTTAGTTATGGAAGTTTAGTCAGTAGGATAAAAAATTATTTAAAATTCCATTCCTTTCATGGGATGTTCAAAGATGACAAGCACAGAGCAGTGGTGGTGCACACCTTTAATTCCAGCACTTGGGAGGCAGAGGAGGTGGATCTCTGTGAGTTCAAGGCCACCATGGTCTACAGAGTGAGTTCCAGGACAGCCAAGGCTACTCAAGAAATCTGTCTCAAAAGACAAAAACAAAGCAAAAACAAAAAGATGACAAGCATAAGTCCTAAAGAACTTTGTTAATGAAAGGATGAAAATATAGCCTAACTCTCTAATGACCACTAAAATTTAGAAATTTTAAAAAAGTCCATCAGCACGTTTTAAAAATCACCCTAGTTGCATGCAAAGCTCAGGAAAAAAGAAAAATACATGAAATAGCTTGGTCACGATGACCGGTTTCTGGAAATTATTATTATTCATAACTACCTAGTTTCTGAAGAATGTTGTTATCCACAACAACAGTCTGGGAATTGTTATGGGTCATCCTGTCTACAAAGAAAATAACTAAAAGAAATGGGACTCATGGCAACAAGAGAAAACTAGAAAGAACAAGTGCCTCTGCCAATAGATATAGATAACTCCCTGACTAGAGAGTACATTCTCCCAGCCATTCAAGGACAAGGCCACTGAGCCCGTTGGTCCTAGAGAGAAAAAAAAAAAAAAAAAACCTAGCCTTGCAGGTGCGCTAAACAATCCTGCCTTGTAAAAACTGTGTACTTTTACTTTTAGGCCTAATGAAAGTAACAGGCTAGCTTTGAAACTGGCCTAGTTAGCTTTGATGTAAATCCTATAAAAGCTATCTCAATTCTGCCCTCAAGGTCCTCAGTCCTCTACCCCTGAGTGGCTTACGACTGTGGACGCCAGTGCACTTGGAATAAAAATTCCTTATGCTACTTGCATCTCCTTGTGAGTGATTTGGAGTGTCGCCTTTCCTGAGTGGGAGCGTAAAGGTCCACGATTTGCAGGTCTTTCATTAATAAACACCTTTAATCTCAGCACTCAGGAGGCAGAGGCAGGCTGATCTCTATGAGTTTAAGGCCAGCCTGGTCTCAAGTGAACACCAGGACAGACTCCAAAGCAACACAGAGAAACCCTGCCTTGAAACATTAAAAAATTAAAAATAAAAATGGGAGGGGTGAACTGCAGCCTCAGGTAACTGCGAGTGACTGCACTCTAGCAGGTCGTGCCCACACCACCCTGCTGCACCAAGGAGGGTCGCTTCAGCTTGACAGTAATGGCCTTTCTTCCCGGGGAAACAACCTGCCAAGGTCGGATCCGTCCCACTCCTTCCTGTCCCACCCGGCCCCTGGCTTGGCGGACTCTCAGTGCTGATCCTGCTAGGGCCTGGTGGAGCGAAATCCAGCCGCACCCACCCTGGCAAGTTCAAAAGGTGCTCGGCCCTGCCCTGCTGCCAGTCTGACTGCAAGGATCTGACCCTGGAAGATACACTGCTCTCGGCCGACATGACCAGCCTACAGCCTACACCATCTCCTGGAGAACTGATGACCACACCAGTTCTTTAAGTCCAGGAGACCCCATCCCCACAAGCTGAAGAGGCCAGCACTCATTGTGATCATTATCACTGTGGTGTTCCTCACCCTGCTCTCGTAGTGACCTTGATCTTTTACAGGTACAAGAACAAAGGCAACTTTGTCACCAATGAGCTTACAGAAAGAGAGCCTTTTTTTTTTTTAGTGCAAAAAATAAATTTTATGAAAACACCCACAATATTTTAAGATGCCAGTAGTAATACACTTTACAAACCCAGTTGTTTGTGTAAATTATAATAAAATACAAATCAAAAAAGGATACATATTTGCAATTTCTAGGCACCCTAAATTAAATTTACTGAAACACTGGGGTCAAAGGAAGGGGAAAGGAAGGCGGTAGCTCAGAAGACAAACCAATGAAGTGGGAGGAAAATATTAACAAAAAGGTAAAAACTATACAAAATAAAATTATCAGCATAAATTTTCTATACTAAGATATCTACAGTTTAATAATACACATCCTATTGCCTTGAGACATTGCAAAAACCTACCATTCATCCATCAACCCCAAATAAACTTCAAGTAGCCACAGTTTACAAAGTCAAAACGGAATATTCAAGTATGGTTGTTAAGTTCATCTCCATTGGAAGCCAGGTAACCAATCAGGAATTCAGAGATCGAATCTAAAGCATTAGTAGTCCTTGCTTCTTTAAACACATGAAAAGAAAGACATCATTCCTGTCTGTCTCTCCCCTTACCCCCAAAAACAAAGAAACAAACAAACAAACAAACCTATATTGGAATCAAAATTTGGGATGTTCATATGAGCCAATTAGTATCTGAAGCCCCCACATGAAGAGTGAGGGTTCCCTCTGAATGAGCAAGGCAGTCAGAGCAAGGAGAACAGGAATGACAGCCTACAGAAAACATCACTGATTGCAGAACAGAAGCGAATGAGGGGCAGGCCAAACAGCTTGCTGATGTGTAGGCACACAGCTCAGAGCCTGGTATCTGTGGGAAGCCTATTATTGCTTTGCCCTCTCAGGCAGCGCTGCAGGAAGGCTGCACTCCTGGAAGTAACTATGCAAAGATGACAGGTGGAGTGGAGCTTCGAGCCTGGGTTGGGGAACACACCTTCAATGTGTTATTTTGGTCCAGGGTATGTGGTGAAGTTGACCTGGTAGGAACAGCAGATAAAACCATGTGTGGAAGTTTTCAAATGACAGCAACCATGACAGAAAGCTTGATGAGATGGGCAAAGGAGATTCACATTTTATTCAAAAGCAAAAGTTAGAATAAAAAAAAATAATAATAATCCAAACACACTCCTTCCCTCAGGCACTCTGCCATTAACTGCTGAAGAATGAACAGAGAGAATGACCCCCAGGTGTGTCAAGGTAAAGGAAGTCATCCAATGGACAACCTTCAGGAATCATACCCTTATGGAATCTAAGTTGTCACAACGTCCTGTTTTTGAAGTATTTTTTTTAAAAAATGTGATAGTGAATGATGTAAAACTGGAGCTTTTCTGTCGAGTGCTTAACATTTACATCAGCTTGCATGGACACAAGGAGAAGTTTAGCACAAACTAAAAGCAGCCTTGGTGGTATTGAGGGATAACAAAAGCACCTGCCTTTAGTCTCAGCACCAGGAGCTGCCAATGAGCAGCAAGAACCAAAGGCTTGACCGTCCTGTGTCTGCCGGGGCCAGGTGAAGCCACTCCCCCTAGACCTAGGCCTGTCCACTCTGGGGTTAGCACCCTGGGCCACAGAATACCTGCCATACTAGAAGAGGCAGGGACCCTGACTCTCCTTCCTAAAAGCCACCACCCCCTTTCCTCCTCCAGATGGAGAATGACTCAGCCAAGGACAGAGAGACGGAAGAGTACTTCATCTAATTATCCCCAGACTGGAGGGGCCGATTCTTGGCTCCAGTGCTAACACACTGACTCTGTAATTAGGAAACATTTGCTCTGAAGCCAGTGAGTGTCATTGAGTGAGATCACAAACCTACTCACATCCCAGGGCTCAATACCAGCATCAGCGACTACAGGGTCCAGGGACACAGAAAAAGCTGCTTATGACACCTATAGCTGGGCCTTGGTAAGGATAGTACCCACATCTAGCCAACAACATGGGGTCTTGCCTGAGTTGGAAGTGGGAGATGGTGGAGGGAGGTCACAGGGTGGTCCACTTTGTCCCCTCCCTAGTTGCCTAGTGATAGCCCCAGTGTAGCTTTCTAGAGGCTAGATACCACAGGAAGGGATCAAGCCAGGAGGAATAAGCTTCTCAATGTTACCTCCTTTGATCTGAGTCTTAATATTTCCCCCAACAACCTCAAACTTACACTGGTTTTGTTTTGTTTTGTTTTGTTTAATCCAGATTAAACTTATCAAAGTCAGATTTACTAGAAAAAAAATAAAGAACTTTCTTAACAAGGAAAATATATGCACTATTTCTAGTAGAGAAAGCTGGATAGGAGAAATTACATAAAGAATATAGGATCTGGAATTTAAATGTTTTAATTTTGAAAGACATAATGTTAATAACCACTAAACATAGTCTCACCTGAGTTTGCTTTGTTCCCTCTGCATGCCTCTATTGGACTTCCCTACAAATGACAGTGAAGTAATAGAAAACCATGATGGATTCAAAGAAAATCATTTATTATCATGGTGTTGGGCCCAGAGTATCAAGGAGAGACTGCGCTCAGGATACACAGACACATGGAGTCAATGCACCATATCACAGAGAGTGTGAGGTCTGGTAGTCTGCGGAAAACTGCTGCTTTCAACCTTGAGCAGGGACGCTCCTTTTGTAAATGCAGATACCCTGCTTGCTCAAGGTGCTGAGGATCATTTAATTTTGAGTTTTATCTGTAAATGGAACACCTACGTCACTCCCTCCATGACTCAGAAAAGATTGTGGAGCAGGAACTCCAAAGAGTCTAAAAGCTGAATGTGAAAAACTGTTCCAGTATTATATAGCCTTTGTCATCATGAGCTCACAACAGTGTGGTGCTTGCACTGTTATCTGCACAAGACTAGGCCTGTCACCATTCAGTCCTAGAGCAAGCACAATTTCAAGGGGACACATGCCTCCCTGGGAAAACAAATGGGTGCTTATGGATACTTGTGAAAAGGATTCATTGATGTTAGTGGTGCAATGCCAAGTCCATCCATCATAGTTCCAGGGATGGACTTGACTGGCGCACTGAGGGAATGAATAAAAGACAGGCAGACAGACACATGGACAGAGAGCTGGGGTTGGTGGTTCTGGAGTCTGATATGGAGAAATCTCAGCACCTAGACACTCACAGGTTTATTGTAAAGAGTTGAACAGACTCAGGGTTACTGCAACCCTTGAAGAAGGAGGTGGAATTATCACACACAGATAAGCAAGGAGGTAGGTTTGAGTGTATGCATGTGGAACACAGAGACAAGTTTATCTAACTAGGTGAGTATGCTCTCCACATGGAAACAATATTCAGGTGTAAACTCTGAACCTCATGGTGGGTGATGGAACATTTGCAGTTTTTACGTGGGTGTGGGGTCATGGTTCTTTACACCACTGGTTTACGTTGCATCAAGAGCACACATTCAGTAAGAACTTCACACACTCTAGACTTCCTCCACTCTACACAGTATATCCACACTTAGTCCACCTTGCTGCAAGGAGGCTTACTGCAGGTGAACCGTGGTAAGAAAGTTTCACTGGGCATGGCTCTGTTGGGAACTCCAGCTGACTACCTGTACTGGGCTCCTCAGTTGGTTTCTACTGAATGTTTGTTAGCCCTCAATGTGATGAAGTATCCTTTCTCCTTCTCATTTCTGTTCTCTTTGAAAACATCTGCTCAGTGGAAACTGCTTTTATTGGGCCTCTTGGCAATCCTAAGCAGATACCCTAAAAAACATTCCACGTTCAATTTCTCTTTGAAGTTTTTTGATTGCCCACTTAAAGGTATATTGTTATATATGTCCATCTGCCTCTATCTCTCCACTGGTGTATAATCTTTTACTTTGGATTTATCAGGTATATGCAAACAAACACACACACACAATTTTCTATATTCTGCTCTCACAACCTCTTTTTTATATACATACAAACATGATAAGTTAGGATACACTTATGAGAGAAAACATGAGATTTTTATATTTTTGAGACTGGGTCACTTCATAATATCAAACCCTCTATATCCATCTATTTTTCTGAAATTGATCATTTCATTTCATTTACAGCTAAAAGACACTCAGACATTTTGCTAGCATGATCACTGATGAATCTGATGTATCTTCCTTATATTTTGTGGTTGATGTCAGGGGCCATGCAAGGGGACCAAAGGCAGCATCAGAACTCATAGAATGCAGAGGTGAGCTGGGTCAGAGGAAAAGTAAGTGTGCTGCCCCACCTGTTCCCCAGCCTCCAGAATCTCAGAGACAATCAGTGGCAGCAGGGAGTCTAGTCAAGCAAGAACTAGTTTATTGTCCCATAGCAGACATCTTTTAAAGGAAAAAAGCCACAGAGTGGGAAAATAGCCAGCCAATGGTTTTAAAGGTCAGGCTATCACATGTCTAGGCACCTTTATGCTTTACCCAGTGATCACCAGCTGTTGAAGCAGTGACCTCATCTGGTTCGATCTAGGCAACCAGTAATGTTTTGTTTTGTTTGGTTCTGTTCTGTTTTGTTTGTTTGTTTGTTTTTTTCAAACAGCTCAGGACTCACCCTCTTGACTTCCCCTCAGCTCCATCTTTGAATGGCTCGTGTGCCCTACAATAGAACATGACTGGGCAGCTAGCAAAGCCATGTCTGAATGAACCTTGAAGAGTCAATGTCCCAAGGACTATATGTCCTAAGGACCTTATGCTGCTATTACACATAGCTTTGTTGTCTTCATGCTTACCACATCCCTCATAATCTATTGGGTTGTATGAAAACTCTCAAGTGGTTTCTAACACCTCACTTGTCAGTGTTACTAATACTTACAATAATAGTAATTGACATTTCCCAAGACATGTAGAATTGTTAGTAAGGTTGGGTTAAGGTGTTTTTGTTAATGGCTTTGAGGTAGAAAATCTTGAAAAACAATTTAAAGTTTAGAGAGACATACTCTTAATAGCTGAGCAATAGACTCTTTGAGGTCAGGGAGCAAGAACAATGGTAGCCTGGCTACGGCTTTGCTAGGATGTTTTAGGGAGCAAAGGTGATGACTAATTCCTTGAACACAGTTCTACCCTCAGCTTTCTGATATGGTTTAATAAACAACTGTTTGAGAGTGGGTATGCACTCGGAGGGTTTAAAGTAGAGTGACTGATTGCTTTTCATATATGAAAGTTTAGATTTGTGATTCTTTTAAGATTTTTTATAACATTACCTTTTGAGATAATAATAAAAATGATTGGTCCTTTCTTTGTAACACAAAATGCAGCCTGCCAGTAAAAGAACCAGCTGAGAAAAATACCTTGCTTGCTTAAACACTGATAATCTGTAACAAGTTGCTTGGACAAGTTCTGTTCTTGGGACAACTTGTTTTTCACCTGTAGTATGTAAGATGTTTAATCAAATAATGAATATGGAAAACATACTGTTTTTCCTTGTATTCCTTTTAATCATTTACTTGAAGAATAGTATGTAACCACATTGTAATTTTTATATTGCTTGAAAGATATTTTGCTGGGATATATAAGCTGTAAGGAAAAAAAATAAAATATGAGAGAAGGAAGACATTAAGAAAGATAGAAAGGATTCATCTGGATAGAAGTAAGATAGAAATAAAGAGATGAGAGAAATGATAGAAAGACCCTGAAGAAGTGTGTGTGTGTGTGTGTGTGTGTGTGTGTGTGTGTGTGTGTGTGTGTGTTTCCCTTTTTGCTGGCCCATGCCATAGCTAATAAAGAAGGCAAAGAAATTCCAGACTGCAATGGATCCATGGATTGAATTACTGTTTACAGCTCTAAAATCAGTCAGCATTCATTGTTTTATAGATTTCCTTTTTTATTGCAAATATAGGAAAATTCCTCGGACTTGTAGTTTCCTCAATGTGTTCAGTAACTGTTTCTGTGCTAATTGTTCAAGCTCCTGTAGTTTTGCTTTGGTTAAGGGCCATTGCTCAACCTATACAGATTTATTAGTTAACCTTCTTAAAAGGTTAAAAGCTATTGGGTTTCTTACATTGGCCCTTACTCCAAATTTGGATAGCCAGTACCTGCCCTGTCTTGCTTTTGGACTACCTACATACCCTGTGATTTTCCCTTATAATGCTTTTCCAGGCATATATCCCATTTTAAACATCATTTTATGAGCTATTTCTGAAAAAAAAAACAAAAAAACAAAAACCCCTATCAGGGAACTCCTACAGTTGATAAACACCTTCAGCAAAGTGGCAGGATACAAGAGTAACTCAAAAAAAAAAAAAATCAATAGTTCTAGTATATACAGATATACAGACCATAAAGGGGCTAAGAAAGAAATCAGAGAAACATCACCCTTTAAAATAGCCACAAACAACATAAAATATCTTGGGGTAACACTTACCAAGCAAGTGAGAGACCTATATAATAAGAACTGTGAGTCTTTAAAGAAAGAAATTAAAGAAGATGCCAGAAAATGGAAAGATCTCCCATGCTCTTGGATAGGCAGGATAAACATAGTAAAAATGGCAATCTTGCCCAAAGCAATCTACAGATTCAATGCAATCGCCATCAAAATTCCAGCACAATTCTTCACAGACCTTCAAAGAACAATACTCAACTTTATATGGAAAAACAAAAGACCCACGATAGCCAAAACAAACCTATACAATAGAAGGACTTCCAGGGGCATCACCATCCCTGACTTTAAACTCTTTTATAGTGCTATAGTCCTGAAAATAGCTTGGTATTGGCACAAAAAAATAGACAGGAAGACCAATGGAATCAAATAGAAAACCCTGATATTAGCTCACACACCTATGAACACCTGATTTTTGATAAAGAAGCAAAAATTATACAATGAAAAAAAGAAAGCAACTTCAACAAATGGTGCTGCCATAACTGGATGCTGACTTGTAGAAGACTGCATATAGATCCATATCTATCACTATGCACAAAATTTAAGTCCAAATAGATCAAAGACCTCAATATAAACCCAGCCACACTGAACCTGTTAGAAGAGAAAGTGGGAGGTACCCTTGATCAAATTGGTACAGGACATAACACCAGCAGCACAGACATTAAAATCGACAGTAAATGGGACCTCCTGAAATTGAGAAGCTTCTGTAAGGCAAAGAACACAGTCAACAAGACAAAATGGCAGCCCAAAGAATGAGAAAAGATATTCACCAACCCCACACCTGACAGAGGGCTGATCTCCAAATTATACAAAGAACTCAAGAAGCTAGTTTGACAAAACACCAAATAATCCAATTAAAAAGTGGGGTACAGTACTAAAGAGAGAATTCTCAATGGAGGAATCTAAAATGGCTAAAAGACAAGAAAGTGCTCAACATCCTTAGCCATCAGGGAAACGCAAATCAAATCAGCTCTGAGATACCATCTTACTCTTGTCAGAATGGCTAAAATCAAAAACACCAAAAGCAGTTAATGTTGGTGAGGATGTGGAGAATGGGGCACACTTCTCCACTGCTGCTGGGAGTGCAAACTGGTACAGCCACTTTGGAAATCAGTATGGCATTTCCTCAGGAAAATGAGACTCAGTCTACCTCAAGATCCAGTAATTCCACTCTTAGACATATATCCAAAAAATGCACATTCATACAACAAGAACATCTGTTCAATTATGTTCAAGCAGCATTATTTATAATAGCCAGAACCTGGAAGCAACCTAGATGCCCCTCAACTGAAGAATGAATGGAGAAAATGTGGTACATTTACACAATGGAATACTACTCAGTGGAAAAACACAATGGAAGTCTAAAATTCGCAGGGAAATGGATGGAACTAGAAGAAACCATCCTGAGTGAAGTAAGCCAGTCACAAAAAAAGACAAACATGGTATGTACTCACTCATATATGGATTTTAGACATAGAGCATAGGATTACCAGCCTGCAATTCACACTACCAGAAAAGCTAGGAAACAAGGAGGACCCTAAGAGAGACCCCTGGAGAAGGGGAAAGGGACAAGATCTCCAGAACAAATTGTGAGCATGGAGGGAGGGGAGAGGGAGTTAGGAGAAAGAGATGGAGAGAAGAGGAAGGGAGACGTGGGCATGAAGGAGTAGGAAGTTTGAGACAGGGAAATAGTAGAGGAGAAAAAGAAAAGAGATACCATAATAGAGGGAACCATTATAGATTTAAGGACCAACCTGGTACTAGGGAAATGCCCAGAGAGCTACAAGGATGAACCCAACTAATAGTGGAGAGGCTACCTTTAATGCCCTTCCACGATAATGTGATTGATGACTACCTTATATGCCATCCTAGAGCCTTCATCTAGAAGCAGAAGCAGACACCCTCAGCTAAACACTGAGCAGAACTCCTGGAATCCAATTACAGAGTGGGAGGAGTTATGAGCAAAGAGGTCAAGACCAGTCTGGAGAAACCCACAGAATCAGCTGACCTGAACAAGGGGGAGCTCATGCAACACAGTCTGATAGCTGTGAAACCAGCATAGGACTGACCCAGACACCCTAAATGTTGATGTTAGTTAGGAGGACCGGGCAGTCTATGGGGCCTCTAGTAAGGAATCAGTATTTATCCCTAGTATGTGAATGGACTTTGGGAGTCCATCCCACATAGAGCAATACTCCCTCAGTCTAGACACACATGGGTGTGAGCCTAGGCCCTGCCATAAATTATATGACAGACTTTGAAGACTCTCCATGAAAGGCCTCATCCTCCCTGGGGAGCAGGAAGGGGATGGGCTAAGGTTTGGTGGGGGTGACAGGGGAAGCTGGGAGAGTGAGGGAACTGGGATTGACATGTAAAACAATCTTGTTCCAAATTTAAATTAAAAAAAAAAAAAAAGTAAGTGAGAGCATCCAGATCAGGACCCAGACCTAGACCCCACTGGTCAAGCCCACACCTGTCTCCATGCCCCAATGGGCTTGGTCAGTACAACAGGTGTGCCTGGCATGGATATCTTACTACATTCAGAAATGTTATTCTCTTTCTATAATTTGAGGATTATTGGTATTCTTTTAAGGTCTGGTATAATCCTGGCTTAAAAACAACTGACTCTGGACTTTTTTGGCTAAATTTTCATTACTGCTTCAATTTCACTGGGGGCTTGGAGCATATTTAAATTTACCTCATCTAGGTTTAACATTGGTAAATTATACATATATCAAAAATTTTTTTTTAGTTTTTCTGGTTTTCTGGAATAGATTTTTAAAGAATATCCTTGTGATTTTCTGAATTCCCATTGTTGTCTGTTGTTATGACTCCTTTTTCATTCCTAATTTTATTAATTTGGATCTTCCCTCAATGTCTCTTGGTTAATTTGGGTAAATAGATAGACCAACCTGACTCCATTTTAACATTAGAAGCCATCTTGTTATAAGGTATCTTAGTATATCTATTGCTGTGAAGAGACACTATAACCACAGCAATTCTTATAAGGAAAAGATTTGATTGGAGCTGGCTTACAGTTCCGAGGTTTATTTCATTATCATCATGGTCGGAAGTATGGCAGCATGCAGGCAGACATGGTGCTGGAAAGGTAACTGAGAATTCTACAAAATGAAAGCTCTGCAAATATAATAGGTGATTGTGATTTTGTAAAAACTCAACACATATTTGTTCTTAGGGCATTAACCAAGAACAAGTCTGTTGCCTGCAAGGACTTGTTTCCTTTTGGAGTGACACTCTTTCTTTTATCCTCCCATGTAAATCAGATTGCTGACACTAAATAGTAATATATTCCATAACATACTAAATAGAATGTCTATTTAATGGAATTCTAAGTTTAAAAGATATAATTATTACACAGCCTAATTTTAAGCCATGATAGTATTGAAGATAGTTAAAATTCTGTGTGCAGTGTTTCTTGCAGTCTGGTTTCAGGAAATCTCAGGTGGAAAAGGCTGCCTGCCATTTTGATTGCATCCCATGTCCAGCCAGTGACGTTCTCGAAGGAATGGATAAGTGTGTGCCACAGGGATGAGTTCCTCACATTGGTTCTCTACTTCAGCCCACAGTAGGAACCTCAAGGGTCCAGATGCAGAAGTGGAGCAGTAAAGTCTCTTCTTACCTTAATCATTTGATTTGTGTAATTACACCTCTTGAAAGAGGTTCCTTAAATTGTTCATCTCTATTTTTTTTTATTTACCCACTTGAGAATCAAGGTGTACTGTCCTTTCTCACAGAGACCTCAACAGTATTGTATATTTTCTTATTCTCATGGAATTTTACACACAGCTACATCTTAGTTACTTTTCTGTTGCTGTATTAAGACAACGTGACCAAGACAACTCGTAAAATAAAATAAAGAATTTCACTTTGGGCTCCTGGTTCCAGAGAGCTGAATTCCATGACTGTTATGGTCAGAAGCAGCCACTGTGCAGGAAGAGTAGCTGAGACCTTACATCTTGATCCACAAGCCCAAGTCAGAGAGACCTAACTGGGAATGGAATGGGCTTTTAAGACCTTTAACCCTACACCTGGTGACACATCTCCTCCTCTAAAAAGGCCACACTTCCTAATCTTTCCCAAGCAGTTCCATCAACAGTTAACCATGCATTCAAATACACAAACCTATGGGGCCCGTTCTCACTTAAACTATTCCATTCATTATATGTTAGGTGTTTTCTGTGGTAAGAAGGCAAAGTACCTAATTTTGCTGTATTCTCAAGAAATTATTGGCAATTGAGTCCATTAACCTAAATCATGGTATTTGCACATACAATTTAGTTAAATTGATATATACTGTATTCAACTTAAATTAACATGTTAAAACATAAGGCCCAAATTGAGAATATTAAGATGAAGGGCCTTTTAGTACTTATAATGTGATGATCTCTCCAAATTCAGGAATAGAGTTATTGCCTGTATAATTCCTAAAGTCCCTCAGGAAGGGTATTTTTCTCACTTTGTATCACCTGAGGACACAGACATATGTACCATCGCTGAAGCAGGTTGGCAGAATTCAGGTTAAGAGTTGTCTAAATCTATGTGGTTCAACTGGACAGTTTACAGAACCATGAGTAATATTTAGGCTTTTATTATTTAGTCAATGTTACTTTATTACAGCATCCTTTATATTCCAAAAGACAACATATTTTTGCCTTCTTTCAGAATATTAAAAAGTTCATCAATATGTGAGGATAAGAACAGTGTTTCCTCCAAGACAAGACGATGGTCTTTATAAAGTGCTGTCAACCAATCCAATTTAACAGTGATCTATAGCAACAAAGTGGGATATTTTTTGCTTTCTCAACTTTTTTTTTGAAGTGTACTGTGAATAAGAGAAATGCTAAACCATATTGGTGATACTGATTAGTGCATGCAGTGTAAAAAATAGTCAGTATGCCAACATGAAGCAAAATCACTGTCTTCAGAAAAGAGGATATTTCTGGCTTGTGGGAATGACTCTAACTTGCAAGACCCTGTTCTTCTCTGTACTCACAGCTCTAGTTCTGCAGGTGTTTATGGAGCACTAAGACACTAACTACTACTACAAAAGCCAATAGCAGGACTCTCAGCTACATTCCATTCATCTCCTTCATATTTTGATTTCTAAACTACATTGAACATCACAGCATGGTCACTTACATCCTTCAGGATACTGCTTTTGGAGTTCTGTTCACTGTGGTTCTCCCCACTGTGGTGGCCAAAACTATACTGTAGGTCTGGCTTCCCATTTCAGTCACCCAGGAAGGAAGATGAGGGACATACTTATGTCAAGAACCCCTACATTCATCATTTCCTTCTGTGTGCTGACCCAACTTAGCATCTGTGGAATGATTAGGAACATCTCCTCCTTTTGTTGACACAGGTGTACATTGTCAGCATAGCCGCATCTTAGTTCTGTGCAACAAGGGCTTTGTCACTGCCTTCTACAGTGTTCTCAGACACCTGGGCTCTCTGGCCCTAGGAAGCTTCACTGTGGCTTCCTTTGCCAGGAAACTGACACACACCTTCAATGAATCCAAGTTCCTGGCGTGCTGCATGCTGGTGTTCTGCAATGTCTGGGTGACTTTCTTCCCTGTCTACCACAGCACTAAGAGGAACATCACAGTGGCTGTGAAGGTATTCTTTATAATCCATCTAGTGTGGGGCTGCTAGTGTGCATATTTTCCCCAAATGTCACATTATTTTGCTAACATGAGGTTAAAAATTCTCTTTGTAAGTTCAAAGATAAAACATAGCCATGGATCCTGATGGTTATTTTAAAAGTTAATTCATGTGTGAACTTACTACTGAACTTGAAAACATCACTGCATTATTATTTTTAAAAGGTTTGTAATAAACTATTTCTTTCCATGGAGAAATCACTCTCAGATGTTCTCTAATTTGTGTGGCTATGTGAACACTATTATCAGTCCAACTGTCCATGTTCACTCCTATTTGTCTGTCCTCCATCCGTTTATAAAACACTGAGTAGATCAAATGGAGTGAAAGCTATTATTTTCTCCCTCTAATATGCAATACTGTAGAAAATAAATAGAACATCTGTCTTTACAAACTTTGGGAAAAAGTTAGAATTCATTTTCATTGAGTGTGGAATGTTCGAGATGCAGTCTGTGAGAAAGGATGTTCCCTTCCATTCTCTCCAAATTACTTTTGGAGCTAAGGTTATAACAATGTACCCCTTGGAGGAGCATTAGAATAGACTCATAAAAGATTAATATGTGCTCATTAAATAATAGAAAGGGTAGGATAAATGGGTAGGACAGAAGCTATTTCACAGTAGTGGGTGACTCAGCAAGGCCCTCAAGTTGGAAATGAGGAAGTGGTTAGAAAACTGGGGTAAAATTATTGTTAAAACAATCTCATTTAATACATTTGTATTTTAGTATACTAGATACCAAAACCTTGTGAAGACAAATTACCCAGCTCTACCACTCCTTGGCTTATGCCCAAAGGACTCAATATCCTCTTCCACAGATATTGCTCAGCCATGTTCATTGCTGCTTTATTCATATTAGGGAGGAAATAGAAACAACCAAACGTCTTTTAGCTGATGAGTGGATAACAAAATGTGGTGCAAAATATAATAGGAATTCTATTCAGCTGTAAACCGTGAAGACTGCAGGATGAATGTAGGAGATAAACTGAAAGAACCCTGAACGAAAAAGGCCACATTTTGTATTTTATGCTTATGGGTGTTTTGCCTGCATGTACATCTGTACACCACCTATCTGCCTGGTGACACGGAGGCCGGAAGAGGGTTGATACATTCTGTGGGTGCTGGGAAATGAACCTGAGTCCTCTGGAAAATCAGCCCATTTCTGTAATCTGATTCATCTCTCCAGTGTTTAATCTATATTAAAATTTTCATTTTAAACCCCAGACTTGATCCATTTTGACTGAGCCTGAATTTGTTTTCAATAGCGAAGTGGTGTGTGTGTGTGTGTGTGTTCTGGCTTCACCTAAATGGAGATCTCTGGGGGGGGGGAGGAAAGAAAAGAAAGAAAGGAAGGAAGGAAGGAAGGAAGGAAGGAAGGAAGGAAGGAAGGAAGGAAGGAAGGAAGGAAGGAAGGAAGGAAGGAAGGGAGGGAGGAAGGAAGGAAAGAAAGACCGACCCTCGGGCAGGTGATAACATCTCTCGCTCCCCCCTCCCCGCCCCCCGGAAAATGTCTCTGTGGGACAGCAGGTCTGGATTTCCTGTGCCCATCCACGACTTTATCTCCAGGAATCAACAACTAGAAAGTTCACTGAATACAGACAGGCGCCGATTTTCTCTCGGGAAGCTAGGAGCAAATTCTGCTGGAAACGTATTTTCTCTACCAAGCTGGGCCGGTCTTCAACGACAAAAGAAACCGATCTGGAAAGGGACTTGGCTGGAATGCGTCGATTCGACCGTCCTCTGTCAGACAGAGAATCGCTTCTTTTGTCACTCAAAGCGTGAGCACTGATCAAGGCAGAAGGCGATGTGAGCTGTGCAATCAGGATAGCCGGGGCAGGGCGGAAGTCTCTCACCCGCCATCTTTCTTCCTGGTGCCGCCTTGTGGCAGCTCTGCACGTACGGAAGAGGGAGTCGGGATGGTTCGCCCTCCGCAGCCATGTGACACCTAGTGGCAGGGACAGTCTTGAGGGCCCCGGGGAGGCGCGGGTGCAGACTTGGGGTCCGATGCGTGCGTTCGCCGTCGCGGCCAGGCGCGCCAGCGAGCGGAAGTCCCTCTCCGCGGCGCCGCCACCGTCGCGGTGCTGTCACGTCAGCCCGGGGGACTGAGCCTCAATGGCCGTGTGACGGGCGAGCCCACGCGCCGCTGCGAGCCCGCTGGAGGCCCCGGCGCAGACATGGTGAGCGCCGAGCGAGCGGGGCGGGAGACGGTCGGCGCGGGCAGCCCTCCGTCCCTCTGCTCCCGGGTGTCGGGGCCCAGCGGCCCCTGCGCCGTGCACTGCACTCCCGACTGCGCAGGGGCGGGCAGCAGAGGGGCCTGGCTCTGGGGGAGGGGACCCGCGGGTCCCAGGGTCCTCAGAGTCTCCGAAGGTCATAGGAGCAATCCTAAAATCCATGAGTTTGTCCCCGATCCAAAGTAGGATGAAAGGCGAGGTGGGACATGACCTATTTCAAGCGAGTACTGGCAGTAGCGGGGAAGCCTCAATTATAACGTGTGCAAGCATCTCGGGGGTTGGGAAGAAAAGGAGTTTTGTTTTTAGGGACGGACAGTTTTTGACAAGATGGAACGGTAGCAACTTCGCTCTAAATAGTTTCCTGTGGAGTCGCACTGTCCTTAGAATGATAAGTGTCCTGTCCTGTCTCAGGATGAGGGTGAATGAAAATGAAAAGTGACAAGATTGGAAAAAACGAGAGAAACTTAAGGAAACATTACATACGTATTTGTTATTACTGATGAGGTGGATGTTTTGAGGGTCTCTGGCTAGTTTGTATCTGCTGAGTATAGGTTAAAAAATGGATAGATTATTTTAAGTGTCATCATCTAAGAACAGGGAGGAAAGGTTCCTGGAGAGAGAAGGCGTTGTGAGATGGACAGCCTGTAGCTGGTGCTGTTTACCAAAAGGGAAATGGAAGGAAGGAAAGTAATGTGTGTGGAGATCCCCAAATGAAATTTCTTGGCCACTTAAGAGTTCCTCTGCCCAGTTTCCAGAGTGATATATCATGAGCTGTGCCTGTGTGGTGAGATAGTCTCAAAGCTCAGAGACAGGTTTAACCTGAGTTTGGATTCCTTTGTGCACTGTGTGAAACAGGCTTCCTGGGTTTTGTTTGTTTGTTTGTTTGTTTGTTTGTTTGTTTGTTTTTAACCAGGAAGTTTATAGCCCTTGAAGCTATAAACTCCCTATTCAAGAATGTTGTGTTATGTTTTATTTTGTTGTTTGTTTTTTATGTGTCCCACATGTTTTGTGTTTTCATTTTGATTTAGTTCTAGGAATTTTGATTTCTTTCTTGATTTCCTCTTTAGCCCATTCATCCTTCAATAATGAGTTGTTTAATCTCTTTGAGTTTGTGTACTTACTAAAGATTTGTTTACTGTTGATTTTAAGTTTTATTGCATTGTGGTCAGGTAGGATACGTGGTGGAGTTATTTCAGTCTTTCAGAATTTGTTAAAATTTGTTTTGTGCCCCAGGATTAGTCTATTTTTGAGAAGCTTCCATGGGCTGCTGAGTAGAATATATCTTCTCTGACATTTGGGCAGGATATTTGATAGATATCTATTACATTGATTTGATTTATGACTCTAACACTTACTTAATTCTGATGTTTTTCTATTTCTTGTCCAGATGACCTGTCTATTGGAGACAGTGGGAAATTAAAATCACCTAATAGCATTGGATTAGTGTAATCTGTCTTTAATTCCAGTAGTGTTTTGTTGTTGTTGTTGTTTGTTTGTTTGTTTTGTTTTTGTTTTTCGAAGCATGGTTTCTCTGTATTGATTTGGAGTCTGTCCTGGCACTCACTCTGTAGACCAGGCTGGCCTCGAACTCACAGCCTCTGCCTCCCGAGTGCTGGGATTAAAGGTGTGCACCACCAATGCCCAGCATCAGTAGTCTGTTTTTTAATGTATTATGTATGAATATCTCGGCCTGTGTGTGTGTGTGTGTGTGTGTGTGTGTGTGTGCGCACACACACACACACACACACACACACACACACACACGCGTAAGCACATGAGCCCCAAATGTTTGTCTGATCAGACCAGAAGAGGGCATTCCCTGAAATTGTAAGTACCCTGGAACTGGAGTTATGGATGTTTGTGAGCCACCATGTGGGTTCTGGGAACCAGTCTCTGCTATGCTTTTTATAAAATTAAGTGCATCAGAGTCTTTGCATATGTTTAGGATTGTAATGTCATTTTGGTTAATTGTTCCCTGTCAGTCACGAATTTGTGCTCTTCACAAGCCTGCATCTTTCTTCACCAGACTGTATTCTCTTTCACCTAACCTCTACAAAGAGGATCATCTCCTTTCACAAGTAAAAGTGCTTTGGGTTAGGGAATTCTGCTTTGTTTTTTCTCTCTAATCTGTTCAATCCACCAAAT
The DNA here is from genome assembly GCA_030556225.1 of Cricetiscus sungorus. Lineage (NCBI taxonomy): Eukaryota > Metazoa > Chordata > Mammalia > Rodentia > Cricetidae > Cricetiscus > Cricetiscus sungorus. The sequence continues at coordinate 17,371,420 of JANBXA010000097.1, forward strand.
TTGCTTTTTCTGGGCTATCACCCACAGACACTCAGTTTCATCTGTTGCCTTGTTTTTATCCTGTACAGAATCAAACTAGGGCTGGCTATCCCTGTCCTCCTTTCTTAAAGCTTAACCCAATATTCATAGGTTTAAATGTCTCCATCCATTTCTTACGATCTTAAATTTAAAATTTTACTGTGATCCCAAATATTGAAATTGTTTTTTTCCTATTTCAATGGATAGCTTGGTATACACTGGTAGAAAGGGGAAATACAATGCATGTTCTCAAGTCATTTTTTCCTTTTATATGCCAGGCTAGCTGGCTCACCAACCAGCTTCTTGACATTCTCCTGTGTCTACATACCATCATGCCACAGGAGTTCTAGACCTTTGACACTAACTCTAAACTAAACTCTAAGATTTGATTTACACTTATACTGCTGGGTGCTGGGTTTTTTGCTTTGATTTTATTGTAACTGTGCCTTGATTCTTTCTGTTTCAGTAAGAAAATATTTAACTTATTTTTGATTTTACAAGATTCCACAGTTGAAATTATAAATATGCCTTACCATGTCTGGCTTTACTTGAGTTCTGTGAGTTCACACTCAGGATTACACAGCAAGTGCTTTATATATTTAGCCATCACCTAGACCCTTCCACTATCCTTTTTTTTTTTTTAATTATTTCATACAATATATCCCTATTACAATTTCCCCTCCCTCTACTCTTCCCGATTCCCTTCCCATCTCTCCTACCCCCAGATCCATTCCTTCTCCATTCCGAAAAGATCTGCTTAGTTGATCCTGTGGGTCACATTCTCCTGGTGTCATTGACCCCTCTCATTCCTACAGTTTTTCCTCCTCCTCTTCCATGGGATTACCCAATACCTGCCTAATGTTGGCTGTAGGTCTCTGCATCTATTCCCATCAGCTGCCAGAGAAAACCTGATAACAAATGGGCTAGGCACCAATAATCTATTAATCAGTCTGTTAATGTTATCTTGAATAATGAGGTATATTAATTAGCTTTGCATCTCTATCCAATATACCTAAGAAAAGCAACTGAAGGTTTTTATGATAATCTTCTTGTTAAATTGACATAATTTGGAATCACCTAGGAGACACACCTCTGGGTCTGTGAGAATGTTTGTAGAAAGGTAACTGAGGAGGGAATACCCACTCTGAATCTGTGTACCTATCTTATTTTCTTTTTGTGTTGTTATGATAAAGTGCCCAGGTGAATTCAGTTTAAAAAATGAAGGATTTAACTCACAGTTCAAGATGTAATTCATCCTGATGGGGAAGTCAAAGAAGCAGGAGCTTGAAGTAGCTGGTCATATTACATCTGAAGTCAGAAGAAGAAATTAATGAAATTAAAGAAATTAATGTATGCTACTGTTCAGCTCACTTTCTTCATTTTATACAGTTCAGAATATCATGACCAAGGGATAGTGTCACCTACAATTAAAATGGATTATCTTACATCGGTTAGTATAATCAAGATAAATCCCTACAGGTGTACCTAGATGCCCATCTCCCGAGTTATTCATCACTAACCGTTACACATAACCATGGGCTGAGATGCCAGACTAAATAAAAAAGGAAAAAGGAAGAATACAAGTAGAAACCAGCATTCTCTGTTATGTTTCCTGATTATCACTGATGTGGAATCTCTGGTACATGATCCTATCCCCATGAATTCTGCCATGTCTGTTCCCACCCCCAACAACAGACTCTACCCTCTCAAGACATGATTCAAAATAAATCTTTCATGAGTTGTTATTTAGTCATAGTGATGAGAAAAGTAACTTAAACTTTTTGAAAGGTTTATTTTATGACAAGGTTCATATAATTCAATCTTGTCACTTAGGTCCATTGCTTTGGATTTACAATGAGGTGGAACATTAATTATGATCATAGGAACTAGTATTGGATGAGGACACTGACTCTCATAATCTATTCTTAAAATATGTGATTTTTAAGGCAGCTGGTTCTTTTTGGTTTGGTTTGGTTTGGGTTTTTTTTTTGGTGTTTGTTTGTTGTTTTTGTTTTATTTTTCAAGACAGGGTTTCTCTATATTGTTTTGGAACCTGTCCTGGAACTAGCTCTGTAGTCCAGGCTGGCCTCAAACTCACAGAGGTCCGCCTGCCTCAGCCTCCCTGGTGTTGGGATTAAAGGCATGTGCTACCAGCACCTGGCTAGCAGCTGGTTCTTAACACATGTCTGCACTAGTAGTAATATTGTGTAGGAAGTGATAAAGGCCTGTACACCAGTAGAAATTGTAAGTTTCAGCAGCATACTTGGTATTTTCTTATTGCTGTGCTGTGCTTTACCAAGAGTTCAAAGCTAATATGGGAATTCTTGTGTAAGAAAACACAGATATGGATGTAAAATAAGAGTATGATGATCAGGATATCTATTAAACAGTTAGAGCACACTCAGATTTTCAGTGATGTGTGTCTTATCTTTTTTTCTGGAAACTTCTCGGTCATTTTAGGATTCTGTGACCTTTGAAGATGTGGCTGTAAGCTTCACTGTAGAGGAGTGGGCTTTACTAGATCCTTCCCAAAAGAAACTGCACAGAGATGTGATGGAGGAAACATTCAGAAACCTGACTGCTATAGGTATGAATGAGAACATACTTGTGAGATTTTCACTTTGTCTGCTTCTGTGGCACTGACCACACCCATTGGTGGGTGGAGCCAGGGGCGGAAGTGACCCATGAAACTCTGTCTGAGGAGGAGCCTGGGGTACTTGCTTGTGGTACTGGGAGAGAAGAGCATCCGGTTCCTGCTGGTGTTCATCTGTCTATGTTGTGAGTTATTTCTCCCTGAATAAACATCTATTCGGCCTATTTGTTTATCCTGAGCCTTATTAAACCACAATACATACTTTTACTTAATCAATCAGATTATAATAAGTCTGTCTTGTTCAAAAATGTTGTTCCATGATTTGGAATATGGAAAGAGTAAATTTGGTGACTATATCAGGCATGATCATGTTATACAATGAATCTACATAGAATCTGGTATTTCTGTAATAACTACGTAAGTAAATCAGATTTCTCTGAATCTACATTCTAGGAAGAACACAAGAAGAGCAGCACATAGACAATGACCACAGATATTTTAGAAGAAATCAAAGGTAACTTTGCCAACCCATGATAATGTGTCTCATAATCTGGAAATTGTCAGTTGTTTTAAAAATCAAGACAACTATCCAGATAGACCCAGCTTCAAGGTGATGTAATCTATAGTATTTATCTCCAAAGGTGCATATAGGATTAGAAATATTTACACATTTGCCATGATGATGCAAGTAATACTTTCTAATAGTTTTATATATACAAACTTTTCCAAGCAACAAAGTTAATGAAAAATAATGTGTGTTCCTTCCTTTAGGCTTTGCGCATGCAGTATTATAGAAAATATAAAGAAATTTTATATTTACTCTGGGAACAACTTTCAAGATATCATTTATATATATGAAAAAAAATTTAGATAGAGAATAGTTTTTGTTTAAGCATTTTGCATAAGGAATAATCAAGTACATTTATCTGTGATGGAGAAGTAAATATGATCACTCATGCCCTCATTCCCAGCTATTTGGAGTCTGAAGGAGTGTTGAATTTGAAGGTAGCCCATGCATCATATCAAGAGATTGACCTCAAAACTAAATAAGACCTAGACATTCTAAGAAGTGCCATGTGATTGGGCTAGGAAAATGACTCACCAGGTAAAGGTATTCACTACCAAGCTTGATGACCTGAGTTCAATCCCTGAGAACCATATAGTAGAAGAGAATTATCCAAGCTGTCTTCTAACTTCCATATGTACACCATACCATGTGTACACACAAATAGTAAATAAATAAATAAAAGTTAACACAAAAGGAAATATTGTGTCTTGATATTACATGTCTCCTCATCCTGTAGAACCTTCAATCATATTCAGAAATTCTGCTGGTAGGGAATTTATAACTTTATTGGTGAACTTTCCTTTCTTTCTTTTTAATAGAAATGAAGTTGTAGAAAGACTGTTGGAACATAACAAAGGTAGTGAATGTGAAGAAATCTTCGAACAGATTCCAAACACCTTTGTGAACAGGAAAATATCTCATAGAACAATGATTTGTGAAAGCCATGTGTATAAAGACAACGTGCTCATCAGTCATTCGTCTCTTAATGTGTCCATGCCTCTCCAGACAAAAAAACCTCATCAATTTGAGCTATGTGGAGAGAGCCTCTATAAGATTGGGGAATGTGAGAATGCCTTTATTTATCCAGAATGCTTTCTGAAGCATGAAGACACAGATACTGGACAGAGATCCTGTGAATTTAAGCAGTGTGAGAAAATCTTCAAAAGTAATGGTTACATTCAAATACATGTGAATAATGAAACTAGAGAAGAAATATGTATGGATAAGCAGCATTATAATTCTTTTACTTATCCTGATTTTCTTCAGTATGTTGAAAAGATCCACACCGGAAAGAAACCCTATGTATGTAAACAATGTGGGAAAACCTTTTCTTTTTTGAGTAACATTAGAAGACATGAACGAACTCACAGTGGAGAGAAACCATACAAATGTAATAAATGTGATAAAACTTTCACTTGTTTGACTAACTTTCAAGAACATGAAAGAACTCACACTGGAGAGAAACCCTATTTGTGTACACAATGTGGGAAATCCTTTTCTTTTCTGAGTAACATTCGAAGACATGAACGTACTCATACTGGGGAGAAACCATACAGATGTAATATATGTGGTAAGGCTTTCAGTTATTTGACTAACTTTCAAGACCATGAAAGAACTCACACTGGAGAAAAGCCTTATGTGTGTACACAATGTGGGAAAGCTTTCACTTACTACTATTCCTTTCAAACACATAAACGATGTCACACTGGAGAGAAACCCTATGTCTGTAAGCAGTGTGGGAAAGCCTTCAGTTATTATAATTCCATTCAAACACATAAACGATGTCACACTGGAGAAAAGCCCTATGTATGTAAGCTGTGTGATAAAGCCTTTACTACTCTCAGTTCTCTTCGTTATCATGAGAGGATTCACAGTGGTGAGAAACCCCATGTATGTTTGCAATGTGGAAAAGGTTTCAATTCTTCCAGTACCCTTCGAATACATGAAAGGATCCACACTGGAGAGAAACCCTATAAATGTAAGCAATGTGGTAAAGTCTTTAGTGTTGACAGTTCCCTTCGATACCACGAAAGGATTCATAGTGGGGAGAAACCCTATGTATGTAAGCAGTGTGGAAAAGCCTTCACTCGTCACACCTCCCTTCGATGTCATGAAAGGATTCACTGTGGGGAGAAACCTTATGTTTGTAAGCAATGTGGGAAAGGTTTTATTTCTTCCAGTAACTTTCGAAAACATGAATCAACTCATTCTGGAGAGAAACTCTTTGTATGTAAACTATGTGGTAAAGCCTTTACTGATCATAGTTCACTTCGACGACATGAAAGAATTCACAGTGGAGAAAAACCCTATGTATGTAAGCATTGTGCAAAAGGTTTCTCTTCCTTAAGTGGTTGTCAGAGACATGAACAAATTCACACTGGTGAGAAACCCTATGTCTGTAAGAATTGTGGGAAAGCCTTCACTAATCCCAGTGCCCTTCGAAATCATGAAAGGATTCACAGTGGTGAAAAGCCCTATGTGTGTGAGCAGTGCGGGAAGGGTTTCATTTCTTTTAGTAAGTTTAGAATACATGAACGGATTCACACTGGAGAGAAACCATATAAATGTAAACAATGTATGAAAGCCTTTACTGGTCACAGTTCCCTTCGACGTCATGAGAGGATTCACAGTGGAGAGAAACCTTTTGTATGTAAACAGTGTGGGAAATCCTTTTATACTTTAAGTGACTGTCAGAGACATGAACAAATTCATACTGGTGAGAAGCCTTACATTTGCCAGCAATGTGGGAAAGGCTTTACTCGTTCCAGTTCCCTTAAAATACATGAGAAGATTCACACTAGAAGGAATTCCTAACTGTAAAACATGAAAAAGTATTTTTAACATTGCAATACATAGAACAGAGAACCAGTGTCATGTCTGTAGAAATGCCTTTAGTCATCTTGGCTGTATTCACAGGCATGATATTATATACCATAGTGAATAATCTTAAACGGATGTGCAGATGTCTTCAGTTGGCTCAGTTGATACTGAGAATGTACTCAGTATCAAACCATGTTTAGCAAAGTTATCTGCTGTAAAACAGTTTCCAAGGTTTTGTGAAAAGTCCTTATGTAAGATATTTTTTTTAAAGCTTCCTTTGAATGAGTTTGAGAAAGAATATTGCATTAATTGGTCCATAATTCAGAAGATAGGTCTCTGGGATATTTCTAATTTTTTACTTTTGTAAATAAACTTTCAGATGACTTAATCTCTAAGGTTTCTTTAAGCAGTGAGGCATGAATTTAAAAGGTAGTGTCTTTTTTAGTCAAGTTGTGTATGTTTCTTTTCATGGTGGATCCGTATGTAAATCAAATGTATTTTAATATGTTTTAGAGTAATATTAATGAGCTGTTGAAAAATTAAGTTTTATTCTTAGAATTTCTTCATTGAGATCATGTGGCAGCTTCTTTGATGTCTTTTCTCTTGTATTGATTTGTTGGTGTTAAGGTCGTTTTTGTTTTTTGAAACAAGATTTCTCTGTGCAGCCCTGGCTGTCCTGAGACTAGCTCCTTAGATCAGGCTGGCATATAACTTAAAGATCTACCTGCCTCTGCCTGCCCAATTCTGGGATTAAAGGCATGTGCCACCATACCTGGATTATCTTTGATGTTTATACTGATTATTTTCTTTCTTCCCCCCACCCCTTGGTTTTTCAAGACAGGGTCTGTTCTTTTTTATATTGCTAATTAATGCCAAATACTTGAAACAACCTAAGGGGGAGAATTTCTTCCCTTTGGCTCACAATCTATTATGGCAGTGAAGTCATCAAGTAGAGAAGTTTCTATCATTGTGCACACAAAAGTAAGTAATATGTATTATAAGAAGGAGCCAGGGGCTGGAGAGATGGCTCAGTGGTTAAGAACACTAGTTGGTCTTCCAGAGGTCCTGAGTTCAGTTCCCAGCAATCACATGGTGGCTCACAACCATCTGAAATGAGATCTGGTGCTCTCTTCTGGCCTGAAGGGATACATGCAGACAGAACACTATATACATAATAAATAAATAAATCTTAAAAAGAAAGAAGAGGCCATAGAAGATATAAGGACACGCTTTTGCAGTAACCCACTTCTGCCAATTATATCCCCTACATTTCACCACAGCCCCACTGCATCCTCATGAACACATGCAGGGGTTGATCCTTTGACTAGAATAAAGTCCTGTTGATCTAATTATTTCTGGAAATAACAAAGCATAGTTGTGAGATGACTTTACCCTGTCTTCTCTCAGTGCAGTTCAGTTGGTTACTTCTTGGATCAGATGTCATTATATATTTTGTACTTGGTTATATGTTTTCTTGAAGACTTTGCACATTAGAGTTCTCAGTAATTTTTTAGCCAATCTACAGAGTATTAAATCTGAAAATATCCTGCCATAATCATATATTAGGTAAAATATATGACTTTGCCAGTATTTTCCTTTAATGTCAAATTATTATCATGTGCTTAGAAGTAATGGCACCATTATCCATGCATTAATTTAACTTTGGGCTTGTGTTATAACTTTTATTTTATTTTTTGTACTTTACTCATACTAAAAGACACATCATGCTAGGTTAAGTGACTTTTTACCAGAGTCTAGCTTCAGAATGTTCAGATAATTTTTATTGATCTGTAGTTGAGCAGAATTACCTTAAACAATGGCTTTTATAATATGTTAAATATATCATAGTTCACCAAATACTTTAGACTGTATGGAATGGCATCCACTTCTGTGCTTCTAAACAGGTGGTGGCTTACTGTGCTACTTGCTACTACCCACCCAGCATCATCAGAAACTATACTTGAATAACTCAACTTCAGATTGAGCTCATCCTTTTGAAAAGCAAATATATTTTCTACTAGTGTATTTTATCTCCAGCATCTTCATATGATCAAGACCATCATGAGTCATCCTTGCCTCAGTTCAAATGTGTAATCCACCTCCTCCCACTACGAATGTGCTGCTTAAATCTCTTATATTAATTACTTTTGTATTGCTGTGATAAAAACAGATGCCAGAACAACTTGGGGGAGGGGGTGGTTCCTAACTTATGGTCTCAGTCCATTAATATAAGGAAGGCATGATGACCACAAAAGTCATGGGGTCTTGCAGTGAGTGATATATAACTGTCTTTGTCATTGTTCTATTGCCATGAAGAGACACTATGATCAAAGCAAACCTTATAAAAGAAAATATTTTACTGGGGGCTTGCTCAGTTTCAGAGGATTAGTCAGTTACAGGGAGCATGGTGGCATGCATGGTTCGGGAACAGTAGCCAAGAGCTACATCATGATCTGAAGGCCAAGAGAGTGGGCTTGCAGTGAGCTTTTTGAAACATTCAAGCCCAGTGACATATGATTCCTCCAACAAAGCCACACCTTTTACAGTTCCACTCTCTGATGACTAAGCATTCAAATATACGAGCCTATGTGGACCAGTCTTATTCAAACCACCACAGTAACTGGCAGACAGGAAGCTACTGACAGGTAGGAAATAAGTGGGTATAGTCTTCAAAAGCAGGTCTTCTGGTGATGTACTTTCTCCAGCCAGCCAGTCCCTATTTCCGGAAAGCTTTGCATCCTCAAAATAATATCACATGGTGAGGGCTGAAAGTAAAAAACATGAGACTGAAGAACAGTCCAGGTTAAAGCCACAGAAACTACTACAAATGCTGTCATAGTTTATGAGACCTTGGAATGTTTACCAAGGGAATGTTTACCAAATGGGAAGAACTGTTAAAGACCATGAATGGTGACAAGTAGTGGGATCTGGAATGTGTATTTCTTGTGAGGAATGTTATTGTGGCTATATAAAGGTGTCCTCATTGTTTATCACATTTCTATATTTGGTACCTCCTCAACCCTGTATCAACAGGTGTGAAACATAGATGTGAACACTGAGGTTCTCACTGCCTGTGATAGTGACTGCTTTTGTTTTATTTGTATATGGTGTGGTATTTATACCATGCTAATTGTTTTATCTTCTATGCTATGCGGGTTCATATTTCCATTCGGGATTATGGAACCTAAGGTTTCTATTTATTTTTTGTACTGCCAGGTTTATGTTTCTTGTGATTTGGTGACTTAAAACACACATGTATATGCATGCCATTCTGCTGCTGTATACAGTAACTAGTGCTGATTTTTTTTTTAATTTCATGCAGGATTCAGAAAACCTTTCACTAGTACCCAATTGCCATTTAAAAAGAAGACAGTGGGAAAGAGCATCTGGAAATTCCAACTTCTCAGCACCTCCATTTATTCACAAATTCAGAAGGAAAATTCAGTAATCCCTGAGTCTCATATAGAATGGTGTTCATTGTCTCATTTGCAGAATAACTTGGAATAGAGGGCAGAGAGCTGAGTCCTGTGACTCTACGTTGGGGGTTGCATGAAGACTGAAAGGAAGAGCAATGGAGTTTCTTTCAGAGGTTGCTGGGCAGTTTTCCTCCCGTATGTGGCCTCCAGCTGCTCAAAACAGGCAGAAATGCTAACAGTGAAAGCTACAGAGCACCAGAAAACAGATCCACTACTGAGTTTGTCTTCTCTGAGGCGGTCACCCTGGCCCAGGCTGACTTCTGAAGCACCGTTAGGTTTTGCAATGGGTGTTATTACTGGAGTCACTCTTTACCTTCAGTAGATTAATGGAGTCTATGGGCTGGATGTATAGCTCAACCATGGTGTCCCCAATTAGCAGGATCAGAAACCTGAATTCAATCTTAGGAAATGAGGGGAAACAAACTGAAATATGAGATTTAGAGAGGTCCCAAAAACAGTCTCCTGAAGTTGATGAATTTGACAATCTGCTTAGGGAAAAACCATGACGTGTAGTGAAGTGAGGCTTTTCTTAGGAAGGACTTTCAGCATTTGGAAGCAGGGACAATGTGCCATTGTAAGGTTCCAAGCCCCCCAAGATGGCACTGCCACTTAGTATCCTAAATGACAGTCTGGGTTCAGCTCAAGCTGAACTCAGGATTGCTGACTGAAACTGGTTTCCTGCAGCTAGGCTACCCTCCTAGCTCTTCTTGCCCCTAAACTTCCAGGCTGTTTAGCTTGCACACCTCTCTGCCTATGGTTGGTTGGTTTTTGTTTTGTTTTTCGAGACAGGTTTCTCTGTAGCTTTGAAGGCTGGCTTGGAGCTCTCAGAGATCTGCCTGTCTCTGCCTCCTGAGTGCTGGGATTAAAGGCCTGCACCACTACTGCCTAGCTACAGCTACTCTTTATAGCAAGGCTTTCCCCAGCATTTTTACTATCTTCTCTGCTCCCAAGAGGTAGCCAGGCAGCTTTTGACTCCCCAAGTGCCTCTGGCCATTCTCTACCACCCAATAGATAGCTACCATGCAGTTTTATAATTGCAATAATAAACCCATCAATACATCGGCCTAGTTCAGTGTTTTACTGTGCCCTCCCTTATAGCTGTGATGACCTCTAAGTTACATTCTTCCTCGTGATTCATCCAGGGCTTTATTTTAGTTGTGTTGCTTCTCAGGCTTGGGAATGTCCTCAGCCTTCTAAATGCCTAGTTTCCCTGGAACTTTGGGTACAACTTGTTGTCTGAGCTAAGTCAAATATTTCTCTCCCTCCCTCCTTCTCGCTCCCCCCCCCTCTCTCTCTCTCTCTCTATATATATATATATATATATATATATATATATATGTATATATATATATATCATCTTCCTCTCTCTCTTCCCTCCCCTTCCTCCCCATCTGCCCCCCCCCGTGTGTGTATGTGTGTGTGTGTGTGTGTGTGTGTGTGTGTGTGTGTGTGTGTATAGTGTATATAGATGCATGTTCCCACATGTGTCTATATGGAAGCCAGTAGGGTGTCATTTTTTCTTTTTCTTTTTTTTTTTTTTTTTTGCTTGTGTGTATTGTTTTGGTTTTTCAAGACAAGTTTTCTCTGTATACCTGACTGTTCTGATGCTTGCTCTGTAGACCAGGCTGACCTCTAACTCACCAAGACCTGCCTGCCTCTGCCTCCCTAATGTTTAGATTGAAAATGGGTGCCACCACCCCCAGCTGGACATCCTTTTTTGTTACCCTCAATCTCTCTCTCTCTCTCTTTTTCTCTTTTTTTTTTTTTTGAGTAGGGGTCTGGCTCTAAACCAGTAGCTCACCATTTGAGCTAGACTGGCTGGCCTGGCCAGTAAAGCCCACAAATGATTTACCTATCTATCCCACCCTCTCCCACCATCATCACCACTTTCTCAGTTAGGGTTTCTATTGCTGTGGTAAAACACCATAACCAAAAAACAATTTGAGGAGGAAAAGTTTTATTTTGCTTATACTTCCACACAGTCCTCACTGAGGAGCACAAGCAGGGCAGAAACTTAGGGTTGGGAGCTGAAGCAGAAGCCATGGAGAAGCACTTCCTGTTGACTTTTTGCTTATGGCTTTGCTCAGCATGCTTTCTTATGTACCTCAGTACCAGCTGTCCAGGGGTAGCACCACCCCATGGGCTGGGCCCACCTACATAAATCACAAGTTAAGAAAATGCACCCTCCCCCTAGACCTGCCTACAGGCCAGTCTTAATAGAAGTGCTTTCTCAATTGAGATTCTCTCTTCCCAAATGACCCAACCATAAATGGGAGTTCTTAATTGGTCTAAACAATAAAAGTCAGGAGTCATATACAGGGGAAAATGCTAAGAGATCAGAGAGAAGGAGCAAGCCAAAACCACCTTTACCTTGTTAGTTTCCCAGCAGAAAAGAGAGCAAGTTCCTATTTCTTTCTACTTATATCTTCTCTCTGCCTAGCCATCTCACTTCCTGTATGTCTATACAGACCTAAAGACCTCTGTGGTTAGCTAGTGGCAAGCTCCATCCTCTGATCTTCAGATAAGCTTTATTTGTACAATGCCCCTTTTTGTCAAAAAATTAAAAAGTTTATAACTAATATAAGAAAAACTACATACAATGTGTATAACTGTATGCAATACATGCAGGCAATAAGAATATCAACAATGTCCAGTCCATTAGAACTTGACAAATTCAGAGAAAATACGCCATTATCTATTTGTTCTTAATGAGTCCAAAGTCTTGTACCTAATTTATTTTCTATTCTAATTTGCACTATCAAATTATCTTTCAATGTCTTTCAACCCTTTACACTTAGCACACCTTTAATCAGTTTTTTTCTGCGTCTGGTAAACAAGGAAAACTATAAACTAGACTATTTAGACTTCAACTCTCTCAGAGAGCCAAGAAGGAAATAATATTAACTGAGTAAGCAGGAAGTTTGTGCAAGTGACTTCCAAAAAATGTGAGAAATGACAGAAGCAGCTGGCTGCCCGGACAGTCACCCAAGGTTGGTCTGCAATGCAGGAACATCCATCTTTAGCCTATAGGCCTAGCATATCTGACAGATTTTCTGTGAAGCAGGATTTTCTGAAGGACTGGGCCACTTTGTCTTGGCAAGGTTTGCAGTCACTCTTTTAGCTTGTGTCAAGTTGATATAAAAAATAACCAACAGACATCCTAAAAGTTTCCCCTGCAGTGTGCCTAGCCTTACAAATGGAGTTATGTGTTGGGTGTTGGTTAGAAGTACAGGCCTAGAAGAAAGAAATTAACAGAAGAAATTCTGCCTAATATTTTGTCATTAATGATGAGTCAGGCAACCATTCTTAAGATAATAGGCACTTGGATGTTTATTTCTCACAAATCAGGGATACAAAGAAAACAGCAGGATTTTATCATCTTAAGTGTCAAGGGACAGATGTTTGGCTCAGTGGTTAAGAGCATGGGCTGCTCTCCAGAGTGCCTGGGTTCAAGTCCTAACACCTACATGGTAGATCACAGTTATCTGCAATTCCAGGAGATCCAGCACTGTCTTCTGAATTCTGCAGGCACCAGTGAAATACCCATACATATAAAAATGATTTTTAAAATAGTTTAAAGGCTGTAAGAAGCCAAATGAAGTACACAGTGGTAAGCAGGTGGAGAGATGTTTTTTTAAAAAGAAATGATGTAGGGAAAAGATCACAGGTTAGAACCTACTTTCACTGAATGGTTACTGGTTGGAACTGAGCATGTCCACCTTGTGGGTTAGGAATAAAAAGGCTTTTGAGGTTCTATAATGTAGTTTCCTATCTGCTTACCTTTCCCTCTATCAATGATCTACCATGTGCCAAAGCACAATCTTGAGATGTTCCTTGAGCTTAGGAACAGAGTTAACCTTAATGTGGGTTCCTTGTGAACTGTGGGTAAACCAAGCTGCTTCCCCTATGTTTATCTGTTTCTTTTTTGAAGTGTTGATGACATAAGGTGACAGTTTTATAAAACCTTCTAAGACTTTTATTTCATCATTTGAGTGTAAAATTGTAATGTTCTTTGGTTGGATCCTGAGAAGATAGAATGGGGCTGTTTTGGGGAGATGGGAGGAATTCCCCAAGGCTGGAGATTTAGCTAAGTGGTAGAGCACTTGCCTAGCATGAAGGAAACTGTGGTTGGAATCATCAGTACTGAAAAAAATCTTAAATTGTTAATTCAATAAGACTTTAAATGGCAATGTGTGTGTGCATGGAATTATCCTACAAGTGAATAAGTGGGCTGTGGTCACTTCTGGTGTTTCCTATATCCGACCATTTAGATGGGTTTTTTCTTTAACTTTTTTTTTTAATCATTGGGTATATATGAGTATAGATATGAATATGTTATTCAGAGGATAACTTCTGATATTGGTCCTCACCTCCCACCTTATTCAAGGAAAGGACTCTTGTGCTCTACTGCTTTATGTGACACCATCATCCACATAGCTCTGGTTTTAGAGTAATGAGTAAAGGGGTCTGGAATCTTCATCCAAGGTTAAAGAAAACAACCAAGACAAAGCATGTAGCAAGTATGTCCCTGAATGAGGGCGCTGAAAAGCCATTTAGTGGAGCTGTGAATGCCTGGATAGTGTTGGAGACCCTAAGATGTTAGAGGTGCCGAAGCGAAGGGATAGCTGTCAAGAAAAGTGGAACCAGCCCAAGACAGAGAAATATGTTGCAGAGAGCAAAGCCCAAAGGGTAAGGTCATCTAAGTCTCTAACTTTTGACACGGAGCTATAGGATTTAAAGTTTTCCCTGCTGGGTTTTAGTCTTGCTTTGGTCCTGTATTGACTCACTCTTTCCCCATTTCATCCTTCAGGTATGGTAATGTATATTCTATATCATTATATCTTGGAAGTATGTAATTTGCCTTTTGATTTTACAAGGATTACAGTTAAGAGATTGCCTTGAGTCTCAGAAGACACTGGACTTCTAAAAAGTGTCGAGATTGTTGAAGACTATGAAGACTTTTGAAGTTGAACTAAATGCATTTTGCATTATGGCATGGCCAGAGCCTACTGGGGTTAGGGAGTGGTTTGAATGAGAATGGCCCCCATTCAGAGAAGCAGCAATTGAAGTTGGAGGTGTCAGCCCACCAGGAGGTGAATCCCTGGTGGATGAATCTCAATAGGCAAATCCCCTGCCCAGAGACCCCTGCTGTGCCCTTACTTGTTTGCCTCTGCCATCTTTCTCTGGTATCTGGCATGGTGTGAATGGGGATGGGGAGATCCCCACTGCCTGTAATGTAGTGTGTTTATCTCATGGATCCATCCTGTTCTACTAAACATTTTTACCTATGGATTAGTATAAAGATATTTCTTCTTAGGCTGTACTGTCTAACTGATGATGATAATAATAATGTTAGTTTACATAAAGTTTTGATGATTAAAAATAAATACAAGGAGATGTTGTTATGCCCAGATCTCAGAACACCAAAAACTCCACAGTCAAGAAGGCAACTCACCAAATGCAAGAACAAAACTTTCTTTTATTGTTTAATGAGCTAACCTCATTAACTCGGGGCTCCTCGCCCATTCATCATGATGGGCGGGAAGGGAAGGGCCCAGGGACACCAGGAGGCAGAAAACGTATTGGGCAGCATAAGGAGGGTATCTAAGGGTATGCAACAGTGTCAGGATTGGTGAGCTTCCGGGCATGGACGGCCTGTCCTGTGTTGATTGGTCAACTGGTTGTTATGGCCTATAGGCCCTCCCAGGGTGGATGCTATGCTCTGCATGTCACTGTTGTGCCACTTATACCATAAAGCACTCCCAGAGCCTGAAAG
Source organism: Cricetiscus sungorus (assembly GCA_030556225.1). Lineage (NCBI taxonomy): Eukaryota > Metazoa > Chordata > Mammalia > Rodentia > Cricetidae > Cricetiscus > Cricetiscus sungorus. The sequence goes on from JANBXA010000097.1 coordinate 17,386,671, forward strand.
CATATCTGGAGTCCCGCTAGCTAACTTTTGATTGGTTCCTTGCCATGAGAAGGGTATCTGACCTCCTAGTGACCAGGACAGGCCCTACAAAGTCAGACATGTGCTGAGTCAGAGGCCTTCATGTCTTTCCTCAGCCTGTCATGGCTGCTAAAGGAGGGGAATATTCCCTTCAATGTTACACAGCAAAGGTCAATGGTTTTCAACTCAGGAGCTGCATAGTTCAGGTTAATAACTAAGAACAATTGAGCCAGGCAGTGGTATCTGGTTATCCTATCTACAATGGTTGGAACATTAGGTATATCCTTTGGCGTGCTGATTGGTCCATTCCTGGGTCCATTCCTGTAGTCTCAGTTTTTGGTCTTTCCTAGAGTCAGGTGTTGCCTTAGGATAAACCAAAACTCAGACTTACTTTCTGGCTGGTCTCTATTAAGCCTGTCATGGCAGCAGTGTAGCCAAGCACTGGGATCTACAATGTACTTTCCTTGCTAGGGTTGGTTGATGATCAAAGGTGATGATTAATACCTTGTACCGATTCTTGCGCTCAATCTCCTGATATAAGAATCTATTGATGAGTGGGTATGCACCCTAAAGATATAAAGTAGAGCTAACTAATTGTTTTTCATGTATAAAAAGTTAGGTTTGTGATTCCTTTAAGATTCTTTATAAGATTACCTTTCAAAATAAGTAATAAAGTGATTGATTCTTTCTTTGTAATCACAATATACAGCCTGCCAACAAAAGAAGTGGCTGAGAAAAAAATACCCTCTGCTTACTCATATTCTGTTAATCTGTAACAAGTTACATAAATGCAAACGTACGTGGGTTCTTCAGATACTTTGTTTTAACCATGTAAGGGAGATGAAAAACATGTTTTCCCTATATTTATTATAATCATTCACTTGAAAGATAGAATATAACCACAATGTAATTTCTATATTGCCTGGAAAACTGTGTTGGGCTATATAAGCTGTAGACAAGAAGTATACAGTATAAAATAAAAAAAAGGAAACCATTGGGCTGGAGAAATGGCTTGGTGGTTGATGGGGATGTCATTCTGTAAATATGTTTCTCGTATTGGTTTATGAATAAAGCACTGTTGGCCAATAGGAAAGCCAGATAGGCGGGACTAGAAGACAAGGAGGATTCCGGAAGTAGGAGGGAGAAGATTCAGATATTGTGGTTTACTATGGATCAGGATAAACAAATAGACTGAATAAATGTTTATTCAGGGAGAAATAACTTACAAAATAGATGAACACCAGCAGGTTCCTGGTCCCAAAGATGCCTCCGGATCCTCTCCTGTCAGCATCCTGCCAGCAACAGAGTGCTCCCAGGCTCCTCCTCAGACCTAGTTCCCCAGGTCAATTCTGCCCCTGTCTCCACCCCCAATGGGTGTGGTCAGTGCCACAGATGCGGATAAAGTGAACATCTCACTACAGGCGGTTAAGAAAATGCACTACTCTTCCAGAGGACCAGAGTTCAATTCCTAGCAACCACATCTGGTGGCTCTCAACTATTAGGAATACAGCTAACAGTGGGACCTTTAGTGGGTTCTGTGGCAGGTAAGGGGACAAAAGGCAGGTGAGAAACAAACTGAGACCTACAGACAGAATTAATATGGAAAGTATACTAAGGGAAGTAAGGAAAGGGAAGAGAGAAAAGAGAGAGGAGGAGAGACAGAGAGATCTGTCTGCCTCCTCAGATAAATAGAGAGAGCAGAGGTGGTCAGAGTTTGCCTCTTAAAGAAACCGTTGCACCTGTGTGCAAACTCCAGAGTGATGTAGCAGCCACAGGACCTGGGCTGGCCAGAGTACTTCCTGAGTGCATCCTGACAGGTGATAGGGGACAGACCAGCATAATGTCTAAATCATAACACCAACCACCTGTAACTCTGATTCCAGGAGACCCAAATCCTCTAGCCTCCATGGGTACTTGCATACACATGCACATACCCATACAACACATGCACATGATTAAGAATAATATCGTTTAAAATGAGAAAACCATTGAAAGAGTGTGAATGTCTTTTTCCCTTAGTCCCCTCAGTTAGAAAAATCTAGCACATCAACTCCATGGATTTCTTTTGAGCTCTGCCCCGTACCAGGCAGCAAAACCCCATAGGCTCATATCACTGAATAATTGATCCCCATTTGTGAAATAATACGGGAGGGATTGAGAGGATGGGATGATGGGAGATGGCATTCTATAAATATGTTTCTCTTATTGGTTAATGAATAAAGCACTGTTGGTCTACAGGGAAGCAAGACAGGTGGGACTAGGAGACAAGGAGGATTCTGGGAGATGTAGCAGAGAGGAGTCAAAATGCAGGACACAAGAGGAACAAGAAGTCTGGACCCTCTCTCTGATAAGGCCATGTGGAAACACTTAGATTGATAGAAATGAGTTAATATTTAAGCCAGAGCTAGCCAATAATAAGAAGCTATAGCCATTGGCCAACAGCTTTATCACTAATAAGCTCTCTGTGTGTTATTTTGGGACTGACACAGCTCTGGGACCAGGCTGGCAGGAAAGTGCATAACAGTAGGAGGTGTGGCTTGATCGGCCTCCAACCCGAAGATCAAGATGTGAGCTCTTAGCTGTTCCTACCCTTGTTTCACCATCATGGATTCTAACCCTCTGGAACCACAAGTTCAATTAATTGCCTTTTTTTTTTTTAATAAATTGCCTTCATTGATATGTCTTGTCGCAGCAATAGAAAAAAATTGAGACAGGTATCTCACAAATGTCAGTAACTCTAGCTCCAAGTGATATAGTATTTTCTTCTGGCATTTGTTGACACCTGTGCACATTTACAAATACAAGAGCAGAAAGTAGCCACATTTTTTACCAGAACATCGCAAGAAGTATTTCTAGCCCAGTTTTTGCTAATATTGTTTCACTCTTGAAACCTCTTGAGCTCTGTCTTGATAGTCCACATTGCTCTCAGCACTGCTTTTTCAAATTCCTACTAGGATAACCCATTAAGCTTTACTTTTGTAGTTCAAAGTCTTCTATATTCCTCCAAAAGGTAACATGAACAGGATTGTCACAGCAGTAGCCCACTCCCTGGTACCAACTTTTGTCTTTTCTTTTCCCAGAAAATTTGTTTCACATACACTACTCAATTCATGTGTCTGCCATCAACCCAGCTAATGTGGCAGTTTGTTCATGAGGATGCTGAAATATGATTATGATAGGTTTTCTGACTTTCAGAGAAATATATTCACCAACAATAGTACCTATTCACACGGCATGGTGGCACACAGCTGTAATCTCAGCACTTAGAAGGCAGAGGCAGAAAAATCTCTGAGTTCAAGATTAGCCTGATCTACATAGAAAGTTTCAGGCCAGCTAAGACTACATACATAGTAAAACTGTTGTAGAATATTATTTTACAATGTGTTACATTTGTGTATGCTATAGAACATTTATTTTAATAAATTTAATGAATTTATTATGTTGCATTTGTTTAATTCCATGAAGCTGTGATTCTTTGCCTATCTAAAATACCTGGTGGTCTAATAAAGAGCTGAATTGCCAATAGTGAGGCAGGAAAAGGATAGTTGAGGCTGGAAGACAAAGAGAATAAATAGAAGGAGAATCTAGGAAAGGAGAAAATGCAAAAGAGATGGAGGAGCAGGATAAAAAAGGAGGACATCAGGGGCCAGCCACCCAGCTACACAGCAAACCATGGAGTAAGAAGGAAAGAAAGGTATACAGAATAGAGACAGGTAAAAGTCCAGAGGCAAAAGATAGACGAGTTAAGTTAAGAAAAGCTGGTTGGAAACAAACCAAGCTAAGGGCATTTGTAAGAAAGAAGAAGATTCCATGTGCGATTTATTTGGGAGCTGGGTGGTGTCCCCCCCAAAAAAAAAAGCCAAAAGAGTAAAACAACCAACAACATTTTGGCATGCCAATGTGGTGCTAGAGTAAAGCCAACAACATAAAACTCTGTCTCGATAAAATAAAAACTAAAAAATAAAAACAGAAAAAATAAGACTTCCTCAAGATGGCTTCTCTCTATGAACTATATATTTTCTCAAAAATTTAGCTTCTGTGTCATGGAGGTTTGAATGAGAATGGCCCCATAGTTTCATCTTCGAATACTTTGTCCCAAGTTGATGGAACTGTTTGGGAAGGATTAGGAGTTATGGCCTTGTTAGAGGGGATGTGTTACTAGGGGTGGGCTTTGAGGTTTAAAACGCCCACACCATTCCCAGGTAGTGTTTTCTGCCTTTTCCCTCTCCTCTCCCTCTCTCTCCCCCCTCTCCCCATCTCCCAACTTCATCCTATGGATAAAGATGTGAACTCTCAATCACTGCTCCAGCACCATACCTGCCTGCCAGATGCCATGCTTCCTGACATGATGGTCATGGACTACCTTCTAAAACTGTAAGCTACAATAAACTGTTTTTTCTATAAACTATCTTGGTCATGATATCCTAGCACAGCAATAGAAAAGTAGCAAAGATGTGTAGAAACAAGGTCACCTATATAGCTTCTTGATGCCACCTCCTATACTGTTCTGTGGCTTTCAGCTTTACCCCTCAGTGGGAAGAATCCTCTTTCACTGCCCAAAATACCAGATGTCAGGAGCTATGACATGCCATTTCTTTTGCTTTCTTACTCTATCTACTCTCATATGTCAATATGAGAGTTATGTGTTATATGACTATAACTTATCAAAAAATATACAGATTATATCTTTCAAAATTCAAAGTATTGATTTGACTATTGTCCATGGAAAGGGGAAATCCATGCATATTTCCAGTTATTGTTTGTCCCTAAGTCATGTATCTTTATACAATGCTTATTATCATTAATTGATTTTTGTTTATATGTGGGATCATTAAAGACTATTTACCTTTCCTGTGGCCTTGAACTTCTGATACTTCTGCCTCTAGCTCCCAAGTGTGGGGTTTATAGCCTGTACTACCATGCCTAGCTAATAATAGAGATTTCAATTGACATATGTATATTGGCAAGCTATCATGTTGTTCCAAAGATTTTAAACATTGTTAGACATTTTTTTTTCCTTTTGTTTTTTGAATATAGGGTTTCTCTGTAGCCTTGGAGCCTGTCCTGGAACTCACCCTGTAGACCAGATTGACTTCAAATTCACAGAGATCTACCTTTCTATTCCTGAGTTTTCAATTGCCATATGAGTGCTGGGATTAAAGGTGTGCACCACCACGGCCTGGAAATTTATTTATTTTATTTTCGGTGTATTAGTGTTTCACCATGGGTGTCAGGTCCCCTGGAACTGGCATTATAGACAGCTGTGAGCTTCCATGTAAGTGCTGGGAACCTGGATCCTCTGGAAGAACAGTCAGTGCTTTTAACAATTGAGCCATTGCTCCAGTACCTTGTTAGAGACATTCTTACACATAATCCGCTTAGTAAAGAGGGTTTCTTTTTATTTATTCATTAGCAGAAACACACACACACATACACCTTTGGGGGTGGGCACTAAGGCTTATTTCTTTCCTTATCTAACACAAATCTAACACGTAAATATTTGGTGTTCAGTCATGTTTATTGAATGCTGACTTAGGATCCTTTAGTAGCTTTTTTAAATTCTCCATACTGGTTCAGGTTGTGATTGTATAATCCATTTTAAATTAACTTTCTTTCTTTTGGGGATGGTTGTTTGTTTTGTTTTTCAAGACAGGGTCTCTCTGTGTAGTTCTGGCTGCCCTGGAACTCACTCTGTGACCAGGTTGGCCTGGAACTCAGAGTTCCACCTGTCTGAGTGCTGGGATTAAAGGTGTGTGCCGCCGCCACCACCCTGATTTAAAATAATTTTCTAACATGGGGGAGAGTGGATACTTTTGTATCACTCCTCATTTTAAAAGAAATAATGAGGTTTACTTCATTCAGGATAATGTTGGCTGTAGGTTTTTCATATGTAAGCTTCATTAAGTTGAAAAGCTGCTCTTCTCAGTCATTGTTTCCTCAGGACTTTTTTTTTTTTGAGACAGAGTCTTACTCTGTAGCCCTGGCTGACCTGGAATTCACAAACATCCACCTGCTTCTACATAACCATATTTCCTCCAGACTGTTATCTTGAATAGATACAGAATTTTCCAAAGGATTTCTATGTACTTGAGATCATCATGTGTTTTTTTGCCCTTGATTCTATTTATATACTTTTTAATATTTATTGAGTTTTGTATGCTAAAAGATCCTTATATCATTGAATTAAATGATCAGAGCAATTTGATCACTTATAGTCGGTTCCAACTACAGTGTTCATCTGTCTATGTTGAGAGTTATTTCTCCCTGAATAAACATCTATTCGGCCTATTTGTTTATTGTAGTTTATTAAACTGCAATAAAAGGGTTCAGAATGGAGAGAAACCCTATGTATGTAAGTGATGTGAGGAAGCTTATATGCAATCGAGTTCCTTACAAACACATGAACAAATTCATATTGGGGTTAAATCCTATGAATGCAATCATTGTGAAAAACCCTTCACTAATCATAGTTCTTCGATATCATGCAAGGATTCACAGTGGAGACAAACCCTGTATATGTAAGCTGTGTGGGAAATCCTTCATTTATCAAAGAGAGAAACCTTAGGTTTGTAAACTATGAGGGGTAGCTTTTTTATGGCTGAGTTCCTTACAAACACATGAACAAATTCACACTGACATTAATGCCTGTGAATACAAACTCTGTGGGAAAAACCTCATGGCTCTCTTCATTAACATTTGAAAATTCACAGTACAGAAAAGCCCTATGTATGTAAGTTATGCAGAAAACCCTTCCTTACTCACACTTCTCTTCGAAGCCATGAAAGAATTCACAGGGGAGACAAACCCAATGTATGTAAGCTATATGATAAATCCTTCACTTATAACAGTTCCCTTCAATACCATGGAAGGGTTCACAATGGAGAGAAACTGTGTATGTAAAGTGTGTGGGAAAACCTTCACTAGTCACAGTTCCTTTCAATTCCATTAAAAGACTCACATTAGAGAGAAAATGTACCAGGGAATGGTATATAAGAAAGACTTCACAATTCACTTGCAATGCCATGGAAACATTCACAGTGGAAAGAAACTATATTATGTATGGAAGCTGTGGAAAATCCTTCACTCATCTCAGTTCTTTTCAAAACCATGAAAGTATTCACAATGGAGAGAAACTTTATGAACGTAAGCAGTGTGGGAAACCCTTTTCTTCTTTAAGTAATGTTTGAACACATGAATGATGTCACACTGGAGAAGAACCCTAAGTGTGTAAGCAATGTGGGAGAACTTTCAGGTGTCATCCCTTCAACACCATGAAAGGGTTCATAGTGGATAGCAACTCTGTGTATGTGAGTAATGTAAGAAAGCCTTTGTTTACCATAGTTCCCTTCAATACTATAAACAGACTGTGATAGAAAGAAACCATACATATAATCAATACAAGAAGGTGTTCACCATTTCTAGTACCATTTGACATCATGAAAGCATTTGGATCCTATGAGTGAAAGTTGGGAGTCAATGATTTCAGGCATTGGAGTAGTTTGTAAAAACTAAGCAAATTTACTTTGCAGTGAAATCCTCTAAAATTTAAACTCTAGGAAAGTCCTGTTTTCTTCAGTAAAAATTTGAATACATGAACAAACCTACACTTGTAGGTGGGGGATAATGAGTTCACTAGACCCAAGATAAATGATAATGGGTGTTTTATTGGGGAACAACTTACACAGACATTAATAAAGAACTGCCACACCCAACCTGCTCCAGAAGATGCAGTCTCTGCCTCCCCATCCAATCTGCAACCCGAGAGAAAGAGAGAGAGAGAGAGAGAGAGAGGGAGAGAGAGAGAGAGAGAGAGAGCAAGAAAGACAACCCATCCTACTTCTGTTTCTCCACATTCCAATCTCATCTGCACCTGAAGCCACATCCAAATGGGCATGGCCACTAACACCAATTTACTGGCAAGGCCAGATACCTAGAGAGAAACCATGACATATAAAATCAGAAAATCACTAACATAAAATATGTGGAGGCCCCATTATCACAAGATTTTTTCTAGGAAATAGAAGAAAAAAAATGAAGAAAGATCACATCAAAAGAAAACATGTTGGAACACCTCTTGTCATCTCAGTTTAATTAAATATAGAATAACCCATCATGCTGAAAAAGATTATTTTGAAGATAAGTGCAAAAGTCTTTAGTTCGCTATGTGAGTGCACCTGAATCAGATCATGTAAATGTGGAATATAAAATAAAAATTTTACTTGCAACAAATAGTTTGATAAGTATAACAGAAGTGGTTCAAAGCTCCTTAAAGGTTGTTACATCCTTAATGTCACCTTGTTTTTTATGATATTGACCTCACCCTCCTGTCACATCATCTCTTGTTTCAGACCTTAACTACTGCATATCAGCTATTGAATAATAATTCTCAGTCTGACCTCTTTGGAGAATGTGGGTTGTGTGTCCCTCAGAGGTCTAACCCTCACCCACCCTTTGTGGCCTCACCTATTGTCCTATTAGATTCTCTCACCTTACCACTTATTAATTGCTCCAAGCCAAATGTCACTACCCCCTTTATCTCTCTCACATTTCTCTCTTTGGTATTACAAACTGCACTGACTCCTCAGGAACACACTTGATGGGCATTCTGGATTCTACAGACTGCAATAATACCATTGCCCTTGGTACTATTCTCTGTAGTACTCAGGTTTATTACCACCTGCTAGGTGGTCTGGGACTTGTGTCCTGGTGTTCCTGTTTCCTAAATTAGGGGTGGTGCCTGGTGAAGAACCCATACCAACTCCCAAGTTCATAGTGGCACAGCATAACAAATGAGCAATCTAAGTAATGCCCTTTTTAACTACCCTGGGCTTAATTGCAAGTGTAGTCACTGGAACGGGAGGACTGACCACTTCCATAGCTATTTACCATTGGCTTTCCTCAAAATTCATCCAGGATTTCCAACAGGTAGCATCCAGAGCCCGCACGGTGCGGACCAATCAATTAACCCATCCAAGCCCGCACTTTATAGACCAATCAGTTTTTTATCCCCGGAGGTCTGCATTTGCACAGGCTCCTGGGTGGAGTGACAAAGCTCATTTCCTGTACTCAAGTACTCACAGGTCTTGTCATAAACAACCCTGTCATAAACAGCAAACAGCAAAGAATGTGACCTTTTGCCTACTTACTGCCAGGGGTCAGAGTCTGGAATTTAAGGTGTTCAGTGGAGAGTTAGGCTAAATTTTTCCATCTTTACAGTAGTAAGATTTGTATGGAGCCAGACTCTCTAGTCAAAGGGGAGACGGATGTGCTTTGGGAGCTTTGAGGCATAAACTGAAAGATTTTAGTTTGCAGAGCAAGGATGTGAGAAAGGGGCAGGAAAATAGTTATAGCAAGTAGAATATAGAAAATCATAAAGAGTGGACATTGACATGGGATAAAAGAAAAGATATGAGAACAAGAAAGTTACTATGGTGATGGGGATAGTGGTTATGCTAGGCTGATTCTGTTAAATAAGGCTAGTAACTAAATCATCAATCTTTTGTGAAATAACTGAAGTGAAGTCTCTCCCAGGTCTTGGCCCACAAGAAGGAAATAGGCCCCCAACATTGGAACAAATGGTCCTAGATGAACAGCACTGTTTGGGTCATTCCTGGCCAACGGACAGTCTGGGGACTTTCCTAGTCATTCTATGGTTTATCCTTTGAATAAGAACAGGTCATACCTGGGTGATCTCTCAAACATGAGCGCATACTTTGTAATCAATCACCCTGTGCCCCATACATGTAAGCTGATTTGTGGTTTGTCTCTATAAAAAGGAGCCTGAACCCTTTGGGTGGTGTGCAGCTTTCCCCGAGATTGCTGTCACCCGAGTGCACTTGTTCAATAAACACCTCTTGCTTGTTGCATCTCCTGGTTTGGGTGTTGGTGTCCTGGGGTTCTCCTACTGGTCCATTAGGACCCCAGAATTAGGATCCAACAAAACAACAATCCATCAATATCTTTGTAATGAAATACTTTCAGAGAGAATGCCTTGTTAGGGAGTGGTGTTAGCTTTCAGGCTTAAAATATTATTGCCTTCTCAATCTTTGTACATGTGGATGAGGGAGTTAGAGAGATGTCTCAGTGGTTAAGAGCACTGGCTGCTCTTCCAGAGACCTTAATTCAATTCCTAGCACTTACATGTAATGAGATCTGATGCCCTCTTCTGGCCTGCAAGCATACATGCAAGCAGAGCATTAAAAAAAAAAAAAAAAAAAAAAAAAAAAGTTGATGAAACAGGCTATTATTGTGTAAGAATTTCAAGTTTTCCTTTCTTGTTGACACGTTTATCTTTATCTTTTCTTGAATGGAAATGGGTAGAATGAAAAAAAAATGTTTTAAGAAAGTCTTGACTCTGAACCAAACTTCCTTATTCTAAATTGCTCAAGAATGGCATCAGGCTGCCCCTGTGTCAGTGTGTCCTGAATTAGCCACCCTCTTCTCTGAGCACATGGACTGTCTCCATGGGACACTGGTAGCTTCGTTCCAAAGTGGGAGGGTAGCAGAGTGTACAAATGCAGCAGGTGCCAGAGGCAAATATTCTACTTATATGCAGTTATACCCAAGCTTAGCAGGTTCTCACTCAGAGAAGACTGGGCTGAGAGTGACTGTGGCTGGGACGCCTGTTTTGGTTCTCGCTAGCCCGGCAGCCATCCCTTATTCTGTCACAAAGGGCTCAGAGCAAGAGCACCGGCAGGACTTTCTTTGTCCGCCATCTTTCTTTCTGGTGCGGCCTCAGTCGTAAAACTGTCGGGCCAGCGCAGGAGTCCCGGATTGTCCAACCGCACGGTGTGACACTGACCCCCGGAATAATAACCAGGGCAGCTGAGGCGGGCGGTATGAGTTGTCCTATCAGGATCATGGACAGGCCGAGCGGAAGAGCGTCCCCCGCCATCTTTCTTTCTGGTGCCGCCAAGGTCGCGGCCCTGTCCTGTCCGTTTATGGAGCCCCAAGCTGTTCAGCCTCATTTTTCTTTTCATGACCTCAAAACCTAGTAAACATGGTCAGGTCTCAGCAGTCCAGGGATTCGGACCTTAAAAGTGGCGATCCGGTGCACCTTGCTTGATCGGGAGCGCCAGAGAACGGAGCGGAAGTTCCTCCTCCGCCATCTTTCTTCCTGGCACACCATCCGGGCAGCGCTGTCCAGTCACCTGCGGAGTCCCGGTGACCGGACTCTACGACCGTTGAACCCAGGAGCCGCGTGAGGCCCCGAGCGAGGCCATGGTGAGCGCCGGGGGTGGGGCGGGCTGGCCGGGCGTGGGAGTTGCCGTAGGCTCCTCAGGGCCTGGGCACCGCGGCGAAGCCTCTGCAGCTGCGCCTCGGACTCCCCGGTGCGCGGTGGCCGAGGGTCGCGAGCCCGAGCTCTGCGGCCGCGGGGCCGATGCGCGATCGCTTTGTTTGTCCCGGGAGAGCCCGGGTTTCAGTCTTTCGGTCCATAGGAAGCCGTTTCTAAAATCCACAAATGTTTTTGGTGGCGGGGGGAATCGACAGTTGGAATCCCCAACTCCCAGGTCCTCCCTGTCATTGCCAATTTTACTGGACCAGGAGACCCACCGATCCTTGTGAGGAACAGGGAATGTAGATGTGGCCGTCTGCGATGCAGTTGAGCTGTTTTTTTAGTGCTAATTGAAAATAATTAGGGAGAAGGCCCAGATGAAAGGTGTGAAAGCATGCCAGGAGAAAGCTAGAAGAGAAGGGCTTTTCTTGGGTGAGAAATCAACAATATTAAGGTACTGGCCAAATAGAGACTTAATACTGTTTTGTCTTTTCTGGTTAGCCAGTCACTTATGAATTGATTTTTCCTCTAGGGTCTAATTTCTCTAGGAATCTAGTTTCAGACATCTCCATATAGAAATCCAGTATTACCACCATCGTTTATCAGTCATGACATCCCTCCTCTGCTGTATATATATATTTGGCACCTTTGTTGAGTATGTTCTCTTTTCTCTTCTATTGAACTATACATCTGTATTTACGACAGTGTCCTGTCGGGGTTTGTCCTGTTCTGCCCTATTTTGTTTGCTCGAACTACCACCTGCAGTGTGTTTTGAAATCAGGTAATATGAAACAGGCAGCATTGCTCCCCGCCTCTTCTCCCCCTCCCCAACCCCCCAAGATAGCTTGGGCTCTTCTGGTCTCTTGTGGTTTCATCCGGATTTTAAGCATTGTTTCTAGTTGTGTGTAAAATACTGTAATAATTTATGGCAATTTCAAAGTATGTTTGTTATTACTTTGAGTTGTTTTTAGCGATATTGATTCTCCTAATCCATGATCATGGTCGGTCTTTCTTTAATGTCTTGTTTAATTTCTTTCTTAACATTTTTTTTTTTTTTTTTTGCCTTTTTTATTGAAAAAAAAAATTTGGTTTTTGTTTGTTTCATTGTCTTTCAAGACAGGGTTTCTTTGTGGTTTTGGAAGCTGTCCTGGAACTAGCTCTTGTAGTCCAGGGTGGTCTTGAACTCAGAGATCCGCCTGCCTCAGACTCCCGAGTGCTGGGATTGGGCGTGCACCACCACCGCCTGGCTTATTGAAATAATTTTTATGCAATATATTCTGATCACACTTTTTCTCTCTCCCAATTCCTCTCCAAATCTTCCCACCTCCCTACCTCCCTACCTTTCTCTTTCTTTAAAATTTCTTCCTCAAGTGACCTAAAATTGCCTTTGCTGAAGATTTTCACATAATCAGTGAGTGTGGTTTGTCTTGAAGAGTATGTATGTTTCATCTCTGTGGGAGAAAAATGTACTGGGCATTGCCTGTTGTTTTTGTACCCTCCTGCCTTCCTAAATAGTTTTAGGAAGCCTTTTTGGTGTGATCTTTTGGTCTGTTCTTGGTTTTCTTGGGTGTGTTGATTTTTTACACAGAGAGTATAAACTATATGCCCAGCTGGTCTGGAACTCTAAACCCTGCTATCCTAGCCTTCCATGTACCTGGTTATGGTTTTCTACATATTGAAACAGGGATGGTTTGACTTCCTTCTTTCTGATTCATATACCTGTTGTTTCTTTTGCTTTCATAATTGCTCTAGCTAATAGTTTAGTACTATATTCAAGAAGAGAGATAGGTAGTTACCTAGTAATTTTTTCTGATCTTCAAAAAAAATGCTTTCAGTTTTTCCCCTCATTTAGCATGGTAACTAGTTGTGCATTTTCAAGGGCTCTCTTTCATCTAATGTCAGTTATTAGATTTATAATTCTTGATTTTGTTTATGTGGCGTTATACTAATCTGCTTATCTTCTGGATACCTAAAGGAAACTTTACACATCAAAAGATACTTAACTATGACTTGTCAAACACTCAGATTTTGTCTTTTCTGTTTCAGTGTCTAATTTGATTGTTCTTTGTGGGAAAGGAAAATATATGCAAGTAAATACTAATTTGTCCTTGAGAGTATTAAGCAGGTTAATTTTTGCTGCTCATGTTTGTACTGGCTCATTTTATGTCAGCTTGACACCAGCTAGAGTTATTTTGGAAGAGGGACCCTCAATTGAGACAATGTCTGGATCATATTGGCCTGTGGGCAAGCCTGTGGTACATTTTCTTGATTGATAAGGGAGGACTCATCTTACTGTGGTTGGTGCCACTCCTCACCTGGTACTACAAGAAACCAGGTTGAGCAAGCCAGTCAGCATACATTTTCTGATCCTCCATGGCCTCTGCTTCAGTTCCTGCCCTAACTTTCCTTCCTGATGAACTGTGATTAGTACATGTAAGCTGAAAAAAAAAAAAAAAAACAAAAAACTTTCCCTTCCTAATATGCTTTTGGTAATGGTGTTTATCACAATAACAGAAACCCTAAGACACTGTTGATACCTGCATAATTGTGAATCAATTTTCTGCTTATATATGGATCACTTCCATATATAAGACTACTTATCTTTCCCGTAATTACTTGCTAGTCTCTTCTCTTTTAATCTATTTTTTGAGAATTTCCTATATGCATGTAATCTATTTCTATCATTTTCACTTTCACTTCTCCTAACTCCTCCCACATTCATCCCCAGTCCCTACCTCTTCCCAGTTTTCTGCCCTGCTTAGTCTTGTTTTCAAAATCACATTGCATTTGGTAAATGTTTCTTTTCATTTATTTTTATTATCATATATTCATTCTACAACAATTGGCTTCATTTTATTTTCCTTTAATAGTTTCACAAATAAAGGTCTTACAAGTTCCCGGCACAAGGTGTGTGCCACCATGCCCAACTTTTTATATGAATTCTAGAGATCCAATTACATCTTTATGGTTAGATGGCAAGCACTTTGCCAACTAATTTGTCTTCCTGCCCCTGGGTTTCTTAGTTTTCCAAATTAAGTATTTTGCATGTTGATGTTTTTGATCTGATACAGTGTAAGAAAGCATTTCAGAGTATGTTTGGGTTTTTTGTTTTGTTTTGTTTTTTTGATAGTTTGATATTAATTTGTGTGTTTATGTAGGGGTGTGTGTGTGAGTATCCCGACCCGTGGGGCCTAGTTACTCATGGGTCAAGGTAGGCTAGAACCTGAAAATAATGGGAGAGAAAGAAGAAAGGAGACCAAGCAGTGGATTTGTCAAGGTTTAACTTTATTGGTGAAAAAAAAGGAGTTTTTAAAGCAAAGCGGGGAGGAAATGGGGAGGGGTAGCAGGCAGGGAGGAAATAGGGAGGGGTAACTTCTGCTAACTCCTGGGTCTTGGTAATTATCCCAGACAATAAACATCAGACCATAAATGTCTGCTTATCTTAGTTCCTGGCGACAGGCCAATGTCAGTTCCGGGCACTCGGTTTATCTCAGTAACTGGGGTGAGTGGAAGAGTCCACCTATTAAAGCAGGTTCCTGTATACCAAGATAAGGCTCAATTAGAGTTCTAAGGTGTACACAACTCTGCAAGTGGATGTGACTCAAGGCCGGCTCCCAACATGTGTGTGGTGGTGGGGGTATGTGTTTGGATTTGCTAATGCTTTATCACCTAATATGTGATGTATTTAGGGAAATCTTCCATATGATGCTGAGAAAAATGTGCATTCTGCAGTTGTTTGTACTATTCTGTAAATGGCTGTGAAGTACATTTGATTTATGGTGCAGTTCAACTCTGAAGTTTCTTGGTTGATTTTTTTTTTTTTTTTTTTTTTCTGGGTGATCTATTTGTGATGTCAGGGCATTGAAAATGCTAATATTTTGTCTAACCCTTTTGCCCAGTACTGTTTGTTAAATACTCCATTTATATATATTTCATGGACATTCTTTATGGGATTTTCTATTTATATGTAGAGATCTTCTGATAAAGGAAATCCTGGGCCAGGTGGTTATGGTGCATGCCTTTAATCCCAGCTTGGGAGGCAGAGGCAGGTGGAGCTCTGTGAGTTTGAGATCAGCCTCCAAAACCACAGAGAACCCTGTCTCAATAACAACAACAACAAAGGAAACCCTGGGTTAGTAGTCAAGTAGATAAAGATGTGCTGAGAAATAATTATATTTCTTAAATACATCTGACAGGAAACCCCTTCTAATAATGCCATCCTCCTCATTTCTACTTCCCTTAGCATTTTTTAGGAAAAACTAAAGCCTTTTCATATTATCATAATAGATTATCCTTCATCAGCCTTTCAAAGTATTTAATATTGCCTATCAGATATCAAGCACAAGGTTTCCCAAGTTGTCTGTGTTCAGCCAAAGAAGATGTACAGCTTCCTAAGGAAGAAATTGGGAAATGAAGTGTTTATTCTATATTATCTGTCAGACCAGATAATATAAAACTAATACTTCAGAGCATATTTTCATTCTGATCAGTAGGATTATTCTGATAACCATGTCAGAAGCTTGTAGACATTTAAAGGGATAGTGGGAGTTTAACAAGTAGCATTTTGGTGTCATACACTAGAACATTGAGCCCCTATCCATAGGTAGTTAGTGAGGTCCACCCAAATACTAGGCCACAGACCCCAGGGGAAGTTGAAAATGTATCTTTTTTTAATGAATGTAAATGCTTACAGATGTCTGCACAAGTAACAAGCATGTGTTGACACATGCATGTGGAGGTTAGAGAACAGTCTTGGGTCATTGCTTGGGAATGCTGTCCACCTTTTGAGAAAGGGCCTTTTTTTTTTTTTTTTTTTTTTTTTTTCCTGAAGCTTCCCAGTTGTATTAGATTGGCTAACCAGTATACATCAGGGATCCACCTGTAATTGCCAGTGATGTGTTCCACCATGCCCAGCAGTTTTATGTAGAATTGTTGGGGGTTCAAACTCAGGCCTTCATGCTTGACAGTCAAGAATTTTCTAAGGCCTGTTCTAAGAATAGTCTCCACATAGCTGTTGTTCACTCTATTATGGATACTGGCTAGTGGGACTTTTTTTTTTAAAAGACAGAGCCTCACTACCTGACCAAGAACTCAAGCATTTGCTTTTGCTGTATAATATAGTTCCAGCCTAGCATTGGAATTATATTTGATAAAGAGTGAAAGCACTGACCAGAACACTGATGAGCATTACATGGATTTAACACTAGACAGCACAATATCCTGTAACACAACATCATATGCACTGAGTAGAAATCTCTAATTTATCTCACCCTTCCTCCTGAAAATAATGTGTCATTTTTTTCAGGAGTCTGTATCCTTCGAGGATGTGGCTGTGAACTTCACCGCAGAGGAGTGGGCTCTACTGAATTCTTCCCAAAAGAGGCTGCACAGAGATGTGATGCAAGAAACCTTCAGGAACCTGGCTGCCATAGGTAAGGGTGAGATCATTGCCTTGTTCAGTCCATGAGAAAACAGTAATTTTGCTGGTCAGTACAGCTCCATGATTTGTACAGAAACAGAAATTTTGATAATAAACCAGTCATGATCATGTTGTACAAGAAACCTACTTAGAACCTAATAATTTTCTATAGAGTTGTATTAACTCAAAGTGATTTTTCTGGATCTACATTACAGCAAAAAAGCAAGAAGACCAAACCTTTGAAGATGACTATGAGTATTTAAGGAAAATTCTTCCCATTGCAGATCAGACTGCATACAAACTATGTGAGAATCAAGAATATACAGAAAAACCAGGCACAAATAAGGAATGTGGCAAAGTGTTTAGTTCTCCCCAGTGCTTTCTGGAAAACGTAACGACTCAAATGGAAGAGAAAACTTATGAATGTAAGCAAACTAAGGAAGGTTTTAATAGACATGGTTATATTCAGGTCCCTGAAAGAATGCATGCTACAGAAAAACCTTGTGTTTTAAAGCAGAGTGGGAAAAACTTCTTGACTCTTGCTGGTATTCAACAGCACTTAACACTTAATGGACATGGACCATATATGTGTAAAATATGTGGTAAAGCCTTTCACTCTTCCAGTTCTTTCTTAACTCATGAAAGAACACATACTGGAGAACAGCTTTATACATGTAAGCAATGTGGCAAAACCTTCACTTATTCCAGTGGCCTTCGCCGCCATGAACGGACCCATAGTGGAGAGAAACCCTATAAATGCAAGCAATTTCTGA
Organism: Cricetiscus sungorus; assembly: GCA_030556225.1. NCBI lineage: Eukaryota > Metazoa > Chordata > Mammalia > Rodentia > Cricetidae > Cricetiscus > Cricetiscus sungorus. Next base: position 17,404,156 of record JANBXA010000097.1, read on the forward strand.
AAGTCTTTCCTTCTTTGAATAAGGTTGAAAGTCATGAACAAACTCACAGTGGAATAAAATACATATGTAATCAATGTGGAATAGCCTTCAGCGACCACAATTCCCTTCAATGCCATGAAAAGATTCACAGTTTAGAAAAACCCTATATATACAAGCAATGTGGAAAAGCATTCACTTGTTCTAGTGCCTTGCGAAGACATGAACGAATTCATACTGGAGTGAAACCATATGAATGTAAAGTATGTGGGAAAGCCTTCATTGATTGCAGTTCTCTTCAGTGTCATGAAAGGATTCATAGTGGAGAGAAACCTTATGTGTGCAAGCTGTGTGGGAAAGCATTCAGTCGTCAAGGTTCTCTTAAATGCCATGAAAGGATTCACAGTGGAGAGAAGCCCTATGCATGCAAGCAATGTGGGAAAAACTTCATGCATCATAATGCTCTTAGATACCATGAACAGATTCACAGTGGAAAGAAATCCTATGGGTGTAAGCAATGTGGGAAAGCCTTTGTGTTGAGCAGTGCATTGAAAAAACATGAACGAATTCACAGCGGATTGAAACCTTGTTTGTGCAGGGTCTGTGGAAAAGCCTTCACATTTCATAGTTCCCTTCATTGCCATGAAAGGACCCACACCGGAGAGAAACCCTATGTATGTAAACAGTGTGGGAAAGCCTTTATGTATCACAGTTCTCTTCGTTGCCATGAAAATATTCACAGTGCAGAGAAACCCTATGTATGTAAGTTATGTGGGGCAGCCTTCACTTTTCACAGTTCTCTTCAACGCCATGAACGAATCCACAGGGGAGAGAAACCATATGTATGTAAGTTCTGTGGGAAAGCCTTCACTGATCACAGTTCCCTTCGATGCCATGAAAGAATTCACACTGGAGAAAAACCCTATGTATGTAAACAATGTGGGAAATCCTACAGTACTCATGGTTCTCTTCGATACCATGAAAAGATGCACTGTGTGTAAATACATTGGAAGACCTCCTCTTTGAATACATTTTAATCTTATTAACTAAAAACAAAATCAACAACAACAAAATATGATTGTAACCATTGTGAATAAGCCTTAACATGTTCTGGTTCCCTTCAAAAGAACACTAATGGAGAGTATCTCTAAATGTAGAATAAAGGAAAGCTCCATTATTATAAGCTCTTTGTAGCAAACATGATGGCATAATGAATTTAACCTGTATCAATGTAAAACATGTGGGATTATCTCTACTTGTCTCTGTTCAGCTCTCCAAAAAAAAAACACTAAAGTGGATGGGGAGATGGGTCAATCCGTGTAGTGCCTGACACAAAAGCATGAGATCCTGAGTTTAAATCCTCTGCACCCATATAAAAGCCAGACATGGTGACACATGCCTATAAGTAATCCCAGTGCTGGGGAGACTGAGACAAGAGATCCCAGAGCTTGCTCATTAGCTAGTCTACTCAAGTTTATTCAAGTTCAGTGAGAGATCTCTCAAAAAAAAGTGGAGAATGATTAAGGAAGACATCCAACATTAACATCAACCTCTGGCCTATACATGCAAGTGTAATAATGTGCAGCCACATACATACGAACACTCATCTTCACATGCATGCACACTACATACAAAAAAGAACACACAATATCAAGAACCTCGATTAGAAGAAATTGTAAGTCTTCATTTGACCAGCATATATACACAGTCAAAACCTTATAAATGTAAGTAGAATTGTCATTTGTTGCATGTGTCAAAGGCTGATGTAGTAGGATTCTGTTAACACAACCAATGTGAAGAGCCTGGCATAAAATAATTTATGGAATGCTTTAGAAATTGCACACTTCAGAGGAAATGTTTTAATGTATATAAATGTTTGTCAGTGGCACATTCTTAGGTAGATCTAAACTGTGTGCTTCTAATTTTATTCTTAAAAATAAATGTTTCAGTGAAATTATTTGTTAAGGTTTACTTAAACAGTTGCATGTATTGAATTTGTAGTTTCAGTATTGGTAAATTCAGTTAATAACTTTGTTTTTAATTTAAAATGCTGAATTGAATTGTCTTTAATATGTCAGTAGTCTTAATTTTTATGTAGTTTTAAAATAATTTTGTGTAATGGATCTGTAAAAAAAAAAAAAAATTTAATTTGAGCTGGGAAAATGACTCAATGGATGAGCATCAGGATCTAGGTCAGATCCCCAGTACTCATTAAAAAGCTAAACATACCTGTCTCCCCGGCACTGGAAGTAGGGGATAGTGCAGGAAGATTACTGGGGCTTGCTGGCCAACAAGTCTAGATGAAAAACAAGCTCTAAGATTAGTGCAAGACCATTTCTCAAGCAAATAAGGCAGAGAGTGGTAGGAGAGAATACCTGATGTTATCCTCTGGCTTCCACACATGCAAACTTGGTGCTCACAAACATGAAAGATTATTAATACTTGGGTTTTCCTACTAGGCTCTTGTCATTGGTCATATATGTATATAAATTCAGAACAAATGACTTTAAAGTGAATTTAACTATTTTTCACTTTAAATATTTTCTTCAAGTAAGACTTGTGTACATATTTTATAATTTAACTGTTTTCAATAGTATATACATTTACACATTATCTTTTTCATATATGGACAATATATCTGCAAAGTAATCATAAAAAGATCAACTTCACAATCTTTCTAATTTTTCTTTTGTTAGAGTCATTATTGTCAAAATATTAATGAAATTTCCTTATGTAATGGAATCCTACTAATGCTCTCTTTCTAAATAAATGTTATCACATTTATGTAATAGTTTTTTATCATAATTTCCCCCTCACTACCACCACTGATTTAAGTGTGTTCTGGCCAGAGATTACCAGATCAAGGCTTTAGTCACATCGAATGTAATGGATTGCAGGAATAAATATATCTACATAACATATCTGATTTGTTCATCAAAAAGATCATTTTCTTGTTTAAGTTTATTATTTGTGCATGTGTGGTGTGTGTAAGCATTGGAGGTGTGGTGGGTGCATAGATCCATGTAGATGTGTGTGTGTGCCTGTCCACCTTTGGAAACCAAAGGAGGATGTCGTCTTGTTATATTACTCTTCACCTTATTCCCTTGAGACCAAGTTATCTCCCTGAACCAAGAGCTAGGCTAATAATCATCCCCTGGTTCTGTTTCTGTAGAGAACCCTGACTAAAGCACTAAGAAAGCAATATGTTTAGGTAAATTGCCAGAGTAGAAACCTAGGAAGGTGCATGAACAGTCAGGTATTGCAGTAAAGCTCTCACTGCACAAAAGTTATGCCTTTCATAGTAATTTTTCAAACATCTTTTGCTTGACAACTTTGTAAAGTAGGAACATAGAAATGATCACAGATTATGTAGGTGGATGTAATAACTTAATATTTACAAATATAAGTGCTTTCATTTTTCTGAGATCAGGGAGTTGGTGAACCAAGGTTGAAACAGTGACCCAGAGCTGTAACGAAAAGTAGGCATTAGCAGCTGACATCATGCTAAGGTACATAACAGTCTTCGTGGAAACTTGCTGTGTACAAAAGATCCCACTGTTGGCCTAATATGTCAGCTTATGTCCTTAGCCCTGGCACACAAAAATACAGGAGCAGGTGATAAATCTTATATGGTTTAGTAAATGTGATATCAATTAGTCATCTTCTAATATTATACTCAGTTCACCTTGGCCCTGAGTGTAAACATGATACCTTTTATGTGTGAAAATCACCTTGCCTGGGGAGATAGCACAGTGAGTAAGAGTGCTTGCTGTACACATGTGAGGATCTGAGTTTGAATTTCCAGCACCCACAAAAAAAGATGAACTTAAGAGAGGGACAGGCACAGAGGATGACTGTGGCTTCTTGTCTGCCAGCATTATTCTGGGTTCAGTGAGACCCCATCTCAAGAGAATAAGGTGGAAAACGATAGAGAATGAGGTTGTTCTCTGGCATCTGGCACCCAGAATGTGGAGGCATATATGCACATACCATATGCACACAGAGAAAAAAATTGTAGTTCTCTGGATGGGTTTTTGTTTGTTTGTTTTTTGAGACAGGGTTTCTCTGTATTGCTTTGGAGCCTGTCCTGTAACTAGCTCTGTAGATTAGACTGTAGACTGGCCTCAAACTCACAGAAATCTGCCTGCCTCTGCCTCCCAAGTGCTGGTTCTCTGAGTTTTAAAGACTAGAAAGCTTCCTAGAGATAGTACTACCCACAGCGGGCTAGGCCCTCCAACGTCATTTAGCAAGGAAATGGTACACAGACATGTCCACTGTGTGGTGGCAGCGATTCTTCAATTGAGGCCTCCTCCAGTGTGTCAACACTATTCTTCAATTGAGGCCTCTAGTGTGTCAACATTATTCTTCAGTTGAGATCTCCTCTAATGTGTCAATACCTGGCAGTCTCTTTCGACCTTGGTCCCACCCACCATTGATCTGTCATGGTGTGGACTTCAGCCTAGTCCCAAAAGATAGTCTGACAAGCCATAAATCTCCCTCTGGCTGGCACATTTTCATTCTCCAAATGTAAGACTCTTAGGGAAACTTCCTGTTCTTGGAGCCCTCATTTCATTAGTCTGAAAGATTGAAAGATGCGTCTCTTTGGAATGTCTTCAATTCTATGAGGCTGGTTACAGAAGCTGAAAGGGTTCACCAATAGAGGAACAAATAAAGTCCACTTCCCAGGTAATGCCTTCCAGGAGAGATCATCAAAATCTGTCAAGACATTTGGGGTAGGCCTATGCCCTCCCTTGTGTCTCCAGGCTAAGGGAGTATCCCTCCATGGCGAATGTGTTCCCAAAGTCCTTTTGTGCACCAGGGATACATCCTGGTTCCACTCTCAGAGGTCCCATAGACTGCTCAGGCCTTCTAAGTGAGACCCATCATATTCGGGGGTCTGGGTCAGTCTAATGCTGGTTTCCCAGTTATCAGTCTGGGCTCCATTAGCTCCTTGTTCAGGTCAGCTGTCTGTGAGTTTCTACAGTCTGGGCTTAACCCATTTGCTCATCACTTCTCCCTCTGCAACTGGATTCCAGGAGTTCAGCTCAGTGTTTAGCTGTGAGTGTCTGCTTCTGTTTCCATCAGCTATGGGATGAGGGCTCTAGGATGGCAACATTGTCAATCTCATTGTCATGAAAGGGCATTTAAGGAAGCCTCTCCGCTATTGCTCAGATTGTTAGTTGGGGTCATCCTTGTAGGTTTCTGGACATTTTCCTAGTGCCAGATTTCTCTTCAAACCTATAATGGCTCCCTCAGTTATGGTATCTCTTTCCTTGCTCTCCTCTAATAGGCACCTCAGTTAACCATTTGTCCTGTATTTCTCAGATGGACCAGTCTGAGACAAGAGAGAAAGAAGATGGCTAGTTTTCACGAACCCACTTCTGTAGGGCTGGTCCTGTAGCCTCTGTGCAGCTCTGGGACAGAGTTAAGTAAGAAGTAAGTAGTGTGCTGCCACTTGACAGATTCTGTATAGTACCCGCCTTCTCCATGCTCCCTGCCATGTACACTGTGCTGAGCCAAATCACATGATATGAAAGATCCTGCCCCTTTTCATTTGTTCTGGAAAGTAGTCTGAGGAGACAACTCAGGATAGCCCCCAGGGTTTGGTCTAGGGATGAAGGCTGCTCTCTGAAGCTCTTCTGCCTTCCCCACCCCTTCTCAAGGTCAGTCTGCCTGCCTCTGCCTGCCCCTCATCACCTCTCCCTCCTCTGAAGGCCCTATGATTATATCTGCATTAATTCTATTGTCTCTGTCTAGTGTCCTCCCATGACTTGAGGAACTTTATAATAAACCTGAGAAGAATTTATGTGTACCCTTCCTTTGTGGGAGGACTGCAGCTTTTACTGCTTAACTGCTGGAATATTTGTGTTTTCATTAACATACATTAATTATAGGTAAGGTTTCATGATAACGCTTTCATTCATGTACATAATGTATCTTGTTCATATTCACATACACAGACCTTTGCCCTCTCTTGTTCCTCTCCCTCTCTCCTTTCAACTAACATGTCTTTGTGTGTCTCAATGAGTTTCTTCTGGACAGGAGAGGTAGTGGTGGAGTCCATAAGGGGTGAGAGAATAATATCCTGTCCCTCAAGGCTCGGGGTGCGGGGGGGGGGGGGGTGCTGGATCTGTGGGCATCAGCAATAACTGTTGAAGGAGCGGCAGGTACAAACTGTTCAATCAGGAACATCGAGAGGCAGTGCCTTGTCTGCCATCTTTCTTCCTGGTGGCTCTCAGCAACCAACGAGGGAGTCTGAGATGGTTTAGCTCCCTAGGCTGAGTGACAACTATCCCTGGGAGGTCTTGAGATCCATAGGACAGGAAGCACCAGGTTCGGACAAGGTATCGATCGGGTTGTGGGAGGTGCTGCTCTTTCTTCCTGGCGTCCATCCTCTCATTGCTTTGGGTTGTGAGAGTCCCAAGATCTTCCCCGGAAGCCCCAGGCACACACATGGTGAACGTCGGGTGAGCAAGGCAGGAGGCAGGGCTGTGCCAGCACCTTGGGGCCAAGGCGGCAGCATCACTGCCTCCTCCTCACTGGAGCCTCTGCGCAGCCAGGCCAGGGACTCACATGGAGCTGCCCTGTGCTTCCCTCTGTCGCCCCCAAGTCCTGAAGAATAAGTACCCTGTCTGCTTGGGGACCTCCAGTCAACAAAAGCGGAATTCGGGGCTTCACCACAAAAAAGAATTTTGGGGCTGAATGATGATGAAGCAGTTGGAGGTGTAGGGGTTTAAGAGGCAGTTCTTTGAGAGACCAGAGCAAGATATCTGGTCTCATCTTATTCCTGGGAGACAGGAACCCGTGGCTCAGCTGACAGCTGGCGAGCTCCAGTGATCCTTGTCTCTGTCCCCACAGTGCTGGGTTTACAGTCATCTGTGATGATGCCTAACTTCTGTTTGGGTGCTTTTGAGCACTCCTAATCACTGAGTCATCTCTCCAACCCCAAAAGACATGTTTATTATACATCTTAAGCACAGAGGTAACAGAAATGTTCAGAAAAACACTGGGACATACCCAAGTGTGAGTGTGGGCTTCTCAAGGGACAGTCACAGTTTTTTTTCACAATGGAAACATATAAGTCTTTGGTGCATTCATGTATAGAATTGTAATATCCTTTTGGTAGAGTATTCCTTTATAGCCTGTGATATGACTATCTTTATCCCTTCAGACTGAGGTCTGTGGCAAGAGTCAGTTTTCATCTCTGTGCATATGGGACTTGAGGGTTTATCTTTTACTCTTGTGTTAAGTACTGCCCTCACATTTGACTGGATTTTAACATGGACAGGTTCAAATTACAGTAAATTGAAAATATATCAATGTTGTTTTGTTTTGAGTCTGGATTTTACATATCCTAGGCAGTCCATAACTCATTTTTATAACCAAACTTGACTTTGAATTTCTGATTCTCTTTTTGTTTTGTTTTGTTTTTCAAGACAGTTTCCTTGTAGTTTTGGAGGCTGATCTGGAATTCACTCAGTAGATTAGGCTGGCCTTGAACTCACAGAAATCCACCTGCATCTGCCATCTGAGTGCTGGGATTAAAGGCACTGGCAAATTACTGATCCTCCTGTGTTCACCTTCCAAGTGCAGGAATTAAATGAGCACATTAACACCACCACCTGCAGCAGTAGGAATAAATCCAGGACCTTGTGCTTACTAAGCAAGCAGCCTACCAACTGAGCCACAGCCACAGCCCCTTAACCATTTTTATTATTGAATAGCCTTTCTGTGATCATCACTTGAAATTATTTAGTTGGCTGAATCGTGTCCTCATTGGTATAAAATGGAACCCACTTAGTATTTATTTAACTGTTAATTACCAAGGGGCTACATCTTTCTTTTCATATAGTTTAAATCTGTTTTGGTAATTTTTTCATCTTTAATGATATGATGATTCAGTTTATACTCAGCACTTATATCCTCTGTTGCTTGTGTTGCCTCAATTAATTTTGATATCTTTAAATTTGTCTGGACATTTAACTCCTGTTTTCCTCCTTTCAAATTCAAAAATTTACATAAAATGTTTATAAATCACAAGGTTTCCCCTCTCTTTCATTCAGCCTTTCTCTCTATCTCCTGTAATAGGTACCCCAGGAACCCAAACCACTGTGTAACACTAGTCAGGTCAACAACCCAGCTTGCCCTTCCAAACTGAATCTGATTACAAATAGACCAGACTCAGAGCTTTCCCCCAAGGAATAGGAAATGGTAGCTATGTTCTCAGGGAGACTGGAAATCCTGGATGCTACCTGTCAAAGATTCCAACACTCCTCAACTGTAGTGGCACATGTTTGTTTAATCTCAGCTCTGGAGGCAGAAGCAGGCAGATCTCTGTCACTTCCAGACCTGCCTGGTCTGCATAGAGAGTTCCATACTAGCCAGGACTACATAGTAAGATTCTCTCTCAATAGAGGAAGAAAGAGAGTTGAGCACTGGGCACTGGGTGCAGGATGACTTACTTCATTGTGTGGGCTTTGGCTACCCAAGATGGGGGGTATTGAAACACCTGTCTTGATGAGGATGTATGTCCTTAACACAGTATAAATATCCTTCCCATGACAACTGGGAAGACAAATTAGGATAAGAATCTGCAGAAGGCAGCAACCCTGCTCGGTTGTGTATGTTTGTCCATGGGCTTGCTCTTTAATTTAACTTGAACTCCTGTTGGACCCTAATTCTGGAGTCCTAATGGGCCAGTGGGAGAGCCCCACAACACAAACACCAAAACCAGGAGATGCAACAAGCACGAGGTGTTTATTGAACGAGTGCACTCGGGTGACAGCAATCTCGGGGGAAAGCCGCACACACCCCAAAATATTCAGGCTCCTTTTTATAGAGACAAACCGCAAATCAGCATGCATGCATGGGGCTCAAGGTGATTGATTACAAAGTATGATCTCATGTTTGAGAGATCACCCAGGTATGACCTGTTCTTATTCAAAGGATAAACCATAGAATGACTTGGAAAATCCCCAGACTGTCCAATGGCCAGGAGTGACCCAAACAGTGCTGGTCATCTGGAATCATTTGTTCCAGGGTTGGGGGCTTATTTCCTTGTTGTGGGCCAAGACCTGGGAGAGACTTTTTTCATACTCTGGCTTTCTCTTGGCTGTACATTTAGAGCCTTCAGTTATTCCTCAAAGGTTTGATGATTCAGTAACTAACCCTATTTAACAAGATCAGCCTAGCATAACCACTAGTCCCATCACCATAGTAACTTTCTTGTTCTCATAATTTCTGTTCTTTCCTCCCATGTCAATATCCATTCTTTATGATTTTCTATATTCCGCTTGCAAGAACTATTTTCTTGCCCCTTTCCCACATCCTTGCTCGGCAAACTAAAATCTTTCACTCCCATGTTGGTCCCTGTTTCTTCCCAATAATTTTTCTGCACCAGAAAAGTAAACATTGGAACAGGAATCATTTTTTCTTTTCCTTTCTATTTTTCATGTATGTAATTGTACATGTAAAAGCCCAAGGTTGTTATTAGAGATCATCGGCAATCACTCTTGCACCCTATTCATTGAAGCAGGGTCTTAAATCCAGAGCTCATTGCTTTGGCTAGTGGTGCTAGCCAGCTTGCTCTGGAGACTTCATGCCTCCAACTTCCCAGGCCATAATTACAAGCAGGCTACCGCAGCTATGCAGCATCTTACTGGATCTCAAGGGATCTAAACTGGCAAGTACTTAACTGCTGAGCCACCTTCCCAGACAAACATTTGGAATTCCTTAGTATGCTCGGAATGCTTTCTGTAATGGATGGATTCTTGGAGATTCCAGCAGGAAATTGTTCATATGTATCGTACAGGTATCAGATCCCACAAACCTGGAAGCTGTGAGGCTCTGCCATTTACTCTAGGCACAGGCACTGAATCAGAGATGCATCCTTCTTGTAGAGCCTTCAGTACAAGCTGGTTCAAAAGGCAGCACTACAAATGACAGCCCAAGCATTCCTACAAACCAAGGAAGAAGTCACAGTGTCTTCAGTGTTAAATACAGAAGGGGAGCAGTGATGGGGGAGGGAGATATCACATACTCACCCTCCAGGAATGGGTTCTATCAGGATAAAGGGACTCAGACCAGGATTGAGGCTTGGTTAGAAAGGAGCAGTACATCATGTTGGGGATGTGGGAGTCTTCAGAAAAGCCCCTGAATAAAGGAAACTATGGCATTTCTATCCTGTTGGGGTAGCAGTAAACCCTACAGCATGTGATTGCATTTGAGATCACCTACTAGGAAGTAATAAGGAATGGCCAGGTAATGGGTAGAGCCATAAATTAAAGGCTGTGAAAACCACAACACAGAGCTTTTTAACACTATGTCCCAGAAGGAGAGATGCTTGGAGGTGTGGCCTGATTTCTTTAGGCTGTGGGATCTGGCCTCTATAGAATAACCAGTGTCTTAACGGTGCAAGATGAGTGTAAGAGGCCAGTAATAGCCAAATGTCCCTTGGACACTTTTTTTCCAGTGCTATCCAAACCCTGCTGTGTCTCTTGCACACCTTTTTCTGGAGATAGCCCTCTTCCCATCTCATCACTGATGTCACAGGGCTCATTACCCCCAGGAGAGCTTCCTCTGCAGGAACCTGAGAAGCTTCCAAGTCACAAAGATTTTACTTCCTGCTGGAAAGTATTGACCACAGCTTTCTTAACCCATATAGACCTCACAACTGTCACATTGTCACTCTATCCAAGGATACATCATGGCCTGGGACCAAGGTCCCTTTCCTGTCTTCAGTATGGAAACTGTGTCTGGCAGAGATCACACTAGCTGATCAGAACTGCAGTCAGTCCAGAGTGCTAGCTCCTGAAGCCATAGGCCAAATCCATCCCGCTCTGTGACCATCCTACATCCAATACCACTGCTCTTCTTAATTCATGCATCACCACCCTTACTTTCTCACTGGCTTGCTCTCTCCAAGATATCACTATATAGCCTTGACTCACTTGAAATTCCCTATGTAGACTAGGCTAGCACCTTGAAATCACAGAGTCTTCCTGCCTCTGCCTCCGGTTCTGGAATTAAAGATATATACCAACACAACTTTTTTATGAGAAGAAATTTCTCTATTTTGTCCTAAAGACTGGACTGACTTTTCAAAGCATTTTTTATTGTTTATTTAATTATATAGTGAGTCGATTCCTGAACATGAAATATAGATTAATAAAACACAGTATCCAATTAGATACCAGTTTGCCCTTGTCCCATATCGATCCAAGTGTTCTTCGGTTCTGCCACCACTCCACAGTACCTGTTCTGTCATCGGTCTACTTTCTGCATAACACAGCATTCCATTGTATTAGAAAGTCAAATTCTCTGATGCACTAAATTACTGTTGATGCTAATTCCACTATTGTGCTATAGAAGACTCATCTTTCTTTAATCTCATGTATCACTTAATTCACTTGAACTATTGTATACTATGTTCATGCTTCCAAATGTTTCCTAGTGTAATCACAGAAAGTGTACATTTCTCAAGTGACAAGTTGTGGCAACAGAAGAAGCTCTTTAAACATGATACCAGGAAAATAAGGGGGCTGATCAAGGAGGCTTTCTCTACTGAGCATCTAAAAAGGCACCAAATTTCAGAGTAGAAGCTAGTAAACATATACAAGAAGTGTTTGGCGCTTGTATAGCTCCTTCCGCAGCTGTATTGATGAAGCATGTCATCTAAACACAAGTAAAGGAGATGGAATTGTGTAAACACATACATTTAATGAATCTGAAGTCTCTTAACTGCTGTGTACGCTGAGTAATACATGCTGCAGAACTGCTGTGCAATGAAATCTTAGGGATGGGGGCTGAAGAGATGGCTCAGCAGTTAAGGGCACTGCTTGCTCTTCCAAAGGTCCTGAGTTTAATTCCCAGTAACCACATGGTGGCTCACAACTATCTGTAATGAAATCTGGTGCTCTCTTCTGGCCTGCAGGCATGGAAGCAGAACACTGTAGACTAAATAAATAAATAAAATAGTTTTAAAAAAATCTTAGGGATGACCAAACAACATATCACAACTCAACAGATGTCACTGTCCTGTTATTTCTTCAAGAGAATATTCAAAAGCAGTACCAGAAAAGCTGTGTGATAATGGGCAGAATATAATAATCAACTCATAGAAGAAACATCAGGAGTTTCCAGTATCGTAAGAATTTCCTGTGAATTGAGTATTGGTCCCCACTGCTATCAGTCTCACTCTTCTCCTGAAAGCATATGCAAGCTGTTTTAGGAGTCAGTGACCTTTGAGGATGTTGCTGTGAACTTCACCCTAGATGGATGGACTTTGTTGAATCATTTACAGAAAAATCTCCACAGAGCTCTGATAAGAGAAACCATAAGGAACCTGCATGCTCTAGGGAAGAGTGATGTACTTTCGCACAGAGTCTACCGCCCATCAATGCTGTTCTGTGACTTGAGATATAAAAATGGAATACTTAGATGAATCAACTTGGTATGGCCACAGTGTGACAAGAACTTGAATCATAATTTTGCATAATAACTCATAATGGATTTTCTGGGCCTACTTTTAGGACAGAAATTGGGAGAACAGAACACTTAAAGTGAGTACAAGAATCCTGGGAGAAATCTAAGATAATTTGTACTCAAAAGAAAAACTAATGCTTCTCAGAAAACCTGGATATTTAAACAAATACAACAAAGTAAGCCCAACTTCAGACTGGTTTATTTTCATAATATCTTTAAATACACCTACAGACTGAGCATTTATAATTCAAACATTTAAATATGAATTTGTTGAGTATAAACATTATACCACAAATGACACTTTCTGATGTTTTAATGTATACAAACTTTGTTTCATACACAAAATTATTAAAGAGATTATATGACCTTACCTTCAGGTTTTGGATTCAAGGTGTATTTGAAACTTGAATAATGTTTGCATTTAGGTCTCATTTCATATATGTTCTAATATTTTAAAATCTAACACATCTGCCCTTTTTGTTTTAGATGAGGAATGTTTATGCTATATTTAAATATAACAGATTTTCAATGTTTGCAAACTAGTTAACTTTGGGAAAGTTACTGAGAAACTCTACATGATTATTTCTGCTTTGACTATTGGTACTGAAGCCATCTTACTGAACTTTCACTGCATTACTGTACACAGTTTATACAGGATATAAAGCTTCCTGATAATGTAAGAGAGTAAGCCTACCTTTAAATAAATGTAAAATTATTTTGTAATGTGCTGCACTTTGTTGCAGATGTCAAATGGTAGAGAAGCTCTGTGAATATGAAGAAGATAGTCAATGGAAAGAAGTTGTCAGTGAAATTATATTGAGAGAAGCCATATAATTGTAAGGATTGTGGGAAGGCATGTAATTCACACAGGAGGAAAACCCTATGTTTGTAAGCATTGTGGGAAAACCTTTGATCATTACAGTAGCTTTCACAAGCATGAAAAGACTCATAGTGAAAATATATTCTGGGCTGGGCAGTGGTGGCACATGCCTTTAATCCCAGAACTCAGGAGGCAGAGGCTGGTGGGTCTCTGTGAGTTCAAGGCCAGCCTGGTCTACAAAGCAAGTTCCAGGACACCCTCCAAAGCTACATAGAAATCCTGTCTCAAAAAGAAAAAAAGAAAGAAAAGAAAATGAACTCTGTTAGTATAATAAATGTAGGGAAATTTCAGTTGCTTTTATTTCTTTCAAATGCATGACTTACTGACACTGGTGAGGAACCTAAGGTTTGTATGCAATATGGGATACCTTTACTGATCCGGTTCCCATTGATACCATGAAAGGATTCACACTGTGAAAAAAAATATATAAATGAAATACAAGAATGTGTTCACTAATTCTAGTTTCTTTAATAAACATGGGAAAACTCACACTAGAGAGAAATCCTAAATATAAAATGTAGAAACACTCCATTATCACTTGGCTTTCTAGCATTCATTAAAAAATGCATAATCTGTAGCATAAGAGGAAGAAAATTTGCATCAGCTTGCAAATGAAAAACAGCAGTATGAAGAGAAGCCCCTTGAATAAAAAAGATACATCAAAAACAAAATATTCAGAGAGCCCACATGCAACAATACAGAGTCAAAAGATTAAATATGGCAGAGTGGTGGTACACAACTTCAATCTCAGCACTCAGGAGGCAGAGGCAGGCAGATCTTTGTGAGTTTGAGACCAGCCTGGTCTACAAGAGCTAGTTCCAGGACAGCATCCAAAACCACAGAAAAACCCTGTCTCAAAAAAAAAAAAAAAAAAAAAAAAGATTAAATATAAAAAATACATAGCAGTTTTCTGTTTTCCTGGGTGAGATGGAACATACCTATAATTCGAGGACTGAGGAAACTCTAAACATCACCAGGTAGTGGTGGCACTTGCGAGGCAGAGGCAGGCAGATCTCTGTGAGTTTAAGGCCAGCCTGGTCTACACAATGAGTTCCAGGACAGACTCCAAAGCTGCAGAGAAATCCTGTCTCGGGGGGGGGGGGGGGAACAAAACCCTAAAGATCAAGAGTTTTGAATTCTGGGCTATGTTGCTTATCTGTGATGAAATAAAATTTTTTGTTATTTGTCTTTATTCTTGACAATCTCATTCATATATACAGTGAATTGTGATCATATTGCTCCCCCTTTTCTCCCTCCAACCTACTAAATGCAGTTAGTGCTGCCCATGTGTGCGTGGGTATAGATACTTCTTCAAAAAGTAATAATTCTCCCTGTCAATTGCCAATAGCTCCTCAGAAACAGGTAAAGATTAGAGGTCAACTATCGGTAGACAGATGCTAGAATTTTGTCTGGCTTGACCCTGTACAGAAAACCACAATACTTTGAGTTTGTGAGTGGAATGGCCATGTAATGAACAGAAGGCAGCATTCCATACTAGTCTCATCCTCTGACCTGCATTCTTTCTACCTCCTAGAAAAAAAAAAATGTTTTTAATAAAGTTTGACTGTTATCTTGTGTTCTTTTTCTGTGAAGATGTACCATGGCCAAAATAACTCATAAAAGAAAACATTTTATTGAAGGCTGGTATAGAAATGATGAGATGTGGTGGCACATGCTTTTAGTCCCAGCACTCAGGTGGCAGAGGCAGGTGGATCTCTGTGAGTTTTAGGTCAGTCTGGTCTACAGAGCAAGTTCCAAAACTGGCTCCAAAGCCACAGAGAAACCCTGTCTCAAAAAAAAAAAAAAAAAAAATGGGGAAAAGATTATTGAATATACTTTAATCCAATAAACAACTATTAATCTCAAAGTATTTTACATTGTATGGATTTTGGTTTATTGATACAAATTTAAAGTTAATTTTGTTGTACTGTATATTTCTACCCTTGTTTGGGGTATTAAGTTTATGCAGCTCATTTTAAAAGGTAATATAGTTGAGTGGTGGTGGTGCACACCTTCGAAGGCAGAGGCTGGAGGATCTCTGAGGGTTTGAAAGCAGCCTGGTCTACAGAGCTAGTTCCAGGACAGCCTCCAAAGCCACAGAGAAACCCTGTCTCAAACAAACAAACAAACAAACAAACCAAAGAACTACATTAACTGCAGATCCTGACCTCCTCTGGTGTGGCCACTCCACTCTTCAGATTTCTCCAGACTGCATTTTGCCAGCAGGGTGAAGATGTCACTCTTTTGGCTTTGCTCCAGCATCTGCAGGGCTGACAGACCATCGGTGTGGTATGTAGAGGATCCTCTCCAGAATACACTTTCATAATCTCACTAATGTATTAAATGACATTGTGGGTCAGTTGTCACACCATGCCCTAACTTCCTGGCCAGGCTGAGCCTGTTCGTTAATTCTGCAGAGTCTATCCCATGGACATCTGAGGGAATGCCTTGCTTGGTGAGCTCTGGCTATGGGGCTGACAGGCAGAGGCTTGGCTTTCTGCTTGCCATCACCACAGAAGTGTCAAGAGTGCACCTTTATCTTTGCTTCATTTGTTTTTCTCCCTCCCTTTCACCCTCCTTTATTTCATTCATTTTCCTAACTTTATTAATGTGTTAGTATTAGTCCTTCATGCTTATTGTTTTCTATAAATAATGAGGGAGAAAAACTTGTAATTGACTTCATTTGGTTTTGGAGCATTCCTGTTCATGATTTGCTTTGTGGGCTAGGCAGCTACCAGGCTATCTGCCACTCCAGTGTACACACAGCCACCACTGGAATACCCTTGCACAGCTTTGTAAGTGAATCTAGCCCTTTTTAAAAATATATTTTATTTAATTATGTGTATGTGCATGTAGGCTTATGCACTTGAGTGAAGGTGCCCACAGATTCAAGGAGAGAGTGTCCAATCACAAGAGTGTTATTGTGAACCTCCTGATGTGGTGCTGAGAACTGAACTTCAGTCCTCTGCAAGGACAGCAAGCACTTTTAACCACGAATCATCACTGCAGCCCAAGATTTTATTTTTATTGTTAATTATGCATATGCATGAGCTGGTCTTTAGATTAGACAATAGTGCCTGCTGAGGCCAGAGAGGGGCTATTATTTTAATTCTTATTTTGATTATTTGATTTTTTGTTTGTTTCTTTGAGACAGGGTTTCTCTGTGTACCCTTGGCTGTCCTGGAACTCACTCTGTAGACTGGGATGACCTCACACTCAGAGATCCACCTGCCTCTGCCTCCTGAGTGCTGGGGCTAAAGGCATGTACCACCACTGCCTGGTTTTTATTATGATTATTAATAATGCCAAGACCAATTAATGCAGGCCATATGCACATAGGTATGGGGACATTCACTTGAGGAGGTCAACCTATCAGCAGGCACATTACCACAGAACAGTGACTCTCTTTCTCAGCAGCCATCAACTGACAATAGTTCCTTCACCTATGGTGGAGCCTTAAGATACTCTTCCCCATCTGCCATGGATCTACCAGTAGGGTGTGGGGGTCCCTGGGATGAGAGTCCTCGAAGACTAGGTGGGTAAGGATTTAGCAGCAGTGACAAACAAAAACAAACACAGAGGCAATTTGAATCTGAGTATATTTTGCAGCGTTCAAGCAAGGCTTTTTATACATAATGAAACAGATATTAAGTTTCTCAGAGGGTGTATTTAGTGAAGCAAATACAGATAGGACAGATAACATCATTGTCATTTGGCACAGTAAAGCACATCACCATCCAAGGCTAACTGCATATTTCCTAGATCAAGCTAATAAATTTTTATGGTCAATCATTGTTATCTATTTTAATTCTTCTTTATTAAAAGCTTTCTTTACCAAACACTTAATCACACTTCTGCTGACACATGTATGACCATATGATAAATCTGAAGAACATGATGGCTGGCCAAGAAATACTTGCTGGAATGTGAAGACAGCATTCTACCAAAATTCTGCAAACATCTTCTTGTTTTCAAGTAATGTCTGGCAAGTGCATTGTCCTGGTCTGGTATCCATTCAACAAATCTCCTTCGTTTCCCCCTTTTTATTTAACTATATTTTGTAAAATAATGTTGGGCCAGGCATTAGTGGCGCATGCCTTTAGTCCCAGCACTCGGGAGGTAGAGACAGGCAGATCTTTGTGAGTCTGAGTTCAGCCTTGTCTACAGAGCTAGTCCAGGACAGGCTCCAAAGCAATACAGAGAACCCCTGTCTCCAAAAACCAAAATAATAATAATAATAATAATAATAATAATAATAATAATAATAATAATAATGTTGAATACAGCTGTTCAATGTCTTTTCTTATTATCAGGTTTTTCCCCAGACCATTAAAAACAACAAAAGCAAATATTACAGCATAGGAGGAGCTTGCATGCTTAAGTTGATTAAATAAATTTCACTTCCCCAAGCCATCAGCAATATCCACCAATAATTTATCTCCAGTCAGTCCATGTATTTGTTTTGCAATATGAGTAATATCAGACTGTAATTTCAATATTTCCTCAATAATATACTAATATAATAAATATATATACTACATTAGTATATTAGTCATATATTAATACACATAATGAGTGTTTTCAACCTTGTCCAATGGAAACAAGGTCTTATTCCAGTGCATAGGAGTGACAGAATTGACTCATATTTCTATCACATCTTTTTTTTTTTACTCTATTATTTATTTTACTTCCCAGTCACAGTTTCCCCTTCTTCCTGTGCTCCCATTCCCTCTCTGAACCTCTCCTCTGCCATGTCCCCTCTCAATCTACTTCTCCTCTGTTTCTGTTCAGAGAAGGACAAGTTACCACATGGTATCAATAAACCATTGCATATCAAGCACCTCCTCCTTTTAAAGGCTGAGCAAAGCAACCAAGAATGAGGAGCAGGTCTCAAAGCAAGTAAAAGAATCTGAGACATCCCCTGTCCTCCACTGTTAGGAGCCCCACAAGAGGACCAAGCTACACAACTTTCAGATATATGCAGGTTTCCTGGTTGTCAGTTCAGACTCTGTGACTTCCTCTGAGCTGAGGTTAGTTTTTCTGTAGGTTTTCTTATGATCTCTGTCTCCTATAATTCTTCCTTCCTTTCTTCAGGAGGATTCCCTGAGCTCAACCTAATGTTTGACTGTGGGCCTCTGCATCTGTTTCCACCAGTTACTAGATGAATGTCTGATGACAATTGGGGTAGTCACCAATCTGACCACAGGAGATAGCCAGTTCAGGCTATGCATCCACTATTGTTAGGAGTCTTAATTGGGATCATCCTTGTAGATTTGTGGGAATTTCTTTGCATCAGGTCTCTACCTGACCCTGAAATGCTCCTCCTTTCCAGTCATCCCTTTCAGTACTCTCCCAACATCCATCCCCCAACCTGATCCCTCATGTTTCCATCCCCCAGTCAACCCAGGAGATTGCTTCTGTTTCTCTCTTCCCCAGGGAAATCCATGTGTACCCACCCCCTCCTTGGAGTCCTTGTTACCTAGCCTCCCTGGGCCTGTGGACTACAGCATGTTTATCCTTTAGTTTTGAGCTAATGTCTACTTATGAGTGAATGCATACCACGTTTGCCTTTCTGGGTCTGGGTTACCTCACAAAGCAACCAGCCACTAGCTCTTACTCTAGCTCTTGCCACTTCCTCAGGCTGAAAGGCTGATCCTGTCTCCATGAGCTCCCACCAAGCTTCAGACTGCTGCCTCACCTCAGTGTGGCTGGAGAATCCTGAGACTTCAATGTCTTCATATCCTCAATGTGGCTGGAGTATGTATGACAGCTCTAAGATCCTATTTCTGCCATAACTACATCTCTAATGCAGGGCTTTCAGATGTGTGATCCCAGGTTCTGGAATCAAAGGCATGAGCTATGTTACTCTTCACTCTTTTTTTTTTTTCCTCTATGGCTTTGGAAGCTATCCTAGAACTAGCTCTTGTACACCAGGCTGGCCTCAAACTCACAGAGATCCACCTGCTGGAATCTCTGTGATTACTCTTCACTCTTACATAGTGTGGTTACTCTTCACTCTTACATAGGTCATGATAGCTAGCCTTGAACTAACAGAGATCCATCTACCTCTTAATCCTGAGTCCTAGGATTAAATGTGTGTACCACCAATGCCTGATCTCTATAGCTTGAGGCTGACTTTGCTTCCTGAATCCTCAGGCAAGCTTTAATAAAACATAAAAAATATATCACCAAAGATGATTTTTTCTTTTTACATCTATAGCACCTGATATTGCCAGGCAATGTCCCATCAAGATAATCTTTTCTAGTCTTATCCATTTGCCTTCAAATTCCTAATGTTGTTTTTAACAGCTCAGTAATGCTCCATTGTGTAATTGTGCAACAATTATTCCATTCTTCAGTTGAGGGCCATCTAGGTTGTTTCCAGGTTCTGAATATTACAAACAAAGCTGTTATGAACATAGTTTGCCAAGTGATTGAGCATCTTTTGGGTATATAACTGGGTCTTGAAGTAGATTGAGTCCCAATTTTCAGAGTAACTGCCATATTGATTTCCAAAGTGGGAGTTTGCACTCCCACCAGCAGTGGAGGAGTGTTCCCCTTATTCCACATTTTCTTCAACATAAACTGTCATTTGTGGTTTTGATTTTAGCCATTCTGACAAGTGTAAGATGGAATCACAGAGTCAGAGTCATTTTTATTGGCATTTCCCTGAAGGCTGAGGATGTTGAACATTTCTTTAAATGTTTATGTGCCATTTGAGATTCTTTTGTTGAGAATTCAGTTTAAGTCTGCATCCCACTTTTAATTGGATTATTTGGTTTTATAGTGTCTAGTCTCTTGAGTTCTTTATATATTTTGGATATCAGCCCTCTGTTGGATTGGGGGGGTGGAAAAGATATTTTCCCATTCTTTAGGCTACCATTTTTGTCCTACTGACCGTGTCTTTTGTCTTACAGAAGCTTTTCAGTTTCATGAAGTCCTATTTATCAATTGCCTATCTTAGTGTCTATGCTATTCAGGAAGTTGTCTCCTGTGCCAATTAATTCAAGGCTATTTTCCATTTTCTCTACTTTCAGGTTCAGTATGATTGGATTTACATTGAGGTCTTTGATCAACTTGGACTTGAGTTTTGTTCAGGGTGATAAATATGGATCTATTTGCATTCTTCTACATGCCAACATTCAGTTATGCCAGCACCATTTGTTGAAAATGCATTCTTCCTTTTTTTTTTCCATCGTAAAATTTTGGCTTCTTTATCAAAAATCAGGTGCCCATAGGTCTGTGGATTTATGACTGGGTATTCTATTTTATATTATCAATCCACCTGTCTGTTTTATGCCAGCACCATGCTGTTTTTATTACTATAATTCTATAGTAGAGCTTGAGATCAGGGTTGGTGATACCTCTGGAAGTTCTTTTATTGTCAGGATTGTTTTAGCTATCCTGGGGTTTTTGTCTTTCCATATGTAGTTGAGTATTGCACCTTCAAGGTCTGTAAAGATTTATGTTGAATCGGGTAGTGGTGACGCACGCCTTTAATCCTAGGACTTGGGAGGCAGAGGCAGTCAGATCTCTGTATGTTCAAGTCCAACCTGGACTACAGAGTTAGTTGTAGGACAGACAGCTACACAAAGAAACCTTCTCTTGAAACACACACACACACACACACACACACACACACACATGAATTATGTTGACATTTTGATGGGGATTGTAGTGAATCTATAGATTTGGTAAGGTGGCCATTTTTACTATGTTAATCCTACCATCCATAAGCATCAGAGATCTTTCCATCTTCTGATATCTTCTCCAATTTCTTTCTTCAAAGACTTGAAACTTTTGTCAATAGGTCTTTCACTTGCTTGTTTAGAATTACTCAAGATACTTTATATTGTTTGTGGCTATTTTGAAGAGTGTTGTTCCTCTTTCTTTTTCAACCCTTTTATTGATTATATATGAGTCCTAATGAGCCAGGTGGTGGTGGTGCATCCCTTTGATCCTATCACTGGGGATGCAGAGGCAGGTGGATCTCATTGAGTACAAGGCTAGCCTTGTCTTCAAAGTGAGTTCCAGGACCTCCAGGACTGTTACACAAAGAAGCCTTGTCTCAAACAAAACAAAACAAACAAACAAAAAAAATCAGTGATACTGATTTTTTTTAGTTAATGTATCCAGCCACTTCACTGAAGGTGTTTATCAGCTATAGAAGTTCCCTGATAAAATATTGGGGGTCGATTATGCATACTATCATGCCATCTGCAAATAGCAGTACTTTGACTTCCTTTCCAATTTGTATTCCCTTGATCTCCTTTTGTTGTCTTATTGCTCTAGCTAGAACTTCCAGTTGACTATTGAATAGATATGGAGAATGGACAGCCTTGTCTTGTTCCTGATTTTAGTGGAATAGCTTTGAGTTTCTCTCCATTTAATTTGATGTTGGCTGTTGGCTTGTTGTATATTGCTTTTATTATATTTGGGTATATTCCTTGTATCCTTGACCTCTCCAAAACTTTTATTATGAGGAGATGTTAGATTTTGATGAAGGCTATTTCAGTATCTAATGAGATGATCATGTGTTTTTTTTTTCCTTTCAGTTGGTTTATATGGTGGATTATATTGGCAGATTTTCATATGTTGAACCATCCCTACACCTCTGGGGTGATGGCCACTTGATCATGGTGGATGATCTTTTTGATGAGTTCTAGAATTTGGTTTGCCAGTATCTTGTTGATATTTTTGCAACAATTTTCATGAGGGAAATTGTTCTATAGTTCTCTTTCTTTGTTGAGTCTTTGGATATCAGGGTGACTGGCCTCATAAAAAGAATGGCAGTGTTTCTTCTGTTTATATTTTGTGGAATACTTTGAAATATATAGTGAAGCCAGGCCCTAATTGGTCTTATCAGTCGGAGTGAGATGCTGAAGTAAATGCTTAATGATCAGAGAAGCAAAGGAGCAGCCACAGTCACTTCTTACCTTTCCCAATTCTCAGACCTGAAGGGCCAAGCTGCTGGCTATGCCCTACCTTTTCTTTTGTTTGTTTTTGTTTTTGTTTTTTGAGGCAGAGTTTCTCTGTATTGCTCTGGAGCCTGTCCTGGAACTAGCTACGTAGGCCACGCTGGCCTCCAACTCACAGAGATCCGCCTGCCTCTGTCCCCAGAGTGCTGGGATTAAACGTGTGTGCTACCAATGCCCAGCTATGTCCTACCTTTTAACTCCTCTCTCTACCCAGCCTTATTACTTCCTGTCTCCTGACTGTACAGACCTCCAGACCTCTATGGTTAAGTAGTGGCTAGCTCCGTCAGCTACAGGGTGGGAAAGATTTGTGGGTTCTAATGTGTGTAATGAAAAGTAGATTAATGAGCTGAGCACTCTAGAGCCTGGTACTTGTGAAGTGGAGGCAGGTGGATCTCTATGAGTTTGAGGCCAGCCTGGTCTACAGAGTGAGAGTACCAGAATAGGCTTCATAGCTACACAGAAAAATACTATCTTGGGGGGGAAAAAAAAAAAGTGGATTAAGTGGATTAATGCAATGAATCAATAGTAGTTGTAACTATAGAAAGAAAGAAATAATTCTCTATCAACAGGATAAAGAAAAACTATATGCAACAGTATATGCTATATATTATTAATCTGCAATAATGTTTAAATGTTGATATGCCTTAACGGCCCCAGTGGGGGCAGTGTAGCAATGGCTGAGAAGAATCTGGAATGGCTACCTGTCCAGAGGTTCCCACCACACCTGGTTACGCCTCCTGGGAAGAAGTGGCCGGGTCCCTGTAGGTGCTTGCTTGGCTGGTTGATTGGAACAGGTGCTGGGTATATTTGTGCTATGATAACAATAATGCTTTTGATCATGGGTGTTCTGGCCTGTAGCTCCACTGTTAGTTCAGTGAAGCCTAGAGAACATTTAGATATAGTTTCAGAAACTAAAAAGATGCAGACCAGCGATCAGCAGATGAATGTCCTCTGTGTCCTTGACCACAGAACCCACAGCGCCGGTTGAGACTTCAGGTGTCAGCCCAAGGCCTGAGAAATTAATAGAGTTGAAGCTGTGTGAACTTGCCCGCAATGTGACCCTGCCTAAAAATAGCCCACCCGCAGCAAAGCTGCTGTTGGATTTACTACAAAATTCCAACTCGTCTTTTGAGGAAATCCTAGATGCAGTGCAGAGATTAGAAATAGGTTTCATGAGCATTCCAGGGATAAAAGAGAAATTAGAAATCCAGTTACAGAAGCTAAGGCATTGCAAAAGCTGGGAATAAAAGCCAGAGTGACTAATAGTACATTAAAAATAAAACTGAAAGACAGATGGTGACAGCCTCCAAGGTATCAAGGTCCTTATTATTATAGGCCCACTCATGCCCCTGTGACATGGACGGGAATATATGATAAGGACATGATCAGATGGGTAGTGGTAGGCGGGAAAAGAGTAAGATATGACAGTCTCTCTCTGTGGGAGTGCATCAGAAGAGCAAGGCCACGTTGGTGTGTACTTTCTGAGGATAGCAAGCTCAATCTTAGGTGGAAGGTCTATGTTTGGCTCAAATTTCATAAAGATCCTGGGTTCTGGGCCAGGTCTGTAGTATATTGGAAAGGTTATGATTGGGATCTTAGGGCCCCTAAAACAGTACAAGAGCTTATAGAGGTTTAGGAAAGAGCTCGGCAATGCTGTTAAAAGTTTAATGTTCAAAGATAATGACTATTCTCTAAACTCAGTAAACCAAATGTCTGGCATGCTGACCACAGGCAGGCCAAAATAGAAAGAGGTTTCCAGCTATATACTTGTTTAGATATTCTCTTGTTTAGATTGCTGATGTGCATTAATTTCTGTAGAATATCTGTAATCTTTTATATTATTGCCAAAGATCTTTTCCTTGAACTTTCTACATAAAAATCCGATACTCTAAAGTAAAAATCGCAGCAATTGCAAACCTCCTCAAACGTGTTTGTGTCTGTCTGTCACACCGAAGTCACTCCTGACCTGGTCATCCGAGTTTTGATCTCCACGCACACCCGTTTCCCACTGAGCAGTCTGCAGCAGGTGGCACCCGAACAGGGACCCTCAGGCAGGTAACTCTTTCTTTCTTTTAAAGGAGTGGATAGGCTCTCACCAAGGGAACTACAATCCTGCCGGTGAAGATAGGCTAGTTAAGGGTGAGTAATCTGGTAAGTCAAGATGGGAGGCTCGGGTTCAAAGGGACAGAAAATATTCATATCAACCTTGAAACATATGCTAGCGGAAAGAGGTTTGAAAGTGTCTGATACTACTTCGAAGGAGTTTTACTTATTTCTTATGAAGGTTTCTCCTTGGTTCCCTGAGGATGGTAGTCTCACTTTGGAGGACTGGAAACGTGTAGGAAGGGAGATGAGAAGGTACACTGAAGAACATGGTAAGGAGACTATTCCCTGACAAGCTTATCCTATTTGGTTGCAAATGCGTGAGATTCTCACTGAGCAATCTGATTTGTTTCTCTTAACTGAAGAGGCCACTTCAGTTGAAAACGAAAGTACATGCCTGCCCGCTAAAACTTATGGCACAACTCAACTTGATTTGAAGCCGATAAAACCCAGTCTTGATGACTTGAATTTAGACACTGAGGATGAAGCCGAGCTAGAAAAAGAGGCTTCAGAGTACGATTTGGATGAAGATGGGGACCATCATGACTGGAGTTATCCAGTCCTCCGTCATTCTAAAAACAGGTCGGAAAAAATAAGAATGCAAAAAGACATATCCAAGCCTAAGAAAGAGGAAAGAATACCTGCCACCCATAGGCTTTCAAGGGACATTGGCAGAGGCCAGAGAACAGGGAGACACTTCATTTATGTTCCCTGTGGTCTTTAATGGGGATAGTGATGATGAGGACCCTATGTGGGAACCTCTGCCATTAAAAACTCTCAAGGAGCTACAGTATGCAGTAAAGAGCATGGGACCTTCTGCACCATACACTATTCAGATATTGAATATGGTGACAAGTCAGTGGTAGACACCTAGTGATTGGCACCAAACTGCGAAAGCCACACTTTCTACCGGAGATTACATACTGTGGAGAACAGATCATGAGGATAGGTGTAAGGTCACAGCACAAAAATCAACAGGAAAACGAGGAGAAAAAATAACCATGGATATGATGTTGGGTGAAGTGCTTTTTTAGCTCCTGCAGAACAAACTAAATTGCCTAAGGCTGTATTAAAAGAGATTACAACAAATGCAGTGTTGGCTTGGAGGGCTATCTCTTCCTCCAGAACCAAGGGGAATACCCTAGCAGGAATTCAACAAGGCAATGAAGAATCCTACACTTCCTTTATTTCTAGATTGGAGGAAGTAATTACTAGGATGCTCCTTGCAGGAGAAGGAACTTATTCAGCTGAAACAATTAGCATGGAAAAATGCTAATATATTATGTAAAGATTTAATCAGGCCCATAAAAAAACAGGGTCAATACAGGATTACATAAAAGTATGTGCAGATGCCTCACCTGCTGTGGTGCAAGGGATGGCTTATGCAGCTGCTATGCAGGGGAAGAAATTCTCTGCTTTTGTGAAACAGACATATGGGGGAGGCAATGGTAAGAATCCTGCCCCCACTTGTTTTAATTGTGGAGAATCAGGTCATATAAAAAAAGACTGTAAAAAGTGAGGCCAGGGTAAAAGTCCTAAAAAGGCCTCTGGCATTTGCCCAAGATGTTAAAAGGGAAGGCATTGGAGGAATGAGTGCTGTTCCAAGTTCACCAAGGATGGGGCTCGAATTGAAGGTAGTTCCAAGGAGGAATCAAAAAACCAGTAAAGGAGCAGCCTCTCAGCCCCAAGAAAAGAGAGGAAAAAACACTACAGGAGGTTCAGTTGGATTTGGACCCCAAAGCTCCAGAATTTACAATACATGATCTCCCAAGAGCAACTCCAGGGAATGCAGGACTTGATCTTGCTTCAACCCAGGATTTATCCTTTCAAAGGAAGATGGGGTGTAATTAGTACCTACTTCTGTAAAGGGAACTTTGCCCTCAGGGATTACAGGATTGCTCTTGGGAAGGAGTTCCAACTATAAGAATGGGTTGGAACTATTACCTGGAATAATAGATTCAGATTTCCAAAGAGAAATCACAGTCATGGTTAAGAGTACAAAACAAACTACAGTTATAAGGAAAAGACAAAGAATAACACAATTACTGCTATTACCATATTTAAAGTTACCTAATCCTGAGCTACAGACTAAAAGGGGTGAAGGTCAATTTGGCTCCTCTGATGTTGTAGCCTGGGTTACAGACATAGGAAAAGAGAGGTCTTTTAAGGCCATAAGAATCAGTGGACGTTCCTTTAAAGGGCTCCTAGATACACGTGCAGACAAAACCTGTATAGCAGGAAAAGGTTGACCTAAATCATGGCCTGAGTGCCAAACTTCTTCTTCCTTACAATGTTGCGAGGGCCACAAGGTCGAACATTGGAAATGTGGAACAAAAGAGGGATTAATTCATCCCTATGTAATTTCCTCACTACCATTATCCCTATGGGGAAGGGACATAATGGAACATATGTCTGTGAGACTGATGGCAGAAGATAAAGAAAATTTTTCCTAGGGGCCATTATGAGCATGCAAAAAAAAAAAAAATCTCATGGAAGAATGATGAGCCCGTATGGCTTAATCAATGGCCCCTAACAACTGAAAAAAATACAGGCTATAGAAAATATAATACAGAAACAATTATAGACAGGTCATCTGGAGGAGAGCTTTAGTCCATGAAATACTCCCATTTTTATGATAAGGAAAAAGTCAGGGAAATGGAGACTGTTACAAGATTTAAGAGCAGTAAATGTCACCATGTTTGATATGGGGGCACTGAAGCCAGGGTTACCATCACCTGTTGCAGTTCCTCAAGGATGGAAGGTAATAGTCGTTGACTTGCAGTACTGCTTCTTTACGATACAATTGCATCCTGATGATTGCCAGAGATTTGCTTTTAATGTACCATCTGTAAATTATAAAGAACCCTTTAAAAGATATCAATGGAGAGTCTTGCCTCAGGGAATGAAAAACAGTCCTACATTGTGTCAACATTTTGTTGCTAGGGCAATAAAACAATTAAGAAAGGATCATTCTGATGCTTATCTAGTACATTATAAGGATGATATTTTAATAACACATCCAGACAAACAGAAATTGGATAAGTTGGTTGTTAAATTGATTAAGAATTTAAAAGATCATGGATTAGTTGTTTCCCCAGAAAAGGTTCAACAAAAATGGCCAATAAATTATTTAGGTCATACCATACAGAAAGACTATGTTTCTACACAGAAAATTGAAGTTAGAAGAGATAAAATGAGGACTTTAAATGATTTTCAAAAGGTACTAGGCAATATTAATTGGATTCAACCATATTTAAAGTGAAAGACCAAAAGTAAAGTTAAGAAACCACACACACACACACACACACACACACACACACTTAAATTGAAGGACAGTCTGACCTGGAAAGCTAACCCAGGCCACTATCAGTTCCCTGGAATTTGCGAACCACCCGCAACTTCCCCTAACAAGGCCCTAAGATAACTGGATACCAAGAATTCACACTGCCCCTCCTGTCAGTGTGTCAGCAGGTAGTAAATAGGGTCCTTAAGAAACAAAGAGATAGCTGCAACTCCGGTTTGCCTAGACAAGATTAATTAGCACACCCCGAGGCCCTATGCTGATCAGAACAGTGAAACCATCCAGCCTCAAGGGTAGAACCCATGACTGGTCACGTACTCAATGGACAGGGGGTCACAGCTCCACACTAAGCTTGTGGGTTTTTCCTTTAAAAGTACCCGTGCCCAGAAAATGTGGCTTCTCTAGCCCTGTGTGCTGAGGGAGGAGCCCATTGCACAAACATTTCCCGTTCATTAAAGCCTCTTGTGTATTTCATCAACTGGACTGGACCTTGAGTTCTTGGGGGTACCAACAGAAATCGGGAGACTCCTCATTCTGAGGGCTTACACTGCCTTCTAGTGCTATATTTAAACATTAAAGGCATACACCACACCTGGTCCCTAATTTGTTTTAGAATGTGGCAGGTTTGTGAACCTGCTCTTGTCTCTTCCTGTAAACAATCCACAGATCCCACAGGGCTGGCCCCTATTACCTAAAGTTCCCAGTTTGGGAAATTCGGGGCGATGCACCTGCATATAGGGGATCCGAGGCTGAGTAAACCTCTGGGACTATCTTTAGTGTGTGTGTGTGTGTGTGTGTGTGTGTGTGTGTGTGTGTGTGTGTGTGTTTCGAGACAACTAGCTCTTGTAGAACAGGCTGGTCTTGAACTCAGTGATCTGCCTGCATCTGCCTCTTCCTCTGCCTCCCGAGTGCTAGGATTAAAGGTGTGCGCCACCACCCAGCTTTAACTTCTTTTTAACAATTAATTTAGTTAATTTTAAAAAGTAACTATTTTCATGCTCGTTGGTGTTTTGCCATGGGTGTCGGGTCCCCTGGAACTGGAGTTTCAGACAGCTGTGAGCTGCCATGTGGGTACTGGGAATTGAACCTGGGTCCTCTGAAAGAGCAGTTAATCAATTAAGTTAACCAAGTTAAGTGCTCTTAACTAATGAGCCATTCCTACAGCCCTGTCTTGCTTCTAATCAGCCATTCATGCCTCACTCTGTATTTGCCCTGATATGCATCCCATGACTGTGATATTCATCTTTTCTGATAGATTGGGAGGCACACAGGTCACTTAAAATATCTGTCAGGCCAGTTACATGCTGAACCTACTCCTGGAATTATGGCTGTTTAGATCCATGCCCAGCTTTAGGCTGTGTTGGGAATCAAACCCTTGACTTTGTGCATTTTAGACAAGGACTCTACTCACTGGGATAATTACCCAACACTCATAGTTTTTGCTTTGTTTGAGTTATGGGCTGGAGGATGGCTCAGTGGTTAAGAGCACTGGTTACTCTTCCAGAGGATCAGGGTTCAGTTCCCTGCGTGAGACCAAAACAGGAGCAACATATTAAGGAGTCCATTATGTTAAAGCCCTGGCCTTTACAGGGCTGGGTTTCTATTAAAGAATAAATTTGTGTCTTAAATCTGATATAATCCCATTTACATGATGTATATATATATATCCTTGTCTTTTTCTTTCACTGTATTTTTCTAACAGTTCTCTTGTCTTCCCTCCCCCCCCCCCCACACACACACTTAAAGCTGTTAATCTCTTACCTCTCTGCCATAGAAGGAACCTGAGAAGGCCAGCAGGGGCTGCTTCCTAAAATCTTGGTTTAGGGTGAGACAGCCAGCTAGCCAGTCCTGGGCACACCTCTAAAGCAAAGCTTGCTCCAGTTAGACAATTGTGGAACTGGTTTTTCTGCTCCCACTTTTGGGGTTTAACACCTGTACCCACACTTTGGCTCACAACCATCCAAAACTCCAGTTTCAGGGCATCCAGTGCCCCTTCTGACAAAAAGTGCACATACACATGAAATAAATACATCTTCTAAAAAATACCGCAGTTACCTTGTTTATTAGTGTATATGTGGGGGGGGGGCAAGCATGCCAGTCACCAGGGGTCTCTGGATCAGGTGGTTAGACCCACACACACACACACACACACACACACACACACACACACACACACACACTTCCTTTTTCTATGGACTGAGGCAGAGCCTGTTGCCCTCATCTGCATTTTCCCCTTACTTTACTGCTGTAGATAGATGTAGATGTTTCTCTAAGGATGCTTTCAGAGCCATTCCTACCTCAGTCTAACCCTTTGGTTAACCCTTTCCATTCAAAATATGTCAGAGAAGTAAGTCAGTGTGCAATGTCTGTGCCACAGAGACAATCATGTGACCCCGAGCTATAGATGTAAAAATGCTATGCAATTTATATTCCCCACAAGGGAACCCTTGGTGGATTATATAGACTTTTTTTTACATTATTTTATTTTATTTGGTTTTTTGAGACAAGGTTTCTCTACATAGCTTTGGCACCTGTCCTGGAACTTACTTTGTAAATCAGGCAGGCCTGGAACTCACAGAAATTCCCCAGCCTCTGCCTCTGGGTTGCTGGGCTAAAGGTGTGTGCCACCAATGCCACTTCGAGTTACACTGGTTTATTTGTGTGTGTGCTCGCAGTCAGAGGACAAGTTACATGGGGCCTGGAGACTGAATGTAGGTCATCAGGCTTCATGACTAGGAGGTTTAATCTTCAAGGTTTAATCATCCAGCCCATGTTAATATTCTTGTTCTACAGTTAGGGTCAGAGTCTGGGCCCCGGCAGTCCTAATATGCTAGGTTCAGATACCCTTCAGCTATTGGCCAACTAAAGAAGTTGAATGCTGAAGGGCAGAGAAAGGAGACTTGATCAATATGGACACCCAGGAGAGAGTAAAAGAGACATTCGGTGGCTATCCCCACCCACAAGGGATCAGGAGCTCAGAGGGTTAAGGCTTAAGTAAAGGGCAAGAGGTGAGCATAACCAACCAGTCCTGGTCTAGGTGTGGTCCCTATATTGTCTCAGCTTGTCTCTCTGAAGATGGTCTAACCAACTGTCAAGTCCTGTGGAATCTCCTTCCGATTGGCTGGCTGGCTTCAGCCTGTTCTTTCTCCAAGCCAAGATTTCTGTAGCAGTTCCTGTACCTTGAGGCTCATGTGTCAATAGTCTGGTAGCCAAAGGGAGGACATAAGCATCTATTTAGAATAAATCCATTCTAGCCAGGCTGACTACACTCTGTGTAATGATCTGAACCTTGAATATTTTTTTATTAATTAACTTTTTTTTATTTTATACGTAGGAATGTTCTGCCTCCACATATGTCTGTGCACCACACACAGAGGTCAGAAGAGGATATCAGATCCCCTGGAACTGAAGTTACAGATGGTTGTGAGCCACCATGCTGGGATTTGAACCTTGGCCCTCTGGAAGAGTAGTTAGTGTTCATAACTGCTTTAGTCTTATATTCCTGCACGCATATGCTTCTGCAGGACAAATGGCAACTTCTTCCTCTCTTAGTTTCAAGGACTAGGCCTGGAAATGGGACCTGTGAGGTACAGGAATGACAAAAGCATGTTTGAGCCCTTGTAAGTACATGCACAGACACACATACATATAACTTAAAAACAACTCTTTTAAAACATAAGTAAGCCAGGTGGTGGTGGCACCTTTAATCCCAGCACTATGGAAGCAGAGGCAGGCAGATATCTATGAGTTTGAGGTCAGCCTGATCTACAGAGTGAGTTCCAGGACAGGCTCCAAAGCCACAGTGAAACTCTGTTTCGAAAAACAAAACATAAACGTGCCCACTAGGCATAGTTTTCCCTCTTTGCCTCTTCTGCCTTTCCCTCTGGACTAAATAGAGGAAGCATTAGAGTGAACAAGAGGTATGCATGACAGACAGAGCAGTCCCTTCAAAGCAGGCCCCTCGGGTTGATCACAGTCTCAGAGACGTTCTGGTTCTGCGGGTTGGCTGGAATAAGAAGTCCTTACAGCAGGAAAGAACAGGCTTTTTCCCTCAAGATGTTCCTTCTTGACCCAAGGCGCAGTCTCAGGCAGCAGAGATAATTGCTTTTATTGAGGGATTGGTCAGTTCTTCTGTTCCTGAAATCCAAGGTAATTTTAAATTTAGGGGGATGAGTCTGTGTGGTCAGCCTCAAAGGTTTTTAGCTAGACACTCCTTAAATGACTAATATAGCCACAAGTCAAGCAGGCATCTAATCACCAAGTAAAGATGTCAGGTGGAAGGGGGCAGAGACGTAGCCTGGGGAATTCCCTTCATTTTTAGGAGTCTTCACTGAAGCCAAAACCAAGATTCATGGCATAGATACAGGAAAGAATTTTAGGACTAGACAGTATGAACCAGAGTTGGGGTTTTATTTGTTTGTTTGTTTGTTTATTTTTCAAGATAGGGCTTCTCTGTAGTGCTTTGGAGCCTGTCCTGGAACTAGCAAGTTGGGGTTTTATTTAAAAATTGAAAAATTTGCACCTGGCATGCTATCCCAGACTTGGGTGGCAGAGGAGGGCTAATCTTTGTGTTCAAGGCCAGCCTGGCCTACATAGGGAGTTCCCAAAAGCCAGGGCTATGGAGAAAGACTCTCTCTCAAAGAGAGAGAGAGAGAGAGAGAGAGAGAGAGAGAGAGAGAGAGAGAGAGAGAGAGAGAGAGATGCAACAAAAGCATACTCAAGCAGGAGCACAGGCTTCTCCAGGAAGCATGAGAGCTAAGGAGAAACCTTGCAGGGAAGAAGACAAATTTAAACAGGACTATGGGTTTCTCAAGAGAGATTCCCAACTAAGGGTCTTAGCTTTGTGTTACAGTTTCATTTCTGTTGTTATGATAAAAATAACTAAACAAAAGGCAACAAGGGTTAGAAATGGTGTGGCATGTGACATTTATTCCAGCACTCAGGAGGCAGGGTCAGCTGGGTCTCTGTGAGTTTAAGGCCAGCCTGGTTTACACAGAGAGTTCTCAAGTCTTCTGGGGCTACAGACTCGGTCTCTAAAACAGAAAAGAAAAAACAAAACAAACAAACAAACAAATAAACAAAACCCAAGCAAGTATGGAAAGAAAGGGGGTTTACTTTGACTTAAAATTTTAATTACAGTCCAATCAGGGCAACAACTTCAGCCAGCTTCATCATATCCATAATCGAGAATAGAGAGAAGCATCCAAACACACACTCGTGCTCACCTGCATGCTCATGCTTAGCTCAATTTTTCCACCTTTAAATAGTTCGGGGCCCTGAGCCTAGGGAATGTTGCTGCCCACAGTAGAATGTGTCTGTTTACATTGATTAATTTAAAGGCAACCCCCACAAATACGCCCACAGGCCAACCCAACGTAGACAGTCCTTCACAGAGACTTCTTCCTAGCTGATTCCAGGTTGCGTCAAGTTGACAATTAAAGCTAACCATTACCATATACGTGTATCGTTTTGATGCCTTTCAAGCTGTATCAAAAGATAAGAAGCCTCCCCCTCCTTCCTTGCTGCTGGAGACTTTTGGTAAATGAGATCATAGAGTGAGGTAGAACCAGGAGCCCTTAGGCTCAGACAAAGAGATTCTGGTGAAATTCCTAGAGAGCTGCGGATTTATAGCTGGGAAGGGCTGAGGGCTTTTAAGCAATTGTCAACTTTGCTGGAATTCTTGCTTTTCTGATAGTGAAAGGCTTCAACCAGGCTTGTGGGTAAAGGGTCCTCCTGTTCAGTTTTCATGCGTGCACTCAGACTTTTTCTGTCTTTCTATCCTGTCTCAGAGATAAACACAAAGTTGAAGGCAGAGATGCCAAAGAAAAGTCACCACGTCCCTGTCCTGGTTGACTCTGAAACCTGTGGGGCAGGGCTGCCACCTCATCAAATAACTTCCCAGTGTTCCTTCACCTGTAGCCCTCTCACGGTTGTTAGAGGCCTCTCTTTTGAAAGGCATCTTTTCACTGCAGCAGCTCTCAGCATCCTGCCGAGTCCCTGTACTCAACTACAGAGTGGTTCTGCTCACATGAATGCTGGCAGCATCTCTCTGACACACAAGGGAATTTATTGCCACACTTGGGAGGGCAGATAGTGCCTTCACACAAAACACTAGGGTCACACCACAACCCCGACAGTTCAAAGAAGAATGAGAAGCAAGAACGCTTTTGTTTTTTTATAATTCATACCCATCCTCACTCCTGTGTGGTGTCTACATAAAGTATCAACTCCCTTTAAGGAAATAAGAAAATAGTTTATTGTAGCGAGACACAGTGGTACAGTTTCATAGGATTCCCAGCCGTAGACCATGGAAACAGAATTGATGGCAGCAGGATTATGCAGCCAGATCCTATCACAGTGGCGACCGAGATGGCCAGTTCACAACCAGGGCTAGGCCTTACCTCTTATTGATTCTAGAAACTTCTGGAGTGTGACACATCTGGGAACCAAATGACCAAACACATGAGACTATTGGAGGACTCAGGGAGGGGATATTTCACACCCAAACCTTAATAGCAAGGAGACCTGTGTTGTTACCACCTAGTTTAGCTTTGCTCTTGGTGGAGGTGCTCTTGGTGTGTCAGGTTCTTGAGAGTTGTATCTAAGAGTCAAAAGATGGTAAATGAACATTTATAGGGAGAGAGCCCAAGATAATTTTGGTTGTGCAATCTAGAGCATTCAATCTGTCTACAACCTAAATGTTCTGCTTAACCAAGGTCAAGGCGTGCACTAGGCCTAAAGATGGTGGCTTCTGCAGAGACTTGGCATCACCAGAAACCTGAGAAGCAGGTTTGTATTGTTCTAGAAATGGAGGCTGGTCTGGGACTCCAGACCAGAGGGACAGAGAAAGACATGCAGAACAAAGGGGCTGAGGACACAGAACTTGATATAGAAATACATGACGACCGGTATGGGTGTGTGTTCTAGAGAAGACCCAAGACCTCTCCCATAGCATGCAAAGAATCTGCCAGTGAGCTGCACCCAGATGGGGCTCCCCAAATTCACATGACACTATAGAAGTGAAGGACTAGAAGGCAGATAGACTTCCTGATAGACAAACAGAAAGGGGCCATGGTAGGTAATAAAGGAGTTGAGTTTCCCAAACGTCAGGGTTCTTTATCCTCCTGAGTTGAAACAACATGGTAACCTGTCAGACAGTGATGGTGCATGCCTTTAATCCCAGCAGTTCAGAGAGGTAAAGGCAGGCAGATCTCTGTGAGTTTGAGGCCAGCCAGGGGATCTTCAAAATCTGTCATATCATTTGGAGTAGGGCCTAGGCCCTAAGAGATGTAAGTTATCTTATATGTGTGGGTGTTTTTCCTGTATGTCTGCATAGCACATGTGTACCTAGTGCCCACAGAGACCATAAGAGCACATCAGATCTTCTACAAATGATGTCACCACACGGGTGCTGGGAAAAGAACTTGGATCCTCAACAAGAGCAGCCAGCTCCACAAAACAAAATGTTAAAAAAGCAAAAACCAAACAATTAGAAAGAAATACAGATGGATGGGAACACAGGCCAGTGGGCAAAGTTGGACTCCTCAGACTCATGAAAAACCAGAAGTGAAAAGAAATGA
Source organism: Cricetiscus sungorus (assembly GCA_030556225.1). NCBI lineage: Eukaryota > Metazoa > Chordata > Mammalia > Rodentia > Cricetidae > Cricetiscus > Cricetiscus sungorus. The sequence goes on from JANBXA010000097.1 coordinate 17,439,457, forward strand.
GGAAGTTAAGTTCATGCTGACTCATGCTCCTGCCTTCCCTGTTGTGGTGATAAGCCCTCCCCTCCGCCTTCCTGTCCCAGTCACTTTGTGCTGCATCTAACTGGACTCTCAACCCACCGCCTTCCGCTTAAAGCTTTTGCTGGACTAGTTTGTCACTCTTAGGAGTAGCATATCCTGATCACTTCCCTTTTATGCTGTGGGCATCAGGGCCTGCAGGATGGCTCAGTGGGTAAAAGCACTTGCTACCAAGCCCTCGCATGTGGGCACACACACAGATAAAATAAAATAAAAATAAGCTATGGGCGTTGATATTTACTCATCATGTGTGTGTGAGAGGGTGTTCACCAGGGTGGGTACATGTGTGTGTTCAGATGCACATACACACGTGTGTGCTCTATGTGGAGGACAGAGGTCAGCTGCTAGTGTTGTTTTTCAGGTGCCCTCCACCTCGGAGTGTGTGTGTGTGTGTGTGTGTGTGTGTGTGTGTGTGTGTGTGTGCCTGCATGAGTGAGTCTGAGCTCTCGAGGATGAGTTTGATACGTGATGTGTGTGTTCTGCATGTGTTCCGTGTAGGGGTACAGACAGGTGCATTCACAGAGCACACGGCACACATCTGGTCATTGGGCATCCCCATATGGGTCCTCACTTCCCCACCTAGTTTTAGACTGAGACTCTTCACTGTTGCATATAACCTTGCTGCTTGGCCTGGGAGTTTCATGGATGGGTCTGTCTCTGAGTTTCCTAATCAGGCTTTTATGCAGGTTCTTGGGATCCAAACTCAGTTATTCAGGTTTGCATGGCAAGTGGTTTGCACAGACTGAGCCATCTACCTAGGCCACCTTTGCAATGGCCTGGATCTTGCCAATTATGCTAGGCTGTCTGTCCAGCAATCTCCTTGGGCAGGCACTCCACCCTCTCCACTCTCTGCTTTTTTTATGTTGCTTCTGAGAACCAAGCTTCGGTTCTCTTGCTTATGCAGTGAGCACTTTACCAATGGAACCATCAGCTCAGCCTTGGGCATTGGTTTCACTCTCTCTCTCTCTCTCTCTCTCTCTCTCTCTCTCTCTCTCTCTCTCTCTCTCTCACACACACACACACACACACACACACACACACACACTGAGTTTAAATTTATCCCTGCTGTGTGTTCCATGCCAGCCCAGCCAAGAAGATTGGAGTCTATTTTGGTTCAGCCAGGGCAGGATTTTTTCAGCCTTTACTCTACCTATTCCCATGAAAACCAAGGCGGCAAGGGTAGTGAGTATGGGAGATGAGAAGGCTTGGCACATCCCTGCCATCTCTGTCACCTGGTTGCTATGGTGCTTGACATGACCCCTTCCCTTCCAACCTTCTGTTTCTCCACCTGTGCAGCATGGAAAGGTGGTTCCTTTTGACCTCAGTTTATTCTGAGGTTTGTTTGTTTTATTGTTCTGTTTTTTCAGACAGTGTTTCTCTGTGAAATAGCCTTGGCTGTCTTGGTACTCACTCTGACTACCAGAGTGGTTTTGAACTCACATAGATCCACCTGCTTCCTGAGTGCTGGGATTAAAGGCCTGTGCCACCTGAGCTTGGTTTATTCTGAGCTTTGACACTCAGAGACAGTGGTCCAGGCTCAGCTCCAAAGATTTTCCGAGTCATAGGACAACCATGACAATGACCAGCCAGATTTGAGAGACACTGATGATTAGGAATCTTGTAAGAGAGACTGGATAAAAGAGAAGAAAATAGACTAGGGAGTTACTGTCTGTCTCCTGTACCCCTGGCTGTCTTGGAATTTCCTCTATAGACCAGGCTGTCCTTGAACTCAGAGATCCACCTGCCTCTGCCCCCTGACTGCTGGAATTAAAGGCATGTACCCCTTTAATTGGCTAAGTCTGTCTCTCTCTCTTTCTTTAAAGTCTGTGCCTTTTAAGGGATGTTTATAACTCTGGCCTTGTTTATCTAGAGCTGACAACCTAGCAGGCTGCTGCCCCTGTGATGTCATCCTTCCGGAAAGGCAGCCTGGTTCCCCATGTAGCAACTTCTCCCACTGGCTTTATGCCAAAAAACCACTGGGGCTGGACGTGTTTTGTCACTTGCAAATGCTATTTACTCATTTAATGCTGTGGGTGTTTTGTTTTCTGAGATAGTGTGTCTGGTAGCACAGGCTAGCCTTGAACTTGCTGTGCAGCCAAGAGTGGCCTTGATCTCCTGATCCTCCTGCCTCCACCTGAGCTCACCTTCTGTCCTACTTAAAACTACTTCAGAGACAGCTCTTGTCAGTCAAGAGGATTCTCAAACACGGGGTCTGGGGGACGGGGCATGCAGATTTGAGAATCTACTTGGACTTTCTACTCACCCCTTCAGCCCCACACCCATGTCAGCCAGGCCATAGTTCTCAAGCTATTAGTCATCCATTCAGTTCAACATCTATCCCAGTGTGTAATCTCACCATGTGGAAGGTGAAAGCAGAGAGATCAGGAATTCAAGGCTAGTTCAGCTACACACCAAGTTTAAGGTCAGCCTGACCTACATGAGAGAGGAGAGAGATCCTGTCTCAAAAGAACAAAGAACACACACACATACACACACACACACACACACACACACACACACACACACACACCCGTCACTGCCACCAGAAAATGTCTACAAGACAAACATATGGCCATATGGCTTTCAGGGTATGGCTGGCACTCACCTTTAACCCTTCAAATACTGTGAGGCAAAAGCAGGCTGATAATGAAGCATAGAGATCAGCCAGATCTACACATTTCCAACTTTGTCTCAAAAAAGCAAAAAGAGAAACAACAGCAAATCTTTTTTAAATTAATTTTTATTTAAATGAAAAAACAATCTTATTTTACACACCAATCCCAGTTCCCTCTCCCTCTCATCCTCCCATTCTCCTGCCATCCCACCCCTCATCCATTCCTCAGGGAGGGTGAGGCCTCCCATGAGGGATCATCAAAGTCTGTTACATCATTTGGGGCAGGGTCTAGTCTCTCCCGCTGTGTAGCTAGGCTGAGAGAGTATCCCTTCATGGGGAATGGGCTCCCAAAGCCCATTCATGCACTAGGGATAAATACTGGTTCCCAGAGGCCCCATAGACTGCCCAAGACCCTCAACTGACACCCATGTTCAGGGTGTCTGGTTCAGTCCTATGCTGATTCCCCAACTGTCAGACTAGGCTCTGTGAGCTCCCACTTGCCTAGGTCAGCAAAACATCAAATCTTAATTGGTAATGAAAGACTGGAGATGTAAATCAGTAGCAAAGAACTTGCCTAGTATATGTGAGGCCCTGGGCTCAAGTCCCAGTACTGAAAACACAATTGTACAATGAGCCACTTGTGGAAGAATCCTCCTGTAATCCCAGCATTACAGAAGCTAAGGTTGGTGTATCATGAGATAGAGGTTTATCAGGGCTACAATAAACAAATTGTGATAAAATAGGCAAAATTTATATTGTGCTGTCTAACTTTACCTACCTCCTGCCCTGCCTCTCTCCTCAGTGCTATCAAAACCAGGGCCTCAAGCAAGCCATTGAGAAAGCCTGAGTGAACACCCTCAGCCTGAGGAATTGCATTTATGTGGAAGAAAAGAATGCTCTCCTGGGTGGTGGGAGTGCACACCTTTAATGCACGTGGGAGGCAGAAGCAGGCAGATCTCTGTGAGTTCAAGACCAGCCTTGTCTACAGAGTAAGTCCCCAGACAGCCTAGGTTACACAGAGAAGCCCTAACCCCACCTCACCCCCAGAAAAAGGCTCCTGATTTGGGGATGACTGACTGGTAGTGTTCTGGCCTAGCTTGGGTGAGGTCCTGCCAAAGAGGAAAAAATTGAAACAGCATGCTGGTTTATACCAATAATCCCAGCACTTGGGAGGCCGAGGCAGACTTTAGGCCTTCCTGGACTAGGAAGTGAGACCATGTCTCAAGACAACAATAAAAGTTTGGTTATCTCATGTGTTTTATTACTTCATTGAAACTAGTATCTCATCTGCCTCTCCCTCCGGAGTGCTGGAATTAAAGGCGTGTGCCACCACCACCCAGCTAAGGTTTAATTTTTAATGTGTGTGTGTGTGTGTGTGTGTGTGTGTGTGTGTATCTGTGATGGCCAGGAAGGCGCATCAGATCCCCTGGAGCTGGACATTGTTTGTGATTGTGAGCAGTCAGATGTGGGTGGGTGCTGGGAACTGAGCTCCTGTTCTCGGGAAGAACTGCAAGTACTCTTAACTACTGAGTCATCTCTCTCTCTCTCTTTTTTTTTATGTATAGTATTCTGTCTGCATATATGCCTGCAGGCCAGAGGAGGACACCAGATCTCATTATAGATGGTTGTGAGCCACTATGTGGTTGCTGGGAATTGAACTCAGGACCTCTGGAAGAGCAGCCAGTGCTCTTAACCTCTGAGCCATCTCCCCAGCCCTGAGTCATCTCTTGACCCCCTGAACTGGCCAATTTTATATTGAAGGTGTCCAAGACTCCACTAAAGCAGGGTAGGACTTCATGACCCAGAAGGACTGTGTGACAAATGGTACTTGTTTGTGTTGTAGGCTGAGAAGTGGGTATAAGAATAATGATGGGGTTGGTGGTTCAGTAGTCAACATTACCCAGCGTCTGAAGAAGGCCTGTGTTTATGAACACTGGAGATAGAAAAGCAGAAAACAAGGGAGGGGCTGGAGAGATGACTCGGGTTAAGAGTACTTGCTTTTACAGAGGACCTAGGCTTGGTTCCCAGCACCCATGAATGACTTATACCATCTGTAACTTCAGTTCCAGGGAATCTGATGTCCTCCTCTGGCCTTCATGGATGCCAGACATGCATATGCTGCACAGACGTACATGCAGGCAAAATGCTCACACACGTGAAATTAAATAAATCTAAAAAGGCAGAAAGAAACAGAAAAGCACAACAAAAATGAGAGCATGGAAATGTGCAGGTCATGTGACCTACATGTGGCCTTTAAAGATACCAATTGAGGCAGGTGCCAAACTGATAAAGGGATGGTCAGAACGTGTTGATTTCACTAAGGGTTGATTTATTTTCAGAAGAGTTTGAATGTGGAAACCTTGCATTGGACCTGGAAACATCCCAGGAGGCAGGACGTGCGGGGTCCAGCTGTGCTCAGGGTCTGCCTGACCAAGTCCACCTGGCTGCTGGCTGCATGCAGCCTGCTCTTTCTAGCAGAGGACTTTCTGTTCTGAGGAAACACTGCAGAGCTGTCTCTAGTTCCCTCCCACACTCTCCTGGGCCCTACATTGTCTGCACATCTGCTGCCGGTGGCAAGGGCACACGCCACCACCTTCATCTTACTGAAAAGTCAGTTTGTAATTGTGCCTGTGCTGGCACCCTCACTCCCCAACCAGTCCAGGCTATTGCTGCTCTGTGAACTCCAAGCAGCACCCAACAGCTGTCTCTCAGACTGCAAGTTCCAGGATCTAATGCTTTGCTCGCAGATACAGTTCCCCTATTAAGCTCTCAGCTTCTCAATCGGCAGGCTGGTTTATTTCTCAGAACAAATCGATACAGGAAGATGGTTTTGTCATCTCTGCACTCCATGTCTGTTCATTTGCTCACTACTGGCCACTATCCTAGTCTGTGTTCAATGTGTGCCTTGTATAGCATAATCCTCATAGTCACCCATACATTCTGTCTGTCTTTCCACACATATACAATGTGCAGTTAGTAGAGCTGCAACACCAAATAGAAATAGATTGGGGGTAATGGAGAGATGGCTCAAGGGTTAAGAGCACTTGCTCCTCTTAGAGAGGACCAGGTTCTGTTCCTAGAACCTACACGGTGGCTTGCAGCCATCTATAACTCCATTTCCAGGATCTGATGCCCTTCTGACTTCAACAAATGCAAAACCTACCACCACTACCAACGCTTTAAACAGCCAATCAGGAAAAACAGTTCATTAAAAAAAAAGGGGGGGGGTGTTGTGGCATATGTCTATCACCCCAGCCCTTAAGAGGCTGAGGAGCCTATGTTTTTAAAATACTGACAGAAATACTTGTGGCACCTTCTTCCAACCAGACTGTGGCAGTTTAAGCAGACATTGGGCAAGAGTCGGAACCCTGGCCATAAACTGGCTCCAGATGTGCTGCGAGATCCCATATAGCCTTCAGAATTCTAGGGAGGGCAAAGCTTGTAGGATTGAAACACTTAGTAACAGTGTTGCCATGAAGAACAGGAAACAGAGAATCCCAGCAAAGGCTACAAAGTTACTATAGTTAAATAGCACAAGTAAATTTAGAGATCTAACCTACTAAATGTATATAATAAATAACATAGTATTTATTAGAAATTTTTTAAAAGATTAGTTTAGCTTACCATACACGAAAAAACGCTTTTTAGATAATTGATTTATTGTTAATAATAATCCCTTTATTATATATTTGAATTATGGTATACACCTTAAATAGTCTTTTTTTTTTTTAAGAACACATGCAGAATCTAAAAAAACAAAGGAGGTAACGTCCTGTCTGTCTTCTTCGCTCCTTTGCAGCCTACTACTCTCAAGTGTCAGAGTGTAGCATTCTACCACCATTGGCATCAATGTGGGTTCCTCAGGGCCCCCTTCCAGCAAAGATGGGCTTGTACTTGGGTAGGGGAGATCTACAGTTAGGCAGAGAAAAAAAAAAATGTCAGCTGTGAACCATGAGCACAGGTTGTACCACCTCTGCTGGGACTGGAGGATGAGATGATTCTACACAAACAATTCGAATCCCTAGGGCTCAAAGTTGGCTGATTCTAGTTCATCACTTCTGTATTTATATTGTACATTTGGGACAAGTGCACTCATTCCTGTGTTCGGCTACATCCCTCTGTCTTCTGAAGAAGGAAAAAAATGCAACCTATCTTAGACCAAAAGTATAGTGATTTTCTGTTCAATAGTTTACTAGGAATTTAACAATAATTGACTTTGAGATACCATTTTTTGTTCTCCCCCTATGTCTAATAAAGTTTAAATTGATTTAAAAATAAGATAAAATAAAGGTGGTCCCTGTATTCGAAAGTGAGTGTGGGCTTCCCATACCCTGGTCATTGGTAGTGCAGGGAGAGGATGTGGAAAGCCTCTCCCATGTTTGGAAGGTTCACTCCTGTCCTTGCCAAACTGTGGGAAGCCACAGCCCCAAGATGGCGCCTGGCTGGATACTAGGTAGTTCAAGCTTAGCTGTAAATAAGCCTTATATAGAAGTGCTTGATGGATCTGGTGCACTTCCTCCTTCTGTGGCCTATCCAGGATTGCCAGGTGGCATGAGCTGATTGGGCTGTGAGATCACATTTAAAGGCTTGCTGGGGCTGGGAGAGGCAGAAGCTGATATACAAGGTTCCTGAATAAACTGCTTGAAGAAGAGTCGTGGTCGTGTTTCCTTGACCACCAAGGTAGATGCGTCACCAAACTTTGATGCTTTTGAACACATCTTTCCTCTCACTGCTTTTTGGTCTCCTGACTGCTGACGCCAGGTTCACTGGGAACCCTCTATCCTGGGAACTGTACTCAGGGAGGTATAGAAGAGAGGTAGGAGGCAAGCTCTGCCTTGAGGGTTTTTATGCTGGTCTAGTTTTGCAAATATCCCATGAACCCCAGTCTCGTTCTCCCTTGGAACAGCCTTTCTTGCCTTCTGTGGCTGCTGAAAAAGAGAGGCTTGTGTGGTAGAAAGCTACCTGATTCCTCCTCCTTCCCTCCCAGGTGTTTGTGGATAGCAGTGGGCCAGAGAGTGGACAAGACCACCTGCATCTGGACCTGGAAACACTGCCTATTCAGAGTATCATGAAACAGCTTTTTACAACGCTTGGTAATGGGCTCAGGTGTGGGAAACTCCAGCACACAGTTTTGGGGCCAATACCCCTGGTCCATTTGCTAGTGCCTGGAATGACTATAGTGACAAGAACTTTTCTATTGAAGTTGTTGCGAACTTTTCTGCTACTTCCTCAACAACTGGGCAGTGTTGAAGGCTTTTAATATCAGTATTTGGGAGGTGGATCTCTATCCATTCTAGTCCAGCCTGGTCTACATATAGAGGAGGGGGGAGGGAAGAGAAGAATAGAGAGGAGAAAGGAGAGAAGGGAGAGAATTCCTTTGGATCTATAATGCTCCTCAAAAAAAGATTTTATGTGATATACTCTTGTACTCTTGGTCTCCTTGGTCAGAGCTGTCATGACAGTTTTGGAGAAATGATTGGATTATGATGAGCACATCAGTGGATTAATCTATTGGTGAATTCTTAACTTGATGGGCTTTTGGAGAGTGGTGGAATGGGCTTTGGGAGGATGGGCTTGGTTGCCGGAACCAGTCCTTGGGAACATGGTCCTGAAGGCTGTATGCTTATTGACAGATTCTTGCAGGGTAGCTCAGGTTGGCCTCAGACTTGTGATCCTTTTCGCTTAGTTTCGCAGACACTGATGTTATAAACAGGGGGTACATAATCATTTCACTCTTTACTTAATTATGTTATTAACATCGTTATTTTGACAGGGTCTATGGAGCCCCTGTTGGCCTAGAATTTGCCGGGGGTTTTGATGCCTAAATCTTCAGAGTGCAGGGATTACAAATGTTTGCCACCAAGCCTGCCTGCTTGGCACTTCCAACAACATGGATTCTGACAATCTCTAGGAGACAGGGGCTCATTTTCCTTCTCCAGCAGAGAAGGAAAAGAATTCCAACACAATAGGTATCCAGTTCCCACTGGGGAAAGAGCACCCCACACGCACGCACACACATATGCGCTCATGCATGCACACACGCACACCCACACGCACACATACTAGCGCGCACGCACACACACTCACACACGCATGCACGCGCGCACACACGAACTAACGCACACACGCACGAACGCACACATGCACGCACACATACTCGTGCACACACACACGCACATACGCACACATCCAGGCCGTCCGCGCACCTCCCACCTCCCATCCTCTGCTCTGGGATCCTGTCTGTGGTCCTTGGATGGCAAGCATCTGCAGCATCCCAGCACACCTGGCCGGGGCCGGCGGCCACGCCCCCTCAAGGGCGGATCCTGAGCTCTCACCAATCAGCGCCGCCGGGGGGCGGGGACCCGGGCGGCTGGCGGAGCCCGCAGTCACCGGGTCCAGAGCGCTGGGGAGTCGCGGGGCGCGCGGGACGCTCGGGGCGCTCGGGCTGCACTGCCTCCCTCCTCCCCGCCCGCCCTCCCGGCCCTCCCGGCCCGTCCCCTCCCTCGCCGCGTCCTCCGTCTCAGGCGGACCGGAACTATGTGATCCCGGAAGTTCCGGGGCCACTGCTGTGTGGGATAAACAGTAATGGCGGAGGCTGCGGCTCCCGGAACAACAGCCACAACATCAGGAGCAGCGGCGGCGGCGGCGGCCTCCCTCACCCCCATCCCCGCAGTCGCTGCCCCGTCTCCGGGGGCGGGCGGCGGCGGCGGGGGCGGCTGGACGAAACAGGTCACCTGCAGGTAGGACGTTGCGTGGCGCGGGGGGCGGAGGGGGCGGAGGTGGCGGGGAGCTCGCCGCGCTCACCCGTGCTCGCCCGCCGAGCTCGCACTGCGGGGCAGCCCCGCCACCTCCCCGTCCTCCGCTGCGCGACGTGAGCACCGGCGCCCCCATCCCCGCACCCCGCACCCCCGCACCCCCGTCCCGGACCCGGCGTCTGCCCATCGCATCGGTCGCCACAGGTTCGGGGATGCGGCGCGAGCCCGCCGCTGCGAGTGCGGCTCCTTGCACGCTGTGGGCGCCCTGGCGTGTCCCGAGGGTCCCGGCGAGCTCGGCCGGCCCCGGGCCCCGGGCGCACGGCCATCCGTTTGTAACGTCTTTTTCCCTGTGCCGCCGGCGCCGCGCACCCCCCCGCCCCGCCCCGCCGGGAGCAGCCGCTTTTGTGTTCCTTTGTACGGGGTCGGCGGCTGGCGGTTCCGAGCTTTGTCTCGGAACCGAGCGTTCGGAGCCGGCGTTAGCCTTCTCCGCTCCATCCACCCTGTACTTTGTGAACCACCGCTGCTATTATCCCTGTCCCTTGGAGCGAGCGGCGTTCTCTTGGCGAGGAAGGGCACCCTAGGAGACAGAGGTTTGGTTCTGGTTTGGTAACCGAGACGAAATTATTGGAAAAAGAAATGATCGATCAGGTGGCGGTTATACAGTACGCATGTATAAAAGAAAAATTTTCCCCCAGCTATAAATATTGGAGGGTATTCGTTGTGTTAACGATTGAGGAGAGGGTGTTTTATTGAGACAGCCTTGCTGTGTAGCCCCGGTTGACCTATATATATGTATATGTACAGAGAGAGCTGACTGCTCTAGAATTTTTGACAATCCTTTTGCCTCGTCCTCTCCCTAGTGCGGGCAGCAATGCAGGCGTGTGATGATACCACACCCGCCTATATTTTATATTGATTTAGCCATCAGGAGAGACGGTAAGCTTTTCTACCGGTTGAAAAAGAAATCCAAAGAAAAAAACAATTTTCACCCGACAAGGGCAGTTTATTCGCAAGTGCCATCCATTCTGTCTTTCCTGTAACACATTTTCATAACGCCAGGTTAAAACTTACCCCCTCGGTCCTTATTTTTTGAGACCAGCCCCGGTGTTGCAGCCCGATTGTACTAGAACTGCAGTGTAGATCAGGCTGGCCTTGAACTTCCATTTTTCCAGGCTCTGGTCTCCCATTACTGGCATAGCAAGTGTTTACCACCTGGGTAGATATGAAATTTAAATACCTTGATCGTCACCTTGTCTAGTTTTGAATACCCATTGCCAAATAATATTTCATTACTGATTTCTTTATCCTTCTGTCAAACGACTGCAATAGTCCCAACTTTACATTTCTATGCCAAGTTCTGTTTCAGCATTTTCCTTTTTAAAAAAATTATCATGTGTGTGATGTTTGTGGGAGGCTGTCCCGCCAGCCACAGAGCACCTGTGGAGGTCAGAGGGGACATTTTTAGTGTCTTTCACTTTCATGTGGATTCCAGCAATCAAATTCAGTCATCACTTTTATCAGCAAGGACATCTTGCTGCCACCCTGCTTTTATTCTTTTGAGGAGGGTGTGGAGTGTGTAATGCAGAAGCTAATGTGTCCCAGAATGGCTTGGGACTCCTTAATCCTACCACTTGTCTCTCTCCAGCCTGTGCTCACAGGCTCAGCTTCCCTGCTGCCCTTGTACTTTCCTGGCTCTGTTTTCTAGTTCTTGGTCAGACTGTCTGGTTATCTACATTTAGGGTCTTCTTACAGTTTGTAGAGTTTTTAAATTTATTTATTTATTTATTTCTAGACAGGGTTTCTCTGTGTAACCCTGACTGTCCTGGAACTTAGGCTGCTTCTTCACAGATTCTAATTGCCTCTGTCTCCCTGGTGCTGAGATTAAAGGATTGCACCACCATGCCCAGTTTAGGGTCTTTTTAAAAAGGTGGGTCTTTTTTTAGCACAGGGTGATTTTGATTTTGGGGTTTTCTGTGAAACAGTCCTGGCTGTTTTGGAACTCACTCTGTAGGTCAGGTTTGCCTTGAACTCAAAGAGATCTGCCTGCTTCTGCCACCCCAGTGCTGGGATTGAAGGTGTGCATCACCACTGCCTGGCAATTTCTGTTTTGAGACGGCTTCTCTGTCTATCCCTGGCTGTCCTGGAAGCAGGCTGGCCTCAAACTGAGATCCGCTGTCTTTGCCTCTGGAGTGCTGGGATTTAAGGCTTGTGCCACCAGTACCAGGCAATGACCTTGATTTTAAGTGCTGGATTACAAGCACGGGCCAAGCCCAGCTCCCTAAGGGTCATTGAATTAATGGAGTTTTCTTGGTGTTCTTGGAGCAGTTGCTTATGAACACTCCATTTATGTCTAAAGACATCTTTGGAGGCTCAGAAAGTAAAGACCTTCTGTTGAAGCATGAGGCTCTGAACTCTGATCCCCAGCACCCTTGTAGAAGCCCCTAATGTGAGCGCCAGGTGCAGTGAAAGATCCCTCTAAACAATCAGGAAGAAACAGCTGGCTCCTCCCTCATCATATTGTACACAAATAAACATTTTTTTTCTTTGAGTGTCCTGGCTTGGGAAGGCTAAAACAGAGGAATGTTGAATTCTAGACTAGCATGGGAAATGCAGTAATTGATGTGCCAGCCCTAGATAACACAGGCATGTTGAGTCTCAAAAAATTATATGGATAAATTTTACTTCATGATGGTTTCCCTGTATCCTGGCTATCCTGGAACTCTGTACATCAGGCTGACCTTAGACTCACAGAGATCTGCCTGCCTGCACCACCACCACCCAGCTGAGGTGAACTTTGAGGAAACGATATGAAAAGCTTAAAGGATACGGGTTTAGGATCAGGAAGACGGCTTAGTTTAGGTAGCAAGAGTGCTTATTGTGATTCCCCAGAAGCCGTAAGATGGAAGAAAATGTCTTACAACCTCCACACATGCATGCATTGTGGCACATGTGCCAACATGTATACACATCCAATAAAAACAAAAACAAGAAACAAGCTTACAGTTTCACATGCTGGCCCACACCTATATCTGTGTTTGGGAAGTTCAGGTAAAACATTTGGAATTCAAGGTCTCACCTCATGGCACAGGCTGGCTATAAACTCAATGATAGATCCTCCTGCCTCTGTCTTCTGAGGACTAGTACCAAAGAAATGTCTTCTCCATAGTTTTTGCTTAGACTAGTTATCTACAAATTTGTGGTCTCTTATGGTGGATATAGAACGTTTCGTGGTTGCACTCATCAGTTCTCAGGGCTAGTTAGTAGGCTGAGGCAGGATTATGTCTTGACCAGACTAGCCTAATTGAAATCAGGTTATTGGATATGCTTTATGCTTAAATGCTTGACACTGTTTTCTGTTCTAGTTGCCAACGTGATCTCTCTGCTTGAACAGAGGAATAACAACTATAAAATCTTTGTTGTAAACTTTGCTTTGAGAGAAGCAGAGTTGTGTTTTATCATACCTGCAGGGCATTTCCTCAGTGTCCTGCATAACTAGTGAATGTTCCCAATTGTGATACAGTTAAACTAAAGCTCCTTTATGTGACTAACAATATTCTACCTTGATTTAAAAGAAAAAGAAAGAAAGTGTGCTGAAGACACCAGTGGTTAAGAGCACGCCTTGCTCTCACAGAGAGAGAGGGTCCAGGTTAGCCTTTCAGCACCCACAGGGTGGTCCCAGTTCCAGAGGATCTCTCACCCTCTTCTGGTCCCTGTGGGTAATGCTGGCATACAATGCAGATTAAGATACACATGCAGGCAAAACACCCACACACATAAATACAAATAATTTTAAAATTATTTATTTATTATGTACATAGTGTTCTGCCTGCATGTATCCCTACATTACAGAAGAGGGCACCAGATCTCATTATAGATGGTTGTGAACCACCTTGTGGTTGCTGGGAATTGAACTCAGAACCTCTGGAAGAGCAGCCAGTACTCTTAACCTCTGAGCCATCTCTCCAGCCCATAAAATCTTAAAAATGTAGAAATGCCTACCTATAAGCATCCATGCGTCTACTCTATGAATATTTTTAAAGTGCACTTGTAAGTTGCTAAAGGGAGAGGACCTATTAGAACATGCTTATCTTTCTGAGACTGCCTTATTTACTTTAGACTTTGAGCTAATAAACTGAGTGTGTACTGTGAGTTCACTGCAGAGATGGGCTTTATTGTAAATATTTTCAGTGTGCTTGATCGCTACACCTTTTTGTGAGAGAATGTGCAGTGTGTGTGGGTGTGTGCATGAGTGCAGGTGCCCTCGGAGGCTTCAGATCCCCCTGGAACTGGAGTTAACTTGTGAGTGCTGGCAACCAAACTCTAACATCCTTTGCTCTCAACCACTGAGCCCACACCACACTCTGAGGAAGATTATTTTCTATGCCTAGGCATATTCCTCGTTAAAGTTACTTGCTTAGATAAGAATGTTATTTTTGTTATTTTGGGGTTTTTTTGTTTGTTTGCCTTTTAAAGATTTATTTGGCATGAAGATCTCTTGAGTTCTCGGCCAGTCTGGTTCTGGTCTACAGATATGAGTTCCAGAACAGGCTCCAAAAGCTACACAGAGAAAAGGGGGGGGTATTTATGTTCTTTACGGGTATGGATGTTTTGTCCACACGTGCATCTGCATACCAATAGGGGGCCTTGGATCCCATTGGACTGCAGTTCTAGAGTGGTTGTGATCCACCATGTGAGTGCTAAAAGTTGAACTTGGAACCTCTGGAAGAGCAGCTAGTACTTTTAACCCATGAACCATCTCTCCAGCCTCTTTTTAAGTTTTAAAAGGATTATTTACTTTTAATGTGTGTGAGTGTGTGCCTGAAATGTGTATCTGTACAGTGTGCATGCCTGGCAGCCACTGAAACCAAAAGACCACTTAAGATCCATTAGAACTGGTTGTAAGCCATCAAGGGTGCTGGAGTCGAATCTGGGTCGTCTCAACCAGTGAGCCAACTCTCCAGCCCAGGGGTATTTATTCTCTTTGTTCTGAGATAGGGATCTTACTGTGAGCTCTGGCCTGGAACTCTTCCCCCTATTTAGTCCAGGTTTGCCTCTGATTCACACATCTGCCTGCCTCTGACTCCCAGTCAGTGTTGGGATTAAAGGCTGGGGTTCATTTTTAATTGCTCGATCTCACTTTCTCATTAGCTACTATTAATGCTTCTGAAATTCTCCTTGTGTTTTGTTTGTGCTGCCTAAGAAACAAATACCTTTGCTGAGAAACCGAGTTATGCTGCCACCAACAGGCTGGCTTTGTTCTCTCATTGGACTGATGCTGCTAAATCAGTCCTTGCTGCTAGCTGCCTTGGGTGTGGGATGAAGACAGTTAATGTGTATTTATTGACTTTTTGAACAGTCTCTCACTATGTAGCTTTGGCTGACCTGTTTTGTGTATGTCCTTGTCCTTTGTCCGTGTGAATGTGGTGACCCACAGAGTCCTTAGGCATTAGTCAGTCCCCTTGGAGCTGGAGTTTATAGGCAGCTAGCTGTACAGCACCTGGGGTGGGTGCTGTAAATCAAAATCAAGTCCTTTACAAGAGCAGTACGGGTTCTTAATCATGGAACCATCTCTTTAGCCTCTAAGCTGTAAGGTATTTTTATTATTTTATGTGTTTAGCTTGAATGTATGTCTGTGTCATCCGTGTGCCCAGTCACCCCGGAAACTGGAAGAGGTCAGAACAGCAGTTGTGAGCCACCATGTAGGTGCTTGAAATCAAACCTGAGGCCTCTGGGAAGTGGGGCCATCACTCTTCACTCCAGCTCCCAAACTAATTTTTAACCTAGATGCTTCTAAAATAATTGGTAAGTCTTCTGGCCATTGAAATAGCACAAAGATTCTAAGTGGCTTCTTTTCCATCAAATGCTTGTTTATTTATTTATTTTTGAGGCAAAGACTTTAAATGTGTCTCGCCTCAGATCCCTCTGTCCCACGTAGATTAAGACATGGCCCTGGTACCACTACCTGTTTGTTTGCTGCTTTGGTTTTTTTGTTTTGTTTTGTTTTGTTTTGTTTGTTTGTTTGTTTGTTTTTTGAAATAGCCTTGGCTGCCCTAGAACTCACTCTGTAGTTCAGGCTGGCCTTGAACTCACAGAGAGATCCACCTGCCTCTGCCTCCGGATGGAGGGATTGAAGGCTTGTGCCTTTTTCTTTGTTCTGCCTTTTTGATCTTTGCCTCTAGCACCTGAGAGGTGGAATCACAGGCACCATCATGTCTGTTTGATGGACCTCGGGAATTGGATCCAGAGCTGCTTGTGTTCTAGGCAAGCATTCTACCAAGTGAGCTTCGTCCCAGCCCCAACAAAAAAATGTGGCTAAACTGACTTTGGGATCACAATATACCTTTAAAACAGAGAGATTCTAGAAGTCCCTTAACCAACTGCCACATTGTTCATACTAAAAATTTATTTTTGAGAATGGGTCTAACTATGTAGCTCTGGCTGACCTAGAACTCACAATGTATATAGACCAGGCTGACCTCAAACTCAGTGGAGTTTGAGATCTGCCTTCTTCTGCCTTCCAAGCTGGCTGGGATTAAAGGTGTATGTCACCACACCTGACTTCTGAAACTTTGCCATTCACATTGGTTTTTTTGTTTTTGTTTTTTCCACTTGGGTAGGCTGGAGGGGGGAATCAGGGTCTCGCTATGTATCCTAGGTCAGTCCTGAACTCAGTAATCCCCTTGCTTCAGCCTCCAGATTGCTTATGACTGTGAAGGAGCCACACCTGCTTTTTCATTAGTTTATCTTAAAAAAAAATAATTAAGGTAGGCTCTTGCTACATTATCCCTGGTTGCCCAAGTCCAAACTGGCCTAGAACTCAGAGGCTACCTTCCTTTCCCTCCTTAGTGCTAGCATTAAAGGCTGGCACCAACAGGCCCCATCTTTCTCCTTTTTGAGATGGAATATTTATTGCAGTGTTTAAGGAACCCTCTTAACCCTCCAAATATCTGGGGTTGCAGATGTGATTATCCTGCCAAGGCACATTTAACTTGTGTCCTGATGCTGACTCACTGTGTATAGTACTTGGATGTCTCATTCACATGTATATATCTATGTATGCATATATATGTATACATACATACATACATACATACATACATACATACATACATACATACATACGTAGTGCTGTAGGGAATACAAAAAAAAATAGAACCTGATGTTTCCCACTAGGGATTTAAAGTATCATCCGAAATACATGGTAAATGGATGTACACATCACAGCTAGGTATGGTGATGCACACCTCCAGCTTTCAGGGTGCCAAAGCAGACAGATCCCTGGATACATAGAGTTTCACACATGCAGTCAAGCACCTTACAATTCAGCTATATTCCCAGCCATTTGCTTTTGGTTTTTAGAATTTATTTGAAGGTTGAATTTTCAAGTATGTGCACAGGAGTGTGGGTACCTGCAGGGGCTAGAGGCAGTCGTGAGCCATCTCACTTGGGTGCTAGGAACTGAACTTAGGTCTTCTGCAAGAATAGAATGTAGTACTTACTATGTGCTGAGCCAACTCTAAGATTGTACACTTGAGGTTTTCTTTTCTTTTTTCTTTCTTTTTTTTTTTTTTTTTAAACAAAAATCTCATGTAGCCCAGCCTGACCCTACACTGTAGGTACCCCAAGGATGAATTTGAACTTCTGCCTCCACCTACCCTAGTGTTGGGATTGCATAATGTATACCAGCATGCCGAATTTTAGGCTGTTGGGGATCATACTAGACCTTGAGCCCAGAACTTTGTGTATGCTGAACAGTCTGCTTGCTGGGGTACATCAGCAGACTTTAAAGAAAAAAAAAAAAAAAACCCCAAACTGCTTAATTGGATTTGTGTCTGTGTGTCTGTCAGAGGGCAATTTACAAGAGTTAGGTTCCCCTATGTCCATTCCTGGTATCAAACTGAGGCTCAGTCTCGGCACCAAGTTGTCTTTTCCCCCTGTTCTGGTTTTATAGACTATCTCTTCATATACCCAGGCTATCTGTGAGTGCCTGACATTCTTCTCCCCAGAGCTGGGAGGCTTGTACCACCACACTGGCAAAAGTACTTATATCTTTTTGTTTGGGGGAGAAATTCTTGGAAGTACATTGCCTTTTTTCTTCTTTGTTACACGTTGCACCATCTCATAATCTCTCAGATTTACAAAAAAAAAAAAAAATTTGATTTCACTGTGTGGGCTTTTTAAAATTTCTGAACTGAAACTCTCTAATCTAGACTAGGATGACCTTGAATTCACAGAGACTCATCCAGCTGCCTCTTCTGGGATTAAAGACATGCTCTACCTCACCTGGCTTTATAATCTTGGTTATGGTTAGTATTACAGAGAAATGTTAGTGTCACTCAGAAAAGGCGTGTAATCACATAAAACTAAACACTCAGCAATCTTCCTTCTTCAGCCTCATGGAATTACAGTAAGAGCCACCACATCCAGCTTTGCTTTTAACATTATAGATAATTTTAATAAATAGGTTTTTAAAAAGAGGTTCTGGGCTGGAGAGTTGGCTCAAAGATTAAGCGCACTGGCTGCTCTTCCAGAGGTTCTGAGTTCAATTCTCAGCAACCACATGGTGGCTCACAACCATCTATATATAATGAGGTCTGGTGCCCTCTTCTGGAATGTAGATATGCATGGAGACATACATAATAAATTTTTTTTTTTAAAATCTTAAAAAAAAAAAAAAAAGAAGAAGAAGGTTTTACAGAGTTCAGGCCCTTCACAGCTTGCAGAAAATAGTGCTGTAGTTGCCTAAGGTTACACCTTAGTTAGAGCAGGTTAGATCCAATACAGTTGAAATGAGGCTGGTAATGTGCATAATTTTATTTCCTGCTGAATTCTTTTGTTTGTTTGTTTGTTTGTTTTTCAAGAGAGTTTCTCTGTCCCTGGCTGTCCTGAAACTCTGTAGACCAGGCTGGCCTTGAACTCACAGACTCATCTGCTTCTGCCTCCCAAGTGCTTGGATTAAAGATGTGAGCCACCACTGCCTGGCCTTCGTGAGTTCTTATGCTTTGAAATAGCCTGCAATTCCAGGGTGGAGGTTCTTGATAATTGAAACAGTTTCCAAGAAGGTGTGGGATGCTTTTTCCTCTGTTGCCTTCTGCATTTGTAGGTAATGTGTAGAGGCTTGGACACGTTTGAATCCTAGGCAGCCTTTACTTTGTTTTGTTTTATTGTAGGGATCACAAGCCTCATATATGCTGAGTTCACTCACTCTCCTGGGCTCTACTCCTTCTGTAACCCATACAGCAGTCAATTCAGTGGGACGTGCAATGTATTGAGCTGTCTCCACTGCTGTTCTCCCATAGTCCCCACATAGCTGTGGTTCAAGGGTAGAACAGAGGCCTCTTTCAGGTTAACCACATTTATACCCAGAAGCAGCTTTCATTGTCCTGCTCAGAAATGAAGGAATAGGAAAATGGACTCATGTTCAGATGAAGGGAGTGTCTACAAATAGCCCTTCCTATTTCTTCATTTACAGTGCAATTTAGAGTTGCACTTAGGTGCTAAGGAGGTTGGTATGGTCTTAGTTCACAAATCTAACAAATGCTCAGATGATGGTGCTTCTGTTTGTTGGTGTCTAAAAACAGCTAACAATGCCTACCTGTAGTCCCTTAAAGTTGCTGGCCTAGTTTAGCTTGTTTTCATATGTGGTTTTTAAAGAATTAAAATGTTTCCTTGACAAAGTCAAATATAAACGATAGCCTGACACTTTCTAGTCTATGTGGTTTCTTTATCTTTGATGTGCTTTGCAGATAATCATGGTTACAAGCTGAAGTTAGTGGAAAATACAAAACTACTCCTTTAGGACTGTAAAATGAGGACAGTGGGTCAGAGCTGACCTTCAGCAAACAAGATAAATGTTTAAAATCTTTAAGTTGGAGGAGCTGGGGAGACACATCTATTCATGAGATAGAGTGTTTGTGTGTATGAGGCCCTAGTTCAATCCCCACCTCCCAAGCCCTCCCCCACCCCCAGGAGGGGGGAAAAAAGGAACCCTGCATAAGCATGTGCCTTTTGGGCAGGATTCTTGGTCCTGATGCTGGCCACCTGGCCTAGACTTACTTCATGTATTTGCTTGATAAAGTTGTGAGCATGCCAGTAGAATGTGTTGGTAGTGAATTCTTTGACAGTTGGCTTTAGTTTTCTAATCTAGTTTTTTGGTTCTTTGTCTTACAGATATTTTATGCATGGGGTTTGTAAGGAAGGAGATAACTGTCGATACTCGCACGACCTCTCTGACAGTCCATATGGTGTAGTGTGCAAGTATTTTCAAAGAGGGTACTGTGTTTATGGAGACCGCTGCAGGTAAGGATTTGTTTATAAACTGGTTTTTGTTCAACAGTGGGTTGAAGAAGAAATGGAAATAAAATAATAATTTAGTAGCATTTGACATAGTGCTCTAAAAATGTTTATGCTTTGAAAAGTACTCACTGGACCAGCTGTGGTGGCACATGCCTGTAAACCCCGGTACCAGAGACTGAAGTTGGAAGATAGCAAGTTTGAGGGTAACTGAGCTATAGAGTCCACCCGAGAGGAAATGGACTGAGGCTACAGTTTAGTGGTGGTGTACTCGCCTGGCTTAGGAAGTTCTGGGTTGTTAGAGTAGTTTTTCCATTGGTCTGGTCCCACCACCATGCCAGCCCCAAATAACACACAGACTCTGTATTTGATATGAAAGCTGTTGGCCAGTTACTATCATTTCTTATTAGCTAGCTCTGTCTTAAATATTAACCCGTTTCTATTAATCTAAGTATTTCCATGTAGTCTCATCTTACTGAAGAGAGGGGTCTGTGTTCTGCTCTCTCCAGTATCTCCATGCTGACTCCTCCCAACTCCTTCCTCTCTCCTCCTAGTCTCCTAGTCCCGCCTGTCTTGCTTTCCTACTGGCCAACAGTGTTTTTTTATTCATTAGCCAATACGAGAAACATATTTACAGAATGACATCTCCCATCACTGGGTTCACTCTCCAGGTACTGCTGAAGAAGAGAGATAGATAATATTTCCTAGGAATGTTAATACACTGCCAGAAATCTGTCCCATGCGTGTGTCCCTGGCTAACCAGGACTGCATAGTGAGACCTGTTTCAGAAAATGGGAGGAAAACAAGACAGGAATTGGCATGAAGTTTGTACTGACTGGGTTAGCTTTTGGGTTTTTGTTTATTTGTTTGATTTTTAAAGATTTATTTATTATATATACAGTGTTCTGTCTGCATGTATGCTTGCAGGCCAGAAGAGGGTGCCACCAGATCTCATAGAGATCTGGTTGTGAGCCACTATGTGGTTGCTGGGAATTGAACTCAGGTCCTCTGGAAGAATAGCCGCTGCTCTTAACCACTGAGCCATCTCTTCAGCCCTGATTGGGTTAGTTTTATGTAGGTATCCTCTCTTAGCGTGAATTATGAGTGAGATGGGTCTTGGGCACTTAGAGTGGTGCATTATTAGTTCCTGACCTGCTCCTTTTAACTTCTGGGGATGAAACCCAGGGACTCATTCTTCTTATTATACTCACTCATTTGTCTAAAACTATTTAACAGCCTTAGCTCAGGAAACAACATAAGCATAAGGCGGAGTACTCTAGGGAAAATGCTTCCCAGAATAGCTCTCAAGTAATTGCATACCAACAAAGATTTGTTACTAAGCAATCTCTGCCATTAGATATGGTATTGCTGTCATGATCCTGGCACCTGATCTTTTTGAGTTAGTGGGTTCTATGTTGAAATTGAATAAAGCAGATCATCCCAGGTCAGAAGGTGTCTGTGTGTACTGTTTTTCTCCTGATGTTAAATGAATAACTCAAGTGTAGCAGATTAAGACAGTGAGCATTTATCCTCACTCTGGAGGCCTGCAATCAAGTGATTCTAGTTTGGAGATTTGAGGGCATGGCAGGGCTTTGGCTAAGGTGACAGTTGTCTACTGGAGAATCATTTGTGATGTGGCTCCTGGCAGAGACATTGGTTCCATGCTAGACTTTTCTGTAGGGCTGCCGTCATGTCCTTGTAGCTTGGCAGTCAAAGAGGGCTCAGCAAAAGCTACAGTGCCTTTTATGTCCTAGTCTCAGGAGTCACACACACACACACACACACACACACACACACACACACTGTCACTTCCATAAAAGTCTGGACAAAGTAAGTTCAGCCACGTTGAAGAGAAGAGGCTCTACGTTTTGGGAAGAGTCTTGGATATGCTTGAAACTACCACACTAGGTAAGACTGGTAGCCAGTGCCACAGCCATATACAGATGGATGGATGGATGGATGGATGGATGGATGGATGGATGGATGGATGGATGGATGATACATCATACATACATATATACATACTATACTAGGTAAGACTTGTCTGTATCACAGCCCCAGACAAAAGATGAGTGGATAGATAGGTAGATGGACAGAAAGACAGATACTGTGGTGATGTCTGTCTAACACTTGTAGCCAGTATCACAGATGGATGGATGGATGGATGGATGGATGGATGGATGGATGGGTAGATGAGTGGGTAGGTAGGTAGAAAGAAACTACTATACTGGTTAAGACTTGTAGTCAGTATCACAGCCCCTGATAGATAGACAGACAGACAGATGGATACACACATATGCACACACAGAGTCACAGATAGTCAGCTATTAGGTTCAAATGCTAAAAAGTCATCCTTACCTGTATTTATTTGTAAGGATCGGGTAAAAAGTAAGCTCCCCAATAACTAACTTTAAGGGGTCAGAAATGGATCCCTTGATGTCTTTTGTTACAGTGCTAAAGGGAGGAGGTCTTGTGGGGATGTCGTCCTCTGGGATGAAGGCAGTTCTTTGTAAGACAGTTTCTTTGGATGTATAGACCAGGCTCCTGTGGGAAGCTAGTTCCGGTCAGTTGAGAGTCATGGTCCACAGTGACTTGGGGAAGGGAATGGAGTGTTGAGGATAGTAGAGAGCTGTGGAGAGGAGACCATGGCACGGAATGGGTGAATGGTGTGGATAAGTGAAGTATGGGATCAGAGGACAACTTAGGAACTTAATCCTCCTTCCATCACATGCATGGGTCCCAGGAATTGAACTCAAGTCATCAGGCTTGGTGGCAAACACCTTTATCCACTGAGCCATCTTGCCAGTCCTCATTGAAAGAAAGCTTGACACTTTGCTGTTTTCTCAGCATTATTTTGTCACTTAATACACTAAAAGAATCAGTGATTTTGTGACACTCTATTATAATTTAGTAGCTGTAATAACAGTGTCTTGTTGGTGGCCCATGGTTCTAGTAGCTATGAGACAGACTTGTTGATGTTTAATAAGGATCAGAAGAAACAAATAGGCCAAATAGATGTTTATTCAGGGAGAAATAACTCACAACATAGACAGATGAACACCAGCAGGTTCCTGGTCCCAAGGATGCCTCTGGATGTACTCCTATCCCCGTGCTGCCTCCTCAGCCTTAGTTCCCCCAGGTCACATCCAGCCCTGTCTCCACCCCCCAAAGGGCGTGGTCTATGCCACAGGTGCAGACAAGGTGAATATCTCACTACACAAAGACTCTTCATAGGCTGGATTGGCAAACTTTCTCTGCAGGGTGGGAATGTACCATTTTGAGTGACTCGGGGTTTCTTATGCAATACCAGTCATCTGACACATAAGCTAATGGATACGGTGTCCCAGTTGCAACTTTATCTTACAACTTAATTTTATGCAACTTACGTTGTGTTAAGTGATATGTGTGTCTTTAGCTGGGCATAGTGTCACACACCTTTAACCACAGCACTCTGGAGGCAGAGTCATGTGAATAGATCTCTTGAATTCTAGGCAAGCCTGGCATATAAAACAAATCCAGGACAGATTGAGCTATACAGAAAAACTGTTTTGAAAAACCAAAACAAGCTGGGCGGTGGTGGTACACGCCTATAATCCCAGCACTCTGGAGGCAGAGGCAGGTAGATCTCTGTGAGTTCGAGGCCAGCCTGGTCTATAAGAGCTAGTGCCAGGGCAGACTCCAAAACCACAGAGAAGCCCTGTCTTGAAAGATTTTTCTTTTACATATTTGGATATTTGGATTTTCCTTTCCTTTTTTTTTTTTTTTTTTTTTGAGACCTCCAAAGTGGTGGCAGAGGCACTTTCTCCTAATACTCTCCTTAACTGGCATTTATTTCAAAACAGTCTCCTTTCTTATAGAGACCTTAACTTCATGCTGATTTGATAGTAGATGACATAGTTCTTAGTCCTTTTTGGGGTGAGGGCATCATAGGAAGTGGAATTCGGTTTGGAGTCCAAGTTGGCTTCAGAATTGCAATAATCCTTCTACCACTTATTAAATTTTGTTTGAGGGCTGGAGAGATGACTCATTGGTTAAGAGCACTGGCTGTTCTAGCAGAGGACCTGAGTTCCAGGTTCTAGCACTCACATGGCAGCTCACAACTATCTAAGTCCAGTCCCAGAGGACCCGACACTTTCACATAGATGGCATATGCAGGCAAAACAGCAATACACATGGATAAAAATAAGTCATTTAAGAAATTTGTTTTGAGCCAGGCGGTGGTGGCATACACCTTTAATCCCACAATTTGGGAGGTAGAGACTGGTAGAACTGTGAATTCGAGGCCAGTCTGGTTCCCCAAGGCCTGTAGGACAGGCTCCAAACCTACACAGAGAAACCTTGTCTCAGGGGGGAAAATGTTTAGAGACAGTGTCTCAGCAAGTTTCATGGGCTGACATTGCAGGTATGTGCCATCATCCAGTTGTACTTAACCTTGTAAAGTTTGCTAAGTCTTGGTCTCATGCCTTGATGAGCAGTATGACATCACAGTGAGGCTTTCTAGACACACCATCCTGGGCTCCATCCACCCCTGACTTAAGTTAGACATCCGGCCGACAGCTTAGCTCAGTGCTGGCCTAGGTGCAGAAGGCCATGTTTCAATCTGCAGCACTACAGGGCCAGGTATGTTGGTATGTTTGTAGTCCCAGTGTTTGAGAGACTGTGGCAGGAGGATCCATGCATTCAAGACCACATGAGGTACATAATGATCATGATGCTAGCCTGGGTTATTTAACCAAACCATCTCTGAGAGTTATCTAAGACTGGAAAGATGGCTCACAGTTAAGGGCCATCTTAACGACCAGCATTTGGATCCCAGCGCCCACATCAGACAACTCACAACTGCCGTTAACTCTGACCTAGGGAGCTAAATGCTTCTTGTAGCCTCTCTGGACACCCACACCCACCACACAGAAACACGTAAATAAGAATAAGTCTTGACAAGTCATGTTTGTGTTCACACTGACGATTGAAGAGTGCAGGGACCCTATGTAGCTGGACAGTAACTGCTTACTTTTGTGTGTGTATGTATGTGTGTGTGTGTGTGTCAGATATGAACACAGCAAGCCACTGAAACAGGAAGAAGTGACTGCTACAGATCTGAGTGCAGAACCATCCCTGGCTGCTCCCTCAAGTCCCTCTTCGGGAGTTGGATCACTTGCGGAAATGAATCCAGGCGAAGCTGAGACAAGAACTCCAAACTTTGCAACTGTGGGAGCGGGTTCAGAGGACTGGGTGAATGCCATTGAGTTTGTACCTGGGCAGCCCTACTGTGGCCGTAGTAAGTATTGTGAGGACCCTGTAAAATGCAACCAGAGGGCTAAGTGACAGGCCACAGGGAACTCAGTTTCAGTTTTCCTGTTTCTAGTGTTTGAGTTTAACCTGCTGTCACTACTTTAGACCTGGTTACCTAAGACTTAGAGATGAAGTAAAAGAAATATTTTGAACTCCAATAAAATGAATTCATGTTTAAAAACTGAAGTGTCTCCGAATGCTGTCCCCGCCTGCTCCTGGTGATGCTGGGGTCAAACTCTGGGCTTTGCACATGCTAGACAAATGCATTACCATTAAGCTAACACTCAGCCCATCACCAGTCCTGTTCTGGTTTAGTTTTTTGAACAGGGTGTCTAGTAGTTGAGCTTCCGTAAGTAGTGAAGGATGACCTTGAACTCCTGATTCTCTGTGGATCTGCCCCACTAACCAATACTTACTAATGTTACATTTCACTTAAGAAATTCACATGCAGAACTGGACTTGGTGTCACACACCGGTAATCGTTCTGGAGAAGATGAGGTGGGAGGATTGCAGAGTTCAAGGCCAGCCTGGGTTATTCAGATCTTACCAAAAGCAGCCGGAGAATGGGGGTGTAATCCCATCACCGGTTAATCCGAGGTAGGCAGGCAGCGTGTTCTGACTGTATGTCCCTGTCTCAAAAAACCAAGGGGAAAAGAAAGTGAAAATTTATTTAGTAGGCTGACTTTAGGTTTCATTGAAGTGTTTCGTTTTTTTTAAATTGTTCTCTGTTACCTTATAGTTCATATTCGTGCCTTATGTATTTGGACCTTTACTACCATCTTAAACATTTTCAGCTGCCCCTCCCTGCACTGAAGTACCCCCGCAGGGCTCAGTGACCAAGGAAGCGTCAGACAAGGAGCCAACTGCGGCGGAGACCAAGAAGCAGCTTTGCCCTTACGCTGCAGTGGGAGAGTGTCGCTATGGGGAAAACTGTGTGTATCTCCACGGAGACTCCTGTGACATGTGTGGCCTGCAGGTCTTGCACCCGATGGATGCTGCCCAGAGGTCACAGCACATAAAAGTAAGTGCTCAGTGAGGCGTCTGCTGAGTGGTGATGTGCTCCCCCAGGGTTTTACAGGGTTCTGTTTTGTTATTTCCTTACCTTTTTTACTAACAGTTTTCCTGAGATTAATATTTTTATAATTCTTCTGAAATGCATATTCCACTGCTTTTTAAAATAGTCATAACATTCTCCAGTCATTTTCACCCCCAAAGAAACACTGCCCACTTAGTAGTCTGTCTGTTCTGCTTGTCCTTGAGCTTCCTGGCAACGATGGGTCTACTTTGTTTCTCTAGGTGCTTTACCAATTCTAGATTTATCAGGCCAAATCACTCAACATATATGACCTTCAGTGACTGGTCCCTCTCATTTAGTGTGATGTTTTCAAGGTTTTCCCTGTTGGAAAATGCTGGTTATGTGGCTGTTACACATTTGTTGTATGTAGTATGTTGTATGTAGTATGTAGTATACGTGGGTATAATTCTGTGAAAGCTGAAGGTTAAACATTGGATGTCCTTTTTTCTATCATTCTCTACCTTAATATTTTAGTTTTTTCTTTTTTGTTTTTTGTTTTGTTGGTTTTGTTTTTATTTGTGTGTTTGTTTTGCTTTATTTTTTTGAGACAGGGTTTCTCTGTATCACTTTGGAGCCTGTCCTGGAATTCTCTGCAGATCAGGCTGGCCTCGAACTCACAGAGATCCGCCTGCCTCTACCTCCATGTGCTGGAATTAAAGGTGTATGCCACCACCACCTGTCTGTATCCAACCTTAACCTTTGAGGAAAGGTCTCTCACTCATTCTAGAGTTTACCAATTGGATTGCCTACCTATCCATCTCCATGTCTCAGTGCTGGGATTACAAATGCTTGTTGCTGTGCCTGGGCTTTCTAATCATACTGAGAGTCCAAACCTAGATGCTTATATGCCTGTATGTATGATGAGCAGTTTGCTAGCTGAGTAATTCTCCCAACCCAAATACTGTGTTTTTCTATCAATTACTTGATGTATATTTGGATTATTTGTATCTTGTAGTACAAATATTTTTTTATTTCTTAATGGGTATGACTGCTATGATCCTTTGAACATTTCTTTTTCTTTCTTTTTTTTAAGATTTTATTTATTATTTGTACAGTGCTCTACTTGCATGCCACAAGAGAACACCAGATCTTAGATGGCTGTGAGCCACCATGTGGTTGCTGAGAATTGAATTCAGGACCTCTGGAAGAGCAGCCAATGCTCTTAACCTCTGAGCCATCTCTCCAGCCCTGAACATTGCTGTTTTGTGAACATGTCTTTATCTTAAATACTTAAAAATTGTTTTTATGTTTACTTGTTGCGAGGAGGGTTGCATGTCACAGCACACATGTGTAGAGGTCAAAGGACAGCTTGGATGATGGTTTTCTTCTTCCACCATGAGGGACCCAGGGATTGAGCTCATCTTGTCAGCCTGACAGTAGGTGCTGATCTATTAAGCCATATCAGGCTGGCCCAGCCTGGTAGCCTTTGGAAGTATAGTGATCACTGGGTCAGCTAATAATTCTACTTAATCACTTTTGAATACCTGTCTGGCTTTGTGTAGTGCTGCCCTGTTTACATTGCCAGTGGTATTGCATGGAGATTTGTCCATGGCTTTATGTGTATGGATGTTTGTATGTCTATTTAGCACATGCACGCAGTGTCATCAGAGGCTGGAAGAATGTGTCAGCTCCCTCCGAACAAGAGTGAAGGAGCTCAGCTGCCTTGTGGTTTTTGGGAATTGAACCAGGTCCTTTGAAAGAAGCACCCAGTGCTCTTAAATGTCAAGCCATCTGTCCAGTCCTGCACTCAGCTTTCTTGTATGTGTGCTCACACATGGCATAGCCCTTTGTAAAAGTCAGGGCAGTTCTGAGGAGCTAGGCTGTGTGGTCAGTGCCCTTTGGTGATCATCATTCATGCAGTCTCAAGAGAAAGTGGGAATGAGTAGCGAAAATAGGTTCTGAGAACTCAGACTGTTAATCTAAGCAATAAACAGGTAAGCTTGAAGGAAAATACTGTTAAGTCGGTCAAGCTGGTCTCTAAGCCACCGAATTGGCAGACCACAGAATAATGGCTGCCCACATACGAGTAACTGTTAGGAATGTGAGGTTATGAAGAATAATGAGCACATTCTGTTAATAAACAGGTGCCTTAGCTTTCTTGAAGGCATCTGAGTTAATTCCTAGCTCCCACATCTGGTGACTCCCAGCCATCTGTAACTCCAGTCCAGGAAGATCCAACTCCTGACTTCTATTGGCACCAGCACACCACACACACACACACACACACACACACACACACACACTCTCTCTCTCTCTCTCTCTCTCTCTCTCTCTCTCTCTCTCTCTCTCTCTCTCTCTCTCTCACTCTCTCACTCTCTGTCTCTCTCTCTCTTTCTCTCTCTCTCACACACACACACTCTCTCTCTGTCTCTCTCTTTCTCACTCTCTCTTTCTCACTCTCTGTCTCTCTCTCTCACACACACACACACATCACAAAAAAGACCTTTAATATTAAATGTTAATTGTACTTCTGAAAGTGCTAGAAATTATTTAATTGCATATTAATGTGTGAATTGTGTGGTGTATGGATTTTTTCAGTAAAGTTGTTTTTAGGACAGAATCTCTTGGTATTGCCCTTGTTGACTTGTTGGCCTGGATGGAACTCATTGCATAGGTGAGGTTGGCTGTACCTCAGATTTGTGGGATTCTTCCTGCTTTGCCTCTTGAATGTTGGAATTACAAGTGTGCACCACTGAAAGCACCCTCCTCTAAAGGGATATGGAAATAATGTCCCTGTGTAATTGTTACCTAGTACATGTTCATATTTACTTTAGTACTGTCCATCCTATTTGTTCTTGTCTGCTTTTGTCTTGAGTCAGGGTCCCTCTACATAGCCCTGGCCATCCTGGAACTTGCAATGTAGACCAGGCTGTTGTCAAACTCAGATCTGCCTGACTCTGCTTCATAGCAAACAGATTAAAGGTGTGCACCACCACACCTGACTATCTTTTATTTCTCTTTCTAGACAAGGTCTCAAGTAGCATGTAGTTAGCTTGTAGAACTCTTGCCCCTTCTGTCTCCACTGCCCAAGTGTTCAGTATCTTGACTGATTTGAAATGAAGGTTTTAATCCTTGTTTTTCTATTATCCATCCAGAAACTGAAACATTAACAAAGTTGGTAGGGTCTTTGATGGGAGGATTGTGGTTTAGGGCTCTACAGGTCTAGAATACAGGGATTCGATTACTTCTTCAGACCCTGGAAGTTGAGCCCCAGTAACTATAGTGATGTGAGGTAGCTACAAGGCTGTCTGTGCCTGCGCTTGTTACAAAGCCCTTCTTCCAGGTCAGACTGCACACGGTCTTGGTGGGCAATTTGGACATGCGTGGAGGGGGTCTCAGGACTGCAGCAGCCTGACCGAGCCTCTTGTCTCTCCCTTGCAGTCTTGCATTGAGGCCCATGAGAAGGACATGGAGCTCTCGTTTGCTGTACAGCGCAGCAAGGACATGGTATGTGGAATCTGCATGGAGGTGGTCTATGAGAAAGCCAACCCGAGCGAGCGCCGCTTTGGGATCCTGTCCAACTGCAACCACACCTACTGTCTCAAGTGCATCCGCAAATGGAGAAGTGCTAAGCAATTTGAGAGCAAGATCATAAAGTGAGGCTCCTCCCCAATCTTCCTTGTGCTTTCTATTTTCAGGAAGAATTTAGTATCTTGTGCCAACTTCTACCAGAAGGACCGCATTTAAATGCATGTATTTATCATGAACCTGGGTGTTCTAATTGGGATTTCTTCTTTGTACTTCAGCTAGCTGCTGGGTTAGTTTGTCTGTCTTATTTTATTTGAATGAGGAAACCCTGTGTATCAGTTAGTAAGACATATGCTTTTTGAGGAGATTGTGTTTAATGGATTAGACAGTTTAGGCTTCGTGAACAAACGTATCTAGCTCTGATATGTATGTTTCCTGGCATTTTACATTTTCTACCTTCCTAGTCCATCCATTAAGCTAGCCAATAATCCACCATCCTTTAAAAACTGTTCTCATAACTGAACAAAAGCCACACAATCCAAACAGAGCAAAGTTATAAGAAATAAATTTATTTAAAAGAAAGGAGTCTGTGTGAAATGTCTTCTTTTGTTTTTGTTTTTGTTTTGTTTTTAACTCGTTTTGTTTTTGGTTTTTGCACTGGCTAGCCATTGAGTTGGTTTATGAAGTGTCAGTTGTGACTTTGTGGGATCCCTTTCTAAAAATCCCCACATGCTTGTCAGTTAATCTAAGTCTGGAGGTGACACACCAGGGTGTGTTGTGAGTGCAGGCCTGGAGAGGCACTGCATTGTAGCCTGTTCATTGTTTCCCAGGTCCTGCCCCGAATGCCGGATCACATCTAACTTTGTCATTCCAAGTGAGTACTGGGTGGAGGACAAGGAGGAGAAGCAGAGACTCATTCAGAAATACAAGGAGGCCATGAGGTATGAGCAGCCCGGCTCGCTCGGACAGAACCGACAGTGTTGCGCTGTGTCCCACCTCCTCCCGCCCTTCCTTTGCTTCCCAGGATGGCTTCTTTTGTCACCCCATTCCTGCTTGCCCAGTCTGCCAAGGACTGTTAGAAGGAAGTCTACTCTAGCTGAGGCCTATGGAGGGGTTCTAGCCCTGTATATTGGGATTCTAAAAGATTATCACTCAGGTGTTTGTTAGTGCTGGCAAGCCATGTGCATTTAAGCAGAGATGCTTCTAGTCAGAGCAGGCACGGTTCTGAGGACACATCTTTGGGGCTGTGCACAGATGTCTTGGTGCCACCCCGTTTAAAGAAAAGCCCTGCTGATGAGTCAGTACAGGCCTGAAGTCACTGTGAATAAGGGTTGCGCTGTTTTCCTTTCCAGCAACAAGGCGTGCAGGTATTTTGATGAAGGACGTGGGAGCTGCCCATTTGGAGGGAACTGTTTTTACAAGCATGCTTACCCTGATGGCCGTAGAGAGGAACCACAGAGACAGAAAGTGGGAACGTCAAGCAGATACCGGGTAACTCTCACTTTTTTAAAGGAGGGGAACAGCACACTGTCAGTGCACCCTGCACATACCGGAGTGGGGTGGGGGGTGACACTCAGGTCTGGGAGGGAGGCAAGAGTAAAGGAATCCCACCTCAGAAAACCGGGAGGGAGGGCTAGGAAAGGAAACTGCTCGAGCCCTTGCCCAAGATGTTGGCTACAAAGAGCCAGAGGGGAGGCGTTGATTGGTGAGGTGGTCTGAGGGAGAAGTCTGGTTCCCCACGCAGTCGGGGCCGCATGGTTGCCTTGTGAGCATCAGGACAGAAGGCACTGCTCGACAGTGCAACCCCTATCTATCATGGCCTTGTTTCTTACAGGCCCAACGAAGGAGCCACATCTGGGAGCTCATTGAGGAGAGAGAGAACAGTCCCTTTGACAACGACGAAGAGGAGGTTGTCACCTTTGAGCTGGGCGAGATGTTGCTTATGCTTTTGGCTGCAGGTGGGGACGACGAGCTGACAGACTCTGAGGACGAGTGGGACTTGTTTCACGATGAGCTGGAGGACTTTTATGACTTGGATCTATAGCAGCTTGCGTGGCGTGTGAACTGGCCTGCGGAGGCTCAGCCAGTAGCTGTCCCCTGTGCTGTGTGGCAGTGCGTGTGGCTCTCCTAGGCAGGCCTCTCAAACTCCAGGTGCTGTCGTGATCACTACCCAGGGCCTGCTCCTTTACCCCTCACCTTTCCCCAAGAGTGTGTTGTTTTCTCTGTTTCAAAAAGTTACAAAATAAATCTTCAAGTTAGTTTTTTTGTAACATGAATTTAACTGTCAGACAGTTAGTGTAGGTTTGTTGCGCCGTCTGTTTCCAGCCAGGTTGTGTTCATGGATTTGCACACTCGTTTTGAGACCCCGAGTTCAAAGGAAAGCACTGAGTGTTCTTTGGGGTTCAAGGATAGGGGCAATTGGGAAAAAAGGGACCTAAGCTGGCAAGTCGCTCTCTGCGCTAGATGTAGAAGGACTCCTTGAGGTTTCTGTGATATCTGCACCTTTGTGGTTTATATCTGTTTCCTATCCTGTAATCCCCACCACATGTGTTTGTCCTGTGGTTTGGGCTCTTGTTTAATTGCACGCAAGGAATACTACTGAGTAACCAGAACCAGGTGCAGATGTGTTGAGGTTAATGTGAGAAAATGTAAGAACATAAAGGATGCAGTGTCCATCCATTCAGAGTTGCCAGGCAACTCCTGGGGACCCATGGACTTGGCAGTGAGCGTGAGTGAGCATGTGAGCAGCTTCCCATCTGGCATAGGTGCAGTATTCTTAGCCTTAGTGGGCAGACACGGGTTAGTGGTTTCAGTCTCGTGGCAGGTAGGTCAGAAAGGACCAAGCAGTGTGTCTGTAGTTATTAACATAGCAGTGCTAGTAGCTCTGTCTGTCTGTATGCTAGAGAATGGGATCAGCCATAGAGGTTAAATGACCTGCTAGTCCCCTGTCTGTGCAAGCAGGGTCTTGGACACACCATTGTATTGAATGTTTTATGGTCTTAGCCTTTTCAGTTGAGGCACTTATTGGAAAAATCCTTGTCCTCGTTTGAGGGGACCTATTACGAGGTTCTGTTTGTTTTGTGGGTATCTGCCTCATTCCATCCCTGAGCTTTGAAAGTAGACAGGTGGATTCCAAACTGAAATGTTGATTGTACTAGAAGAGTCATTTGCAGTAGTAATAGACCCCTTTCCCACTAAAGAAAGGGGAGGGCATAGCCACCCACAAGACAAGCAAAAATTAAGTTGCTGCAATTCCTTGACAGGAATTTCACCTTTGCATTTTGTTGCTCTGTTTCCGGAAATAACTTGAAATGCTCGGATTTACCCCTCTGCCTTGCTTCCCTGGAGCCTACCCATTCTTTCACTTAAGAAAAGCAAGTCATCGTTGCAGAGGTCTCTGTATTTTGCAGCTGCCCTTTTGTAAGAAGCACTTTTCCCAAATAAAGCAATTAAAAAAAAAAGCTGGTTTCCTTGTTTGTGTCAGGACCTGTTTTCAAAAACCACAGCTATAAGAGCTGCCGCGTACTTCATTCTCAGTAGCGTAGGTAGTCTGGGAAAAGTGGATCTCTTTTCCAAGACATCTAGACTCTGGAGAACTTGAAGGCAACTGCTACTGGATTCTTTCACTGATCTGCTGACCAGTTATGAGGAGCAATGTGATCCAAAAGGGTGCAGGACCCAAATAAGAAGCTGCAGCAGGGCCAAGTATGGTCTCTTGGAAGGTAGGACAGCTGGCAGTGAGTTGGGAGCACACAAGGCTGGTGAGAGCACTCACGGCTGGCAGCTTGGTTTGGTCCCCCCATTCCCTTGGATACAAGGAGGCTAAAGTGGCAGAAAGGCAGCCATGTAGCAGCTTCCTGACTTGTGAGCATTGTGTGCTTTCATTGTTAATAAACTGCCATTAGCATCAGTCTTTACCTGGTGCCCAACGTGGGTCACGAGATTAAAAGTCTCATGCTCTACCAACTGAGCTAGCCTGTCACATACCCTCCAATTAAAAAAAAACCTCCACCCTCAGCAATTGGTCAGCAGACCAGTTACAGAATTCCCCGAGCAGGCATCTGTGGGCTGGCTGCCGCCCCACCCCACCCTCCCACCCCCACCACCCCCGCTATTCTCCAAGACCTACAAGACTGTCCAGGCTGCTTTCATCTACAAATTTGCCATCTGTCTTCTGGTACCATGTCCTTATTATAATTGAAGCCTGGTTCAGGTTCCTAAGTAAGACAGGTGTAGATAGACCATAAGTAGGATTGAGAATTTGAAAGAGTAATTCCTTGTTTTTTTTCCTTTTTTTTTTTTTTTTTTAACAGGATTTCTCTGTGTAGCAGCTCTGGTTATCCGCCTCACTTTGTAAGACCAAGCTGTCCTTGAACCCAACAGAGATCCACCTGCCTCTGAGTGCTGGCATCAAAGATGAGTGCCACCATTGCCTGCCTGTGTGGGTGTCGGGTGTTTTGCCTGCATATATTTATATATTTGTACACCACATGTGGTACACACCAAGACCAGGAGAAACTCCCCTTGGAACTGGAGTTACAGACAGCGTGGCCAGTGTGGGTGCTAGGAGTTGCACCCAGGTCCTCTGGAAGAGTAGCCAGTGCTAGTAACTTTTGAGCCGTCTCTCCAGCTCCTCTATGTCACCTTGACTGGCCTGGAACTTGCTAGGCAGACCAGGCAAGTCTCAAACTCGATGCTTCTGCCTCCAGGGTACTGAGATGCAAGGAATGTGCCACCATGCCCTGCATGTTGTCTTAACTTTCCTGTTTTGAGACAGTGTCTCATGTATCCCAGGTGGGCTGTGAATTTCCAGTGTTGTCAAGGATGGCTTTGAACCAGGCTGTGATGCTAGGCACAACTGGACATCCAATAAACTTGTAGACAAGGCCTCCCTGTGGAGCTGAGGCAGGCTTCAAACCAAATGCGTGCTGACACTCCTTCAGCTCCCAACCAGATTTCTTTCTTATTTACTGGGTGTGGGTGTGGGTGTGGGTGTGGGTGTGGGTGTGTGTTTGGCCTATATGTCTGTGCTATATGTCCTGTACCTGCAGAGGTCAGGAGGTGCTAAGTCCACCAGTTTCCCAAGAAGTAGGGCTACAGGTGTGCTTGCTGAGACTGGAACCCAGGTTCTCTGAAAGAAAATTAACAGCCATGGAACACCTTGTTTTATTTATTTGAGAAAGGGTCTCCCTGGAGTTCATTCATGTGGGCTGGACTAGCCTTGAGCAGAGTTGTATTTGCCTGTCAAGGTGTAGACCACCCATGGCTGGTTGTTAGTTCAGTGCAAGTGCTGGGATTTAAACCTGGATGCGTTGGAAGAGCAGCCAGTGCTCTTCACCAAAATCATCTCTCCAGCTCCATTGTACCTCAACGTTTATTCTCCCAGCACAAAGCCACACTTGAAATAAAGATGGGAACTTAATATTTTCACATACCCGAAATCTTTATAAAGCTTCAAGTTCGGGGACTGGACAGATGCCTGCCTCAGTGGTGAGGAACACATTGCCCTTCCAGACATCCCAAGCTTGGTCCCCAGCACCATTGTTGGGGAGGTCAGGACTGCCTGAAGCTGCAGCTCCAGGACACCCAGGCCTCTGGACGTCTGCACTGTACACTAACCCACAGAGAGGTTAAGAGCAACTACATGGTGGCTCACAACATCTCTAAGATCAGGTGCCTTCTTCAGGCCTGTAGACATATATACAGACACAATACTATATGTATAATAATTGGGGGGTGGGGTGGTTCCAGACAGGGTTTCTCTGTAGCTTTGGACTCTGTCCTGGAACTTGCTCTGTAGATCAGGCTAACTTCAAACTCAAGAGATCCACCTGCTTCTGCTTCCCTAATGCTGGGATTAAAGTTGCATAAGCAATGCCTGGCCCAAATCTGTTATTTAGATAAGACACCCGAGGCCAAGATCAAACATCCTACTGTAGCCACACCTTAAGCCTTTAGGTCTTATGACTAAGGAAGTTTTGAACTCTCTGACCTTTAGTGCAGCCGTCTTTATGGGCCCCAACATTAGACCATGAATGTTGGGGGACATTTGGTCACACTGAATCCAGAGTTTGCATTAGTGTTGATTAAGTCAACCTTGGGTCAGGAGGCTAAGTTAGCAGCTAGTTTACAGGAAGTAATCATAGAGCACCGGAGGGCATCTGGAAGAGATGGGGGAGTAGGGAGAGATTTGGAGTGGTGTGGCCTCTTTTGTTTGTTTTGGCTGAGCAGAAGGATGCTGTCTAGGAGATGACAGCTAGGAGAAGTTAGCTAGTTGCTACTCGACCTCTTTGAATCTTGAGTTTATTTAAACTACCTGCAGGAACAGGATTCTCACCAGGGTGCACCCCTGAGCAGCTGGACTGC
The DNA here is from genome assembly GCA_030556225.1 of Cricetiscus sungorus. Classification (NCBI taxonomy): domain Eukaryota; kingdom Metazoa; phylum Chordata; class Mammalia; order Rodentia; family Cricetidae; genus Cricetiscus; species Cricetiscus sungorus. The sequence goes on from JANBXA010000097.1 coordinate 17,475,395, forward strand.
TGCCTGGTAACTGGAGTCACAGTTGCTGGCTGAAACAGCAGTAGATTAAGGCACAGCACTGTGCCAGGGTTAAAACAATACACATGCATAGTACACGTTAACAAACCATTCACACACAAATATGCAAATCCAGTCAGATAAGGGCCTTCTGTGACTTAATGTTGCCCTTTCCTATGGCAGTACCTTTTGTGAAAAGTGGCTGTGCCATCAGCCTCACTCACCATGAAGAGAGTGCTCAGTTGAGGGACATGGCTCTCAGGAGATAAGCTGTGTGGGGCAGCTGCTGAGTTGCAGTCTTTCTCACAGCGTAAGCTATGACTTGTGTTGAATTTACCAGTTTAAAGAAGTGAACTGAGGGTGGTGGTGGTGCATGCCTATAACTCCAGCACTCAGAAGCAGAGGCTTCTGTGAGTTCGAAGCCAGCCTGGTGTACAGAGCTAGTTCCAGGACAGGTTGTAAACCTGGTCTCTAAACAATACAAACGAATGAACAAACAAAAAAACAAAGAAGGGGGGAAAAAAGTTGTCACAGGAAAATGAGAAGGACTTATTTGTTGGAGACAGGGTTTTTCTGTGTAGCCCTAGATGTCCTGGAACTCACTAATGTAGACCAGGCTGGCCTTGAACTCACAGATCCACCTGCCTCTGTCTTCCCAGTGCTGGGATTAAAATTGGTACCACCATGTATTTAAGATAGTTATGGGAGCTGGGAATATGTCTTAAATAAGGAACTGAGGTCTCTGTCATCTCTCTGTTGTTGTCTCTGTCTCTCTCAGTCTCTCATCCCCCTGTCTGTCTCTCTTATTCCTCTCTTATATCCCTTCTCCGCCCCCCCACCCCCTCCCCTCCGTAACTAACAGATTTGCCTGCCTCTGCCTCTGCCTCTGCCTCCCTAGTGCTAGGATTAGGCGTGCACCACCACACCTGGCTAACAATCTGACCCAGCTCAGCTGCAGTGTGACGGTGTCTTCCGCCTTATGACTGGGTTTCCTGGACTGCAGATACTCACTCAATACACCTTCCATTGCAAACCACAGACAATGGGCATTTCTGGGATTGAAGGGAATTTCTCCTTTTAATTGAGGACTAGAGAGATGGCTCAGTGATTGTGAGCATTGGCTGCTCTTCCAGAGGACCTGGGTTGAATTCCCAGCACCCACATGACAACTCTGAACTATCTGGAACACCAGTCACAGGGAATCTGACACTCTCACACAGACATACATGCAGGAAAAGCAACAAAGCTAGAAAAAAAATTATTTATGAAAAATAAACCCCACAAGCCATTCCTTCATATAATCAAATGTTGACTTTCTTTAAAAACTAAATTTTTATTAAATTTGTGTGTGTATGTGCACAAGTGTGTGCTTGTGCAAGGGAGTCTGTGTTCTCTTTCCACCAAAGTAGGTCCTGGGTGTTTGTATTTAGACATCTGTACTGGCCTGTCCTAGGGTTCTGACAGGATACCCCTCAGCTGCAGCCACTAAGACCTGTGCATATTCACTGTGTTCCCTTTTAAAAGAGCCCTGCCTACCTCCCACCCTTTAAGGTCTATCTCTGTCCTCTCCCCCCTTCTTTTCTTTCTCCTGCTGCCCCTGTCTCCCCCCTCTCCTTTTCCCTTTTTATGATCCCTTTCCCTAATAAAAAACCTTGTGTCTGAACCCTGTTTCGTGGCATCTTTCAGTGTTTAAATTGCAACACTGAGGACTGAACTTGGGTCGTCAGGCATGGTGGGTGAGCCATTTCTTCTGTTCAGATGTTGGCTCTTGAAACTGTTTAGTGTCCAGCTGCGTGATGAAGGGCTAGATGAACATTCTCAGTCATGAGGACCAGCGTTCTTCCAGACAGATCCTTGCAGACAGATCCCTGGTCACCTGTTCACACAGCATAGCGTCACTATCCCGTCCAGCCCTATTGATGGTGTGCCGACGGGCTACTCACCACTGTCAAAGCCAAGGTTTCTCAAGGCTGGCTATGGTGGTTGCCCCTCCTTCTCGCAGGTTCTGCCTGTGCCTATTATTAGGAAGCTAGAAACCCACTTGCCACACCACAGCCTCCTCAGAGACAATTTATAAGCTATGAAATATTAACAAGTATTTCCTCATGCAAGTAAATACTGAATAAAGTATTTTATATCTTTACTTTTTCAAAACTCCCTTTGGGATTTTGATTCCATATAACTCCCAGGTTGCTAGTTCTACAATATTGGGGATGTGTAAAAATGGCCATAATTTTATTCTACCCAGCCTGTCCAGGGCTGAGTCTGAGGACACGGGGAATGGTTTTACAGGGCAGTCAGAAGCCCGGCCTCACTCTATAACAGACCAACTTGTCCACATAATCCACAAAGGCCTCCCGTCTATACGTCTCCCGAGTCCCTCTCCAGTGTGTGCGTGATAATTGCAACCATAGCCTGGACTGCTTAATGAGAGGTTGCTGGTATTCGGGTGGGTTCTTCTCACACATGTAACCTGTAAGGAGGGCTGTTTGAATCCAGATCACCCCCCAAAAGTGTGTAATCATAGAAGATGAGAATTTCAGAGTGTTGGTGGGAACTGTAGCACAAAGAATTAGTTTCCCTCCTCCACAGGGCGGTATCCAATCACCTGGTGGCGAGTACTTCCTTTCAGGGTGCAAACTATTTTGTTTTTTTGTTTTGTTTTTGTTCTCTGTCTTTTGTGAAAGGAGAGCTCACTAAGTAGTGATGGCTGGCTGGCTGGCTGGCTGGCTGGCTGGCTGGCTGGCTGGCTGGCTGGCTGGCTGGCTGGCTACACAGTAAGTTTACTGTGTAGATGAGTTGGCCTGGAACTCTCAGAGAGAGATCCACCTGCCTCTGCCTTCGGTGCTGGGATTCAGTGCTACCGGGCATGGTGCCCCATGCCTGTAAACCCGGCATGCCACAGGTGCATGAATTTAAGTCCATTCTGGTCTTGTTTAATGAGTTCCAGGCCAGAGAGGGTTACACAGTGAGACCTGGTCTCAGACTGGGTAACAAATAAAGCAAGTGCTGGCAGGTGCCTGTCTTTTGCAGCATGGTTTCTCTATGTAGTTCCAGCTGTGGTCCTTCTTCCCCAGATACCCATATGTATGTAAGTGCTGGAATTAGAAATGTGTGTCACATAGCCATTGGTGGTGGCTCTCACCTTTAATCCCAACACTCAGAAGGCAGAGGCAGGCGGATCTCTGTGAGTTCCAGGCCAGCCTAGTCTCAAAGCAACTTCCAGGACATCCTGGGACACAGAGAAACCATGTCTCAAAAACAAATAATGTGTGCCAAAACAGTAGCTTTAGTTTTTAATAGTTTGATTGATAACAGGGTCTCGGTATCCCAGGCTATCTCTCTGACTTGCTGTGTAGCTGAGGATGACCCTGTACTTCTAATTGTCCTGCTTCTGTTTTCCGAGTGCTAGGATGATAGGTATGTTCTAATACACTTGGTACTGGTGTTTGTGCAAATTAGGCAAGCACTCTATCAACTAACCCATGTCTCCAATTCTTGGGAATACATTATAAGTGTATGTACATGCCATTGTGTGTGTGTGTATGAACATGCCATTGTGTGTACGTGTGTGCATGTGTGTGTGTATATATGCCATGCCATTGTGTGCATGTGTGTGTACATTTATATATATATATGTGTGTGTGTGTGTACGTGTGTGCATGTGTGTGTGTATATATGCCATGCCATTGTGTGCATGTGTGTGTACATTTATATATATATGTGTGTGTGTGTGTGTACATGCCATGCCATTGTGTGCATGTGTGTGTGAATGTACATGCCAGTGTATGCATCCCTGTGTGTGTGCGTGTGTGTGTGCATGCCATTGTGTGCACGTGCAGGAGTTGTTTCTCCCTCTCTCCTGTGAATCCTGTGGATTAAGCTCAGGTTGTTGGCCTTAGCTGTCAGCACCTCCAACACTCTGAGCCATCATTCTTGTCTAATTATTTTAAGCACCTGCTTTAGTCTTTCTCAGATTGCTGAGTGGTCTGGAGTTCTATGTGAGGAGTTTGTGACCTCTCCTGTCTCCCTGTGGGCAGTGAGCCTTAAGGCCTCCCTTTTCACAGCTGAACTGGCCATTTAGTTATTTCTTCATTTTTAACCCCGCCGGAAGATTGCCGCTATTCTTGTGAATTTGGCTATGAAGTTACAGTTATAAGTACATACCTAAACTAGTCACAACAGAATATATCTGCAGTTCCTCTTCTGAGGATGGTGAGGTAGGAGTAGTTCTAGAACTTATGGATTTTTGTTGTTTTTGTGAGACAGGTTTCTCTGTGTGTAGCTCTGGCTGGCCTGGAATTCACTTTGTAGACCAAGCAGGCCTGGAATGCACAGAGATCCACCTGCCTCTGCTTCCCAAGTGCTGGGATTAAAGGTGTGAGCCACCACCATCCAGCCTTTGCACCTGACTTAGCAGACTGCTCTAGTTATCCATCTACGTTACTACAATACAATGCCTGAGGCTTGATAACTTAAGGGTGAAAAGTCCCAGTGCTGGCTCTGGTGAGAGGCCTATTTGCTATACAACATCGCAGTGCATGGCATCACAATGCCAGACCTTTGTTTTAGTGACCACATGATGGTCAGAGAGTCAGGCCTCTCTCCATTGCTGTCCTTGTCCTGCCATGGTGGGTTCATGTGTGGACACATAAGAAGGCTAGAATTTAAGTTCCATCATGCCTGTCTGTTTGCTAAGGTCAAGTTCTCACTCCTACCTACTGTCCTTAGGGGAAACAGGAGGGTGATTTATTAAGGCTGGCCTTAGGAGAGTCAGGAAGAGAGGGAAGAACAGAGATGGCCTGAAGGACTGGCTTTCCACACAGGATGTGAGTGCTTTTGGAGAATTTGTCACTACCCCGCTACCCCCATACACACACACACACACACACACACACACACACACACACACACACACACACACAAACCACCTCCTTCCAGGCCTTGATACAGCCTAGGTGCTCGAAAGAGCAGGGAAAGAGGGAACCATGACACAGTGGCTGGGTGAGAGGATGTGTCCAAGCCACAGGTGGCTTTGGCTGGTGGCACTGGAGCTGGTAAAGGAGGGCTTCACCCAATTTCTGTCAGTCACAGAGGATCAGCTGACCGCCTGCTACCTTCTGGGGCTCAGACTCCTGAAGCTAAGGGATCCTTTATGTGCTGGGTGTGATCCTAATAGTACCCTTCCTGTCTCCTTTACATTTCAGTAGGTTTTTGGTTTGTTTTGTTTTCTGGTATTGGGGATTGAACCCAGGGCCTGGAACATGTTAGGACAAGCACTCTATCACTATATATCCTCAGCCCTTTGTTTTGAGTTAGGGCCTTCAAAAATTGCCCAGGCTGGCCTTGAACTTGCTCTATAGTCAAGGCAGGTCTTAAGATTTTATAGATTTAGGGTGTGTGTGTGTGTGTGTGTGTGTGTGTGTGTGTGTGTGTGTGTGTGTGTGTGTGCTACTATGTACATGTGAGTGCAGGCTCTTGTGAGGAGCTACAGTTACAGGCTGTTGCAAGCTACCCAACACAGGTGCCAGGAACCCAAATTCAGATCCTTGGCAAGAGCAGTACCTGCTAATTACTGAGCTATTTCTTCAGTACTGGTCTTGAATTTTTGACCCTCCTGCCTCAGTATCTTGAGTAAATGAGATCACAGTCCTGAATGCACAAACCCTACTCAATAATATAATATTATAAGATGGTCTCAGGCAGACCTAGGCTGGCCTCACATTCAGTCATGTAGCCAGGATGACCTTCAACTTCTCCCTGTCAGGGCCCATAAAGATGGCTCTGTTTCATCTTGGCTCAAGGTCAGAGGTCAAAACTGTCCTTAGTAACTCATAAGACCTAAAGGTCTAAGGCCTGGCTATTGTAGGATGTTTTGATCTTGGTAACAGATGTCTTATCTAAATTTCAACAGACTTGGTCTGTGGTGTGGTTACTCTTGACCCTCAAGGCCAGATAACCGGGAAATTGAGTCTAAGGTGTGATTACCAAATGTTTGGAGAATTAGGGGAAGAAAGTCTGTTCGTTTGATAAAGAAGTCTTCTGTCATGTTCCCCTTTTGGTTGGAGTCCTTAAGAACATTGAAGAATAAACTTGGGGCATCCCTCCCGAGTCTATCCTATGTCTCTGTCTTTTTCTTAGCATCTTTACTGCCATTTCTCAGTCCACACTCCCCCTCTCAGGTACGAACTAGGCAATTCAGCTGGATCCGACAGAAGCCACACAAAGACTACAAAGACATGTTACATCTTTGCCTCTCCCATCTCTACTTCCCAGGAGCTGGGGTTGCAGTCTCCATGCCTAGCCCTCCTTTATGTTTGTGTCAATTAATTACTGGGTTTTTCCATTTATTTATTTGTTGTCTGTTTTTGCAGTGTTGGGGGTTGAAGCCAGGACATTATACTGGATCACCAAGTGCTCTACTAACACTAAGCTACACCCAAACCCTCTGACTATACTTCTGAAACTGAAGGCTACTCCACCACAAGAAAGCATCTGCTGCTCTTTGACCACATAGTATGGGAGGCAACACAATACTTGTTTGCAAATCATCTATAAAACAATTAGAAAAACTTTTGTTTTGTTTTGGCTTTTTGAGGCAGGGTTTCTCTGTGTAGCCCTGGCACTATCTCTGTAGACCAGGCTGGCCTTGAACTAACAGAGATCCACCTGCCTCTGCCTCCTGAGTGCTGGGATAAAAGGCGTGCGCCACCACTGCTCAGCAACAATTTAATTCCACTTGAGAACTGGCTTCTGTGTAGTCAGTAATTTGGTGTTTTAGGAGCTCATGCTAAGCATCTCTTCCTCCTTGATGCTCAAACAGATCGACTGGGATGGGGCCAGTCCCATCTGCCTCCTGGTTCCTGACCGTTTGGCAAGATGGCATTTCTGGCTTTTAGCCAACAGCTCTTGCTCCCCGGGAAGAAAATGTGTGACTGTCAGGAAGGTTTTCATTACAGGCCTTCCCCTATCCCGTCCTGGGATGTTTCCAAATCTAGAATGTTCTAAAATCCTTTCTGCATATTCCTGTTCTCTCCTTCCTGTCACTATTGTCTTTGAACAACAGAGAAATAAACCCCACTACACAACAATTGGGGTGTTGGGGAGACAAAGCAGGATGGGGAAAGTTCATCCTAACCCTCTTCCCCCAACGCCTGAGGTCCTCATTTCACTAGGAGTCCTTGAGACCAGTGGCATCCCCTTTCCTCAGAGTCTGTGCTGCCCATCCAGGCCAGGAATGAGGCTCTGCCTGCAAAGCTACCTGGAGACACTGGCATCCGGACACCCTGGCGTTTGTGCTGGCCTTCCACACGTGCTTAGCAAGTACAGCGGGCATTCTCCCTGGGGCCCTGGGCCACAAGAATTGGGCTGGAATCTTGAGAGAGACCTTGCTGGATGCTCTCCCCATAGAGGTGCAGACTGTTTCGGGCAATTAACTCCTTCGCCATGAGCACAAAGACTTCATCTATGTTCCTGGACTCCTTGGCGGAGGTCTCCAAGACAGCCAGGAGGCCATACTTCTCAGCCAGCGTGCAGGCGTCCTCAAACAGGACGTGCCGATTCTCCCACAGGTCCGATTTGTTTCCTGTAGGTGGAAGATGTATAAATAGAACATAGCTCAATAACAAAACCTGTCTATCGAAAATGAACTTTCTCCCCCCTTCCCTTGTCTTCCCTCTGTCATTGTACTTTCCTTGTCTTTTTTTTTTTTTTTTTCTTTTTTTGGATTTTCAAGATGTTTTCTCTGTAGCTTTAGAGCCTGTCCCAGATCTCTCTCTGTAGACCAGGCTGACCTTGAACTCACAGAGATCCTGCGCCTCTGTCTCCTGAGTAGTGGACTTAAAGGCTTGTGCAGCCACCACCACCACCACCACCACCACCACCACCAGCACCACCACCACCACCACCAGGACTGTCTTTGTACTTTTAAAATGTTTAAAAAAACTTACAGCCAGGCAGGAGTGCATGCCTTTAATCCCACTACTTGGGAGGCAGAGGCAGGAGAATCTTTGAGTTCAAGGCCAGTCTGGTCTATAGAGTGAGTTCCAGTATGGCCAGGACTACATAGAGAAGCCCTGATTCAAAAACAGACAGACAGACAAACAAACAGAAATTGCATTTATTTCTTGTGTTGGGAGTGTGGGGAACCCACATAGCACAGCACATATGTGGAGGTCAGGGGACAACTTTCAAGTTATTTCTCTTGGGGACTGAACTCAGGTTTTAAGCTTGGTGGCAAGTGCCTTTATCCCTTAGCTGTCTTCCTCACCCCCTCTGTGTTCTTTGAGACAGGTTCTCATGTAGCCCAGGCTAGCCTGAACCTGGTTACATAGTCACAGTCATAGGTGGTGGCCCTGCTGACGTTTTTATAGAATACCAAATGTACCAGAAATCTAACAAATTTTGAACTTGGAAATATTGGTTCTTAGCTACTATGCCCAGTCCTTTGATGGACGGCTTAAGAAAAGAAAATCCATATGCATAAGAACCTTCTGAGGTAGACATCAGTGTAAGCTACCACAGGAAGTTGCCTCCTAATCGCTTTTCTTTTTTGAGATACGGTCTCAGTGAGACTTGACCTCACTGTTCAGATAGACTGGCCAGCTGATGAACTCGGTGGGTCTCCCTGTTTCCACTTCCCAGCCCTGGGATCACAGATGTGTCTGTCCCACAGCATCTGCCTTTGACCTGGGAACTGGGGATCTGAACTCATGACCTCATGCTTTTACAGCAAGCACTTCATGGACTGGGACATCTCCCCAGGATCCTCCTGAACTCTCAATTTACCTGCCTCATCACCCAGAGACCTGGGACCACATGATCAACTTCCATGAATGTTTGTTGTTTTTTAAAGGTTTTGCTAGGAATTTATACACCCGCAAGTAGTCATTCCTTGGGCAGTGACATCCATCTAAGTGGCTCCCTGGGGGATTTGGGGCCTTTTTGTTTGTTTGTTTTCTAGACAGGGTTTTTCTGTTTATCCCTGGATGTCCTGGAACTTACTCTGTAGACCAGGATGACCTCAAACTCACAGAGATCCACCTGCCTCTACCTGCCAAGTGCTGGGATTAAAGGCATGCACCGCCACCACTGCCCTGCCCATAACTTTTATTTAGCTTACTTTATGCTTTATTGTGCACATGGAATTGAGTTAGTTATCAGCAGGAAAGTTTCGTCAAATTGTGCTGTGCTTAAATATGCCTACAATAAACTACTCGGGGCCAGACTCCTGAAGTTTGAACCAATACCAGTTACTTAGATCTTTTTTGCCTCCTGAGGATGGTTGTTCTGCTGGCTGAGATGGCTACACTCTTAAGACTTTTAGGGTTTCATAGACTACTACAAAGGAAAGCAAGCTGAGCGTGGGCGTAGGTGGGTCAAGAAAAGTTAGCTGCTTGGAAAACGCCCTACCTATCAGCATGATGACCAAGTTAGCGGCTCCGTATTTTTCTATCTCATGAATCCAATGAGGGACAGACTCAAATGTGGACCTGCGTGTAAGGTCATAGGCGATGATGGCTGCATGGGCGCTTCGGTAGTAGCTTTGGGTGATGGTGCGGAAGCGCTCCTGGCCAGCAGTGTCCCACACCTGCATCTGTAGGGCAGAAAAGATAACAGGGGACAGCAACATGGACATTCCTTCATTTAAGTCACCTTACAGATAGTTTCCTCAAACTCTTTTTGTTGTTGTTTTGAGACTATTTCTCTGTTTAACAGCCCTGGGTGTCCTGGAACACGCTCTGTAGACCAGGCTGGCCTCAAACTCAGAGATCCACCTGCCTCTGCCTCCCAAGTGCTGGGATTAAAGGTTTTAGGCATTCTAGGACAGCAAAGGCTACAAAGAGAAACCCTGTCTTGTAAAACTAAAGGGGGGAAAAGTCACTTAGGCTGGTGTATAAAATACAAGTGGCATCACTCATAAAGGATGAGTTTAATAGACTTAGAGGCAATATTCAAAATTTAGTGGGGGAAAGTTCTGGGATAAACAAAATATAAATTCTAGGGCTAAAGCCTGGCTTTATCGATAGCGAACTACATCTCCTAGGAGGAAGTGATATCCCTGAAGAGAGATAAGCCTTTGAGTTGAACTTTCCCTGGATTCTTCAGTGCTTATCTGTGCACGAGGACCTCTTGCCCTCTACAGGTGTGTCGGACAGGGCAGAGTCTCTCCTGGTAGGGCCCAGGGAAGGAAATCAGATCATCAGGCTTGGTGGCCAGCTATCATGCTGGGGCTGACTTTGTCCTTTCTTTCTTTCTTTCTTCCTTCCTTCCTTCCTTTCTTTCTTTCTTTCTTTCTTTCTTTCTTTCTTTTTTTTTTTTTTGTTGTTGTTGTTGTTTGAGACAGGGTTTCTCCAAGTAACAGCTCTGGCTGTCCTGGAACTAGCTCTGAAGACCAGGCTGGCCTTGAATTTACTCAGATCCACCTGCCAGAACTAAAGGTGTGGGCCGCCACCACCTGGCAGCAATACCCTCTTTCATGGCTTCTTAAACCTGACTTAAAGTGTATATACCCCACTTCAAATGGGGGCTCTCGCTGAAACAATGGAACTACCCCGGTGCCCTCTGACCTTCACTTTCTTGCCGTCTATCTCGAGGGAGCGCACCGTGAAGTCGACCCCAATGGTGTTCTGCTGTGATTCGCTGTAGACCCCGGATTTGAAATGCTGCACTACGCATGTTTTCCCCACATTGGAGTCTCCGATGAGGATGACCTTGAACAAATAGTCCACATTCTCGTCTGCTGCTCTGGCTGAGCTGGAGAACTGCATGGCTTCCTAGAACATAGAACAGACTCAGGGAGGAGACACAGCGTTTGGTGTTTCTCTAGTGAGTGCTTACCAGGCTCCTGCATCAAGGATCCAGAGAAGGCAAGCTGGAGCAGTCATGGCTTTCAAGGGACAAACATGTTCATGGGTAAAGGGTGTCGTGACTGTTCAGGTGGAGGCAATTGTCCCATCAGCTCACACCCCGGGCATAGGTGGACACAGCTTCAGGAAAGCCCTCACTGTAAGGCCATTCTTTGATGGGAACAGTCTAGTCAACGTGACTAAATTAGAGAACTGAGGAAATCCCAGTCTTGAAGATGAGGTGCCCAAAGAGCAGGATAGTGAAGGTGATGCCTGCAGGAGTAACTCCCTGGCTGTCACTCAGGGGGAAGATATGCCTGGGAAGCCGGTTTAAGGACTCACAGGTCCGTGACTACACATGAGTACAGCGCCTGAAGAGGCCAGAGGTATTGGGTGCCCTGGAACTGGACTGACAGGCAATTGTGAGCTTTAAGTGGATGCTGGGAACTGAACTCAGGTACTTTAAACCTTGGAACCATCTTGCCAGCAACCACACAGCCTTTTTATTCTGGGCAGCAATCCGTTTTTCTCAGGCAGGACATTAGAATTTTGAGGATTTTCACATGAAAACTTTAGGGACAATGATGGTAGGGCCGGATGTGGTAGCACACAGCTTTAATCCTAGCCCTCAGGCAGCAGGGTTTCTCTAGGTTTCAAGGTCAGCCTGGTCTACAAAGCAAATAGGGAGAACTCTGTGGGACATTCTAGCATGGAAGAGAGAATAGCTTCTAATGTTGGTATTTGCCAAACTTATTGATTATCAGAATTAGCTGGAGGAGATAATTAAAAATATATATTCTTACTTCAGACCCACTACATACATACATCTATCCGTAACACACACACACACACACACACACACACACACACACACACACACAATTTATGGGACTGGAGAGATGACTTGGTAATTAAGAGCACTGGCTGTTCTTTCAGAGGACCCAGGTTGGGTTCCTAGCACCCACAGGATACCTCACAACCATCTGAAACTGCAGTTTCATGAGATCCAATACTGTTTTTTGGCCTCTATGGGCACTGCATGCATTCAGAACATGGATATATATGCAAACAAATCATACATATACATAAGATAAAAATAAAACATTTGAAAAATGTTTATTTTTATTTTACATGTGTTTACATTAAAAAAGAAAGAAAGAAATTAAGAAAGGAAGAAAGAAAGAATGAAATTAAGAAAGAAAGAAAGCCAGACATGGTGGCATATGCTTGTATCTCTGTCTCTAGGATGGGTGGATACAAAAGGATCTCTGGGGCTCACAGGTCAGCCAGCCTAGCCACCCAAAGAACTGCAGGCAAATGATGCTGAGGATAACACATGAGGCAGACCTCTGGCTGCCAAATGATGTGTACACACATGAACACACACACAAATAAAAATTAGAACAGTAACAGACACATACATACATGTTCCCCAAGTGAATCTAATGAGATTTGAGTCAATGCATCAATCATCTGGAACTACAATTCCCTCCCTCGTTCAGCATTTCTGCTTTCATCTCTTCAAACTCAAGGAGCTCAATTTCTCCTGAAAGCCATTCACTGTCATTGGGGCGGTTCTTCATTCCATGGGCTGAGCCCTGTCTCCTGGGATCCCTGTCTCAGAGCTCTTCTTGCTTTGTAACAACATGTTGAATTCCTAGTCCACATGACAACTCGGCATATATTTGAAGTAGGGAGCATATTGCCCAGAGGGCAGGTACTTAGGCATTTAAACCATCACTCACACAGTTAGGCCCCCTTACCAAATATCTCATGAGACCAAAATACCCAAAATACTAAATGATTGAATTTGAGGTTCAGTAAACTGCTCCTGTCATAAGTCACCCTTACTTCTCCTGATTTATTCTCTGGTTTTCTCAGATGCCATAGAAAAGCCCATGCCTATAGTGACAGACCAATTAAAATGCACATAAATGCTCGTGTCTATTTTGGCACACAAATACCTACTCTATAGTTTGGTAGAAACCAAAAGCTTTAAAGAGGCAAGGGACAGTCTAGGACCTCTGGGTGTCCCTGAGATCACAAAAGGAGAAACGATCCAGGAGAGAAGAGATATAATGAAGCCACATTTTTTACTCTTTTGCGTCTTTTCAACTAAAGAAAGCCATTCCACTTCCGGCATCTGATCGCCGTAACTTGAGCTGAAACCTTGTTGTCCAAGTCCCCATTCTCTTCTTTCTGCTCCAAGTGCCCGGAATTCCACAAAAGCCCCCTTTAAAGTAGCACACAAGCCAGGCAAGGAGAAAGCGGCAGATGCTCCCAGCCAGCTCCCCATTCCCGCAGCCTTTACCTGGGCCACCTGTTGCTTACCTGTCCCCTCTCTCACAGTGCTTGCCTTTTCTCCTGGTTTCCTTTGCAGCCCTCGGTGCCCTTCTTCCTCCTGCCTTGCCGCGCGGTGGGAACTGTAGTTCCGGCCCCTGGGGTTTGGAGGCCCGAGAAAGCGAAAGGGAAACAAGGGCAATCTCTCCCACCTGCAGGGAGCCTGAAGCCCTAGGTGAGGTGCTGGCTAGTGCCGGGTTTAGCACACACAGCTAGCTGTCCTGCCAGAATTCATCGGATCAGGAGAAAGCCCAGAGAGGAAACGCCTTTTCTCAACTGACACCTGCTAAGCTGCCCTGTTCCTTTTTTTCTGCATCCTTCACCCTGCCAGACACACTTGCTTATTTGGCTGGACTGGGAGGCTGTTAACGGAGATGACATCGACTTAAAGGACGATACTGATCTGGGTCTTGAGTGACTTGTTTTGAGAAGTCACTGGAAGAAAGGAAGTGCTCAGGTAACTTAAAAAAAAAAAAAAAAAAGTAAAACAAAGGGCGAACACTATATAAATTAGAATAAATAAATCTTAAAAACAAAACAAAATAGTAAAGCAAGATCCACAAGATGTCTCCGTGGGTAAAGGTGGCTGCGGCCAAGCTAGAAGACCTGAATTCTATCCCCAGTGGCAAGTTATTCTCGACCACACATACATGCACGAATGCACAAGCACATGCACATAGAAAAAAATGTAAAAACAAGACAAAACAAAAAAAGGGCATTGGTGGCACACGTCTTTAATCCCAGCACTCAGGAGGCAGAGGCAGGTGATCTCTGTGAGTTTGAGGTCAGCCTGGTTTACAGAGCGAGTTCTAGGACAGGCTCCAAAGCAATACAGAGAAACCCTGTCTCAAAAAACAAAAACAAAACAAACAAAAAACAAAAATCAAAACAAAACAACCTCCCCCCTCAAAAACCAAAAATAGTACAACAAAAAAACCCAAACCAAACAAACGAAAACTCTCAGAATTAAAAGAATTTAGAGCAGTTTGGGGATTTAGGTTAATGGTAGAATACTTTCCTAGTAATTGTAAGGCCTTGGGTTCTGTTCTTAGGACTAAAATAAAATAATAAATAAAATAAAGATGCTTTACTACATACGGAAAGTGTGTGTGAAAAAAAGTCTCAGTTAAAAGTTCTACCATACACCTGTAATCCCAGCACTTGGGAGATACAGAGAGGTGGATCTCTGTGAGTTTCAGACCAGCCTGGTCTACAACAGCTAGTTCCAGGACAGGCTCCAAAGGCACACAGGGAAACCCTGTCACGAAAAATCAATAAGAAAATTATAAAAACAAACAGAAAAAAAAAACTCTACTACACAGCTTTTTTTTTTTTTTTTTTTTTTTTTTTTTTGAGACAGGCTGGCCTTGAACTCACAGATATCTACCTGCCTTAGCCTCCCAAGTGCTGAGACTAAAGGTATGCACCACCACTGCCTGGTGCAGAGGTTACTTTTTAAGTGTGGGAAAACCTAGAGTTGATTAGCCCGTGATGCTGCCAGTAGGAGCGAAGATCTGAGATGGTTTTTCTTTCTGTTTCCACCCAAAGAGTCTATCCGTTCCAGACTCCATTAATTAAGCTCTTCTCAGAGCCTATCATAAGATTTTCAAGCAGAAGGAAAGTTCAGTGGATAAGAATGCTGGCTGCTTTTTCAGATAACTGGAGTTCAGTTCCCAGCATTCATATCACGAAACCCAGAAATAGGAGACAATCGTCCCCTATTCAAGAGTATTGTGTCTCTGAGGCCTTCAAATAACCTTCAAGTTGTGATTCATCGTGTCTCAAATTTCACCACTCAAGGATTTTCAGGAACATCTCCTTTAAGCAAGGTAACTCAAAGTTCACTTTGTTTAGGCTGAGAAAAAACAAGGCTCTGTCTGCTGCTGCTGTTGGCTGTGCTTTTGAGAACTGTTTCACATGGGAAATTTGGAAACGGGACATAGGGCAAGCCCGCTACAAATGTGTGGGCTGGGGCAGGAAACAAGGTCCTGTAATGTCAATGTCATTGAGAGGGGCTGTAAATGTTTTCTTTCTTCCTTCCTTCCTTCCTTCCTTTCTCTCTCTCTCTCTCTCTCTCTCTCTCTCTCTCTCTCTCTCTCTCTCTCTCTCTCTCTCTCTCCCCTTTCTTTCTTTCTTTCTTTTGGTAATGATTATTGTTAACAACAACAACAACAAAAGGCAGTTGATTCGGACCCAGATCTCATTGCACACTGGGTGAGCACCTGGAGGTGGAAATCCAGTGTTAAAACAGTCTTTTAACCCCAGCACTTGGGAGGCTAAGGTATGCAGATCTCTGTGGGTTTCAGGCCAGCCTGGTCAACAGAGTGAGTGCCAGGACAGCTAGAGCTATACAGAGAAACACTGTCTCGAAAAACAAAAAGCCTGATGGATGCCTTTCTACCTCATTTAGTTTTCAAATTTTATTTTTATTTTTGTAAATGGGTGCATCTCTGTGTGTGTGTGTGTGCACATACACCACATATTCAGATTCCTGAGGAGACTAGAAAAACACATAGGATCCCTTGGAATTAGAGTTATAGCTGCCTAATATGGGTGCTGGGAACTGAACTCAGTCCTCTAGAACAGAAACTACTCTTAAACATTGAACAATCTCCCCAGCATCTCATCTCCCCTTCTACTTTATTTTTAAATCCATGAATGGAAAACCAAAATGCATACAATTTGGAAATCCACTCACTAGGTTTTGCTTTTTGCCCACACCTGTTTATAAACTGAGGCACTTCCATTGGCAACCTGGATGGATATGTTCCCTTCCCTTACCTGAGTCTCCCTCCTTTTTTATTTTATGTTATTTTACTGTGTAAGGTGTTAATACCTGGGCCTGGGTCTGCCTTTTGTGTCTGATATCTTTTGTGTCCAATCCTCTGTTTGGACTATGTAAATATTACCTGAGAGTTTCCTAAAGGTCTAAAGCCTAAGAAAAACTTGGTTGTGGGAGGACTCAGAAAACTGAGATGTCCCATGACTGGGAATTTCTTTGGCTTTTGTCTCTTTGGAGAGCTTCAGATAAGAGGTTCTGGTATGCAGAAACTGACATTTTAAGGTGCAAATTGCTTAACAATTAAAAAAAAAAAAAAAACAACTTACAAAGCTACTGTCAGTCAGTTAGATAGGAGCTGACTGGCTCCTCTGTGGCCGAAAAGGGTAAAAATCAGGCTGCAAAGGGTAAAAATCATCCTAATGTGACCATGTTCCTTCCAGACCCACATGAACTGAACACACAGAGGTGTTTGTGAAGCATGCTTAGTTTCCTGTTTTGTGTTTACCATAATTTTTAGATTCCTGCTTTGAGTGTTGAAAGTATAAGGAATTATATATATAGTTTCTCTGTGTAGCTTTGGAGGCTATCCTGGAACTCATTCTGCAGACCCAGGTGCTCTGGAACTCACAGAGATCTGTCTGTCTCTACCTCCTGAGCCCTGCGATTAAAGGCATGCACCATCACCGCCCTACTCAGGAAGTGTTCTTATTACCTTGTCTTGAACCCTGCAGGAGGAGATGTGGTGGTGGCAATAGCATCTTCCTCCTTGTTCTTTTCCTTCTCCTCTTCCTCCTCCCCTTTCTGTTTTTATGTATATGTTTGTCTATGTGTGCGTATATACTATGTGTGTGCAATGCCCACGGAAGGCAGAAGAGGGCATTGAGTCCTCTAGAACTGGAGTTTGTGAGACACCATGTGGGTGCTGGGAATTGAACTCAGGACCTCTAGAAGAGCAGCAGCCAGTGCTATAACCTCTGAGCCATCTCTCCAGCCCTACTGCTGGGACTCTTACTATGCATGATTTAATTTGGTGGAGTGGTGATAGGCTGTAGAGCTGTGAATACTGACAGGTGTATGTTCCTATGTATAAGGACAATTTAATTAAACAAAAATCTGAAGCAGAATGAAGTCTCTTTTTGAAAAAAAAAATTGGTTAGCGTACCAGTTCTTCTCAAATTATATCTTTCACTCATTACCCTTTTTAGCTAACATTTCTGACCACCGTCCCTGCCTGCAGGAGCCCGGTTAAACCCAACCTACAATATTGCATCGTGGCAGGTGAAGCGGCACTGGCGAACTACAGCTCCCGGCATGCCCCTGCGCGCTCGGTCACGTGAGCGCCCGGAAGCTCTGGCCACATCGCGCTGGGTGAGGTGGCGGCGGGGGCGGCGGGCAGCGGGGTCTAACGGAGCCGGTACTTCGCTGGGTCTCAGGTGCGAGTCTGCGCCTGCGTGTCCGGGTGCTTGGGGCCCTGGCCCGCTGGGTGCGCGCGGAGCTTCGGGTGCAGGAGGCGCGGGCAGCTGGTGGGTGTGGCGGCGCGGGCACGCTGCCAGCCGGACCCCGCCGGACCCCGCCGGACCCCAGCAGAGCTGCCCGAGTCCCCGGGGCCGCTGCTGCGCCGCCCCGAGGCTGCGTGCACCGCAGGGAGGAGGAGTGAAGGTGGCTGCAGCCCAGCCCGCGCGCACCCCGGGCCGGGGGTTACTTGAACCCCTCGGGCCACCGGTCCCTTGGCCTCGGATCATGGGATATTTGAACTGAAGGAAAAAGAAACCCGAGAAGAGGGCTCACGGTTTAGCGAGAGGAGGGCCACGGTTCAGGTAGGGCGGGAGGCTTTTGACTAGGATGCACCGAGGTCACAGAGGAAGAACGGACTTCGTGGAGAAGCTAGGCTTTTGTTTTCTAGTAACGAGCACGACCTCAGTTGAGGAATTCAGCTGCTGGATGCTTGTTCGTCATTTCTTGGCTCTCCTCCTTATTTGCAGAGTGTGGCCTGTTCTTAATTTTGATAGGGGCAATGGGAATGTGCTCTCTTAGTTTTAATGTCTCCTGAAATATGTTAGGCGATGCCGTGATAACTTAATGAAATGTTTAGAGGAAGCATAGTTGCCAGGGCGAGCACAACCGGACTCGTAATTGCTAGCCTCTAACCATTTATTGCTAGCTCTCTTCACACACGTTTCTTCTGTGTTTACGAAATAATCGTGGACGGAAAGAGCGCCTTCACTTCTTTGATGGTTGGATTATTTCTTCGCCATTTGCCAGATGTTTGCTGTGTGACAGACTCTGCCCTAAAACCCAGCAAATCGTTTCATTTAATCCCTAAGTGAGGGAATTGGGCCTCAAAGAAGTGAACTAAATGTACTTGAACTTTCGTGTCAGAGCAGCGTGGTCGTTCTCCGGCTTTTCAGGAGCAAGTTCAGTGTTGGTTGTCTGAGGTTCTGGGTGGGTGTCTGTCCATCAGTGAGGATGGCATGTCATCGCAGTGACTCTTAACAAGGTTAGTGCTTTGTCTGGAGGAGGGAGGAGAAAGTAGTTGTCTTTGATAGAAAATAGGGAGAATGTGCTCATAGGAATCTTGGTATAAAATGATGTGGTTTTAGGAGCCCTGAAACAGATAGCCAGGTCCTTAAATGTCTTAATGAGGCAGTTTTAAGAAAAAAGGATTACTAGGTTTGGGGTGTGTGTGTGTGTGTGTGTGTGTGTGTGTGTGTGTGTAGACCGGTGTGTAGAACTTGTGATTTCCCTACTCTGGAGTGCTAGGATTGCTAGTGTGTACCATGTCAGGTGTCATGTGTGTTGGCCAAGTACTCTGCGGAGGAACTAGACCCGCTGTTAAGGCAGGTCTCAAACGAGTGCGCTCTGCCTGTGTTTGAGACAAGGTCTAGCTCTCCTATCCAGGCTGGCCTCAAACTTGAGATCTTCCTTCCAGGGTTATAGAGTAAACACCTGGGTAGGCTTCAGTTTTGAAAAGAGAAGGGATGTATGTGGTACCAATAAACGGCTTCTAGTTAGATGACGAGAGATCAGAAAGATACTGTGTAAGTGTTGAGCTTTGGGCCATAAGTGATAGCACATACAGTACCGTGAAATCACCAAACCAAGGAACGGTCTAGTGCTTTCTACCTACCCATACTTTGAATACACATTATCATTTTACTTTGCACATGTAAAAAACAAATCCTCGTGAGTCACATGACTGCCGCACATTTGAGGTGCAAGGGAACCACATTTGTTTATAAGTTGGACTTTTCCTGTCCTCAACTACAAACCAGTGAGTTTAAGCTGTGGTAACTCTAATTATGTTTTAGGAAGAGGGTGTTCTCTCTCTTTCTCTCTCTCTCTCTCTCTCTCTCTCTCTCTCTCTCTCTCTCTCTCTCTCTCTGTCTCTCTCTGTCTCTCTGTCTCTGTCTCTCTCTTCCCCTGAGACAAGGTCTCTCTGTGTAGCTTTGGAGCCTGTCCTGGAACTTGCTCTGTAGACCAGGCTGGCCTCGAGCTCACAGAGATCCCCCCCCCCTGCCTCTGCCTCCCCAGTGCTGGGATTAAAGGTGTGTGCTACCAACGCCCAGCTGGTGTTTTCTCTTTAACTTTCCCACTTACACAATATAATATAGAGTCTGGTTAGATCTGGGATTGAATGTATATTCTGTCTCTCAAGAGAGATTGCTTTCTGATATCTCTTTCTCATCTGAAAACTGCCTGGGGAACTGACTATGATTATATATGTAAAGACCTATTAGGGTGCTGGTGCCCTGTAAGATTCAACCAAAGAAGTCATTGATGTGTTTGGGAGACAGAGGCAGGCAGATCTCTGTGAGTTAAAGTCCAGTCTGGTCTACAGAGCTAATTCCAGGACAGCCAAGACTCTTACACAGAAAAATCCTGTCTCAAAAAAAAAAAAAAAAGCCATTGACAAAACCTTTTTTCTTTTTTTCTTCTTCTTCTTCCTCCTCCTCCTCCTCTTCCTCCTCCTCCTCCTCCTCCTCCTCTTCTTCTTCTTCTTCTTCTTCTTCTTCTTCTTCTTCTTCTTCTTCTTCTTCTCCTCCTCCTCCTCCTCCTCTCTCTCTTTTTTTTTTTTTTATTAGTCTAAGTGTTCTGGGAGTGTCCTGGGATAAGCTGTGAATTTAGGACAGAGAAAGACATACTTTTTAAATTCCTTTTAATGGCATTTATGGATGAATAGTAAACATGTAAAGCATTAAAGAGGCAGAAACAGGAATAGAAACTTTATTTATTTACTGAGACTGGGACTTGAACCCAGGGCTAGGTAGGTGCTCTACCACAGAGCTATATTCAGCTCCTCTTTATTGTTGTTCAGAGACAGGATCTTTGTTGACCAGACTGTCATCTGTTATGCACTTTGTAATCCAGGCAGGTCTTGAGACTGCAGCTTCACTGTCGGCTTTGAATAGCTGGGCTGGCAGTATTTTGTATTATCTCTATGCCCAGTGTGTTTAATGGTTTGAAATGAAGCCGTGTTTTGATGCTGACCTTGAACCCCTGGTTGCTCAAGCAGTCTTGCCTCCTCCTCCCTGGTGGCTGCAGTATCCTGTTCATGGAAACTTTTTCCCCCAAAGATAGAGAGGGTCTCACTGTGAATCCCTGACAGGCTGACCTCAAACACAAGAGATCTGCTCACCTCTGCATCCTGATGCTGAGATTAAATGTCTTCACCACCACACCTGCCCCAAGGAGAAGTTTTTTTGATGAGTGGTCAGAGTAGCCACTTGGGAAGGTGATATCTGAGTAATGAGCCAGAAAACAGGAAGAGCAAGCTATCGTAAAGAACCAAGAGAAAAGCACAAAGGCCCAAAGGGCAGCTTGGTGGGCTCAGGGACTGGAGATGTGGTGGAGGAGGGAGGAGGCCAGTGGACAAAGAGTAGATTGTGGCCTGGCAGAGGATTGGAAGCCATTCAGCCGCCTAGTGGGGGACTGGTAAAATAGAGATTTGTTCATGAAATGGGTACTGAACATGCTTAGATACAGCAAGTGGGCCGGTGCTGAGAAAATAGACTGCCCCTGATGGTGAGGAGGAAAAGGACTGAAGTGTGTGTGTGTGTGATGTGCTTAGAAGTATGTTTGTCTGCAGGGGCTCTGCTTGGGGTGAGTGTAAAGATACAGAATCTGCAACAACAGGAGAGGAACAGGATGATCAAGCAGGGTGTTGGGAGGGGTGGAGGGATGGAGGTTACTGTTGCTATCCATCCTTTTGTATCTTTTGATGTTCTGCTGTGTGGTTTGTATTCAAGGTATCTTCCTGCAAAGCTCATCTGCTGAGGTCATGGTCACCAGGTGGCATTACTGTTGAGTGTGATTGCATCATTAGGACGCTAACTTCATCAATCGGCTAAGCTGCTGATGGATTCATAATGAATAGGCTGTTGGGAGGTCAGTCCTGGTGAAGCAGGTCATGGGGGCCCGCCTTTGAAGAGTATGTCTTCACTTGCCTGCTGCTTGAGGTGAGCCTTTCCCCCTTGCCACACCCTTTCATCTTGAGGTTCTGCCTCACCATAGGCCCAGAGTCAGCTGAACCAAGTATGGGGTGATTCCTCTGAAACTGTGAGGCAGTGTAAATCTTCCTCTTAAGTTGTTTGCATCGGGTATTTGCCTCAGTGATGGACAAGCTAACTCATCTACCTTGCTCATCTATTATCTATTGGAGAGTAAAATAAAACTTCAACCATTCCAGCTTAATCATTTATGCAAGCAGACCTCCTACCAGCCCCAATTCACCCTCTCCCCCCCACCCCCACCCAGTAAACTCATTTCTTTCACAGGACCAAGACAGATCCCCTTTGCAGGCTGGGGGGCTCTGCAAAGACTTTTTTTAAAGATGTATTTATTTATGTATATAGTATTTTGCATCCATGTATGCCTGCAGGCCAGAATAGGGTGCCTTATCTCATTACAGATGGTTGTGAGCCACCATGTGGTTGCTGGGAATTGAACTCAGGACCTTGGAAGAGCAGCCAGAACTCTTCACCTCTGAGCCAGCTCTCCAGCCCGACTATTTTATTTTTTGTAATCTGTCTCTTGGAAAGCATCGAAAGGTTGTAAACAGAAGTTGATTCATCCACCTTATTTTTGGATGGGGTTAAAGATGAACCTGGTGCCTTTTATATCTTATACTTGCAACATAATGGTAGCCTACATTATTGTTAGCAATGTAATCCTAGCCGTTGATTTAGGTGTTTGGGGGGACAGAGTCTTTCTATGTAGTTGAGGCTGACATCAAAATCAGGTGCAGTCTTGCCTCCACCTCCTAAGTTCTGTTTACACATGTGTGCCACTCTGTCTGATGGTCAGATTAACTAACATCGACAGATGCAGTTTTGCCAGTGTGTGAAGGATCATTTGGGGGCACTGTGAATATATGGGGAACAAAACCCTGTTACAGTAGGCAGGTGGTAGAAGAGGGCAGGTGTCTTAGGGTGTGCCAGGGGGATTAATTGGGATTTATTTTGGAAGAAAAAGGACTGCATTTAGCGGTGTGCTGGATGTGGAAGCTCAAGAGGACGGGAAAATGAAGTCAGTCCTGCTCACTTGGTTCGCATGAGGACGGTGGTGTGTTATTTCTGAGGTAGGGACCAGATTTCCCAGGGGAGGATTAGACTTGGAGGAAATGGATCCCATTTTATGTCTGTGGAGGAATACGATGTAGGCGGCTGGAACCTGGAGTGTCAGGGTTAGGGCATAAACCTGGGAGGCGTTGCTCTAAAGCCACAGATGTGGGTGACCGCAGAGAAAGATCCTGGGGGTTCAGAAAGGGAAGGAGAAAGCCTTGTCTCAGAGGCTGAGAGGGCTGGGCTGTTAGGGAAGTGTGGGAGGCTTCACCAATTGTTGCTTGCCCTTTGAGGTTTGTGGTTTGAGTCTGCAGTCAACTGGCTTGTGTGATTTGTCTTTGACAGAGCTCAGCTGTGAGGATACAGGGGAGGAAGTGGGCCAGGCCTGGGAGCAGAAAAGGCTCACTGGGGAGATGGCATGTAATCTGGTAAGGAAGTGTGGGTAAGGGGAGGAACCTGATTTGTGAGGAGGAACCTGGTTTGGGTGAAATGAGCTCAAAGTATCAAAGGTGAGCCCTCTGGAAGGCAAGTGTTTCCAGTGCATTGTGGGAACTGATGGCAGGCTTGAGTTTCACCCTTGGAATGAGGCTTCTTGGGGACACAGGGAGATGATAAGTGAAGAAAACATGACTGCAGAAAGGACGAATTCCTCTTGCAGTTGGCTGCTTGCATGCTCCGAAAGCAAAGGGGAAGGGCCTGTGAACAGGAGCTGCCCAGTGTGGAGGCCATTGCAGGCGTCGGGAGTGGCAGGAGTGGCCAGCAAGCCTTTCAAAGGGAGATGGTGTGAAAGCTGCTCTGGGGACAGGGCGGGCATGCACCCCTTGTGAGAGGAGTGCTTGCTTCTCGACAGGCATAGAGACAGCCAGGCATCTGTAAGGACATGGGATTAGTTAACTCCATCTGGGCTTCCAAAAAGTGTGATGGGAGGGTGAGCTGGGCAGTGGGGAGACCCTCTGGGGGTAGTGGGTACTGCTGTATGGTTTTCTTCTATTCTACCAGCTTTCCTCTTTCATCGTGCTGTGGACTCATTGTTTTCGCTTTAAAATATTTATATATTTTTATTTGCTTGCTGAGGCAGGGTCTGCTGGCTCAGTGGCAATCCATCTGGCCAGTCTTCCAAGCATGGGTATTGGAACTCTGCCTCACTGTGTCCAGCACAAGATGCCTTCGAACACTTATGGGGTTTGGGTTGGAACAAACTGTAACTGTCTCCTTAGAAGTGAAATAATGAGTCACACTTAAAATCCCAGCAGCAGGGAGAGCAGCTGAAGCAGGAGGATTGCTTCAAGGTTCAGGCCAGCCTGGGCTACAGAGCGAAACTATAGAGAAAAATACAGTAGAATTTTAGGAGTAACAATGTAGCAATTTAGGGAAATGTTATATCCCAAAGCAGTATAGTGTAGGTGACAGTATCTCCAGATGTGTGGCCGGGCAAAGTCATCTTGTATCAGCATATGTAGCACACTTGTGTTCTATTTTGCAGAGTATACACACTTGTGCACCTGTGTGTGCACTCACAGACACACACACAAACACACACACATACACACACACACCATCCATGTTATACTTATATATAGCACGCTTGTGTCCTAAGCACACACACACACACACACACACACACACACACACACACACACACACACACACACACACAGTCAGTCCATGGTAAACTTATAGAGGCCAGAAAACAAAGCAGTGTGGAATTACCACTTCCTTCCTTCTTGGGTGTGTTTCCGGGATTGAATCAGGTGGCCATCTCAGCCATAGGTTCCTTTACCTGCTGAGCCATCTTGCTGTTCCTGCCTTTATAAATTAACTTTTTATTGTTTGTATGCATGGTGTGTGTGTGTGTGTGTGTGTGTGTGTGTGTGTGTGTGTGTGTGTAAGTCTGGGCGTCAGGGCACAGCTTTGTGAGGCTGGTTCTCGCCTTCGTCTGTATGAGGGTTCTGGGGCAGGGAATTCAGTCAGTGTCCCTGTCTGCTGAGACATCTTGCTCACCCCAATATTCCTTTTTTTTTTTTTTTTTTTTTTTTTTTTTTTGCAAAGTACTGTTTTTAATGACCTTCTAGAATAGGAGAAAAGCCTCATTGCTACAGGCCAGGCTGTAGTGGCACATGCCTTTAATCCCAGCACTTGGGAGGCAGAGGTAGGCGTTAGAGGCCAGCCTGGTCTACAGAGCTACACAGAGAGACCCTGTCTCAAAAAACCAAAAGGGGGGGGGGTCACTTTGCTTAGTGATTGTGAGCTTGCTTTAAAATGCAGTGGATTTTGGGTCTGATTGATGTCAGAGCTCTGTGTTTTGCTTTGTTTTTATGCAATGCTGGGGATTGAACCTAGGGCCTTTGTATGCCAGCTACACCTTTTTCCATTGTGCTATAGTCTCCATTCCTGAAATCTTTTCTTTTTTATTAGTTATGCAGCCCTGGCTGCCTTGGAGCTCTCTGTGTAAACTTGAACTCACAGAGATCTGCCTGACCCTGTGTCTGAGTTTGAGATAAAAGTTGTGGCCCACCAGTGTTAGCCTCTGCCCGAGACCTTATTATTTGTTTATTTATTTTTATTTTTTATGTGCATTGATGAGAGTGTAGGGTCCCCTGGAACTGGAGTTACAGACAGCTGTGAGCAGCCATGTGGGTGCTGGGAATTGAACCTGGGTCCTCTGTAAGAGCAGCCAGTGCTCCTCTTATCCACTGAGCCATCTCTCCAGCCCCAAGACCTTATTTTTAATGTTTTGTTTTTTTCTTTTTCTCTGTGTATTCCTGACTGCCCTGGAACTTGTTTCTGTAGACCAGGCTGGTCTTGAATTTAGAGATCTGCCTGCCTCTGCCTCCTGAGAGCTAGAATTAAAGGCATGGGACACCACCCCTGGAAATATTTTTCTTTATTATTATTTTAACTTTTAAGGTAACAGTGTAGAAGGTTGAGGGATATTGATCAAAGGATATAAAATTTCCTACAGATAGAAGGACTAAGGTCAGGCTGGAGAGATGGCTCAGAGGTTAACAGCATGGGCTGCTCTTCCAGAGGTCCTGAGCTCAATTCCCAGCAACCACATGGTGGCTCACAGCCATCTATAATGAGATCTGGTGCCCTCTTCTGGTGTGCAGGCATACATGGAGGCAGAATGCTGTATTCTTAATAATAAATGAATCTTAAAAAATATAAATAAAATAAGAAAATAAATAAATAAATAAAATAAAAAAAGAAGAACTAAGGTGAAGATCTCTATTTCATGGTAACTGTAGTAATAACAATGTATCTTGTAGATTTTTAAGTGTTTTCCTTCACAGAAAATGATACCTAGTGAGGCAATGCCTTTGTTAATTCTCTTGATGGAGCATTCCACAAAATATATATCCAAAATATGCTGTATTTTGTGAAGTAAAAAATACAAGGAAAGCTAGGAATGTGATGGTACCTACCTACAACCCTAGTACTTGGGAGACCAAGGCAAGAAGATTGTTGCAGGCTTGAGACCAAACTGGAAGACACGGAGTTTGAGGCTAGCCTGGACTACACAGTGAGACATGTTCTTATATTTTTAAAAGTTTTGTTTTTACGTTCCTGAGTGTTTTGCCTGCATGTGTGTCTGCCTAATTCCTGCAAAGATCAGAAGAGGGCATCAGCTTCCTGGGACTGGAGTTAGAGGGTTGTGAGCCACGGTGTGGATGCTAATGCTCTTTTAACTCCGAGCCCCTGTGTCTTAAGGGGGGAAAGTAAACCAGTCACGATGGTGAGCGTCATTTTTAACAGCATGTGGGAGGCAGAGGCACAGGTACGTATGTCTTTTATGAGTTCATAGCCAGCCTGGCTTACATACTGAGTTCCAGGCCAGCCTAGGCTCCATAGCAAGATCCCATCCCATTTTTTAAGTAGCTCGTTTGATAGAGTGTTTGCCTAGCATGTGGGAAGCCCTGAGTTTGATTTCCAGCATGCACAACTGATCATGGTATTGCATGCCTGTAATCCTAGCACTCTTGGTTGGTGGAAGCATGAAGATCAAATCATCCTTGACTACATAGAGAGTTCAAGGCCAGCTTAGGTAGGAGACCTAAACCCTGCCTGGTTAGAAAGAGAAGGAAATACATAAAAGAAATAATTTGGGCTTTATTAATTGTAACAATTGGTTAGACTTGAAAACTGCTACTGCGCCCAGTGTGTGTTCATGGTGTTGGACATGGTAAAAGCAACATTCACTGACATCCAGACTTGACAGAGACTCCTGTGTTCAAGGGTCCCTAGCTCAAGTCTGCGTGGAGGCCGTCTCTGGGCTACAGAGGATAAGTGTGCAGTGTACTTTTTAATTATTGTAATTACCTAAAACCAAATGATACAATAGTATTCATTTCAAATGGCAGTCTGCCAGCAGCAAGTGACTGTTTAAAACTGTTTTCCCCATGTACAACTCTTACTGCTAAAACAGTAGTAATCTGGGTTTATTGAGTCCAATGTAGTTACATGTACGGTGCACATGTGTTGTAGAGTTAGTTCTCTACTCCCTGTGTGGGTCATGAGGATCCAGCTCAGGTTGTCAGGCTTGGTGGCACGTACCCTGCTGAGACATCTTGTTGGCTCCAGCTTTTCTTACGTTACATTTTGCATTTTATGTCTTACGCTCTCACAGTGTTTTGAGGTGGGATGTGTTCAAGTAAAATAACTGGTTATTTGTTTCTTCCTTTTTTCTTTTCTTTTCTTTTTTTTTTTTTTTTTTTGTCTTAGACACCCCCAGGCTGGTATACTCACTGTATACCAAGGATGACTTTGAATTTCTGATCCCCCTGCCTCCGCCTCCTCAGTGCTGGTATTACAGGCATGATAACGCAGGCCTGCATTATCATGCCTGGTTTATATGGTGGTGGGAACCAGATTCAGGGCATCTTGTATTCTAGGCAGGCAATCTGCCAAGACCAGGAACTATGATTTTAGTAGCAACATGTGATAGCTCTTGCTTTTGTAACTTCTGGAATTATAAACAGTTTGTGTATTTTGTCAGAGTTTTTAGAGTCTTATTGTGCTCATAAATTTGTTAACATTTTTCAGAAGGGACGATTTTAAAGTGCAATTATCTACACTCTGTTTATTTACTTGGGGCTAAAACAGTTTTCTTTTGTGGGGATGAGACTGCTCAATGACTTGCTTGTATCCTGGGCTGGGCCTGAGTTAGGATTCTGCTTCAGTTTCCTGAATACCACGAATACAGATGCATGCCAGTGTGCCCAGTTAAACTAAAAATGTATATTAAAATAGTGTTTATTTATTTGTATGTGTGTTTCCCTGCATGTATGTATTGCACCACATGTGTGCCTGGAGCCTGAGAAGGCCAGAGAAGGTGTCAGGTTTCCTGGGGTTGGAGTGAACCTCCATGTGGTTATTGGGATTTGAACCTGTGTCCTTTGGAAGAACAGCCAATACTTTAACCACTAAACCATCTCCAGATTTTTTAGAGGTTTATTTTTATTAATAAAAGGTGTGTGTGTGTCTGCATATGGGTCTCCATGAGTGCAGGTCTCCATGGAAGCTAGAGGCAGCAGATCCCCTAGAGCTGGGAGTGACAGACACTGTGAACTGCCTGTTATGTAGGTGCTAGGAACTATCCTCCGGTCCCTGCTCCTAACCCTGAGTCCACTCTTCACTCAACCCTGTGCAGATACGTCCTTATTTTAATCAGCATTCCTAATATTACTTGGAACTTTTGTTTCTTAACTTTAATAGCTCAGCTCTTCGGCGTTCTCTGTTTACTTCCTTTGCTTTTCCTGTAAAAATGAGTGCTTTTCTTCTCTGTTTGCATGGCTGTTCGTTCCTTCTATTGGGTATATTCTCTTGTGGAAGTTCCTACTCCAGGACTAGCCAGTGACTGTAAGACATAATTTTCAATACAGTTTATGAGATGAAGGTGTGATATTTGTTGACTGGTCATAAACTTACTAGTTCAGATTTTACAAAATTATTTTGAATAGATTATCATACTCTGTGTGTCTACCTGCCTGTCTGCCTGCCTGCCTCCCTTCCTTTCTCCCTCGTGTGTGTGTGTGTGTGTGTGTGTGTGTGTGTGTGTGTGTGTGTGTGTATGGGGGGGGGGTCTCCTGTAGCCCAGGTTGGCCTCAAAGTCCCTTTGTAACTCTTGATTCTTCTGTCTCAGCTTCCCAAGTGCTGGGATTAGAGGTGTGTGCCAACAGGTCTGCTTTTTGTTTGGGAAAAAAAAAAGTCACTAATATATCTCTATCTTTCCAGAAAGAAGAAGTGATGTAAGTTGATCACTCTGAAGACTGAGGTCAGGGTGAAGAGGGAGGCATGGCCTGGCCACAGTTTTTGCAGAGAGGGGCTCTCACTGGCTTCAGCCACCACCATGCCGCTGTGTTCCTGCTCACTTTCTTCAGGTAGTGGCTTCTGACTCTCTTGCCGTCTGCCTTTGGGAACAGTGCTGCATCAGGGTAGAGTATGCTAGATGACACGGACTTTCAGTGAAGAAGATAGCTTCCATTTGCTTTGTTTTAGTTTTAGTGCTCAGCACAGAACTCATGGCTGCAAGCTTGCTGAGTGTACTCTGTGTCATTGAGCTTTTCCCCCTGAATATTTAATGACACTCTCTTAAGTCTAATTTTTTGAGATAGGGTCTCATTGTGCAGCTCTGGCTCTGTAGACCAGGCTGGCCTTGAACTCACAGAGATCCACCTGCCTCTGCCTCCTGAGTGCTGGGATTAAAGGTGTGTGCCACCACTACGGGGCCACAGTTTGACCTTTTTAGAGAATTTTATGTGTGGGAGTGTTTTGTCTGCATGTATGCCATGTGCCTAAGTGTCCCACATGCATGCAGTGCCTGTGGGGGCTGACAAGGGCGATGCATCTCTGGGAAGAGAAGAGACTTAGGGCTGTGAGCCTTCATGCAGCTGCTCAGAACTGATCCTGGCCCCTCTGCAAGAGCAGCAAGGGTTCCTATCCACTGAGCCATCTTCCAGCTCACCTAGTTCAATTTAAAATTGTATTTTAATTAGTTTTTGTGGAGACGGGGATGAAATCATAGCATATCATTTGTGCGTAGCCTGTGCTTAACCACTGAGCAGTACATATTATTTTGTGGCTTTGGGGATACAATTCAGTCTGCACATATGCTAGGCTCAGCACCTGAGCTGCTTTTCCATCTTTTTTTTTTTTTTTTTTCTTTTTGAGACAGGGTTTCTCTGTGTAACAGCTCTGGCTACCCTGGAACTCACTCTATAGGCCAGGCTGGCCCCAAAGTCACACAGATTCGCCTACCTCTGCCTCCCAAGTGCTGGGACTAAAGGTGTGTGCCACCAACGCCCAGCTCCACCTTCATTTTTATTGAGACGAGGTCTATATGTATATTTGTGATTTCAAGGCTAGCCTGATAATACACACATACACACACATACACACACACACACACACACACACACACACTCTATCCTTGTATTATAGATGTGCGTTCTGATTTCCTCATTGTACTTTGTTGATGACTTTAGGATAATAATTCTCAAGGTCATTTTGCTCTCCAAGGGTTGTTTGACAGTTGTAACATTTTGATTGTCCTAATGGAGGGTTACTATTTTCATTCAGTGTTGGAGATCAGGGGTGCTGCTAATGTCATAACTTGAACCAAGAACTTGTTGACATAGAATGTTGTAGAGATTATCCAGGCGGTGGTGGTGAACGCCTTTAATCCCAGCACTCTTGAGGCAGAAGCAAGTGGGTCTTTGTGAGTTCAAGGTCTACAAAGCGAGTTGCAGGACAGCTAAGGCTATACAGAGAAATCCTGTCTTGAAAAGCAAATCAGGAGAAAAACAAAAAACTATTGCAGAGGTTGAGAAACCCTTGTCTGATGTCAGGGCTTTCTATGGAAACCCGGGACTTGTAAAGAAAGGAAGATGTGTGTATTTGGGAGTCAGGAGATGCACAGAGCCTCCTAGAGCTGCAGAGGTGAGAGGGGCCTTGTCAGAGGTTTGCTAACTCCTATGAGACCTGAGGCTTAGCAGCCCTAACCCAGTCAGCATGACTGGATGAATTGTCTGTGTTTATGGTTCTACAGCCCTAAGTGACCTCTGTGGTAATGTAACATAAACCAGGATATTTAGGGGTAGAGGTTTATTATAAGTAGCCCTCTTATTCAACTGTTTTGATGTCTCCTCAGATTTCTTTATTAATTTTGTTTACTCGTTTATTCACTTTGGAGGTGCCATCTGCCATGGTTGAGAGCGGAGGTCAGAGGACAAGGTCTTGGAGCCTGTTCTGTCCTTTTACCAAGAGTACCCTAGGGATTGAACTTAGTTTATTAGGCTTAGAGACAGGTCCCTTTAGCCGCTGAGCCATCCCGCTAGCCCTAATAATCTCTATTGAAGACACTATACACACTGAGTCCCCCTCCCAAGAGTAAATTAGGAGAGAGGTTCTGTAGTCTTATAGGAATTGCTAGGTCATTTTGACAGCTTGGCTTAGTGCTCTCTATTTGTGAGAGATGGGGTGACTGGCATTACTCGAATGCTTTCCAGAAGTGGTACTGCTCAGGTGTGTTTCATAACCATTCCAGAGTAAGTTGTGCACAGACAGTGGAATCATAGGAAGACGAGACAGGTTTCTCTGTGTCCACATGGTTAGCAGATCACGTTCTTTTTATTTTTATTTATGGCATTGGTGTTCTGTCTGCATATGTCTGTGTGAGGCTGATGGGTCCCCTGGAACTGGAGTTAGAGACAGTTGTGAGCTGTCATGTGAGTGCTGAGGATTAAACCTGGGTCCTCTGGAAGAACAGCCAGTGCTCTTAACCACTGAGCCACCTCTCTAGTCATCTCTGCAGAACCTGCCTTAATCAACAGCTTTTACAAAGCAGCAAATAGTTTTCCTTTTTATAAAGCTCCCAAACTTGAATAAAACAAATGTGCATATATTTGATTTTTGTTGAATGCTGTTTTCTCATTCAGTTCTATTTTCTCTCTGTGTTTTGCAGCTATTCATTGCTCCATGCGTCAAGAAAAACATTTAGCAATGTCAAAGTCAGTATTTCCAAGCAATGGACCCCAAATGCTTTTAACACATCCATTGACCTGCCTGCAGAGGTATGGAGAGTCCTGGGATGGAGCTAGGAAGGGTTTCCTCGATGTCCACCCTTAAGCAATTCCCAAGTTCTTTTGGCAACATCTAGTCAGGACTACTGTGTCCTAGGGTTATGAACCCCACACTGTTGTAGTATCAGAACCTGCATCTCCTTATTTCTCCGTGTTGTGAAATCACACAGTTCTGTATGCATTTCTCACTTTGATTATTTATTTTTCATTTTTAGTTTTTATCTAGTCTTGTACCTTTCTTTTCCCTTCTCTTCCCCCTCCCTCTCTTCCTCCTCCCTCTCTCTTTTTTGAGACAGGCTCTCTCTATATACTTATGAAAAGTTTTTACACCCCATAAAGCCTCTCCTCTGATGCAGCAATCCAGATCAGACCAAATCAAACCAAGCTTTAGAAAGCCCACATTTAATGGATGCAGTGCTCCTGGATGGCCTCCCAGTCCTCCAGAGAGGAGAGGGGGGAAAGGGACAGTTCTCTGAGGCACAGTTTGAATACCCTGTGGGAGAGAGGTCATCATTTGGCAGGCTTTCTGAGATCACGTTTTGGAGGGAGATGGGGCTGGGGTGAAGCTTCCACCATAACATCCCAGACTCTTCTGGTAATGGGTGCCAGGGGCTGGGGTGAAGCTTCCACCAGAACACTTAGTCCTGGAACTTGCTCTGTAGAACAGGCTGGCCTGGAATTCAGAGAGATAGATTCTCCAGGCTCTGCCTCCTGAGTGCTGGAAGTAAAGGTGTGCACCGTTCAGCTGGGCTGAACGGTGAATTCTTTTAAAGTAATTTTTAAAAAAAAACCTCTGTGTGTGTGTGTGTGTGTGTGTGTGTGTGTGAACATATACAAATGCACATATGTGCACATGCGCAGAGGCCAGAAGAGAGCATTGGATTCTCTGGAGCTGGAGGGTAAGAGCTGCCCCACCTGGGTGCAGGAAGAGAAGTCTAGCCAACTGGAAGAGCAGCAAGCACTCTGAACTGATAGCCCCCTCCAGCTCCCTCTTCAGGCCCCCCTCCAGCCTCCCCTCCAGCCCCCACCCCCAGCCCCTCTTCACTTATTTTTCTGCCTAAATCTTGCCTTTCTCTTTGGGGTGAGGTAAAATACCTTTTCCTTTTTTTTTTTTTTTAAGAATTTATTTATTTATTTATTTATTTGTGTTTTGAGTGTGTTTTCAGGTGTTTGTTATTTCTTTCCACCATGTGGGTCCTGGAGATTGAAGTTCTTGCCAGCCCCTCATTACTTTTGTTAGGCAAAGCATGTTTGGCTCCTCCGGCTGTAGTTTGGTGATGCTTGAGCCCCAGTGTGGGATTTAGGTGCAGTCTGCTCAGTATCCTGAAAACTGGGGTTTGTGCTTTGGGATTCTGGGTCGGCAGTCCCCCAGGCCACCCCAGGTGTGAGAGGTTCTGGCTCACTTAGAGCACTCAGCTTGTAACAGGCAAAGGACAGCAAGTGAAATTAGCAAGCGGAAAGGTGCCCAGCATGAAGCCTGCCCGAATCCAGGTTTCCTCCAGAGCGCTCCTTTTTTCCAGCAATAGCCTGTGACACCACATGTGAATTGCTGTCTATCTGGGAAGCCCGTTGGAGACCAGGGTTTTTATGGTGGCCTCTGTGTGGCATGTATTCAAATGCCAGGGTCTCAGGGAAGCAGGGTTCAGGATTGCCAGGTGCAGAGAGTGATGCTTGCTGGGAAGTGGTGGGAACTCTCCCTCTTCTGGTTAGGGCGATCCGATGCTTAGCCTTGTGAGCAGGCCTGGGTTGACTTTCTTTGGTAGTAACCATTCACATTATTAGCTCCTGTGGAGCAATATTGACTCTTTTGCTTGCTTGCTGGTTAATCAGTCCATCCATCCTGGTGCTGGGGATCGAAACCAGGATCTCAAGGGTACTAGGCAGTGTTGCACTGCTGGGCCCCACCCCAAGAACGTAGGAATTATTTTACCCTAATTGATGCCCCAGTAGGTGTTCTTCAGAAGTGCTGGTTTTGCAGTTTGGATTGATTGATCGACTCTACAGAAATTAGGGAGGTAGAAATAAAAATAAATCTTCATTATTTTAATTGCATGTATTTATTGTGTGTGTATAGTGTGGGCATGTGTTCGCCACAACACATACATGAAGTTATCAGAGTGTGACTTCTAGAGTCCACTTTTCCTTCCACCACTGGGCTTGGGAATTGAACCCAGGTGGTTGGCATTATTCCTGTGAGCTACCTGCTGAATCTAAAATTAGATCTTTTTTTTTCTTCTCAAGACAGGGTTTCTCTGTGGCTTTGTAGCCTGTCCTGGAACTCACTCTGTAGACCAGACTAGCCTCAAACTCACAGAGATCTGCCTGCTCTGCTCTGCTCAAAGGTGTGCACCACCACCTCCCAGCTAACAAAATAAAATTTTATGTGTATGAGTGTTATGCTTGCGTGTGTGCATGTGTGTGCTTGGTTCCAGTAGAGACCAGCAGAAGGCATCATGTCGTCTGGAACTGTGAGTCACCATATGGGTACTGGGAACGGAGGCTGCTTTCTATTGTTGAGCCATCTCTCCAGCTCAGGGAGTTGTTTTTAAAGTATATAAAACATGATTTTCCTGGATGGAGATGCATGCAGTTTCTAATTCAGTCAGGATTTATTCCATTTGGACTCACTGCCTAGTCTTTACAGAGCTGGCTTTGTCACCGACATCTCAGGGTTTGACTTGAGAGAAAGGGTGCACTTAGCAGCACCCTCAGTTCCCTAGGAGTAGCAGCGGGGCCCCTGTCAGAGCTGGACCTTTGAAGACAGGCAGCTTTCCATACAGGGACTGGGATTGGGGTGCACACGTGTGCTTGCATTTCCTTGCCAGAGGACCAGCTGCTCTTCCCCTCCAGGGTTGTGTGAGGTGGTGGTGGATGCAGGTGATGGGGAGGTGGTTGAAGGTGTGAGGGTCTGAGATCACAGCGTGACTTGTCCTGGTCCTGTGTTCCTGCAGATCTGGAGCAGCAACCGTTTGTTCCCCAGCACAGAGGAAGCCACTCTTTTCCTTGGAACACTAGACACTGTTTTTTTGTTCTCCTATGCTGTGGTAAGTTTTAAAATTACGGAGTTTTTTTGTTTTTAAATAACTACTTAAATTTTTTGTTTTGTTTTTCAAGATAGCTCTGGCTATCCTGGAACTCACTCTGTAGATCAGGCTGGCCTTGAACTCACAGAGATCTATCTGCCTGCCTCTGCCTGAGTGCAGAGATTAAAGCTGTTCGCCTGCTGCCACCACCTGGTGGAAAATTTCTTTTTTTTTAATGTGCTAGGAATCAAACCCAGAACTTGTGCCTAGACACATGCTCTCCCTCAGTTGATTTCCCCTCTCCCTCATCAAATATTTGTAAAAAATGATTATGATTTCATTTCTTTTTGAGACAGGTTCTTTGTGTAGCTCTGGTTGTCCTAGAGCTGGTTATGTAGACCAGGCTGGCCTTAAACTCAGGGGTCCTCTTGCCTCAGCCTCCCAAGTCCTGAATTAAAGGAGTGCTGTACCATACCATGCCTGGTAGGTTTTTTAAATTTTTGTATATGGGCGTTTTGCCTGCATGTAT
The DNA here is from genome assembly GCA_030556225.1 of Cricetiscus sungorus. Classification (NCBI taxonomy): domain Eukaryota; kingdom Metazoa; phylum Chordata; class Mammalia; order Rodentia; family Cricetidae; genus Cricetiscus; species Cricetiscus sungorus. Next base: position 17,510,553 of record JANBXA010000097.1, read on the forward strand.
GTCTATACACGTGTATACTTGGTGTCTGTAGAGATGAAACGACATCAGGATCCCCAAAACCAGACTTAAAGACAACCTTGATCTACCATGTGAGTTCTGTGAGGCAGACTGGGGAGAGCAGCAAGTACTCCTAACCACTGAGCCTTCTTTCTGTCATCTGCCTTTGCTTCTGTGGCTTCCAGGAGGCATTGCGCTTTCTGGAGCAGTACAGAACCAATGGTGTTCTTTGTCTGTAAGGGAACTGAGTTTTCCGTTGTCCCCTTCCTCACAAATTACACAAGGCCTCTTGTGGCATTTGTAAGCCACTGAGTCTAATGCTTGTGTGCTGAGCTTCTGATGTGGAGGGACAAACACTTGTGATGTTTGTCATCTAAGGGCTCTGTGTTATTAAGGTAATGAGTTTATTGGAATAGTCTTATGTCAATTTAGGTTTGAAGTCAAGACAATTACTCATTTTAGACATTTGTGGCAGAAACCTAAGGTGTGTTGCCCTTAAGGTCTAGACTCATCTCAGTATTCAGTCCTGCCAGGAACTGGGAGGAAAGTAGAAGGTAGGCCACTTGTGTTTCTCAATGGCCATCTCCCCCCCCCCTCCCCATCTTCCCATCCTCCTTGCTTTGTGATGCCCTGAAGCCTAAGAGGCAGAGGCAGCTGGGGTGCATCATAACCTCTGTTCTGTGTCTTACAAGGCCCCAGCCAGACTGTGCACATATGGGAACGCTTCTTAACATAGAATCTGCAGGGAGGCTCAGGATCACTGCCTAATCCAGCTCCGCTAGAAAGTGGAGCATATCTGGGGCTTGCTTTGTCTTTTTCTGCAGTATGTTTGCAGTGTAACACTCGCTGAAGTGCAGACATTCACCGCAGTTAAAGTAGACGTGTGGATATGGTTCGGTTCTCCCAGTCACCTCTCGTTAGTTTGCCTCGTTTGTAGTGCGTGTTTCTGGTCTGGAGCGTCACTATTTAGAGCCATCAAATGAAATGCTTCATTTCAGGGTCTCTTCGTCAGTGGCATCATTGGGGACCGGCTGAGCTTGCGGTGGGTGCTGTCATTTGGCATGTGCTCTTCTGCGTCTGTGGTAAGCTACAAGACTTTTATGGCTGTAGTGGTTAATGAGCCGTCCTGGTGGCTTAAGGGGCTTGCTGTGCAGGTCTGATGACCTGAGTCCCACCCTCCTGTCCCACAGTAGATGGGGAGACACACCTAAAAACTGCCCTCTGACCTCCACGAGTGCACTCTGGCATGCCTGTACCCCCACTCACACGTGCATAAACATGAATAATGAATAAAACTTAAATAAGGTTACTACCATTTTGACCAAATGTTCTAGAGTCCTAGTTAACTCTTTCATCTCCTGTGTCACCCTGTGTGTGGTTTTTCAAGACAGAGTTTCTCTGTATTGCTTTGGAGCCTCTGCTGGCACTCACTCTGTAGACCAGGCTGGCCTCAAACTCACAGAGATCCACTTGCCTCTGCCTCCTCAGTCCTGGTATTAAAGGCGTGTACAACCACCACCTGGCCCTAAGTGGATCTTTTTAAAGCAAGAATCTTGTCGTCCTTCCTTGATTCACATAGTCTGAATAAACAGCATAGTGTTGGGGCCCTCTGGGGGCTGGTCTTAGGCTGTCTGCCAATCATACTTGCTTGCCTGCCTTGACTGTAGACAAACTAACCAGGTCCTGATCCCCTAACCTGCCCACTGTTTTCTTCCTTCTTGCCAGGCGACGCCCCTGGCTCTGCACCTCTCTGAGGCCCCGCTCTGGCAGGAATGGCTCATGCCCACATTTCCCTTTCTGGACTTTTGCTCACATTTCCCCTTCACCTGTGCTTAGGCTTTAATCTTGCTTTCCTGAGTAAGCCCACGGACACTGGCAGGGCCGAAGCTCGCCTTCTCTTTCCCCTGTTTTCTGGCTCAAGTCCTTCAGGGTTTATTTGCAAAGGGGATGTGCAGACCCCCTTCTCCTATGGTTGCAGTGAGGCCTGCCTGCCTGCCTGCCTGCCTGCCTGCCTGCCTGCCTGCCTGCCTGCCTGCCTGCCTGCCTGCCTGCCTGCCTGCCTGCCTGTACGAGGATCATTTGGAATGCTCCAAATTAGAGTGATGGTTATTGCTTACTGCCAGTCAGTAAGGGTTCTTATTGATTGAATCAACTTCTAGACATCAGTTAAGATTTTGATTTATTTTAGTTTTTCAGCATCTGCCATTTGCATAAAGGAAAGAAGCTTTTTTCCCTTGAAGTTTTAGAAATCAAAGTACTTTATTTGTAAGCCAATGAGCTGCACTTATATCCATACCTTTTTTTAACAGTTAAAAACATTCAGAGGTCTATATAAACCCTGTCGATGTGTGCTCTTATTTCCACAAACTAATGTGGTTGAGTGACTGCCTCTCCCTCTTCCTGCTGACAACCATTGACCCCTTTTCTGTCCTTGTAGTTTTGCTTTTTCTAGAATTTACAACTGAGGTCTGACAGATCTGAGATCTACCCATGCCAAGTCCTCTCAAAATAGATCTCGACTGCAAATAAAATGTCCCTTTGAGAAAAATGCTTAGAAAAAAGCAGGCACATGATAGAAGCTGTTGAATAATTCAGCAGATGACAGACAGGATTCACTTAAGTGAGGCAACTTAGTAGCTGCCATAGCAACAGCTGGCTTGCATGGGACAGCCCTGATACTCAGCACCCTGTTGTCCTGACCCGGCATGCACATGTGGATTCCTACAGTGCTTCAGCCTCTGGAGATTGCCATTCCCAGAGGGGATGAGGGAGCAGGTGGAAAAAAGATGCAAAGTGAGGGTCTCTGCTTCTAGAGCGGAAGATGCAAGTTGAAGGGAGTGGGGTGTGCACATATATACCTGCGTTTACAGGTGTGCACACCCAAAAGCAAGTAGAGGACATTGTGACATTGTGGGTTTTGCTCTCTCTCTCTCTCTCTCTCTCTCTTTCTCTCTCTCCCTCCATCTTATTTTTTTAAAGCAGGGTCTCTGACTGAACCTGGAGTTTAGGGGGCATCTATTGAGCCCCAGCAGTCTTTCTGTTTGCATCTGGCATAGCACAGGGGTTAATAAGGGTGTGTAAGACCACAGACAAGTTTTTACATGGGTGCTAGGGATTGAACTTGGGTCTTTCATGCTTTCATAGCAAGCGTACTTACCCACTGGCCCATTTCCCCACCCCACAAATAATTTTTTTGTGCATTCCGAAAAGCAGTTAGGTGTATTTAAAGTGTCCACGTGATGCAACATGTCTCTTTTCCTTCTCTCAAAGGTGTTTGTCTTTGGCACTCTTACGGAATGGCTGCACTTCTACAACAAGTGGCTCTACTGTGGCCTGTGGATTGTCAACGGCCTGCTGCAGTCCACTGGCTGGCCCTGCGTGGTCGCTGTGATGGGCAACTGGTTTGGGAAAGCTGGGTATGTTGCTGGTTCCTTCCTCCAATTGCATTTATGTTGGATCACCGAGCCTGGCCACACTGTGTGACTTGGAGCTTTAAAACATGCCTCATTTTCTCTGTTTTAGACAGAGCAGTTCTGGGATAGAAGGTCCATGTATGTTGTGGGCCTCAGTGATGCTGTATAGATAAACAGTGAGGCACATTCCTATGGCTGTATTTCCCAGTTCATTCTTCTTAAGCCTCTCTCCTTTAGAAATTGTAATTGTCCCACTGAATGCCACACATTATGCATGTTCCTTTGAGTTTAGCTTCGTTTGCCATGTTTTGAGACTCTGTGGTCTCCTTATCATTGTATTAACAACAAGTAAACTTAACCCGAAAGTTATTCATGAAAGTTGGGGACATAGCCCAGTACTAGAGCACTTATGTAGCATGTAGAAGATACTGCTAGTACAGAAGAAAAAATTATCCATGTGATGTGCCTACAGTCATAAAATGAGGGCTCTAATTCAGGTGTTGCCACCATTTGGGGCTTACAGCCTCCCCCTCAGCCTTCGTATTAGAGTGTGTTGGACTTGGCACATGCGTTGTGGGCTACAGAAGGAAAGAGGGTGCCTGCTGATGAATCCTCCATGCCATCCTGGAAGAAGGCATGCTGAGTGCACAGGATGGAAAATGAGTCAAATGAACCAGACTTGCTTTGCAGTTTAGCATTGTTTCAGAAGCATTGTTGACTGGGGCTTAGTCATTTTCCCTGGATCGGTGTGTATGTGCTGTTGGGGCTTGCTTATCTCCTGTCTGCTTTCTTTTCGTGTTTGCTCTTGTACATGGGAAAGTGAGTACAAGCAGACATTCCCCTTCCACCCTGGCAGGAGCCTCTCTGCTTCCCGAGTTTCATAACAGGAGCTCCCTGGCTCACTAACAATGTGTAATGTTGTCAAAGTTTACCTATAAACTGTCTTGTGAGGATAAGTACCGTTCAGAAGTGCTCTGATTTCAGCGCTAATGGCTTCTGTTTTGTTCTGACCTTAGGTCAGCAAGATTTCATTGTAAAGGTGTCTCCTTTTTATATTTTGGGTTTTGTTTGTTTTTTCTTCCTTCCTTCCTTTCTTCCTTCCTTCCTTCCTTTCTTCCTCCCTCCCTCCTTCCCTTCCCTCCTTCCTTCTCACTATTTTACCCTGACTAGTATAGACTATGAGGTCCACCGAGACCAGGAGTACTGAAGACAATCACCATTTTTGTAGGCCAGGTTCTCCTCAGTCATGCACCTAGGTCCTGGCTTTCTTACTTGCCCCTGCCAAGATCTCCTTGATGGCTTTTAGAGTTTTTATAGTATTAGATGGAGCACTTCATCTGTTTTTTTTTTTTTTTTTTTGTTTTGTTTTGTTTTGTTTTGAGACAGGGTCTTGTCATATAGCATGGGTACCTTGAACTTGCTGCTATCCTACCCTAGCCTTCCAAGTGCAAGGATTAGTGCACAAGCCACCACACCTATACCTGGCTTCTTGTCTTCAGTTCTTTTTCTACAAACAATTCAAGACATCAATATTGCTATGCAAGAGCTGTGCCTCAGTTCAACATCTAACCTCCAGATGAAAATTTAATATCATTAAATCTTAGAAGAATCTGGCTGGGCAGTGATGGTGCATACCTTTAATCCCAGCATTTAGGAGGCAGAGGCAGGCAGATCTCTGAGTTCATGGTCAGCCTGGTCTACAGAGTGAGCTCCAAGACAGCCAAGGCTGCTTTACACAGAGAAACCCTGTGCTTAAAAAAAAAAAAAAAAAAAAAAAATCATTTATCATTCTGGTATATTTTTCAACATTTTAAATAGAATGTTGATCTTTGTAACTCACATCTTTACTGTTCCAGCTACTTTTCATTCTGACCTGCACGTAGGATCCCTCTAATACATTGCCTTTGATTTCCCCATTGTTCTTCTTAGCCGAGGAGTTGTCTTTGGTCTCTGGAGTGCCTGTGCTTCAGTGGGCAATATTTTGGGAGCGTGCCTGGCCTCATCTGTTCTGCAGTATGGTTATGAGGTAGGTGTTTCTTTCACAGTTCGCATGTGTACACTTACCCTTGCTGTGTAACCCAAGGTGGCCTTGAACTCCTCATCCTCTTCTTCTGCCCACGTGCTGTGGTTACAGGCATGCACCACCATGCCTGACAAGAAGGGGCCACCGTGTGTGATGTTATTGAAAGAAGGAGGCTAACTTGGTTTGCAGGGGCCTTGGGCTATGTAGAACACTAACACTCAGTGGTCCATCATGGGTGTGGAGGCCTCTGAAGGGACCTTTCATCTCCAGGGAACACACCCAGTTAAGTCCAGACAGTGGGGAGGAAGCCTTTGGGGTGGGGCATGTGCAGTTTGCTGAGCATGAGGCAGTTTGGATAGGGTGGAGTCGTGGGTCCCCAGCTGGCTGCAGTCGAAGTAAGCCTGTACTTGTAGAAAGAGGAGTTAAGACACATCACTTTCTTCCTGACTGGGCCTCTTGGGAGGATCACTGTAAGATGCTGCCAGTTGTGTTGAGTGTTTTTACTGTTTTGAATTCCCAAAGAATCAATCGGCCAAGCCCTAGGCATCCACCCCAGATATCCCTAGGAGCTGGAGTGATGCTGAAAGTGAGACTCTCCTAAAAAAATTGGTTCCTAGAGCCAACAGAGCAAGAAGCTGGCAGACATCCTGGTGCTGGGTGTGCGGAGAGCTGAGCACTGTTCTGCCTGCAGTGCTTCTGTGTGGGAATGCAGGAAGTATACGATTATCTGAAAGTCATGGAAGGTACATTTTGGGTATTTTAACCAGTAACTTATTTTTATAGGCAGGTAAGTAGGTAAATAAGGGAGCAACAGACAGACGATTGTGTGTGCTCACTACTTTTGTAAAATGCAGCGTAGTAACCGATTGTGACCCGGAGGTTGTGATGCAGTGGACTTGGCAGTTGTTGGCAACGCCTGTCAGGTTACAGCTGCTCCGACCGAGCCAGTCCACCTCCAAGAGGTAGCAACACTGGCAAGTATGCTTACACGTGCTTACACATGCTTACAAGAGTGCAGTCAAATGTTATCTGCAGTTCTCTCAGCACAGCCTGTAACGGCTAGAGACTGGTGTTACATGTCACCGATAGGGAAGTGTTTACACTCTGATGCACCTTTGAGGATGCCACACAGCTGTGACCTGGGGTCAGAAACTCCGAACTGAAAGAGATCAGGACTCTGGGAGCATCTCACATACAGCAATCAGGCCAAGCATCGTGCCCTGAGATGCCATTTGGAGAAAGGTGGAATGAAAATGATTGTATTAGCTTGTAGTTTCCTAATGGTCCCTGGAGAGCAAAACCTATACAGCAGTGTTTATATGTTGGGATGGTTGGGAAGGGATTGGGCAGAAAGAATCTGTTCCACCTCTTAATACTTTCTTGTATAGATTGCCCGATCAGAAACCTAAGATAATTAATAGTGAGGACTCTTTCAGAGAGTAGGTATTTTGGTTCAAGTAGAAACCCATCGCCTATTTTCTCCCTAGACTTTTTCATATCTGTCACACCTGAATTATATTAATGGGTTCAAGTGTGAATTTCACTCATCCCTGTGCTTGCTCCTCTTGGATCTGGCTTCTGGAAATGCAGCTTTAATTTTGTCATTCACTTTGTTTAAAAATTCTGTATTGATAAGGCAGCTGTACCCCTGGCCACTGAGTCTTGCACCCTGACAGCCGCTTCGTGTGGCGGTTTTATTCCCTGTGGTCCTGGGCAGAAGTCCTCCCCTAAGGCCTGCAGTGTGCCCATCTCATCCCCAGGCTGCCAGCAGGAAGCTGCTGCTGTGCCCAGGAAGATGGCTTTCCACTGTGCCCTTAACCATGGTCTAGCTGTGTCAGCCTCCTTTTAGCTATTCTTTTTTTTTTTTTTTTTTTTTAATTTTATTTTCATTATGTATACCATGTTCTTCCTGCATGTATGCCTGCAGGCCAGAAGAGAGCACCAAATCTTATTATAGATGGTTGTGAGCCACCCCGTGATTGCTGGGGATTGAACTCAGGGCCTCTGGAAGAGCAACCAGTGCCCTTAACCTCTGAGCCATCTCTCCAGCCCTAGTCTTTCTTTTGAACCCTGAATGTTTCTGCCAGGGTCAGGCCACTCTTGTTTGTTTAGCTGCATGCCTCCTTGTCATATTGTGTTGGATATTGTTTAGTCCCTTCAACTGGATACAATATCTTCAAGGGCAGATACTATGCCTTTGTAGGATTTTGGGTGATGAAAATTTGGGTGATGAATGAGATTTTTTTCAATCCCAGTAGTGTCACTTAGTATCTAGGGGACCCTAATGATGCTCTGTGAGCCTCACCATGTCCTTAGGAAAATGCGGTAGGTTGTCACATGCAAGGACACCTGGCACAGTGCCTAACCCGGAGGTCCTGCCTACTGGAGTCCTCCCGCTCTCACTGTCCCAGCCTCCCCTTGTGTATCTGTGATGAACACAGCTGTGTAAGAGCGTCCTCAGCCACCTCTTCTCTCTTCCAGTATGCCTTTCTGGTGACTGCGTCTGTGCAGTTTGCTGGTGGGATCGTCATCTTCTTTGGACTACTAGTGTCACCAGAAGAAATTGGTGAGGAGAAGTCGTCTCTTCCATTCAAAATATCTTATTGTTGGGAGCCGAGGGACAGGAAATGGTTTTCTCGGAGGAAGTCTACACACTCCTCTCGAGGCATTAAAGGCGCAGTTTTGTCCTGTGCAGTCTGTCTAGTTACCCCGAAGTCTATTACCACTGTGGGCATTTGAGGGGAGGGAGTGGGGCTCACATCTGAGTGGAGGAAGAACTGACATCCATGGAGATTTGTGCAGTTGAGTCACTGGCCAAGAATGTAACATCTTGAGCCTGGGTTCTTTTCCTGTATAAAACTGATCCGGTTTGGTATTTTCTTACCGTTAATTATGGAGTGTGGGCAAGTGAATCTGCAGGAGCAGAGGGTCGTGCAGAGCTTCTGAGCTTTGAGCTTGAGCCATAATTGGCTTTAGTTTCCTTGGTCTCTGAACCTTAGTGTTGGGTCTTTTACAAAAGGAAAACTAAAACTGTGTCAGCCCTTTAAGTGGTACACAGGCCAGTGCCCTGTAAATGCTCACTGTTGTTACTGTCCTAGGACTCCCAAGTATTGAGGCAGAAGAGAACTCAGAAGAAGATTCTCACAGGCCCCTCATCAATGGTGCTGAAAATGAAGATGAATACGAGCCTAACTATTCAATCCAAGAGGACGCGGCTGTCACCCAAGCGAAGGCAATCAGCTTTCAGCAGGCTTGCTGCCTTCCTGGAGTCATACCAGTAAGGACTGGCTTGTTTCCTTCCACAGCTGGCCAGGTTCTGTGCTCCTTGCATTTTCCTAATACATTGACATGCTTGTGTAGCGTCCCTCAGCTTGCCCGATTGCCATGGAAGGTCGGAGACTGGAATATTTACAATTTAATCACTTTAATCTGTAGCACATAGGAATTGCAGAGGGACATGGCCAGATGTGACCCTTGAACCTGCTGACCCTGATCTAGCACGCAGCTTTCATGAAGACAAAAAGAACAACTTTTTAATTACGTATTTGAGTCTGTTGAATTTTCATGGACCAACAGGGGTTTTGAACGGTTCATTACCTGCCTTATTTGTGACTTGTGGTCATTTCAGGAAGTAGGGAGCTGCCCTGCCCGGGACAGAACACTCAGCATCTCTTGGTAACCCATCCCAGTGTTCAATCAGGAAAGCCTCTGGTCTGAGCCGAACTCCTTCTGCTGCAGTCATTCATTCATTCATTCATTCAGTCAGTCAGTCAGTCTGTCTGTCTGTCTGTCTGTCTGTCTGGGTGTTTTGGGTGCTCTACTACTAGAGTGGAAGTTAAGAGGCCTAGGTTTTGTTTCCAGCTCACCCACTAACTTTCTGTGAGTCCTGGGTAAGTCACCCAACCCATCCTTGAGACTTAGTTCCCCTTCCTGTGGGGTGGAGATGACACCCGTCTTGTCTGGGTCTGGAACTATGGCTCTTTGTGTAGTTGACAAAGTACCTGTTTCTGCTACTTTGTTTTCAGGATGCTTAGGCATTATCCCCCATCCCCATTTGATTCAGTCTGTAGGCCATCCTGTTCTGTCCCTCTCAGCTCTTCTTCACTGCTCATCTCTGCTAAAAATCAAAACAAAGCAAAACAAAAAAACCGAACCCTTCCAACAGGTAGCCAAGTGTCAGTCGAACATAAAGGACTGGTGTTGGGAAACTGGTTCTTGTAGCCCTGTTCTTATGAAGATCCTGCCTTTCAATTATTAAAGCATTTTGCTCATAGTTGCTTTGGTTGAGACAGAGCTTCAGTTTGTTGTGATCAAACAAGAAACTCATTTGCTGGTTCCTTTGTGTTTCCTAAGCCATTGTTCTCTGGCACGGTTGGGCGGGGTGGAAAGGAAGTCTAGTTAACCCGTGCTTTTGTCTTTGTAGCAGACTGTGGGCAGAGAGCTCTGCTGCTTGAGATCTGGTTCTCTGTGGGGTGGCTGCTGCCCTGCCAGGGAAGCTTCTTTAAAACAAGTGGCACCTGGGGAACAGCTGGTGCTCAGAGGCAGGCTGCAGTAGCCAGACACCCTGTGAAGCCGCCCTCTGCCTCCGCCTTCCCTTTGATGCTAATAGTCAGGGTCTCCTGGTAACGGTGTTCTGGGCACAGGAGCTTCAGCCATCACCCACTTAAAGCAGCTGTCTTTCAAAAGAGAGCCAGGAGGCCGGTGGCCACCGTAGATGATCACCTTTAGTATGGAAGTGGTCCTCAGGTAGCCATCTTTCTGTCTGTGGCCAGGTCACACATCACATTACTCTTCATAGTTTACAGCATTATTGGTAGGAAGAGAACCAAGGAGTCCGGCTGCCTGCGGTATGAGCTGAGGTGCTTGCTAGGCTGACATGGGTTGGCAGAATGGGTACCATGGACCTTTTGTCTGAATAAAGAAATGTGGGCACAGCTATGCACCACTTTCTGGGTTCCAAACACTGGCTTGCTTTTACCAGAGAAATGATCAGAAAAGAAACTGGGGACAGTTAAGAAAAAGCTATGCGTGGTTTTTTTTACTTTAAGGTCTTTTTAGAAACCAAGGGGAGTAAAGTGAAGACAGCTCCCAGGTCAAGTCAGGGAGGGAGGCCGCCCTGTGCCGTTCGCTGCTTGCTGATCGCTGTGTTTTCCTTGCAGTACTCACTGGCCTATGCCTGCCTGAAGCTGGTGAATTACTCCTTCTTCTTCTGGTTGCCCTTTTATCTGAGCAACAACTTTGGGTGGAAGGAAGCAGAAGCTGACAAGTTGTCCATTTGGTACGATGTCGGAGGCATTGTAGGTACGCACACGGGCATCTCCTTCCACATAGTTAGGGAATCTCGCTTCATTTGAAGTTTTACTGCTTGCTCCACAGCCGTCTTTGCCAACCCATCCTACCAGTAAACACGCAAGCTTGTGTGAGAACAAAAAGTCCATAGAGAGAGGAAGGCCAGCCTGAGACTGCTGTGATTCACAGGCTGTCCTTTCTTAGTCTTTGGTTGATGGATCAGTCCTTTTGTCTTGGGAACACTCGGGAATCTCTTTAAATGCAGCCCCTTTGTATGCTTCCAGGGGTGGCTTGGCTTTGAAGCTGATTTTTCTGAGAGATTCAAGATGGAGTAGGAATGTGTTCATTTTGGCTTCCTCCGTCTGTCCCACTGTCTCCTGTCAAAGAAGCAAGCACAGCAACTTTCTGGGTGATTGTCAGATACCATAGGATGGGAGAACAGGGATTTTCCTTTTCTTTCTTGTGGGTGTGTCTGTGTTTGCAGTTGCCTTGCTGAATACAGCAGATTTATTTTCCAGGCTGGGTATTGAACCCTGGACTTTGTGCATGCTAGTAAATATATATATATATACATACATACATACATATATAACCCTAGTCCTATTTTACCAGTGGCTTTGTGGTATAGCCAGAAATATAAACAAGGAAATGGTAAACTTTTTAAATAAGACCAGCAGATGCACACGGTGCCCCCCCTTAACATCTCTGACATCTCTGTCTCCGTGAAGTATACACGCAGAGTCACAGTAAGACCGAGTGACCCTGAGCATATGGACAGCACAGAAGGCGGCTCACTGGCATTCTGTCTGAACCCTGCTATTGGTAGTCTTAGGCCCAAAGGTGATGTAGGCACCCTGAGACCTGTCCATATTCTGTTCCTCCAAATTAAAGGTATCTCAGTGCGGAAGAAAGGAGGTGGTTTGGAGATGTACCTCAGGGGCTTCGTGAGGCATCTTCCTTACACTTGGTGTTGTTCAGGTCGAGCCTCACAAGCTCACACGAGGCAGCCCAAGTTGCTCTCCCATTTATGATCTTCCTGTTGCAGCCTCCCGGGCGCTGGGGGTACAGGCTCACCTAGATAATTCACCATGGTTTAAATTAAAGTGGAGAAGATCGCTTCACTCTTTACATGACAGGGAAAATAGTAAATATGGATAATAAAGATTCTGATGGTTTTCCGTTTTCTTTCTTTGACACTTGATTTGTGGTGTTCAGTCCTTGGCTGTCACTGTGGGGATGGGAGAGCCAGCTGTGTCTGTGGCCCCTGAGGAGCTCGTCTCAGACAGCTTTGTCCAGCCACGGCTGCTCCCATTGATAGACGCGTGTGCTCTTTGTGCTTGCAGGTGGGACCCTGCAAGGCTTCATCTCTGACGTGCTGCAGAAGAGGGCACCCGTGCTGGCCCTCAGCCTGCTCCTGGCGATCGGGTCCCTTGTCGGGTACAGTCGTGAGTATTCCTTTGCAGTTGCCTTTGATTCCTGACCTTTTGAAGGTAGGCACTTGCCCAGAGTCAGTGGTCAGCCATGCAGAGCGCCATGATTAGCTCTGAGTGCCTGGGAGCTGTCATCACATGGTTTTATTTGTGTAGGGAGGAAACCGGCACCTCTCCTGCTTTGTAGGTCTATTTAAAAGCTTGCTTGGGAGTGTACTGCTTTGTTTGAGGGGCGGCTCCAGAGGGACAGCATTAGAGCCAATAAAACCATAAAAGAGGGCAAGGTTTCCAAAGCAGGGAAGATGGTAATTGGTAGGCCTTGGAGTGTGTGTGTGTGTGTGTGTGTGTGTGTGTGTGTGTGTGTGTGTGTGTGTGTGTGTGTGTGTGTTAAAGATGGTACAGTCTCTCTGGCTTTTAGACATCTCATTAGCCTGAGCAGCAGCCAGAGGCAGACAGGACAAAAGCTGGAATGGGCGGTGAGAGTCATCTGTCTTTGTTGTCTCTGGAGGGATTGTGGGGTGTTGTGTGCACTGTTGACGATGGAGGCACATGCAACTGCTTTTCAAGTCACTGTGGCGTGTGTCTCCTCTCCTAGGCTCTCCAGACAATAAGTCCATCAATGCACTTCTGATGACCATTACAGGTATGGTAGCTCACCCTGTTCACTGTGCTGTTCTCTGGGCGGTCAGAGCACCCTGTCTGCCACAGGACTGCCACTAAAACCTTCGCTAGTGCAACTCAGGTGACAGGAAGATAGAAGATAGCTGCCTGCTTTACTAGCTCCTCTCCTCTGCTTGGGGCTGACTCCCTCAACCCTCTGACAAAATCATTCCCTGCAGGCAGATGTCCTAAACATTTCGATTGCTGCCCCAGGCCTGAATTTAACTTCAGAAAGTGACTTAGGTGTCACATTGGAATCCCGTCAGTCTGTTTGTGGAAGTCCAGGATGGCTAGCTTTTTCTCTTGTGCCAGACTGGGTCAGTATTTTCCTGAGCACTAGGTAAAACAGTTGGGTACAATTAAGGAACGTGTTGTGAAAAAAATATTTTTTTTAATTCAGCAAGATGTGTGATTCTGATTCTGATAAGCCACACCCACCAGTGGGTGGGCCTTATGAGAGCAGTGTTCCTTTGTTGGTTGACCTGGGTGGATCGAGCGTTAGGAAGGCTGTGTGTTCCGCTGTATTGTTCTTACCCTTGGCCACTTGTGCACTAGAGTGTCACATCATTCGGGAGGAGATTTTAGAAAAGTAGATACCAGTTAGTTTGAAAATACCATCTGGGAGCACTTTATTTTTTTGTTTCTCCCCAACATGTTGATTAAGACATTGGGATGATGTTTTGTCTTATCTGGCTAGAGTTTTGGATCATGTTTTAACATGAATCTGTTCTCTCTATGGCTTCAGGGTTTTTTATTGGCGGACCATCCAATATGATTAGCTCAGCTATTTCTGCAGACTTGGGTCGCCAGGAGCTGATCCAAGGTAGCAGAGAGGCTCTGGCGACTGTCACGGGAATCGTTGATGGAACCGGGAGTATTGGCGCTGCTGTGGGCCAGGTAAGAAAAGCGCGTGCTTGCTGGCTCCCACGGTAGGTGGCGCTCTTGTGTTGTGGACCTCTGCACAGAAAGCCCTAGGTTCTCAGCCTCTGAGACGTGGGGCCTGATGTGGAAGGCATCTCACAGGACCATGGATTGTGTAGCTACCTCTGACATCCATGGCTGGTCCCAGAGGGTGACTTAGGGATCCTGTAGTGGAATTATCTGGGATGCAGAGCACTGGAGGTCTTCGAACATGCTGAGATGGAGCCTGTTGACCTGTAAAGTCCTGTGAGGATGCTGCAGAGCCTCAAGGCTAAGACTGTCCTACTGTAGCAGTCAGAGTGAGTTGGGGTGAGTCGCCCATAGCTGGTGCCGGTGGTCGGTGAGGGAGCAAGCAGTGAGGAACAGTAGACGGTCCTGATGTCACTCAGCCTGTCTGTTCACTCCAGTAGTGCAGGCCCCGTGAGGCCAGCATCATGGTTCAGTTCCCTCTGTAGCCCTACCTGGTGCTGCTCCTGGCACACAGTACATTAAATGGTTGACACACTTGGGATATTTGGCTATATGATTAGGGGGCAAGGGTGGGAGAATTACTTCTGCATGCTCTGGGGCAGAAATCAAACAGAGACAGAGCTACTGTTACGCATTCAGAAGGCTTCATGTCTGAGGAGACGGTGAATAAGCATTTCATTTTATGCATTTACATATTTGTGTGTGTATGTGTGTGTGTGTGTGTGTGTGTGGCATGCATGCTGTGTATGTGTGTGTGAGTGTGTATGTGGGATGTGCATGCTGTGTAGTGTATGTGTGTGTGGCATGCATGCTGTGTGCCTCATGTGTAGAAAGCAGGACAACCTGCCAGAGTCTGCTCTCTTTCTACTGTGTGGGCCCTGGAGCTTGAAGTCTTGGCCTTTACCCTCTGAGCCATCTTCCCAGCCCATCCATCACTCTGAGTATTTTAAATTGGTCCTCGCCAGTGCTGTCTAAGTGAGCTAGGTGGATAATTGTAATTGACATTGCAGACATTTTGCTTTGAGTTTTCTTTTTTCCTTTTTGTGGATAGTTTCTCGGGTAGCCCAGGCTGACCTTGAGCTTGCCATGTAGAATAGCATGACCTTGAGTCCCTGATCCACCTCCCAAGGACTGGGATAACAGACCTGTGTTTCCATGCCTGACTGCTTGGAGTTTTATTCCTGTATGTCTCACACATCAGTGTTCCAATTCTAATGGTGAACGTGGGTCACCATCAGTCTGACCCCCACAGTCAGGCAAGTGGGTCAGAAATGAAGTCATTCTTAGCTGTGCTCATTCCTTCTTTGGGGTCTTTTGTTTGTTTTGTTTTTTGTTTTATTTTTTTCGGATGGCCTTGGCTGTCCTGGAACTCAGATATTTGTAGACCAGGCTGACCTCGAACTCAGAGATCTGCCTGCCTCTGCTTCCTGAGTGCTGGTTGGCATTAAAGGTGTGAGCTGCCATGCCTGACCTCTTGGGGATTTCTGAATGATTTGCTTTGCCTCACAGACTCTGAAGGCTAAAACTCTGTTAATCTTGCCCTTGGCCATTTCCCCAAGTGATGGCTTTGCCTCTGCCTTCCCAAGACTTTTCAAGACCTCCTGACAGCCGTAGCATTTGTCACATGCCCCGAGAACACCCATTACGCACGACGGTCAACCTGCCAGTCTGGGTCTTTGTCCTCTGTACCCCAGTCCGCATTCCTTCAAAACCAGATTGTTCCAAACTCAGCATGATGGTGCCCACCTGTCATGCCAGCTCTCAGAAACAGCAGGAAGGCTTTGAGTTTGAGGTCAGCCTGAGCTGTATAGTGATAACCAGGCCATCCAAGCATAGCAGGATCCTGTCTCTAAAATAAAATAAACTGCTTCATCCGCCTGTGTATTTTGAGGGATGTGTGTGGGCA
Source organism: Cricetiscus sungorus (assembly GCA_030556225.1). Classification (NCBI taxonomy): domain Eukaryota; kingdom Metazoa; phylum Chordata; class Mammalia; order Rodentia; family Cricetidae; genus Cricetiscus; species Cricetiscus sungorus. Next base: position 17,526,162 of record JANBXA010000097.1, read on the forward strand.
CACATGTGCTGTGCCACACATGTGGAAGTCAGAGGACAGTTTGTAGAAGTCAGTTCTTTGCTTCTGGTATTGGGTTCTGGAAATCAAACTCAGGTTGTCAAGCTTGATAGCAAGTGTGCTTACCCAGAGGCCATTTCACCAGCCCCCTTAGTACATTGGACACACATTTGGGGGTTAGCTCCAACTGCGTTGTTTACTAAGGAGAAATGAGAACAAATGTCTACATCGAAACTTAAACACATTAGCTGCTAAATATAGAAACTGCACAAATGTCCAGCAGCAGATGAATACATAAACAGAATGTGACATATCCATACAGTGGAGTGTTATCTACTGGTTAGAAAGTAACAGAAGGCTTGAGAGATGCCACAACATAGGTGAACCTCAAAGATGTGCCAAGCAAAAGAAGCCAGTCATGGGAAACACAGTATGCATTTGTTCAGATAAAATGTCTAAAATTGGTAAATTTGCAAATAAAAGACTAGATCGGTGTTTGCACAGGGTGGAGTGACTGGGGAGGGGTGGACATCTTTTTAGAGTTGGTCATAACATGGCAAAATGGCATTAATGATTGGTTGCATGGACTCAGTACACTAAAAACTGTTGTGTTCCACCGGTCCAGTGGTGGATTTTTATGATGTACAAATTTCAGATTGACACTTTTTTTTAAATGTAGAGTTATAGGACTGGTGAGATGGATCGGTGGGAAAAGACACTTGCCATCAATCCTGACCTCCTGGGCACCCTGGCAGCCACCGGGTAGAATGAAGTCCGACTCCCACAGGTTGTTCTTTGACCTCCACACGTACAGTGGCATGTGTTTGTGCGCAAAATGAGGAAGAAAGATGTGGGTTTTTTTTAACAATTGAAGGAAAGATAAATCTCTTTGTTAAAGTTAGAGTTACAGTTATTGGAGGCTGCCATGTTCCTGAAGCTCTGATGGATGAGGCTTGTACTTGGTGGGTAGGTGAGCTTGTGCTGCTCTCCAGGCTGGCCTTGAACTCAGTCTTCTCCTCATTCTCCTGGGTGCTGCCACTACAGGGTACCACTGCACCCAGTTGGGCTTGTGCTCTCTCTGTTTATAATAGGACCTAGGCTATATCACTCAGTCACCCTGCTTTAGTTTTTCCCAACACATTTTTCAGTAATTACATGGTCAGTGTGGGTCAGCTCATCTGTGTGGTCAGGTGATTTCCTTTTCCCTTGTTTTGTTTTGTTTTTTTCCAGACAGGGATTCTCCATATTGCTTTGGAGCCTGTCCTGAAACTAACTCTGTAGACCAGGCTGGCCTTGAACTCACAGAGATTTACCTGCCTCTACCTCCCAAGTGCTGGTCAGGTGATTTTCAACACTAGAGTCAAGACGTTTAGAAAGGGCAAGTGTCTCCTAGGCAGTGGTGTGGGAACAAGTAGATACCCACGTGAAAAGAATGTAGTTGAATCATTTTTTTATACTCTGCAACAACAAACTGAAAATGGATCAAAGGTCTGACTTTAAGAGCTAAAATTATGAAATCCTTAGAAGAATTTCATTTCATAGGGACAAATTTTGATATAGAAACTAATTTGATATAGAAGCTAATTTGATACATGGTAGGAGTCTCAACAGTCTTAGTAGGAAAACAGAAACCAGAGCCACACTGAGGTCTGACTTCGTTCCCATGTGGATGGCTAATATTAAAGAGCAGGGTGCTGATGTGTGTTTACTATATGGTAGAACCTTGAAATTTTGCTAAACGAATGACTAATAAGGAAATAGGAGGAAAAAAACCATTATTTACATGAAATATCTACAGTAGGCAAATCCACAGCTTCAGAAAGTAAATTATAAGTTACTAAGTCAGTTTGGTGGCACACGCATGCAATCTCAGCACTTGGAATACTGGGACAAGAGGATTGCCACAAATTCAAGGCTGTCCTAGTCTGTATGAGTTCAAGACCAGCCTAGGCTACCGAATGAGACCCTAACTTTGGGGAGAAGAAAACAATAAAATACAACTTGCCAGTGGCTAGGGTTGTGGGTGCTGTAATTTACAGAACTTTTGTTTCAGGTAAAAAAATCTGGGACGTGTACAACCAAGTAATGTGGTTGTACATCGTGGTGGCTGTAATTGATGCTACTGACGTATGTATTTGAAAATTGTTACAATTGGGGGCTGGAGAGATGGCATGGGGTGAAGAATCACCCACTGTGCAATCAGGGTCCTAGCCATTAGGTGACAAGCTGGGAACCCCAGCTTACATGTGACCCTGAGTCTGAGGGAGGATTGCTGAAACTCGGTGGCTTCCAGCCTAGCTGAGAAGATGTGATCCCTATGTCCTGGGAAACCTCAAAGGGATAGGGATAGGCAGTGTAACGGGGAAGGACACCTGATGCCCTCTTCCAGGTTTTACACAATCTCAGGCACCTGCACATACATGTACACACACACACACACACACATGCACACACGCACGCGCGCGCCATAAAAGGGTAAATTGATTGTTAAATATTCCTGTAATAAAGTGGGGCAGGGGTGGGGAGCTTCTTTTCAGTAATTGAAAGTAAAGAGGAAAGCCAGGTGTGGTGGCATACTCCTTTAACCCCAGCACTCGGGAAACAGAAGCAGGCCGATGGATCTCTCTGAGTTGGAGGCCAGCCTGATCTACATAGTGAGGACAGCCAGGGCTACACAGAGAAACCCTTCCTTGAAGAATCAAAACAAAGAAACCAGAAAATAAAGGGAAAGAATTATGTTGTGGAGTGTTGGTAACATTGTAACCCTGTGGTTGAGAAGGGAGCCGGGCATTTGATGCTGCCCTTTTTGCTATATCAACTTCCAGCCTCAGAAACACTTAAAAAGGGAAATAGGAAGAAAAGCGGACAGCATGGGGAGACAGCTTGTTCCGAAATATCAGCTCTAGGACCTGGGAGCAGGAGGCAGAGGATACTATTCTTCCTGTAAAAAACAAACCTCAAGGCTTACAGCTTCCTTGTCTGCAGTTTTCTACTGGGTGAGCAAGCAGTAAGATGCAAATGGAACCAGGATGATGGGCCAAGCCTGTAGTCATCACCAGCACTCACTGACAGCCTGAGTTCCAGGCCAGCCTGGGCGTGGTGAGACCCTGTCTGGAAATGGGGACGCGTATGTGGGGGAGCTTGGTAAATGAGGATGTTGTTCAAACCTCAGCTCCCGACTTTCCAAAGTAATCTTGTCCGGTCTCCTTTTAAAATGACTTTATCTCATTTATTGTATGTGTGTGAATGCTTTCCCCTCGTGAATCTGTGTGTATCATGTGATGTCTGGTGCCTGCAGAGGCCAGAAGAGGGCATTGGTTCCCCTGAGCTGGAGTGACAGGTGGTTATGATTAAGAGCAGATTTTAATCCCTGGGCCGTCTGTCTCTGCAAGCCCCTGTTTCCTTGAGGCAGGTGCCACACAGCCCAGGCTGGTCATGCAGTGGCTGTGCGTTGAGGATGACCTTGCACTTTTGCTCCACCCCATCCCCACCCCCCACAGGCTGGATCTCAGCCATTCACCACTGTGTTCCATTTACGTGTTGTTGGGGTGTCAAACCAAGGCCTTGTGAATGTTAACTAAACACCCTATCAAATAGGGCCTTGTCCCAGCCCTCACATTGTTAACTTATGAAGAATTATATCATAATTTCCTTTTCTCCTTTTTAGTATCTGGTGTCTTTGATCCAGGACAACCTAGGATGGATGTGGGTTTTCTACTTTTTCATTCTCATGGTAAGCATGTGCTTTTCCCTTCAACCACTTTTCCTATTTAACTTAGGGCATTTGCTTTCCTCACTGATTCAAACCACAAAGTTGCTGATTGCTTTTAAAGACTTTAATGTGAAAAGTAACATTTGATTAGGCTGAAAAGACTCGTGTCTTTTCTCAAGGAGCTAGAGGGCCTTGAGTGTTGCCATTTTCAATTCCAGAGAAGCAAGAGGTTCACTCACAAGTCACCAACCATCAATCGGTGTGCTCCTCTGGGCTGCCGACTGGCTGCTAACCAGGCCCTGAGAATTCTGAAGCAAAGCAACAGTGTTACAAAGAAGTGAGGCTCTAATTATCACATCTGCAGGGCCAGTTGCTCAGCCCGCAAGTCTTGGCTGAAATGTGCTTTGAGAGGGAGCCCCAAAGGCCCTGCTCTTAAAACGCTGCTTTCTGTTGAAAAGGCGCATGACACACTCTGTTATATTGTTGATGGGACAGTGCTCATGACAGGTCAACTTGAGCTCATTTGGGAATGGCTTATCCTTGAAACCAGGCATCCTAATTGGCCACCATCACCTAATTCTAGGCCGCTGTCCTGTAGCCTGTTCCAAGGGTGACCAGGATAGGTCAGTATGAGTGAGCCCCTGGGGTGCTCTTCTCCAGCCTCTAATGACTCACAGCTATAATGCCAGCATAGGGAGGCCTAGGCAGGAGGATTGTTAAGTTGAGGGCCAGTCCGAAAGACCTTGTCTTTAAAGAAAAAGTGTGTGTGCTTCCAGGATTCATTTGTGGGCAAGGGGTGCATCATGCTTAAGGCCAGGAGTTCAGTTCCCAGCACTGCAAAAACACAAAGGAGATGGCATGTGAAGGTCTGAGCTGCATAGCCTGATGCCCAGAATCTGTAAAAAGCCAGATGTGGTGCACATCCGTGACCCCAGAACTCCTACTGAGAGGTGGAAAGTGGAAACGGGAAAATCATCCAGCAGCTTTCAGGCCAGCCAAGCTGTAGTGGCAGCTCATAAGCAGAAATGTCAGAGCTATGTGGGTGTGGCATCCGGGTGGTGGCGCTGTCCCCAGGCCCCCAGACATGTGCTGTGGCAATTGCACACACATACTTGCACATGCATACCTGCACACATATGGGTGCTCATAATCCCCCCTCCCCCAAGTAAATGCATTTAAAAATGAATAAAAAGCCTTGTAAAGGCCTGCTGAGTAGAAGGTGTCATCTGCTGGTGTGAGACTATTGCTGAACAAACCAGATCTCCTGTAAGAAGCCTAACTCTGCTGGGCGTGCAGGCACCACCTTTAATCTCAGATCCCAGGAGTCAAAGGCAGGTGAGTCTGTGATTTTGAGACTAGCTTGATCTACAGATGGAGTTGTAGGATAGCCAGAGCTGTTACAGAGAATCCTGTCTCAAAAAAACAAAAAAGATTTAAAAAAAAAAGGAGAAGCCCAACTTTTGCCTGGCTCTTGTAACTTGACTTGCCCATGGCAGTGGCATACTTTAGCTGTTTTTTGGACAGTTGATGTGACATTACCTGTCTACCTTTCAAACGTTGTTTGCTCATTCACCGAGGACAGTTCTCTTGCTGTGAAGTCAGAATGTGTTTGCTCAAACCCATTGCTAACATTGAAGTCATGATGCTCCAACAACAGAAGTAAGTAGTTGCTCCATCTTAAAAACTTTTTTTCTCTTCACAGACAAGTTGTACAATTCTGTTTATCTCACCATTGATAGTGAGGGAAGTGTTCTCTCTTATGCAAAGGAGACAAGCTCACGTACTGAGTGAGTGAATGATGGAGGCCCACAGGAGAGACAACAGACTCATGAGGGCCTGTAGGTCTTCAGTTCAGTCGTGTGGAGTCGCCAAAGCACCAGGGGAACCTGACCTTGTCAGGCGTCTGTCCTGCAACACTGCCAGCTGCCCCAGACACTGTCGAGTAAGCGCCGAATTATTTTTGTACACTACAGCAAATACTGACGATTTTTTTTTAATTATATTTGTGAATGTACCGAAAGAGAAAGGAACCTGCAGACATCTTTGCTGAGCTTGCTGGCTTATCCCTTTAACCTTACATGTCATTTTGGTCCTGGACTGTTGTCCTTCAGCCTTAATTAAGGGCTAAGGGAGCAAGAGGCAGAGTCATGCATGTTTGTTTTGATGAGAAGACTGCTGTGTGATCCTCTGAAAGCAAGCTTGCAGAGAGTGGATCTCCGTGAAGCACTCATGCCAGATGAAGCGATCACACACACACACACACACACACACACACACACACACACACACCCCCACCTCCCCACCCCCACCCTGCCTCAGGCAGAGTGACCGATCATCGAAATTTGCTTGTGGCTGGGCCACTCTGCTGTCTGGAAGTCCTCTTCCTCTCTGGAACGTTGTCAGTGTGTTCTCTGACTTTGCTCTCATTTGACTGACTCTAAGGAATAGTCTTCCATTCATGAACTGTAAGTGATTTGTAACATTCCCCTGTGGAGCTTTCAACGTCAGATGTATTATCTGGGAGCATTAAGACCCTCCAAGAAGCCTTGCTATGTAGCCATATTCTTGGAAAATTGGTCTCTGTCACAGCCGTGTTCCTGAAGTTACCTCAGAAGAAGACTAGAATTAGAGACAAGGCAAAGACTCTTGGTTGCGGGGGTGTCAAGTGTGTCTATTGAATCATGTTGGTGGATTGTTAGGGCCTGAGGCCTGCCCTTCTTAGAAGATGGTAGAGTGTGTATCTTCAAGACTGAGTTCTGTATGCATCAATACTTATAAGGTCATTCTGTGCATACATCTTAAATTATGTAAACGAACTAGGAGGAAAATGTGCAATTTTGAGGGACACCTAATTCACATCGGGTCAGGAAATATTTCTCCACCCCTTGTTTTATGTTCCAAAATATGTGTTGAAGAACTCTTCTTTATTCTTGTAGATGTCTGATCACTTACTGTTGAGTCACTGACATAAAGGGAAAACACAAAACATAGGAAGGGAGGGGAAGAAAAAGAAACCCAGCTTTCATAATAAAATGTCCAGCCATTTGGTTATTTAATCTCTGCTTAAGTTCAACGTTGTCTCTCATTTTTCCTTTCCGTGGTACTGGATGGAGCATGCACTGCCCAGTGTGTATGTCACCGTGCTCCCATTGCAGCTCTACGTACAGCGGATGCCCGTGGCTGCCCAGCACTGCTCGTCACTGGCCAGCAGACACTTAGCCCACAGCCCTGCCAGGTGGAGCTGCTGCCCTGCCTCCGGTGCTGGGAAAACCCGCCATCCCTGCTGCAGCTGGCTGCCCAGGATGGTGCCTGCAGATGACATGAGCCCTGTTGTCCCTCTTGTTACCCTGAGCCTCTTGTTGACTAAGAGTTCAGCCCTTTTGCATCTTCGTGTTCTGATACCAGCCTGGGCTTCCTTCTCCAGGTTCATTTCCTGTGCTTGACACCCCACCCCCACCCCCACCCCACCCCCTACGCACACACGCTTCTCTGTGGATCTCCAAGCTCTTTCTGGAATGGAGTTAGGAACACTCAGAACTGGATGAAGGAAGTGATGCTTTGCTCCTTGACCTACTTCTGCCGACCTGTGGAGGAAGTAACTTTAACAAATGTGTAGGAGTTCACTTGACTTTCTCACTATTAAATGTTCCCCTGGAAGAAAAAGTCAGGGCTGGGGAGCTGGCCCCAGTAAAGGGTTTGCTGTGAAACCACAGATAGCTGGAAAAGCATGAATTCCTGAGTTTGGATCCCCAGCACATACCCTCAGGAGGTGGAGACAAACCTACCTGAGTTAGAGAGCTCAGGTCCAGGGAGTGGACCCTGTGTCAGAAGAGGTTGAAGGCTGGAGAGATGGCTTAGCAGCTTAGAGGATGCTGGATGCTCTTCCAGAGGACCCAGGGTTATAAGATGAAAAATAAATGGCACAGAGACAGATCCTGGGATTCAAGCCGGAGATCAGAAAGGCAAAGCAGCCGGCCACTAGCTGTCACCTCTAGCTCAGGCTAAAAGGGCCGATCCACCCATGAGCTCTTCACCAAACCTCACACTGCTGCCTCTCCTCAGCGTGGCTGGAGAATGAATGCCTCTCTGAGACCTTGCTTCTGTCTTACATGTTGGAATTAAAGGTGTGAGCTATAATTCTCTTTTAGACTGATTTTCACTCTTGTGTACATCTGGGTGGCCTTGGACTCAGAGATCCGTCTATCTCTTCATCCTGAGTCCTAATATTAGAGGTGTGTACCACCACCTCCCAACTTCTGACTGCTGGGATTAAAAGTGTGTGCCTGGCTTCTGTGGTTTGTGGCTGACTTTGCTTTCTGAATCTTCAGTCAAGCTTTAATAAATCACAAATAATATATCACTACACAGGGTCAGTTCCCAGAACCCACATGGCAGCTCACAATCTTCTGTATAACTCCAGCCTCCAGGGGTGTGACCTCTTGTGGCCTTCACAGGCACTCCGTGCACATGGTACACTAATATACATACAGGCAAAACACACATACACATGAACAACAAATCTTGAGGAAGTAGGGATGTGATAGGGGAAGACACGCAATATTGACTCCTGGTCCCCATGTGTGTGTGTGTACCCACACACCTATGCATACATACTAACACATCAAAAATGGGAGAAAAGGTCACAATGAAAGTTGGCTTGAAAATGGGTCTTCTGTCTGTCAGAAAATAATTTGGGAAAAAAAAAAAGAGAGGCTTTTATGCAGTAAGATAATGAATTATTGAATGGGAAACATTTTGTCCTTCAAGTGTGTCACGTTCTGGAATTTAAAAATAGTAGTAACATACTCCTTAAGTAAGAACTTAGGGAAAGAAAGAAATCCTTTCCTGGCAGCTAGGTTGAAGGACCAGAGTTTGATGATGTGTTTCCATGGCGCTGGCCACATGGGTGCTTTCCCACCAAACTATACCTCTCACCCAGGGAGCTTCCAGTTGCCCCTGGAGGCTGGAATGCACTGTGACCCTTCCACCCCTGCGGGGATGACACGCGAGTTACCAGGGGCAACCATGCCTGGCTACAAAAACCTCTACTTATGCTGACTAGTGTTTCTGACTAACTCCTGTTTGTCTTTCCTGCTTGGCTGGAAACTTCCACCAACTTCCTCCTCAACCACTGAGCTGGGTCACTAGCCAGGATGCTCGTGCTCTGTGCCTGTCATTCTGTTGTAGTCATCAATGACATCATCAGTGCCACCTCCTTTTTCCAAAGAGGACACCGTATCCTCTTTCCACCCACATAAACAGCATGAGGAACTCACTGAATGTAGGAGCCCTCCTGCCTTGTTCCTTCTGTTTTTAAAGCCTTTCCCTTCCTTGTATTTGACACTGATAACTGCTTTATCTTTTTTCCAAGACTTTTTTTTTTTTTTGAAACCACTTTCTTACCTTTGACTTCTAGAGCATTTTAATTTTGGGGTCCATGTGTGTATATGTGCATGTTTGGTGACTGTGGTTTTTAGGTTCCTCTGTGTGTGTGTGTCTGTCTGTCTGTCTGTCTGTCTGTCTGTCTGTCTGTGTGGAGACCAGAGGTTGACATTTTTTCCTTGATCACACAGCATCCTATTATTTAAATTTATGTTATTTTATGTATATGGGTGTTTAGCCTGCATGTATCTGCATCATATATGTGTGGTCCTTGGAAGCCAGACACGCCCAGAAGTCTGGAGCTGGAGTTACAGCCAGGGGTGAGCTGCCAGGTGGGGGCTGGGAACAGAACCCAGGTGGCCAGTGTGTGCAACTGCCAAGCCTGTGCCTAGCTTATCTCCAGCCCCACCGACTTTAGTCCTTTTTCCTGTCTCCACCTAGGCTAGTCTAGCAGCTGCTTGCATTAATTGGTTTGTTTGGTTGGTTTTGGTTTTTTGAAATAGGATCTCTGTGTGTCACTCTGGCTCTTCTGGAACTCCTATAGACCAGGTTGTCCTTGAACTCAGAGATCCACCTGCCTCAGCCTCCCAAGTACTGGGATTAAAGGCATGTGCCACCACTGCCCAGCAATTTATTTTTAAAAAGAATTTTTTAAACCACTTTATCCTGTTTCTTTTTCTCTCCCAAGTGTACATATGTTTTAAAACACACTGTAAACCTTTAGAGGTTTTTTCTTTATCTGAATATGTCTTTACTGTAAATCTTTATTTTTTTCTGGCCACAAATCTTTTATCTGCTAAAAAACATTGCTAACATTAAAGCCATAGCTGTATTAGCCTCTGTCTATCAAAGATGGCAGGGGTATGTTTACTGTCAGAACTGAGAGCTGTGCTTACTGCCTTGGTCTATGCTACCATCCAACATTATGTTGTTGTTTTGGAGATGTGGTCACTGCCATTGCCAGCTCTCATACACACCATTAAGTTGTTAGCAGAGCTCTTTAAAAGCCTTGTGGGTTTTTGTTCGTTTGTTTGTTTTTGTTGTTGTTGTTTGTTTTTTGGTTCCCTCCCTCCCGCTTATGCTGAGTCAAGAAGCCTCCATTAAAGGAGCCAAGCAAATTTTTGCTTGTCTCTAGCAAAACAGCACCCAACCAAGAAAAATACTGTTACTAAGAAACCTTGGTTGTCTTTGTTCTTTTGTTTCTAAAACCCCCTTTTAAGCTTTTGTCAAGTTTTAAGGGAAAGTTCTTAGTACTCATGTTGCCATTTTGGTGCCATTTTGTTACCAGTTTTCCCGCCACTCTGGTCCCACAGCTGCATCAGCCACAATAACACACAGAGACACGATTTTAGATATAAAGCTGTTGACCTGTTACTAGTGTTTCTTACTGGCTAGCTCTGTCTTAAACATTAAACCATTTCTATTAATCTAAGTGTTTCCATGTGGTCTATCTTACCAGAGAGAGGGTCCAGACCTGTGCTCTCTCAGATCTCTACATGTTGAATCTCCTCCTACCTCTCCCCGAATCTTCCTTGTCTCCTAGTCCCGCCTGTCTTGCTCTCTTATTGGCCAACAGTGCTTTATTCATTAACCAATAAGAGAAACATATTTGCAGAATGACATCTCCCATCAGAGGCAGACATATATGGCTGGTGGACCTAGATTATATAAGAAAGTAGGCCGAGCAAGCCAATCAGCTGCTCTCCTCCGTGGTCTCTTCATCAGTCCCTGCCCTGACTTCCCTTTACAATGAACTATAACTAGGACATGTAAGCTAAAAGACACTTTTAGTCATGGCTGAATAAATACTTTTAGAAACCTTGAGACATGGACAAAACACCCACACACATAACGAAGTTTTTTTTTTAAAAATTGGCTGTTCTGTTTACTGTTGAATCTGCACCTCGAGCTTTGTGGCTCTGAGGTTTGCATTGAGAACCTAGAGGGGATGTTTGTGTTGTCTAGTGCTGCAAAGTGATGCAGGGAACCAGACACCTGGTGTTTTCCGTCTTGCTGCGTGGCCTGGCCTTCCCTCCAGCTGACTCTTGTCCTAGGCTCCCTTCCACCTGCCCCTGGGACTCAGGACTTCACAGAACTGGCCAGGTCACCCTGGGAGTAGCTTTCTGCTCTTAGTTTGTGTAAGAGTACTTAACATTGTTGGGGCAGTGGTGGCACATGCCTTTAATTCCAACATTCTGGAGGCAGAGGCAAGTGGATCTCTGTGAGTTCGAGGCCAGCCTGATCTGCAAAGTTACGCAGAGAAGCCTTGTCTCGAAAGACCAAGGAAAAAAATGTGGAGTCCAGAAGTTGATGTCCAGTGCTGTCTTCTGTTGTCCTCTACGTTATAATTTTTTTTTTTTTTTTTTTTTTTTTTGTGCATGGGTATTTTGCCTGGTATACAGGGAGGCCAGAAGAGGGTGTTAGGTCCCCTAGAACTGGAGTTTAGAGGCACTTGTGAGCCAACATTGTCTGTGCTGGGAACAGAATCTGGGCCTCTGCAAGAGCAGACAGTTTTTAATCGCAGAGCCAGCTCCCCAGCCCCTGCACCGTATGCTCTGGGACAAGGCCTCTGAACCTAGAGCTTGCCGTTCCGGCTACAGTGGCAGCCGACCAGCAAGCCCCTCGCTTCTCTTAGAAGTACCTGTTCACTGTCCTTCTGGGTTTTTCTGTTTGAGTCTGAGGAGAATGCTGGCACTCACGAAGCTCGGAACTGAAACTGCCCCCTCCTCTGTGCTGCTGGGCAGGGATAGTCAGTGAAGGTGGGGTTTCTTCCTGTGCATGGCTTACCCAGGTCTGACTGCTCTGCCTCCTGTTGGGTTACCTTTCTTCCTATGAATGTTTCATTGACGTGGGATGCTGTTCTTTCTTCTCAGATATCTTTAGTCAGCCCTCAACGTCTTGTCATTGCCCCTGTTTAAAGGAGGTGACCTGAGGCCAGTGACGTGGCTCAGTGGGTAAAGTCAGACAGACATTTGCCACCAAGCCTGATGGGCTGTTTGATCCCAAAGACTAACTGTTGGAAAGAGGGCGCTGACCTCTGCACACACCCACAAAGAAAGAAATTAATAATGAAATTTTAAATGAAAGAACTTTCCTCCAACCTTTGTGCCCTTTCAGACAAAAAGTAGCAAGATCATTTGAAACGGTTTAATAATCCCTTTTGTCTGTGTGGCCCAGGAAAGTTTTCATCTCAGACTGTCAGCACTGGAGAGCCGCTGGTAAAGGGCCCTGGTAAAGGGCGGCTCTCTTTGACAGGAATACTGTGGGTTTAATGGGGTAATTGTACTTAGGGAAGATCTTTCACCCAAGACTTCAAAGGCCTTTGTTTGTGTAGCAGCTGTTTGTCCTGAGCACCAGAGAGTGGCATCAGAAAGCTATAATCCTAGGTGGGAATGTGTGTGTGCATGTGCACACGAGTGTGGACATTTGTGTGTGTTTGCATGTGTGTGTGTGTGTGTGTGTGTGTGCATGCGCACACTAGCATGGACATTTGTGTGTGTTTGCATGTGTGTGCGCAATTTGTTTTCCTGAGCTCATTAAATGCAGTCTCAAGTTAGCGTTGCACCTGACTCCACTAGGGAACAGCCGCTGTGGCTCAGGTAGAGGTCTAAAAAGCCCAGCACCCCGAAACCAGGAGCACAGGGCTAGGAGAGGGACCCTTTCCCAGCATCCACCAGGCGGCCATAGCTAGTTCTGCTTGGTTCAGATGAGGCATGACTTGGTGAGCAATCGTTGTAAGGGCTGCTGTGCTGCCTTGTGTGTAGTAGGACTTGGAGAAGCAAGCCTGTGCCACGGCTGGGAAGGAAGATCCCTTTGAGATAAAATGGACTAGAGCTCAGTCTCCATGTCAATTAGAGGCCATTTAAAGAGCCTCTAGATGAAGAGTTAGGCTGAGGTCAGGCTGGCAGGAGTGGCCCTAGGAATGCCAGGCTCGCCCCTCCAGGCACTTCTCTCTGTTGGCCAGACAGAAAACGTGCTGCTCGTCAGTCTGAAGGTTCAAGTAAACATGAACATGCTGAGCTTGGTGGTTCATGTCTCAGGAGGCAGAGTCAGGCTGATCTCTGAATCTGAAGCCAGTCTGTCTGCACAGAAAATTCCAGGCCAGTCAGAGCTATATAGCAGGACTTTGTCTCAAAGTGGGGGGGGGGGGGTGCTGGAGAGGTGGTTCAGCAATTAAGATCACACTACTTTTGCAGCTTATGTACACACACACACACACACACACACACACACACACACGAGACAGAGACAGAGAGAGACAGAGAGAGAGAGAGAATTCAAAATAAAACCTTTAAAAGACTGTGTTCTTGCCTCCTCATAGGAAATGCTTGCTAACAGGACACAGCACACTGCATGCAACTACCTGTCCCCAAAAGTCTGCGACATGAGGAAGTGAGAGGGTGGAGGCCTGCTGGCTCCCTCCTGTGGGACCTCTTGTAGTTTATTTAGTACAGGGTGTTGGTCTTTCTGTTTTGGTTTCTCAAGTTGGCTTCTCTGTGCAGCCCTGGCTGCTGTCTTGAGATGGTCTTTGGGCACTTGGCTCCCTGCGATTTGGTTCTGGTGGGTTAAAGTTTCCTTGGGTTGAACTGGAGAGGTGGCTCAGTGGTTACAAGCACTGACTGCTCTTCCAGAGTGACTGAGTTCAAGTCACAACAGCCACATGGCAGCGCCCAACTGTCTGTGGCTCCAGCTCCAGAAGATCCGACACCCTCACACAGACATGCACGAAGGCAAAATACCAATGCACATGCAATACAAGTAAACAAATTATTTTAAAAAGGTTTCCTTGGGTCGCATTGAGCTTGAGAGGCTGAGATGAGCTCGTGGGGGCCACTCTGAAGTTTCTTTAGAGAACCTAGACCTTAGATGCTTCTTTGGCCTTAGTAAAATAGTGGCCAGGTAGTTCATCTGGTAAATTCTGTCAGGTCTCCCTTGCCCTGCCCTGCCCTGCCCTGCCCTGCCCTACTCTGGGTTGGCTTGTCAACAAACTGCCCCAGATGGATCCAGAAGGCAGTGACTCTCAGTGGCAGGTTCCTGGTCTCTAGCAGACAGAAGCAGAATGGTTAGATGTTTTTGTCTATGGGTTCCATCTGTTTTCATCCCTCCTTCTTAACAGTGGGTGTCTTCTGGAGCCAGACTAGGAAGGAGACAAACAGCCTGGGGTGCCAGGGTGTTGACTAGGGCATCCGTGTCCTTGGCAGATCTCAGAATAGCATTGGCAGCTCATGGTGACTCATCGCCTGAGGCCTGCTCACCCGTGCTCCTGACCCTGGTGTGAATGGGGGTGCCTGCCACTTCCTCCTGAGCCTGGGGCTTCCTGCTTTTCCCAGGCGCTGGGTGCTTCAGCAGAGGGGAGGTCTGCAATGGAAGGGACAGAACAAGGTACCTGCTGAGGATCTGGGCCAGAGCCAGGCCTGTTTGGAAGGATGCCCATTCCTCTTGCACTGGAGAAGGGGACTCTGTCCTCCCTCCCACCCCCCACCCCCGCCCCCTGGTTCCACTGGCGTGTTCCTCATGGGTGCATTCCGTCCCTCCTAAAATCTTTGGTTAGTTGGCTTTCTTTGCCCCTGCCTCTAACACTTTATAAAACTATCTCTTTTTTTCTTCCTTTTCCCTTGTGTAGCAAGAATTCTATTTATTTACGGAAGCACAGCTGTTGGGCTTTTCTTCTGGGGCTAATTTCTCAGACTTCCATGGGTAGCCTTTGTGTGTCACTGGCTTTGGCTAGAGAAGGATAAGTCATCACTCTCCACCCCGAGGCCCCTGTGTGGATCCAGGCCACTATATTTCTCTCTCTTTGACCAGCAACACAACCATTAGTGCAGAGGCCACCCAAGGCATGGTGTAGATTTGCTGTTGGTCTTTTGAGATAGGGTTAGGGTTAGATTTAATCTCCAGCTGCCTGAACGGGCTTTGAATGTAGATCCTCCGGCTTTCACCATTCAAGTGCTGGGATTACAGTGTGTGTGTGTATGTGTGTGTGTGTGTAAGAGAGAGAGAGAGACAGACAGACAGACAGACACCACACCACACCCGGCTCTGTGTCCTACTTACAAAAGGTGACCTGAGATAGGCCCCAGGTCTGAGAAGCTGTAAAGCGAATGCCATTCCCTGGCCACACCCCAGCTAGTGCTGTTCGGCCCACTTTGCATTTGGAAGCAAGTCACCTCTCTCTTCTGTGACTTTCACAACATGGATTTTTCTGGGATCCACTTGAGCTAAAAGTGGAGAGTCCCCCTCCTCCCTCACAGAGGGAGTCCTCTGCCTTCCATCTCTGTGCGTGACTGTCCTTACCAGCCTCCCAGCCCTGTCTCAAGACATTTTACAGAAATGCACATTTGGGGACTTGTCTGGAATGACACAGCACTGTGTGGGGGAGGGTGGTTTTATCTGCAGCTTCTGAAGGTCCCCAAGTCCTTTTTGCTGCAGGACACACATTCTCTGTAGAGAAATCAGTTTCAGTGGCAAGAAACCGGATATACTTATCTCCAGAAAGAGAACACAAGGCTGGGGCCATCACCTACTTGGTAGGTGCTCGCCTAGTGTGCACCAAGCTGTGGTTTCCATCGCAACACTGTATCCAGGCGTGGAAGAAAACGTCTTTATCCCAGCACCCAGGAGGTAGGGCAGAAAGATCAGCAATCCAAGGTCATCCTTGGCTGCACAGGAACTTCAAGGACATCTTGGGTGACATGAGACCCTGTCGGACATAATAGTAATAACAATAATAATAAGCAGACTTTGTGGTGACACACACCTTTAATCCCAGGACTTGGGAGGCAGGAGGCAGTGGCAGGCAGAGCTTGGTGAGTTCAAGGGCATCTTAGTCTGCATAGCAAATCATCCAGAGCTGCATTGTTGGGACCCTGTCTCAGAAAAGAAAGAAAAAGAGACACGGGAGAGCTAGGTGTCCTGCAGATTCTGTCCCTCTTGAGGAGACCCAGAGGAGACTGGCTAGATGACAGCAATGCTGTGTTCTACACCAAAGTCAAAGTTCTCCATGCATCCCTGTCTCTAGGTTGTAGCTAATTCCCTACCCATCCCATAGGGTGGCCTACTTACTGGAAACATATCACACGATGTCACATGATGTTGTGAAGCCCAGGCACTCGCATCTGGAAGTCTCTGTAGTGGGTTAACTCGGAACTGAACTGTGAAGTGTCTTGAAATAGTGTTCATTTGTCTTCTCAGAGCAATCTTATAAAATGGTGGATGGAGGCGAGCTGTGAGGACAGTTAGCTTGTCCTCAGCATTGATCCCCAAATTGCAGATGTGACAGGCATAGTCAGGGTTGGACCCCTGACCTGTGTGTGGTGTCTGCCATGCTTCTCCTCTTGGCACTCATCCCTCACCCCTCACCCCTCGCCCCTCTCTGTTCTTAAAGGACACCAACACCCGATGGCTTGAACTGATGGTTTTGTGTCACTGACTTACCAACACCCTGTTCTGTAGGTCCTTGTGACTTGATAGCTCTGCTGTTGCTCCCACCAGTACCATTCCTGTTCCCCCCCCCCCCTCTCTCTCTCTCTCTCTCTCTCTCTCTCTCGCTCTTTCTCTCTCTCCCTCTCTCTCTCTCGCTCGCTCTTTCTCTCTCTCCCTCTCTCTCTCTCTCTCTCGCTCGCTCGCTCGCTCTTTCTCTCTCTCCCTCTCTCTCTCTCTCCCTCTCTCTCTCCCTTTCTCTCTCTCCCTCTCTCTCTCTCCCTCTTGCTCCCTCCCTCCCTCCCTCCTTCCCTCTCCGCCCCCCTCTGGTATGATGCTGAGAGATCAAGCCCTTTTCTTACCAGCTCCTGCTTTGTGGGGAAGGAAAGGGGGATGTATGCTCGCTCCTTGCTCTCTGGAGATGGGTCCCCTCATCCCACAAGTGATAACAAAGCTGCCTGGTGATGGGGGTTTGCAAGGTCTGAAGATACGCAGAGAGAAAGCCTCGATTGGACCCTTCAGGACAGCGTTTAGTGCTGAGAGCACTGGGGCTCTGCTTGTGGGTCTGTCACCTGTCTTTGCCTTGTCTGTCCGATGATGCCTAGAGGTGGCCTTCTCACATGCGGCATTTGGTGCTGTGCTGACAGTCTCCCATCCTCTTCATGACACTGCTATCAGTGATGTGAGTGCCACTGACAGTGCAAACAGCCCACCCCACTGCCCATCAGAGCCTCCTTTTAAAACATTGCCATTATTTGTTTCTGTGATGTGTGGTACACAGGCTGAGGTGCACACAGAGAGAGGCCAGGGGACAACTGTAGTTGTCTGTTTTCCCCTTCCACCTGTTGTGGCCCTGAGATTTCAGCTCAGGTCACCTACCTTGGCAGCAAGTGCCTGTATCTACTGAGCTACCTTACTGGCCCAGGCGTCCTTAATGGTGGGGAATCTGGTTGCAGGCAGTAGAGTCATCCACAGAGGTGCACTGGACCTCACAGTCACCTGGGACTGTCCCACTGCCCCTCCTCTAATCTTTCCAGCTCAGGATCTGTCTGAGCATGTCCCATGGGTTTGAAAGGCCATGACCCTGTCTTTCTTCTCCTTCCTGTGCCTTTGGCAGATGGCACTAATCAATGGCCAGGATATTTAGTGTGAGTTCAGCTACAGGCCCTGATCATCTGCCATTGGGCCTACCACCTTTCTCCTCTATTCAGCATGTATGATCTTCAGAATCTCTCTTGGGAGGCCCCTCCCCCTCACTTACTTGTTGTGTGGCATGTATACATTTCATCATGTGTGTACATTCCATTGTGTGTACATTCCATCATGTGTACATTTCATCGTGTGTGCATTCCACTGTGTACAATCCATCATGTGTACATTCAACCATGTGTGCATTCCATTGTGTACATTTCATGTGTATATTCCACCCTGTGTACATTCCATCATGTGCACATTCCATCATGTGTACATTCCATCGTGCATGTTCCATCATGTGTGCATTTCATCATGTGTGCATTCCACCATGTGTGCATTTCACTGTGTGTACATTCCATCATGTGTACATTCCATCATGTGTGTACATTTCATCATGTGTGCATTCCATCATGTGTGTACATTTCATCATGTGTGCATTCCATCATGTATGCATTCCATCATGTGTACATTTCATTATGTGTGCATTCCACCATGTACAATCCATCGTGTACATTCAACCATGTGTACATTCCATCATGTGTGTACATTTCATCATGTGTACATTCCATGTGTACATGTGATATAGAAGTCATAGGACCGTTTGTGGGTGTAGCTGTAACACAAGTTCTAATTGGTCTTAATAATAAAAGCCACGGCAACTCTTATAAAGGAAAACATTTAATTGGGGTGGCTTACAGTTCAGAGATTCAGTCCATTATCATCACGGTGTGACAAGGCGTCGTGCAGGCAGGACATGAGGAGGAGTTGAGAGTCTTAAATCTTGATCCACTGGTAGGAGGAGGAAGTGAACTGAATTAGGTGTATATAGAGCATAGGAGACCAAATCCCACTCCCACAGTGACACACTTCCTCCAACAAGTCCATATCTCTTTCACCAAGGCCACACCTCCTAATGGTGCCAATCCCTATGCCCTCACATAAGGGGACCGATTACATTCAATCTGCCAGTCTCTGTCTCATTCTGGCATCATCATGTTTCTTATGCACGAGAATGGAGCACTTCCCGTCTCTTCACTTTCTCCCACCCTGTCTCGCATGCTCTCCCAACCCCTGCTGGTCTTTGTGAGCGCCCTTTTCTTTCTCCCCTGCCTTTAGTCTTCCCATGCCCCCTGAATTCTCTGTGCCCCTCAAACCTCTCCTAAGAAAACAGACAAAAATCACAGCCTTCTGTCTTCATCTTCACAGCCATGGCTGAATCTCATCTCTGTCCCCCTGAAGCCATCAGCTTCTGTGGAGCATTCCAGAAGAACCAAGTCACTGGCCCAAGCCTTAATGGCAGGACATCCATCAGTAGCAGGGCAGTGGAGTCACCTACAGGGACAGCGGGACTCGACTCCTCTCCTCGCGCATAGCCTGGCTTTCCTGGTGGCTCCTGCAGGTGCCTCCTCTCTTCTTGCATTTTATTCAGACACCTGGCTAATCATTCTTGAAGCTGCTCTGAGAACTTGCTGTTCTGCCCAGATATAACTTGGCAGTAACACTCCCCTGGGTCTGTCCCCTTTTTTCCCCAGCTGCTTCCCTCCCAGGGTTCTGTCACTGTGATCAGATGCTGACTCGGCTCTTCCCCCATGCCCTTGTAGTAGTCACATGTCTGGAGTAGCCTCGATTTCTCCATCTGTTAACATTGAGCTCAGGTCCCTTACCTCCCAATCCCGATAGCACTCTCCACAGCCAGGAGTGGTCCTCTCAGTTTTTGAGACACGCGGGTTATTTTATTTTTCGAGCCTCTTGAAAACACTGCTCTGTTTCTGCTTCTGGTTCTACCACAGCCTTTGTCCATGTGGTTGTTGCTTTAGGGTCTCGTGTAGCCCAGGCTGGCTTAGGACTTGCTGTGTAGCTAAGGATGACCTTGCTCCTCCTTGCTCTTCCTCCCAGATGTTGGATTACAGATGTGCACCATCATGTCTGACTTGGAGTGTGCTCCTGTTTTATTCACTGTCCAGCCCCCTGCCTGCTCCTTTATGCAGTGGTGAACGCCCCTACTGTGTGTCCTGCCATTTAAAAGTCTTAGTGTAGATGAGGTTCTTGCCCATAACTCTGAGCTGAAGGCCCTACACATAGCCCACAGCAAACCCTTGTAAATTTTCTTCTTTTCTTTTTTTTTTTTTTTTTTTTTTTTTTTTTTTTTTTTTTTTGGTTCTTTGAGACTAGGATTCTCTGAGTAGCTTTGGAGACTTGCTCTGTAGACCAGGCTGGCCTCGAACTCACAGAGATCTGCTTGCCTCTGCCCCCCCCCCCCAAGTGCTAGGACTGAAGGTGTGCGCCACCCGGAATTTGTAAATTTTCAAAGACACTCTGTAGGGTTTTGTTTTGGTAACTAAATATTTAACACAAAATTTACCATTTTAACCAACTATGCAGTGGGATTGGTTGCATTAGCAGTGTCTGGCACCTCAGTAATTATTTCCAGTTTTTTTTTAATGGATGTAGCTATGCAACTCAGCCCTCCACAGACACACATGGCTTGAAGTCAGAGCCGCTGCCTTCATGCTGGGGAGGGAGGGTGTCATATCCTCTGGGACTGGACTTACAGACAGTTGAGTGGCCATGAAGGTTCTGGGTCCTCAGGAAGAGCAGCCAGTGCTCTTAGCCACAGATCTGTCTCCCCAGCCCTGGCTCCTACCACATTTTGTTTATCCATTTGCTTCTTGATGGGTATGGACCCTGCTGTCTGTTTACCCTTTGGTTATGTGAATGATGCTATGGCAGACAATGACACAGATATTACGAACCTTGTTGAACCTGCTTTCTTTTCTCTTGGAACGTATCTGGGATGGACTTGCCTGGTTCTATCACAGTGCAATGTTTAGCTTTGTTGTTAGGGACCCAAGGTCGAATTTAACTTTGAAAAAGTCAGAGCATATATACAACACTAAGGAAACTTTACTCTTTTTCTTTTAAGAATTAGAAATCTGGTGTGTGTGGGTCCTCCCCTCCGTAGGAACAGGACTGTGACAGCCTGCTGTCTGTAGGTCTATAGATGGGCCTGGTCTCCTTCTCAACCAGTAGAAGACATTGGTGCCCAGATGATGGCTCAGCAGGAAAAGGTGCCTGCCACCCACCCTAACAGTCCGAGTTCTGTGCCTGGGAAGCAGAACGTCACTGTCTGCTGGTTGTCCTCTGCCCTCCACACGCATGGCACACATGCATGGTACTGTCCTCCTGGGGCCCAGGTATCAGCTCCCGCTACCCTTCCCTCAGGAGGTCTCAGGCGTTTTTTGCGGTCGCTTCTCCTGCCTGTACTTACACACTGTTGTTATTTCCTATGCTTTATCCCTTTCCCCATTTGGTCTGGAGTTATCTAAGGGCCTGGCCTCTTCTTTTTCTTCTCTGATTTACCCAGGGCCAACACATCCATCTTTGTTACGTTTTGGATAGAGTAGCTGAGGTCTAGGCAGACCTAACTGGTGTAGTTACATTGACTGAGTCAACTAATGGCAAGACTGCATTGTGAACATGGAGAAAAAGAGAAAAACAAAGGGGGGGGAGTGAGTTACAGACCACAGGAACTGAGGGGAGGGCTAACCACTTCCTCTTTTGAAGTATTTATTCATTACTGTTCATTAAAGTTAGCATCTACTCCCCCCCCACACACACACCTTTTGTTTTGTTTTGTTTTTTGAGGCAGGGTTTCTCTGTGTAGACCAGGCTGTTCTGGAACTCAGAGATCCGCCTGCCTCTGCTTCCCCAGTTCTTGGATTAAAGGTGTATGCCACCACCACCCAGCTTTTCTTCTTCCCTCCCCTTCCCCCCTCCCTCCCTTCCTCCCTTCTTCCTTCCCTTCCTTCCTTCCTTTCTTTCTTTCTTGCTGGTGATTACATCCCCGGCTTTGGCTCCCCTATCCCCTGTGTTCAGCCTGTATCTCTGTCTCTGGCTCTTTCTTCTGTCTGTTTCTGACTCCATTTCTCTTCGTATGAGGACCTCAGTCAGCCATTGTGGTGGCTTACTCCTGCAATCCCGACACTTAGCAAAGAAGCTGAGATGGGAGGATTTCTGGGACTGTGAAGCTAGCATGGGCTGTATAGTGTGTTCCAGGCCAGCCAAGGCTAAAGAATGAGAGCCAAAAGCCCCCAGCATATTAAATAGTGTGTGAAGATCCAGCTCGGCTATAGAGTGCTTGCCTAGCAGGGGTAGAAGTTCAAAGCCATCCTCAGTTATGTAATAAGCCAGCCTGGGATACTTGAGACCCTGTTCAAAAACAGAACCCCAGTTAAGTATGACTTCTGGATTACATCTTCAAAGACGCTTTTCCAAATAAGGTCACATTTATAAGATCCAGCAAGGGCTCAGGCAGAGCGAGCACCTCTGTAAGGCAGGTTCTTAGTGACAGGCCATGGGTTTGAGGGTCCACAGTGATGAAACCTGCCCGCACAGCACCACTCTCCAGCTGGCTTCCTCTTCTCCACTGGAGATCAAGCTCTGAGCCCATTCCTAGCTGGCACTCTTAACTGCCTCATCTAGCCACCAGGAAGCTCTTGGGGATGACTCTATCGAGCATTCACTTCCAGACACACTTCCAAGAAAAGGTTAATTTCTTACTCTTTGCCAAGATGTGCGCGTTGAGCGTTTATTGTTGGTGCCAACTGCCGAGGTTATTTTAGAGACGGCAGTTAATTTCCCCTTGCAGCATCCCCTGGAATGCTAGCCACTGGGACTTTGACTCGGCGTTACATGGTGCGGTTTCTCATCAGTCTCCTTTTAAAGATGTATTTTAATTATGTGTGTATATGTCCCTTTCTGTATCTGGGTCTCTGCATGAATGCACAGGTACCCGGGTGGGGAGGCTAGAGGTGTCACATCTCCGTGCAGCTAGAAACACAGGCAACCATGAGCCACCTGACATTGGGTGTTGGACACAGAACTCGGGTCTCTGCAAGAGAAGCGTGTGCTCTTAACCAGCGAGCCATCTGCCAGCCCCTTCCCTTTAGTTTAACTCCAGCCTTTTATCAAAATTCACCTTCTGTGTTAAATGATTCCATACATATGTAAGTATACACATACATATATACCCTACTTCAGACTCCGAATGCTATTATGTACATCATTCTATTAGGCCAGTTGTATGATAATTGTGGCGTATTTTCAGATAACCGCTTTTAGACTTTAGGGGAGAAAGTGCAGGCTTCTCGTGTAGTGGCTGTGTGGCTCATTTACTGCTACATACTTTCCAGAAGATGCAGGAGGCCACAGGAGTCAGGGGTGGGCATTGGGCCCATTTGATTGATTGTGCCTGCTCTATAGTCACTGTTGTCCTCCTCTGAAGCATTAATCTAGTTAATCTTAATCAAAAATAACCTGGAGTCAGATATCGGGGCAATAACCTGAAAGATGAGAGAAACAGGGGCAGCCACCAGTGACCTCTGACCTCTCCAGGTCCTCTTTTTGCCCTGCCTTGCCACTTCCTGTCTCTACCTCCCAAGTGCCAGGATTAAAGGCTTGAGATGCCACCACCCAGCTTCTACAGCTAGCTCCACCCTCCAATCACCCCTGTAAGCTTTGTCAGAACATAAAATATCACACAGCTCCTCCTGCTCTTCTTTTTAGCAATGGAAGAAAGACTTTTATATACATTACAGCAGGTACACAAAGAGGAAGCCCTCCAGAGCAGAGAGGGACAGCCTGTCTGTAGTCATCTTCAGTCTGTGTTTCTGCCAGTTGGCAGGAGTGATTTTCAGTATGCTCTACTCATAGAAGGGGGGCCGGGATGTTAGTGGGCAGCAGCACAGTTCCTCAGAGGACAGGGGCGGGGGCGAGGGTGGGAGGAGGCTGGTGTGATCCTGGTGGGGACAGAGGAAGTCAGGGGTGCAGCTGGTTCAGGGAACCTGACTCTGAGCCTCTGCCGGCTGTGAACAAACAAGAGGCTGGCGGACACTAAATGAAACAGGGATTCTGGACCATTTTGTGCAAAAGTAGAGACCAAGACAAAATCAGTAGCTGCACAAGGCTGATGTAAGCCCGTGGAGAACTTTATTTAGCCACCTACATGCCAACAACTTTGCATGTGTGCAGCCAAGCTAGCTGCATGTGTGGTAACAACTGTGGGCGCATGCAGTACCACCAGCTGCCCTGCATCTCTGCCCAAGGTGCATAGCAACTCATTCCTCCCCTTGGCCTTGTGCTCATCTGCCTTTCTTACCTAGATTTACATCCAGGTGAGTATGGATAGTGCATGCCTATAATCCCAGGAGGCAGGAGGATCAAGGGTTCAGAGGCAGCTTCAGCTATGCGAGACGCTGACTCAAAACAAACAAAACCAACAAACCAACTAAACACACACACAAAGTGAAACCCTAGATTTACCACAAGCCTTCATTTTACAATAAAGAGACTCACAGAATTGCTCTACAAGTAGCTCAGTGCCCTGTGGTGTGGTTAATGTGAAGCTTCAGTGAGGAAGAGATGGGTGGGAGAACACTTCTCATTAAAGCATAGGAATGAGGGGCAGCAAGACTCCGGTCCACTGGGGGTCCACTTGCCATGGCCACACAGCCTGCAACAGAATTCACTGCAGTGCAGGACAAGATGGCTCGAGGCCTTGGGAGCTTTCCTGAGTGGGTTGAAAGGGACCCTAGGCCCCTGGTCTCCAGCCAGAGCTGCTCCTGACCCACAGTGAAGCCAGGCTGATGTTTAGAAGGATATCTGTAAAAGAGATTTTCCATGGAGAGTGACCTGCTTCCTTTGTTCGTTTGGATCAGAGTTTGATCTTCTCAGCATGTCAGAGTTGTTTTTAGCTCCAGCCAGGATTGATTTATGTCTGCTTTCAGTAGGCTGCGTTCCCCGTGGAGGTGGGGAGACCTCCACCTTCATTCCTGCTCGGACCCTTAAGCTCCTGGGAACACACACAATTCAGCAGTTGCTGCCATCTCTTCCAGTGTTTGTCTCCAATCTCTTGCTTGTTTTCTTGTCTTTCTCCTACTGGAATTTTTCAGTTTTCCATCTTTCTTTTAAAAACGTGTTCACTTTCTGAAATTGGTGACTTGGTTTGTAGCTCTTTTTCTCCAAGGACAGAGGCAGAAAGGTCTTTACAAACTGTTTTAAAGGATTCTGGGTAGGGGTAGGGATGTTTGCCTGATGAACACAGAGCCCCGGGTTCAGTTCCCAGAAGTGAACCAGCAGGTGTAGCAGTGCCAGTGCTCAGGAGGTTGAGACACAAGGATCAGGAATTCAGGGGTATCCTTGGCTACATCTCCAGTTCAAGGCTAGCCTGGGATATTTGAGACTCTTGCCTCAAGAGAGCCAAATTCACAAGAATCTCTGGGTAGGCTGGCTGCCCGGTGAGGAAGATCCCAGTGATGGTTTCCAGATCACTGATTCCCAGACTCCCTCAGGCCAAACAGTACTAAGGCAAAGGCTTTGGACCTATTGACAAATGGGCTTCTCAATCTGTGGGTAGTGACCCCTTTGACAACCCTGTCTCCAAAAATATTTGCATTACGATTCATAAGAGTAACAAAATTACAGTTATAAAGTAGCAGTGAAAATAATCCTATGGCTGGGGTCACCACAATGTGAGGCACTGTAATAAAGGGTTGCAGCATTAGGAGGGTGAGGGCCACTGCTGTAGACACGGATGCTCACAGCCCAGCTTGTGCCATTTGTGGCAGCCCCATTAGACTTCAGGGATCCACCGCATTAGTCACTTTTCTCATTGCCGTCACCAAATGCCTGACAAGAAAGAGGAGGTGTTTTGGGGGGCTGTTATGAGCAATTTCTCACCATCCTGGTCCCACTGCTGTGTCAGCCCCAAATAACACACAGAGATGCTGAATTAGATATAAAGCTGTTGGCCAGTTACTAGTGTTTCTTATTGGCTAGCGCTGTCATAAATATTAACCCATTTCTATTAATCTAAGTGTTTCTGTGTGATCTTACTGGAGAGAGAGTCCAGACCTCTTATCCTCTCATGGCCTACATCTTGACTTCTCTCTACTACATCTCCCAGTATCCTCCTTGTCTCCTAGTCCCACCTATCTTGCTTTCCTATTGGCCAACAGGGCTTTATTCATTAACCAATAAGAGAAACATATTACAGAATGACATCTCTTATCATCTCCTCTTTTCTGTCTAAAATAAAAAGGGTTTTACCTTTAACATAGTAAAATATCTAACAAAACAGTTATCAAATAAGACCCACAGTTAACAACATTTAATCCATTAACATTTAGCAAGATTTAAAGAAAATATTTCATCATCTCTCCTATCTTTGTGAGTCTAAAGTCTCATACAACTTATCTTTAATCCTAACTAAGGAAAACTATAACCATAACTAACTGTCTTCAACTCCATCAAAGACCACAGAAGGATAATATATAAACTCTAGAAATGGCAGAGACATCTCACTACCTGGTCAGTCACCTGAAGTTCTTCTGTAATGTTGCATCTTCAGCCTATAGGCCATGGTGTGTCTGGCAGACTCCTCAGTAAAGCAGGAAACTTTAAACTGTCCACCTGTATTGGCAGTTTGTCAGTCACTTTCGTCTGTGTCCTGCAGAATGTCTGACAGACTCTTCCATGAAGCAGGAACCCTTTAGCAATGTCCATCTTGTTTCAGTAGTCACTTTCTTATGGGTCTTGCATGTCCAGTTTATAGAGCATAAAGTCAAACAGTCTAGACAAGAGTAGTATCTTGCCATATTGGAATCAAACTTCATAATGAGTTTCTTCAATGTCTATCTTCCTTTCTGACGCAGGTGGTATTGCCAGGAGCAGTTAGGTCTCACTGTCAAGAAGAACCCTAAACCATTTTAAATGCCATATTCTGTAGGCCTTTGAAAGGTTTGAAGAATATTTATCAATTTGAAATATATCTCTGTATATCTAGAAATCCTAACTAACATAACTATAAATTTTGAGTCTTATAGGTAACTATCTATGATCTGTACTAAATTATGCATTACATTTTAAATGAGCTATATAATACCTAAACAAGAGGATAAATACACATATCACAAAATTAATCTTATATTTATATCAATAAATGAAATCTATTCCAAAATAAAGTGTTCATTTCTATACCATAATCCCCTTTTTACCTTTAAAAAGAGATTGATTGTGATCATTAACCATTTATAACCAACCCCATTTAAATGAAAGCAAACACTTATAGACAATATTTGGGAATTTGGACATCGCTCTTTCCAAACTGCTTCCTGTTGGTTAGGGATGCTGTAATACCATGGGAATCCTAAGAAGATGCAGAAATCCTGTCTGTAGTCTTCAAGGCTGCCTTTTCCCAGTTGCTTTGAATGTTGGATCATTTGGGACACTGTTTCAGGGGGTCTTACTTGATCAAACCATGTTAGTCTGGTTTGATCCACAGCTTTTCATTTACTGTGGAAACAAAAATTGAAATTCTTTTCTCCCATAACCTGTTCTTAGACTTAAATTTGGAAGTCAAAGCATTTTTAAAATATATAATTTGGATTAATTCAGCAGCATTGATAATCAAGTGTATTTTTAGCAGTTGTTGTTCCTTCCTTAGCAATTGAGCAATTCAAAGACAACACAATAGCACACAGTATCCAGACCCTCTGTGTATTTCCCATCTTTAGGTGGCTTTTTACTTCTATTTTTTCATTTTGTGTAACTTTGGCTGACCTGGAATTCACTCTGTACACCAGGCTGACCTTGAAATCACAAAGATCGGCCTGCCTCTGCCTCCTGAGTGCTGGAATTAAAGGTGTGTGCCACCACACCTAGCTAGTCTCTTTTTTAAAAAACAAAACAAAACAAAACAAACCACTTTATCCTTATTCTTTTTGTCTCCCAAGCCTACATATATTTTAAAACACACTGTAAACCGTTAGAGGTTTTTCTTTATCTGAATCTGTATTTACTGTAAATCCTTTTTCTTTTTCTGGCCACTAGTCTTTTATCTGCTAAACAAAAACTTTGCTAAAAATTAAAGTGGTGGCTGTTTTAGCCACAGACTATCCAAGATGGCATGGGTAAGTTTACCGCCAGCACTGAGAGCTGTGCTCATTGCCTTGGTCTATGCTACCATCAAGCATCATGCTGCAGGCTTGGAGATGTGGTCACTGCCACTGCCACTGCCAACTGCTCATACACACCATTCAGTTGGTAGCAGGGCCTCTCAAACGTGTCCTGTGCTTTTTCTGCTTATACTGAGTCAGGAAACCTCCCTTAAAGGAGCCGTGCAAATTTCTGCTTGTCTCTAACAAAACAGAGCCTACCCAAGAAAAATGTTGCTACCAAGAAGATTTGCTTGTATCTGTTCTTTTGTTTCTAAAATACCGTTTTAAACTTTTATCAGGTTTTAAGTGGAAGTTCTTAGTACCCACATTGTAGGCACCATTTTCTTATGATTAGCTTTCTAATGGTGTGTCCTGCCACCCTTCATAGCCCCAAAGAAACATGCGGACACTATATTAATTATAAAACCATTGGCCATTGGCTATGGTTTCTTATTGGCTAGCTTTCACTAATTAACAACCCATTTTCTATTAATTTAAGTATTTCCAAGTGGTCTTGGCTTACCGGGAATGCTTGACCTGCATCTCCTTTGCCTGCTACATCTCTGCAGAGAAGAAAACAATTTCCTGTTTGTCCCTGCTTATATTCTGATTCTGCCCAGCTATGTCACTTCCTGCCTGGTCAATCAGTATTTTATTCATCAACCAATTAGAGGGACATATATACAGAAGAACATTCCCCATCATCTCCTCTTTACTGTCTAAATAAAAAGAAAGGTTTTAACTTTAACATAGTAAAATTACATAAAACAAAACAGTTTTCAAATAAAAACTACAGTTAGCAATGGGGGCCTTGCAGTTTGAGGGGATACATTTCATGGGACGGAGAAGGCATGCATGGCTTCAGGAGCTTGAGGCTCCCCCATTTGGAAACAGAGGGTAGGCAGAATGTGGAGCTAGTTCGTAAAACCTCAAGCTCTCCTCTCCGTGGCCCGCTCTCCCCATTGAGGCCCCACATCCCAAAGGTTCCACACATTTCAAAACAGTGCCACCAGTTTGTGCCAAACATTTACCCATGAACCTAGGGGGAAACATTTCACAATCAAATCACAACACCCACTGACACACCCATGCAACTTGGACTGTAAGTGAACAGCTAATCATGCCCCTGTGGTCTCAAGACCACGTTCTTCCTAGCATCCTGAAGATGGACTTGGGTCTCGGTAGGTAGACCTGCATTCACTGGTCTTTTGGACACAGCTGCTGGAGCCTGCTTGGCTAAGAGCTCTTGTGTCCTGCAGAGTAGTGTAGAAATGAGAGATAACAAAAATATCACCCTAGTCCATGTCACAGTAGCTCTCAGGGGACTCCTTGTACCACTTGGACAGGCACGCCTCAGGAACAGGTGTCCCTTGATTAGAGTGCACAGTGCCTGGGAACATCTGGGGGGGTGGGGGGCTATAAACAACATTTAACAAGATGTTAGCAACCAGGAGTCGATCTGAATGTGTGTCAGGAAACGTAACAATCACAGAAAACTGGAGGCATAAACTTTCCTGCAAAAGTAGTCACACGTTGCTTAGTGACGGGGCTGAGTTCTGGGAAACCTGTCCGTGGGCAATTTAATCATTGCATGGACATCACAGAACCGAGATACAGAGGATGTCACCAAGCAACAGGATCTCAGGGGACCACTGTCCTCTTTCCGTCCTCAGTTGACTAAAGCAGCTCCTCTCTGTTTAAGTCAGGCATAGGTTGCATGGATGTAGAGGATAAGATGGGAGGCAGCCTGTATTTCCCAGGGGTCCAGCCCCTGAGGAAGATGCTCTGAGTACCCTCTGCTCCACCCTTCCCTTCTCTTCTCTTGCTTCCTTCCCCTCTTCCTCACTCTCTGGAGAAGCTGAAACCCATGACAAGGGGTCTTGCCTAGGTCAGCACAGCGAACAGAATTAGCCGTGATAGTCACAAGAGAGAAAGCTCAAGTCCTGAAGACAGAATTCTTTCCTTTAATTGGTGTACAGGGCCTGGACAAGAATTGTTGGATGCCAACGGGAGGGGCCCAGTGGGATGAGAAGCGGCATACTACAGAATTTGCAAAGGTTCCCCACAATGAACTTAGTGATTCCAAGAGGAAGGTGTCTTTACCTCTATCTTGCTACTTAACAGAATACCTCAGACTGAATAAATACCTGCTCTCTAGATATCTATTTCTCATAGTTCTGGAGGCTATGAAGTCCAAAGTCATAGTACAGGCTTCTGAGTTAATGGCTGGATAACTGTGTCATAGCATAGTCGAAGTCATCGCATGACAAGAGTCCTCAAACTCAGACCTCTTTCCCTTCTGTTCTTCCCCCATCCCCAGATCCTTATATGTTGATATATGTGACCACATACTAGAAAAAGTGACAGGTTCAGTTGACAGATAAATGCTAGGTGAGTCACACTACGTTGCTGTTAAACATAGCCGTGTGTTTTCATTATTTGTACATGTGTGTGTGCATGCCCGCTCACGAGTACCTCGTGTGTTCATACCTGTGGAGGCCAGAAGGCATGGGATACACTGGATCCAGAGCTGTGGGTGGTGGTGAGGCACCTGCCATGGGTGAAGGGAACCAAATCTGGGTCCTCTGCAAGAGCAGTGTGTGCCTCTAAGTCATCTCTCCAGCCCTGCCTCTCAAGTCTCATGGCCTGCATTTGATCCCTGGGATCCACAAGGGGAGGAATGGACTGATCTGCTAGTTGTCTTCTGACCTCTGCACCCCACTTCTTTTTTATGTATATGTGTGGGTGTGTGTGCACATGTGTGTACAGTGTATGGGCTGATAGAGGATGCCAGGGTCTTTCTTTATTGGTCTCCGCCTTTTTGTTGTTTGTTTTCATTTTTTGTTTGTTTATTTGTTTGTTTTTTTGAGACACGGTTTCTCTGTATTGCTTTGGAGGCTGTCCTGGATGTCCTGGAACTTGCTCTGTAGACCAGGCTGGCCTCGAACTCACAGAGATCCGCCTGCCTCTGCCTCCCCTGTGCTGGGATTAAAGACATTTGCCATCACTGCAAATGGGGCAGAACTTCCCCCCCCCCCAAGGGTTTTTGAGGCAGAGTTTCTCTGTGTAGCTTTGGATCAGGTATCTACCTTTTTAAAAATTACTTGTATTTATTATTTTATTTGTTTTATATGCACTGGTGTTTACCTGCATGTGTGTCTATGTGGGGGTGTCAGGTTCCCTGGAACTGGAATTACAGATAGTTGTGAGCTGCCGTGTGGGTGCTGGGAATTGAACCCAGGTCCTTTGGAAGAGTGACCAGGGCTCTTAACCACTGAGCCATCTCTCCAGCTCCCCAAACTCCACCTTTTTAAAAATTTAATCTGACCCTGAAGCTTGCATGCCTATTCCTGGCAAACCTGGGGTTACAGGGTGTGCCTGACTTCATGGGTGCTGGGGAATTGAACTCAGGTCCTCTTGGTGTCAGTTCCAGCCACTGAGCCACCTCCCACCCTTCCTCTCTTCTTAAGGAGAGGGACACCGTCTCATCATATGGCCCCACCTTTAAGGTTTCATGTAGTTAATTATCTCTCAAGGCTCAAGGCCAGGTGTGGTGGAACGGGTTCTAGTCTCAGCACTGGAAGTAGAGACAGGAGGATGACACTCAAAGTCACCCTTTGCTAAGTTAGATTGAGGACGGCCTGGGCATCTAGAGACCGTGTCTCAAAACAAACAAAGCGTCTCAGAAATGAGAAAGTCAGAGAAAGGAGGGTGCAAAGCTGAGGCAGTGTTTAGACTTGTTTTTAGCTAAAAGTTGTATATGACTCAGTAAGTCCTCCCTTCTTGTTTTTCTCGGGACTTCTGGAACCCCCACAGATGCCTGTGGTGCGGGAGAGCCCTCTTGTCAGTCCCTTCTCGACCAGCGTGCTGCAAGAAAGGGTGGGGACCTTCCTTTTCCTCCTTCATCTTCTTCTTTCCCTCTTCTCTTGTCTCTCTTCCTTCTCTCCCCTTCCCTTCCTCTCCTCCCTCCCTCCCTCCCTTCTCCCTGCTCTATGCTAGGGATCAAACACAGAGCCTCATTTCACCCATGGACCCACTAGGAGCTCTAGATGTGGAATATTATATATGCATTTTTAGGGGGAGAGGGCTCCAAGTACAATGATCCCTCAGATTAAATAACATCGTGTTTATTGACCCCAGGAACCAGTGGGCTGGCACTAACTTTCTGCGTTGAGTGGCAGCTGGAGTCCTTGATCTTAGAAGGCAAACAGAAGCTGCAGACCCACAGAGCCACTTGTAGATGCGGTCCCTGCAGGTGAGGTCACGCCGAGAGCCATAACGGCATGGCCTGCATAGAGTCCAGTTTCAGTGGACGCTCAGCCTGGACCCCATTGTGTTCAGCTGGCTTGCTTTCTGAATGCTGTAGTTAAACATGTACAAAAGAAAAAGAGAGGAGAAACGGAAGCGCTGTGGCCATTGTGACCCTGCCCTCGGGCCTGGCGCTCATGATCTAGTAGATGAAAACATAGCAGTGTGTCTGACAATTCAGAGGGCCAAATGTCTCTACCCAGAAAAATGGCTCTGCTGAGTGACTCAGGTCCCCCAGATGGACCCTGGGACTCATCTGTCACCTGAGAAAGGAGGGAGGCCGAGTCTTTCTGCCTTCCTAGGTCTGAGCCATTCATTCACACACAATAATATTAGGTTACACATTCCCTCAGTGTCCTGGCAACAACTGAAGGCAAAGGCTCTCATTACGGACTGGCTGCTGGTAATGAAGGAGAGCTTTCATTCCTCACAAACAGCAGGTCTTGCTAGGTTATGATCATAAATAGGGCTCTGCTTTTATTTTACTTCGGGGCCTTGCATAGGCTGAGCAAGTGCTTTCCAACCCCTTCTATTTTCATTATGTATGTATGTATGTATGTATGTATGTATGTATGTATGTATGTATGCATGCATGTATGCATTTATTTATTTATGTATTTATTTATGTTTTTTTGAGACAGTTTCTCTGCGTAACCTCCCTTGGCTGTCCTGGAACTTGCTCTGTAGAGCAGGCTGGCCCCCAACTCAGAAATCCGCCTGCCTCTACTTCCCAAGTGCTGTAATTAAAGCTACCACTTCCAGCCTTATTTTTATTTTTTAATTAAAAATTATTTTGTTTATGTGCCAGCCAGATGGCACATTAAAAGCTCTTGCTGTGGGCCCTGTGTAAAGGTAGAAAGAGAACCCCCACACACACAAAGTTGTCCTTTGACTTCCACATGCACCCTGTGACACACATACCCACCCCCACAAAAACACTAATTAATTAATTAAAAACCTTTGGGGGGACAGGACAAGGTCTCACTATGCAACAAGGCTGGCCTGGTACTCGCTGTGTAAACTGGCATGGGCTACCCCTTTAAACTCAGCACTTGCAAGGCACAGGTAGGCAGCTGTCTTTGAATTTGAAGCCAGCAAAGTCATCAAGGGTTCTAGGCCCTGAAAAACATGTTACTGTGCATATGTGACCATATACTCACCATGTGGAGGTCAGGGGACAGCTTTCAGAGGTTTTCTGTGTTGTCTCCTTCCATTGTGGGTTCCAGGGACCAAACTCAGGTTTTCCTAGGTTTGTGCAATGAGCCCTGAGCTATCTGTTAGTTTTAATTCTTCTCCTTCTCCTTCTCCTTCTCCTTCTCCTTCTCCTTCTCCTTCTCCTTCTCCTTCTCCTTCTCCTTCTCCTTCTCCTTCTCCTTCTCCTTCTCCTTCTTCTTCTTCTTCTTCTTCTTCTTCTTCTTTTTTTTTTTTGAGACAGGGTCTCACCATGTGGCTCTGGCTAACCTAGAACTCACTATGTAGTCCAGGCTGTCCTGGAACTCACAGAGATCCAGCTGCCTCTGTCTCCTAAGTGCTGGGGTTAAGATGCACCTGCACCAGCATGGCAGGCCTGCCCTCCACCTGCTCAGTTACAAATGTGCACACCAGGCCTGCTGGGTTCATTTTTATTCTTTTAATTAATTATTATTTTATGTGTATGGGTGTTTTTCTGCCTGCATGTACATGTGCACCATGTGTATGCCTGGTACCCATGGAGATCAGAAGGTGTCGGATCCCTTAGAACTGGAGTTACAGAGAGTTGTGAGCTGCCGTGTGGGTGCTGGGAATGGAACCTGGGTCTTGCAGGAGCAGCTGGTGCTCTTAAGTGCTGAGCCATCTCTTCAGTCTTCTTCTTTCAATGAAGCAAAGTTGGAGATTTTATTTAAGGTTCCCTAGTATACATTTAAACATGAGGGTTTGGAGAAAGATGGGTGCTCAGCAGAGAAGGAGGCATAACTGAGAGCAGAGGTGTGGGCTTCTCAGGGACAAGTGGCCTGTCTGATTTTTCAGCTATAGTCCCACTAAGACCTGTCTTGAACTCTCACACTCTTCCTGCCTCTGCCTGAATGCCTGGGTTATAAAAAGTTGTGTGTGTGTGTGTGTGTGTGTGTGTGTGTGTGTGTGTGTGTGTTGCTGCAGGTCCCCTGGAATTGGAGTTACTGAGTTGCCAGTGTGGGTACTGGGAACTGAACCCAAGTCTTCTGGAAAAGAAGGGCCTCCCTCCCTCCCTCCCTCCCTTCCTCCCTCCCTCCCTCCCTCCCTCCCTCCCTCCCTCCCTCCCTCCCTCCCTTCCTCCCTCTCCCTCCCTCCCTCCCTCCCTCCCTCCCTCTCCCTTCCTCCCTCCCTTCCTCCCTCCCTCCCTCCCTCCTCTCTCCCTCCCTCCCTCCCTCCCTTCTCCCACTCTCTGTTTTTTCTTTTTCTGTTTTGAGACAGTGTTTCTCTGTGTAGCCCTGACTGCCATGGAATGTGCTCTGTACACCAGGCTAGCCTTGAAGTCTGGAATGTGCCTGCCTCTGTCTCACTAGGTTTAAATACACAAGCGGCCTATAGCAGCCCTCTTAAAGGCAGGAGCCACCGAGTCTTCAGTGCAGTGAAACAGGACTTCCTGAGCTGCTATATGTGTCTTCTGCAGCAGAAGAACTGGGGACGTGCTAAGAAATGCAGAGCTCTTGGAGACTTGTTGTAGGCCCCAAATCCCAGGACTTGGGAGGTAGAAGCAGGAGGACCAGGAATCCATGGCTACATGGAGAGTTCAAGGCAGTCTGCCACTCAGGACTATCTGAGACGCTGTCTCAAATGAAAAAAAGAAGGAAGGAAGGAAGGAAGGAAGGAAGGAAGGAAGGAAGGAAGGAAGGAAGGAAGGAACCTCAGCACTACTCTAGATCAACTGAACAACAATCTATGTTTTTTTTTTTTTTTTTTTTTTTTTTTTTTTTTAGATTTATTTATCATGTATACAGTGTTCTGCATGCATGCTTACAGACCAGAAGAGGGCACCAGATCTCATTACACACAGTTGTGAACCACTTTGTGGTTGCTGGGAATTGAACTCAGAACCTCTGGAGGAGCAACCAGTGCTCTTAACCTCTGAGCCATCTCTCCTGCCCCAACAATCTATGTTTTAATAGTAAAAAAATCTCCAGGTGATTACCCAGTGGTGGCACATTGAAGTTTGAGATGCATTACCTGAAACCTTTCTCTAGCTGGTGCCTACATCTGTGCTGTGAACCAAATAGTGATCAATGAGTGTGGAAGTCAGTCTTCTGACCCCTTTTAAAACCCAGGGGCCACCAGAGAAGCCCCCTTCTTGGGGAGGAGGCAAGCTCAGGAGATGAAAAACTCAACACAAGGTTCTAGAAGATGACAGACTCAGGCCTGCGATGGAGCTTCTTTCTACCCTGGGGGGGGCACTTGACTAACGACCCACAGGATCCCCATGTGTCCATGAATCCACTTAGGATTTGTCCCCTTTCCTCCAAGTCTCACTGGGGCATCTGTAAGCAAGGCTGGGGTAAGAATGATGCCACTCTTCCTGTCTGCCCTGCCCACTTTATAATCTTCTGCTCCCCTTAGCCATCACTCTGATGTTTACAGCAGTTTTCCTGGTATTTTCTTCTCCCTGCTAGTAAGGTTTTGGCTAACTCAGAGTTAATTCTATCTGCCTACAGGAAGCGCAGCTTCAGCCGCTTTTCCAACTGGGCAAAAGTAACATAGTTACAGGTCCAGTGGATTCAGATGGGGACATCATGTTTGTTAAGCTGCCTAGCACAAGAGGTTAAATAATGGTCTCTTGTCTGTCTGTCTCTCTTCTTTGTTGGGTAGGGTGTGTGTGTGGATGGAGGAGCTTATAGCAAGGCAATTTTGTTGGAGAAGGTAGTCCATTTTAAGAAGGAACTGGATCCTATGCGAGAGCCTCAATACAATTCTAGAAAACAATGTAGCTTTTGCAGTGTGAAGAAAATGAACTTTCCAAACATCAAGCATGGGAACCGCCTGGGTCGATCCCCTTCATTCAAGCAAACTGGCTTTTTTTTTTTTTTTTAATTGCAATGGTGAGGGAAAAGATTGGAAAGATCATCATGTATATACCCAGGTGTCACCACTACCACCACCAGAGAATGACATGCGGGTGCACTTCCTCCCTGTTTCCAAGCACAGGAAACTTGAGCGTGCTGGATTGACAGCTCGTGCTGTCACGTGCTACTGCTTTCTCTTTGCCTGTCTGCTTCTGTGGAATCTGATTATTTGAGTCAGAGGAGGCAGAAAAGGACTCGTCTGTATAATCCACAGTAACACAGGACCCATGTCCAGGGTACAGCAGGTTAAAGCAAAAGGGACGCTGTCCCAACTCTACCTTTATGGTGTACTATGGGCACACAGACCTGTTTGGGGTTCTTAAGAGTTAGCAGGCCAGGAGGTAGTGGTGCACACCTTTAATGCCAGCACTCGGGAGACAGAGTCTGTTGCATCTCTGTGAGTTTGAGGTCAGTTTGGTCTACAGAGTGAGTGCCAGGACAGCCAGGGATACACAGAGAAACTCTGTCTGGAAAAAAAAAAAAAAAAAAAAAAAAAAAAAAAAACTAAGAAAAAGGGGAGGGGGAGAAAGCTGTGTTAGAAGTTATAATAATACTGAGCTTAGCAGGCCACCATGGCAAAAATTTAATGAAAGGGAAGGTGCATCCATGTGATAGACAGAACAAAGTTACTCTGCCAAGCAGAAGCAGTCATGAACACACAGAGGCTTCGGAGAGGAGGTGTCTCAGGAGGAGTCAAGGAGGACCCACCCCTTTCACCCTCTCCACAGTCCCGGAGGCCGCCCATGCCCAGAGAAGCCGGGAAAGGAGCAGGAGCTGGGCATAGTGGTTGGTTCACACCTGTGGTCCCAGAACCCACTCCTTGGAGGCAGGAGAATTGGTGTTTTAAGCCTGACCTGAGCCATAAAGCCAGATCCTATCTCAAAAGCAAAAGCAAAGGAGGAGGTGGCAGGCTGGGTGGCATGTCTGTAACCCTAGCACCTGGGAGAGAGGGGCAGGAAGTTGAGGAGTTACACAGCAAATTTTCCACCTGCCTGGGCTATGTAAGACTCTTTCTCAGAAAGGGGACCTGGGAGGATTTGGATGCACAGGGAAAGTAGCATGTGGCTGTGACAGCAGGAACCAAGACTGAAGGATGCTTCCTTCGTGAAGCCAAAGCCACTACTGATAGCTATCCAGTCCTCAGGAGCTTGTCGACAGATGGACAACTTCTCCCTCACAGCCCACAGAAGCCAGCCTTGTAGATACCTTGACTTCAGGCCCCCAGAACTGAGAGAATAAACATCTGTGTTTTAAGTCTCCCAGTTTGTGCTATCTTGGCGTGGTGGTCCTGGAAATCTAATATGGCCACCTTGGGTTTTACTAATGTTGTAGTATGTTGTCATGTTCCAGTACGTGGGAGTTGACTTTAATATTATTTTTTAAAGGGTAAATGTATATTTAATATACATAGATCATTTGACAATGACAAAGCTGACACTTTGAGGCTAAATTCAAGTTGGGTACATTTGGCCATGGGATCAAGGTCACAGCAGGGGGATATCAAAACTGCAGGAATGTGGGTCATGTGACGGGACTTTCTGAGGATACAGCTGTGGTTGTTAGAGTCACCTAGGAGATAGACATCTAGTCATTTCTGTGAGAACATCTCTAGGTTGGGCTTATTAACCCAGCATAGTGTAGATAGCACCATTTTATGGGGGTGGGGTCCTAGGTTGGATACAATGAGAAGGCTAGTTGGCATCTCTCTCTGTCAGCATCCCCACCCTGTCTCTCAGCTCCCTGGCTATAGGTGCAATGTACTCAGCTGCCGGGCCTCCCCAACCATGGTGGGCTGCACCTTCAAACTGTGAGCTGAAATAAGCTGGTCCTTACTGTGATCAAGCAGTGAGGGAAAAAGGGTCACTAATGAGATAAAGAGGGACGCTCGATGGCTCCTCTTCTAAGCAAATGTTTTTACGTTACTGTGGACCAGACAGCATCCTGTCCTGATCAGTATCCGTAAAGATGAGACACATCCCCCCCACACCCACCCCAGGCCCTCAGGGAGTCCTAGTAAAGCTATACATAGTTTGAGACTTGCAAGCATCCCTTAGAAGAGCCCACTGGCCTCACTAGCCTGCTTTGTGAGACTTGGGAAGCGCTGGCCTCTGTGTTAGGAGAAGCCTGAAGGTGGCCTTGTGTGGTATGATGGCGAATGCTGTGGAAATGTTTTAGTTATACTTCTTCTTCTTCTTTTTTTTAATCCTTCACCCCTAGTTAGACTTTTCATTCATAAGCAGAACAATCGGCAGCTTGAGGGAACAGTCCTTGTGGCTCACGGTTTCAGGCCACAATCCTGGGCTCGGTGGGGAGGGAGAACAGCGTGGTGGATCAGACGCCGAGAGGACCAGTCACCTACAACTAGACCCTACCTCCTAAGTGTCCACTACCTCCCACAACAGCATCACCCGCTGGGAAACATGTCCAGGACGTGTCATATTCAGACCCAAACAGCCGTGAGCAACTTGGAGCTTCCAGGAAGAAGGTTGCCCAGAGCAGGTGTCTCAAAGAAGTGGTGAACCACAGAGTCAGCAGCAGGGACAAAACAAGCTATACCTGTCATGGTGTCATGGGGCTTCATCTCTCCCTGCCTCCTTCACAAACCTTGTGGGTGCATGTAACACTGACCCTGAGGCTGCTGCCACCTGTCAGTCAGAAATGTCATGGCAATGTGGAATTTCCACATTACTAACTTAGTTTTAGATTTGCTTATTTTACTCCATGTATATGTGTATTTTATGCTCGTGTGTATATCTGTGTGTTGTGTGCACTCTGGAACTGGATCTATGGACGGTTGTGAGCCACTCTGTGTGTTCTGGGAGTGGAATCTATGTGTGTCCTCTGCAAGGGCAAGTGCTCTTAACCTCTGAGCCACCCCTCCAGTCCTCACTTATTTATTTATTTATTTATTTATTTATTTATTTATTTATTTATTTATTTATTTTTATTCTGTTTAGTAGTTAGGGTTAGTAATAATCATTCTCAAAACTTCTCTTGAAGATCAGGCTGGTCTGGAACTCAAAGAGATCCACCTGCCTCTGTCTCCCCAGTGCTGGAATTAAAGGTGTGTGCCACTACCACCCAGCTAAATTTCTCAACTATAGATTTTACTTGAACTGGAAAAAAAAAAGAAAAAGAAAAGTAAGCTCGGTTTGACATCAAACACCTATACCTCCCAACACTTGGAGGGACAGGCAGGAGGACCAATGAGACAGTGTGTCAACAAACATAATTAATCCAGGTCTGGTGGCTCAGACCTACTCTAGCTAGCTACTCAGTAGACAGAGGCAGGAGGAGCAAGAGATGACTTACTAAGACCTTGTTTCAAAAGACTGGGGAGGCTGGAGATTATTCAGTTGGT
This sequence comes from Cricetiscus sungorus, assembly GCA_030556225.1. Classification (NCBI taxonomy): domain Eukaryota; kingdom Metazoa; phylum Chordata; class Mammalia; order Rodentia; family Cricetidae; genus Cricetiscus; species Cricetiscus sungorus. The sequence continues at coordinate 17,565,603 of JANBXA010000097.1, forward strand.
GAAGGGCTTGCTGTGCAGGTGTGAGAACCTGAGTCTGACCTCTCCCTGGCACCCAAGTACAAAGCCAGCATGGCGGGGTGTGCCAATAATACCAGAGACTGGGGAGGTAGGGACAGGACAGAGGGATCCCTGGTACTCCCTGGCCAGCCAGCTTAGCCAGATCCCTGGTACTCCCTGGCCAGCCAGCTTAGCCAGATCAGTGAGCTGGTCCCAAGGAGAAACCACCTGACTTAAAAATAAAGGTGGTAACAACTTCCTGAGGGACAGCACCCAAGGTCCCAAGGTGACCTCACGCTTGATAAACGTGAGCATATGTATCCACAGTTGCACTTATACACACAAGAGCATTGACACACTCACACACCACACACTCACACACACACTCATGCACACACACACATACACCCATACCCCACACACACTCACACCACATACACACATACACACACACACACCACCCATATACCACACACACTCACACCACATACACACATACACACACACACACCACCCATACACCACACACATACACACACATATACACACACACACACACCACCCATACACCACACACACTCACACCACATACACACACACCACCCATATACCACACACATACACACACACACTCACACACACAATACACACACAGTCACACCACACACACACACACACACACACCACCCATACACCACACACATACACACACACATACACACTCACACACAATACACACACACATTCACACCACACACATACACACACACACCACCCATACACCACACACATACACACACTCACACACAATACACACATACACTCACCACACACACACACACACACACACACACACACACACACACACACACACACAGTAGCCCAGGCTCAGTGGTAGGTAGAGTACTTGCCTAGCCTAGCATGCTGGAGAGAGCCTAGATTTAACCCCTAAAGCTTCAAAAACAAAATGAAGTGACTATTAAACACTATTAAACAGCCACCCTGAACAACTGGCACTGGTTCTGCTTGTAAGAAAGAGATGCTGGTAGCTGGTTTAGTGGTTAAGAGCACTGCCAGCTCTTCTGGAGGACCTGGGTTCTATTCCCAACACCATCAAGTTACAGTGGCTTACAATGTCTGTAACTTTAGTTCCAGGGAACCCAGTGCCCACTTCCACCTCTGTAAGAGCTGTCACATGTAGGGCTGAGACATGCATGCAGTCAAAACACATAGAATAAGGATAAAAATAAGTAAATCTCAAAACAACAACGAGAAAGTGAAATACACTCTGGAAAGTGGGTGAAGATGCAGAAGCTCTCCCTCCCTCCTCCTCTCTTCCCTCCTTTCCTCCCCCCTCCCTCCCTCTTTCCCTCTTTCCCTCCCTTCCCCCTCCCCTTCTCCCTCCCTCCTCAGGCTGTATTAAGTTCTTTTTAACAGAGAGCCTGGGAAAAGGACATAACACCTTTAAAAGGTGGGCTGCCCTGCAGCTGAGCCAGGCTGTAAAACTGGGATGTAGAAAGGTTAGCAAAGAGCCAGATCCCATGGTGACCGTGCTGCCAATCAGATCCGCTGGGAGGGTGTTTGGAATGGTCTCAGTGCTAGCTGCTGAGGAAACCAGCCTTCGGAAAAATAACATCATGGGACTTTTTATATGGCCCGCTGGTATTGTGATGCAACGTGAGCACTTCAGCATCTTCCCAACTTTCTGTTCTTGCAACAGGAAAAGGATAGTTGGATAGTTGGAGGAGTGAGTGCTCGCTCAGATGCCTAATTACCAGGGCTCTCAGCTAAATTATAAACAGACAGTTAAGACCTCTTGTGCTACAGCCAGGAAACAAAGCAGTCTTTAAAAGCTTCATGTGTCAAGATGCCCTCATTTCCAAAGCACCACAGCTGCGTATAACCCTAAAGATAATTTTTTCTCTCTCTCCAAGGAATGATTAAGCAGAGGTGTTTTGTTTTGTTTTGTTTTGTTTTTTGGTAATATTAGTCCATAGCTCTCATTCCTGGGCTGGTGGCAGACATCATTAATCAATCCAGGCAGTTTATCTTCCCCATCACCAACCCCAGCCTAGATACCACAGAATCTTCAACACTCTCTGCCTGATGTCTCCTGTAACTGAATCAGAACTGGGTGTGTCGAGGTGTCTGGAGCAGCATAGTTGCTAAAGTCACATAGTAGCTTTGCTTGGCCACTTAAGCTTTCAGACCCATGCCCTTATCTGTGAGAGACAGATAATAATAGCACTTATCTCATAGCACGGTTGTGAGATTCAGTTACTGCACCTACAGAGCTTAGAAAATAGTCAAACTTTGTTTTTGTTTTTGGGTTTTTTTTTTTCTAAAATAGCTGGGTGTGATGCTGTAGCTGAGTTAATGAGGAAGCTAAAGCAGGATAATTATGAGATTGAGGAAACCCTGGGCTACATAGCAAAGGCCAAGACAAGTGTCTCACCATTGTCTCTACAAGCAAGAGACCTTTAGTGTTTGACCCTGAAGAAACAGTGGGTGGAGATTTAGTAGTGATGAGGGCTGAGGATGTAGCCCGTGGGTAGAGGGCCTGCCCAGTGTGTCCGGTTTGATCTCTGGCACTGAATGCAGAAACTGTATGGTGGTACTGGTCTGTAATCTCAGCTCTCAGGAAGTAGGGACAGCTGGATCTCTGTGAGTTCAAGGCCAGCCTGGTCTATTGAGTTCAGGGCCTGTGAGAGATGTATAGTGAGAATCTGCATAATAAATAATAAATAAATACATACATAAATAAATAAGGGGCTGGAGAAATGGCTCAGAGCTTAAGAGCATTGATTGTTCTTCCAAAGGTCACAAGTTCCAGGCTTTGGTGGTGCACGCCTTTAATCCCAGCACTCGGGAGGCAGAGGCAGGAGGAAGATCTCTGTGAGTTCGAGGCCAGCCTGGTCTACAGGGGTCCCGAATTCAATTCCCAGCAACCACATGGTAGCTCATAGCTATCTATGATGAGATCTGATACCCTCTTCTGGCTTGTAGGCAAACATGCAGACAGAACACTGTATATATAATAAATACATAAATCTTTAAATAAACAAACAAAAATAAAGAAAATGCTGAAAGATATAAAAATATTTCTGGACCTTAAAACAGGTATCTTTTGTAGTGAGATGTCCACCCCGCCCAATCCTGTTGCACTGACCATGCCCATTGGGACATGGGCACAGGTTTGGATGTGACCTGTGGGAGGCTAGGTCTGGGGTCCAGGACCCAGCTCGCTCTCTTGCTTTCAGATGGGTAAGGGAGAGCAGCCTGGGTGTGGATCCTTGGAGCACGAACTCTCGGGTCATTGGTTTCTAGTGTGATTTTTCCCAGAATAAAATACATAACCCATATTTTATACTTGTCCCATGTATCTTAATCCGTGCATCATTAGTCTCTGAAAGTACTTCAATGTAGTTGATAAAATGAATAAAAAGACCTCCACTACAGGGTATTATTCTAACATTCCTAGATGACAGGGACAAAGGAGAGGCAGAAAGAGGGAGGACTGCAGAAACAAAGAAAGAAACAGTCATACTGGACTTTTAGCCCAGAATTTTTTACCCAGTCTAGCTGTCACTCAGAGTGAAGACAGGGCAAAGGTATTTTTTGTTGTTGTTTGTTTTTTTAATATAGTGACCTGAAAAATATCCTTCTAGCTCGCTCAGGAGGCGCTGCTCTACCCTGCCCACAGCCTTGAACAGGTCAGGAAACAGGACAGTTTGCTTCACTAGCTGGATTGGCTGGACATTGTGAATGTCTGACTCATTATTCTGTTCTTTGCTACCTCTATCCAGCTGCATGTGTAATCTGTTCCTTACTTTTGCTTGCTGCATGCTTAATAAACTCACTCATTCAAAGGCTAAAAAAAGAAAAAAATATCCTTCTATTGGATGAGGCTCAGTGACAAAGAACACTTGTCCTCGGTTTCAGTTCCCAACGCGGTGGCTCCAAGCATCTGTAACCCTGGTTTCAGGGGATGCCACAGGCACCAGCATGGTGAACATAACTGCATACAGGCCAGACATGCATACACATAAAGTAAACTCAATCTAACATAAAACACATCTGCCTGTTGATAGTGCTCAGGCTTGAAGATGGCTCAGAAAGTTATGGCCCTAGCTGCTAAAGCTGTGACCTGAGTTCCATCCCTGGGACTTGCATGGTGGACAGAGAAGAGGTTCCCTGACCTCTCCAGCATGCATACCCACACACATACAAATACAGGTGTCATAGCAATAGAAACTGTTTAAAATAGATAATCCCGACAAATGGTAAAATTACTTACATTCATATGTATTATATAAAATAAGCAAAGTTCGTTAGTGAGATGTTATTGCTTAAAGGAGGCATCAAAGAGGCACAGCTTTTGTTTGTTTTGTTTTATTTGTTTGTTTTTTTTGAGACAGAGTTTCTCTGTCCTGGAACTTACTCTGTAGATCAGGCTTGCCTAGAACTCACAGAGATCCACCTGCCTCTGCCTCCCGAGTGCTGGGATTAAAGGCATGTGCCACCAACAACCCCTCCCCCCTCCCCCCTCCCCCCCCCCCCCGACTAAAAAGGAATTAGGAAGTGAATTTGTAAAGGTGATTTTTTTTGGGGGGGTGGGATGCAGAGAAAAGTCTGGATCAATAGTTTACATGTCTATAAGAATAGTTAAGTTAGGCCTTGGACACAGGCCTGGAATCCTAGCATTCGGGATGTGAAGACAGGTGGAACTGTATGAGTTTGATGTCAGCCTGGTCTACAGAGCAAGTTCCAGGACAGCCAGAGCTACATAAGGAAAAACCCTGTCTGGAAAAGCCAAAAGCCAAAGACAGAGAGAGAGAGACAGAGAGAGAGAGGGAGGGAGGGAGGGAGGGAGGGAGGGAGGGAGGGTAGGAGGGAGGGAGGGAGGGAGGGAGGGAGGGAGGGAGGGAGGCAGAGACAGAGACAAAGAGAGAGAGGAGACAGAGAGAGAGAGAGGCACCATTGGGCCACTGTTGACTTTAGGAACACTGGAAGTTCACATTAGAATAAGGCTGTGTGGGCTGAATCGTGAGTTCAAGATCAGTCTAGGCTGCATAATTAGCCGTGGTCTGAAAAAAGAAAGACAAAGAACCCAGAGACCCCTCCAGTTGGTACAGCCTTGCATAAGACTAGTTTTCCTCTGAAGAGTGGCATAAAGCTGTTCTGGGATAATGCTGGGGGCGGGCGGACTGCTGGGTATCAAAGATAAAATTACAGCAGATTTAAGGATCTCACTTGGTCCTTATCCATGACTTTAGAGTAGGACATTGCCTCATTCCCCGAGGAGAATGAGTGTTCTGATAAGCCAAATGGGAGAAACCAGGCTTACAGGCAGAGTGGAGCAGATTCCTGCTTTTCCTGTAAAGATTAAAGCAGATGGGTTCCCTGAAGCAAACTGACACTGTCTTGTTTAGGGGCTGGACTCTTGTCTCCAGCTCTTCTGACTTCTGAGAAGGTCACATAAACAACACCTTCAGCATGGGAGACTCCGTTTTGGTTTGGCCAAGTGGGCCTTCTGCAGGGGGTTCAATCCAAACTAACTGGCTGATTTCCTTTTAACTGGTGTACACAGTCATCCATCCATGTCAATGAATGATACTCAAAAATCATAACGCTGGCTATGGTGGTACATACCTGCAATCCCCACACTCAAGAGGCAGAGAGAGGCAGGAGGACCATTGTAGACTGAAGGCCATCCTGGTTTACACAGTGAGTTCAAGGTCAGCTTGGGCTGCATAGCCAGACTCTGTTCCAAACAGCCATGAATGAATAAAAAATAAATAAATAAATAAACAAATAAATAAATAAATAAATAAACATGATAAGACAAAACTAATAGTAGCATAGTATTGAGAAAACAGGAACATAGTTATTGCTGGCTGCCCCAGGGAATAGATCCTGGTAATAAGTTATTTCTCATAAGTTTATGTGTGCCTATAGTCCCTGTACTCAACAAAACTTCCTTCTCTCTTCCTCATCTTCTTCTTCCTCCTCCTTTTTGATTGGCCATGTTCGTTGAGCCATACATGTAAGCATTGTGTTGAAGATCTTTTTGTTGGGGTTGGGCTCCCTATAGTGTCTGCATTTTTGTCTAGTTGGGAGTTTCTGTAATGATCTCCATCTGCTGCAAAAAGGAACTTTTTGATAAAGAGTGAGGGGTGCACTGATATGTGGGTATAAGGTTAAGTATTTAGAATGCAGTTAGAAACTATACTGATTTAGGAAAGTGGTGGACATGGGTTCCTCTTGGGTCCATGACCTCCCTAGCTACCAGTTAGTGATGGGAGATGTTATTCTGTAAATATGTTTCTCATACTGGTTAATGAATAAAGCACTGTGGCCAATGAGAAAGCAAGATAGGCGGGGCTAGGAGACAAGGAGGAAAGAGGAAATAGTTAGAAGGAGTCAGCATATAGAGCCTAGAGGAAGCAAGATGCCGGCCCGCCTTGGATAAGATGACCACGTGGAAATACTTAGATAAGTAGAAATGGGTTAATAATTAAGACAGAGCTAGCCCATAAACAATAATAGTAACTGGCCAACAGGATTGTACCAAATACAGAGCCTCTGAGTGTTATTTGGGGCTCACGTAGCAGTGGGACCGGGCGGCCAGTGGGGAGGAACAAAGAGTGGGACCAGGCGGCCAGCGGGAAAAACCTACACGTAACAAGTCAGGGTAACAGCACCAGACATGAATTCCCTCCTGTTGAGTGGACCTTAAGTCCAACTAGGCAGCTGTTGGTTACTGCCAAGATCTAAGTGCCACTGTTGCTCCCTTGGAGCTCTCTTGCTGGGATGGGCATTGTGGTTCATATTACAGCTGGGTAGGACTGTTGGCTGCTTTTCTCCCATGATGGTTTGCACAGCATCTTCCAATACTCTGAGAGCTAGTCTTCAGGAAAGGGGCTCTCAGGTCATTTCTAACTCAGTTCCTCCAGGTCTCTACATGAATTTTAAAAATGTAGTTCTAGCTATGAGTGTGTCAGTACCTTGATGGATAGATCTAAGGGGCCAGAACAGACCCAAATATATGCAGGAATTTAGTTTATAATTAGTGACAGACACTTGGAATCTTGCTGCTCAGTTAAAGGCCTTGGGCTTCTGGCTAGACCTGGCCTGTTTACCACAGCCTAACCTAAAACATGATGCAGACTGAACAGTATTAAAATGTGAGAACTGAAACGAGAAAAGTGTTAGTAAAATATAGGGGATTAAAAAGAAGACTTCTCTCCCAAATGCAGCATTGGAGATTAAGTTTCCAATGCTTGAATTGGGGAGACATATTCAGACTACAGCAAACCCCACATCAACATTGAGTTTGATACTTCAGGGAACCTTGGAGGAACCACCTTTATAAGCTCTCGCCCTTCCTACTGAAGCTGGAATGGGGTCCAGCTGCTTAGACTAGCCTCCCTGCCCCCAAATACGAACAGCTTGAACAGATAGTCTCCTTCTCAGAAGCAATGTAGACTTGGCTTCCTGTGTTATCAGGGACCTACGTTCCCACCTGGCTGCTCTGCTAGCCTCAGTCTCACAGAAGCAACCTTTATAGTCCATGACAGTGTCCAGAGCCCCTGCGATCACCTCTCTGATTAGAGAAGGAAACAGTAGAGGACGAAGGGAGTGCCTGCTTCCTTCCAGGTGATCCCCTTATGCTTCTGCTTGCATTCACTAGTTACAAAGCCACACCTCATTGCAAGGGAAGTTGAGAAATTGAGAAATGGAGTCCTGCAGCTGGAGCATTGCCATCTTGAGTAAAATCAGAGAGGTCTGGGTGATGAAAATGCTCTGAGAATAGTGGCAATGTTTGCATGCAGCCTTGTGAAAGTACTAAATGCTGAAGAGCTCTCTTAACTGGATATGTGAATTTTACCACAGTCAAAAACATTACAGTGCAGGACGTGGTGGTGCACACCTAAACCCCAGCCTTGCGGAAGATGGAAACAGGTGGATCTCTGTGGATTCATGCCTTCCGGCCAGCCTGGTCTACTTTGTAGCGCTCACGCTACGATCTGCTCCACGAATCTGGCGAAGAAATTGAAATAAAGATTGAAATAAAGAGACAAGACAGCGAGTCATTCGTTCAATGGCAATGTCGCCAATGGCCAAATGCAGTTTATTGAGGGGATAGACCAGGCTTAAATACTGACTTACAGCACAGTGGAAAATAACAGGATTTTTAGGCTTAGCTGCTCCCCATGAGGTGTGTGTTATCACGAGATGTGTGTGTTATAGAAACAGGAAGAGTACCAATAACAGCTCTGGGGCAAGGAGTTCCGGCCAACAGCTTCAGGCTTGCTCAAGATGCTTTGGGAGTTCATACAGGGCCCTACACAACTTAATGAGTTCTAAGCTAGCCAAGGCTACCTAGTGAGACCCTACTTCAAAAACACAACACAAAACAGAACAACAACAACAAAATAAACACTACAGTGGGTGTGGGTAGAGTGCTTACCCGGCATCTGCAAAGCCCCAGGTTCGATCCCCAGCATCACCTGTACTCGGTGTGTCAGTAAATGTCTGTGATCCCTGTACGAAGGAGGTAGAAGCGGGAGAATAATTAGACATTCAAAGTTATGCCTGGCTACATAACAGATAAAGGCAGCCTGGGGTAAATGAGACCCAGACTCAAACAACAGCAGCAAAGTTAGAGGTATGTTAAAAAGAAATAGAACGGAAATGAGTACCAGAGTGGGTACCCAGTAGGTTTGCTGTACCTGATTCCTTGGCTTTGGGGGGGAGGGTATGGGTGTTTGTTTCTTTGTTTTGAGAAAGGGTTACGTGTTGTCTAGGGTAGACCTAATCCATTATACAGCCAAAGATGACCTCAGACTCCTGCCTGAATCTTCTAAATTCTGGAATTAGAGGTATGACCACTATGTCCAATTCCATGCTTCCTTTAAAAAAAAGTTTTATATTACATGTACTTATTCATTTATGGTGGAAGAGGGAGTTGTTGTAAGCATTGTTAATCCCATCAGAGAATAAGACCATTACCACAATTTTGAGTCAAATTTGAAGCTTTAATTAAATACTGATCAGGAGAATGGGCTCTGGCCAGGAACTTCCTGGGGTTTCCAGTAATGGCCATGGGTCACCTTTTTTTTTTTTTTTTTTTTTTTTTTTGGCAGAGGCTTAAAAAGGGAATCCTATAAGGCCACCGTACATTTCACCAGGACCAGATAGGGGCAAGTATACATCCTGACTTACTTCTTGTCTGCATACTTCACACCTACAGCCAATCAAGGGCAAGCATACAAGCTGATGTATTTCCTGCCCGCGTACCTCCCACCTACACATGTGATCAAGCACCTCCAGTGCAGTTGGGTCAATGGCAGCGGCTGAAAGCACTCAGCTACCTTTTCACTGTGGCTTCACGTGGTGCCAGTTGTGGAAAGTGGGACTAACAGCTGTCTGGTGACTTGTCCTGTAGGGTCAGGGCTTCTTGGCTCTAGCCCTGGGGTTCCACTTGACTTGCTTATTTATTATTTAAACATTTATTTTTATGTAATGTTTTGCCTGCATGCCAGGTGCCTTGGGAGGTCAAAGAGTTCATCAGATCCTCTGGACCTGGAGTTACAGATGGTTGTGCTAGGAATTGAACTCAGGTTCTCTGCAAGAGCAGCAAATGCTCTTAACACCACTGAGCCATCTCTCCATACCCTTATTAAAAAATATATTTGTGCCAGGTGGTGGTGGCATATACACCTTTAATCCCAGCCATACAGAAAAACCCTGACTCAACAACAAAACCAAAAACGTGTGTGTGTGTGTGTGTGTGTGTGTGTGTGTGTGTGTGTGTGTGTGTGTGTAAGTGCAGGTGCTCTAGGAAGCTGAGAGGGTGTGAGACCATGTGAAGCTGAAGTTACAAACAGCTGTGAGCTGCTTAGACTGGGTTCTGGGAACCCTGAACTCAGGTCCTCTGCAGGGGGATCAAGCATTTTAACTGCTAAGCCATCTCTCCAGTGTCTTAGACTTTTGGTTTTTACCTTCTAGGACCTGTTTCCAAATACAGCCACACTGGGGATTAAGGCTCAGAGAGACACTATTCCATCTTTGCTTTGGTCAGGGTGTAATCATGAGTTAACCATGCAGAAGTGAATTGAGCTTGTCACTACCCCCACTGGTTTTGCAGGGCGACCAGGAAGTGTCATTATTCTCCTCTCATTTCATGGCTGGTCCCCCTATTGATTTCCTGAGCAGGTCAGGCTGGGCCAGGTGTTTGTTTGAACTTGATCTGACAGCCCTTTGTAACCCACAGTCCACGCCTCTGAAAACACCAGGGGAGGCCTGTAGAGCAGGTGGTTTCATTCCCCCACCCTGCACCACCTCTGCCAAATGTCACCCAGGAAAGGGGGGGGCGGTGAGAATGCAGAGACAGGACTGCAGGGGTAGAGGGAGGGACTACTAGTGGCTCTGCCATCTCTCTGGCCTTATCAGTCCCAGAGGACTGAGCTCGCGCGTTCTTGTCTCTCTACCCTCAGGAGCAGGGCAGGGAACCCTTAGGAGGGGGAGGGGAGGGGGTTAAGCCTGTTCTGGTCCTTCAATGTGATGAAACAGGAGCCGGAGTCTGCCAAGAACAGGGCAGGCTCAAAACAGGAAAGTGTAGAGATAAATGGACACTTCTCTGTCGGTTTTACACGGATCTCTGGGGGAAAGTACTGGAACTGATCTCATTCCGACTTTTCAAATCTCCTTGAAGAGGAAATGCACGACGAGCCCTGCAGGGTTGCCAGAACCTAATCTCTTCCAGGTGCCCAGATGCTAAGGAAAAGGGGAAGCGGGGCGCGCTGCACAAGTTGCTGGCAGCCACCGGAAGAGGGCCCTGGAAGGGGCAGGAGTCACGTGGAACCTAAAAAAAAAAAAAAACAAAAACAAAAAAAACGACCCGACAGCCTGCTGTGCTGCGGGGCTCCAAGCGCCAGCAAAGCAGCCTCTGTCCTGGGAGTGGAGGGACTGCCAACCACCTGGAAGCCCTACTTCGGGACCTGCACACAGAACCCTTCTTTCCTGCATGCCAGGTGTTAAGGGATTCCTTCTAGAATGGCTCATGGTCCCTCAGAATACAGTGTATGGCTCTGTGGGTACCGCCATCCCCCCTCCCCCCCCCACATACTTTCATTCTTTTGGTTTGTGGAGACAGTCTTATGTAGCCCAGGCTGGCTTTGAATTTTTAATCCTTCTGCCTCCACCTGGAGTGCTGGGGTTACAGTACTGGCACGCACGGCTACTCACCGCTACTACTGGTTTTATGCTGTGCTGGGACTGGAATTCAGAGTCTCATGTTAGGCAAGTCCTCTGCTGATCAACATGCATCCCTAGCTTTATTTTTCATTTTATCTTATCTTTTGAGACCGAGTCTCTTGTATCCCTATCTGGCCTTGACTCACTATGTAGTCAAGGCTGGTCTTGAACTTTTGATCTTCCTGCCTCCACCCGCCAAGTGTTACCCACCTGCCTGTGCTACCATGCCTGGATCCACCCATTCCCTTGTGTTTCTTCTGTTTTGTTTGAGGCAGGGTCTCACTCTGTAGCCTAGGTTGACCTTGAACTAGAAGCAATCTTACCTCTGCGCTACGATCTGTTCCACGAACCGGGCAAAGGCCTAGAGATTGAAATAAAGACAAGACAACAGGTCATTCGTTCAGTGACAATGTCGGAACGCCAAATGCTGAATGCCGTTTATTGAGGGGATGGAACGGGCTTAAATACTGACTTACAGCACAGTGGAAAAATTACAGGAATTTTAGGCTTAGCTCCTTCCTATGAGGTGTGTGGTCAGGAGGTGTTTTGCCACGAGGTGTGTGTTGTCATGACGTGTGTGTTATCAAAAACAAGAGTACCAACAACAGCCTTGGGGTGAGGAGTTCCAGCCAGCAGCTTCAGGCTTGCTCAAGGTGCCTCCGGGGGTCCAAGCAGGGGCCTACACCCTCCCTCTCACATGCTGGGATTACAGGTGTATACAGCACTGATCCCTGCCTTCTTTCTTATTTTGAGACAGGCTCTTGCTTTGTAACCCAAGTTGGTTTGAAAATCTCCATGTGTAGGACATTGGCCTTAAACTTACAGCAATTCTCCTGCTTCTGCCTCCAGAATGCCAAGTTTAACCCACTTGGTGTGTGAATTGCTGACCCTCTTTGGCTTCTAAAAGCCTTTCCCTCTCCTGTCTGCTGGGTTAGAATTTGGGGTGATCTTAGGACACCGAATCCATGGTCTCATTTTCCCTCCCTTAATCTTTCTAATAAACCTTCTCATAAAGTCCCCAGTCCCCTCCAATCTGACAGGTTTGGGGGAAAAGAAGGCAATCCCAGGAGGACTAGGTCTAGAATTCCAGGAGGGTTTCAGCCTCTCCCGGGACCTCCCAACTGTAGGAAGACGCTCTACACTAGACACTTCCTCCAGTGGATCCTGCTACCATTGAGATCTGTCACCTTGACCTCCTCTTGGTTCTGTGCTTTGTTTTCAGTGTCACAGCAATAGATGATACCAAAATGCTCTCCGAGTTTTCTTTCTTGGCACCAGAACCCCAGGCCCGGTCTTTGCTGATGAAGTGTTAAATGAGAAGATTTTATAGGACACAGGAAGTCGTCTAAGGATGAGGGTTTTGGCTTCATCCTGTTGTACATTTGTTGCAGATGGCAAGCTAGTCATACGCTGTCATCTTATTGGGGGGGGGGGGGATTGTGGAATTTCAGAAGTTTAAATTACCGGGACGGGAACCCATGAGAGAAATGACTCAGGCAAGCATTGTTAATGAGTACCAAAGCTTCTGGGGAGAAGGAGCTGAGAGGAAGGACATTTACATGGTGCCAAAATTCCATCCAAGTTGAATTTTGGAAATTTCCCTGAGTGGAAAATTCCACCAGGGGGGGAAAAAAGTAACTTTATAAAATAAATATTTGTGATCAGGTGACCAATTTAACATCATTTGTAAAGGAACTCCAAGACATTATTATTGTCTCTCTGATGTCACTGACATGAAACATTGTTGTCTCAAGTGGTGCTTAATCTGAGGGCCTTAACTTCTCAACCAAGGCCAGAGTGTGAAGTGAGCCCCTAGCTTCTGTGTTGTTAGGGCTCTGCAGAGAAGAGAACCAGGAAGGTGTCTGTCTACAGAGAGGGGGAGTTGACGGGACAGAACTGCTTCACACTGTTACGGAGGTGGAGGAGCTCCAAAACTTGCCTCCAGCTTTCTGAGTAGCTGATGACAGCCTTGGGCACTCGGTCCTTTTGCTTACACCTTCCAAGTGCTGGGATTACAAGCACGTACAGCCACAGCCAGTTTCAATGCTTTAATGTATTTGGGCATTTCCATAACAACCAATGTCTGGAAGTAAGGGTGGATTGGATTCCGTGGACCCTTGCCACTCTGAGTGAGTCCATAAGTAGGTACAGACACTGGAGTAGAGCAATGTCAGGTGTGGAAACAAACAAACAAGCAAATGCCTCTTTAAGAGTCTCAAAGAGGGGCTGGAGAGATGGCTCAATGGTTGAGAGCACTGACTCCTCTTCCAGAGGATCTGGGTTCGATTCCCAGCACTCACATGGCAGCTTACAACTGTCTATAACTAAAAGTCTGACACCCTTACACAGACAAACATACTAGAAACATCAATGCAAATAAAAAAAAAAAAAAGTCTCAAAGAATACACAAACTAGCTTGAAATTCACTGCGTAGACCAGTGCCCTGCTGGTCTGGGACCAGGCTGGCCTTAAACTCAGAGAGATCCATGTGCTTTTCCTCCCAAGTGTTGGGATTAAAAGTATATACCACTATGCTTGGCTTATTTTCATTATGTTTAGTTATGTGTGTTTGTATGTGTGTGGGTTTGTAAGTATGAGTGCAGGTACCTAAAGAATTGGATCACTGGGAACAAGAGATACAGATGTGACAGTTGTAAGCCACCTGATGTGGGTTCTGGGAACCAAACTCAGGTCGTCCAGAAGAGCAATGAATGTTTTCCTATTGCTAAGCTCTCTCTCCAGCTCTCCATTCTAATCTTTTAAACCTGTGTTCCATGACTATTCTGTGCATATCCAGGGGTGTACCCTTCATCTTTCCTTGAACGATAACTCTAAGCCGAGCATGCTCAGTGATGTAGCTCTCACACTGAGCATGCTCAGGGATGTGCCTGCCTTCAAAGAGCTTCAAGTAATAAATCTGATGGCCACCTAGGACGGCAAGGGGAGGCTTTAGAAGAAGGCTGTCTGTTGACCTGTGATTTTAGATTTCCAAACCCCAGTACTGTGAGAAGATGTGTCTCTAGTACATAAGCTATGCACTTTGCATGTCTTCTCATACAAAAGTGAAAGACTCGCTCACTGTTGTCTACACCAAGTGGGCAAAGCTAAACTTCTCCCATGGGAAAGAGGGTCCTGATGAGACAAAGTTCAAACTCTTCTGTGCTTTCCTGTGGTGAGGACAAAACCAATTGGCAGCCGGTGGCCATTGTGCATCTTGGAGAGAGCAGGAAGTGGGGACAGAACATGACCAGGAACCACACTGGACTGCACCCATCTCAGAACTTTGATCCCTAGAAAGGAATTAGGTTTTTCATAATTGCTTCTCCCATGCTATTAATAAAGTTATAACTAAATTACAATGCAGAACAGTAAAGTTATTGAAGTTATTTATCCTATGAGCTTAAAGTGAGGGCAATGCTATTTTAGCTATAAGATGAGCACTGTGAGGCTTGAAGTCTTCTAAGATGGGGCTGGTGAAGTATTCTTTCTTTGGCTACAGTGGACACCAGTACACCTTGTTCCTCCATTAAGGAGCCATGAGATACTTCACAGGGGTAATTTGTACAGCTTCTCTGGGGCAAATTTCCCTCATCTGAAAAATGGGCAGAATACCTTGCAGAGTTACTAGAAGATTCTGAACAGAAAGCTCTGGGTGTAGTGCTGCAGTTTACTGGTGCTGTTGGGAGGGCAGGGAACACTGATGGGGAGGAAATGTAGCAGTAGAAGAACACAGATGAATACCAAAGAAAGAGCCCCTATTTCAGAGCCCCTGTGCAGTACTAGACTTAAACACACGGAAGTAGAATTTTTTAAAATGTGAAAACCATAAGCCATAAGCGCATTGATATATTTGATTGTGTAAGATACGCAAACTCTGCCTGGTAAAGGTCACTATGAACAAAGTTAAAGAATAATCTGGAACAGGTGTTCTCAGTTTCTGTCAAACAGAACTCCTGTGCCTGCCAAATGAAGTCCTAGTGTTGGACTAGTTGAACTATTCTCTCACTGTCCTTGTCTCCTTGCTCTGAAGCACATACAAAGCCATCTGTGTGTTTTCTGAGGACAGGGTCTTGCTGTGTAGCTCTGCCTGACTTGGAATTTGCTATGTGGCCTCACCTCATCTAGTCCCTTTGCCTTGCCCTTCTAAATAATGTCATGGCAGAGATTTGCTATCATGCCCAGGTCAGAATGTCTTCAGACACATACAGGCACCAAAATCCCATTCAGTGATTTGCTGTATTGGAGTATATTCCCTCCCTTGGTCTGCCATGACATAATTCAGAAATTGAGTGGTTTAAAACTTTGCACTTACAGATTCTCTTAATTATTTATTTAGAAACCAGATCTTAGCCAGGCAGTGGTGGTGTGTACCTTTAATCCCAGCACTCTGGAGGCATAGGCATGTGAATCTCTGTGAGTTCAAGACCAGCCTCGTCTACAGAGCAAATTCCAGGGCAGGCTCCAAAACTACACAGAGGAGTCCTGTCTCAAAAAACAAAAACAAACAAACAAACAAGAAATAGGATCTGACTGAATAGCCATGGCTGACTTGGAACTTGCTAGGTAGACCAGCTAGACCTTGAAGGTCTCTGTGGATTCACATAGATTATCTTGCCTCTGCTTCCTGAGTACTGAGATTAGAGGTGTGTGCTACCACACTGGTGCACTCGGTTTTAGAGATGAGAAGTTGGGCTCATCATAGAGAGTCAGCAGGGCTCCTGAGACCCGTGAAGGCCCTAAGAGAGGCCCTTCCTTGCTTGTCCCTTCCTAGTTTTGCGTGGCCTTGGGTCACTCAGCTATGATTACATAATTACAGCCTCTCTCTCTCTCTCTCTCTCTCTCTCTCTCTCTCTCTCTCTCTCTCTCTCTCTCTCTCTCTCTCTCCACATGGTCTTGCATCTTTGTGTCTGGTTCTCTCCTCATAAGGATACGTAGATTTAGGACCTAATCTCTAGCCTATGTTACTTAATCTAAAGGGCAGTGGCTAGTCATAGCCAAAAAGACCTTATTTTTAAAGCCCATCACATTCTAAAGTTCTGGGTGAGTGTAAATTTAAGGATGGGCATTTCCCACCCCATGAACCTTCTGTCATAAATGGTAGAAAACTCCATGTAACTAACAAACAGAATACTAGAATACTGGGGACATTCTTAGTGAGAGACCCCAGACCCTGTATCTATATCTATCTATCTATCTATCTATCTATCTATCTATCTATCTATATATATATATATATGTAAAAGTTTTATTCTATGTGTATGATTGGTTTGTTTGCAAGTATATTTGTGTGCTGTGTTCATGTCTGATGTCTATGGAGGCCAAAAGAGGGCAGTGGGTATCTTGAAACTGGATTATGTGGATGCTAGGAAACAAACCTGGGTCCTCTGCAAGAGTGACAAGCTCAAACTGTAAGTCTCACGAGAGCATGGTCCCTCGTGCTCCCACTCAGGAAAGTCAGCCCCCCCCCCCAAATCACTCATGAGAAGCAGTCTTGATGAAAATGCATGAGGTCCTTTATATTCCAGTGCACTGGGGCCCAACAGCCATACGCCACGCAGGGTAGAGGGCTAAGGACCCTGGATACAGACTTGAGACAGCTTTTATAGGGTTACAACAAAGCCCGCACATTGTGAACCAATCACCTCATAGCATCCAGTGCGGACCAATTAACTTAAACTATCCAAGCCTGCACTTAGTCCAGGAAGACTGCTTTTGCACAGGCTTCTGGGTGGGGCGACAAGGCTCATTTTTCTGTGTTCATTCACTCACAGGTGCTGTCGTAAACAGTCAAGAAGGTGAGCTTCAGTCTGGGATTTAAGACTCCCAGCTTCTTGGGGGTCAGTGGAGTTAGGCTAAATTTTTCCATCCAAACAAAACCATTGAGAAATCTCGCTAGCCCCACAATTACTACATCTATCAGTAGAGTGCTCATTCATACCCATGGCTTATAGTAGGTCATGTACCCATCTCTATATTGCTGTGTTAGCTGGAAGGATTTTAGTTCCAATGAAGGCACATAATGGAGATTCCGCACTCAAGATATTCTG
The DNA here is from genome assembly GCA_030556225.1 of Cricetiscus sungorus. Classification (NCBI taxonomy): domain Eukaryota; kingdom Metazoa; phylum Chordata; class Mammalia; order Rodentia; family Cricetidae; genus Cricetiscus; species Cricetiscus sungorus. The sequence goes on from JANBXA010000097.1 coordinate 17,582,909, forward strand.
ACCAGGAGAAGGGTAAACAGGTATTCAGAGGCAAAACCAACCAACCAACCAAACAAACAAAAACCCACTACTCACTAGAATGTTGGCTTACCTCTATTATTAGTGAGCCCTTGGGAGGCAATAACTCCTGTTATTATAACTGTATTCCAAAGCCTTGGAGAGTTACTGAGCTGGTTTTGAATTTTAATATGATTCGGGCTCTAGGGCTTTAGCCATTGTCACTCTGGAACCCAGCATCTGAACTGGGGTGATCCCTGTTTCAGGAGAAATTTCCGTCTTCTGTAGGGCAGTGGTAGGTAGACCAGATGGACCGTCTATCTGTTGTGTAACTGTTTATCATTTCTTCTTCTTCTCCTTCTCCTCCTTTTTATATTTAGATGAACCAAAGGGCTTGCTGTTTTGTAAACCAACCCAACATAGTTACAAAGAATGGTAAAATTCTTAGAGTCATGTGTCAGGCCTCATCAAGAAGAATGCTGATAATATTCAGCTTTGCCACACAGACACAGCATGGTATACTCCTGAGGTTCCCCCATGAGGCTGAAGGTGACCCTTATGCAGATAACCATAGGTCACTATTTCTTCTCCATCTTTTCCATGGATTTGGGTATGATCATAAAACCCCACACGTGTTCCCTGCACAGTCTGTATAGTACAGTAAGAAGGGTCCATTCTCTGAACAGATGATCTCCTCTTAGCGGTCAGTAGTAGCCTGGATAGCTGAACCTAGGGAAATACTTTTGCCCGTGGCCCTGTGAGAACGTGGCTCTGTGGCTCTCCCTTCCCAAAGACCGCTGGCAGATTATAACACATTCATTCCTACAGATACCTATTAGGTAGAGCCAAAAATAAAGGGTTTGGCTCATGTTGTCACCAGAAGACCAAAAGCACAAGTGGTAGGTGCACATGAACAACAAACTCAGTCCTTCCCTTGTCCTAATATGCACACATCTCGAGGTGAGGTTTGAGTGCTGTTGTCCTCAAGTATCCTGAGCTCTGGTGCAGAATGTAATATTCTGGGTTGAGACACATGTCATCCAGTGGTTTAGCCAGACAATGTTGTGTCTTAATTACCCACAGAGGGCCCTTGCTTTTCTAAGCTTCAAAAGATTCCCTGCCTAGAGGGTGAAATCAATCAGCCCTTAAGGTGCAGGGAGCTGGAGTTGGGAGCTGTGCTATGGAATTGAATTTGCTGACCTAGATATAGTTTGCAGCCCACAAACCTCACACCACAGCAAGGCTTTCTTGTGCTGGGGACAGTGTTGCAATGACTAAGGTTCTCAGAAAAAGTCTGAAGAAATCAGAGGCGTGGATGACAGCCCCAAGACCACAGGCCCCTGGGACCTTCCTGTTTGTTCCATGAGGAAGAGAGGGAGAGAGGGGGGAGGGAAGACCTTCCCTGTGTGGGCCCTGGTGTTTCCTTAGAGGGAATAGGCTGAGGCTTGAGTTTGAACTGTGTGCCCAGTCCACATGCTCTGGTCAGACAGGTTATTTTTAGTGAGAAAATACAACCAGCCACAGAGGCCCAAAGTAGTTTTGGAAATGGGGCTTAAAACTGTGTGAATTGTGAGGCTGAGGCTGGGGAGATGGCTTAGTGGTTAAGAGTGTGTACTGCTCTCTTTTCCTCCTTAAATGTATTTATGTTATGTGTATGAATGTTTTACTTGCACATATGTATGTGCACCATGTGTGCGTGGTGGCCAAGATCAGAAGATAGCACCTGGAAGTGGAATTATAGGTGGTTATAAACCACCAAATGGGTGCTAGGAATCAAACTTTCCTTGTTCTTTTGCAAGAGCAGAACATCTATAAACTACCAGGCCATCTCTGTGTACTCTAAGCTTGCTCCCCTTGCAGAGGACCTGAGTTCCAGTCCCAGCACCTGTAACTCCAGCTCCAGGGGATCTGACCTCTTTGCTCGCATCCATGGGCACCTGAACTCACACTCACATGTGCATACCCCCCCCAGGCATACCTACACATAAACATAATTTTAAAATAGATAAATAAAATGGAAAAGGGGGAAGCTTGGGATGTACCTCATTTGGTAGAGTGCATGCCTAGCATGACACCATCCTGGGTTCTATCCCAGCACTGAATAAAGTATGTGTGGCAGTGCACACCTATCACTGTAGCACTGTGGAGGTGGAGGTAGGAGGATCATGCAGTCATTGGACCCCATCTCAACTTAAATAAAAGGGGGATGGAGCAACTAAGGAAAGACAGACACAAAAGGCAGCACCAGAAAGCTTAAGAGACAAGCCAAGTATAAATATACTCAGAGAGATAAAAGTAGATTTTAGAGTCCACAGAGACTAAGAGTAGGATGTCATGGTGGTGTCAAGGGTGTGTGTGTGCTTTGCAGAAGCAGAGCAGATGCTAAAACCAAATCTGGATAGCAGGAGATGATGCAGCAGGAACAGATCGAGGAGAATGGGGCTGTGCTGTAGGCTGAGGAGGCTTTGGCCAAGCCCATAGGGTGTGATGGAGGCGGCATGGACCCAAAGTGCCCACGAGTGTTTATCTCCGGGTCGGTCAGTTGTTGGGCTCTCTATGGACTGGCACGCCCTTAAGCAAGGCAGCAGTACTGAGACAAGCAATACAGAAAGGAGAGTAGACCCAGTGTGTTCTCCCTCTCTGCACATGAACTTGGATTGTCAAGGCCATCATTTTTTAAATGACCATTCAAGGGATTCTTGGAAGGTTGAGCCAATAGTGTAGAGACTAAAATTTTGAGCAAGTGACTGGAAAGGAAAGTTGAAAGAAAACTGTGGCAGTGGGGAGATCAGGACAGAGGGAAACCAAGACAGGGTGGCACAAGCCTATATATAATTCTAGCTTACTGGAGCTGGAAGCAGTGGGGTCATGAGTTCAAAGCCAGCCTCGACTTTGTAGGAAGTTACAGGTCAGCTTGAGGAATATATGAGACATTGTTTCAAAAAGCAGAAACCAGGGGCTGGAGAGATGGCTTGAAGGTTAGAGCACTGTCTGAGTTCAATTCCCAGCAGCCACATGGTGGCTCACAACCATGTGTATGTAAAGAAATCTGGTGCCCTCTTCTTGTGTGCAGACATACATGTAGCCAGAACTCTATAAATAATTTTTTAAAAGCAAAACCAAACAAAGCACAAATTGAAGAAAGATGACATACAAATCAGGGGTAAATTTAGAGGTTTGGCAGTTGAGCAAATAGAGTTCCATTCAAAGAGAATAGGAGGGGCTGGAGAGACAGCTCAGCTGGTATAAACACTGTTCTTGCAGAAGACCTGAGTTCAGTTCTTAGCACCCATACAACCACCTATAACTTCAGGCGTCCATGGGCATGGAATGTGTGTGTGCATATACTCACGTGCACAAGCATTCTCTCTCTCTCTCTCTCTCTCTCTCTCTCTCTCTCTCTCTCTCTCTCTCTCTCTCTCTCACACACACACACACACACACACACACACACATACACACACACACACACAATTTAAAGAGAATAGAATACAGGTATGGCAACTCAGACGTGTCATCTAAACACCCAGGAGGCTGAGGCAGCAAGAGCACTTGAGTTGGCTGCCAGCCTGGGCTACATAGTGAGACACCATCCTGGAGAGAGGTGGGGTGGTGGTGTGGGGAATGGAAGGCAGGAAGTCATGTTGTAGAGAATAATAATCCAAGACGATGTTTTGTTTTGTTTTGTTTTGTTTTTAAAGGCTGTGTATTTTTAGATTGAAAGGGTGTGAGTGTCTTAAGGCACAGAATTGTGAAATTTGAGTAGTGATGACGAATGGGTAGACCGAGGAGCTAGAATTGTAATGACTTGAGCTATAGCACTGTGAGCTAGAGTACAATGCCAGACTGATGTTTTGGGACTGGTGAGATGGTCTAGAGGTGGAAAAGCCACCAAAGCTGAGTTCAGTCCCTAGGACCCACACATGGTCTTATGATTTCCACACATGCTATATAGCACACATGCTACATGGCACACATGCATACACACCCTACCCCATCCCTGAATGAGTAACTTCAGAGTTCTTTGTGTTTATTTGAGGCAGTGGGTTTGTTTGTTCGTTTTTTTAACGTGTGAGTGTGAGTGTGTGTGTGTGTGTGTGTGTGTGTGTGTGTGTGTGTGTGTGTGTCCATGTCCTGGAATTTGTAATGTAGGTAGGGCATGCCTCAAACTCACAGAGATCTACTGGACTGTGCCTCCAGGAGCTGGCATTAAAAGCATGCACCATTGCAGCTAGTCTGTTGATTTTATTTTATATGTATGAGTGTGTGTACTTGAGTGTATGTATGTACCCCACATTCATGTAGGTGCCCACAGAGACCAGAGAGGGTGTTGGCTATCCTGGAACTTGAGTTACATGTGGTTTGGGCACTGGACTTGGGTGCTGGGAACTAAAGCTTGCTCTTCTGGAAAAGCAGCAAGTATTCTTACATGCCAAACCGTTTTTTCAGCCCCCCAAGGTGAGATCTTGTGTAACCCAGGCTGGCCTCAACTGCTACATAACAGGAGATCATTTTCAATTCCTGATCTATTGTTTCTGCCTCCCCAGTGGGGTTTCAGGTGTGCACTGCCATACTGGGCAGGGTTCTTTCCCAGTGTGCTTTCTGATGGGCTCACAGCCAAGGCACATGCAAGCGTGAAAGTAAACTAAAGACTCTTTATCAGAAAATCTAAGGTTTTGCACTTTAACCTTACAGGCAGTCTTTTTCTGCTGACTACTGTGTGATATATTTCCTGAGAATGAAGGAGTAATTAACTCAAAATGTAGGAAGCAGGAAGACAAAAAGAGTATGGGCTGGGAGACTGGGGGCCGTGAGGATAGCTTCAAGGGGGAAAAAAATGATGTCTAGATGGCCTGCTGGGTTTAGGTGTGATGGAGGTTATCAGCAACATGTCTCTTGGAAAATCCAAAAGGAAACGTTTGTGTCAGATAGGAGATGCGGATCCAACAATGAGTAGAGACATTGTGTGAGGGCTGCCTGCCTGTCACTGACTCAGTCTTAAATGGATGCACGGGGCCTCATCCTTAGTTTCCAAGAAAACAACAGATAAGAAGTCAAACAAACTAAATATAAATAAATAAATAAATAAATAAATAAAACCCAAACTAAACAAAAAGAAGTCAAAGAAAAGATGAGCAGGGTGAGATGGATGACTCAGCAGTTAAGAGTACTGGAGAACGTGTTCTGGCCTCCGCAGGCGCTGCAAGCGGGTGGTATGCACAGGCACACAGACGGACACACGTAACATTTTAAAAACCTAGCCTTAGAAAAATGCCCCCAGTACTTGGGGGGTGGGCGTTGGGGTAGCTGGAGGATTAGCCTCCACTACAAAGTGAGTTTGAGAACTACCTGTTGTGTTACATAAGATGCTGTCTCAAAAGACAACATTTTTAAATTTGTTTTTTTTCTTTTTTATAATAATACTTACCTATTTATTGTGTGCTCATGGGGGCGGTGGCCATGGGCCATGCTGTGTGTGTGTGTAGATCAGAGGACAATTTGTAGGAATTGGTTCTCTCCTCCACCAAGAAGATCCTGGAGGTTGAACTCTTCAGACCAGAGGAGGTGCCTGCGCTTGTGAGCCGACTATCCATCCCGCCATGAAAGTACCTTTCAGCCATTTGATGTCTTCTGTGAGTTATTTCCCACCCCATGGCCTCTTCATCCTGCCCTTTGGCTGTAAACCCTTTCTGATGTCATTTATTTCAAACTAACCTCCTTTTTTTTTTTTTAGTTATTTTTTTAATTGAAATGGGTTCTCATTATGTAGTCTTTAACTCACTGTGTAGATCAGGTTGGAACTCACAGTGATTAGCCTGTTTCTGTTTCCCAAATACTGGGGGTTAAATCTGTACCAACATACAGAACCAGCTAACCACCCACTATTAAAGACAAACACTCCTCCCTTTAGCTTTTGACAACCTCTTACAACCCAGACTGGCCCCAAACTTGGAATTCTCTTGCCTCAGCCTCCAAAGTGTTAGAATTACAGACTGCACTATAGTGGCTGTTTTAAAATTTCATTCATTAAAAAAAAAATGCCTAAATATTAGAAAGAAAAAAAAACTTACTATTGCACAGAAAGACTATTCAGGTTTACAGCAACGGGGCTAATTAACAAAGGAGGGAATTCAGGCTGCAAATTCAAGGGCAGGAAGGGATTCATAGCCCAAGGGCAGAGTGAAGTGGGCAAAGATGGAAGATTAGTGACAAAAACCATCAGGGATCAGCAGATTCTTGCTAAATTGGCCAAACAGAGTTCTTGCTCATATGTTAAGGGTTTATTTCTCAATGGTGATATGTATCAGGGATATAACACTGATATCCATCAACTCAATCAAACAACAAGGGTAGAGAGATGACACACACACACAAAAAAAAACCTTTCTTGATGAGCACAGCAACAGGATGAAGGCCAAAGTCCAGCCCGGCTTTGTTGAAAAGAGAGATTAGCTGGGCATGATGGCACACATTGTTAATCCCAGCACTCAGAAGGCAGAGGCATTGGATCTCTGTGAGTTTGAGGCCAGCCTGTTCTACACAGAGAACTCCAGGCCAGCCAAGGCTACATAGTGAGACTGTGTTTCAGAGGGGCTAGGTGGGGGTTGCAGTTTGGTTAAGATGAAAGTTTTGTTTCATTTGTCTGTCTTGAGACAGGTATCACTCTGTAGCCCAGGGTGGCCTGGGACTCATGGCTGTGGCCCTGTCTCAGCTTTCTGAGTGCTGGGATTACAGATGTAACCCACCACACTTGGCTAGGGAATGTCTTTACCACAGGCTGATTTTCTGATTGTACATTACACACTGTGTACTTTAGATATTCTTACTGGTATGATTAACAATATTAGTGTGCCTGTGTGTGTGTGTGTGTGTGTGTGTGTGTGTGTGTGTGTGTGTGTGTGTGTGTCAGAGAGAGAGAGAGAGAGAGAGAGAGAGAGAGAGAGAGAGAGAGAGAGAGAGAGAGATTGAGGTGGGCTGGACCATGAGTGCCTGGGTGCAAGTGTACAGTTCAACAGCTTTGAAGAGTTGGTTCTCTTTCCAGTTTTATATAATTTCCAGGTCATCTGCTATCACTGCATGCATTTTGACTTGCTTTATCGGTATAATTTAACTAGTTCCTCTATGACCCTTTTATCCTGTGAACTTGAATTTAGGTCAAGAGATTTAGTTAAGTTCATGCTAACCACTTTTAAAAAGATTACTTTTTAATGTGCATGTGTGTATCACTGTATGTGGCCATGTGCAGGTACCAGAGGGCCTGTTGTGAGCAGCTTGACTTGGGGTTTAGAATCTCAAGTTAGTCACTTTTAACAGGAATGACTCATAGGTGGTGGAGGTATTTACTTCAGATTCATTACACCAGGATATGCATAATCCTTGCCCTAACAGGGACACTCAGTCTCATTGCTTGGGTGGGGTGTGACCCACCAGATCTCTCCATTGTAAAGGAAAATATTTTCTGCACATCTGCTGATGATTGTCTTCAGTAACCTTGCACACATTTTCCATTAGCAAATAATCTTTGCTCAAGTCACCTATGTCACCAGGGGTTACATAGCAGTGATTTTAATATTTGTGTTAGCATGTATTAATTATACATACAACAGTCTTATAATGACATTTTCATACATGCACATATTGTTTTTCCATCATGTTCAGTGCCTCCTTACTTCCTTCTCTTTCTCTCCTTCTCTTGCTAGTTCCTATTCTCAATCAGTTCTTCTGTTCCCTTGGCGTGTGTGTGTGTGTGTGTGTGTGTGTGTGTGTGTGTGTGTCCCAATGATTTTCTTAGGGTTGTTTGTACGCACCTTACCAATTGTTATAGTGTCAGAGAAAGTTCAGGGACTTCCCCAGAGTCCCTTTTTATAGATCTTCAGGGAGGGTGGAGGCGCGTAAGTCCCTCCCTCTCCTTGACAGGATGTTTGACAAGGGCCAATCAGTGATAAATTACCAATAACCGCAGCCTTGATCAGGCCAGGGATATGACAAGAAAGCTCTTCTGTATCAACCACAGGCCTCTTCTGGGACAAGAGAATGGAGTAATAATAAAACCTGGGTTTAGAGCCTGCTGTGGTGGCGATGCCTTTAATCCCAGCACTCTGGGCTGTGAGTTCGAGGCCAACCTGGTCTACAGAGCGAGTCCAGGACAGCCAGGGCTGCACAGAGAAACCCTGTCTTGAAAAACCTAAATGAGCAATCAAAACCCAGATTTGTGTGGTTCAGCAATCTGGGCCAGCAACAGTTTAGGGGAAGTGGGAGAGGTGGGGTGAGGGGGCTGGGGGTTCGTTCAGCTCACTCTGACATGCACTTTGCTCAGGTAGACTTTGTTACAAGGTGCTGAGGAAGCAGAGGCCCTGGACAGATTTGCTCTACGGCCGCTTCCTAGAAGGCTTCTCCTAGCGAAGCCACTCGGGTCTAAACTACCAGGCTTGGCAGCGAGTGTCCATTATTTCAATAAGAAAGAGCTGCCTGCTTCCAACAGAGATTTCCGGTTGTGGTTATTAGCCTGGGTGTGCCCCAAAGGGGAAGAGTCATATTTCTCTGCACAGCTCAGGTTCACCCCAACACTGCTTCCCTCAGGGTCTCAGCAAGGTTCAGGCTGTGTTTAGTAATTAGCCTTTATGCCAGGACCCCGATTCTCTGCCTGCCCCCACCCCCTTGAGTCACTAAGAACTGCCTAAATAAGTCCTGAGGTGAGGTGAGATCTCTTCCAGGGAGTCACAGGGTGGGTGGGTGACATTAAGGGAAAGGTAAAACAAACAAAAGCAGATGTCCCAGCAGCCCAGGTCCCAGCCTAGGGGATCATGGGAAATGGGTGGCAGCTGATAAGAATTGTATTCAACCCGGACCCCTGGAGTCAGAAGCTAGGCTGTGCCCCTTGGTCCTCTCCTCTCCGTGGTGATCTGATTCCTGTTCCAGGGAGAGGCCAGTGGACCGTTCTTCCCTTCTGCCACCCTGCCGCCATCCTCTGCCCCAATGAACACTGTGGACAAAGAGTGCTGTTTGCACATCCATCTGTCACCAGGAAACACCATGTTCCCCTTGCAGGTTCTTAGTTTAGATAAAATAATTAAAAAATAAAAATGTAGAAAAGAACTCGCAAGTTATTAAGGGTCCAGGAAAACAAACAGAGGGACAGGCAAGGTTAGGATTGTGCTGCAGCTCCCTGGAGTAGGCAGATAGAAAGAGCTGGAAAGGGGGAAAGCTCCCCCGAAGTCAGAAAGCAATGAGACCTTCAAAGAGCCTTGGAGAGGAAGAGGCTTTGGGGTGTGTGTCTTTATCAGTAAGTTCTGACATTTTCAAAATTTTATCTTCAAATGTGGAAGCAGGAAGATCAGGGGTTCAAGACCATCCTCAGCTACATAGTGAGTGTGGGGATACAAAAGGCGGTCTCAAAACAAACAAACAAACAAACGAAAAAGCCCGGCTAGGAAGTGTATGCCTTTAAGCAAGCACTCAAGAGGCAAAGGCAGGTGCATCTCTGTGAGTGTGAGCTGGGGGTCAGCCTGGTCTACAGAGAGAGTTCACAGCAACCAAGGGCTGCATAGTGAGACCATTTCTCAAAAACAACAACAACAACAAAACAAACAAAAACATCAATAGAAGTGATTTAAAAAAAAATTACCACAGACTCCTGCATTGGCTTACTGTTTGTAATGTTTACTCCATCCCCATCAGGGATGGTGTGGGATTGGACACAGCTTCCAAGAGCCAGAGTTCCTCCCTTTATGGACCTCCACTAGGGGAAAGCCCAACCCTTGATTTCACAGCAGGAAAGAATTGCAGGTAGAGCCAGTATGAAGCAGAGCTGGAGTTTGTTTATTCTGTTTGAAACAGGGTCTCATGTGGTGAAGGCTGTCCTCAAACTTGCTATGTACTGGAGGGTAATTTTGGATTTCTGATCCTCCTGCCGTTATCTCTCAAGTGTTGGGATTATAAGCATACCATCATGTCTGGTTTTATGGAGTACAGAGTTCAAACCCAGGACTTTGTATATTCTAGGTAAGTACTCTGCCAACTGAGCCACAGCTAGAGTTCCACCATTTGCATTTATTTATTTGTTTGTTTTTTGAGACAGGGTCTCACTGTGCATCCCTGGCTGGCCTGGAACTCACAGAGACCTAGGTGCCTCTGCCTCCTGAATGCTGTGATTATCTGTAACTCCAAGATCTGACACTTTCACACAGACATGCATGTAGGCAAAACACCAATGCACATAAAAGTAAATCAATTAAAAAAAAAGTATTGCCTCTGATAGTTACCTTCATACTGTTGTTAACCAAGTTAGATTTATTTATTTATTTATTTATTTATTTATTTATTTATTTATTGCTTTTCCAAGACAGTCTCTCTCTCTCTCTGTAGTCCTGGCTGTCTTGGAAATCCCTCTATAGACCAGACTGGCCTTGAACTCTGTCTCATGAGTATTGGAATTAAAGGCACAAGACACACCCCACAGCCACCTGGCTAGAATTCTTTTTCTTTTTAATATTAAAAGGTGTAAGTTTAATTGTGTTTGTGTGTCTGGGTTGGGGTATGTGCACCTGAGTGCAAGTGTCCATGGAAACCAGAGGCATCGGGGTCTCCTGGGGCTCGAATCACAGGCAATTCTGAATCACCCATGATGGTTCTCTTGCAAGAGCAGAACAGCCTCTTAACCACTGAAACCCTCCTGGGATGGATTTATTTCTAAAGGTTTATTCATTTTTATCTTATGAGTGTGTACCTGCTGGTGTGAATGTGCACTGTATGCTTGTAATGCCCAGAAAAGGGCACTGGGTCCCCGGAACCAGAGTAGCAGATGGTTGTTAGTTGAGCTGTCATATGGGTGCTCAGAATGAAATCTGTGTTGTCCGCAAGAGCACTTAGCCATTTCTCCCTGGGCTGGATTTTATTTATTTGTTTGTTTGTTTGTTTAGTTTTGGTTTTTCAAGACAAGGTTTCTGCGAGGGGTCTCTCCGTCCTCAGGAAGTCAAAGCAGATGAAATGGAGATCCAGGCCCCGATGCCCTTAACTACACAGTGTCTTCAGCAGGGACTGCTGTACCTCCTTGCTTATTCTCCCAGACTGGCGCCCCCCCCCTCCCCTGGAGGATACCTGGTGCAGAAGCTCCCTCTCTTTGCCACACCAGCTTAGGGATGGCAGAACTCCTGGCTAAGGCCAGGCATAGAGGTCGTCTTGACCCTCTTTGAAGTCTTGATTACTCTGTCCTAGCTAACTTGAAACACAGGCAGGATTGTGGAACTCCGAGGAAAGATGCCCAAGAGGAAAGCAGAAGAGAGAGAGAGAGAGAGATTTGGAAAGCTGATTGTGGAAATAGGCTGGCTGGTAAAAGCTGAGGAAGGGGAGGATGGTGTAAGTTGAAATGGAAAGAAGTTGGGTCCTTGATTTGTGTCACGTAGACTAAAATTAGAATGATACAGAGAAGATTAGCATGGCTCCTGTGCAAGGATGACACACAAATTTTTGAAGTATTTTATATATAGGTGCACATATACTTTCTAAATTAATTAATTCTACTTTCATTGTGGAATCTTGGCTGGCCTGGAACTCACAGAGATGCATCTGCCTCTGCTGGGATTAAAGGCCTGTCTCATTACCGACCCAAATTTTACGGAAAGAAAGGAAAGAGAGAAAGGAAGAAAGAAAGAAAGGAAAGAAATACAATTGTGATAAAAGTTTTGCTTTGACAGTGCAATGGCTCAATCCCAGTTCACTGGAGGCTGATGCAGGAGAATTAATGTGAATTTGATCCTAGCCTGGTTACAGTATGAGACTGTATAAACAAACACACAAACAAACTAACTAACTAACTAAATAAATAAATACCACAGCCAGCAGCAACAACAAACCCACTCTCCATTCCACAGAAGTACTGCAGCCAGTGGTGTGGCCTGTGTTGAGACAAAAGCTAGGTTTCTCCTCATCCTCATGGCCACACGGCTATTCTGGATTTGGCCCCAAGAGGGACCAACTTTGTCCTTGGCACCTCCATTCTGGCAGGGCAGTTCCTGGGGAGGGACTGGCTTTAAGCTGCCATCTGTCCCCAAGGGAAACCCCTGTGGAGGTCACAGGGTCTATCAGGGTTCAAGCCTGTTCTGCTCCGCACCAGCTGGACAACCTTGACCTGGCTCTGATCCTTATATAGCGTGTATGTATTTCTGTTTCCTTCTCTGTAAACAAGGCCTGAATGAGGATTCAATAAAACTTTGTTCCTGGAGGGGTGGGAGGCTGTGGTGAGCCCCAACCTGGGCTGACCCCCCCCCCAAAGCTCTTAAGGGCTTGGTTGTGGCCCTGGTGTTGCTTTGTCTCCCACTTCCTGCTCTTGGGGAAGTTGGACTTGGCTTTCCTGCCTCTTCTCCAGCTCTGTGGACAGAGGGAGCTGAACCCGGTCCTGGCCCACTTGTCCTCTCTTCTCTTCCTTGCTGAGAGTCCTGTCAGGTGTCAGGTATATGTGTGTGTGTGGGGGGAGACTGATGAGGCTCTGGTTCCTGGATTCCCCAGCTTCAATGGTTTGCCCAGCACAGAATTCAGCCTGAGTTAGACTGTGGTGCCCATGCACTCCTTTAATCCCAGCACTGGGGAGGATGGGACAGGCTGATCTCTGTGAGTTTGGGGTCAGCCTGGACTACAGAGTGAGTTCCAGGACAGCCAGAGCTACACAGGGAAACCCTGGCTTAAAAAACAAAGAGAAGGAGAATCTATCTTACGATCACCTGAGGATCTGGCCATTTGCGTTTGTCCTCTGTGTGGGGATGAGGTGGAGGAGCCACAGATGAACTCCCCGGAGTCCCATCTGCACTCCAGATATTGGAAAAGGTGGCAGTGGGGGATGGGGATGGTAAAGTGTGTCTCAGGTCCGCCTGGGCATATGGGAACCTGTGTGAATTGGGGTCCTTTCTCCGAGCAGACACACTTAGCAGACAGTGCTTTTGTATATGCTCGTAAGGTTCAGGGTCCTGTTGGACACACAGGAGGACTTGGATGAAGGTTCAACTTGATGCCCCAGGTTCCTCAGTACCCTCCTTAGATTCTGGTTTGTGTGCCAGCTCATCATCTACTTAGAGCTCATCTTACCCCTTTGTTAGCATTCATAAGATCCTAGAGTAATCAGATGTCTAGAGAGAAAACCCATCACTGATGAGGCAGGATAGTGAAACCTGTTTCCTTGGAGACAGACCTCCCCCTGCCCCCCAGAGCAAGCAGCCATGTGTCTGGCCAGCTAGTCTCTTCTACTGTGCTAGAGTCCATGCCTGGCAGTTCACCTCCCACAGACATGGAAACAGTTCACCTCCCACAGACATGGAAACAGATCGCAACAGCAGCCCAGCCATAAAATGACACTGGGTGTTGGGTAGGGCAGAGGTCAGAAGTTGGACCTCTGGATTCAGCCAGACTTATTCTCCTCACCCAGTGACTACCCTCATTCCATCACAGTCGCACATGGCCCAGAGGGTAGAGGAAGGGGATGACATGTTCCCTGGCAGCTTGGCAGGTTGACTTCAACGCTAGTTCAAGGGAGAAGTGGCAAATTGTAGTCTAGAATCAGTGGATATGTGTGAATCTTGCATCACTCATGGGAGCTAAAAGAGTTATTCTCCATGCCCTGGTTTTCTCGTCTATCAAACAGGATGGTGTCAAACTTTTGAGGGAGTTTTAAGGATTAAATGAATAAACACATAATACACAATCAAAATCAATACTACTTGCTGTTATAGTGGTATCCCTTGAGGTCCCAGAGGGTAAACATGTTTGTCAGATTTCCATAAGCTCAGTGTTTGAAATTCCCAGTGATACATTGTAGCTGGTCTACAATGGTCTACCATGTATCCTCATTGGGAAAGACCCCTTTCAAGTATGACATGATCCTTGCCCTAAGGCAACCTTCCAAACTGCTCAGGCCTCAGAGGCAGCCTCTCGCCTGACCTTCTGATGGGCCATAAAGGAAGCCCTGTGAACAGAAGCCCTGTCCCTGTCAGCAGCTTCAAAGAACACATCCCATATCCCCAGCATCCTTGTCCCTCACTGAGTCATTAGGGTTCTGGCGACAGCCAAAGCCTCCAAGACTTTGTATTGCCAGCTTGACCTCTACTTAGGGTAATGAGTTCTATGAGCGGGCCACCCACTGAGACACTGAGATGCATTCCTTTATTACTCCCCCGACATGAGTCCTGGAACTGTAAGCACACTATTTAAGTGGTTCTAACTCAGGATATGAGAGAGCTCATGATGCTTATGGCTCTTTAATAACAGATATTTCTCTATTTCAGCCTGTATCTGTCCAGATGGAGTAAATCTTGATACATGCCTGTATCCTCAGGCCCTCCCTCTCTCCCTTCTCTCTCTGCTCCTCTCTCCCTCTCACCATCTCACCCTCTCCCACTCTGGGTTTTATGGAGCTCAAACTGGCCTTGAACTACTACATAGCCAAGGATGGTACTGAATTGCTCCTCCCATCTCCACTTCCTAGCTATTGGAGTTAGAAGTTACATGGCATTGTGGACTGAACGCATGGCTTCCTGCCTGCTAGACAAGTACTCTACCAACTAAGCTACATCCCCAGCCTTCCTATAACAATTGTGCTCACCTCCCAGTCTTCTAATGTTTGCCACCCCTCCCCCATGACCTCCCCTCTCAAAAGAAAAATGAACGAAGAAAAAAAGAAAAAGAAAAGAAAAGAAAGAAAGGAAGAAAGAAAGAAAGAAAGAAAGAAAGAAAGAAAGAAAGAAAAAAGTATACTCACTGGGGTATGGTCACATTCCTAGTGACCAGTGTCATCCCCCCCCCCCCCAAGAAGAATAAGTCTTTCTCCACCTGCATCCATTCCAGAAGCCATCAATCACCTGGGGAGAGCAGGCCAGCTGTCCCAAGTCTTTGCCTCCTCCTGCCTCAATATGCTGTGCTGTGGGCTAGTGAGGGGTGGGGCCAGCTCTTCTGTACTCATGCCATCATTGGGGCCACCCTGCAGCTGCCAGGAAGGGACAGGACTAGCTTTCCTATGTCCATGCCACTGCTGGTGCGGGTGAGGAATAGGGCCCTGCTCTCCTGAGCCCTAAGACATCAACATGACTTCAGGCAGCAGCCCAGACCACAGGCACCCTCATGGGCTTGGTGGTAACACAGGCTGCAGACAGGAATATGGTCTTTGGCCATATTCAGGACCACCGACCCACTCATGGGTCTCAACATGCATGCCGTTCACATCAGGATGGCCCATCAAGGCAGCAAAGTCCTAGGACATCACCAAAGCATCAGGCAGCATATGTTCAGGATTCATTGTGGCCAGGGGCAGCAGTATGAACCACAGACACCAGCATGGTCTTAGGTGGCATCAGGGATAATGGTGGTCCTTCGAGGAGGGCCAACCCAGAAAGTGAAAGGTTCCTTCTCTAGGACCTCTGTCCTGCCCAGAGCCAGGCCAGGCGGCAGGTTGGGGATGGGGGTGGTTGAGCCTGCAGCTACATAAACTCCAGGCTGTTGTACATCCCACCATCCCTACTGGGCAACAGCAGCCTGCAGCCCTCAGCTCTGTCTCACCAGTCATGTCTCCAGTTCTGCCTCTCACCATAGTGCCTGCATTGAGATGTTTTTCTATCTTTCCCATCTCTCCATCACATATGTGTTCTTTGTGATGTCCCCACCCCCACCCTGTGGCCTGGGCCCCGATTTTTTTGTTTAACCTGCCTCAGCTACCCTACAAACATATACTGCCATGGGTCATGGATTTGTGTGTGCGTAAAATAAATTATGCTTATATATTTTATTTATCAGGGGAGGGCTTGGAGCCATGACATCTGTGTGGACATTAGAGGACAACCCAAAAGAGTTGGATCTCTCCGGTTATGTGAGTCCTGGGAACCAATCTCAGATTGTCAAGCTTGCCGGCAAGCACCTTTACCTGCTGCTCCATCTTGCCAATACTGCTGACTCCCTTTTTGGTTTAAATTTCTTTTGGTGCACTTTTATTATTTTTAATTATGTTTGTGTGTGTGTGTATGATGGGGGTATGGGTGAGTACAGTGTACTAGGATGCGTGAGGCCAGATGCCTAAAATGCCTGGAACTGGAATTATAGGCAGTTGTAAGCCAGCAAGTGGGTGCTGGGAATAGAATTCAGGGCCTTTGGAAGAGCAGCGAGTGGTCTTAACCACTGAGCTGTCTCTCCAGCCCTCTGTTTTGTTTGAGACAAGTTATCAGTCTGTAGTTGAGCAATTAGTCTGGAACTCATGGCAATCCCCCTGCCTTAGCCTCCAGAACGTTGAGATTATAGTTGTGACCCATCATAGTGCTATTTTTCATTTCCTTTTCTTTTTTTAACCTTTCCTTTAAATGTATGAAGATGCTCTTTATTTACTTATTTAAATATTTATTTTTGTGTAAGTATATGCTTGTATGTCTGAGTATGTATGTTTGCACATACCTGCAGAGGCCAGAAGAGGGCGTCAGATCTCCTGGAGCTGGAGTCACAGGTGGTGACAAATTGTTTGATGTGGGTGCTGGGACTTGAATTCTGCAGGAGCAGCAAGTGCTCTTAACTGCAGAGCCATCTCCAGCCTGCTTTGTTTTTCATTTATACACAGCAGAGGAGTGCACAAACCTCAGGGGCACAAACAGAGGAACTTCAGCCCTGCCCCCCACATACACACACCTCCTTCACTGAGACCATGAACTATCCAGAAGCCATGGGATGGAGTTGAGATGTTCTACCAGCAACATTAAAAGAAGTAAAGCAGCAGTTGAGGTTATTTTTAAATAATGGTTTCATTTAAAGCAGCAGACCCAAAATATCATCTTAATACATAAATAGTGTTTAAATTGTGAATGTGATATCACATTTTCCTTATTGGTATTTTAGAGTGCAGCGTTAGGTTCACACAGCATAGCTAGACTGGCCATACGTCAAGTGCTCAGTAGCTGTGTGGTGGGTAGCTACTGTGGCAGACAGCATGGGTCTAGGAAGCAAGGGATGACAGTGGCAAATGGAGGTGAAGGCAACAATATTCATTAACAGGAATATACATTGTTCAAAACCATCTTTTCTTTCCAGTGCTAAGGGTGGAACCCTGGGCTGTACATGTTACCACTGAGCTACACACTTTACCCCAACTATGTAAATTATAAGCCACTAATTGTATTCATATTTCCATTTTGAGTATTGATTACTTAATTTTCCTTTTTTTTTTTTTTTTTTGGACAGAGTTGCTCTGTTTATCCCTGGTGGTCCTAGGACTGGCTTTGTAGCCCAGGCTGTCCTCACGCAGATGGGCTGCCTCTGCCTCCGGAGTGCAGGAAATTAAAGGCGTGCCTCACCCTCACCCTTACTTAGTTCTGTTTTCATGAAAATAGACTAAAGCCCACACCCAGTCTTGTTCTTAGATCACACGATACAGGAAGTCCCTGTGGCTGTCTTTAGTTTTCTTTTGAGTGAAACACATTTTATACACTCTAAGGCACAAGGGACATCTGAGTAATGAGTAACAGGTTCTTCGGTTGTCCAGTAGGCTGCCATCTTTAACCTTGAGTTAGTTATGTCAGCTCTTAAAGATAAAAGTCATGCAGAACACAGTGCCTCACACCTTTGCTCCCAGCACTCGGGAGGCAGAGGCAGGGGGATCTCTGTGAGCCTGAGGTCAGTCTGGTCTACAGAGTGAGTTCTAGGACAGCCAGGGCTACCCAGAGAAACCCTGTCTCCAAAAACTATTAAAAAAAAAAAAAAAAAAAAAGCCATACCGTGTCAGTGGGTTCCAAACCCCGCTGCTCGTGTAAGTCACTGCAGGGTCACAGCTATGCACCACCTGATGATGTTTTGGAAAGCGGCAGATCAGATGTATACTGATGAACAGGCTGTGTTGGCACACACCTGCAGTCCCAGCACTGAGGGGGTGGGGCACGTAGTGATTTAACTGAACAGGTTCAGTTATTTGAAGATTTGGTCCTCAGCTGGGGGTGCTATTTGTGGAGCTCATGGAACCCTTAGAAGATGAGGCCATTTGCTGGAGGAGGAGTGTGTGAGTGGAGGAGGACTTTGTAAATTTATGACTGTGTTCCAGTTCCAGTCACCTATTTGCTATGGCTCCCCCGTGATTGTGTACTCTGTCCTCCTGAAACCCCAGGCCAAAATACACCCTTCCTTAAGTTGCCTTGGTCATGGTATTTTATCACAGTAATAAAAAAAAGTACACATAGGAGGCAGGGGGGTCAGGAGTTCAAGGCCTTCCTTGGCTAGGTAATGAGTCCCAGGCTGCCCTGGGCTGCAGGAGATAGAAAATGATGTTGCCTATGCCAGGTGGTGTTTGGTCTTTAATCTCTGCACATCTGAGGCAGAGGAGGGAACTCTGAGTTCAAAGCTAGCCTAGTCCACAGATCGAGTTCCGGGACAGCCAGGACTATGCAGAGAAACCCTGTCTCAAACAAAGAAAAATTGTGTTGCCTAACCAGGATCCTTGGCACACACCTGTGGTGTAGCCCTCCACCTGTTAGAGAGGCCAAGGCGGGAGGTTCACTTGAGGCCAGTTTGAGACTACCCTAGGCAGTGAGACACTGTCTCACAAAAAGGAAAACAAGTATACTGCCTGGGGAAGTTTGTAGCTGCTTTGGTTTGTGTACTACAGTCTGCTATGTCTCCATGACAGGATCATGTAATGAATAGTCTTTTAGGATGTCTCCCGCTGTCAGTGAGTGATAAGTGGCTGTATTGGAGAGATAGCACATGTAACACAGTCCTCGGATGCATAGGGTGATGTGTGCATTGCCCTCTGGGACACTGTCTGAGAATTATTGAGCATCTTCTGCTTTGTTAAAATCCTTGTGAGGGCTCAGACTTCTGATACTGTGGTAGAGATGTGCAGTGTCCCGACGTAACAGCCCTATGAACAGTTAGGGGTGAGGAATTTTGTTTTTTCAGAGCTGGAACCATGGTAGCTGAGGGGGAGACCTACAGAGGACCAGTGTGAGAGAAGACAGAGGGGACCCCAGGCCTGGAAGTGCATGTTAGGAGAGATGCTCAGAGGCAACCCGCCACCATCCTCTCTGGTCTTCTCCCCTCTGTTACTGACTTTCTTAGCAGTGGGTCATGGAGTCATCTTCCCACACAGGTGAGCAGCAGAGCCAACTCCCGGTTCCTGGAGACAATTCGAAGGAGCAAGGCTGAGGGAGCAAAGAACCCATCCCTTCCCTCATTGCACTGGCTGAGGGTACTAGCTAGGCGTGGTCTCTTCCTTTGATGTAAATTGCTCTACATTTCCAGTCAGCACACCTGCACTCCAGCCCCAAACCAGCACTAACTGGCTGTGGTGCTTTGGGTGTGGACTGATTTATCACAGCCCCCATAAGCCTACTCATACTTGCCCCATGGGTTATAGTGGTGGCTGCGTAAAATAATTCAATCGACAGCAATTGGAGACAATAAAGCAGTAAACATCTACAGCAGGGAAAAGTGACACAGGAGACGGACAGCACACCCTGGCCTCCTTCCCTTTCCCCCACTGGCAGCAGTCAGAGGTCAGAGACCAAGGCTCTAATGAGGGACACGCTAGGGATGCCATATACGCCTATCCCCGGCTTCTGCAAGAAAGGGAGGGCTCTTAGCCAGTCTGCAGGTTTCTGATGTTTGTCCCTTACAGAGGGACAAGTTCCTACTGCGCCTATACTGGTACCGCTGCGTTCCAGGAGCTACTGCTCGTCCGAGGACCACAGGTTCCTCACGCCATGCTTCAGCTAAGGCTTCAGGCACGGTCACTACCACCTCTCAAATCACCTCCCCTGGGACGCCTTCCTTGTCAGGCCAACGCGGTCCTTCCATGGACCTCTTTATGGTCCTGTATGAGGCAGAGCATCTATCTCTCCCTAGCTGAGCACAGGATCTGCGTCTTTGTCATTTTCTCAGGCTCTTTCCTAACTCCTCTAAGCTTATCGAAGGTTCCGGGGTCGGGAGGGTATTCCTGGCACTGTCTCTTAAGATGCTGAGGTTAAATTACCCTGGGCTCCAGGCAAAACTGTGGAAAGCACATTCTCAGCGCTTATAGAAAGTATTTTCACTCCTCAAGAACAGTATCCATGCCTCATAAAGCTAGCTCAGGCGGTTCCCTCGACCCCATCAAGATGTCATTGTTCCTAGATTCGGGGCAGAGAAAGCCTGGCTGGGTGGACCAGCGGCAGCTCCGGACGCCCCTTACCCAGCAAGACTGGAAGCCGGGTGGGGGCGCGGAGCCGCAGGTCCGCAGCTGCCAATCACTGCGCAGCGCACGTGCCGCACGTTTCCCTGCTCCCAGTGGAGGTGCGGGGCACGCGCGCGGTTGGGGGTGTGTCCGCGGGCCGATGGCTGGGCTGGGCTGCGAGGAAGCCTGGAGTGTGAACGCGCGGGGTGGGGGTGAGCAGAGAGGTGTGAACGCGCAGGAGGACGGGGAGATGCACAAGGGTCTGGGAGAAGGATGCGCAGGCTGGAGAACCTGATACCCACAGTGGGGTCTGTCCACTCTGCTGCTGCTTCCTGGGTTATTAGGGAGGCGCCGGAAACAACTCCCCCTGCTCCAGTCTGTCTGCGCCCTTCTCACTAAATACTGGGCCTTAAATAGGTGGGGACGGTTTGTTGCTGATTTGCCAGTCCACCACCGAGGGCAAGGAGTGGGTAATTCAAAGGCAGGGCTCCAGAGCACCTGCTCAGAAAAAAGCATATTCTCCCTTCTAGACCTCTCGGTGGTCTCCATTATCCCACCTCCAGGCAAAATGTAGAGAGATGTTTATTTCCGGTTGTAGTTTTCAAACAAATGTGTAGGCTAAAGGGTTGAAGTCCAGGAAGGAGAAGGCCAGCTGCCCATGATAGGTGTTTGCAGGCCAGTATCACCTGCTCAGTGCTAGACACTTGTTTTTAGACAGGGTCTTGCTGTACTTCACTGGCCGGCTTGGCACTTGATGTGGAGCCCAGGATGGCCTCGAACTCGTGGTAATCCTCCTGCCTCAGCCTCCCAAGTACTGGGACTATCGGCCTGACCCACCACAGCTTGTTCCGTTCTAGGCACTTCTCTGCTATGTGGCCATGAGAAGCAGACGTGAAGAAGAGGGTAGGGATTAAAGTTTCTCTGGAGAGGTATTTTAGGTCCTGGGTGTGTCTGCAGCTTGCTGAGCCTTCCCTGGGCTGTACTGTTTACTATCTTTGAAAGGGAGAGGAGCTTCCTTTGAAGCGTGGGCAGGATTTGTGTTCTCCTGACTTCACTAGTCTGTTGTCTGTTGTCTCCGTGGCTGCTTTGATGTGGTGGTGACTTCAGCCAGGCTTTATTAGAGATTAGCTAGCTACCAGGACCAATAGATCAATCATCCTTTCAAGCTCACCTCCTCCATGATGTAAAGCCAAAAGAGGGAGACTGAGACATACCAGAAAGCGTCTCAAAGTTTCCCATTTCCTGTTTTTATTTCATTAATTCAGTACACATTCTTTTTTTTTTCAAATGTACTAATTTCTTTGTGTCTAGGAAATCACAAGGGGAAACTTCAGGCTGAGGACCTCTCCTTGAGGCATTGCATTTAATCCTCAGAGGTAGCATGAGGTCGGGCTCTTGTCCATACTTTCTGGAGGAGAAATCAGAGCTGCATAGCTGGGCCACCAAGTCAGACTCCTGGCACTTCTCCTTCACAGAAAGTTAATTGGGTTCATTAAATGAATCGAACCATACAAACCGCTTACATCATCAGGTACCTGGGCCACTTGGTGCACATTTTAG
The DNA here is from genome assembly GCA_030556225.1 of Cricetiscus sungorus. Lineage (NCBI taxonomy): Eukaryota > Metazoa > Chordata > Mammalia > Rodentia > Cricetidae > Cricetiscus > Cricetiscus sungorus. Next base: position 17,604,621 of record JANBXA010000097.1, read on the forward strand.
CAGTTGCACCACCATTTTGAAAACATTTTATATTTGTTTTCTTGACTTGTTTAAATGTATTTATGGCCCGCATGCATGTACATGCACCAGGTGCATTCCTGCTGGTCTCGAATGGAGATTAAGGATGGTTATGAGATACACGTAGGCACTAGGGAACCTTGGTCTTCTGCAGGAACAAGTGCTCTTACTGCTGAGCCCCCTCTCCAGCCCGTTTTATCGCTTTTATTATTGCATGTAGAAGCTGAACTGTTCTCATTAGCAGAATCACAGGAAGCAGAGCTTGCTCTTTTTGTAGCAGTGGGTTAGGGTTGGGCTCTCCTCTGGCTGGAGGAGCCTCCACCAGGTGTTGGAGATGGAGTTCTGGAACGAGATGCTCCAAGATGCACTTTACAATGCCTTCCCATGGAGATCTGCTCTTGCCTTCCCCTGGCGAATATTATCAGAGGCAAGCTGTTCAGCTCTCTGCAGGGTACTTTGCTGTCCATGGAGTGGAATGTGGGGTTTTGTTTTTATTGACATAGATAGTGTAACAGACTTTGTCTTAACACTTCAACATTATTACATTATTTACTAAACCTTTCTTCCTTTTTTTCTCTCTTTTTCTTGGTGTGTGTGTGTGTGTGTGTGTGTGTGTGTGTGTGTGTGTGGAGGGTTCAGACAGGGTTTTTCTGTGTAGCTGTGGCAGTCCTGGAACTCATTCTGTAGACCAGGCTAGCCTCAAACTCAGTGGTCAGATTTCCTTTTCCTCCTGGATGCTGAGAGTAAAGGTGTGTCCCCCCCATGCCTGGCTTTAAAACATTTTTTATAAGTGCTCCTTTAGAGTAGAGAGTGTGCCTTCTGGAAATGCTGATGTAAGGTAGAAAGAAGTGATCAGAGTGAGGGACAGTGTGACCAAGGGCAGATGAGTTGTAGGAGGCTGAGGAGGAGAACCAGTAGACTGAGCAGCCTTCTCGCTTTCTGATGTAGGAGGGTCTAGCCCACTGTGGGCAGTGCTATCTCTGGACAGATGAGCCTGGCCTGTATAAGAAAGGTAGCTGTGGAGCTGAAGAGATGTCTCAGTGGTTACACTGTGTTCTGTTCTTTCCGAGGACCGAGCTCAGTTTCCAGCACCCATATCTCCATTGATTCACACCTGCCTATAACTCTAGCTCCAGGAGAAATCTGTGCCTCTGGCCTCCTGGGGCTCCTGTACTCATCTTGAACATTAAGAAGAAATAAAAAATAATCTTTCAATAAAGAAAGATAGTTTCTGCTTCAGTTACCGCTTGAGCCTAGGCCCTGACTTTTCTCAGCTTGTCTCCTGGCAGCGTAAATCTAAATAAACCCTGTCCTCCACAGGCTGCTTTTGGCCTCTGTATTTCATCACAGCAGCCAGAAAGACAAAGAAGAGTCTCTCAATATAGACTAGGCCGGCCACAAATTCAGAGACCCACCTTCCTCTGCCTCCTCAGTCCTGGAGTGGGAGGGGCATCTCATGTAACTCAGGTTGGCTTTGAACTCACTATATACAGCCAAGGATGGCCACGTACTGGGGTTTCATTCCCGCAACACCCCACCTGGCTGATAACGTACACTTTTTGCAGTGTTGTGAGTTGGTTGTGTCCTCCCCAAATTCGTACACTGAAGCCCTAACTTCTTCAAATGTGATTTGGAATTTAGATCACCGCAGATGTAGCTAGTTAAGATGAGGTCATACCAGATGGGGTTGATTGGGCCCCTAATCCATTATGGTTTGTTTCCTTACAAGAAGAAGGCGTCTAAGCACAGACCACACAGAGAGACTGTCAGGGGAGAAAGCCATGTGAATGTGGAAACAGATATAGACAGGAATGTGTGTGCATGAGCTGTGGAAGGTTGACAGCAGACCCCAGAAGCCAACAGAGAGTCTGGGACAGATTCACCTTACAGGACAGAGGCCTTCTATCTGCTGACACCAGGATCCTGGGTGCTAAGTTCTGGTCCTAGAGCCAGCCAGTTTGGGGACTGTTATTGTAGACTGCCCATGCATGACACAGGCCACGGTTTGAGTAAGGTTCTGACTGGGATAGGGTCTGAAGATTTTAGAAACATTGCCTTACAGAGGGTAAGATGCCCAGTTCTGTGTAAAATTACTTCATCTCCTTTTCTAGTGGAATGGTATATGCACATAATCTAGAAAATGAAGTATAGTAAATACATAACTACACAAAAATTAAGCTTGTTTTGGCTTTTCAACTCAGCTTTTTTCTGGCATATACTATTATTTTTGTAAGTACTATGATGATATTACTATGCTAATAACATGCTAATATTAAATTATTGATTTTTTTTCATATTTATTGCAATGCTGGACATTAAGCCTGGGGCCTGCAGTGGCTTACATGTACACTATTGCTGAGCTAGACCCATACCTTTTCTTTCCCTTCTATTTTTGTTTTTGTTTTTGTTTTTAGACCATGTCTCACTAAGTTGTCTAGGTGGGAACTGAATTTTCAATCTGCCAAAATACCACCACTGGACCTAGGGACTTTCAGTTTGAGACACCCCTTCCCACATGGCAGAAGAGGAGTTAATCTTCTGGCATCCTCCACCCCTCATTCTTGTATCTGGGTCTTTGACAGACAGTTCTTGCTGGTAAGATTGGGACACATAGACCCTGGTCACCTGCCATTTAAAATGTTTAAATACTAATGCATTTTACACATATGAGTGTTTTGTCTGTGTGTATGCCTGCGTATCACACATGTGCCTGGTATCCATGAAGGTCAGAAGAGGGTATCATATCCCCTGAAATCAGAGTTTCAAAGAGTTGTGAGCTTCCAAATGCTGACAATGGGACCCAGGGCCCCTGGAAGAGCAGCCAATGCTCTTAATTGCTGAGCCTTCTCTCTAGCCCTGCCACTTTTCCCCTCATGTTTACACAAAGCATCATTCTCTGGATTATTATAAAATGAAAATATCAATTGACTCTGAAAAATGTTGAAAGTGTTCTACATCTCACTGAATCAAATATCATACATGATTTAATTCTTTATGTAAAATAAATAAGGATATTCATCTCATTCACATGCAGATTTTTAAGTGTAAAATTATATGTGGGGGAAAAAAAAGAAGCCGGGCGTGGTGCTACACGCCTTAAATCCCAGCAGAGGCAGGTGGAGATCTTCAAGTTCAAGGCCAGCCTGGTCTACTGAGTGAGTTCCAGGGCAGCCAGGGCTGTTTCATAGAGAGACCCTGCCTTGAAAAACAAAGCAAACCAAAAAAGAAAAAGAAAGAAAGAAAGAAAGAAAGAAAGAAAGAAAGAAAGAAAGAAAGGAAGGAAGGAAGGAAGAAAAGGGGTAGCACATGGTCACTCCTGATGTATGGAGATTCCCTTGTAGATATAAGGGAGAAAGAAGGCAGAGGAAAAGTCCAGGCTGAACGTGACCAGCAGACTAAGACCAGACCTTGGTGAGAGGAGAGACCAAGAGAGCTGCAACCAACTAAGAGAGGCTGCTCAGACCAAGAGACCAAGAGAGCTGTGCAGTAGGGAGGTATACAGGGATCTTGGCTCTGGGAAGGGCAGGGTGAGGAGTGCTGGGAGGAGCCACGGGTGTGAGTGACTCCAGAGAGCTGGCCACAGTGTTGGAACTTTTGTGGGAAGGTCTGGGTTTCGGGAGAAGCGAGTTGGGCAGGTTATGTAGGTTCATCATTCCTGGGACAAAGGGACACGCTTCTAAAATTGTGAAAAGCCAGGTAGGCGGCTGACAAATGCATGGTCCTGCTTTCATAATTCAGCCATCTCACGTCCTCAGTTAGCAGCATTAGAACATATCCCCCAAGGCCTAGGAGGTGTGCAATGTTTTGACATTGCAACATGATGTTGTCTTCTACAAAGTTCACACTAGAGAAGTGTGCAATTGATTTCCAAATATCGTACACTCACCCCAGAGGACAAAAACAACCCCCCCCCCACACATACATACAGTGCCTTTTCCTGTGTGCCGAGGCCAGGGTGAGGCTTTCTTCTTGCACTGTGACAGCAAGTGCAGCCCTAGTTCCAACAGTGAGCGCCATAGCAAGACAATTATTTAGAGGGAGCTCTTTGACAGAGTGTTGGTGCAAATCTAAAACTGTAACTAGATGGGCCTTTACACCTCCAGGAAAATCTCAAGGGAAAGTACTGCAGGTAACAGTAACAGCTGCAACATCAAGACCGAGAGAGTCAACTAGCTTTCGGGAAACTGGGAGAAGTCGTTCTTCTCCTTGGGAGATAGAGGAGGCCCCAAGGCTGCTGTAGCTCCCAGGGATCACTTGTCTAGAGAGTTGAAAAGCATCATGCGAAGTGGCCTGTCCCACGAAAGCTCTGAAATGTTTCACGTAGAAAATCTTCACGCCTCCCTTTTGTAAGAAACTGATGATGTCTAAAAAGGGGGGGAAACCAAAACAAGCACAGCCCCCATATCATGGTGTGTGTGTGTGTGTGTGTGTGTGTGTGTGTGTGTGTGTGTGTGTGTGTGTGTGTGAGTGAGTGTGTGGACACCTCTACAAACAGCAATAGTGTGGAGACCAGAGGTCAACACCAGGTGTCTTTATCAGTTTCCCTCCACCTTATTTTCGGAGGCAGTCTCTCACCAAACCCGAAGCTCACAGGTTAGGTTAGGCTGACTGGTCTGGCTGTTGATCCCCCCACCCACACCCCCTTGCCAGGGACCCACCAGTCTCCACCTCCCCAGCCCCGGGATTACAGCCAGGTACTGTGACCAGGGTTTGTTTTGTTTTGTTTGTTTGTTTTTAATGTGGGTTCTGACAGAGCCCTCTCCCCAGTCCTCTAATGTTTTAAGTAAGTTTATGACTTTTGTGTTGATCTACATTCATAGCTGTCCTGGAGCATGAGCAGTGTGTGGGGCTCACCAGCACAAGAAAAGGCCAGACAACTTTAGAATAAAATCCAGGCTGGTTTCCTTGTTTACAGCTTACTTGATGCTACTCTGAACCCCAACTCCCTCCTCTATGACACAGCATCAGAGTGCCTCTTCAGAGGGCAGCTGCGAGAATTACATGGAATCAGGCACAGAGGCTTAGCAGTCCCAGCCCCATTTTCTTGAGACAGGGTCTCCTGTAGTTGAGGCTGGTCCAGACTGCTATGTAGCCATGTCTGACCTTGAACTTCCAATCTCCCCCTACCACCCAAGTGCTAGTATTATATGCATGGGCCACCACATCTGTCGGGCTCAGTAACTTTGAGTAAGCATTACCTTCAGGGTCATGAGTTGGCTTCTTGGACAAAGATCTTGTACAGCTCTGCTGATAGGAGTTTGACCCCATGGAAAGGTGAAGGAGAGAACCTACTCCACAAAGGTGCCCTCTGACCCCCACACCTGTACCATGGCATATACCCTTTGTCACACACATATCATGCTCACAATGCAATAATAATAAATAAAAAACGTTACTCATTTGTTGTACACACCCAACCTCGACCAGCAAGGAAGACGTGACTCCGGGAAGAGCTTCTTCATGCAGTTTTAATCAGGATCCTTGAACATGCTTCTTCTGACCCGCGGGGACCCCGGGGAAATGCCTGCACAGGCTTAAATCCCCTTGTGCTAACCAACCCCAGTGAGCTACGTGGACCCTGCAGATAGGCTACTCTAAGGCCAAAGCAGACAGGCTGAACAGACTTAACCAAATAAGGGCTTGTTTACGCCAGAGAGTGCTCACCCTCGGGGAGGTGGGAAGTGGAAGCCAGCGCCATCTTTAAGGAGTGGCACTTCGCAGCTCTCTACAATTTGTCATGGCATCCTGTACCATATAGAAAGGTAAGGTAAGTTGGAAAGTTGAGTCTTAGTGATTCAGTCAATTTATTCTTGAGGTTTAAAATAAAATTGGGGCTGGAGATGTAACTCAGTTGGTAGTATTTACTTAGCATGCATGAAGCCCCCAGGCACGTGCCTGGTCAGGTTGGAAGATTAGAATATCAGCATTATTCTTGGCTACCTGACAAGCCTGAGACCAGCCAGGGGTACATGAGATCCTGTCTCAAAAATAAAATTAGTAAAATTGTTAGCATTCTGACTCTAAAGCAAGCCTGGACTCAGTTTGGGCTCTGGAGGTCAAATGATGTCGAGGGTAGGGTGGGCTGGAGGATAGGGTAGGTTAGGGTCAGGGGGTAGGGTGGGAATGATGGGTTGGTGTTTTGGTGATTTCGAGTGAAAAGAGCTAGCCAGATCCCATTGATGTCAATGGCTCGCTGTGTATTCTATCTTTTCCTCGTCACTGTTCCACACTTCATCAGCCTCAGACTCTGAAGTCATTGCCGTTTCAGAATAAATTCTTTTTCATCTCTAGGCAGATGACTTCCCTCTTCACAACCAAGAACCTTGACCAAGCTGTCTCTGTGCCCCAGCAGCCTCTCCTTTCCGTACACCTGTGAGGAACTGTGAACTGGGCTGAGTCTCAGACCACAGCCACTCCCACCATGGTTCCGGGCAACCCCAGCAAGCAGTTTGAGCTCACACGTGGGCCAGATGTGCCTGGTTATCCTGTAACACAGTGAAGGTCAGTGTACAGGTGTGAGCACACCTATGTCATCTCTGTGTATCCGTGGACCCCCACCTCACAGAATATGGGCAGACACTGTCTTTAAATTCTTCCAGTTCCCCCTCTAGACTCGGGGTGACACCCTCATTTCTGAGTCATCCGTGGGTTGCTGAGCTGTCTGATTTGCATCATATCAGATGTAAACTCAGCGCCTCCATTTCATGCCCATGGAGACTCAGGCAGAGGAGCCTCCCTGGACACACCCTACAGGTACAGCACACCTGCACAGCAGCTCACATCTGAAGCCAGCCCTCCCGTGGCGCCTGTGGAGTCAAAGAATGTTCTAGTCTCCTCCTTCAGAAGCACATGTGTGAGGACAGGGTGCTTTCGAGGGCAGCTCAGCCATGGCATGTCCACATCTTCTTCCACTTTTGTAATTTCTCTGCAGTTGTGGCAGATCGAGGGCTGTGACTTCTTGGGTGCAGTGGTAGGCCCTCAGGGATGCCCTGTCCCTTTAGTCCTCTCCTGCCTCTGGGCTGTTCTTTCTGTTCCTAGGTTACCTCTTCCTTTTTACCTGTGTGTATGTCATCATACGTTAATTAAAAAATTAAAAACAAAATAAGAAAAACATGCTTGAAGGCACAGTTATGTTCCAAGGCAAAAAAGAAAAAAAAAAAAGAAAAAGAAAAGAAAAGCTCTTAAAGGAATAGCTGATATATAATAGACACCTCAAAAACAATTACAGACATATAGAAAACTGTGAAAAATGTTAGAGAGAATTTCTAGTGTTTCTGCCCTCGGATTCTATACATGCTGACATTTGTTACGGCCACTTCATCATGCATGCTTTTTATGAACTGTAGAGAATGAATTACAGACATAACAACAGATTATGTTTACCATACATATGACTATACATGTAATCTGTTACTATTTATTTGTGTGTGCACACCACTGTGCACCTTTATATATTTTTATTATGTGTTTATTCGCTTACATGCTGTGTGTGGGGGAGCATATGCTCTTTGGCTCATGTGTAGAGGGCAGAGAAAAACTTTTAGAAATCATGAACCTCCACCATGCAGGTTCCAGAACCAAACCCAGGCTGTTACCCTTGGTGGCAGGCGCTGTTACCCACTTTATTCACTTAGCCAGAGGTAATTTTCTTACACCCCCCAAATGCTTTCATTCATATTTCCTCAAAAGTGTATTTTTTTTTTAATTTAGTACAATGACCAAATTGAGAAAAACAGAACTGATAAACTTTAGTTTGGTGTTTACTAATGATCCTGATATAATTCTAGCAAGAGGAAAGTTTTTCTTGTTATTTTTTTTTTGTTATTCCTTTTCTGGTTCAGAATCGGACACTTAATACTGCCCTTCCATTCAAGGTCTTGTCCCTGTCTTCTGTAAACTTGCCCTCCTTACTGAGTTCCTGACGGCAGCTCATGATACCAGTGTGCTCCAACCGTCCAGCAGCCCACACCTTTTTTCCTCGTGGTGTAAGATCGCACCAGGACCTATCATTTTCACGTCCCTAATTTCCCCACTCCCTTGCTTCAGGCATCATTGTCTCCTTGGACCTTGGCCACTGTCCCTCCCTGCTGCTTGTGCCCACCCCTCTGAGTCATCCTCCATCCTCAGGCAGAAAGAGTTTCCTGGAGTGTAGAACTCACAGAGGAGAATAGGGCAGGTGGTAGGAAGGCTGCATAGAACTTCTCATGGCTTCCAGTGGGCTCAGATCCCAGCAATGCCTTCTTTGTGGCAGGCCCTGCCCACTTCTCCACAGTCCATCACGTCCTTGTTTCCACTTCAGTTCTTTTCCTCTTTGGGCTTTCCCTGTGTGGACTATGTCCCTGCTGCTAATTTGTACCTGTACCTCACCCTTCGTATCACCCACCGTGGACGGCGTTTCCTGAACCTTGGGGCATGGTTCAGAGTCCTCCCCAGGTGTCCCCGAACCCTGAACCCGCCTCTTCCCTACTGGGCTCTTCACACTTTGACAGCAATTGTTTACTTGGGTGCCTTCCACTTGAGCCGTGACCTCTCTCAGGCCAATCTTGCACATTCCTCGTTGGGAACCAGCTGACACGTTATGGTTCCCAAACACACTCCACAAATATTTGTGGAAGAAGTAGGTGAGAGTGCAGCGGCCAGTGAAAGCAGGACTTTGATAGAACTGGGGGTTTTGCTGATCTGGAAACAGCTGCCAAGAATCTGGTGACTCAGAGACTTAGGTTACGAGGACACCATGAGCAGTTTAGAGTCTGGCTCTCACAGGCTTACCAGACCCAAGAGCAGCGCCAGGAAGAATATAAAAGAAAAATGAAAGGCAGGACATCATCAGATAGCCAAGGTGTCTGTGACCCAGAAGGGTGAGGGCTCTACAGGGACAGGTTTTCACAGCCTAGGTGACTCAGATAGGGTTGGGTTCCCAGGCTTAGGAGGGAGCCATGCCAGATAAAAAAGCCAGGCTTCTGCCCAGGTGGCCAAACACACAGCCAGAATCCTCCATTAACTTGGCAGCCAGTCCACTCTCTGGTTTCCTAGGGAACCGAGGGCCACGCAATCTACAGTGCAACTTGGCGCACAGCCTGGGACATTTTATGAGGGCCAGATGGCCGGACTCCGCACGTTGTCAGTGTTGTGGGGAAGGCAGCTGAGGGTCTTGGGGTAGGACTCAGCAGCAGTGCTGGGAGAGTCTGGGAAAGGTTGGGATCTCATGTGAGCCGCACGGGCAGGATAGGCAGGCATGGAGCTGGGAGAGCCTAAGCCACCGCTGGGTGGCCGTCCAGCACTAGAGGTCACTGACTCTAAAAGTCATGGTAAGACATGAATGGGAAAGAGGTCAGAGCTGAGGTGATGGCTCAGCTGTTAGGAGCACGTACTGGTCTTGCAGAAGACCCAAGTTTAATTCCCAGCCCTCACACCAGGCGGCTCGCAGCCACCCTAAACTCCAGCTCCAGGGGATCCAGCTTCCTCTGCTGACCTTAGTGCACACCTGCATTCATATGCTCATATCCCCACAGAGTGATGACGATGATGATGAGAGAGCAAGAGAGAGAGTGAGAGAGAGAGAGAGAGAGAGAGAGAGAGAGAGAGAGAGAGAGAGAGAGAGAGAGAGCTTGAAGAGTGGAGGGGGGCACTACATCATTTGAATCTGGATCAAGGGTGTTATATTAAGATTTAGAGGGCTGGGGAGATGGCTCAGCTGTTAAAGGCTAGGCTCACAACCAAAAATAGAAGATTTAGAACCTGGTGCTCTCTCTATTACATTCATACTGTATAACACACAGTTATCCAAGACGAGGTTTGCAGAGATCAGACCAAGGGGCAGATACCCAAAAGGATACTGGAAGGACTGGCTGTGATCACAGAGAAGGTAATTACAGTAGGAGAATTTCCATGCAGTTTTCTTCAGTTTGCTTGTCAGGATTTATACCTCTGGTGGTTAAAAAAGTCATAAGGAATAAATATATAGGGGTTGTGACTGTAGGTGAGATGGGGAAGTGTTTGCTGGAGACCCTGGGTTCAATCCCAACAGTCTGAAACTCAGCTTGGTGGAACAGCCCTGTAATCCCAGCTTGAGGAAGGAGGATTAAAAGTCCGAGGCAATCCTCAGCTACATAGTGAGTTCAAGGCCAGCCCAGGGTACATGAGACTCTGTCTTAAAAAATAATAACAAAACCCCTAAACTATTTCAGTACTAAATAGAAGGTAATCATTTCCAGTTTCACCATAGTTTCTTGGACACCCTAACTCAGAGGGAACTGGTCAGGGACACCCCACTGCTATGTCACTCTGGGTTGAAGAGAGGGCTGTATTGAGAGGCTGAGGGATCAGCAAGAAGTCTCTAGAGTTGTGTTTCCTGAGGAGGCAGGAAATGACTAAAATGGAACTCAATTAACTCATGTTTTCTGTCTTGCTCTTACTCAGTAGATGCGTAGTTTAAAGTAATTCAGAGCATGCATACTGGCAGTCAAAATTAGGCCATTATGTAACAGGGAAGGGAAACCATTCATCACACATGGTTGTAGATGGGCAAAAACTGCTCTGTATGATAGATTTTGTTTCCTGATGGTAGCAAGGATTGGGGAGGAGGGACATATGGGCAGTGATTTCAGGGACTACCAGCCAGGTGGAAAGCCCTGGACGGCTTACTGGCAGGACCCTAGGCTGGAGGTCTGGGTGGCCCACTCCAGATACCAGCAAAAGGAACCCTGAGACTCAGAGATCCCTGTAGTCCAGGCACAGAGACTCCAATGCAGATGGGCTGGTGCCAGCTTAGTGCTCATGGAGATAAATCAGTGAAAGGAGCAGTCAGGCAGGGTGGCACAGACCTTTAATCACATGGAAGGTTGAGGCAGGCAGATCTCCGTGAGTTCAGGCCAACCAGGGCTACATAGAAAACCTTGTCTCAAAGGAGAGAAAGTGATTGGTGCGGGACGGGATGGTGGGTTGGTGGGGGAGGGCAGATGCAGACAGCATTCGAGGTTGGCGGCAGGCATGTGATGGTGGGAAAGTGGGAAGAAGACAGCCCAGCCTGCCCAGGGGGCCTCTTTCTCTATAGTGTCGTAACATGCATGAATGTGTCCTACATATTTAAAGTACTGTCTTTACTCAGGGTTTCTGTTGCTGGGAAGAGATACCATGACCACAGCAACTTTTATAAAGGAAGATAGCTAATTGGCCTGGCTTATAGTTCACTGGGGCTGGTTTAGGCCATCATCATCATGGTGGGAAGCACAGTGGCAGGAAGGCTCACATGGTGCTGGAGAGACAGCTGTGAGTTCTAGATCCAGAGCCAAAGGCAGCAGAAAGAGACCGTGAGCCACTAGCCTGACTTGAGCATCTGAAACATCAAAGCCTGCCCTCCATGACACACTTCCTCCAACAAAGACACATTTGCTCTGACAAGGCCATACCTATTAAGAGTGACACTCCTTGTGAGCCTATGGGAGCCGTTTTCTTTCAAACCTCCACATTCCACTCCCATAGGCTTGTAGCCATATCATCACGAAGAAATGTGTTCAGTCCAACTTTAAAAGTCCCCATAGTCTGTAAAAGTTTCAACCCTGTGAAAGCCCAAAGTCTCTTCTGAGGTTCCTGTAGTCTCATAACTATAATCCCCTGTAAAATCAAAATCAAAAAGCAGATCACGTACTTCCAACATACAATGGCACAGGATAAGCATTACCATTTCGAAACATAGAGAAGGGAGCATAGTGAGGAAATGCCGGACCAAAGCAAGACTGAAAAGCAGCTGGGCAAACTCCTAACTCTGCATCTCCAGGTATGATGCTAAAATGCTCTTCAGATCCCCAACTCCTTTCAGCTTTGTTCACTGCCACACACTTCCTTTTCTTGGGCTGGTTTTACTCCCTGTTATCCGCCTTCCTCGGCAGATGTCCCACAGCTCTGGCATCTCCAACATCTTGGGGTCTCCAAAGAAATCCAGGCTTCAGCTGCACAGCTTCATGCAGTGACCTTCCATTCAGGGATACCCTGACACATGCTTGGTCTCGGTGTCTTTCCTTAGCCACAGAGGGAGATTCCATAACCTCTTCCTTCTATCCTGAATCTAAAGCCAGAACCATGTGCCAAGTTCTGCTGCTTGCTGGGGCTGGGATGTGGCCCCCTCATTCGATTAAATTTTTGCCAGCTTTCTGTTTTTGATGGATTTCTTCACTGCCTAAGCTTGGCTGTCCTGAAACTTGATCTGTAGACCAGGCTGGCCTCCAACTCAGAGATCTGCCTAGCTCTGTCTCCAGAATGCTGGGATTAAAGCCGTGCACCATTAGAGCCCTCTAAGCTTTTCTTTAATTCCTTTCCACAAGTTGGAAGCTTAGCTGGGTGGGATCCTGCCCTGAGGTCACCACTGCCTTTATTCCATTTAGCATCAGGCTTTTCTTTAATCTGTTTATCTCCTTGAACACAGCATTTGGCTCTATTCCATTTCCCGGTGCACCCTTTCTCCTTGAACTGTATGCTTTTACTTTTTCTTAAGCTGCTTGCTCTTTTTCATTATAAATCTTCACAAGAGTAAACACTAAAAACCATAGGACAGAGTCAATACTAGGCTGTTTTGAGATTTCCTCTGCCAATGCAATTAATCCAAAAGCTCTTTAATTTGGCCTCAGACAAACTTTTTGGACAAGGGCAAAAAAGCAACCACATTCTTTGCCAAAATATCACAAGAACAGTCTTTAGGCCATGTACTAAAATTCTCCTTTGAAACCTTTTGAGCTAGGTATCAACAGTTTAAATCACTCTCAGCACCTCTGTCTTCCATGTTTCTACTTGGATGGCCCATTAAATTCCACTTAAAGCATTCAACCGCCTTTCTAATCCATGATCCCAAAATCCACATTCCTTCAAACAAAAGCATGAACAGGTCTATCACAACAATACCCCACTCCTGGTACCAAGTTCTGTCTTAGGGTGAAAAGACATCCATCGTTACCATGGCAAATTTAATAAAACAAATATTTAGTGGGACTGGCTTATAGTTTCAGAGGTTTATCTCATAATCATCGTGGTGAGAAACATGGCAACAGGCAGGCAGACATGGTGCTGGAGGAGCTAAGAGTTCTACAGCTTGATCTACAGGCAACAGAAAGTGAACTGAGTCCCACAATGGACATAGCTTGAGTATAGGAGACCTCAAAGCCCCCACAGTGACACACTTCCTCCAACAAGGCCACACCTTCTAATAGTGCCACTCCCTGTAGGCTAAACATTCAAATACATGAATACATGAATTGGGGCTGTATCTTTTCAAACCACCACAGGCTGGCTTACAGTTCAGAGGTTTAGTTCATTGTCATCATGGTGGGAAACATGGTGGCATGCAGGCATAAATGGTGATAGAGAGAGGTGGCTGAGAGTTCTACATACAGATCCAAAGGCAGCTAAGACTTCACAGCCTGCCCCCAGTGACACACTTCCTCTAGCAAAGCCATACCTCCTAGTAGTGCCACTCCCTGTGAGCCTGTGGGAGGACCATTTTATTCCAAACTACCACAGTAGCCATCATCATTATCATTATCATCACCATGACAGCTATCACTACCATCACCACCATTGTGAACACCATCAGCATCAGCATCACCACCAAATTACTATGTATTGATCACTTTCAATCTGTTCAGTTGTTATTCCCCAAAGGGAACCAGGTGTCAGAGATGCTCAGTGACTTGCTGAAGGTCATGTGACTAGGTATGGTGGAGCTAGACTTAGGCTCCTCTCCTGGGAGAGGGGCAGACTGTAGAAAGATATAGTAGCAACGGGCAACTCTATGACTTTTTTTTAACTTAATTTACAAAATTTGGAGATGGTGGTGAAGAAACCTACCTCATAAGGAGGAACTGAGGATGGAATGAGAAACTATAATATGAACTGATGTCAGGAGAGATGGTGCCTGATGTAGCAAATGCAATTGCTCCAGGTCAACTTGAATTTTTACGTGATCAAATGATAGGGCCAGCGGGATGTCTCAGAAGGTAAGGGTTCTTTCCACCAACTCTGATGAGCTGAATTCAAACCCCAGTCCCCAGGGCAGAAGGAGAGAACCGTCCCTCATAAGTTGACCTCAGACTTCCACATGGACACCCTGGCGTGCCCCCACACTCAACAAAATACATGGATAAATGTAAAACATTTTTAAATCCAAATACTCAGTGGCTAACATTTTAGAATAAAAAGTCTTGTACTACTTACAGGTCCCCAAGCCCATCTTGCATTATTTGGGACATGTTTACGCTGAGTGCTGTTCATTGTTTAGCTGAAATTGAAGTTAATTCAACCCTGACTCCTGTGCTTTATCTGTTGTCCTATTGCAGCAGATATTGAAGCTGCTGTGCTAGAGACCACACCTGGCTCAGCTGTAGAGAGAGCTCTGCATTCTCAGGAAGTCTGTCTGCTGCCTTCCTGTCCACCAGCCTCCGGCCTCCGGCCTCCAGCTCCTAGAGCCATGTGTCTGTCCCCTGTCCTCTTGTGTCCTCCTGGCCCTTCCTCCTTCATGCCTCTTACTGCATTTTTCTGCCTTCCCAGCAGACAGGCAGCTCACAGAGCCCCCAAATCACATCAGTCATACACATTGGGACCATTTGCTGATTTTCGTATCAGCCCATCTGCCCTCCTAATGAGCTTCTAGACTTTTCCAGCAGGAATTATGGGTTGCAGTTGTATGAGCGGGTGAAGAAATTAAAACAGTGTTTTATACCTGGGGAGCCACCTCCATCTTTGTCTGGGGCGGTCTGAAGCCTGAGGTTAGCCTGGCCCTCACCCTGCCCATGCCCCGACAGGTCCCTAGCACCCAGACTCTCATTCTCTCAGCCCCATCTCCCCTGGCTCTTCAGTATTCTTGTCAGCCAGCCTCTTGACCCTCTGAGATCCTTGCTGGACCCTCATTCTTCATCGGTCCAGCCATGCCCCAGGCCTTCACCAGTCCCGTTCCCCACCCCCAGCCTGCCCTCAAAGGTTCCCCAAGTCCCAGATGTCTCACTTCTCTTTTCCACACATGGGTAGCTTGGAGTCAAGGCTGTCTTTCCCAGAATGCAAGGGGCTGCTCCTTCCTGCAGCCTTAATAAGGGAAGGACAACTGCGTCCTGGAGGGATGACAGTGTCCACCTCAGGGTGCATCCTCACATCTCACCTCAAGAGGAAGCAAGTGCTGAACCTCTGGGTTCTTGTCCCCATCTGGCCACCAGGGTGAGTCTCAGAGGAACACGCTGGCCGCTGACACAGTCTCTCCTTCTGCACTTGGCCCTTTCCCTGACCAAGGTGACTTTGGTGACTCTAGAGCTGTCCCCCTCCCTCCCCCCCCCCCGTCCACCACCTCATCCCATTTCCAAAGCCAAGTTTTCCAGACCTGTGGGCCCAGGGTCTCAGAGAGCTTGCAAGAACAGAATGGTCCCCACCAGGAAGTTTTCACTGTGGGGCTGGCGGAGAGGGTGTGTGTGACAGACAGGGTTTGTGTGTGTGTCACCTTTCTGGGTGTCACTGGCCTAAGGATATCACCCCCACAGCTGCTGTAATGAAGGTTCTGGGTCGGTAGGGAGTTGGAGTTGAAGAGACACTTGCTCTCAGTTGTCACACAACAGAAAGAGGAGGACACCCAGGGCAGGAAGCCATCTTCTTTCTGCATCTCCACTTGTCATGCTGGCGGCTTACCAGCAGGAAAGAATTTGGTTATTTAATACAGTTGAGTAATGGGGGTGTCTTTTTCCGGCCAAGAAAGTAGCATCCAGAATTCAAGACTGCCAAACTAAATTTGAATTTCAACAATCAATGGAAGGGGCCAGCAAGATGGCTCTGGGCGTAGTTACTTGACACCAAGTCTGGTCTGAACTATGTACAGTGGGAAGCACAAGCTGTTCTTGAACTTGTGACTCCTGCCTCAGTTTCTCATGGGCTCACATTAAAGGTATGTGCCGCCACACCTGGAAGTCTCGTCATTGGTACCCAGGATGTCTGGCTGGGAAATGCAGACTTTACCCTGAGTTGTCAAGGGGCCCATTGAGAGGCTGCAAGTTCAAGTCTGTGTCTCAGTGTGTTTATTTGCTAACAGGAAATGAGAACAGACAGTGGTTGATCCTTTAGTATGGATGGTTGTCTGGTTGGGTCCTCTGGGTGCTTCGACCCCTAAATGTTGGGACCTTTGGTGGGCGACGGCTCTTAGTTGAGTCTTCCAGGAATCATGATCGAGGCCATCTGTTTTCCCATGGCTGGTCACCAGGTGGGCACAGGCCTCTTTCCTTCCCATTCGGAACACTATGAGAGTCCTTTCTAGCTTTGAATTCCTGTGGGACCAGCTGAGCCCTCACCCCCTACTTCCTTCTATCTGGACAGTAACTAACATTCCCAGGCAGACAGTCTCTGTCTCAGAGTCTGGTTCCTTTTGGAACCTCAGGCCTGTATTTGTCCCTAAATCTGGACACAAGCTGTAGTAGGCTGTGAGTACTTCAGGGGTTCACTGAGGGTGACGAGTGACAGCGACAGCGAGGGGCTGACTTCTTATCTCCTTTCTCTCTCCACTGGCTTCTTGCTCTGTAATCCTGAGTGCACAGGTGGCCCCAGCCTCTGCTCAGAACCCTTCCTGCTACACAGCCTGCTTTATTGGGGATAAGCTCTTTGTCATGATCTTTTGTCAGCCCCTAGAAAGCCACTTGGGTAGATGTCCTCAAAAAGAGGTTATGTGGGGTGTGGTAGCAGGCAGGAAGCAGAGGTCTGTGAGCTCTAAACCACCCCGGTCTACACAGTGAGTTCCAAGACAGCCAGAGCTGCATAATAAGACCCTGTCTCAACAAACAAACAAACAAACAAACAAAAAATCCACCCACCCCAAAGAAACCCTAGGACCAGTAATATGTCTCAGCAAATGAAATCAATCCTGGCAACCTCAGTTCAATGCCTGAAACCCCATAAAGCTGGAAGGAGTCCACAAAATTGTTCTCTGACCTCCACCATGGCATGCGTGTACAGCCCCATCACACATTCACACTAACAACAGTAACAATAAAATAAAATTTAAAATAAAATTACACGCACAAGTTGGGGAAGTAGCTCAGTTGGCAACATGATCATTGTGCTGGGCGGTAGCGGTGGTGGTGCAAGCCTTTAGTCTCAGCACTGGGGAGGCAGAGGCAGGCGGATCTCTGTGTGTTTGAGGCCAGCCTGGTCTACGGAAGCTACACGGAGAAACCCTGTCTTGAAAAACGAAAACAAAACAAAACAAAAGGCAACATGATCACTGTATAATAAGTGTATAATGAGCTTAAGGAGCTGATCTTCAGAACACATGTGTCTTAGTCACTATTTTATTGCTGTGAAGAGACATCATGACCACAGAAACTCTTACAAGGGAAAGCATTTAACTGGGTACTGGCTTACAGTTTCAGAGGTCAATCCATTATCATCATGGTGGGAGCATGGTGGCATGCAGGCAGACACGATGCTGGAGAAGCAACATGTTCTGCATCCTGATCTGCCTGCAGTGGGGAAAGCTAGAGAGAATGAGACTGGCATGGGCATTGGAAACCTCAAAGACCCCCACCCCAGTGACATACTTCTCCAGCAAGACCACATCTCCCAATCCTTCTAATCTTTTCAAACAGTTCCACTCTCTGGTGACTAAGCATTCAAATATATGAGATTGTGGGGTCATTATTGCTCAGACCACTACAATGTGTTAAAATCTGGGAGTGGTGGCATGTTGTCACTTGTAATTTCAAAGCTGCAAAGGGCACACCAGCCAGTCTGTTGAGCCTACTTGGTGAGTTCCAAGCCACTAAGGGACCCTATCTCAAAAAATAAGGTGGCTGATGTCCTGAGACGTGATACCCAGTGTTGACTTAAGGCCCACACACACATACCTGTGTATGTGAAACCTCATTTTGTGCTTGTGTGAATATGTGCTTGTGTGTGTGTATGTGTATACATGCATGCGTGCACACGCTTGCACACACACATTCGCTCGCGTGCACACACACACACACACATACACACACACACACACACACACACACACACACACACACACACCAAAAAAAGAAGAAAGAAAAGCCAGAAACAGAAATAAAATGGCATCATTCTGGCTGCCCAGGCATCGTACAGACCTTCAGCAAGTGTTAAGTGGGTTCCTGAAGGGTTGATCAACCATTTCTGTTCATGAGTTCTTAATAACGTGGTGATATAATCTCGAGACTGAAAATATTCCACCAAAATTTGGTAAGGTTTTACATGTAATAGCTCCTGACTTTAAATAATGTATTGTTATTTTATGTGCACTGGTGTTTTGTCTGCAGGTATGTCCACGTAGGTATGCCAGATCCCCTGGAACTGGAGTTACAGACAGTTGTGAGCTGCCATGTGGGTGCTAGGAATTGAACCCAGGTCCTCTGGAAGAGCAGCCAGTGTTCTCACCCTCTAAGCCATCTCTCCAGACCCAGCTCTAAGTCTTACAGAATGTAAAAAATGATGGTCTGTGTAGAGAATGTGACCATGACTGAGAGATTATTCCAGATGTTCCTGACCCACTATTATTGGGAAGAATTACCTTCCTCTCCATGGATGGGCTCTGTTCCCAGGCACCCTCCTCTCTACAGCTGGGTACCATTGCTGCCTCACAACCTCCTTCTTTCTCCTCCCCCTTTGTCCTTTTAATCTTACATGAGTGTACAAGTGTATATGTGGATGTGTCACGTGTGCATGTACAGGTGGAGGTCAGAGGTCGATGTTGGATGTGTCCCTCTGCCATTCCCCACTTCACTTTTGAGACAAAGTCTCTCACTGAACATGAAGCTCACCACTTCAGCGGGACAGGCTGATCAGGGAGCTCGAAGCATCTGCTTTTCTCTGTCCTAGCATGGGGGTTAGCGGTGTGCACAGGCATGCACAGCTTTTATGTGGGCACTGAGAATCCACACTTGGGCCCTCATGGTGAGCACCTTCCCCTCTTTCTTTCGCTCTTCCTACTCCCCCTGCTCGTCTTCTTCATCTCTTCAGCAGGGCCTCACCCTGTAACCTAGGGTTGTCTGGAACTTGCTGTCTAGTCTCTGCTGGCTTTGAACTCACTAACCCTCTACTTCAGCCTCCCAAGTACTGGAATTTCAGGCATGAGCCACTGTATCTGTCCCAACCGCCTCTCTGTAAAGCCTCCTCAAGGGCAGGACTCTGTGTCCTTATGTTCCCCAGTGCCTGATACACTGGAGGTACTTTATAAATGATTATCGAGCGAAGACGAAAATGATTCGTTTTGTTTCAGGAATAATCTAGCATGAGGAAGACAGGGCATTTAATTTTAATTGGGACAACACTGCATTCTCCCAAACTCTTTCACAGTGATAAAAACGGAGAGAAAAGCAGAGATTCGTGCTAGTGGCGGTTCACAGAACAAGACTGATTAGACAAGGAGAAAAGAATGTTCCCTGGGAATCTGGGTTCATGTAATTCTCAGCTTTCTCCCCACTAGAAACCAGAACTTTCTGTATCTGCTTGCACACTGAGGACTCCTCAGGGGAAGGGCACAATGACCTTTGCTGTTATACTGTGAGACTGACTTCATCTCCCCGGTCTTACTTTGTCTGAATCTTCTTCTTTTGTAAAGATTTATTTTAGTATCTGTATAAGGGTAGGTGCACATGAGTGCAGATGTCTACCAAGGCCAGATGTGTTGGAATTGTGGGTGGCTATTGGCAACTCCACACTGGTGCTGAGTACTGAACTGGGTCCTTCAGAAGAGCAGTACATGGTCATAACTGAGGAACCAGTTCTCCAGCCCCGTTTTTAAATTCTCTCCCCCCCGTCTCTCTCTGTCTCTGTCTCTCTGTGTGTGTCTCTGTCTCTCTCTGTCTGTCTGTCTGTCTCCCTCTCTCTCTCTCTCTCTCTCTCTCTCTGTGTGTGTGTGTGTGTGTGTGTTTAGTAAGTGTATGAAAGAACAACCTATGGGAACTAGTTCCCTCCCTCTACCATGTAAGTCCTAGGCTTGAATTTGTGTTAGACTTGGTGGCACACACCGGTACCCACTGAGCCATCTTGCGAGCCCACAGTGTTTAATTTTCAATGTCGACCTGACGTAGCCTCCAATCACCTGGGAAGATGTCTCAGTGAGAGGCTGTCTCTATCAGGCTGGCCTGTGGGCAGCTCTACTGGGAGCCTTTCTTGATGACATTGATTGATGTGGGAAGACCCAGCCCAGTGTGGGTGGGTCCTGGTGTGTGTGAGAGCTGAAAAGTGAGTGGAGTAGAAAGCGTGTGTGCATCCACCTCTCTCTGCTTTCACTGTGGGTATGACATAAGCAGCCGTTTTACTTCCCCACAATGATGACTGCAGCCTGGAACTGTAAGCTGAAATCAGCCTTTTCTCCCCCAAGTTGCTTTTTGTCATGGTGTTTTTATCACAGCAACAGAAATAAAACACGGACAGTAGGCAAAACATGACACTTAAGATTCTCAGCACCTTGCAGCTCGGCTCACAACCAGAAGGGAATCTGTGTGGTCAGATGTCAGACAGGCGCGTAAAGATACCTAGCAGAGCTGTATTTTTTACATTTACCTGGTAAAATGTTCTGTGTAGTACCTTTCAGCGTGCCTAAGCATGAAAGCAACTTTAGGTGAGCAGTTACCAATCTGTGGATCAAGACCCTTTGGGGGTCGAATGACCCTTTCACTGGGGTCACCTAAGACCATTGGAAACCACGGATATTTACATTATGATTCATAAAAGTAGCAAAATTACAGTTGTGGAGTAGTAATAAAAACAATGCTATGGTTGGGGGTCACCACAGCGTGGGGAACTGTTAAAGGGCCACAGCATTAGAAGGCTGAGAACCACTGCTTTAGTTGTTAATGTATGTTTTCAAGCTGGGGCTGGTGGCGCAGGCCTGTAATTCCAGCCACTTGGGAGCTTAGAAAAATTATAAGTTTAAGGACTGCCTGGGCAACCTAAAAAGCACTTGCCTCCACGCACCTAGGTCCTGGGATCAGTACCTAGTTATACAAAATAAAGGCACTTATGTATATTCCCCATGAGATACATTTCTTTTTCTTACATTTCTTTTTCTTTCTTTCTTTTGTTTTTTTTTCTTGAATCTCCCTGTCATTTTTTCTCCCAAAATTACTTCTTAGTTAAGAGTTTCTATCGCTGCAATGAAGCGCCAGAACCAAGAGCAAGACGGGGAGGAGAGGGTTTATTTGGCTCACACTTCAGCATTGCTGTTCATCACTAAAGGAAGTCAGGACAGGAACTCAAACAGGGCAGGAACCTGGAGGCAGGAGCTGGTACAGAGGCCATGAAGGGAGCTGCTTGCTGGCTTGCATCCCACGGCTGCTTAGCCTGCTTTTTTATAGAACCCAGGACCAGCAGCCCAGAGATGGCACCATCCACCATGGGCTGCCCCCCCCATCACTAATAAATTATGGCTGGGTCTCATGGAGGCATTTCCTCAGCTGAGGCCTCTTCCTCTGACGACTCTAGCTTGTGTCACGTTGGCACACAAACCCAGCCAGTTCAGTCTTCACTGTGTGGAGAGTGTTTCTGGGATGGAGCCTAGGGCTTTGCACATGCTAACATATGCATGCCAGCTCCAACCACAGTATCTTTATTTTAGCCCAGGATAGCCTGGGAGTCATGATGTAATCAAGGGTGAGCTTGAACTTGTGATTCTCTTGCCTTTGCCTCCCAAGTATTGAGATTACAGGTGTGTGCTGCCATGTCTGGTTTACATGGAATGGGGGGGGGGGATCAAACCCAGGGCTTTGTGAATACTAAGCACCCTATCAACCGAGCTGCGTCCCCAGTCTTAGGATGCTGAGCTGGTCCCACTTTGCAGTCTCAGGGTCACACTGATGTCAGCTGTCAGGGCTGCTGTGTGAACTCCGGCCTAACGCACCAAGCCTGTGCACTAAATGCTGGAGCAGCCTGGCTGCTTCCCGCAACGGAGAAGAGACATGCAGGAAGCAGTGACCTCTGCCCCATCGGTAAGAATGAAGCCTTGCTCTATCCACTTAAGATTTCCTCCTGTCTTTGGCTGAGCCTGTTTGATTTGGGCTGATTGGCTGTGCCCTTCCCGCCCTAGGGTCTTCCGTGCTTAGTGCAGAAGGTTATGCTGCCTTCTCATCCATCCCTTCTCCTCCAGTCCTCTCCCCCGTTGCCCTTCCCTCTCTCTGTCTCCTTCCCCTTCTCTCTTTCCTGTGTTTTTCAGAAAATCATTGCTTTTCATCACAGGTCAGTCAGTTTGTTGTAGCTCTGCTTAGTTAAGTCTTGCCATCCCCGCCCACTTCCACTATGCAGGCAGCAGATCCCCCATGTGGGCAGCAACTCCCAAAATGAATCCATGATGGAGGCACAGAACTTTCCAGAAAAAGATCCGGCTCCTCAGAAACCTTCTATTGCTAATTAGTAATTATTCTGTCGCAGTATTCATATATCCCAGTGAGTGAGGCGCAGAGCGAGGAGGAGGTGCATGGCATTTTGCCGGTTAGGTTGAAGAGTTCTGTGGATGCCTCCTCTCCCAGCACAGGGGGTGTGACAGAGCATCAAGAAGGTTGGCTCCAGCGAGCCCCCCCCCCCCTCCACCCCGACCCCTCTCTTCCTTCTACAGTCACTTCCCACTAGCCTCACTTGGGTGTGACAAGGTTCCTTTTTCTAGCATCATTTTTTACTCCAGTTATTTTTACTCTGGGAGTTTCCAGAGGCTTGAGGGCGGCACACTCCTCAAATACTGGTTAGGTTTGGCTGCCCAAACTCCTTAAGGAACTTTCCCTCTGCCTGCTAAGTAGCTGCGGCTTCCCGCTTGAGAGTAAAGGGAACTCTGAGAATTCTTGTGCGGTCCCCACCTCAGTAGCACCGGTTCGCTGCGGTTCAGTACAGGTGTCCGTTTAATGTCACTGAGGGGCAGAAGAGATGGCGTGGAGGTTAGGAGCACTTGCTGTTACTGCAGAGGACCCAGGTTTGGGTACCAGTACCAACAGGATGTCCCACAAGCTCCAGCTTTTATGGCATTGAGGAGATCCGACTGCATCCTACATTGTCTGACCCCGGTGGCACTGGGCACTCACATATGCAAGAAAACCATTCACAAACTTAATAGAATAAATACATATTTAAAAGTCAGTGTGGTGCAGAGCAGTGGTGGCGCACGTTCTGATGATCACAAGATCTGTAGAGGGCTTCGCTGTGACACTTCCTGTGAGTTCCCATCAGTGCTTACGTTTGAGGAAAGTGAAAACCACCGCAAAAGAGGAAGGACTAGCTCACGAGCTGGGAACTGGGACTGCTGCATGGTCTTTGCTTTTGCCTGCAGGGAGAGGAAGTGAGGGCAGCCGAGTAGGGGGAGTAGGGGATGTCAGGGCTGGGGCTGTAGTGCCTCTGATGGAGGCTATTCTGAAGCTGCTAAACGCAGCTCAAGGGACTGGAGGAAGGGCTGAGAGGTTGAGTGCACTGGCTGCTATGTAAGAGTTTTGGTTCCTAGCACCCACATGGCAGACAGCTCACAACTGTAACTCCAGTTTCTGGGGGGGTCCATCACCCGCTTCTGGCCTTTGCAGGCACAAGGCATGACCACAGTGCACAGACATTCATGCAGGTAAACCACCCACACATATAAAATAACAGTTTTTAAAGAAAAATAATAAAGTTTAACAACAAGTCTTGAAGGATTCAGACTGCTTTTAAGTAATTTAACTGCATCTCAGAACAAAGTATAAAAACAATAAAATAATAAAAGAAACACTGAACCCTAACATTCAGTAACATAAAAGCCAGTGTCAAGCCTCCAAACAAAAATTATTACCAGGCAAAGAAACACACACACAGACGCACACACACTCACAGACACACACACACACACTCACACACAGACACACACTCACAGATACACATACAGACACACACTCACACACTCAGACACACACAGACAGACACACACAGACACAGACAATATGACCCATGTTGAAAACAAAAATATATCAATAGAATCAGATTCAGAGTTTAAAAAGTAAATATATAGAAAATATATTTCATATGCTCAAAAATGCAAGAAAGAATGAACTTGATAAATATACACATTAAAGACATTTTTAAAAGACCCAGATTAAGTGACAAGCACGGTATCAGATCTGAAGGATTATGTGCCATATATCTCAGAGGCAGAAGCTTGCCTGAAAAAGTTATGTAGGGATAGCAAAATTAGTTAGAGGTCTCTATCCAGCAGGGCCAAGGACAATCCATTTGGTCAGGTAAGACGAGAAACACGGGGAAAGCACTATCTGATCTTCCTGCTGAAGGAATTCATTAGGGATTTGTGGAGGGGCTGGCATTTGAGCTTTTTCTTCAGGAGACTTCAGCCAACAGAGAGGTGAGGGGTGAGCATTGGATATAGGTAGACAGACGCTCCTGCTTAGGCCAACTTAATTGTCAGGTCAAGAGGTTCCTGTCTGGGGAAAATGGGAAAGTAGGTTAAAAATAATGATAAAATGAGTCACTGTTTTTAAAGGCTTATTTATTATTTTTATGTGTATGTATGCTTGCCTGCCTGAATTTATGTGTGCCACATGTATGTAGGAGTCCAGGAAGGCCAGATGGGGGAGTTTTGGGTGGTCGTGAGCTGCCCTGTGTGTGCTAGGTTCTAAACTCGGGTCCTTTGAAGGAGCTGCTGACCAAGTAGGTAAGGGCCCGACATTTGCCTATTTGTTGGCTGTTTATAATTTATCATTGCTAGTCTGTTGGAGGAGTGCCAAAACGTCATGGGTGGGACAGAGGAGGGCATGAAGGGTCTTGGGAGCATGCCTCTCAGTGACTTGTTGGTGAGGCTAAAACATAGGATGCAGAGGTAGGTAGATCTGTGTGAGCTTGAGGGAAGCCTGGTCTGCAGAGTGAAGTTCCAGGACAGCCAGGGCTGTGTGAAGAGCCCTGCTCAAACAAACAAATGAACAAACAAACAAACAAAACCCACAGCAACCTTCCAAACCCCAAATAAAGACACAAACAAAAAAGAGGAGATCAATTCTTGGTTTGGAGCTACAAGAGTCTGGGCAGGAGTCTTGGGGCGTAGGAGAAGGTGTTGACAGGGGTCATTGTTTTAAAGAATGGAATTCACAAAGCCTGGTAATGACCATTGTGCATTGGACTGGAATGAGTGTTGTGGGGCAGGGTGGGTGGTGAAGCCTGCAAAAAATTGTCACACTAGCTTAAAGGAAAGGCCAAGGAATGTGTGTAAGTGGTCTGCTAGAAAATTAAGTAGAAATCTTGAGTGTGCAGTAAAAGAAGGAAAGCAAGCAATCAAAAAGGCAGAAGTCTCATACACAGCTATAAGAAGAAGGAAGGCTGAAACCAGGGTTTATAAGTGGAGGATACCATGTTACCATAGCATATTAGTAAGAACAGAAGCAATTCACTATATAAAATATGTCTTTAGTTAGGATTTACTGTTGCTATGGAGAGATGCCAGGACACTGCAACTCTTATAAAGAAAGCATCTAATTGAGGGTGGCTCCTTTTCAGTTTCAGAGGTTCAGTCCATTATCATCATGTCAGGGAGCATGGCCGTGTGCAGGCAGATGTGGTGCTGGAGCTGGGAGTCCTACGTAGCTACTTAGAGGCAGCAGGAAGTCAACTGATTATCACCCTGAGGAAGCTTGAGAAAAAGACCTCAAAGCCCACCCTCACCGTGACACACTTCCTGGACAGAAGGTGTGGCCCATACTAAAGGTGTGCCCTCCAGCCTCAAGGTCTGGATTAAAGGCATGTGTCAAGCATCGTCCTCCAACAAGGCCACACTTCCTCCAACCAGGCCATACCTCCTAATAGTGCCACTGCCTGTGAGCTTCTGGGGGCCAAATACATTCAAATGACCACATCTATACAATGCATACAATATACACAGGGACTTATTGGATCAGCTTTCTCAGTTGGGAGCTGGGCAGGGAGAGGCAGGGAACCCAACAACTGGTCACTGTGAGAAGCTGTAAGCCAGAGCTAGTGAGACGGCTCAGTGGTTGAGAGCACATCCTGCTTTTAGAGGACTCCAGTTTGCCTCACACTGTGCTTGTGTGAGGTGGTGAACATAACTGTAACTCTAGTTCCAGAGGAATCCATTGCCCCTGGCCTCTTTGGACACCTGCACTCATGTGAACACACCCGGACACACACACACACACACACACACACACACACACACACACACTTAAAAATAAAATCATTATTAAGGAAGCTAGAAGTCTAACAATAGAAGGGACCACTGATGCAGCCTCAGTCCAACCTGAAGATGGAGAAGCTCTGGGTGTTTCTGGGTGGTCCATGTAGAAAGACTGAAGACGCTGGCATGGGACGCCCACAGGCGGCAGCAGCGGCAGCAGCAGATACTCTTGTTCAGGAAGAACAGAGTCTCTAGGACCTGGCCTGTGTTTTCTTCTCCTTCATCCCATAGACCCCCAGCCTATCGGATGTTGTTGCCCACATTCAGGGCAGGTCTCTCCCCTCAGTTACTGTCTCACACATTATTTCTGTTGGAAAACACTGTCACAGCACATCTAGAGGTGTGCTTTACTGACTCCCTAGGTAGTGCTCTTTGTTTGTGCTTACTTATTTATTGTTAGGTTCAGTTTTGTCTCGAGGCTGGCCCTGAGCCTATAGAAATCCTCCTGCTTCGGTTTCCCAAGTGCTGAGATTACGGTTGTGAGCCGCTATAATAGGCCCCTAGGTGGTTCCTAATCCAGCCACTTGGGTATCATGATTGTCTGTCACAATGGGGACAAAATGGAGCCCCCGAAGCTGGTTGGAGGACTTTGAGAGCCAGTGGAAACACGGTTTGGATACTGGGGGATTTAGGCTTTAGTAGCAGCAAGGCAGGTGCTTGAAGGGCTCTGAGGAGCAGATATCAGGTGAAGGGGTGAAGAGGGGGACCTGGCTGACTTGGTTGTGATGAATGCAGAGACAATGTGTTCAACCAAGTATTCCCAGAGAATGGATGTGGCTGCTGTCTGCGGCTGCTGAGAGTTCAGTGGCCAGGAGGCTGCTGGCAACATTCTGGGAGCCACCCAGAGGATGCCTTACAGCACCGGGGTGGAGAGTGAACGAGAGTGGGGAGAAGGCAGGTGCCAGAGTTGCTCTTAGACGAAAGAGAGGGCCAGACTGCGCCTTTCAGACTGACAGCTCTGGGATGGCTTCCTCAGAATTTTCCACAGAACAACCACGAAGGGAGCGGTTTCGGCCAGATACTACTAAGTGGTGATGTACAAGAACTCCCAAGCTGCCCGTAAAAAGAAAGGCGCTCCTGGGATCAGGAGGGCAGAGAGAAGAATCAGAGAGGAGGGTTAGGCTGCTGCTGTGGGGACCGGAAAGGAGGCCCTCCTGAAGGAGGAGGGAAGCTGAGAGAGCTAGGGGGTGTGGCCCCCATCTGTCCTGAGGGTTGCCCGGCCTGTGCGAGCCTTTCCATCCTTTGTCCTGGGCTATTGCGTCTGCTCCCTAAGGACTGTTGATGGAGTCCTAATCACTGCCGGTCAGACTTTTAGCTGTGCTTTGCTTGAATGAATGACACAGCCCATTCACCCATAGTCTGTTCAACACATGACAGTTGTTGTTCTCATGAAAGGGGACAATATCTGGCTCCAAGGTATCTATGGTACAGGAAAAACATACGTTTGGGAGTGCAAAGAACTCGTTGCGAAATTTTCCTCGGGACACAGAACCTAAACTTTTGTCACCGAAGAGACTTTGTTCCATTTTCTGGAGTGACTCAAGTGTTTGCTTCAGACAATGACAGAGTGTATCGTGCTCGGATAATTGAATTTCTGTTATTTTTGCAAGATGTGGGTGGGAAATATGACTCAGTATTTTTTCAAAACATGTGAAAATTATGTTGCCTATTTTGGAGCATCTTCATGCTGAGATCTGGAAGATTTTTTTCTTTAATTTCAAATCTTGTATCTTAGGGAATTTTTGTTTTTGTTTTGTCTTTCAATCATGTCAGATCTTTTCCAGATAAAAATTTAAAGGAAAAGTACAGAACAATAGCTCTAGGTTATGAAGTAGACCTTGAATGGCAATTCATTCTGGCACTGTTTATGTAAAAGATTGACTAGGGCTATTGAGATTAGTTTTAGGCGCAGATCTGAACACCATATTATTTAAAAAAAAAAAAAAACCCATGCAACAAGATGGCTAAATGGATAAAGGCACTTGCTGCTAAGCTTGATTATCTAAGTTTGAGCTCTGGAACCCATGGTACAAGGGTACAACTCTTGCAAGTTGTCCCCAGACCCCCACCTGAGCATCATGTCACATACACACATGTGTGCGCACACACACACACACACACACACACACACACACACACACACACAGAGGCAGATTTGTGTGTGTGTGTGTGTATATATATATATATATATACACACACATATACATACATATATACATATACATATACGTACATACATACATACATACACATACATGCTATTGTGCTATTGTTAGCTGTCCTGGAGCAGCTACACTTGGGGGGTATATAAATGTGTTGGTTAGTTGTCAGGTTGACACAAGCACAAGTCATCTGGGAGGAAGGAACCTGGATTGAGAGGATGCCTCCATCAGATTGTCTTTGGGACATTTTCTTGAATAAAGATTGATGTGGAGGGTGCAGCCTACTGTGGGTGGGGCCACTCCTGGACATTTGATAGTGTATGTTATGAAAGAGCAGGCTGAGGGGGCAATAGGGGACCAAGCCAGCAAACAGCACTCTTCCATGGCCTCTGTTTCTGTTCCTGCCTCGACTTCCCTTCATGGATTGTTTCCATGAAGATAAAATAAGTGCTTTCTTCTCCAAGTTACTTTTGGACAGTGTTTTATCACAGCAACAGAAGACAAACAGAGACAACCAATATGTGTTTAATATCAGGTTTGCCAACCTTTGCCAATTCCCATGCTGTAAATAGTTCCACCATAGACTATTTCAAACCACCATTGTGGTGTCACTAATGAGAGGTTCGGAAGGGCAGCACATCATTCTGTAGCATCTCCATTCTGTAAGAGAAGTAAATAAACCCAAGAGCACAGTTACAGTAAAATATCATGGGATAATGTGGACATGATATGTTTGGGGTACTTATTATCTTTAAAAATGTATCTTTTGTATCATTTAATTATAAGCATGTAATTAAAATTTTTCAAATAGTAGTGTTTAATAATTGCCTGCCCCAACTCTTGATAATCTTAACCATTGGGTTTCATGTACTTGATGAAGTCTTGAGCCATCAAGACAGCTTGGAGGGTAAAAATATTTGCTCACGGGCTGGAGAGATAGCTTAGTGGTTAGCTTGCTTCTCTTGCAGAAGGCCTGTGTTCAGTTTCCATCATCCATATGAGAGCTCACAACCATTTGTAATTCTATTTCCAGGGGAGCCGGCACTTTTTCTGAACTCCGCAGACTATTGCATGTCTGTGGTGTATATACACACACTCAGGCACACACACATATAGTAAATAACTATATAAATAGCAACAAAATAACAAAAGTGCTTGCTGTGCAAGACTGAGGACATGAGTTACATCCCCAGAAGCCATGTAAAGGAAGATGGAGAGAACCAACCCCACAAAGTTTTCCCCTGACCTTCACATCTGTGCTATAGCATGGGTGACCCCTACACATATACTAAATAAAAATGAAAGCAAATCTACCGTGGGGTGCTGTTGCAGTGGAGACTACAGTTCCCTCACTGTCTGTTTTGATGGGTTCTTTTGTTTGATGAAATAAATGTGTTGGTAAGAATGAATGACTGGAAGCAAATTATGTGAACAGCAAACAAGAAACAAGTTTTTTATCGTTGTTTCAGGACAAGGTGTCTCTACATAGTCCTGGCTGTTCTGAAACATCCTATGTAGACCAGGCTAGCCTCCTACTCACAGAGATCTGCTTGCCTCTGTCTACCTAGTACTGGGATTAAAGACATGTGCCACCACACCCAGTGAAACAAGATCTTTTTGTTTTGGTTTGGTTTTCGAGAGAGGGTTTCTCTGTGTAACAGCCCTAGTTGTCCTGGAACTCACTTTGTAGACCAGGCTGGCCTCGAACTCACAAAGATCTACCTGCCTCTGCCTCCCAAGTGTGGGAGTGGTTATTTTAATAAAGTTTAAATATACTTTTTTTGGGGGGGGTGAACAGCATCTCATACTAAGGATGGCCTCAAATTGGCCATGTAGCTAGGGTGTAACTGAGCTCTTTCCTGATCCTCCTGTGCCCACCTACTGACTGATAAGATTATAGGCATGCACAGCCATGCCCAGTTTATGTGGTGCTAGAGATCAAATCCATAGTCTTGTAAATGCTAGGCAAATATTGCCAAATGACCTACATCCATAGTCTTTGAATATATTATTTTGGCTGCAATTTAGAAAATGTTTCCAGTGACTCAGTATAAACAGTAAGACATTATAGAATTGTAATCTGCATATAGATGAATGCTGTCTGTATCTGTCAACATTGAATGTATTTAAGTGAAACACAGTGACACATTCCTGCAGCCCCAGCACTTGAGAAGCAGAAGCAGGAGAATATCAAGTTCAAGGCCAGCTTGACTAAACACTGAAAACCTGCCCAAAAATACATACATACACACACACACACACACACACACACACACACACACACACACACAAACATGGGCTGGCAAGATGGCTCGCTGCCAAGCCTGATGATTTGAGTTCAATCTCCAGGACCTTCATGGTGGGTAAAACAAACAGTGATTCACACACACACACACACACACACACACACACTGTAAAAAATAGAAAAGAGATGCACTTCAAAGGAAATAAAGAATAGGTTTAAACTGGGTATTGGTGGCACACACCTTTAATCCCAGCAAAATCCCTAGCCCCACAAAAGGTATGCAAAATTGTCATATGCATAGGCCTGACCCAGACCCCCTGAATGTGGGTGTCAGCTAGAAGGCCTGGGAAGTCTAAGGGACCTTGGACAGTGGAACCAGGATGTATCCCTGGTGCACAAGAGGACTTTGGGAGCACATTCTCCATGGAGGGATACTCTCTTAGCCTCGAGGCAGGAGAGAGGGCCTAGTTTCTACTCCAAATGACTTGACAGATTTTGATGATTCCTCCTGGTAGGCCTTACCATCCCTGTGGTAGATGGAGAATGGGACTGGGAGGAGGTGTGGGGAGGTGAGGGGGGGCATGGGAAGATAGGAGGGAGAGGGAACTGGGATCGATATGTAAAAAAAAAGAAAGAAAGAAAGAAAAAGAAAATGCAATAAAAAGTATGTAGCCAACAAAATTTGATTTAAAAATATGTGTATGTGTGTGTGTATGTATGTATGTGTATATACATATATGTGTATGCGTGTGTGTGTGTGTGTGTGTGTGTGTGTGTGTGTCTGCATGAGCTGTGGTCAGAGGATGACTTGAAGGCGTTAGTCCTCTCTTATCATTTGGGCCCTGAAGCTAGAACTGGAGTCTCAGGGTTGATGGCAAATGCCTTTACTTTCTAAGTCATCTTGCTGACTCCTGAATTGACTTCCTTTATTTATCAACTTTATTCCTAAGTTGATTTATATTTTTGTTACTTAATTTGATACTTCATTTTCTTTTCTCTCCTCTATTTCCCTCTTCTCCCCTCCCCTCCTCTCTCCTTCCTTCTTCCCTCCCTGGCCTTGATCTCCAGAGCTGCCAAAATTAAATACATAAACAAATCATCTAGAACTCCCAGAACTTAAATTATGATCTACTTAAGCATTCAAATGGGATTTATTTATTTTGAGACAGGGTCTCAGGGTGAGGTCGACAAGCCCAGGACTCTGCTTGCGTTGGTTTATGCCCCTTTACTCTTCTAATAATGCACTTGTAGCCTGGCTCCTTTAGCTGCCCATGCTGCACACACACTCCTCTCTGAACAATGCACTCAGCACCTTGCCAGCCTGTGAGCACACCCTCTCTGGACAAATGAACAAGTTTCTATGCCCCTAACAAATTTAGACAGTTCCTATTCAAATATTCTCCATGTATCCTGGTACAGAGACTGGAAAGGCTAATTCAGCCTTAACTGGTTTTGGGTGTATGCACAGTAAAGGCAAAATGGGATCTTATGCCTGTGCATAATTGGGTGTGCATATGATTAAAATCAGACTCATTATGGGAAGGGATATGCATAGTAGAAAAATGATTATGTGCCTTAATATAGCAATCAAAACAGAGAAACACCCTCACATGCATGCTACCAAGTGAGCTGCTTCCCCAGCTCCGAATAGAAATTAAAAAAATTATTTTATATATGACAAAATTACTTTCAATAATATTCACAAAATGAAACAAACAAGCAGGAAAAAAAAAAAAAACCACAGACAAGGACTGTTCATGGTAGTATAAAAACATATGTTGTTGGGCTGGTGATACTCAGGGGTAAAGTCTCCTGCTGACAAGCCTGAGGACCTGTGTTTGAACCTTAAGACCCACAAGGTGAAAGGTAAGGACTAACTCCTGTGAGTTATCTCCTGGTCTCCACAATGCTATGACACCTATGCGCGTGCGCAAACGCCTTGAATTCATCGTTTAACCATGCTGAGCATGAACTTCCCATCTTCCCAGTTCTCTCTCTCTCTCTCTCACCAGTGCTGGATTATATGTGTGTGCTACAGTGTTCAGCCGTGATTCCTGTTTTGTCAATGTCCATTGCCAAGAGTTGCAGTCTGATTGGAGATCTGGTGAAGTCTGGGGGCTTTGGCACCACAGTGTTAATTGGCAATCTCATGTATGCATAGCATATCCCACACATTTATTTTCTGTAAGCATCCCCCTCCCCCCATCCTGCTAAAAGAGAGACCCACACAGAGCTCCAGTTTTATTTTACTTTAGGTTAACTGCTGTATTTCTCACTCCTAGAAACAGGCCTGAGGACAGGACATGCATGGTACTGGCAATAATAACCCTGCCCCACCCACCCTCCCCTCAGCAGGGCTGGCCTCGAACTTGAGATGTTAGATGTCTTGCCTCAGCCTGCTCAGCCTGCACGTGCTCTCATGACAGCCACCACACTCCAGTCTTGCTTTCTTTTGATCTGCTTTTATTTCTCGATCATTCAAGGTTCCATTTCTCTTCCTCCTCTTCCTCCACCTTTTTTTTTTTTTTTTTTTTTTTTTTTGTACAGGGTCTCACTTAGCTCGGGCTGGCCTTGACTCTCTATGACCCAAGGATGACTACTTCCCAGTCTACCTCCCAGGCACTGGGATTGCAAACATGCACCACCATGCCTGGGTTTGTGCCACTGCTTCCGGAAACTTCACACTGCTTTCTTGAAGTCCTTACAAATGTCTGAAAATTGTCTTTCTTTCTTTTAAAAGATGTATTTATGTTTATTTGAGGAGTATGAGTGGAGTACCTTCATGTATGTATGTGTATAAAATGCCAGAGGTCAGAAGAGGTCAGACAACTCGGGTTGGTGGGCTTGTTGGCAAGTACCTTTAACCTGTCAAGTCATCTCTCTGGCCCTCTACATACTTTTGTCTCTATAGTTTTGAGTTTTCTCTCTCTCTCTCTCTCTCTCTCTCTCTCTCTCTCTCTCTCTCTCTCTCTCTCTCTCTTGTTTTGTTTTATGTTTTGAGACAGGGTTTCCCTGTGTAGCTTTGGGTCCTGTCCTGGAACTCGCTCTGTAGACCAGGCTGACCTCCAACTCACAGAAATCCACCTGCCTCTGCCTCTGCCTCCTGAGTGCTGGCACTAAAGGTGTGCCCCACCAACGCCCGGCTTAGTTTTGAGTTTTAAATCTAGCTGTGGTCTCAAAACATTGTTCTTGGCATATAGTAGACCCATCCATGGTAATTTTCATGACTGTGAAATTAATGATTCAGCTTAGGAACCTTTTTACTATTAAACCTTTTTTACTAGAGACCTTTTTCTTTATGTATTTATGTTCTTATGCATATAGGTGTGTGTGTGTGTGTGTGTGTGAGTGTGTGTGTGTGTGAGTGTGTGTGAGTATGTGTGAGTGTGAGTGTGTGTGAGTGTGAGTGTGTGAGTGTGAGTGAGTGTGTGTGTGTGAGTGTGTGTGAGTGTATGTGTGAGTGTGTGAGTGTGTGAGTGTGTGTGTGTGAGTGTGAGTGTGTGAGTGTGAGTGTGTGAGTGTGTGAGTGTGTGTGTGAGTGTATGAGTGTGTGTGAGTGTGTGTGAGTGTATGTGTGAGTGTGTGAGTGTGTGAGTGTGTGTGTGTGAGTGTGTGAGTGTGAGTGTGTGAGTGTGTGAGTGTGTGTGTGAGTGTATGAGTGTGTGTGAGTGTGTGTGAGTGTGAGTGTGTGTGAGTGTGTGAGTGAGTGTGTGTGTGTGTGTGTGTGAGTGTGAGTCAGAGGTCTACATGTCCACCTGGATTGCAGACCCACACTACCACACTCTGCTTTTCACTTGGGTGCTGAGGATCTGAACTCTGGTCCTCATGCTTGCACCACAGGCTCTAGACCTTCTGAGCTGTCTCCCCCACCCATGTTACATTGATCCCCATCCCACTCCTTTTCCTATTTGTTTTCCTTGTAGAATCCCATGTCCTTTATTTTTGTTGTGTTCAGGCAGGGTCTCTTGCTATTCAGCCTTTGCTGTCCTGCCTGCGCTTTCCCAATGCTGGGATTAAAAGACCTGAGTTACCACACCCAGCCTGAATCAGATGTTTCCAGGATGAGCGGCTCTTTTTCGTGTTGTTTTTTCATGTTAGTCTTTTTGTACATGGTTGATTTTCCTCTGGTGCCTTTTGTGTGTGTCTTCTCAGAAGTTTCTGTGTATGAGTGTGTGCTGAGTTGGCTTCTTTTCACGAAGTCTATCATGGCTCTCTAAACTGACACTCCCATTGTGGGTGTCTAAGTAAGCAAGCGAGGGGTATTTACAGCCATCTTCCTGTCTGAGTCAGTGTGCAGCAGAAGCCAGCCGGCTGGGGAACTCAGTTCCCGAGGAAGAGGGCATTATCCCTGAAGACTGGAACCTTAGTGCGTAGGCATCTTTGTCCTTTGCTTGTCCTCTTCCTTGGTGTCTGCTGTAGAGGCCTGAGTTTTCTTAGCTCGGTAGAGCTGCCCCGCAACCTCCCCCAGTACCTGGTAGCCCTTAAGCGAATTGCTGGGTTTCTTTAGAGAGCAACCCTACCTTCAACCAAGAGCTCATTGCTATGGTAGACCAGTGGGCAGGGTCGATTCCCGCCCCGCCTGGACCATGGAAACTGAGTGTGGAGCTCAGCAGCCTGGGCTCTCACAAGCTCCAGAGCAAACTGGGCAGCCTGGGACTCCTGCTCAGGCAGAACCCCTGACACGAACACCTCCCCCCACCCCACCCCTGCACCCCTGGGTTCTGTGGCAGTTAGCCAAGGGCCCTGTTGGCTGGTGCTCCTGGTTCCTCTGGGGCCTTCTTAGGATTTTGGTGAAAAATTCCTCTTTTCTTTATTAAAGTGTCAAGTCATAAATGCTTCTTTTTTTTTTTTTTAAACGATAATTTTATCGTGAGAACAGAAGGATGTGATTCGTACATTGTAATGGCTAACTCTTTTTGATCTCGACTACCGTTTTAAGAAAAAGCAGCTTGAGAGAGTAAAGGTTTGTTTCAACTCACTGTTTGAGTCTGTTACTGTGAGGAAGGCTGATGCTGGAAGCGTTGGACAGATGGGGCAGAGAAAAGGGACGCACTTTTATCAGTCTGGGACAATGACTGGAGGAGTTCCCACCTGGGCCAAACGACTCTGGAGACACTCTTAGCCATATACTCAACGGTAGGTAGGTTTTGTTAATTCTCTAGGTGTGTGTGTGTGTGTGAGAGAGAGAGAGAGGGGGGGGGGGAAGGGAGGGAGGGAGGGAGGGAGGGAGGGAGGGAGAGAGAGAGAGAGAGAGAGAGAGAGAGAGAGAGAGAGAGAGAGAGAGAGAGAGAGAGAGAGTGTGTGTAAGATTAGAGCTGGGCGCTATCATGTCCAATTTTACCCGAGTTCCTGGTGTAAGGATTCAGACATTACCCTGGCCTGCCCCTGTCTCCTGGCAGGATGCACTCAGGCAGTGCCCTGGTCAGCCCGGGGATCCATAGAGATGCAAAGGATCCAGTTAAGAGAAAGACCCCGTCCACTTAACGGTCTTTTGTGCCCTCTCCTCTCTTTCTGCGCCCCCCCCCCCACTTCTCCTGGGGCCGACCAGACTTTTCCTGTCTCCCTCTTCTCTCCTGTTCTCTGTCTCTGGGTCCCTTTACCTCTTTTCTCTTCCCTTACCCCTTCCATCTGTTAGTCAACACCTACCCCTCCCCTGGTTCCTTTTCCCCATAGACTCCGTGTGTGTTTGTTGAGTTTGGTGTTTCATCGCCAGCAGCTGCAGCAAGAGGATAGCACTCGGGATCTGAACCCAGGGCCTCATGCTGGAGTAGCAAGCCCTTAATCCTCAGAGCCATCTCCCGGACCTGTCCTATGAGATACCTCTTCATCTGGTCAGGTTGAGAATTAAAATTCATCGTCACAAATATCAAGCAATACGGAATTGTTCCTAATGACGAAAGCGGGCTGTGTTAGTAACATTATGTCCCACCTATGCCCCTTCGCTGAGTGTCGTCCAGACCCGTGCACCAGTGGCAGCTATTTTGACCTTGTTTAGTCATTTTTCTGTGGACCCCCACATTTCTAAATAAAAACTCACATAGAGTTGTTTCTGAACCGTTTGCACATTAGCTGTTGACTTCTTGCTACTGAAGACAACTCTTCCATTCTATACCCTGCTTGCTCTCTGTCCATCTGTAACTCTTTTATTCATCTGAGAGAGGAGAGAGGAGAGAGAGAGGAGAGAGAGAGAGAGAGAGAGAGAGAGAGAGAGAGAGAGAGAGAGAGAGAGAGAGAGAGAGAGAGAGAGAGAGAGAGAGAGAGAGAGAGAGAGAGAGAGAGCTGTCACATGTCACAGTACCTGTGAGGTCAGCGCACAACTTTTGAGAGTAGGGTCTTTCCTTCCCCCATGTGGTATCAGGAATCAAACTCAGATGTTCGGCTTTGTGGCAAGTAGCTTTCTTGGATGAGATGAGCCTCTTTTACTTTTTTGAGACAGGCTTCTCTGTGTAGTTCTGGCTGTCTTGGAACTCAGTCTCCAGGCTGGCCTCGAACTCACAGAGATCCGGCTGCCTCTGCCTTCCAAGTGCTGGGATTAAAAGTGTGCACCACCACTGCCCAGCCCATCTTTTAAGAATAGTTATATCATTTCATTTTGGTTTAAGTGAGATTCACACAAAGCCCACAGCATGCTACGATTGCTTCCTTCCACTCATGGCTCCAATTGTTCTGAAGAGGCAGACTTATTTTCCTACTTGCACATTTGTCACGAACTCCCCACCCCAGTGCTCCAATATAACCAGCTCATTCTCATCACTTGTTGGTTTTCTTTCTAATGTTAAAAGAGCATTTCCAATGACCTTCCAATCTCATTGGCTTATTTCCAGAGAACTTCGTCTTTTGTGCAGCCCTCTTCCGGTCAGATCTGACAGGTTGTTCTCTGTGCCTATCTTTTCTATTCTCCCAGGCTCATGAATCTTAGCAGGAAGTATTTAAGCAACGCAGCATAAATCACCCTTCCTTGAATTGTACTTCAGATTCCTGCCCCAGAGTTCCAGTCCCTGAGAATAGGTCATTATTTTGGCATATTCAAGATAATTTAGGCATAGTACCTAACTGGTTTTTTTCTTCCTAAAGTACTAGGGATTAAATAAATAAACCCAGGGCCTCATACATGCCAGGCAAGCACTCCACCACGCTGAGCTGTGTCCTCAGTCTGTTCTCACTTTTTATTTTGAAATGGACCTTACTAAATTGTTCAGATTGGCCTTAAACTCAGTCTGTACACAGTCAGGCCTTGAGTTTGTTATCCACCTGCCTCATCCTGTCAGTAGATGGGAGTAAAAGCTTCTGCCACGAGGCCTAGTTACTTTGTTTGTTTATTCATTTTATTTTTTGTTTTTGGAAACAAGGTCTCATTATGTAGC
The DNA here is from genome assembly GCA_030556225.1 of Cricetiscus sungorus. NCBI lineage: Eukaryota > Metazoa > Chordata > Mammalia > Rodentia > Cricetidae > Cricetiscus > Cricetiscus sungorus. The sequence continues at coordinate 17,642,589 of JANBXA010000097.1, forward strand.
TTTGGCTGGCCTGGAACTCACTCTGTAGACCAGGCTGTCTCTTCCTTCCAAGTGCTGGGATTAAAGGCTTGTACTACCACTTATCAAGGCCAACTACATAGCAACTTTGAGGCTAGCCTACACTAGCTACACCAATCTGTTTCAAAGACAACAAAAACAAAAGTGTCTTATCTAGGCATGTTGGGGCTGCACAGCTATAACTCTGGGACCTAGGGAGATGAGATGGGATTGTGGAGAATTCAAGGCCATCCTACTTTGTTCTGTTTTAAGTTTGCATTACTTCTTTTATTGTTATGTCAGTGTGTGTGTGTGTGTGTGCGCGCGCGCTCCCGCACATGCTCATATGTATGATGTGTGTGATTGCATACGTGCTACAGAGTCTCAGAGGATAGCTCTGTGGAGTTGATTTTCCTTCCTTTTTTTACATCAGTGCCAGAGACTGAACTGAGGTTATCGGGCTTGCACAGTAAGCAACCTGCCACCATCCCATCTTGCCCACACCAGCCTGAGTTTTCTGAAATACAACTGAGGTATAATAAATAAACTGCACATATTACTACATATGGTTTGGACTTAGGCATGTTCTGTGAAACTATCACTGTGAGTCGAGCACTACACTTACCTGTCTCCCACAAGTCTTAGTTCCTTTGTCCTTCTGTCTTCTTACTCAGGGAGGATCACCCTATCCATCATGGAAGCTCTCATAACTGCTCAGAGAGCTCTGAGATGTCAGTGAGCACATGGGACTCTTGAGTTTGTCATCCCCTGGGTTCTATGTGACTGTGCTCTCTTCAGCATATGCATGAGAGATGGAGTGGCATCATGCACACCTACAGACAACTCTCACCTGTTCCTGTTGCTAGAATAGCCAGAGGATCACACTGCTACTCCGTGAAGGATGTAGAGATCAAAGGGAGACCATGTAGTGTGTTCTGGTACTAGCCACTGGAAGAGCCCCTCTCCAGCCTCTGCTCAGTTGCCTCTGGTTTCACAGCCAATAGCTTTCTTTGTGTTGCCAACACTAATTTTTCTATTTGTCTTGGGCAGTGTAGTTTCTCCCCTCCTTTGTCATACTGTCTCCCTCTGCATCAGCCTTTCCCTAGCCTCACCTCTCTCAAACCCCAGACAAACATTCAGATCTGAAGGTAGCAGACGCAACTGAAGGCTCAGCAGTTAAGAAAGAGCACTGGAGCACGGGCTGCTCTTGCAGAGGACCCAGGTTCAATTCCCAGCACCCATGTGGTACAACTCCAATTCTAGGGGCTCTGATGTCCTCTTCTAGCATCCATGAGCTGCTGTACTCCTATGGTACACATGAACACACACACACACACACACACACACACACACACACACACACACACACACACACACACGAACACATACCAAGTCTAGATTCAATAGGGAATTTTCTAGCAACCAGTCATGCTACAAATAAATGGGTCAATCAATTCTCAGTTTCTTGCCCATATTTTTTTTTAGACATTTTTTTCCTACCTTAAAGATACCCCTAGATAAGGGTGACAAACCCAAAGATTGAACAATTTTGCTTTTTTTCATACATTTATATTACATCATCTGCCTCATGAATTTGTGACTGATGTTCCCTTTTTTGTTCTAAATATAGATGAAAGGGTGCTTTTAGTTGTCATTATTTTTGGTAAGGCCCAGCTCATCCTAGCTTTAATCCTCCTAACACCTTTCAAAAAGTTAGTTCCACAATTCTGTATCTGTCCTTGATCAATGAAAGTATTGGATTTGGAGGAACTCATCATTAACTCTTTTCTCATGGCGTCTTCACTCCTGTGACTTGTCATATTCTTTGTTTGTTTTTGTTTTTTGTTTTTTTGTTTTTCAAGACAGGGTTTGGAGGCTGTACTGGAACTAGCTCTGTAGACAAGGCTGGTCATGAACTCACGGAGATCCACCTGCCTCTGCCTCCCCAGCACTAGGATTAAAGGCATGTGCCACCACCATTCCCTTTTCTTCACGGCATCTACATTGTAAAATCTCATTTTATTTTTGTAGAGGAGGGTTGCTGAAGACCGAACCTACAGCCTCACCCATGCTATGCAGGTCTTCTATAACCAAGCTGTAACTTCATTCTCCAAGTATAGTGAACTCTTAGTAACCACACTTACTTATTACAATAGCTAAAGTCACTTTTTAGTGTTTTTGTTTAAAATTATCTTTAGGTGTGGAGGCATGTGCTTTTAATACCAGCAGTTGGGAGACAGACAGATAGATCTCTATATGAGGCCAACCTGGTCTACATACTGAGTTCCAGGATAGCCAGGGATACATAGTGATATCTTGTCTCAAAAGAAAATAACTTATCTATCAAACATATGGAGATATAACATTTCTTTAACCTTAACAAGTCCTGGATATTAAAGCTGATTATATTTATTGATGTTTTTGAAGTACTTAATAAAAAGATAGCTGGAAATTCTGATTTCTGTCTGCTACACTGTGAAGAAATGCACTGATTACAGCTTTTAATCTTAGTGCTCAGGAGAGGCAGAGGGAGGTCGATCTCTGTGTGTCTGAGGCAAGCCAGGGCTACATTCCCTGCCTCAAAAAATTATTCTTTCTCTCTATGTGCACGTATGTGTTCCTGTGTGTGTAGAAGTGATTGACTGGCACTGGTGTCTTCTTCAACAGCCTCCCACCTTATTTTTTGAGATAGTCTCTCACTGACCCTGGAGCTGATGTGGCTAGCCTGGCTGGCCAGCATCTGTTTCCCCAGTGTTTAGCTTCGCATCTGGCTTTTCTGCTGAGGTGCAGGGATTGAGTTCAGGTTCCCAGGCCTGTATGATAAATGACTGTCCTGGAACTCACTCTGTAAACCAGGCTGGCCTCAAATTCACAGAGATGTCTCTGCCTCCTAAGTGCTGGGATTATAAGACATGTGCCACCAATGACCAGCTTACAACTTCGATGTAATTAGAAAACAAAAAGTTTCAAACACTTTTGGACTTAATGTTGATGACATAATTCATAACTATAAAGGAATAAATCTAGGCAAAAAAAAAAACTGAGACAGAATCACAATTTAATCCAATCCACAGATTCATTAGAGCATAAATGAGATATCCATTGGCAAAAAGATTGATAAGACATATACAAGGTATAAAAATTTACATTTATTTATATAATGTGTGTGGGGTCTGTGTGGGGAGTGAGGCACATGCATGCCACATTACACATGTTGAGGTCAGAGGACAACTTTTAGGAGTTGGTTCTTTCAACTACATGTGTCCTGGGAGCTGCACTCAGGGTTTCAGGCTTGGCAGCAAATGCCTTTGCTTACTAGCAATCTCTGACTCCTTCAATAATATCTGTTCTGTTGTTGTTTTTGTTTTTTTCAGACAGGGTTTCTCTGTGCAGCCCTGGCTCTCCTGGAATTCACTCTGTAGACCAGGCTGGCCTTGAACTCAGAGATCCTGCTGACCCTGCCCCCTGAGCTGGGATTAAAGGTGTGCTCCACTCCCAGCTGGCACTTGCATATCTTCATGTGGACTGTCAGGGTAGAATTTCCTGACTAGCACAGCTGCTAGTTTTACACACTGGATCTGCTTCCACTGTGGCTGTTTCCCTTCTCTCTCCAGCACCCATAATGCATTTCTTTGCTTCACCAGACGTTACCCTTTTCCCTCTATCTCCTAGAATTAAAACTTCGAAGTTTTCTAATTACAAGTGTGAGGATATTTTTCTGTTTCCTTTGGTTAATACGATGAGCCACTGTGAGGATCAAGTACTGGAGAGATGGCCCAGTGATTAAAAACACCTGTTGCTCTTGCAGAGGGCCCAGGTTCAGTTCCCAGTCCCACATGGTGGTTTACAACCATCTGCAACTGCAATTCCAGGACATCTGACACCTTCTAATGCTTCTTGTAACCTCCATAGGTGTGAGGCATGCAAGTGATGCACAATACAGATATGCAAGCAAAAATTCCATAGTAAATCTAGGAAATACTAAAACGTCAGTTAATTCGTGCATAACAATAGCTTAAAGTAGAAGTTCAAAGCATATTTCTTTGTAAAGAAGCTAGCGGACAGTTATGGAGACAAAAAAGTGCCCATAGTACTATAAACAGAATTGCTATGTTGGGGCAGACATTCCTTGTCAGAGCAGTGAGGTTCTGTGGATGAGTACTAAAACATGCACATGCCAAATCCAGACATCTACTGCCAGTTCTGCAGCGTCCACAAACCAGGCAGGGGCAGTCCCAGCACAGTTCCTCAGCTTATACCTACGTGGAGGCAGGTGTCTTTCTGCAAGGTAGTTTCTTAAATTCTCTTTTTAAATTTGTATGTGTGCACACACATTCCATGGTGTGTGTGTGTGTGTGTGTGTGTGTGTGCGTGTGTGTGTGTGTGTGTGTGTGTGTAGGTTAACTCACAGGAGTTGGTCCTCTCTTTGTACCATGCAGATCTTGGTTGTCAGGCTTGGTGGCAAACACCTTTACCCACTGAGCCATCTTGCCAATCGATATTTTTAAAAATTCTTTCAAACTCTAATTTGGAATAATTTTCTAGCTGTTCCTTCGTCCTCACTAATACTATTAATAACCAAACAATTATGGATAATTACAGTTAACAGCTATCTGGCTTATTATGTGCTAAGCTATACTCAGCAGTTGGTTATCTCTTTTAATGAACCCTAAGCTGAGGCAGATATTCTTATCATTCTCATTAAAATGAAAAAAGCCTAAACTCGAGCATAAGTTGTCATAGAGATAGCAGCATGCAGAATCCAAACCCATGTACGTAACTGCTATGTCTGGAGGCTGCCACTAAAATGTTGGCATTATCCAGAGTTCTAGCCTGCATCCCCTATTTCTTCAGTGTTGAACATTGTTGTACACAGCTTCTTTACTTGCCCCCCCAAGAAGATTTCTATCCTAACGTTCTTAAGTCTTACTGATTTTTTTTTTCATGTGCTCTTTAAAACTGTTTTCATTTCCAAACTGCAGACTCAACCAGGTAGACCAAACATGCATACAGGGGTTTACTAAACAAGGCTCTTCTTTATGAATTCTATTAAGTGGAATTGAAAGTCCATCTGTCACAATATTGGCATTTGATCAGATGACTCAGATGGTGTCTCAGGTGTTGTCTACTGGTCTTGTCAGCATCATAGAGTTATCCTGCTACATGCTTTAGTTGCGGTTCTGGTGGTGTAACTCAAGGTCTTAGACATGACAAGCAAGTGCTCCTCCTCAAGCTACACTCAGCCTTCCCTTTAGAATTACTTATCTATTCTATATCTGTGTGATTTTTCTATGCTACTTGATGGGCTGTATATGTGATCATTAACAACGAAATATGCTCTGGGCCAGTGAGATAGTTCAGCAGAGAGAAGTGCTTGCCAAGCAAGCCTGAGGACTGGAGTTTGCCTGGCCTGCTTCCACATGGGACAGTGGAAGGAGAGAACTGAGTCTGGAAGACTCTTCCACAAGGGCTTGTGCAATCTCCTTCTCATGAAGCTCATTTGTTCTCAAGTTCAGGAAATGCAAGTTGGCCTATATCCTTTTGGCCTGCTTTATTAGTTGTTGCTTGTTTTTTTTTTTTTGTTTGTTTTTGTTTTTTGTTTTTAGGGGGGGTTTGAGACAGGGTTTCTCTGTTGTCGTCTCAGCTGTCCTGGAACTTTACCTGTAGACCAGGCTGGCCTTGAACTCACAGAGATCCACCTGCCTCTACCGCCCAGGTGCTGGGATTATAAGGCATGCACCACCATGCCAGGCAGTTTTTGCTTAAATTCTTTTATCTAACACAACTAAGGCTCCAAGTTCATAGAGCACTTTTTCTCCTCCAGTCTTGGAATCAAACATTTTCCTAAGAAAAAAAATGAAGAATTGAATTTAGAAGTCAAACTCTGGATTCATTCTTATGGAGTCATTGCTCATAGATCCTCTTAAGGGACAAAGTATGAAATACTTGTATTTCTTCATATAGAGATCGATCCCGCTATTACTAGCCTACCAGAAAACGTTTTCTAGTTTTCTTTTTCCATGTATGTAGCTCCCATTTTCCTCAGTATAATTACCTATTGGGCCCACACTCTGTGCATAACCAATACCATTCTCTCTTAAGTGTTAACTTTCCCAAAGCCAGGTGTGTCCTCAGAGAACACTGCACCAGGCTGCTTTCTCCGTGGATGTCCTGCTCTGACGGCAGCTTTGGCTGCCTTTCCTCCACTGGTTGTATTGTCCTTTGACCTCATGCAGCCTCTGTAAAACACGTTAAATTCATTCTTTTTATTTTCTTCGTCCCTCGCTCTCTCTTCTCCTTTTGTCTCAGTGTGGTAATTAAGGAAGGCATTATTAGCCATAATTTTAACAGATCTTTGGGGAATTGGCCAACCCATGATACATATGCTAAAATTACATATGCTTCAAATTCATCGACTTTACGTAAGTATGATTTTCAGGCTTTTTTTTTTTTTTCATGTGATGTGAGAAGCAGTGGTGGTGTACAGAAAGGACTCAGCGAAGAATGAATTAACAAGTTTAGTTCCAATTCTGAGACGGTGGCAAGCTACTCGTTTTCCTCCACAAAATAAATACATAATTATATAAATCAAAGCTAGGATAGACCAAGGAGATTTTACTGCTTGGGGACAGTGAGTTGACTCACCTGCCCATCTTCCTAAACAAGAGTTACCTAGGGAACTTTATTGCTTTTCGTGGATATAAATACTTATAAAAATCCAGTTTCCAACACTCGTTCATTTTTCTCTATTTGATATTTGTCAGGTGCTTCTATTCAGCTCAGCACCTGACACCTGATTTGGCTTCATTTTTCACACACACACAAATAAAAACAACCCACAAAAAGCAAAACCCTGCCGGCTTGTGGTGCACCGAAGACTGACAGAGTTCGATCCTTTTTTCTTTTTTCTTTTTTTTTTGTGGCATGTCTCTCTTCCCAGGAAAAGACGGTTCAGATTTTCTCCCCAGCTTCCTAATTAGCATAGCAGAGCAGTCGCAGCCCAGCGTCGTTATCTAGAAAAAGCCGGTTCCCAGCCTGCCCCTCCCGCTGACGACAGACACTAACGGAATTCCTCCCGACCCTGGCTCCAATCAACACTCCCTCTCGTCCGTTCCCGAGTTGCTCTCCGGGAATCGGAGCGCGACGCTTCCCGAAGTTTGCGTGCGCCTCTGAAGGCAGCGCTCCACTTCGGGAGGCACCGGCGCCTGCCGCGTCACGCCGGCCCGGCCCGGCCGGGGCGCACGCAGGGCGGGGGTGGCATCGTTGGTGGGCGGCTGCCGAGAGACGCGGGGCAGGGTCGTGCCGGGCCGGGCGAGGCCAGCGACCCGGAGCCTGAAACCTGCCAGCTTTTGTGCCCGGAGCGGAGCGGAACGGAGCGGCTGCGCCTGCCCTTCTTCACACCGCAGCGACTGCGTGCCCGGCCCCCGCTCCGCGCACGCCCCCGGGCCCGTGCTCCCGTCCGGGGCCGCGCGTGCGCTCGAGCCGCCGGCCCTAGCGCCGGTCGCCGCGGAAGCAGCGGGGAGCGCGCGCCGCGGCCGAGAGCGTACGCGAGAGACGCACAGCCCCGCGCCGAGAGCCGGAAGCGGCCGCCCCGCCCCCGCCCCCGCGCCGCGACCTTGCTCACGCGCGCGCACTAAGGCGCCGCCGCCGCCGCTGCCGCCGCCGCCGCCGCCGCCGCCGCCGCCGGGGCTGCTGCTCCGGCTGCTGCAGGAGGCGGCGCTGGCTGGCGGCTGCGCTCGCTCCAGTGGGCGAGCGGAGGAGCGAGCGTGCGTGCGTGTGTGTGTGTGTGTGTGTGTGTGTGTGTGTGTGTGTGTGTGTGTGTATTTTAAAGATGGCCGGAGCGGCGGCGGCCGTGGCCGCGGGAGCAGCAGCTGGAGCCGCCGCGGCAGCGGTGTCGGTGCCGGCTCCGGGTCGGGCCTCGGCGCCCCCTCCGCCCCCGCCCGTGTACTGTGTGTGCCGGCAGCCGTACGACGTGAGCCGCTTCATGATCGAGTGCGATGTGTGCAAGGACTGGTTCCACGGCAGGTAAATAAATAAACCCCAGCGTCGCCGCCGCCCGCGCCTCCTTCGGGCTGGGCCGCCGCGTCGCTCCCCACGTCCCCAAACCCGGGCACTGAGTCCCCGGGCCCGGCGGAGGCCACAGCGGGGCCCCCGCCTGCCGGGCAGGCTGCGCAGCGGAGCCGGTGTGCTCTGCCGGCCCGGGCGAAGAGTCGCCACAACAAACGGGAACAAAGGGGCGGGCGGAGAAGTTGGCAGGGGAAGCCCGGGCGAGGGGATGCGGCAGGCGGGCAGGCGGGCGGGCGGGCGGGCGGGCGGAGGAGCGCAGGCGGCGGAGGAGCGCAGGCCCGCAGCCCCGGCCGCCGCGTCCCGGGCTCCCGCCGTCCCGCGCCTGCCCTGGCCGGCCCCGCTTCCGGGCGGCCGCCGCTCGGTCCGGCCGGCCGGCCGCGGGTCCCGTCGCGCCCCCTTCCCTCCCTCCCTCGCTCTCTCCCTCTTTCTCTCCCTCGCTCTCTCGCTCGCTCTCTCTCCCTCTCTCAAACTTGCTCGGGAGGCGGGCCGGGCCGGGGGACGACGGCGCCCGAGTAAACAGAGCAACAGATGAGGCAGCCGCGGCTGGCGAGGTGCGGGCCCCACGTCCCGCCGCAGTTTGCGGGCCGCCGGCCCGCCCCGCCCCGCAACACACCCCCTGCGGCCGGGCCCGGCAAACTTTACACCGACCGCGGTCTCCGGAGACACCGGGGCGGCCCGCAGCGGTGGCCCGGGCGCCGGCGTCGGCTCCAGCTAACTTTTGGGCGGACGGTGCGGGATGGGGCGGGCGGGGCGGATGGGGTGGGCAGACGGTGCGGGATGGGACGGGGCGGGATGGGGCGGGCGGGGCGGGATGGGACGGTGCCCTCGGATGCCGCCGCCACCGCCACCGCCACCGCCGCCGCAGGTTTGACGTTTCGGAGAGCTCGGGCCGCCCCCGCAGCCAGGCCGCCGACTCGTGTGTTTTGTAATCAAAGTGTGAGGCTAATAAAGGGCGGCGCCACAGCCTCTTGACTCCGGCGTGGGAGGGATTCGCAGGCATTTAAACAAAGAAACTAGTTGGGGTTGGGCTCCCAAAGTCCTTATTTGGGTGTTGTGGCAAAGCCTGCGGTCACCTTTAGGTGAGGCGGGTTTTCTGGGCACCGTTGGGTGTCGTGTCTTGGCGAGAGCTCGCTTGGGAGTTGTAGCTGACACGGTGCCTGTGGTTGTAGGAAGTATCCTTTGATTGACAGCAGGGCATTTAAATACAGTGCCCGCTCCCCCTCCCCAGTTTTACAGAGACATCGCACCACCAGGCCAGATGTCTTAGTCTCCCTCTGCTGGTCTGGGAAGAAAAAACCGTTGATACTGCATGGTTCTTTTCAGTGGCGACGAGTTAAGTGTTTGAACTTGATTTTCAAGTACAGTTAAATTTACTGAGTTTTAAAGTTAGGTGTCCCTAACACAAAATTATCTCTTTAAAAGAAGGACCTTTTGTGTAAAGGCAAACTTGAGCAGTCTGACTAAAGGCTGGGGGGTATTGTAATGTCACTTAGTAAATGTTTTCCTGTATTCTGATTTCACATAAAGGTGGAATTTGTAGGTACTAGACCTTTCTGATTCTGTGCCTACATTCTCTGCTTCTACAACATTCCAACCAACCAGAAAAGATTATCCAACGTTAAATTCTAAGACGAAAAAAAAACAAGAATTAGTTGCAGTTTTGGAAAGTTGAAGTTTGCAGGGAACTGATTGATGGAAATATGCCCCATTGTATAATTCACATATCTGATAGGTTAACAAATTATAGATTTGAAGTTTTTAAAGCTAGTCTTATTGTGACATTTGTGCTGGAGAGTCAAAGTCAGATGCTTATCCTTGTGATTGAGTTCCGATCATCCATCCCCCAGACCTCTCAAGCAAGTGCTAGAACTAAAGGCGTTTACCACCATGCTCAGTTGCAGTATTTAGTTTTGAATTAGGTGTTGTAGTTCTAGAACATGATAAACCTCAGGTGTCTTCCTGGACACTTTTGTCACACATTTAAGTGCCAACTCGAAAACGAATCCCTGTGATGTCATCTGTGGAGGCGACTCGGGTTAGCTCCGGGCCTTCTTGACCACGGAGCTTTGAGATGTTAAAGTGGCTCCCATGATAGAAGTTAGGGAAGTTAGTCATACTGCCCTGCCCTGTAAAAGTGGTATTTTTTAGTAAGTCTAATTTTTATATATTCCTAATTTAGAATCTATATGCCTTTCCTATGGTTGATATTTATTCTAATGAGTTATTTTTAAACACAGTTACTTACATGTTAGTTACTAAACATTACATGAGAATTGGTTCCTAAAGGACCCTACCCTCAGTTTTTCAAAGTGGTCTATCTGTAGAGGAGGGAAGATAGTCTTTACATGGATGGCTCCTTTTTAATTTTCTTTATTATAAAATTTGTTATTGTGTGTTATGATGTGTGTTTTCTAGGGGTGGAACTCAGATTTATCAGACCTGCATGGGGTAGGCACCTTTACCAGGCATATCCATTGTCTGGGAACCTCAAAAATTGTTTTAATTCTGACAAAGAAAAAAGGGCCTTCCCTGATGCAGGTAGGTGGCAGGGCAATTAGAACAGCCTCCTCTCGGGTTGAGACTATTGACCTTTGGTGCATCCTTGGTGATTAGGAATTCCCATCCCTCAGCCTACCCAAGCCTTTTTTGCAAGGGACGCTTAACCAACAGGTTGTAATGTATAATAGAAACCCTGGGGTCGGTCAGTGAGTTGAGAGGCAGGCTTTTCATAGGGAGTTTCTTTCCAACTTAAAGATAGAGTTCTTCCTTCAATCCTGGTGGAAGTGAGACAGTGGAGATCTTCCTGGGTGAGACAGTGGGGGTCCTCCTGTGTGAGACAGACAGTGGGGGTCCTCCTGGGTGCTGCTGCTCCTTGACTTTGACAGTACTCTGATATCATCCCATGAAAAACTACATCATTGTTCTGGTTAAATTGTACAAGGATGCTGTGTCCTGTTTTAGAGTTAAACACTTGTACACTTGTATGTCTTTGTAATAACAGGTTCTTTAGGTTTTACAAGAGTAATGTATTACAAAAAGTAAAAAGTATAGAGAAGTAAAAATAATACGAAAGGAAAGTCCATATCTTTAGTGGATAGCTACTATTTAATGTTTGAGGCCTGATTTTTTTTTTTTTTTTTTTTTAACAAAATTGGAATATGCTTTAACCTGGCTCATGTCAGGTATTCAGTAAGAAATTCCTTTAAAAAAATTGGTGGTTAGAAGGTGTGGTTGTTTTTGGTTTGACATATCTTTGACAGGTTGTCTTCTGAAATGTTACTCAGTGTTCTTCAGCAGTACCGGTTTTAATTCCTGTGTCTCTGACAATATAAAGTGTTATTTTCTTTATTGAACAAACTTTGGCAATTTGTGTTTAAATGAATATTATAAGGAAAAAAGTGGTGTGTGTGTGTGTGTGTGTGTGTGATACTGCTTTTAATCTCAGCACTTGAGAGGCACAGACAAACAGATCTCTGACTTGTAGGCCAACTGGTCTACATAGCAAGTTCTGGTCCAGCCAGATACACAGCCAGCTAGCTCCCAGGCCTGTACCCAGGGCAGCGAAAAGAATGCTATCACAGCATTGAGGATGTAAAATTTCTTCTCTATCTGAGGGTAAATACGAAAAACACACACGCTTTCTGTTAACATCTTTTTACTTCATCTTAAAAAATCATGTCCTAGAAATACCTGTCTCCACCCAGCTACCACCCTCTCTCTCAGGGGGACGTTTCAGACAGGGTTTCTCTGCGTGACAGCATTGACTGCCCCTGAATTTGCTTCGTAGACCAGGCTGGCCTTGAACTCACGGAGATCTGCCTGCTTCTGCTTCTCCAGTGCTGGGATTAAAGGTGTGCGCCACCAACACCCAGCTTGGATTTTACTTTTAAGCAGATGGTTGCTTTGGGTTAAGGTGTCAAGGAGTTGACATCCTTTTATAAGGATCATTCTTGGTTTTGGTTTCAGTGTGTAGATGGCCAAGCATATCTGAGGACCCTGCATTTACTTGATTCCTAGCTCTGGAGGAAAATCACTCAGCTGGTACTTAAGAATAGGCCACAGGAGGTGAAGGTGAAGCCAGGGAGACTACTGAGCTACTGTAATAAGCTAGGTAGCAGATGGCTTTAAATGAATGTAGTGTGTGTGTGTGTGAGAGAGAGAGAGAGACAGAGAGAGAGAGACAGAGACAGAGAGAGACAGAGACAGAGAGAGACAGAGACAGAGAGAGACAGAGACAGAGAGAGACAGAGACAGAGAGAGACAGAGACAGAGAGAGACAGAGACAGAGAGAGAGACAGAGAGAGAGACAGAGAGAGAGACAGAGAGAGAGACAGAGAGAGAGACAGAGAGAGAGACAGAGAGAGACAGAGAGACAGAGAGAGACAGAGACTGGGAATTGAACCTAAAGCCTTGCCTATTCAAGGCAACCTATATTCCCAGCCCTCTTTACTTTTTGAGACAGGGTCTCACTAAGTTTCCTGAACTTATTCTGTAGCCCAGATAAACCTCAAATTTATGATCTTCCTGCCTTAATATTCCTGAGTAACTAGGAATACAGTCTTGTACCACAAGACCCAGCTTTTATATTTATATGTCATTATTTATATTTTTCCCTTTATATTGAATGGAGAATTTTATACATGAGATAGAAGAATTTTGTTGGGTTATACTGTTGAGTAGGCAGTTCTCAGGAACTTATCTGAACACTTACTGAGTGTTTTAATCAGTCCTAGCACTGTTTGCTTACACTGGGCCTTTAATTAACACACTTAATTCTCACGCCTTGGATAAGTGTTACTATTATCTCCATTTTACAACATAGGAATCCAGGGGATAGAGAGTTAAATAGCCTTTCTGGGATTGTCCAACAACAAGTTGAAGTAGTATCTGATCTCACACAGCACTGGGTGAGGTGTCTTCCTTGTAGCTGTGGCTAGCCTAGGAACAGGATCTTGGTTTGTCTCTGCTGGAGATGGAATGGATGTTCCAGAGGGAGACGCCTGTAGATATCTTACTTTCTTGCTTCTTTTAAGAAAAGGTTATGCTTGGGGGCAGGAGAGGTGGCTTCAGTGGTTAAGAGTGCTCGTCCTTACAGGAGACAACTGTGCTGTGTGGCTCATAGCTGTCTTATTAACTCCAGGTCCAGGAGATTGGACGCCCTCCTGTGGCTTCTAGGCGCCCTACACACTCATGCAGACACATGCACAAACAGACATACAGGACTTCTAAGTGAACTGAGTTAAAATTGTAAACGCTTTGGGGACAGAATACTTATTAATAAAATACTGGGAGCTTTCCTCATTTAACTTTGCTTCCATCCTTGTTATAAATGAGTTTCTTTTTTCTTTTTTTTAATAAATGAATTTATTAGACTATTTAGCTTTTTATTTATTTATTTTTTTAATAGGAGGTGGCAGAGGTAGGTGGATCTCTGAGTTCAAGGTCAGCCTAGGCTACATAATGAGACCTTGTCTCAAAAAGAGAACACAACAACAAAACCAAAAAGAAAATTAGGGGTTGGGGATGAGTATGGTGGCTTGCACCTGTAATTCTATCACTTAGTACCAAATTCAAGGCAAGCCTGGCCATGCTACACTTTGTCTCAACTCCTACTCCCTATCGGAACCCCCCTCCCCCAGGGGGGGGGTTGGAATTACTTTTAAAGGTTGTTTTGTAGGCACTATTCTTTAATTAAGTCTTGGTGATACGAACTTGTATCTCCCTATAAGAAGACGGAAGCCAGATTATGGAACATTTTGGCTACCTTTTGACTTTTTTTTTTACTTCTTTCTGTGTAGGGGTGGGACAAGATCTTGCTGTGTTTGTCATGATCTTCCTGCCTCAGCCTACTGAATGCTGGGGCAACTCTTTTCCTTGTTAGGACGACGGTTTAATCATAGGGGAGATAGAGTTTTCTCATTAAGCCTACTGAGTTTATTTTCACGTTTAGTGTAGGGCTAACTTGTTTGTTTGTTCCCGGGGTTGTAGGGGTTGGATTGGGTTTACTGCTCCTTTTCTTTTTGAAGTGAAGCACAGGGCTTGCGATAGAGAGAACAGGTGTAAAGGAGCCTGCACAGAAACTCAGGTCGTGTGTGCAGCTTTTGAGTAGCTGGTGGGTGCTGCTCTGCAGTATTGGCTAGTAAAGCTTTTGTTTCTCGTAGATAGGCACTGCGACCATCCTGCTGATTTATGGTTTTTCCCTGTGTGAGCCCTTATCTCCCCCCCCCCTTTCTTTTTGGTGTTTCAATATAGCTTGCCTCTGCCTACCCATGCTGTGAATAAAGGTGAGCGCTACTGTGCCTGGCACCCTAGTCCCTTTTTTTATGGAGAATAGTGTTTAGAAATCAAACACTATTGGCTGTAAACGTGGCGTTATGTCTGGGATTTCTCAGTGGACGAACTAGGAAATAGTGTCATCCACATATTCGCACCTCCAGCTCTAGATCTTCCTGCTGACATACAATACAAACGGTGATTTCATAGTGCTGCCGTGTAAACTCACAGCGCAGGTCTCCTTTCAGTTTTCCTCTTTCCCCACTCTTAATTGTTTCTTGTCCAACAGTGGGAAATTCAGCTCTTCTCTATAACGGGAGTCCTAGAATTACCAACCTGTCCCCTTGTGAGAGACAAATTTGCTAGACTTCATTTTTTTATGTAGTTGCCTTTAGCTTTAGGACATATAGTAAAAAGTATTGTACAGGGGCTGAAGAGATGGGTCAGCGGTTAAGAGCATTGGCTGCTCTTCCAAATTTCCAGCTCCCACATGGCAGCTCACAATTGTCTGTAACTCCAGTTTCAGGAGATCCAACACCCTCAGATAAATAATCCACGTGGGCAAAAATAAAATTGTATAGCATTGTTTTTATTTCATTTTATTTTAGGCATGTAAAGAAAGCATTTAATAGTCCTGAAACGTCAGAGTTGCATGAGAGGAACACTCTCTCTCCACCCCTGGACAGCTCTCTCATTTCTTCTCCTTTCTAGGCCTTTCTCTCCACCCTTCTGAGAAGTCACTTTGCTCTGTGTTTTCTGAGACAGGCTCTCACAGTGTAGTCCAGGCTGGTTTGAACTCCTGGAGATCCATCTCTGATCTCAGCACTTGGGAAGCCGAGGCAAGTGGATCTCTGTGAGTTCAGTGCCAGCCAAGGCAACATAGTGAGAACCGCCCCCCCCCCCCCCCCCCCCCGCCTCCCCTTATGTGTGCATGCCACCACGTCAAAGCCCTAGGATCTTAAAATTTGTTTTAAAGATTCTTTTCTTTTTTACATTTTGTGTGTATGACATGTATGAGTGTTTTGCTTACATGTATGTATGTATGTGCATGCCTGGTCCCTTGGAGGCCAGAAGATGCATTGTGGTCCCTCCCACCCTGAACTGGAGTTAACAGACAGTTGTGAGCGAATATGTGGTGTTGGGAACTGAACTCATGTGTTCTGTAAGAGTACAAAGAACTATTAACCAATGAGCTGCAAATCCAACCCCATTTTCTTTTTTTTTAAAGACAAGGTTTCATGTGCCCCAGTTTGGCCTCAAAGTTGCATTGTAGCTGGAGGGGCCTTGAACTTGTGATCTTTCTGTCTCCACCTGCACCACACCTGATTTAGGAGGTGCTGGGGATTGAACCCAGGGCTTTGTGCATGCTTGGCAAGCATTCTGTTAACTGAGCTGTGTCAATAACTCTGATTTATCTTTTTGCATGTGATGTACTTTCCTGCATACATGCACGGGCATGCTGAGAATTGGTCACAGGCTTCACACATTCAGAGCCCACTGTCCACACTGAACAATGTCTCCAGCCCTGGGGTGCTGTAATGTGTGTGCCTATGGCAGTCTGATGACTTGTGGGATTGGTTCTCTTCCTCCCACTATGTGGGTTCCAGGGATTGAACTCAGGTGGTAAGGCTTTTGAGGCAAGCCTTGATACATGAGTTACCTCAACAGCCCGGTTTTATTTTTTCCATGCTTGGAATCAAAACCTTATATATACTATGCATGCTTGTTGTTCTTTGCCTTTTTATTTTGACTTTGCTGTGCAACTTTCCGTGTTTAGCTTGGAGGGGATCTTATTTTAAATCCCTATGACCACGTAACTCTTTTCTGTGGATCCTTTCAGTCTTACTCCACTTTTCTGTTGTATATGGGTATTTAAGTTGTTTGCAGTGTTTTGTAGCTACTAACACTACTGCCATGAACAACCTTGTGTATATATGTATTCTCATAGTGTTGGGGATATTTCTTTAGTTAGATTGTCAGTAATGGTAAATGGGGTCACAGCTGTAATACAGCTAGTTGGGAGGCAGAAATAGGAGGATTACAAATTCAAGACCAGTTTGGGGAACTGAGTCAGATCCTTTCTCAAAACAAACAAATTACAAGGGATGAGGAGGGTCCTGAGTTCAGTCCTCAGTACTATCACTACCATCCAAGAAAATAATGCACATGTTGTTTTATTAGTAATACTACATTTCTTTCTAGTAATTGGGTTAGCTTGAATTCTCACCAGCATTGTGCATGGGTATCACTTGCACAATTATTCTGGGTGTTGCCCAGAATAATTTGAAACTCTGCTTAGCCCAGAGTGGCTTTGAACTGAGTCCATCCTGACTGCCAGAGTGTAGGCATGTGCCTGACATCTGCTTGCTTTTAAGATCTCTTGCTATATGAGGGATATTAGCCCTTTGTAGCAGTTATAACTAGCTTCTTCCAATGTTTGGTTGTCTGTTGGTTTGTTATATGGTGATTTTTGAACTGTGAAAACAAAGTTTTAAGTGATGAAGTTACATTTATTAATATTTCTTTTAATCAATTCTGAAGTTGAGTTATAATCCTTTTTCTATCCAAGGTCAAAGAGATTTTTTACCTGTGTTTTTTTAGTCCTTGTATAGCTCCCTTCCTTCCTTCCTCCCTCCCTCCCTCCCTCCCTCCCTCCCTCCCTCCCTCCCTCCCTCCCTTCCTTCCTTCCTTCCTTCCTTTTCGAGACAGGATTTCTCTGTGTATCCCTGGCTGTCCAGGAACTTGCTCTGTAGACCAGGCTGGCCTTGAACTCACAGAGATCCACCTGCCTCTGCCTCCCAAGTGCTGGGATCAAAGGCATAGACCACCATTGCCCAGCTATTAGGGTTTTTGTTGTTGTTGTTGTTTGTTTCTTTGCTTTTCTCCTTTTTTTTTTTTTTTTTAATGAAAAAGTGTATCCCAAGCAGCTTTGGTATCAATAGTATAAAATAATAGTGTAATTTATTTTTCTCTGTGTCCTGGCATTGTTATTAAAAACTCCATATTGGGAGGCTAAGAGAGATGGCCTAGCTCTTAAGAGCACTTGCTGCTCAGAGGACCCAAGACCCATGTCAAGCAGCTCACAGGCATCATAATTTCAGCTCCCAGTACTCTTAACACTTCTGACCCCCACAGGTGCCCGAGTCCACATGCACACACCTACAAATAATAATTCAAAGCAGTGAAAACAGAGCTTTAGAAATCTTTATTGGGGCTGGAAAGAGAGATGGCCCAGTGGTTAAGAGCACTTGATGCTCTTGTAGAGGACCAGGGTTCAGTTCCCAGCACTCACTGTGACACCTTACAACTGCCAGTAATTCCAGGAGATCTGGTGCCCTCTTCTGACCTCTGTGGACACCAGGTATGCATGTGGTACACATACATACATACAGAGGCTCATACAACCCATAAAATGAATGAATGAATAATATACAAATAGATAACATCTTTTTTTAAAAAGTTCATATTGGGCTTACACAACCCACAAAATGAATGAATGAATGAATGATATACAAATAGATACATCTTTTTTAGAAAGTTCATATTGACTCCAGTAGTTTGAGATACCCAAAACCTTACCATCCTATGTACATGGCTGAAAATTCCATGTGTGGTTGATTCTATTTCTGTACATTCTGTTTCACTAGTCTTTCTGTTTTCAGACCAACAACACATACTGTTTAAATAGCAGGGCTTTTATAGTGTGTTTTTAAGACTGACAAGGTCTTCTTGGTTCTTTGTCTTCAGTGTTTTTCTGACTGTTCCTTACAGATTTAGTTTTCTATGTAAACTTTAGTATTAACTAAATTTTTCTTTACAAAAAGGACTTATTTTTTAAATGTATATATGTGTGTTTCTGTATCTATGTTATGTATGTGTGTATGCTCAAGGAGGCCAGCAGAGGGCGTGGAGCTGGAGTTATAGGCAGTTGTAAGTAGGCCAGTGTGGGTAGCTAGGACTGAATGTGGGAGGAGCAGCAATGCTTCCATTAAGCCATCTCTTTTGTCTAATTACTTGTCTAATTTTATCAAAAACATACTGCTATTTTTATTGAGAATGCATTAAATTTATAAATTTAACAGTAAGCTGACATTATATAATGTAGAATGACTTAAGTGTGTGTTAAATTTCTTTTATGTAGATTTTGCTCATTTCTTTTTGTTGATTTGGGTTTTTGGTTTTTGTTTTTTCCTGGAACTCTCTGTAGATTAGGCTGGCTTCAGACTCAGAGATTTGCCTGCTTTTGCCTCCCGAGTGATGGGGTAAAGGCGTGTGGCACTACTGCCCAACTGTTTTGCTCATTACTTAAGATTATTTCTATTTACTTCTTTTAAATTACTGTTTTAAATGGGATTTTCTTATTTGTTTGGTTATTGTTTGTACATATGAATGTTGGATTTCTGGTTACATTTATATCTTGCTATCATACTGGAAGAATCAGATTTTAGGGACTGGAAATGTAACTCGGGTGTAGAGTATGGGCCTAGCATGTGGGTTTCCGGAGTTTGAGTTTTCCATGCCACACAAGCCAAGAGTGGTGGTGCATACCTATAATCATGGCACTTTGGTGTTTATCAGGGTTATCAGAGGTTCAAGGCCATCCTTTGCTATGTAATGTGTTTGATTTATCAACTTGTGATAAATTTGACCCTGTCTCAAAACAAAAACCCAGAAACCAGCACAAACCTGTTCTAGTTTAGGGTTACTGTTGCTGTGATGGAGCACTATGACCAAAGCATCTTTAAAGCAGGCTTTAAAGGTTTTGATATATTGTGAAGGCCATGGAGTAATTATAATTCCCACCATTGAGTATTGAGATACTTTGCATAGTGTTGCTTATGTTGTTATTTAAAAATATTATTTATGGGTGGCGGAGAATGAGCAAGAGCCCACATTTCAGCAGTGGGTGTGAAGAGGTCAGAGGACACAGTTTTCGGGATTTGGCTCTCATCTTGTTGAGGTTTGAGCTTATGTCCCTTTTCTACCTCCCATCTCACTGTAGGAGTGCTGGAATTATAGATACATGCTACTAAAATCTAGCTTTTTACACATGAGGATCAGACTTGGGTCCCCTGGCTTGTGCAATAAGCACTTTACCTATTAAGCCATCTCGCTGGCCTAATGTGGTTATTTTTTTATGATCTAGCTATACTCTATTAGGCAGGGTTCTCTAGAGGAGCCAGAACCAGTAGAATGGAGGTATGTCCTTACAGGGGACTTATTTGATTGGTTAACACAGGGGGGCTGGGGAGTCCAGCAATGACTGTCTCTTTGCCAGAGGCACAGGGAACCCAGTACTTACCAGTCACAGAGCTGGATGTTTCTGCAGTCACAGCCTGGTACTGGAGGACTGCTAGTTCTCTGGAAAGTCTAGTGTCAGAGTACTGTGGAAGACAGTACTAGAGTCGGATGGCAGTGACAGACAGGCACTTGCTTAGGAAAACTGAGGAGAAGCTGGCGTCACTGCATTTTCCTTGGCCCTCTTTATATTGGACCCACCTGCTTGAAAGTGCCACCCTCTTTGAAAGTGGGCTCTTCTCCCTTTGTTTTTCTCCCTAGACATGCCCTCAGACATGTCCCATTGCATGTTTCCTGGGTGATTTGACAAGTGTCAGGTTGACAGTGAAGAGTAACTGTCACAACTGCTGTACCAGTTACAGGTCACTGGACCTTCTAGTGGAAATTAACAATTACCCAGTGGACTGGAGCCTATAATGACAAGTTTATCTTTGGAGTGGCTCCAATATATAATTAAGTAAAAGAGTTCTCCTGAATGTTATATGCTTTATATCTTGCCTTGGCTTGCATGTTTTAAATAGAACTGACTGATATTTGCAGGACAAGTCAGGTAGAACGATTTCTAATTGTTCTAATAATAAAAACTCAGAGACAGACTGGGGTTAAAGCTGAAGATCAGAGAAGCAAAGTGGCCAGTCACTAGAGAGTTCTTACCTTTACCAGTGCTCAGACCAAAGGGGCGATCTGTCCTCACACTGCATCTGTCTCCACCAAACCTCAGACTGCACTGAGCACATGTCTCCTCCTGCCTTACATTCCTCTCTAGTGCTGGGATTAAAGGCGTGGATCCCAAGTGCTGAGACCACCTTTGTGTGAGCTCTGTTTCTCTTTAGACTACATCTAGTTTGTGTAGCTCAGGATGGTCTTGAACCAACAGAAATCAGTCTGCCTCTGTCTCCCAAGTACTGGAATTAAAGGTGTGTGCCACTCACCATCTGGGCTCTATGGCTAATTAGTATGGCTAGCTCTGTGATCTGATCCTCAGGCAAGTGTTATTTGTTAGATCATAAACAAAATATCACCAAAAGACAGTAGCTCCTCATGAACACTTTTGGTTTATAATTTTACTGAAGTTCTTTTATTCCCTGGATCATATGTGAAATTCCATACAGGGATATTTATTATGGATTATGTCAAAATTTTCATGTTCCAAACCCTATTTGACTTATTCTTCATACAAAATGTAGAGGCATGCTACAGGTATTGTTTCCCTACCCAATGTGGAATGCTACCTTAGTTGCTGTCCTAACAGGAAATTCACTCATGAATGCTTTTGCTTGGCTCAGCCCTTTCTTTTAGGAAACATGCTTTGGATCAGTTACTTAAAGACAAGAAAGGTTATCAGAAGGACCAGATCTGCTTGATTTTTAGTTGAATCCTATCCTTTGTAGCTGACTGAATCCCAAATTGTCTTAGAAAAGTCTTCTTGCTATTGTCTTAGCTTTGTGTGTATTAAACTTTCAGTAGGTGTCAGTTGGTTCTAGAAAATACACCTGTTCTTTCTATACCCAATAGTATAATACTCTATACTCAGTAGAAATGAGACTGCAACTGTTTATAACTATATAATGGCTGTGGTTTATTTTAAAAACATTGGTTATGGCCAGGCATGGTAGTTCATTCCTGTAATCCCAGCACTTAAAAGGTTGAACCAGGAGGGTTGTCAACAAATTTGAGATCCACTTGCTATAGAGTAGTGCAATGTTTTCTCAGAAGCGGGAGAAAAGCTGGGCATGGTGGCACACACTTTTTAATGCCAGCGCTCGTGAGGTGGAGGTAACTGGATCTTTATTCATTTGAGACACAGCAAGTTCAGGTCAGCCAGGGTCATATAGTAAGCAAGGCCTTGTTTCAAATTAAAACTAGTAAGTAAGTAAATATACAAAATCAACCAAAAAACAATAAACCCCCTATTTCTTCCATTTATAACCTACTTATCAGTATTCTTATTAACAGTATGTTTGGGAAAATCAAGATGATAAAGTGACTCTTGGAGGTACACAAAAACAAAACTGACATTTTACATAAGTATATGTTGAGTAGAGACCCTTTGTTTCTAAACTTGCAGCCAGATCCGAAAATTAAAAAAAAAAAAAATTAGGTGGGGGCCTGGTGGCTCACACCTTTATTCCAGCCAGGCGGATCTCTGTGGTTTGAGTCCAGCCTGGTCTGGTCTACAGAGTGAGTTCCAGGCAGCCAGCACTACATAGTGAGTTCCTGTCTCAAACAAACCAAAAAAAAAAAAAAAAAAAAAAAAAAAAAATCCAAAACCAAAAACACAAAACAACAACAAAACTGTTAAATCCTTCTTTATCAGCAAAACTATCAATATTTCAGAAAAAGAATTTGAAAAAAAATTTAATCAGTTTATTCCCCATCACACTCATTGTACTTCACCTCCCTTTTATATTTACAAAAATGTATTTTCTGTTTTTAAGGTACAGGGTATGTAGTGATGTCTGGCCTGGAATTCACTAAGTAGCCCAGGCTGGCCTCAAACTCAGAGGTCTACCGGCCTCTGCTCCAGGAGTGCTGGGACTAAAGGTGTGTGTACCACAACCAGCTCAATGCATGTTTAAACATGATCTAGGATAGTAGTCCTGACTGGTACACTAATCAATTTAGTGTTCCTGCTTTTGTAGGGATTGACTGTGGGACCTGTGTAGATCTGAGTAGGGAATGCTGAACTATATATGAAATATTGGCTGTATAGAGCCTAGGGTCTGATTGCAGTTACAGTCTTCATAGAAATTGCTTGTGACTTGACATTGCACTATCCACTCTGGTAGGGTTTTAGATAATAGTCCCCCAGTGCCATTCCCTACCAAGCAGGCCGTAATAGAATCACCTGGGGACCTTGTTAAGAATAAAGATCATTGGCCTTCCAATTAACTTTCCCCTGTAGATTGAAGGTGGAACTTAGGATGTAGTTTTGTGTATGTGTAATCATGTTCGTTCCTGTGTGTGTGTGTGTGTGTGTGTGTGTGTGTGTGTGTGTGTGTGTGTGTTGTGTGTGTGTGTGTGTTTGTCTGCCTGATACTGATGTTGAACGCCATCCCCCAACCATTCCTTTACTTAATTTTAAGAAAGGGCCTCTCACTGGAGATTACCAGTTCACCTAGACTGGCTGGTCAGTGAACCCCAGGGTTGCGGTGCCCAACTCTTAGACTGGGATTGTAAGTGTCTGCCTGCCGAGTCGTCTAGCTTTTTTGTAAGTGTGGCTTCTGGGGTGGGGCTGTGTAACTCTACTCCTCATGCTTGCATGGGAAGCACTTCGCAGACCTCTCTCCCCACCCCCGATAGAAATAAATAGTGCATAGTGCAGATTACAGTTGCAGAAGGCTGTTCATGAAAAGTTGTTCTCTCTTCCATTCTACATCCATTTAGTTTTCTTTCCTAGGTGTTTCAGAACTGTTTATTGCATGTCCTTCCACACCACACACACAGGTGTGGGGACACAGATTTTGTTGCTTTTCTGGGATATCTCATATCTCCTATTGAGCATCTTCCTTCTTTGGAAAGGCTGTCTGGTGGCAATTGGAAAAGACCCACAGGGGATTCTAATGGGTTGTGGGCATTAAGAGTCACAGCGTGTAACAGGGGTTAGAAATAGGTTTCTTTTCTTTTTCTTTTTTCTTTTTCTTTTTTTTAATGTTAATTCCCTAAATCTTGAAGGAACTGTAGTCACCATGCATTTCATTTATTTTCTAGATTTATACCAACTTTTACATGTTTTTTTCTTCCTAGCTAATGATTACATAGAATCATTAGTCAAAAATAAATGATTGAGGGGCTCAGAGGTTAAGGGCACTTGCTGTTTTTGCAGAGGACTCAAGATGGCCACAATCACTCCAGCCCCAGGTGATGATTCTGGTCTCTGTAGGCACCACACAACAGGAAATCATAAAGATTAGGGCTGGAGAGATGTCTCAGCAGTAAAAGCACTCCTGCATTTCCAGAGGATTTGAATTAGGTTCCTACTGCTCACAACTGTCCATCAGTCCAGTGTGCATTGCACACTCATGATACACATGCATCCATGCAGACAAAACACCCGCACATGTGAAACAAATCTTTAAATAAATGATATTAAAAAGATACATGATGCAGTTGAGCTTGTAGACACTTGCTTACAATCCTGGGTATCCTCAGTCACATAAAACCAAAAATTAAAAACCAAAACATAGCAAAATATATGGTCAGTACGAAAGAGGCATAATGTGGTAGAATCTGTTATAAATAAGGTTTCCAATCTTCAGGCTCG
Source organism: Cricetiscus sungorus (assembly GCA_030556225.1). NCBI lineage: Eukaryota > Metazoa > Chordata > Mammalia > Rodentia > Cricetidae > Cricetiscus > Cricetiscus sungorus. Next base: position 17,666,488 of record JANBXA010000097.1, read on the forward strand.
GTTGCTGTTTTACTTTCTGTTATTACAGGATGTGTGTGTATGTGGGGTTAGACAGAAGATGGCAGGGGGTAGGGGGCAAATTATACCACCAAACTCTCTACAAAACATTTCTTTCTGCACATCTTTTTCTGTAATACCAAAATGTAAGAGATTCTTCTGTTCATATCTTTGTCCTCTCATTCACTGTGACCACATATGTACTTGAGAAGAGGCTGCTGGGGGGGAGGGAGGTGTAGATTGGTAAAGCGGAGTAAAGACTATGAGTTTGAGGGGTAGACTGACTGGTGGGGAGACATATGGGCAGTGAAAAAGTAGAACTCTGTGACTACGTTGGAAGTGTCTCCTGGAGCACTCTTATGGCCCCTCTCTCCATAGGGACTAGTTCACTCATAAGCACCATTGCCGGTTGGATTGGTCAATCTGTGCTCAGTGCTGTCTGAACAGGGGCAGCCAAGACAGCAAGCACACTCTTCATGCTCAACAAGCAAATAGTTAAGGTAGCAACATGTGAATCATCCTGTTTTCACGTACTCATCACAGAATAATATCAATAGAATCATGTCAGCAACATTTTCAGCTTTTAAGAGTATTTTATAGCAAAATTCACTTACTGATTTTTTTTTTTAACCCCACATTTTCTTTTTCCTCTTGTTTTCTTTGTTGTTTCGTTTATATTGTCTTTTGTTTTTCACCATCATTAGGGAAGATGTTTGTAGCTGGATGGGAAGCTATGGGACACTTGGAAACATGAACCCAGCTGTTAAATGTAGGGAGAGTGGTTCATATTCTGAGATATAATAGTGAAAAGGAGAATTTAGTTTGCAGTATGCCTACAACTGTTCTAAGACCTAACCTGATTCCAGGAATAAAACATGAAATAAGATCAAGCTGTAAACAATCTTCTGTGATATGGAGTTAATTCACCGCAAAGGCCATTTCTTTCTTCTGTTGATATTAGTGTGGGGGCATTAGGGGTACAGGGTAACTCGGTCCTGATTGTGTTAAATGCCAGAGTCAAGAAATTAGATAGCTTTGTGCTTTAGATGAGCTAGTGAACTTTAAAAAGGATGTATTTACCCACTTCTATTTATGTGTATATGTATGTGCCTTTGTGTGATTTTGTGTGTGTGTGTGCGTGCCTTCAGGGGCTATATTAGAATGAATGAATGAGTCAGTTCATCTATTCATTTGACCTACCTACTCATCCATCCATCCATCCATCCATTAATCCATCCATCCATCCGTTTATCTGTATGTCCTTCTGTCCGCCTGTCTGTCATCCATCCATTCACCCACCCAAAGGGGATTTATTAGAATGGTTTACAAGTTGTGATCCAGCTAATCCAACAGTGGTTATCTATATTAATTGGATGTCAAAAAAATCTAGTAATTGTTCAGTCCACAAGGCTGGATGTTTCAACTGGTCTTCTGTATTTGCCAAAATCCCAAATAAGTAGGCTCTAATACCAGTGAAAGAATGGACTTGGCCAGTGAGAGTTCCACATCCTTTATAAAGCTGCTGGCAGAAGGTGTGGCCCAGATTAAAGCTGGATTTTCCCATCTCAAAAGAGCTGGGTTAAAAGTAATCTCCTCACGTCAAATTATTGGATTTTAATAAAATCCAATTAATTTTAATTGTTAATTCTAGATGTAGTTTAAGCTGACAACCAGGAATAGCCTTCACAGGGCCAAAGGGCATTGAAACTAGAAATCACATGTGGTTGCAGCTGCAGATGCTGGGAGCTGAGCCATCTCTCCAGCCCTAGCGTTGTTGAACTTTGGATGTCCAGGTAAAAACTTGAACTAAAAATTAAGACATATAAATTTCTCTACCACAGCCTCTATCATCTGAAGAAAGATGAAAACTTATATAGAAGGGTCCTTGTTTTTATACAGATTATTGCCTTTAGTATCAAAATGAGTGAGTGAAGTTTTAAAAACTATTACAACTTTGGCTTTTGGGTAGAATCTGTGACTAGTTCATAACAAAAGTTAACTGGGACCATTGTAGACATAGTACTGGGGATAGTCCTAGGGGACTGAATTTAGGAAACAGAACCGTGTATCAGTGAAACATGGAAGGGTGCTCTGTGGATGCTTCTGTGACCCTCTGTCCAGGAGGAAGACTTAGCTCTGAGCTTAAAGATGACACAGAGTAAGGCTACTTGGTGACAGATGGAAAGATGACTTGAAAAAACAGTACAACCTGATGGAATCTGCTATAAGAAGCTCTTAAAAGAATTTGGCCACCCATCGTTATAGCTCCAAGAGTAGAGAATATAAATGGGTGCATTATCCAAGAGGAGGAAAATGTTTGGCAGATCCTGGTGAATCGTGGTCAGTCATTTATTCAATTCTGTTCACATCAAGTGTTCATTCCCTACTCTCCCAACCCCCCCAAAGCCAACTAAGCAACAATTTCAGAAGATAAGACAATAGAAAGTGCTAAAGTTGTGACCACTCTACTCACCAAATGGCAGTGAGATTGTTCATTGATGGAAATTATTCAGCAAGGTTCATATTATTACCCCACAAGACCCTTCACTGCCCCCCACACAAACAGTGTCTAGTAAATAGTGAATTTTCTGCTGTTAGGAAAACTAACAGCAGAAAGGGAAGTTTATGGAAAGGGAAGTTTAAAAAGAGGAATAAAGGACGAGACTAAAGGTTTTGTGCCAGATTAAAAAACAACCTTAAAACTTTGCTTGCAGAGTTGTGCATCTATCTCATGAGTCCTGCTGCCTTTCTCTTGCTGTTTCTTAGACTGTAGGGTTCTTTGAGTGAGCAATGTGGAGGCTGGAGAGGATAGGCCTGATAGAAGAGTGTGTTGGTTGTGAAACATTAAATTTTAATTTTAAAATTATATTTTGTGTGATTAATTTAAATGGTCCTTTCCAGATTTATTCACTTATCACATTGACCATGTTAAAGACACTTTTACTTATTTTAGGTGTATTCATTTTGCCTACATGTATAAAAGTATACTATGTACATGCATGGGTGCCCACAGAGGAAAAGGGTATCAGATTCCCTAGGACAGGATTTACAGATAGTTGTAAGCCTCCATATGGGTGCTGGGGGCCCAAACCTGAGTCCTCAAGAGCAGCAAATGCTTTTTACCATAGCTATCTCTCCAACACCCAAGTTGACTATTTCTGAGTTACCAAATTGTCTAAGTGGTAAAGTTTGCACATCAGTTTAGGTGTGTCCTGCTAGTTGATGGGAATTAATCAAAAGTAGAAGACATCACTGGTGTTATAGTTTGTTTGTTTTAATATGTATTATGTTATCTTGTGTTTTTTGAGACAGAGTCTCATGTATCGAGGATGATCTTCCCCTCAGAGGTGTTGATGCTGGTGTTGGAGATATGTGTCCCTGCACTAGCTCACTGGCATTTTAGTAAAGCACATGGGTGAGGTGAGGTGGTGGTGAGAATTAGAAGCTGGAGAAAAGAACTCGTGAATTTCTGAGACATTTGCCCTAAATGTCTGTAACTAATTGGAATACCCCTGCCCCCTCTTTCCCTATTGTGGGAGCCACGTTTGTGTACTTAAGATGTTTGTAGATGAGTTTAGGTTTTCCAGGATAGACTAGTTAATTCTTTTGATATCAGCATCATTTTTTAAGGAGAAGAAATTCGATAGTCAAGTTAGGGTGAGGACAGACAAGACAATCCATATCTTTCTAGAAGTGCTAGGTGGGTTTCTATGGGCTTAAGTTTCTGTTTTGTTGGGAGTAGAGAATCTATTATACAAACTGACTGTGGTGGAGCACACCATTAATCCCACTGCCTGGGAGATTGAGTGAGGAGGTCAGATCTCTGTAAGTTTGAGGCCAGTCTCATCTACAAAGAGAGTTCCAGGACAGCCACAGTTTGTTACACAGTGATATGGGATGCCTTTCTGTGTTACGAGCAGGTTTTTTCCCGCCGCCACCACACGAGTCCAATAACAGGCTGAGACTCTGTATTTGATACAATCCTGTTGGCCAGTTACTATTATTGTTTATGGGCTAGCTCTGTCTTAATGATTAACCCATTTCTACTTATCTAAGTATTTCCATGTGGTCATCTGAGCACAGCAGGCTGGCATCTTGCTTCCTCTAGGCTCTACATGCTGACTCCTCTTTACTACTTCCTCTTTCCTCCTTGTCTCCTAGCCCTGCCTTTCTTGCTTTCCCATTGGCCACAGTGCTTTATTAATTAACCAGTATGAGAAACATATTTACAGAATAACATCTCCCATCATTTCTGTATGCTGTGAATATGTTTTATTGCCATTGGTTAATGAAGAAGCTGACATGGCCAGTAGCCAGGCAGAATAGAAGATACAGGGAAATTTGGGGAGCCTGGGAGATGTTAGCAGCCACTGGAGAAGCCACGGGCCTTGTGGTGATGCACAGATGAATAGAAATGCATCAATTTAAGTTGTAAGAGCTAGTTAGTAAAAGTCTGAGTCATCAGCCAGATATTTATAATTAATATAAGCCTCTGAGTGGTTATTTGGGAACTGGTGGGCATGAGAGAAACTACCAGTTACAATACAGAGAAACCCTGTCTTGAAAAACAGAAGGGGAGGGGGTGGGTAGAAAAAAAAGAACATATTTTACTTAGTGAATCTCATTTTCAAAATTCAGGCACTCTGGTTTTGAGTTCTCACATACATCTCATTTATTTACAGTGATCTTTTACATGTCTGTTTTAGCTACTCAGTCTTAGAAAGAATGGATGACATGGGACTTACTGTAGAGAGCCAGGCTGGTCTGGATCTTGGCAATCCTCCTGCCTCAGTCTCTGAAGTATTGAAAATAGAGATCTGTACCATTATGTTCTACTTCCACACTTGAGCTTTCAGCTTTATGTATGTATACCACATACATGCCAGCTGTCCATAGAGGTCAGAAGAGGACATTGGATCCCTTGTAACTGGGGTTACAGAAGTAGGGAGCCACAGTGGGTGCCAGGAGCTGAACCTGAACCCTCTCCCAGAGCAAAGCTCTTAACTGCAGAGCCCTCTCTTCAGCTTCTCCCATCCCTCCCTCCCCCCAGGACAGGGTTTCTTTGTGTAGCTTTGGCAGTCCTGGGATTTGTTCTGTACACCAGGCTGGTCTCGAACTCAGAGATCCCCTTGTCTCTGTCTCCTGTCTCCAGGACAGCCCTGTGCCCAGCCGGGTCTTGTAGTATATCTTAATTGTTTTTTCCTTAAAACAGTCTCACTGCATAGCCCAAGTTGGCCTTGAATGGGTGGGTGATCCTCCTCTGCTGGGATAACAGGTATGTGCCATGACACCTGGCTGTGTCTGTTTTCTTTGTTTTTCTCTTTTTAAACTTAATGGGTTAATTTGTAGAATTACAAAAAAAAATTAATTATGTGTGTCTGTGTGAGTTTATGCATGTTAAGTGCAGTGCCCATAGAGGCTGGAAAAAGACATTGGATTCTCTGGAGTTGAAGTTAAGGGACTTGTGACCTGTCTAACATGGGTGCTGTGAGCCAAATTGGGGTCCTCTGTAAGACAACACACACTCTTATAAACAGCTTTGCTGTCTCTCCAGTCCCCGATTTGTAGAATTTATTTACTCATTGTGTAGGGTCGTAGCTCTTCGTTGAGTATTCATTCCTGAATGGAATTCTGCTATGAGAATACACTGTACTTAATTTTATTGTTAATAGACTACTATAAATACATTAGTCATTTGCATACAGGTAGATTACCTGGTGTACATTGCCTGTGTCTTGTTCTCTGAAAATCCCTATATAGAATCGCACTTCTGCCAGTAATTTATGTAAGTAGTCTTCATTGCTCCCCATACTCTTCAACATTTAATATCTTCACACTTGATGTCTTAGCTGGCATAGTGGAATATTATAGAACTTTTTGTCATTTTAATTATAGTTCTCATTATTTATGAGTATCTGCATAGAAATGTTACTCTGTCTTGTTTTTGTCCTTTATCATAAATTGTAGTTTATTGAACAGAAGTTATTTTAATATGGCTGAAATGACCACTTTCTCCCCTCATGGGGGCTTTTGTGTTCTAAGATAAACTTTCTATCACAAAGTCAATTTTTGTGTCTTTTCCTTTTGCTTGTACTTAGGTTTATAATTTCATTTGAAATTCTTTTTTTTTTTTTTTTGGAGACAAGTCTTACTGTGTAGACCAGGATGGCCTCAAACTCACAGAAATCCACCTGCCTTTGCCTTTCAAGTGCTACGATTAAAGTTGTGTACAGCCATGCCTGGCAACTACAATAATTTTTTTTCTTTTCCCATAAGAATAAATGAAATGTATCTTAGTAGGCCCTTTTATTCAGAAGTCTGTCCTGTGTGTTCACTCTTCAGTGACCTCCTACACTGCACGTGAGTGTCCCTGTGTGTAAGGGTCTGCACTTGGGAGCCCTGATGTATTCTGAATGGCCTTTACAATAAGTTTTCATATGTAGTAGAACTTTGTTTTCCCTTCTAAGATTTGTCTATCTTGCACATTCTTGGCAAATCTTTTCATTTTGACATCAGTTTTAGAATCATTTTGTGAGATTCCACGTTGATTGGGATTAAGTTGAATTTTATCAGTCATTTTCAGAAGAATTAAAGTTTTTAAAGCTTTATTTAGGTTTAGAAAAAACATTTATGCTGGGAATCAAACTCGGGTCTTGTGGACGAGCATCCAGTGGTCTTAAATGCTAAGCCATCTCTTCAGCCTTGATTGTTTCCTTTTTACTGCCACGCAGTTAATATTTGTCAGTTCTTGGGGTTATTTCCTGTGCTACGAGATGCCTTTTCAGAAAGTCTTTGTTTGTGCCTATTTCAAAGGCTTTGTCTATTTCTTCCCTCCAACGCTTTGAAATTTTGAAGTCTTAAATTAAGGTCTTTGGTTCATTTTGAAGTTATTCTTGTGCTGGAAGAGAGATGGGTACCTAGTTGATTTCTATGTGGGAATGGCCAGCTTCTCTAACACCACTTGTTTTTGTGGGGACACCATACTGTTTCTGTTAACTGTGGCTCTGGAGTGTAAGTTGATAATTAGGTATTTTGATACCTTTTCTGCTTAGATTTTAGATTTGCCTTTTCTAGTTCTGTGAGGAGTGTAACTGAAATTTCAATGGGGCTTGTGTACTAAGGGTTTGTTTCAATGCTCTTGGTATCATCTTGAGGCATGTATGCTTAGCTCAATAATGCCAGTCTTCCTTTTTCAAACACATTCATTTAAGGATATATATTTCTGTTTGCAAGTCCTATAACCCACAAATTAGATTATGGAGCACATTCATTGTTAAGGTGAAAATAGTGTTCAGAATCTCATCATGGTTTACCTTTTGACTCATTGACAATAATTTCAGAACAGATGACATTTACATAGTGCTTAAGGGTTTTTGATGTTCCCATGGCTGCTCAAAGTGAATGGCTTCATGTGCATTTAGATATGTTCTCACCCACAATTGCTAGCAAGTGTGTGCAGGGAGAGGGTAATAAAATTTATTCTTGTATATGTCTCAAATTTGCTATTTGAGTTATCATACATTTCTCACTTCAAGTCCAAATGTTTCTTTTTAATTTAGTAAAGTTTTTCCATTCATGCTTTGTTTTGATTTGTCTTTGTCTTAGCTGTGTTGGTGTAGAAGAACATCATGCTGTTGACATTGACTTGTATCACTGCCCCAACTGTGCAGTCCTACATGGTTCTTCCTTGAGTAAGTATTGGATGCTTAAATGAAAATTAAATGTTTGAAACGTAGCATGGAAATGATGGTAGTTTTGTGATACTCTAATTAATATTATAATACCAAGAGCTGTAGGGCAGATAACATTGAAAATACAATATAGTTCTTGTCTAAAAATAATAATGAAAAATTTGAGGTAGTCTAGTTACATAGATTATAGTGGCCCCCAAATTTCTTTCTTTCTGTTTTTTTGTTCGTTTTCAAGACAGGGTTTCTTTGTGTAGCTCTGACTGTCCTGGAACCCGGTCTGTAGATCAGGCTGGCCTCAAACTCACAGATTTCTGGACTCTTTACTCTGCACACATGCTCGCATGCACGCATGCATGCATGCACACACACCCAGAGCTGGGATTAAAGGCTGTGCCACCAACTCAAGGCTAGGTCCCAAATTTTTGGTCTTCCTGCCTCTGCCTCACAAGTGCTGAGATTCCAGATAATAAGCCTTTGTTTGAATTATTAAATATGCCACAAGAAAAAAAGGGAGAAAAATACATTTAAAAAAAATTTATTCTTTTAAATTCCATTTTACATTCCAACCATAGGCCTCCCACCCCTCCTCCCGCCCCTTAAATACTAACATGGAGAGCCCTCAAATTTAAATACATCTTTTAAACATGGCAAAGAAAAACCTTCCTGATTCTGGAAACCTGTGTGACTAGTATTATGTTGAATTGGAGCAGTATGCAGAGTTAAGATTTGACTCTGATGGACAGTTGCACATAGTGTATTTGGGAGAAAATCAGGGTATTGATAGGTAAAATATTGCATGTACTTACTGAACTTGGTTGTCAAAGAGTATCTGCTTAAAACTCCCTTATTCCCCACCCCTGGTGTCCATGGAAAGATAAAGAGGGATGAGGATAAGGCCAGAGAAGGTCTCTGGTGAGTCTTTTCAGAGAGAATAAGGTAAAGGCTGGAATTCTTTTCTTCCACTAGTCTAGAGTATAACAGTATTAGAAACAAAGGGATATTCATATTTGGTCTTTTACAGATACTTCCAAAGATGAAATTGAGATAACCATTGTATAGATTCAAGAGAAAATATTTAAAAGGCTTTAGAATATAGCTATTTATTTACAAATTTTTGACTGCAAACTGTAATTTTTGTGTTCATAAAATCAAAGAGAAACTGTAGACTAAAGTGGAAAGAGGGCTGGAGAGATAGCTCAGCTCTGAAAGGCTAAGACACAGACTTGAGTTTCCAGCGCCCACATTACAAACCTGTCCCCCTGGTGTCCACTCCCAGCACTTGGGAGGCAGAGGCAGGCAGGTTTTTGAGTTCAAGGATTGCCTAGTTTATGTAACAGGCCAGCCAGGGGTGCATAGGGAGACCTGTCTCAAAAACATACAAAACAAAACAAGAAGGAACCTTTGACTGAGGGTGCTTTGGTAAACTGTGGTTGGTGTGTAGGTAATTTATAGCCTCTTTGTTTTGAATATGGACTTTTGCCTGCCTTATACTATTCTAAATAAAAATTTTGTTATATGAAAATAACATGTAAATGAGACTTAGTAACAGTTTGGCTAATCATTTATTAGAAGTATTAATTTTCATAATCTCTTTATAAAAGATGTAGGAATTTAAGCTGCAGAAATAATGCATAAGAATAGTTTATATCAAACACAGGTTACCTGTTTTCATAGTATACAGAATAAAACTTAAATTCAAGATACCTGGTAAAATTGTTACATGAGTCTTGTTTGGTGAACACTGATGTATGTTCTATATAATAAATTAAATATGTTTTGGTCAAGAATAAGTAAGGAGATATAAATAGTACAGTATTTTTATTTCAGATTAAACAACTTTCATATCAGTTTTGGTGTAAAATTTAAGTATCTATTCCCTAAATGAAATGATTTGAATTTTATTTGTATGAAATACTGAGTTACTAAGAGGCAGCACTACTTTAATCAATACAGTCTATTTTTTCCATATGATGTCATCTTTTTAAAAATCTTACTACACTTGCTAAATTGATTACGTGGATGGACCATAATGGATTGAAACCCACACTTTGAATAATGATGCTTCAGAGAGAAGCTTGCCTATAACTTGACCCTTCAAGTTCCTCTTCTCTTGGAAGAACTTCATGCCAGGCATCGGCCATCTTCTGGGCAAGCATCCAACTCGGGGAAGATGCTCAAGATGCAGTCATGTGTTTTGTCTTTTCATAAGGCTCACCTTCCCCCATACTTCACCCACTTCCTGTCCCTCTGCTATGAAGTGTTTCTGGAGACCCAGGGTTTCCTGTTCCTGTCAGAATATCCCAGATGTCTTTGTATATAGGTATAACCAAGACACTGTAATATACCCACTTAATAAGGTGCATTAGACTGTACACTTGTGATTGGGAATTAAGACCCTGATTTTAACGAAGAGGACTGCTCAGCATTTGAGTATATATTCTGTGTACTCCTCAGGCACATGCAAACAAGGCAGACATTTTCTTCCCTTTCCCTGTGACTTCTACTTAAACTATCCCTTCACTGCCTTCCTCTTTAGACAAATTCAGTCAGTTGCTGTAGTGGATGATTTTATGTTTCAAGCTTGTTGGCCAAATAGGACAGTTGCATCTTTCTCTTAATCTATAAGTCAGCACATTAAAGGAAGTTATAGTATTTTGGTAGGTTATTTTATACCAGATTTTATAGTGAGTAAATACTTGACCTATATTGTCTACTACAATATGTGAAACAAAGTTATATGAGATATAAGAGAAAGTGTCTAATTAAATATTGTGTAATTATTCATCAGAGGTATAGTTTGTATTTATAGCTATCATCAAAAATTGAGTATACTTTACTGATTATTGCACTCTGCAAAAATTAATATAAAAAAATGGGACATCTGGCTGGACCTGATGGCACATGCTTTAATCCCAGCACTTGGGAGGCAGAGGCAGCACTGTGAGTTCAAGACCAGCCTGGTCTCTGCAGTTAAGTTCTAGGAAAGCCAGTATTAGGTAAAGAAGCCTTTTTGTGTGTGGGGGGGGGGGTGGTCAGCGCAGCATCAGCATTATAGTTCACTTAGCAAATGGGCAGCTTTCCTGTTGTTTTGTTTTTTAAGTGATGATGCCTGTTGTTTTAACACAGAGCTACCTGTATGGTAGGAATGTAAATTACTCCCACTTTCCTGGAGGTTATTTTGCAATTTATAACAAATATCTGTAAAGTAGTGCTGTTTGTATTAGTTTTTTTGTTTTGTGTTTTGTTTTGTTTTTTTTTGTTGTTGTTGTTGTTCTTGTTTTTTGTTTTTGTTTTTTCTGTTGCTGTGATAAAATTCCATGACTAAGGCAACTTATAAAAAAAGTTTAATCAAGTATATGGGTCCAGAGGGTTACTGTTTACTATGGTGGAGGTCCCGCGGGTGGCTGGACAGCAGCTGAGTGAACTCACAGCTCTATTCCTAAGCAGGGGCAGAGGTAGTATACTGGGAATGGTGGGAGGCTTGACGCCCTGGTCACCAGTGACATTGCTCCTCCAACAAAGCTACACCTCCTACTCCATACCAAACAGCCAGCTGGGAACCAAGTGTATGAGCCTCGGGGGATCTCAGATCACCACACTTCCTTCTAGCATTGCTGGAAATGTATCTGGAGGAATTAATAACAGAAAGAGATTTGTGTGCAGGGCTGTTAATTACAGTGATCTGTGAAGAGATGGAGAACAAATGAGGCGCTTGTCCTAGTCACTTTGTACAGCTGCAGTGGAACAGTATGATCGAGGCAATTATGGGAGACAGATGGCAAAGCAAAGTAACTGCTGAGAGCTCACATCTTGATGAACAACCATGAGGCAGAGGCAGAGAGGGAAAGAGAGGGAGGGGGGGGGAGAGAGAGAGAGAGAGAGAGAGAGAGAGAGAGAGAGACACAGAGAGAGAGAGAAAGAGAGACAGAGAGAGAGAGACAGAGAGAGAGAGACAGAGAGAGAGAGAGAGAGAGAGACACAGAGAGAGAGAGAAAGAGAGACAGAGAGAGAGAGACAGAGAGAGAGAGAGAGAGAGAGAGAGAGAGAGAGAGAGAGAGAGAGAGAGAGAGAGAGAGAGAGTGCACGTGCTTACTGGGAATTGCATTCTTTTGAACTTCAAAGCTTGCCCTCCAGTGACAGAGCGCTTCCAATAAGACACGCTTTTTAATCCTTACCAAGTAGTTCCACTACCTAGGGTCCAAGTGTTCAAACACATTAGCCTCTGGGAACCATTCTCTTTCAAACCACCACTGTACTTAAGAATCAAAAATAAACTATGACATGGCACATCTACACCTTGAAATTGTTGTTGGCCTTTAAATTGATTTTGAATATTTAATACAGAGAAAATGCTAGTAAAACAGGAAAACAGTTTAAAAACATGATACCAGATGAAACAAATTTTATGTCTGTGTATAGTAGAGGGGGACCTATACTAAGGTGCACTTGAATTGTGGAATGGTTTTAAAGATTTGTTTTTATTTTTATGTGTGTTTGTGTGTCTGTCTGTATATATGTGTGTACCCGTGTGGGTGTCTGAAAGGGGTCCAGAAGAGGCCACCAGAAATGGCCTGATGCAGGTGGCTGGAACTGAATTCTAGTGTTCCGCAAGAGCAGCAAGGGTTCTTATCTGCTGAGCTATGTCTCTAGCCACTGTGTGGATGGTTTCCAATGAGAAAAATAACACACAAGGGATACCTTAGTGGAATTTCCTAGAAAGGTTCAACTGTCATTCAAAGTTTTCTTGTGAGATTTCAAGTGGGGTGGGGTGACTCTTAGCCTCTTCTGTACTGGAGATCTACTCTCAATTAGATACTTGAGATCTTGTTTTAGACTTAGATATATGTAATCTTGATTTCTACATTTGTTGTTATATTTGTGGCCTTTATCTAGATGGAGATCCAGTGTTACGGTCTTTGTAAGGGAAATACTTAAAATAACTTGAAATTAGACTAGGGTTTAGCTCAGTTGGTAGAGCATGCATGAAGCCCAGAGTGTGATTCCCAGCACTACATAAAACGATACGGTTATGTGCATGCCATGCCTATAATCTCAGCACTCCAGGAAAGTGGTGTCTGGATTATCAAAATTTAAGGTCATGTACCCTGGGCTACATGAGACCTTGTCTCAAAAATAATAAAATATCTTGAAATCACGTGGTTATGAAAATGTCCAAACAGACAGGAAAAATTGCAGTAGTTTTACAGCAAGTACCTAGAAGACTTCACATCTATTATTATCTTCTATCACTTACTTTACTCCTTATTTTTCATGTAACTATATCACTGTCGGTTGATCTTACTATTTAAAAAAATCTATTTCTAAGCAAGTTGCTGACATCAGTAACAGAAAGTTGGAATGATGGGAGTTTTAGACTTTCAAAAGGATTCTTTTATAACTGAAAATTACCATCTAAACAGAAACAGGAGGATTATGAGTTCTAGGTTATGCGGTGTTACATGGTTAGGTTTTCTGGAACACACACACAAATACAATGAAATCTTATTGGTATCACACAAATGAGCTATGGGCAAGGCAGTAATAGAGAGGTATCCATTTTCTCCATTGACCGTCTTCCTCTTTAAGGGTGTTTTAGGTGTACTTTTAAAATTGGCACACTAATCCATCTCCTTCATCCCCACTTTGAGGAATCTGGATCCAGAGGTGTCAAATACCTTCCCAAGGTTGCAGAGGAAGTTGATGGATAAACTAAGAATCAGATACAGGTCTCCTGATTTTCAGTGTTGGGACTAATCAAGATTATCTTTCCTCCCTCTCAGCTTTAGAACCATAGGAATTTAGTGCCTCAACTAACCTTGAAGTGTTTGTTTTGTTTTATCACAGCACTGGTCTTGTTTAATTATGTCTTGGTAAACTGGTCTCCGTTCTTTGTATCATTACATGCTTATTTGGAGATGAAATCCTTACATGAACAAGAATAACGTTATAATGTTGAAATGGATTTTTGATGTCTTATCCTGAGGAGATAATTTGGATGATATGTTTAATCATAGCATGACTCATTGTTTTAATAAACTAATTTTAAACAACTTGGAAATGATATAGTATGGCTAAATGTGTGTAAATAAAAGGCTTTATTTGCTGCTTTTAATTGTTTTAGTTTTTAAACCATTTTGAATAATGGTCAGGCTTTTAGAAACCCACAGTTAATTATTTATAATTACAGCATTGGCTTTTGTAAACTTCTTTGTGGCCTGGGAATGCAGTTAAAAGCCTGTTTTCATTGCACCTGTCCGTGTTACTTGTGACTATAAGGAGGATAACACATGTGTCCCGGTTAGTTACCAAGTGTCTCTTTCCCGACCATGCCGACAGTGAGGAAGAGGAGAAACTGGCACAGACACGACTACACGGAAGTGGACGGCGGCTCCAAGCCTGTGCAAGCCGGGACCAGGGCCTTTGTTACCGCGCTGCGCGCCCGCGCCTTCCCCAGGTAGGGCCTGTTCACAACATCACCTAACCTGTTCATGGCATCGCCTAACCTGTAAGGGGAATGATGGGCCCTGTTAGCATCCCCTAACAAAGGGGAACGATGTACAGTGCTCTTTCAAATGGGGGTGGTACCATGCCATTGGTGTCAACTGTCTTTTCACTTTTTTCCATATGGGAAGTAGGAACTGTCAGTACAAGTCACAGCAGTAATTAGGCTTAGTTTCATGGAACTAATGCTATATAGGTGCAGACTGGGTCACCATTTAAAAGGATTCACCCACACTGATTTGAAGCGTCATCTCTGACACCTTCTGATAATGCCACCACTGTTGTTCTTTCTTGTCACCTTTCCCTGGTTTGCACCTTCGTTTTCTCAGGTCCCTGTGTCAGCTGCCTGTGCCCTGGGCCCCCAGAAGTTTGAAGGGCTGTTGCTTAGCCTCTGATGGCATCAGGTCTGAGCGTTTTGATTCTGAAAAATGAAAGCGTATATTTGAGTTGCTAGGCTAAGAGAGAGTCAAAAAAAAAAAAAAACTGTATAAAGTATTAATCATGCTAATTCAGATCATTTGCTACTCACTGCCTGACATCTCTTTAAAGAGATAATGCTTAATAGGCTTTACACAAGATCATATCTCAGCTTGTTAAAACAGGAAACACAATTTAAATCACAGTATCAAGTTTAGCCTATTATGGAATTTCTTTTAGATCCTGAAATGAAAACCCTGAGATTTTTCCCTCTGTCTTTAAGATGTTTCTGCTCAGTTCTCCACCTTTTAGTCCTACAACTGAAACACAATGAAAAACCATCCACATTTATCTTCCTCAGGTTGGCTGAGAAATAGAAAAGCTACAAAACAGTGTTTCTACCTGATTTTTATTGAATTAAGTGTCTTGTTCTCAAGCTGTCAGTTGTCAATTTCCAAGTTGTAAGAGGGAGTTTGCTTGTTTTCCTTTTTTCTGGGCAATGCTTGATTTATTTGGGGCCTAGCCCTAGACTTTTACTCTGGGCCTATTTTACAGGTTTCGGGGGTGTTTAAGTTCTTCCAAAAGTATCAATGCAAATTAGTATCTGTGGGCATACATTTTTTTCAAGGAAAGGAGATATGACTTTCACTTACTTCAAAGATTTGTGACTATCAAATCTTAAGTAAGTCATACGCTTTCTGCCACAACAGACACAGATGAGAATAGGTTAGAGCTGATCACAAATGTCCAGGCTGTTACTGCTATTAACTAAAGGGCTACTTTTAATTACCTCTTTAAGCGTTTGGTTATTTAAACCATGGTAAAATAATAATAAGTATTTAATTAAACATAGTTGATTTAATTTACATAAAATAAATTGAATGGGTTTTCAAGTCCCTTCTAAGGCTTAATGTAAGTCTTTTGAGCTTTTCTTTCTACATCAAAACATTTACGTTTATAGATGTATATATGTATAATTCTTTTTTTTTTCCCCCTGAGACAGGGTTTCTCTGTATTGCTTTGGAGCTTGTCCCAGAACTAGTTCTGTAGACCAGGCTGGCCTTGAACTCACAGAAAACCACCTGTCTCTGCCTCCCGAGTGCTGGGACTAAAGGTGTGCGCCACCGACGCCTGGCTTATGTATAATTCTTTAAAGATGCGATTGTATTAGGAATGGTGTTATATATAGTTTGCCCTTATTTATGATCTATATCTTAGGTGCCTTTTCAAATGAATTTTTAATTTGCCTCACTCCATAACTATTTTACATTCTCATATGATCTATCATTTTATTAATTAAATATGATTTTTACTTAGCAGGTTCTATGAAAGTTTTAAAGATAAGAATTAGAATTAGGTTGAGAACCACTGATATAAATACTTCCACATTCTTTCTCCATGTTAGCTCATTATAAGTGGCTTATTAATAAAAATGACAATTATGTTTTTCTTAGTGCCGATGAAATTGTTGTAAAGATGCATGGCAGTCAGCTGACACAAAGATACCTGGAGAAACATGGATTTGATGTTCCTATTATGGTCCCTAAATTAGATGACCTTGGACTCAGGCTCCCTTCAGCTACCTTTTCAGTGATGGATGTGGAACGTTATGTAGGTACGAAATTGGTTTCTTTAAGTACTTGAAAGAATATAGTAAAATTGTAAATGATAGTGTCTTAACAGTATTGATATGGAATAGAAAATGCCATCTGGAAGCTTCCAAAGGATCAGGAAAAATGAAATCTAGTAGTGCTTCTTTCTGTTGACTGCAGCTCCACAGACCAACAATGGTCAGAAAAGAATGAAAACTTTTCTCTATTCTTGTTTATCAGCCTACCCTATTACATTGGATATTTGTGTAGGGAAAGTCTTTACTGAAGGGCAGCCACAGATTCCAAGGAGACATGAGGAACTGGATAGGTTCTAGCATCTGCAAAATGGCAGTAGCAATTCTGAGCCTAGTGTCCTGGATCCTGTTTGTTGACCACCTGTCTTTTATAGGAAGGCCTGTAAAAAGAGGAGATTTCAGTTCAAACATGTCTCTATGTTAGTGACTTAGTCAGCATTGCCATTTAATGATACCTGGACTGACTTGTGATTTTGAGACACAAGAAAGTAAGAAATAAGGCAAATATTACCAATTGTCAGATTCTTGAAATTTTTATTCCTTTCATTTATTCTTATTATAAAGTTTACAGATAAAGCTGGTAATATGTACATGCCATTTGGTAACAAAAGATAGGTGTTATTTGAAAATCAGAACCCAAATCTACCTTGTCTCAAAATTATGTGTCCACTACTGTACATTCATTTCTTGGCATGCCATATTGAACTTGTCCCTTTATTCATTTTCATTGATAATTGTTTATTCAGAAAAATCCGTTAAATGCCCTGACTTAAATACTCATCTAAATTTATATATGATAAGCTAGGGATTAAGGTTTAGATTTAACTTAAACCTAATTGCCTTTAAAGTAAATCGTTAATGTAACTTAATTATGGGAGAAGTTGTTCAGATGCTGGAGAGATGGGTCAGAGGTTAAGAGTACTAGCTCCTCTTCCAGAGGTCCTGAGTTCAGTTCCCAGCAACCACACGGTGGCTCACAACCATCTGTAATGAGATCTGGTGCCCTCTTCTGGACTGCAGGCATACATACAGGCAGAATGTTGTATACATAGTAAATCTTAAGAAAAAGTTGTTGAGACTGCTTTATCCACTAACTTTTAGTACTTCAAAGCGCTTCAGTTATAATAACAGTAGAACTATTAGGTTTTATATGAAGATAATCCAAGCCAGGGGCTGGAGAGATGGCTCAGAGGTTAAGAGCACTGGCTGCTCTTCCAGACATCCTACAGCCCTCAGACTCTTAAGCATTATAGAAATTAAAGAGAAAAGCCAATCTTCTCTTTTATGAATGAGGAAATTGAAACCCAGCAAACAGTGAACAATTTTCATATCCCAGTTTAATGTATTTTTTTGTCATTATGAGCTAGCTACCCATAAGAAATCATTGATACATCGAAGGCTCAGTAAATTATGTTTTTATATCGATGTTTATTATATGTAGTTTTTTAGTTGAATTTGTTACCATAATAAGCAGGTATGGATTTTAGTATTTTTGTTTAGAGTATCTATTTTTGCAACTTTTAAGGTCAGTAATGCACGCGGGAGGCAGAGGCAGGCAGATCTCTGAGTTTTAGGCTAGCCTGATCTACAGAGTGAATTCCAGGACAGCCAGAGCTACATAGAGAATCCCCCCCCCAAAAAAAAAGAGTCAATAACAAGACTAATTTTTTTTTCTCTACAGGTGGTGACAAAGTGATAGATGTCATTGATGTGGCAAGGCAGGCAGACAGCAAAATGACACTTCACAATTACGTTAAATACTTCATGAATCCTAACAGACCAAAAGTGCTGAATGTGATCAGCCTTGAATTTTCAGATACAAAGTGAGTATCTCTAGATAGTTTGCCTTAACATTCTCAATTTTAGCTAAATGTAGTTTAATGGTGTGTTTATTTTAATAAGCATAACTGTGACTTTTATAGCTAACCATTGGAAACAGTGTCGTAAATTTTGCTTTGCCGGGCTCATAGAATATTTAGAAATAAGATGTAGCTGGCATATTTCAATCTCAGCATTCGGGATGTAGATGTAGGAGAATCACTGTGAGTTCAAGGCCAGCCTGATTCTAGGACAGCCAGGGTTACACAGTGAGATCATGTCTCAGTAGTAGTAGTAGTAGTAGTAGTAGTAGCAGTAGCAGTAGTAGTAGTAGTAGTGATGATAATAATAATAATGGGCCATAAAATGTATTTTAAATGTTTAAGTATTGTTAATCTTGAATTCCATTTAATTGCTTGTTTTGGTTTGACATGGGAAGAATAGTTTTAAGAAGTCTTTAATTTGTATTATGTTGATATATACACAGACACACATTATTTTTTCTTTTTCTTTTTAAGGATGTCTGAATTGGTGGAGGTCCCTGATATAGCCAGAAAACTTTCCTGGGTAGAAAATTACTGGCCAGATGATTCAGTCTTTCCTAAGCCCTTTGTCCAGAAATACTGCTTAATGGGAGTTCAAGATAGCTATACAGATTTCCACATTGACTTTGGTGGGACTTCTGTCTGGTACCATGTCCTTTGGGTAAGAATAGGATATTTCTTGTTTTCTTAGTAATTAAAAACATGCCTTATTTTTCTGGTAGGACATTCATTTGCTCTATGTAACATTTGTAAACACATAAATATTTTTTCTGTCCTTAAACATTTTATGCCTCAGAACATTCTTTTTTATTTTCTTTCAGGTATTAGAAAAGGCATGGGATACCGAGCTTCCTTTTTTACTTCTTTATTTTAAGTTTATTTCTGTTAGCCTTTTGTCTTCTTTTCTCTTCTCCTTACTCAATTCACGTTAATCTCTGATGGAAATGACTCAGAAGGAGCAACATTATGATGATGATTGCTTCTGGCCTTAAGATGAGAATGAAAAAACAAGTCCTATAAATCACAAATGTCTATAAGATTACTAATTCTTTCAGTTTTTATTTTGTCTTCTTTATCCCGAACTGCATTGCCTAATAAACATTAGCCTTATGTGGCTAGATTTAAATAATTAAACTTTAGTATAATTAAAAATTGAGTTGTTCATTCACAGTAGTTATATTACACCTAGTTAATGACTTCTATACTGGAGAGAGAACACAATTAAAAAATTTAAAGAAACTTTCTTCACATTACTTGGCGACTCGTCCAGGACCGGATCTGATTCAGATTCCGATGCCTGTGTATTACTCTGGACCGGAGTTGATGCTGTGTCCTGGAGATCTGGTCCTTTTCTCTGAGGATGCCAAGAGTTCACTAAAGGAAGTTTATTCACAGGTCTTTAAATCTATAAAAATGTACCGATGAAATCTTCATGGTTCTGAAGATGAAGTGTGTGAGATGACCCTGCTGTGGCATGGTTTCCTTCTGTTTGTGGTTCTTTGTCTTTCTTTGATAGGATTGTTGACTTTGTCAGTTGGAGGTGGGAGGAGTTCTAGTCCCTGTGAACTTGCTGAGTAGGGAATTAGCTGCTGATCAAATCTGAGACTTGAATCTAAACAGAATCTCCTTAAGTTTAATTTAGATCCTTTTGTTGGGAAATTGTAGCAGTGTAGGCCATCCTGAGAATGTCTTTTCTTTTTCAAAGTAGTATGATTACTTCCTTCTAGGGTGAGAAGATTTTTTATTTGATAAAGCCAACAAATGAAAATTTGGCACTCTATGAATCTTGGAGTTCATCTGTGACCCAGAGTGAGGTGTTCTTTGGAGATAAAGTAGATAAATGCTACAAATGTGTGGTAAAGCAGGGACATACCTTATTTGTTCCTACAGGTAAGGTTTTAATTTCATCCCCTTCTTCCATGGTTGGTTGTTGAGGGCTGGGCTGATCCAAGGCTTTCCCAGAGGCCTTGATGCATGGAAAGTAAACACAGTTCCTTGTCTAAAGCCAGGAACGTGCTTGGCAGAGCTAGTAATAGCCTGGAGTTAGGGCCTTGGTAGCTTTTCCCTGAGGCCCTGATGTATGGAGAAGAAACAGTTTCTTCTCTATAACCAGGAACATGCTTGACAGAGCCAGTGGGTGGGACCTTGGGAGAGCTGCTTCATATCCTGAGGGCCCAGCTCTCCCAAGGCTGCTGTACATTCTTTCTATGAAGCTCTTGAGAGACCCTGTGCTTTTCTCAGGGAGCATTGTTTGATTACCTTTCCACTGTCTTTGTTCTACTTTATGATAGTTTCTGCCAACTTGCTGTAAGTCTAAATAAGCTTGCTTGGCATAAGACAGTTTGCACAACATCTCCTGATCTCACCTTTTCTGTTTTCTTTACCTTCTCATCTCCTGGCCATCTCCAACTTAGGACCCTGTCCCTGAAGACCCACCTCCTGGTCTAGGTTAGTTGATAGTGAGTCACATGGAGTCAGCTTATAATTAGAACCAACTTTGGCTTTAACATACTTGTTAAATAAACATAGCTTTTATGGACTTACCTAAGAAGAACTAAGAACTTTTGACTTGATTGCTCCTTAGAGGACTTAATCACCATCCTATTAAATGGTACAATTTAATGATTTTTAATAGATTAGTATGACCACATAACCATCACTGCCATCTGAGTGGAGACTCGTTCCCTTGTGTCCAAAAGAAACTTCATAGCTTTTAGCAGACACTGCCATCCCCCACTTGCTGGACCCTCTAGCAACTACTAATAATATGTTCTATGCATTTGCCTGTTTTGATGCTTAATATGTTTCCTTTTGTGTCTGGCCTCTTCTGTCTGTTCTTCTAACTCTTCCTTCCTGGTTTTTGTTTGTTTGGCTTTTGGTTATTTGTTTGGGTTTTGGACACAGGGTCTCATAGCTCAGGCTGACCTGTAACTGAAATGACCTTGAACTCCTGATTCTCTTGCCTCTTCTGAGTGATGAGATTGTAGGCATGTGCTGTTATTCCCCGCTGTGAGTAACTTCTATTATTTACCATAATATTTCCTTGGCTCACCTATACCATATCATAAATAAATGCTTAATCTTTTCTTGCCTAACAGTATTCCTTTGCTCACCCATTCATTAGTTGATAGATATTTGAATTGTTTTCTGCTTTATGATTTTATGATTAGTGTTATTTTGAACAATTACACAAACTTTTATGTAGAGGCATGTTTTCATTTAATTTGAGTATGTACTAAATAAAATTGAATTACTTAACAATGCTTAATTCTTTGAGGACTACCAAACTTCTCTGTACTGTATATCTCAAGTATAGGTATTGATATGTTGGTTGGCAATGTGAATATACTCTCTGGGCCCATGGTGTTGAGAACAGTGTTTTTCTGGCTTGGGTGACCTAATAGTTACAGAATTTACAGGGCTGTTACTATATGTTCTGCTTTTCTACCTTGCCTCTGGTATAGAGTAACGAGTAAATTAATGAGTCAGTATCTAGAAGTATTAGGATTTATGTCAAGATTTTGAATGGCTACCTTTAAATCTCCTAGTGCTATTTATTGTAATTTTTCCATTGTATTCTTTTTTAATATAAAATTGAAGTTCATAGATTATTGAACATCCTACATAAATAACTTCTTATAAGTCAATTTAGCGGTCTACTGGAGTGTGTAAGGAAGAGGTTAAAGATAATTTATGAAGAAATGCTGTTTTTCTATGTGCCTGTACTCACAGCAACATTAGAGTCACAAGTCTGCAAACCGTTACTTGTGAGCTAAGGATGGCTGAGATTCAGCATTGGGGCAGCTTAACAGTCTGTCCAGCCTCATGGAGAATAAAGTTCACCAAGAGGGCTTGGTGAGGCACAGGCTTCCAGGTCTGTTTTCTCAGACTCTCCTTCCACAAGTGCAAGGCAGGCCTGAGAGCTTTCCTCTATAAAGGCTGCTGACAGATGGTGCTGGGCTCTGGGCTGCATTCAGTCACTGCTCTAAGAATGATTGGTAAATTTCTAAACAAACTATGCTATAGCTTTCTTTAATTTATAGAGTAGTTGTATTCCTGGAAATGATGCCCAAACCATGTATAAGTACATTTTCAAAATAATGGAATTTTAGTTTCTAGTCCTGGTTTTTAGTGAACATGCTTTGTTACCTATATGAATGCCCAGAAGAATTTATATTGTTATGTCTTTATGTTCAGTCTGCTAACATTTAAAAAGTTAGACGTCATCTGTTAGCAATGTCTCTCATTTTGAAAACACCCTAGTGGAAATAAACCATTTGATCATCGGCATTTAATTTTAAATGTGGGTGATCTGTCTTGCCTTCTGCTGGAGCAGAGTGTCACATTGTGTTCCCTGCTCTTTCCCTGTGTGTTCCTTTTAGGGGACTTACTCCATGGTGACACTTCGGAAGCAGATTGCTCAGCCAGTCTTATCATTAATGAAAATGTTATTTCCTAATTCAAACAAGATCTGACTGGCCTCAGGGTAAACTTTTTCATTGTAATGGTGTTAAAAACAACCAGTGGTCACTACCCCAAACCCTCACTCTCTTCCCTCAGACTCAGCACCAAGCCTGGCTTATTATAGGCCTTTAAGGAGTACTTAAACCAATGAGTCAATCTGTTGTCATAAGCACCAGCTTCTTTAGTGCTGGGGTATGAAGTAAATTGACCCTGGTATTTAAATTATTTACTTCACTGGTAGAATGACATGTGTTTAGTTAGGAATTGAAACGCCGCTGATTTGTGTGTTTCAGGGTGGATTCATGCTGTGCTCACTTCTCAGGACTGTATGGCTTTTGGGGGTAACTTTCTACACAACCTCAACATTGGCATGCAGCTCAGGTCAGTGTTGTCGATACTGAAAGGATCTTTTGTTCTTAATTAGAACAACTTTGCTTGTTTCTTATTCAAAAATTGTAATATTTATTTTGAGATCATGTGGAAATAGGCCTTGAGGAATGAATGGGAATGGGAACTTTTTAACAAAAAGAATACTTTTCTTAGTCTATAGACTAATGTTGTGGAAATGAATTAAATTAATCAGATTTGGATATCACTTGTGAAGCTGGAACAATATTTAAGTCAGGATTGCTGTTAGGACACCTTTGAGTTTTGTTGTGGTAAAGGGTAGACAGTTACTTTCCTTTTGGAGAGATCTGGCCTGCTTGCTGACTTTGTTCTTTCATTGTACCTCGAAAGGCTTGGGGTTAGCCACATTATGTGAGGCAAAAGTACTTCCTGGTTGATAGTGTGTGAGGACTGAGAGGAGAACAGCTTTTGGGAGGCACATTGGGATCCCCACATGTGGTGACTCTTGTACCTCTTGCATGCACATTGGAACCCTGGATGCTTGGTGTTTGCAGTTGGCAGGGGAAGAGGTAGTGGCTCTTACACAGCACAAGGCTTTAAGCTGTGGTAGGTTGTGTGCCTACCAGGTATAAGTTTTAGTCTTTTTGTATCTCAGCTATTTCTGGAAGAGATAGCTGCTTCTACATGTGTTGTTAGGATTCTGACAGAAGGCCAATATTGTACAAATTGTGTTCCCTGTCTTTATACCTTGGCTAGTGCCAAGTATGGTCTTGATCTTGAATGCTTGGTAGAATCCAAAGAAACATTGATGATGGGTGTTGTCCAACACACGGAACTGATCTTTAGACCTACTATTAGTGGCATCTTCATAGAATCCTTTTTTTTTTTTTTTTTTTTTTTGTTAAAATTAGGAAACAGAACCTAAGAAGTGATCTTTTATAGTACCCAATGTAATTATTTTGGTTTTTTTCAAGGCAGGGTTTCTCTTTGTAGCTTTGGAAACTATTCTGGGACTTCCTTTGTAGATCAGGCTGGTCTGGAACCACAGAGATCCAGCTACCTCCTGAGTGTTGGGACTGAAGGATACTCCACCACAGCCCAGACCGCTCAGTGTAACTCTTTGGTAGACTAGCAGATGTATTAAGGCCAGAACCTGCTTAAGATCACAGTTCAGCGTTGTCAAAAGGTGTCCTTCATATTTATCATGGGCTGTTTGTTTTCCATTGATTACCTTTGTTTAACTTAAACATGATAATTCTAATTATTAAATTCTATTCACTTAGGTGTTATGAAATGGAGAAAAGACTAAAAACACCAGATCTTTTCAAATTCCCTTTCTTTGAAGCCATATGCTGGTTTGTAGCCAAAAGTTTGCTGGAAACCCTGAAAGGTAATCGGAGCTTTGTACACTTGTGTGATAAGATGTGTGATTGCAGATTCTTTTAGGGAGACCTTTTGCTCACTTTTAGAATCTTTATTTCTGCTTTTGATTTTGTGTATGTATGTGGGAGGTTGTACATGTGAGTGCAGTGTTGAGAACTCGGGTCCTCTGCAAGAACAGTGCTCACTCCTACCTTGCTGAGCCGTTCTCTCCAGTCTAGTTTCCCCCTTTTAAAAAACTATGCCTTTCTTTCCCCTTTTCCAGTTGGCAGTTGTTAGAGCAGTGGTTTTCACCCTTCCTAACGCTGTGACCTTTTAATACAGTGCCTCATGCTGTGGTGGCCCCAACCATAAAATTATTTTGTCGCTACTTCATAACCATAATTTTGCTATTGTAATAAATCATAATATAAATATTTGATATGTAACCCCAAAAGGGTCACAACCCACGGGTTGAGAACCACTGAGTTAGAGTATCTAGTCTATAGCTATCCCCTCCTTATTCTTAGAAATCAGGCATCTATCTATATAGCTAATACTGGGAAATAATTATTTCATTTAGTGGGTGAGAGGCCTGCATACATTTTAGTGTCTTGCTCTCAGTGTAGCTTGTGTAAATAGACTATTTACCTAACACTTCTTCTGAAATACTTGCTTTAAGAATTAGATTGGGGGATGGGCTGGCTTGATCTCACTGAGATCCACCTGGCTCTGCCTCCCAAGTGTTGGGATTAAAGGTGTGTGCCACAAGTACACACATGTATATGTGTTTTCCATTATTATAGGCTCATCCTGGAAATAGGAATGGTCATCTTGTTACCTCATAGTACATTCTTCATGACTAACCTTTTAGTTTCTTACTGTGAACCGTTTGCCAGCTATGGTTGTTATAAAGCATGTGTGATATGAGAGTTAGTGAGAGCTGATAGTATGAATTTCCAAACCATTTCATGCCAGTGACAATAGCTATCAGTCAGTTTAGATTTTGTAACAAAGTCAGCCATTGGACAGAACTCAGGTCTTCAGCTTCAGCTTCAGCTTACCTGAATTCTGAGCACATATGAAATACCGCACTTAAGTTTTTAATCACTAACGCAATAACCCTTTTCTTTAGTTCCATACCCATGTTTTAAATGGAAATAATATTTCTGCTTGTGAATTTCAGACTGACGTTATCCTGTGGCCTTTAGAATGATGCTTTACCTATTTATTGTGGTGTGGGAGGGATGTGAGTCTGCCAGTGCGTGTGTCTGAATGTATGTACATGCATGTATGTGTGCATGTGTCATCGGGGGCCAGAAGAGCAAGTACTCTCAACTGCTAGGTCATCTCTCTGCCCCACTGGTTTTATAAGTATTTAGTATCATTAAACTTAATGTGGTTATTTCTTTTGTGCCTTTTTAATTGATTATTTTCTGTTCTGTTTTGGGTGTTGTTAAGTTTGATAGTTTGATATTTACTTCAAATATCCCTTTTTAAAGGTTCTTTTTTTTTAAGATTTATTTATTCATTTTATGTATAAGAGTACTATATCTGTATGTACATCTTTATGCCAGAAGAGGGCATGAGACCTCACTATAGATGGCTGTAGGTGCTGGAATTGATCCCTGGTCCTCTGGAAGAGCAGCTAGTGCTCTTAACCTCTGAGCCATCTCTCCAGGCTCAAATAATAAATAACCTTCAGGATACTTTTGACTTTCTTCCCTCTCTTGGCTTCATTCCAACAGAGCTGAGAGAAGACGGGTTCCAGCCGCAGACTTACTTAGTGCAGGGGGTGAAAGCCTTGCACGCTGCTCTAAAAGCGTGGGTGAAAAAAGAAGTAAGTTGTTTCTTCTGTGGGCTTTATTTGGTTTCTGTGGCAAGATCGTGAAAACAGTGCTTTTGTTGTGTGGCTGCATCCGTGAGCCAGTTGTAAAAGGAATGGAGATTGTATTTAATATGATCTATACTCTATGAAATATTATGTAAGACTCTGGTTAGAGAATATTGTTCTTTACTCTTGAAAGAACAAAAATAAAAACCAAAATGCAAGGATATGTAAGATACTGGCTAAGAAACAGACACGCTGACGTAGAGTAACAACAAGTATGTTGAGCATTGTGCTTTGTGTTTGTGTGTGTGGCCTCATTTAGTCTTCAGGGTGGCTGTGTGGGGTCAGGGTGCTGCTGGTGTCTCTGTTTAAGTGATTTCCCAAGAGAACTAGCGTGCCTAGCATGTAAAGCTGGACTCTTAAGATTGCAAGTTCCTGCTCTTTACCACTGTGGTAGATTCATATAAAAATGAGGGGAAGGAAGGGCCAAGACTCTTAATTTGTGGTTAGTTGTTTACAATTATCCCAGCCTTTTCCTGAGAGTTTATCCAAATCTGCATTTGGACTTACTGTTTACGCTTCCTTCCTTCCCCCATGCTTCTATAGCTTATTCTTATGCACTTAGATTTAAAACTGTGTCATGTATGCATGTTTCCTCCACTATGCTTTTGAATTCTTATATAACAATGATAAATATTGGCACAGATGATTTTCAGATTTTCTTGATATCTGCTTAAAATAAAAATCTTGCAATAGGGAAACAAGGAGAGTCAGTGAGAGACTCAGTGCCTGTGAATCACCCGCTGTGTAAGCCTGAAAACAGTTCAGACCTGGGGACCAATGTAAAGGTCAATGGGAACTCCACAAATTATCCTGTGACTCCCACTCACATGCCTTGGCATACACACACACTCATAATAACAAAAATAATCAAAAAGGAGATACTGGGAAACAATGGCACCTAGGCTATAGTCTATACGTTTTCATTCTCCATTTTACTTTAGGATTAGTGCTACAAATCTATTAGGTCAAGGGGCTACAAAAACATCCAGGGAAGTAAAAACATGTCTTCCACCATCAGAATGAGGAGGAAAAGCATAAGAGAGTCAACAAGTGTAACGTGATGAAGTGTAGCTGAGGAAATTGTGTGCCTTTGTCTCCTGCAGAGGCTGTGGATGGGTGCTTCTCGAATGTGTGTTAGCATTGCCTTGAGAACTTGTAGAAAATAAAGCCTCTGCATGAATGGAATTGATCCTAAAAATATTCTACATGATTTCTGTGCATAGTAAATTTTTATTGCAAGTATTATTAGACATTGGAAATAGTGTGTATTAGTAAATTTGTTCAAAGGTAGGAAACAGTTTAGTGTACTGGTTAAAACTTTGGATCCTGGTGTCAGATATTTAGAATCAAATCTCATCTCTGCTAGTAGATTATGGATTGTGACCTAATGTCAGTGTCTCAGTGTCTCAGTTCCCTCAGTTGTAATATGGCAGTAATCCTCATAACCTATAAAAGATAGAGTACCTCCAGTCTCAAGTGCTCCAAATCTAAAACATGTCTAGTCCCGAGAATCTCAGACAAGGGTTGTCCAAACTGAAGCATCTATGTCACCCTGATATTGAGGGTTAAATGAGTTCATCTTTACCAAATGTACTTAACAGTATCAAACTTTTAGCTTGAATTTATTCAAGTTATACTTTCCATGAAAGACAAGGGTTATTTAGTACAGTGTTCCTTATAAAAACCCTTACGAGTTGGATGAAATGTTAGGCTTAATTTTTTTATTAATAGCTGTACTAGGAATGTACAGTGGGATTTGACATATAGAGTACATTATAAATAAGCTCCACTGTGAGACAAATCCAGTTTAGACTTTAAAACAAGAAGATTTTATTTGATAACGTGGATCTCCTTAGGTGATATTCCACCAAGTATATAAACTTTTGAGAAGGCTTAACATTATCAGCAATGCCTTTAAAATATAGAAAACTTCATAAAGTAAGCGGGGCTTTAAATATTTAAATGACTTTGGTTTTCTTATCTTTATTACTCTAAAACAGCTTGTATCTGAACATGCCTTTGAAATTCCAGACAATGTTAGACCTGGACATCTTATTAAGGAACTTTCTAAAGTAATTCGAGCAATAGAGGTAAGAATGGAAGTGATCATGTAAGTGTGTCTGCTTGCTATCTGCCTTGAGAAGCAAATGGGTCTGCCACCATGTTGTGAGTAAATATTGAAAGCACTTACACACGTGAAGGAATAAAGTGAGCTGATTTGGCTTTACAGAGTTTAGGCTTCTAATGTCTTTCAGAGAAATACAGAGTGTTGTGTTGTAATAAAATAAAAAGAAGCAGTTTGTTACTGTAAATTCTTTAAGTTCCTCCAAAAGTTCAAGCAAAAGTCACAGTATGGTGTTTAGATCTGTTTAGTTTCAGTTACCTCGAGATGACTGTTTGTGAAGTAATTAGAGGAAGGGATAAAACAATACGGTGAGTGAAGCTGGGTTGGAAAGAATATCAGGGGATTCCTTGGCCAAAGGTCCTGGAAGAATCTGAGAAGTCAGTGCCTTCGATAAAAGCCCATATATGTGGAGTTTTAATTATTAAACAGCTGATGTTGGTATTGAAAACAGGGGGTTTCATTAAAGTAGTTCTTCTGGAAAGTAACTTGGTTAGTGAGTAGTTTGAAATAAGAGGAAATCCACTGGAGGAATGAAAGCCACTTGGTAAATTACATTGGGTAATTTATATTTACACCTAGTAATTTATGTAACTCCCAATCTTTTGTAGCATGGGAAGAGGAGCTCACAATCACAGAGTCAGGCAGGGAAAACAGTGAACATCTAAAAAATGTTAATCTTACCTTTGTTCTTCATGCTGGTGATGAAACCCAGGGCCGTGTGCTTGTTAGGCAAGTGCTCCCTGTCACTGAGCAGAATCTCCAAACCTCTAAGAAAGAGGACTATGCTAGGTTTGCTATCCATGGAATAGAATAGTTCATGTATTTTCAGATGTAGCAAAAATTTTTAAAGAGTGATAGTAATGTCATTTAATGGGTTCCCTATCAAAAATCATATATATCATACTACCTGTAACATACATGTGCATTTGTGTCTGGTGCACAGTAAAACCAGAACAGGATAAACTCAAAATTGATAGTTTAGTAAACAGGAGTATTATTTCTGAAAATGTCAACTTCAATTTAATATTACAAATTTAAGATGGAAGTTTGATGTGCTGGTAAAGGCTTGTAATTCTAGCCCTTAGGAAGCTGAGACAGCCCCGTGTCACGTGTGTGTGTTTGTCCCCCCGATCAAAAAATCCTCCCCCAATAAAACAAGGCAATGCATTGTTCTGGAAGTATGTGGGGGAAAAAAGGCAATGAAGTTGAAACTTTGGTTTAACTTTGTCTTAAATGATTAAATAGGATGTGTTTGTTTTTAAGTGTGTTAATGATTAATTGTTTAGTCAGGTATATGTTGCCATAAAATGTGTTCTGAATTTGATTCTTACAGGAAGAAAATGGCAAACCAGTTAAATCTCAGGGAATTCCTAATGTGTGTCCAGTTTCACGGCCTTCAAATGAAGTATCTTCACCGTATCATTCCCGGCGAAAGATGAGGAAACTTCGAGATCATCATGTCCGAACTCCTTCTAACCTAGACATCCTTGAGCTCCATACAAGGGAAGTCCTCAAAAGACTAGAGATGTGTCCATGGGAGGAGGCAAGTATACACCAGGCCCACAGAAGGCTCCTGCAGCATGTGTAGCAGCCTGCCAGTCTCCACTGTAGATTTACAGAGACTAATTAATACCTTTGTCTATGGGACACCTGTTTCTAGTTTTTCTAGCCAGCAGTGTGTTTTAAGGTACCTAGATTTCATTCATTTGCTGATGTGTTTATTATTTAACAAAATTAAATGTTTATTTAGATATCATACATTCTTTTGGGCTCTGAAGAAGATGCCAGAGCAAGCAAACTTGAGTCCCTACCCTTGTAGGTTTCATCAGGATTTAAATTGGAAGATATAATGTGATTTTTAGAACCAGGTGGTGGTGGTGGCAGCGCACACCTTTAGTCCCCGCACTCGGGAGGCAGGTGGAGCTCTATGAGTTTGAGGCCAGCCTTGTCTACAGAACAAGTTCAGGACTGGCTCTGTAGCTGCTAAGACAGTCTTGAAAAACAAAACAAAACAAACAAACACATTATGTATGTATGTATGTATGTGTGTATGTATAAAATTTTAAGCTGGGCATGATGGTACATGTCTGTAATCCTAGCACTTGGGAGTCTGAGGCAAAGGGGATTACTGTGAGTTAAAGCCAGCCTGGGCTGTACAGTGAAATCCTTCCTCAAACAAACTGCAGCAGCAAAATATATGTTTCCAATGCTGAGTGTTTTGAGGGGGCCAGAACAGTAGGGCAGCAAGGAAGCAGAGCTGGCTGCTTTGCTGAAATGCTTGAACTTTAATACTTAACAAAAAAGGTCACATGAAAACATATTTGAATAGTATTGCCAGTCAATACAGTAAATTGGACAGATAAAGACTGTCCTTGAGCCAAGAGAACCAGTTCAACTATCAGAATAGGAGACTGTTAGAATAAATCTGTTTAAGTTGGAGAAGTCCTGGTATGCTGGACAGAGGCAGGGGAGAGTGTAGTGCCACCATTACAAACCACGCTGCTAAGTTTGGGATAAAATTTGTATCGTCCATAATTTTACATCCTAAGTAGAGGATTGACAGGTAATTGAAAGTAAGGTAGAAGTATTGCTGGCTTAAAATACAAAAGAAATTACAGTCATTACAACTTTATATATTTTTATATTTGATATCATGCTGTTTTAAGATGAAATGGTCCTGAATCTGCTTAACCCATAGTTACTTTGGGAAACTCATTATGAAAAGTTCTATTTATTAAGGGGAAGAAGACCTCAAAGAACATCGTCTATATGTTAAAAAAAAAAAAAAAATAAAGATCCTGTTATCTCTCTTAATAAAGTGGTGGCTCTTGTGCTTAGAGGTAGCAGTGTGGAAGCAGAAAGTGTTTCCTTCCTTCCTTCTTTTTTTTTTTTTTTTTTCTTCGAGATAGGGTTTCGCTGGCTTTGGAGCCTGTCCTAGAACTCACTCTTGTAGACCAAGATGGTCTTGAACTCACAGAGATCCACCTGCCTCTTCTCTCCGGAGTGCTGGGATTAAAGGCATGTGCCGCCACCACCTGGCTTATTTTTATTTCTTAAAAATTTATTTATTGATTATGTATAGTGTTCTGCCTGCATGCCAGAAAAGGGTACCAGATCTTGTTATAGATGATTGTGAGTCACCATGTGGTTGCTGGGAATTGAACTTGGGACCTCTGGAAGAGCTCTTAACCTCTGAGCCATCTCTCTAGCTTCGGAGGCAGATAGTCTTGGTGGGAAGGAATGATGTAAAGGTTAGGGTGAGTGGGAAGGCACCACAGTTGTACTTCATCAAGAAAAAACAGCCAAGGAACCTGAGACTTCCTAAGGTCACTTGACTCCTGCCCTTTAGCATCTGCAAGAAAGGCCTGCATTTGGATTTACTTTATACAGATTTTGCACTTTATACTAGAAAATGATTTTGTTGTGAATGGCCCTGCTGAAAGATGAGCAGTTCTGTATGTGTGGAATGAGAAGCTCTGTTTTGTGGGACACTGAGATATCTCCAAGCCTAGATGGCTGCCCATCCCTCTACCAAGCAGGACCATGGGAGGAGGGCAGCATGCAGTCTTTTTACAGTTGAGCAGGCTTGTCTGAAGGTCAGTTCTGCTTTGTACTTTTAAGGACATACAGAGCTCTAAAATGAATGGAAAATTCAACAAACATCTCCAGCCATCTTCCACGGTACCTGATTGGAGAGCAAAAGATAATGATCTACGATTACTGCTGACAAATGGAAGGATAATTAAGTACGTAAAGTAGATGAAACTACCAGATTGCATTTCAGTGGGTCCCTTTTGTTCATTTAGCCCCTCACCTACATCATTCATTGCACAGCCAATCGCATGAAGGGGAGGGTCTCATTTCTCTACTGTGTCTGAATGGAGGGGAAGGGAACAGAGCCTTGCACTATTTCTGATGCAATTTTCCCTCCGTGGCAGAGATGAGAGACAGTTGTTTGCAGATCGGAGTCTTTATACAGCAGATAGTGAAAATGAAGAGGACAAGAAACCAACAAAGAAGGCAGCCGTGAAGACAGAAGAGCGCTCGGGAGGAGAGGGGGCAGAAAGTGAAGGGTTTCCAAAACCACTTAGCAGTATGTCTTGTTCTTTCATTGATGTGGCAGTGGGAGCCTGCTGGCGTGTCAGTTGTTGTAGGATGAAAATGTTTGTGTTTATGATATTGTGAGTTGTTCATCAGTCAGGAAAGTGCTGCATGTGAATGCCAAATAAGGTATGGGAACCAGGGACAATGTGATGGTCAGCAAGACCCAGGTAGAGGCACTACTTCTAAAGTCTTAACAGAGCATATGCTATGGCCTACTCCTCCAAAGGTGTTTCAAGCTTAGCTTCATTTGTCACAAGGCTTCTGCTAACTGCTAATATGTCTTGTGGTTCTCATAATTAAGAACATCTAGTTGGCTGACCTGCAGCTAGTGAGAATCCAAGTAGCCTGGTGCTGTTTGACTGCACAGGGAGCTTGTACTGGTGTCTTAATTGATTATCATCGAGTAAAGTAATAGGATATCCGTGCTGTAACAATACCATCTTCTTGAAGTCTTTCTTCGAATAAATCTAATTCCTGAGCAGTTCCCAAGAGCAGCCTATACCTTCCCCTTCAAAAAGTAATTAAAAATCTATTTTTTGATGAGTAAATGTTCTGCATAATGAATATTATTGGATTACTTTTGAATATCTCAGTAAGTCTGTTCCTCTGACTGGTAACTCTTCCTTTGTTCATATGTCAGGGCAAGACAGTGTGTCACTGAGAACTGATGGCACAGTTGCTATCTATGCAGTGGGGCTTGTGGAAGGGAAAGGCAGTGCTTAGAGCCCAGATTATAAACTGCTTGAACCCACAGTCCATGAGTGCAGGGAGCTTCTAGTAAGATAACAAGAGAAAGCCAGAAGAAGCTTGTAGTTCAGTTTTAGTTTAAAAGGATCCCCCCTCCCCCCAGAAAGAAAGAAATACCACGAATATTTTAAGGACTTACTTCAGTCAGTGCATCTTGGTGAATTAGTGGTGAATTAGAGAGAAAAAGACGGGAAAATAAAAGTAGTGAGAAAGAGACATTTGAGGAGATGGAATGACACCTTGAAACTGGGTAGACTAAAAGATCATCTTTCCACCTTGTCCCAAAGTTTGAATGACTGTTTCTTGTCCTTTCTCTTCACGAATAATTCTACAGGAATTTTTACAAGTGTGAAATCAGAACTCAGGAATAGAACATCAGAATATTCTGATGTTTCTGATTCAGAAGACTCTGGACCTGATTGCACTGCACTGGTATGTGTCGTTTGATAGGATGATGAACATCCGTGTAGCTTCCCCCTGGGAGAGGAAGGTTGATGACTGCTTTCCCCAAAGCTTGTCTCTGGGTGTGCAGCTCAGGGTCTCCCTGTAGTGTACACACCATGCTATAACTGGACACATTCATAAGCAGTGTTTGTTAGGTTCTAATAAGGGTGAGGCAGAGATTCTTTTGCTTGCACTAAGTTCTTGTATGGTTTATGTTCTGACATTTTATATTTTATTGTACCTTAAAGTATGTAACTATGTTTTGTATTCAGGTAGTAGGTTACTATAGTTACTAGGAAGTTTTAGATTTTGATGTGGAACAACCAATTTTATGGTAATTAAGATTCTAATTTCTAAACAGTTAAACTTCAGCCTGGGTCAATTTGTTTTAGCTTTGTTTCCATTTAATGATTTATTATTTCAGAAAATTAATTTTGCCACTGAAGATTCTGAAAGTTCAGGTGATGAAAAGAAACATGAAATAACATCAAACTTTGAGGAGGAATCTGATATAGTGAGGAACCTCCTTCACAAGGGCCAGAAGCCATCTAGAAATGAAATCCCAGTTAAAAGGTAGGCTTTTGGGTGGTAGCTGGTTTATATTGTGATGTAAATGCTATGAAAACACCACTTAGCTTCTAACTTTGCTGAATATGTTATCGAAATACACTGTTTGTCTCACTTGCTCCCTAGGGAATGTCCTACATCGACCAGCACAGAGGAAGAAGCGATTCAGGGCATGCTGTCGATGGCAGGGTTGCATTATCCCGAGTGTTTACAGAGGCAAATACAAAGCACAGACTGCAGTGGGAAGAGTTCTCTCCAGGATTCCAGCAGCTGCCACAGCAGTAACCCTGACCTTAGGCAGTTGTATCGCTATGATAAACCAGTGGCATTTGGTAAGAAACACAAATTCTCAATCTCTGAAAAGTAATATGTGAGTCCCAGTTTAATACTGTTGTGATATTGTTGAGGACTGTTTACATTAAGAAATGCCTTTGTTTATAGTCATGTAAGATGCAAGCATGAACACTCAAAATGTGGGTCAGCAAGGCAGCTCAGTGGGCTTTCTGCCAACTCCATGAGGGTCTGAGTTTGGTCCCCAGGGAAAGAACCAACTCCTACAAGCTGTCCCCTGACCTCCACAGGCATGCTGTGGCACACATGTACCTACACACAACAGTTAATTAAAATATAATTCAAATGTTAAGACTCAAAATGGCAATGACATGGGGCTGAGAACTGTGTCCACAGACCTACCCTATCATTACTCTCGCGAAGACAGTCTTGTTTTCCTGTCACCAACTGTAAGAGCTCCCAAAGTGGAAGGAGTGTTTGGTGTTGTGAGTGGTCTGCAGAATCGGCCCACTTTCCTTTTAGGAAAGGAGAAAAGGATTTGAATAGTTTCTTTCTGACTGAGCCTGTTTTTCTCAAACTCTTTGAGCAGACACAGTGAGTCAGTAATGCCCCCTAGTGTTTCTTCCCTGAGCTTTCAGAGGGGGAAATTATTTCCCAAAAACCTTAGAGTTGAGAAAATGACATGTAGCAGTTGTGTTCAGCCTCACAAAATAGGGTTATCGATGCGCCAGGACCTTGACCTCCATTTTACATAAAAAGGAAATATGATTCGATGAGGTTACTTTATATAGGTATTATTCAAATCTGTTGAAATTTGAACCTGGGATCTGAAATCCTTGCATATTGTATAAGAACAAATTGAACTTTGGAAAGGCTTAATAACTTGTCTAAAGTTGCATTGATATTTGGAAAAACTCATATTTAAGTCTGGGTTTACCTGTTTTTCTATCTTGGTGCAGGTGTTTTTCTATCTGTCCCTTGGTGCAGGGAAAGAAACGCCTTTGTCCTGAGGGAAAATATCATCTTAGAGACATGTGTATTGCATTTGGTTTGCATTGACAACACGTGGCCATAGTATTTCACTGTAGGTCTTCTAGCATCTAGCACTAAATCTGTCATATAAAGACAGTTTCAAGAAAATTCATAGAAATAGCAAGTTTGGTTGGGAGCTGCTGTGGGATTTGTTTTATGAAGTGTGAAAGAAAAGGTATGTGAATAATTAATGTATAATGAATTGTCAACATATTTGCTTTCAGTTGTAGGCACTGGGCTAGTTTTAAGATAAGTTTGTGCAAAGATAATTTAATCAAAACTTCTTTCTAGGATACCATGACAAAACTGCAGATCAAGATTCGAGGACTTCTTCCTGGACTAAACAGTTTGATAGAACTTCCCGATTTAATCCTCAGGTATATTCCAAGTGGAAATACGAAGAAGAGATTTAGGATATTTAATATTATTTTTGCTTTCATTTTAAAACTTCATGTTTCTATTCCGTTCCTTTCTCTTTTGATTTTGGTTATGATCTCTCAGTTAATTTCAAGCCTTACAGTAACATTTTTTTTCCTTACACATTGACTCAATTATCATAAGAGACTCAAAGTTAAAAGAAAAAACCAGGCTTGGACCTGGATCTTGGAATTCTTATAGCAAACAAATATAGTAGAGATGAAATTTATACTAGCTGTGTTTGAAAAGAGGTAATATGGGGGCCTGCAAGGTGGCTCAGCTGAAAAAGGTCCTGCCAGGCCTAATGGCTTCGATATTCCTGGGACCCACGTGGTGGAAAGAGGTCTCTAAAAGGATGCATCTTACATTAAGGACCATGATGAGCCAAGAAAACTGTGGGCCCATTGCTTCAGTTTCAGTTTCCTTCCAATTCTGGGATCTTGATTAATGAACTTCAAAACTTAAGTAATTAGAATTAATCTTGCAAACCTTTAAAGCTGGTTGGTTATGGACTGAACTGACCATATGGAGGGTGGGTACTATTGAGCACTGGTTAAGAGCACTTGCCATTAAGACTGATGGTCTGAGTTTGAAACCTGGTACCCATATGCTGGAAGGAGAGAAACAATTCCCGCATGTTATCCTCTGCTCCCACACATGCATCCTGATGTATGGGCATACATGCACGCGTGCGCGCGCGCGCGCACACACACACACACACACGGAAAAAAATCAAAATTGAGTAATTTGTTTCCTCATCTTTGTTGATTTTAAGCAGAGAGCTTAAATAACCTCATTTATCTGAAACCTGGGAAATGCACCTACATTTCTTTCTTTCCTTCTTTAGGACTTAAGTAGAAGCCAGAAATCCATCAAAAAGGAAAGTTCTTCAGAAATCGGTCAGAAGGCACAAAGCAGGCATTGTGTGGACAGTAGTAGCTCAAGCATTCAAAATGGAAAGTACATGCTGAATCCCAGCTTGGTTTCAGGGCCATGCCAGATACGTAATGGAAATCTAAGCCCAGAAAGGCCTGTTGGTGAGACTCCTTTTTCAGTGCCCCTTCATCCCACCAAGAGACCTGCATCAAACCCACCACCTATCAGCAACCAGGCAACAAAAGGTAACTTATATGTATCAGCAGGGTAGGTGTTTGTGGCTGTGTGTTAAGGCAGTGTAGCAGGTAGGGAGTTTCTATGCCAGCAGTTCTTCCTAATGCTTCAGCCCTTTAATACAGCTCCTCATGTTGTGGTGACCTCCGGCCATAATGTTATTTTCCGTACTACTTCATATCTGTAATTTTGCTGCTGTAATAATGGTTTGTAATGCGAGTATCTGTGTTTCTGGTGGTTTTAGGCGACCCCTGTGACGGGGTTGTTTGACCCTCTCCCAAGGGTTGAGAACTGCTGCTCAGTTGTCACTGCCTCTTACATTGTGGACAACAGCCTAATAGCAGTGGGTATAAGCTCCTGTAGCAACAGTGAGAGGACACTTAAGCCAGTTTTGAGGGACAGGAGTGGCTTTCTGAGGCTCAGGAGGAAGTAGACCCTGAAAAAGGATGTTTGCTGGCTGAGTTAAGGGGGGTAACAGGAGAAAACACAGGGAGCATGACCCGAAACACGGAAGGGTGAAGGTTCATGTGGGATGGCTGCATCAAATCGTAGTCTGCTTTGTTGCTGAAGTATAGTTGGAGGGACATTGTCCTGTCCTTTGTATGCTAAAGTGGAAGGGTTTTTAAAGCATGGAATACAGAGATGTGGCCCAACACATTCCTTTGCTATGAAGCTCTCCCTTTTAAGTCTTAAGTCTTCCAGGTATTATATGACAAATTTACTTTTTATGAGTATTAACAGTGTTATTGGTGTTTTATAGGTAAACGTCCAAAAAAAGGAATGGCAACAGCCAAACAACGTCTTGGGAAGATCCTTAAATTGAACAGAAATGGCCATGCACGTTTCTTTGTGTGACAGCTTCGATGGCAGTCACTCTCCTTTGGAGGCCAGTCTTGGGCTGTGGAAACCTGGAGTCCCCGCTGTCCCTTGCTGGAGCAGTTTGTGTGGACAGTAAGAGTACTGCCCGAAGAACAGGATGATCGTGATGCTGCATTTTCACTGTGCCATGCCCACAGCAATAACCCTTTGGACCTGGTGGGGGAGGAAGAAGGAGGGTAGAACCTTCAAAAGAGACCTGGAACTGGAAAGGGGTCTCTTGTCAGGGCTTGAATTTAATTTTGTTGTTGGTAGTGTCTTGATTTATTTTCAGTAGTAGGATAAAGAATTATCAATAATTTATTTAACAGATTTTTTTTTTTAAAGTTAACAGCTTTTAAATCCTTTCTTTTTTAAAGCTATTTATTTGGAAGATTTCTGGAGAAATATCTCACTAATTTAGATTTAAGAATGTGAAGGTTTTTAAATTATTTTTGATAGTGTGTGTTACGTGTGGGAAGAGCCACAGTAACAGTAGCTAGTCTGGACTCTTAAATTTGATATTCAGGTTAAAGTCTTAAACAGGGATTTGATGCATTAATTATTTTAAATTAAGATGTATATGAAATCATTTTATTTTATATATTTCATGTGTTTTTTATAAGCTATTAGCTTCGTTTTTGCTAACATCCAAGGTGCATACTGTTATCCAGGTTGATTCCCTTACACCCCAC
This sequence comes from Cricetiscus sungorus, assembly GCA_030556225.1. Classification (NCBI taxonomy): domain Eukaryota; kingdom Metazoa; phylum Chordata; class Mammalia; order Rodentia; family Cricetidae; genus Cricetiscus; species Cricetiscus sungorus. Next base: position 17,705,035 of record JANBXA010000097.1, read on the forward strand.
CTTTCCACTCAAAGCCCCCGCCCCCCAACATATTGAGATGACCCAAGATTTCTCTTTGTAGGGAAACACCTTTATAGCCAATGTTTAAGAACCACATAGGAGTCCTCATTTCTTGTTTCTTTTGACATTGTGGTTTTCTTCTACATGTAAAGAAATGGGCTTGTTTCATTTTCATTTCTCCTGATATCTAGGTCCCAAAGAGAACAGCTTTAATATCTTTTTCCTACTAATGGGGAAAGTATAAGTTTGGTTAAAATGTCACGTTTGTAGTTTTTTCAAAAACCTTTATAATTACAGAGGGCCTTCTTCATACTGCTGGTGTTGGAAGAGCCAACATCTACCACAGGTTATATCTTACCATGCTTTTATTATCTAGACATAATTTTTTTAGAAATACAATTTGATTTAGGATGTTCAAATCTGCATAAAAGCCGTAATACAATAGAACTATACTATATTAAGTTGTATAGAAGCAAGCATGTTGGAATAGGTGTGTGTGTGTGTGTGTGTGTGTGTGTTTAATTTTTGAACAATTATTTCAACACATATTTGGAGTAAAATGGGTGCTTTTTGCAGTTTCTTCCATTTGTTTTGGCTAGTAGCATATGGAGGTTAAGTGTCTGGTTGAGCTTTAGTTAAGATAATCATTTATATCCTTTATGTACAACTTTTACTAAATGCAAGTTTTCAGTTGCTTGTAATAGTTTTTAGTCTCTTTGAGTCTCCCTATTTTCCCCTCATGGCATTAAAATAAATTGATACTGGGGGTGTGATGGTATTATATTTTACAAATTCCTACAAAGACAATATAGGCAAATAATATGAAATATATTTTTCTGGAGAAATATGGCTGTATAATGGATTTTTGTCTTTCTCACTCTGCAAGGTAGCTGGACTTTTCCTTCTGCACTAAGCATTAAGTTATAAGAAAAGAATTATGTACCTTTCATAGTTGCATTCAAAACATGTATTTCCAAAGAGAAATATTTCTTATTCTGTGTCTTTTACAATATTTCAAGGGATAAGGAAGTTACGAGTTCACCTTTTGGTCCAGATTGTCTGGACCAAAGTTTTGATTCATTTTGGTTGTCAGGAAGAAGGATTTTTATGGCATTCTTAGTATCTGTAGAAGCCTCCCTAACCCCTGCCTGCACTATACCATAACTAGTAAAGAGAGGAATGCAGTCCAGGCACTGGTTATATCTCAGGATGCAAAACTCTGGATTGATTGGCCCCTCACCTTCCCACAATATATCACTGCGATGTCTTTGTTTTCTGTTTTATTTTAGAGCACACGTTTTTATTTTGGGTTAAGAAATAAGCAGCATAATTTCTTCAGTTACAATGATTTAGATTTTTTTAACAGCTCACGTATTTTAGCTACTTTTTTGTATAAAAATTAAAACTTATTTTTATGAATTGAAACCGTGGCCAGTATCCACCCTGTGTCTTTAGGCTCATACAATTCATTTTGAGTTGCCAGTATTTGGAATTTTTAGGTAACTGCTATGGATTCTTCTTCTTCTCCTCCTCCTCCTTCTCCTTCTTGTGATCATTTTAACCCATAACTGACTAAAATCACAAAACTTTTAGCAAGTTAATATAGGCACTAAGAAAGAATCCATGTATCTTTTCTGAGTTGATAAAAATTGCCACATAGGCAGTGACTTTTCTAGTCAGACCTTTTATATAGTTCTCCAACTGTGTTGTGTCCTTTCGTCTCATAGAAATGGCTGGACTTTGAGGTGTGACTACTGCTAGGATCTGGGCTCAACAATTATGAGTAGTCTCACAGTATACTATAGCTTAAGTAAGAAGACAGCAGTGATAGTACTTAGTTATAAGCAAATAAAATGTGTAAAGTTGAGAACTAATGATTTAATATGCAGCTTTAATAGCAGTAGTGATCCTGTTGTAATTCAGCTAAGTGACCCTTAACCTGGAATCTACTATACTGTAATTCACAACATTATATAATATCATGCTCTCCAGTATTGGTGAATGATTAACAATACAAAACTGGCAGCTTAGTAGTTCAGGATCTACATTGAAATTTGCAAATTTCATTTTTGAAGCACACAAAGTTGAACCATCTACTGAAACCATAAACTCAGAGGTGACAAGTCCATCTATATCACTAGTTAAATACTTAGCTTAATACTTAAATACTAGTTGAATGTTATTATGTGTTTTACTAATCCCAATTAATTCATTTTTGATGTATTTTACTGTATTTATTCATACGAGATCAGCAGGAATTTATCAGACATCTACTGTGAGCCCAGAACTAGTTAGCACTGTAGAGGATCTCAGTTTTACTTTTTGTCTGCCTTTGAAGGTATGTCTTCTCCAGGGTGTTATCAGTATTGCTTTCATTTCAAGCACGAGCAGAAGGTGAACCATTTGTAAAGAGAACAGAAAAAAAAATTTTTTTCCCCATTAGTTTCAACTGAGGCATATCACTATAGAAATGGGGGTTTTAAAAAAACAAACAAACCAAAAAAAAACCCCCTTTTAGCATTTAAGAAAATTCCACAAGTTAGTAATTTTTGTTGCTAATAAAGGGTGTGGCAGTGTGGTAAAGCTTGGAAGAGAGCAAAAGGCCTGCATTTCGGTCCATGTTCTGCCATTTATGTCAGCTGAGCAAGCCTGAGTCAGTAAATTATTCTGAGTTTTATTTCTAAGCCCTTGTTTTTTTATTTGTAAGTTTTGATTAAAAAAAATATATACTTAATGATACTCAGTGAAGACCAGCATTCTTCAGCTATTATGTCAGTTAATTATTAAGTTACAACTGATAATGCGTACACCTTTAGAGAAATCTATAAATGAAAACTGCTTTTATTCATTACACTTGATATCTATTGTGTGCCCAGAGCATGCTGTGTAAAACCTTAAAAATTCCTAACAAGGTGCTGAATTAGAATCAGGTTTTATGCTTGAAGTGAAAAACAAAAAACAAAAACCAGAACGAGCTGGTTTGTGAACAGAAGAGTAAGAGTTTTTATCAAGTTAGTGGTGACTGTCTTACACAACAGAAAAGCTAGCTTTAAATTTCTTTCAAAGAGGAAATTAGTACTATTTTCCAGATTCAGCATACTCTTCAGGCACAAAAGTTGAAGTGAGTGATGAATTTAAAAATGACTTAGCAGCCACTGGTGGAACTAGGGGAAAGATAAGGTGACTGAGGGAAAAAGGGCTCGGCAACCTAGGGAGAGAAAAGTTGTGGGAGCAGTGTGGAGGGGGCATGGCTGGATGTGTTTAACAAAGATGAATGCTGGCTTGCTTCAAAAGGTGCTCTCAGGCGGTGAGACAGTCCCTGAGAGCTGGCAGGAATCACTGAATGGTCTAGTGCACTGCTGATAGAAAGAACTGTCATAGCAAATGTGAATTTCTAGTTTTCACCTGGAGAAATAAGAAACTTCATAATGCAAATCTAAAACTGCTCTCAAAAATTCATCTTTCCCATTATATATTAAACTAATTACTTTCCATGTAAGAAAGGTCTTGCCTTTCATATGTGTAAGGCCCTGGGTTTTATCCCTAGAGCTACAAAGAGAACAAGAGGAGCTAAGGCTTTCAGACTGTTAATGGTACCCTAGACTTTTATCTAATACAATCTCAAAAAATTGAGCATCATATCTTTTGTCTAGGGAAAGCTAGTCAATAATAGTGACCAATGTAACTGAGATAGGAGAAAGATTAGCCTAGGGACACACAGTGGCTTTGGGATTTCTGGTATTTTGTTTCCTTACACAGACTCTGTTCTTTAACACTGCAGCCTCTGCTTATTTTGTGGATGCTGTTCTTGAAGCTAGACAGAAAAAAGAATTAGTATACTCCCTAAACTGCTGTTGAGCATAATTAACCTTCATACTTTACAAACCTTTCCTTTATTTTGCTCTCATACCATAAGTGAAATATTTGATACCCTTTCTGTAGGCATTTTAAAAAGATTTTTAAAAAGCAAATGTCTATTTCCAAAGCAGCTGGCATATCATCACTCCCATGGTTTTAGTTTTCTGTAGTAAATCTCCCCTTTTTTGTACTGGGGAGAAGCAAATAACACTCACTGGAGAAGCCCTTAGGTTCCCCTGTTACCCTTGGTGCCCTTTTAGTTTCTTAAGGCTTTGTCATAACTGTGACAGTATACTTTTTGTTTAAAATCTTTTAAAGGATGTATCCAATGATTCTTCCAACAGATTGACCTGCTCTGCACTATTCATTAATGAAACCCTGGCTACCACGTAGCCCTTGACCTCCAAGTAGTTTACCTATGCAAGACCTATGACACTCTAGATTCACTTTTCTTCGTTACAGAAAGCAGTCATAAAGTAACTTAATCATAAAATTCATAAAATGTTTGTCTTCAATTAGTTTTTTTTCTTTTCAAAAAAATCAGTTATTTTCCCTCCATATTTTTTTAACCAAAACAATTATCATAAGTGCTAGAATATATACTATTTTACAGGAATAAAATAACCAAGACATATGCTTATATTTCTTTGGTAGATTTTGTTTGGTAAGAAATGCCAGCATTAACTGTAGAGTTGATTCTTTGCCTAGAATAATTGTTTTCCTCCTAAGATTCATAAGTAACATTTTATTTTCACAAAGCATGCATATAACTTACACGATATAGTCAGGGACCTGAGGTGTAACTTTATAAGTGAACCCCAAGGTTATTTTATCTTGCAAAAGAAACGTAAACCAAACTAAGGGCCTTACAGTTTATGGTTAGAGTGAATCAAATGCTGTAACCTCAGTTTTTCCAAAAGCAGCTCTTGACTGCACAGGTGAGTCATGCAGTTGTTAAGTATGAAATAGCACTGATAGGAAATGCATGTGCATCTTTGCAGACTGTATTTCCTTTGGAAAAGACTTTTCTACGTTTAATATAATTAAGCCATAACAGTTTCATGCTGTGGAAAGGATGAAAAGGTTCATTTTAAGAGATTATATAGTATGGACTTTCACATTTATTGTGAAACATCTAACTTTGCCAGTGTTTCAGCAAGTTTTTCTTTTGTGGTGTTGGAGGGTGGTAATGGGGAAGGGGTAAATATTGGTTTTAGGGGTTGTAACTCTGAAATTTGAAAACAGGACAGTTGTTGGCTATGGTACTTACTAGTTTTGTAGTAATGTTTTGCTAGCCTGACTTTCCTTACTGGTTTTTATGTTCATGGTCCCTGGTGACTGTTACTCTTACTGTTTGGGGTGTGTGCAGAGTAGTGTCTCATCTGTGTAGGCAGTCAGTGTGTGTGCACGTGTCCTTTTGACTACAGAAACACTGTGTGACAATGGAATGGGGTGTGGCTGGGAGTGGGATGCTGAAGCTTTAAGAGCATTGCTTTTATTCACAACAGTATTTCCCATCTTTTGCCTGCAGGCAGGGAAAGTGTACAGTATTTATTTCGTTCCTGTTTTACTCTGAATTTGTAAGTCATTAAGTAGCTTATATTATTATAGGGGAAGACAAGTGACTTGCTTAAAGTTGTATTTAGAATTCTTACTTTCTAATTCTGTATTTTTAAATATTGAAATTAAAATTGTATTACTTCTGTTTTGATTATTTTTAGCACTCAGTGTATTTTTTGCTCATTTTGTTTAAAAGTATAAATGTTGAAAGTTGTATAAAATGTGTCTGAAGAAAAAAAAACCTGAATTCTATATCCAATTCTGACTTTGTTCCCTTTTTCTGAATCTCAAAACACTAGAATGTGGAAAAGTTATGTTCTTACTATTTCTGAGTATTTAAATGTGAAAAGTAATGTCTTATCTCATTAGAGGTATTGCTGGGGAAGGGTGATTTATGAGTGATTGTCAAGATGAGACCAGAGTAGAGACAGATGTGGGTGCTTCTCTGATTCTTTATTATTTTACTTCTTTAATGGCTGAATTCTTATGCATGCTCTGTTCCCATCTGGCCGTCTCCTAAGTGTTCAGACACTGTTGTAGCAGCAGTGTTCCAGGATTGGGAAAACTAAAACTAGACCACTGGTCTTCTGTGAGACAAAGAAGGTGAGGGAAGCAAGGCTCAACTACCAAGTAAGGAAAGCATCATAACGCAGACCCTGGGAGGGAAGTGGGCATGGTTCAGTCATGGGGCTTGCTGTGACAAGTCAGGGATGACATAAAAAGGGTAACTTCTTGCATTGGAGGGAGGGAGTAGAGTCAAAAAGGAAGGAACACACAGGCAGTACTTTGATGGGAAGCAGTGGAGCCTCAGACACATGCAGCTCTGAGAACCAAGGCAGCAGAAGACCTGGGGTCCTTGGCACCTCCTCTCCCCTGCAAAAGGGAAGGGCCGGGGCACTGCAGCTTCCTTTGTACTAGGTGACTAGTCTTTTTTTCAGATAGGACAAACCTCAACTGTAGACTTGCTCTTGGGAAATTCTTTGTAGATCTAGGAGATATTTTTTTCTAATGGTCACCTATTACAACAGTGAAATAATGAGCATACCTCATCTTCCCAAAATTGACCTGATTTTGTGGGACTAGTAAATAAATCTCAGGGACTATTGGTTTTGCACTCCTTTGGATTAAGAGGGAAGAATCAGGTCCTTGGGTGCATACAAGATTTGGATCACAAGTCTCCATTACTTCATCCTGAGGGCTCACTATGCACAGTGAATAGTTTTATTCTTCCTCACAGTGTCCCAGTGAGATAGGAACTACCTTATGCCCTGTACAAGTGAAACAAATCTATAGAGAAAGTAAGTATCATTTGGGCTAGGGGGATGATTAGTGGGAAGAACTGAGTTCGGATTCCTAGCAACCATATAAATGCCAGGCAGATATGGTGAACCATGTGTAATACCAAAATTTGGGATGTAAAGACTGGATCCCTGGGGCGGGCTGACTAGTTATACTAGCTGAATCAGTGAATTCAAGCTTTAGCAAAAGAACTTTCCTCAATATATGAGGTGGAATGTCTGTGCACACATTCATACACAGTTATGTATATATAATACACATACACACACACTGTCCCCAAAACAGATTTTAACCAAAAGCCTGTCCCACTAAAAGTCTTAATTCTGAGTTTTTTTAATTCTGTATTTTGAATTATGAAGGAGGAATTATATCATCTTTGATGTAGGAATGGTTTTGTTCTAAATATTTTGGTGTATAGTGAAAACTTGTAGAAGTTTTAGTTTTCATCTGATTTCATAGTGTGCCTCTTCTACACATTGAACACGGATGCTCAGGACTGTTACCGGTACAGAAGGTAGGTAGAAAACAGGTAATGGATGAGTGGCATCGTTGGAAGACATGAACCCAGTGTTTCCAAAGTCAAGAACTAGAGGATGAAGAGAGGCCTTGCTTGATGCATCTCTCCAGACAGCCCATAGCCCTGATGGCTGGTATGGCAGCCCTGTCTTGCGTGGAAGCTTGCTCCACTATCCCTTTGTTTCTCAGCTCCAAAAGTGGGTCAGCCCACACAGGGACGAAAACAGCCAACATCTGTCTCAATGCTAGTGCTCCATGGTCCATCCGGAGCCGGGTCGTTCACCTCCTCTTCTATGACTTATCAGCTCCTGTTGTCCCCTCTCTTTCTTACCCAGGCTATTCCCAATCTGCCCCCTACACTCCCAATCTTATACGTATCCTTTACATGATGTTTTTTTAAAAAAACATTTCAATTATGCGATAATGTGGGGGGCTTATGCATGTGAGGGCAGTTGTAACCCATGGAGGCTAAAAAAGCCGTGTGAGCTGGCATTACAGTTGTGAAATGCCTGATATGGATGGATGAGAATCAAACTCCAGTCCCATCTAGAAAAGTACCCTAACCATGCAGACATCTCTCCAGCTCCATTTTTATACTTTAAAAAGTGCTAATTCTGATATGTTGTGACTTAAAGTTCATTTTATGCTAGAATTTGAACAAAAAAAATTTTTTTTTTAGAAACAGGGTTTCTGTGAAACCATGACTGTCTTAGAATTTACTCTGAAGACCAGGCTGGCTTTGAACTCATAGAGATCTGTCTCTGCCTCCTGAGTGGCAGGATTAAAAGTGTGTGCCACCACTGCCCAACCAGAAATTTTTTTTTCTATAAAGATTAATATAAATTACAAAAGTTTTTTTTTTTTAATGTAGTGGTTTTAAAAATAAATTTAACCTGGGCAAATGATTCATAATAAAAACTAGTGTTTGGACTTTTCCTACTGTTGTTTCTTGTACACTCTGTACTATGCCATCTGTCCCACAGGCTATCATAATGGAATCTACTGGCCCAGACACTTAGCAAGACCTCCAGTTTGAGTTTTCCTAGCAAATACGCAAAATTTTACTGTTAACCCTTTTGCATCAATGCGGCCTCAGCTTCTTTGTTCTGCATAACTCCCCAAGGGACTGACACAGAGCAGCTTCTATTAGGAAAGGAGACTCTTAAGTGGCTGGTGAAGTTCCTTCATGTCTCTGTACAGTGTGGGTAGGGTGGGAAAGAAGTAGCATTATCAAGGTTGGAGACTTTGGGACGGACAAACACATACAAACTTTGTTTTCAAACCCAGGTAACAGCAATTTTGGAATCTGACAAGCGTGCTCCGTGGCAGTGGCTCTCAACCTGTGTGACCTCTTTGGGTCACATATTAGATACCCTGCATATCAGATAGATACATTATGATTCATAACAGGAAATTTATAGTTAAGTAGCAATGCAAAATAATGTCATGGTTGGAGTCACTACCACACGAGGACCTGTATAAAAGGCTGAAGCGTTATGAAGGCTGAGAACCAGTGCTCTGTGCAGTAGTGGATTGGTTGCTGCAACAGAGTTGCTCATCATACCCATGCAGAGCTCCTGAGAAGCCCCACTCTCCACAGTGGGGCTGGTGGGCTGCCATGAGCACCAGAAACTAAGGCTTTACAGAGAAGACCTTGGTCACTTTGTTTCCCCCACTGCACTGCTACTGTTGACTTTTGCCTACCTGTGTCCTTCCAGTTAACCTGAGTTTAGGACCAGGGCCATGAACTGTCTGTTATCAGTACCTTCTCTTGTAGAGCTTGACACTCTCTCACTGAAGATACACAGAGGAAACAGAAGAGCAGACATGCCTGCCCCTTGTTAGCTTGGGGCAGGATGACTCTACAGTTCCTCTCTTCTCCCCAGCTCTGTCTGTCCTTCTTGAGGTGACCCATATAGAACGTGTACTGGCTGGCACATACATGATAAATAAGTATAGAAAGAATTTACCCCTAGTTTTGTTACTTTCTCCTTAGTAACAGGAGAGTAACCAGGACAACTGGGAACAACATCTTTACTTTTAACATTTGTCACCACAGGGCTGGGGATGCAGTTCAGTTGGTAGAGTACTTACTTGCCTAGCATGCATGAAACCCTGAGGAAGGATCAAAAGTTCAAGGTCACCTCAGCTACATAATGAGTTCAAGCTTGTGATGATACCTCAAACGCATATGTTCATGTCTACAGAGTCAGCGTCTAACACCTCATTGGCTATGGTTTATCTGGGATACAGATGTCTGCCTTATATCCTCTCCTGAGTTGACCCAGCTGTTGGCAGCTGCCCCCTGTTGCTTCGATTCCTGGAATGGAGTATACTAGTTATTGTCAGTGTCTAGTTACCTCTTGAGTGGTAACCACTTACACATCAGATTTTCATCTAGATTTTTATGGTGCCGCTGGCCCCTGCCCTGGAAATGACCTCTTCAAGGCATAGTGATGAGGTGAGAAAGGTCACACTGTTTCCATCACTTAGCTTCCTCAACACCATACAAAAAGCTGAGCATACCAACAGGCATTAGCCCAAGGTTTAGGCACTGAAAGGAATTAGACAAATGGTTTGATTTCTCCATTCAATATGATTTCTCACAGACTAAGGGAAAATAGACCATTTTCAGAAATACTCCATTCCCTGTTCTTGTTCTACTTCAGGACCCCTCTACTGGTATTTCTCTTAAGAGTAGTATCTGTGGAGGTTCCTTGAACATGCACTTTCAAATTGAATAGTTACACAATTTAATAAAGTAATTCATAAAAGGATGCTGAGGCATCCTGGGGTTAGTAAAAGAAGAGGGGCCATTACTGCTGGAGAAGGAAGGAATCACCAGAATGCATAGGACCTTTAGCTTCCAGCATAGTGTAGCCACACTGGGAATGTCAACAGCAGGTTGATTGTCCCTTCTGGCTCTCTAAACTTCTACTAGTACTTTCCCAAGCATAATCTCTGGAAGCTGGACATTTGGGGATCAGGGATGCCAGACCTTTAAAGCACAGAACAGGCTTCAAGAGAAAATAGCCCTTGGAGTCAAACTATTCAGTACAAAACCCTCTCCTTCAAAAAAAAAAAAAAAAAAAATCTCTTTGGAAAACTCGGCTTTTGCACAGAGACTACTTCACCTTAAGGTACATCCTTTAACAGTGTGCAGCAATGTCTAAATCTGGGCCATTTAGTAAAGCACAGCAACACTGAGGATGTGGGCTATAGGTATAGGGTTCAGGTTGTTTTGTTTTTCTAATCTGTAAATGAGAATGGTTTGATACTCCAAAGACTGGCTCTTTCTCAGTTCTTGTCCATGTGAAGCCAACATTGGGTGGGGGGAGTGGTGGGGGGATGAGGGTGCTCACTACTTAAATGAGTTTGTTCAGGCTGGGGAAATAATGGTTTCAACAGAAGAGATTTACTTGCAACAGCATTGAAAGTCAAAAGTATAAGATCAAAGTACAGGTGTATTGGTTATTTGTTGCTGCAACAAAATGCCTGACAAGGCCATTTGAGGTCAGGGCAGAATCTTGATGCAGCTGGTCACACTGTGGCTGCAGTGAGGAAGCAAAGAGCTTGTCCTTTATATTCAGTCTAGGACCCCAGCCCATAGGTTGATATTGATAACATTTAGGGTGGGGTGGCACTTCATGCCCAGAGGTTTGTTTCTATGGTGATTCTAAATCCCATCATAAAAGATCTGGTGCCTGGGGTAACCTTGAGATAAATACCTGTTCCCAACCCTTTTGCTTGGTTTGTAGATGGTAATCTTGTGTGTCCCCACATCATCTTTCCTCTGCTCATACCTGTGTCCAAAGTCCTCTTACAACGGTTCCTATGCACAACACACCCTGATACACATACCCCTTCAGACAATTCTAAGTAGTTCATAAGTCCATATAAAAATGATTTTACCAGTACATTGTCAGCATTGACATGGTAGTGGTGAATACTGAAGAATGAACTTTGGAAGAAGAGATTCTAGCCCATTTATTTCCAGAGAAAATATCCAGGGTTAATCCTCTGGGCTTTCTCTGGACTTTACCTAGGTGGTGATGTTGAGAGTGGCATGTTGCCTTTATCCTCTTCCTCAAATATTTACTAATATTGGGTACTATACTAGGCAGGCTCCCAGTGGGTAACAGGAAGGAACAAGGTAGGTTCTCTTGTGGCAGAGTTGAGGAAATACACAATATATGTTGCAATAGTACCAAAGCTGTGTCAACGGGATAATGCGATCTTGTACCTGGTATGGAGCCCTAGTGAGCAGCACAAGACTTATCCTCTCCTCTGTAAGATTGTCTCCACTGTCAGTAATGTTCCCTGGATGAACAAGAGAAACCCTTGCTAGTGGTATAGAATCTGAATAAAGTAAAGAAAGACTTTTTTCAAAAAGTGTCATGGATATGGCTTTTGTTTACTGGTGTAGCTTGTAATTCAGTTCACAGAAAATATAAACTGTACCAGCTCAGAAAAAGATACAGTGCTAGTATTCAGTGCCCTTGGTTCTCAATGTCTCATGGAAAGTAGACTGGGAAAGCTGCTTGGGTGCTAATATGAGCCATTATTTTAGATTTGTTTTTGTTACTACTATTTTTAAATTGTGTTGTGTGTTTACACGCGTGTGTGTACACACTATATGGAGTTACAGGCGGTTAGTTAGAAGTGGGACTGGAGCTCTGAAGGAACAGGAACTGTTCTTAGCTGCTGAGCCATCTCTCCAGCCCAGCCCCATGAGCCATTCCTTGTAAAGGATGACTGAGGGCAGAGCCAAGAACTGCTATGAAAACGAGAAACCACACACACATACGTGAGCCTTGTTCTCGTCAGCCTCCAGCAAATTCTATCCAGCAAATTCTAAAGGAGCTCAGGCTAGGCTTCTAAGTGGTGAGAGATGCGAGGGAAGAGACAGTGCTGAAGGAAAGGGGCAGCTGTGGGTCATCTACTCCTAGCTAAGGCTGCAGCTGACTGCAGCCACAGGGGAGGAACTGCCCTGGAGAGGCCTGTCAACTCAGACCTCTGAAGAAGGAAAGAATCACTGACATTAGCTACAAAGTTTGGGGGTGCAGCAGTATGTATTTTTATACTCTTGGATGTCTTGGTAGTATTCAATGTAGTTGATTATTCCTTATTAAAATATGTAAGTATTTGGTTTTCATGATCCCATATTCTCCATTCTCTCATCCCACTGGCTTCTCCTAAACCTTCGTAGCTCAGTGTCTTCCTTCTTCACTAAAGGGGCAGCTTCTTAGAATCTTTTTCTTTTCAATTTATATTCTCTTCTGGGATGACCTCATCCAGCCTTGTGGATTCAAATCTATTTCTACTTTCAGAATTCTAGTATTGAGTTCTTTTATAAATGCTCACAGGTCCCAGTGTCTGCTGAACATTTCCACTTGGACTTTTTATTGTATTTTGTTCTATCTTAAAACTCTTGACTAGTCACTATTGTCAACTGAGAAATGCTGTGAGCAGAAGAAACTGTTCCCCAGACAAGAATACCCCCTACCATTAGTTATCCAATGCAAAATGGTCAGTCCTGAGATCACAGACATGTAAGTAACACTATATAGACCGAGCAGGTTGTATTGATATATTTAGAAATGTATAATATATATATTTAGGGATAGATGAATATATAAAAGGCATATTATACCCTTGGCCCAGTTTTGGTACTATTGTAAATACACACATACACACACACACACACACACACACACACACACACACACACACACACACACACGTAGAGACCACGAATTTGTGAGAAACTGGGGGAAGGGGTGTATATGGGAGGAGCTGTAGGAAGAAATGGATGGGGATAATGATATAATTTTAAAAACTATTTTAAAACAACCCCAAAATGATGACCACTCATAGGTAACAAAGACACCTTGTGAAAGTGCTTCCTGCCAAGCCTCACGACCTGAGTTTACTCCATGGGACCCACATGGTGAAAGGGGTGAACTTACTCTCATAAGCTGACCTCCGACCTCCACGTGTGCTATGACATGTATCATTATATACTCGCTAAATAAATGTGACTACTCAGGGTTCGTTTTGTTTAGTATGACAAGACAGGACTGTCATGAATGATGTTTTTATGTTGAGAACTCTAGAAAAGGCACATGGTGCCATTCTGGAATACACAGGGAGATACCAGACAGGAGGCAGAGAGCAAAGAACAGGTGATGAAGGGGAAATTAGGATAGCTAATTTGAATAATTTCGCCAGCCTGTAGGGAATATAAGCACTGGCTCTCTCAATGTCTGAAAGCTGGACCTGGGGCAATTAAAGAAGGGAAGTAACTGCCCTGGTAGTTAGAGTCCAAGGTAAACTAGCAAGGGAGGAAGTGGTTGTAGGAGTAGGGTCAGATCGGTGCTTTGCAAGTAAAAGGCAATCCACCGGTGAGTTGTCTGTCCAGAGGTCCAAGCATCGAACACAAAAACTAGGAATACAACTTTTATTTTATAGTCCTTATTTCTGTAAATTAGTAATAGTGACCACTTTTAGTCTTGGTTACTAATAATTTTTTTTGTCATTCTAGGTAAATATTTGGTAATGTTTTTAAAAATATTAAAGAACTATGTTTTAGTTTTAATGATTCATTGTATTATTTTTCTAGTCTCTTGTAGTCTAATCTGTGCTGTTTCCTTCTTGGATGTTATTATCCTAGTTTCTAAGGTAAGATATTAGGCTAGATCTTTTCAGCGTGGGCATTGACAGCTAATCATTTCCCCTAAACATTGTTTTCATCACACCTCACAAGTTTTTTATTCTTTTTTTTTTTTTGTTCAAGTATTTGTTTTGTGTGTCCGGGTATTTTGTTTGCATGTGTGTCTGTTCACCATGTGTATGCAGTGTCCGCAGAGGCCAGGAAGGGATTGGACCCCTTGGAACTGGAGTAATAGCTGGGAGCCACCATGCAGTTGCTAAAAAATTGAATCTGGGTCCTCTAGAACAGCAGCAAGTAGTCTATCCGAGCTGTCTCTGCAACCCTTATTTTGTGTTTGTCTTAAAGTATTTTCTAGCCTCCTTTGAGAGTTCTCCTTTAACTCATGATTGAAGAGCATGCTGTATAATTTCCACATTTGTGAATTCCCTACATTTGTGCCTGATACTGATTTCTGGCTTCATTCCATTAAAGCCAGAGGACATTCTTTACAGGATCTGTACATTGTTATAATTTGCAAACCCTTTAGGCTTTATTTAAGTATATGAGTGAGGGGGCAGGAAGAGGGCATCAGATCACCTGGGACTGCAGTTACAAACAATTGTGAGCTACCATGTAGGTGCAGGGAATCGAACCCCAGGTCATCTGGAAGAGCAGCTTAACCCCTGAACCCTGCATTACTAATTTGCAGTATTTGTAATTATTATCTCCAAAATCAAGTGAAGGAAGAGTGGCTGCCATGTGGATGCTGGGAACCAAACCTGAGTCCTCTGGAAGAGTACCAGTGCTTTTAACTGCTGAGCCATCTCTCCAGCCCTAAGAGCTGTTTGTATTACTAGTCACACTTTACATATCTCACAATTTACTTGGAGATGGATGTTTCAAATAGTATGGCAGCTCCCAAAGTCATATTTTCGTCCTTTCCAGAGGTATTGTTGCTTGTTGAATTAGTTGCTGTGTTTGCCTAGTGACTTTTCCAATCAAAGTTTGTTTTGTTTTGTGATTTTAGAGACAGGGTTTCTCTGCTTAACAGCCCTGGCTGTCCTGGAACTCACTCTGTAGACCAGGCTGGCCTCAAACTCACAGAGATCCAATTGCTTCTGCCTTCCCAGTGCTGGGATTAAAGGCGTGCGCCATCACTGCCAGCCCCATCTAATTTTGTAAATTGTGCATCTGTACTATGTGTGACTAGAGCCTCTACTTGGTTAGTTTGCCTCTTTGCAAATGACTGGCTAGAGATTACCTTGAGCACCAGGAGCCAGTATGCATCTTAGTCTTTGTCAAGGAGCTCTGACTATTTTGGTATATGCCTTCAACAGCCAGGCAGTTTCCATGCATACAGAGTTTTTGCTTCCTGCTTACACAGAGACTGAGTGTCAGGCATAACTTCCTGAGCATCTGAGTGGTCCTCTGCATGTATGTGCCTGTATGGATTCCTACAGTATGCTGGCACTTTTCAAAGCCCTTATTTGTTTAGCTCTTTGGCTAGTCTATTGCTTTCCTCAACTGTTATCTGTAGGGAGAGCTCCTACACAGCTGCAGCTGGCTCCTGAATGTCAGCATGTAGCCTTTACCTGCCCTTTGTCTTCAGGACCTTCTGTTTAACAAATGTGAATCCTGTCTGAGCTTCCCAAAGAGCCTATGTAACACTCAGTTGGGAACAACCCAGCACACTGTGATAGTCTTTAATTGAGAATTTGCATTTGACATTGTACCTTTGGAAGCTTAGTTAGGATGTTTTGTGGGTACAGAAAGCAACTTGAAAAAGTGTAAGCTGGAGAACAATAAAAAGGGCCCTTGGCTAAGAGAAGGTGGCTGAGCTCCCCTGCAGCTGGAAAGGCTAAACTCATTCTTCAATGTGTCTTCCTCCACAGACCCACGTGAACCCACACCTGTTCTACAACAGTAATTCACTGCTTCAGTCATGACATTAAAATATTTGACATTTGTGTCCTCTTGGGAGGACAGGGGCATCCAATGAGACCACAGAAAGATATGCCTTGTTAAGAGGCCCTCCACAGTTGATCCACCTTTGAAAGAGCTCTAGCCCTGTCTGCTCTCTTGGTACAAATACAACGAACATGATTGTCATTTCTCAAAGGTGTCAAAGAGCTTCAGGGGGCAAGATATAACTGGAGTAAGAGAAAATGCTGAGATTTGGCTGCTTTTACTTTGGAGGAGTTACTGCAAGCCTTTAGTTAACTTCTAAAGCTCTAAAAAACAGTATTTTTCAGCTTCTTTACTGCTTCTACTGAAGTAAACACTATTTTTACCCTCATTGCGTTTTCAGACAGTCGTATTAAAATGGGGAACTTTTATGGAACAGCACTTGTTTGACATGCAAGATTGAAAATAATAAGGCATTATTGGAAAACAATGTCAAAAGTACAGGTAAACAAACAGATAAATGTCTAAACCAAATAAAAACATTTAACAATCGAAATATCAAACCCACGAAAAAGAATTCAAGAAAAAGAATTACCCTTCACCCCACCCCCTAAACCTTTCATTTTCTTGAGATCTAGTCTTATTTATACTTATTTTTTTTGGGGGGGGGCTATTGAGCACTGAGCATTGAGCCTAGTGTTGCATGCTTTATATAGCCTACTACTGAGTCAGAGCCCTAGCGTGCCCTTTTTATTGTGGTTATGTGTATATGTGTGTAGTCAGAAGTCAAGCCTGGGTGTCATTTCTTGGGAGCTGTCCACCTTAATGTTTTAGTTTGTTGTGTGTATGTACATATGATGTATGTGAGTCACATCACAGGTGGAGGTCAGAGGACAACTTTTGGGATTTGTGTTCTTCTCCATCCACATCCAGTTGGCAGGTCCGAACAGCAAGCATCTTTCTCTGCTAAGTCATCTCCCCAGCTCCCATCTTATTTTTCTGAGACAGGATCTCTGGAACCTGGGGCTTGACAATTGGTCTAACCCTACTTCCTTTCATTCTTACCTTATTTTTGTGATTAATACTCCTCCCCCCAACACACCTTCCTGAGGATTGGACTCTGGAGCTGTACCCTCAGTTCGCCATTTTAAGCTAAGTTTGTAAGTACTCGCCTCCCAATTTCCTCCATCAACTCTCCTTTTTCCACTTCCCTCATAACTCCCACGCTCACCTCCTTTGTAAACAAAGTGTTGAGTTCCCTCCATGTTCACTCAAAAACACCCTACCGGTGTTGAACTCAAGAGATCACCTGCCTATGCCTCTCGAGTGCTGGGATTACAGGTGTGCCTCTCTACACCTGACTTAAAATTGTGTTTTTCAAGTGTATGAGTGTTTTGCTTGTATGCATGTCGTGTGTGCCTGGTGTTCCCCGCCGAGCTAGAGTTACAGGCAGGCAGTTGTGAGCTGCCATGTGGGTGCTGGGAACTATGCCGGATCCTCTGCAAGAGCCAGTGCTGCTAACTGCAGGCCGGCCTTTTCTCAGGACACACGCATGTCCTTCTTCGTCAAGGACAGGTTGAATGTCGTGCTGGTTGAAGCCCTAGGGTCTGAATAGCAGCTGTACTGTTCTCAGCACTGTCCTGTCTTGTGCTTCACAGATATTGTAATCACTGGGGGCGGGGCGGGGTCCCTGGAGGAAGGGACCGGGGCTGCCAAGGCCACGCTTACTTTAATAGGTGCCTCCCATTCACTCGCTGCAGATCGCTCAACCGTGTGGGTAACGGTGGCGCGGGACCGGGGGTGAGGGGAGGCGGGTGTGCCCTCTTAAAGGGAAATACGGAACCCGCTGCAAGCGCGGACGCCCGGCTCCCTGGGTTCCGAGCGCGGGTTCGCGTCTGCTCGCGTCCGTTCCGAAGAGGGGAAGGGGGGGACGGGAGGGACCAGCCCCGCCGTCCGCTTCCGCGCTCGGCCCGCGCCTCCTGCGAGCCCGTCGACAGGCCACCGCGGCGGGCGGGCGGGCACGGACGGACGGACGCGCCCGGAGCCTCCGCCAACCGGCGCCGCGAACGGGCCGGGCCGCCCGCGAACGCCCGGACGCCGACGGCAGCGCGGCCTCGCGCCCAGCGCTGCTCCCTCCGCACGCGGGCCGGGGCCTCGTGAGCACCCGCGGCCGTCGCCACCTGCAGGGCGCGCCGGGCCGCTCGCTCAGTGCGCGCGCGCGGGCGTGCGGGCGGCCGTCGAGCCGCGCGGTCCCCAGCTGCGGGCCCTCAGGCGAGGGCGCCGGCTCGTCAGCTGCGGCCCGGCCGGGCCGGGCCGGGGTGTGCGGCGGGGGCGTGGCGAGGCCGCCGCACTCCTGTTTTCCCCGGCGGGGCGCCGCTTTCGGTTTCGTTTCCCTGCAGCCGCGTCTCCCTCCAGCCCGGCCCCGGACCGTCGCCTCCACCTCCACCGCCCGTGCTCGCCCCGCTCCGACTGCCATGGCCCAGGCCGCGGTGGCCGTGGCGGAGGTGACCCAGGTGCTGTGCGCGGCGGGGGGCGCCTTGGAGCTAGCGGAGCTGCGGCGCCGCGTGCGGACCAGCCTGGGCGCCGACGCGCTGGAGCGGCTGCTGCGTGACCGCGGGCGCTTCGTGGTGGCCTCGCGGGCGGGCGCGGGCCGCGCGGCGGCGCGGGGGGCGGATGCGGCGGCCGCCCCGGAGCGCGTGGCGGTGGCGGTGGCCGTGTCCGCGCTGCGCCTGTGCCGCGCGCACCAGGGCCCCAAGCCGAGCTGCACCGGGCTCTGCGCTCAGCTGCATCTCTGCAAGTTCCTCATCTACGGCGCCTGCAAGTTCCCGAAGACCGGGTAAGGACACGGGCGACGGGCGGACGACCCTGCCCCTCCGCTCCTGGGCCTCCACCCCACCACCCCCGGGCGGCCGTTCGACAGTCCCGCCTGTCCTGTCCTCCTCTCTCAAGGCGAGGAAGTTCCACTCAAGACCCGTTTGCCTTCTAGAAGCCGAAACTCACTTCGTCAGGGCCCTTAGGGAACGGGTTCTCGCCTTCTCTTAGCCTTTTAGGGTGCCTTGCTGCCCTGTCTGGAGTGCCCTTCCTGATCTGCTCTTCCACAGCACGCTGTCTTTAGTCTGCTATTGGCTCTTTCCATCATCTAGTAGGTGATTAGTGAAATTTGTTTATACTGAAGACTGTGCATCCCCTGAAGGTGATAGCGCTTGTTAGAGGGCTGCAACCAGGTTGGCATTGGTGGGAAGACGCTTGGGTAATGGTGTGGATGCTGAGTTAGCAGAAGATGTTGAGACTGCCCGCTTCCAAGTTGGTCCAGTTATCTAGGAGAATTCGTTTCTTCCCTCTCCTGCTTCCTTTTGCAGTAACACAGTAGACATTATTTTTTTTTTAATGATGTCACGTTTAATAGTCATCTTGGGTTAGTAACCTTGACCCAGGCTGACAGATATAGCTGCACCCTCAACGCTTTTGAGGCAGCTCGAAGTGTCAATCAAGTTCTAGGGGTTGAAGGGAAATCTGGACAATAGAAGGGTCTGGTGGGAGACTTTGTGGGCTAGGTCTAAAAGTAGTAAATACCCAAACTACCAGAAGCTAAGCTGTCTCGACCCTACCTAAGGGGTATGTATGCCTTGGGTAAAGGGGTCTCTAGGACTCGGCTATTCAGATTAGAACTTCACAAAGAATGTGTGTGAGGGAAATTTGGGGGAGTTGAAGGAGAGGGTGATAGAGTGAACAGAGAGAGGCTTTGGAAGAAATGATGGCTCATTTCTGCTCCCACTGGGACTGAAGGCAAAAGAGGGTTTGAGTTCTGTTTTTAGAGGGCAGACTGAACCCTTAGGTGCTGATTTGGAAGCTGCTAGGTGGTAGATTCTGTGGCCCCAGTTACAGGAGTGATGAGATGTGAGGAAAAGGTGGGTCTACAGAGCCAGGCAAGAAGGAGGCATCTCTGGAGTGAAAGGAACAGCAAGCCTAGAGAAAGAGGGCACATAGCAAACGGTGGCTGGGCGGGTACAATGACAGGCATGGCTATGAATGAATGAATTTGAGACTGGCCTGAAACTTACTGTGTAGACCAGGCTGGCCAACGACTCAAAAAGATCTGATTGCTTCTGGGATTAAAGCCATGAGCCACTGCTCTTTCTTGGTGAATCTTTATACTGTGCTTAACTGGAAAAATAATCATGGAAGGAAGATCTGTTCTTGTTGTTGTTGTTGTTGTTTTTGTTTTTTGTTTTGAGACCGGGTTTCTCTGTATTGCTTTGGAGCCAGTCATGGGACTGGATCTGTAGACCAGGCTGGCTTTGAACTCACAGAGATCTGATTGCCTCTGTCTCCTGAGTGCTGGGATTAAAGGCATGCACCATCACCTCCTGGAGGAAGATCTGTTCTTATGCTAATTCCCAAAATTTGGGCAGATTTTGTACTGGAAATTCGGGCATCTGATATTTACTGGCCTGTGTGACTGAGGGTGTTCCTCGTTTTCACCTGTGTCTAATCCCATGATTTATACGAGGATGGGAAGGAAAGTGAGTGATTAACTGTACTTCCCTGTGACTTTTCTGTTCTTGATCGCAAGGTTAGCTCTGTGAGGAAAAAAGCCTGAGAAGGCATCCTCAGCCCTTGACTTCAGAGCTGTGCTCAGGAGGCAGAGTTCCTGGTGATAAAAGCTATTCACCTGCTTCAGCCCAGCTGTGCTCTTTGCTGGCTGGCAATCTCGGGCAAGTTGGTTATTGGCTAAGCCTCAGACCCTCAACGATGATGAGATTATTACCTCACATGCTCATTGAGGACTGAATGAGTTAACTCACATTCAAGGCAGCTCCTGTTTCCTGAAGAATGCTCTATAAGCTAGTTACCCTTGCAGTTCTTTGGTATATTTGGGTTGAGAGCACTGATTTCTTCTCCTGTCAGCTTTTCCTGACCCTGAGAGTACTGGGCTTGTTTATACTTCAGTAGCCTCTCCTGGTTGCTTCCTCTGTTCTCTCCCCAGTGCCCTTTTTATTTGTGCTACTGTTTCCTTAACATGGCTGACCTCGAACCTGCCACTCCATATTTGAGTTCTTTTCGTTTACATTGGCCAGGTGGGGGAGAGGAGGAGTCAAGGGTGGCTTCCTGGTGTTGGATGTACAGGGGAGCTAGTAGGAGAAAAAGTTTTGGGAATGGATCAGGAGTTTGGCATTCTTTCAAGATGTTTATTACAGACCTTAAATGAGGTATGACAGGTGGCTTCTGACCTGGCTTTCCAGGTGACCGAGACGGTCATTTAAAGATTTGTCCCTGAGACCTTAGGGTGGAGTACCAGAGCCTGGTTGATAAGTGCTCACCAGTTGCTGTGGGTCGAAAGCATGGAGGAGGGGAGCTGCAAAAGGGCTGGCCCCAGGAGTGGTTACATCTATTTGCACACATACCTGGAAGCCTGAGTCACTCTGCTTAGCATTTAAAAAAAGATTTGTTTTTATTTTAATTATGTGTCTGTGTAGGGGTAGAGTGGAGGGAGTTATGCCCTTAAGTGTGGGTGCCTCTAAAGGGCAGCAGAGTGGCTGCAAGATTTCCAGTGTGGGTACAGGGAACTGAACTCAGGACCTCTGAAAGAGCAATACAGAATGCTCTCAACTGCTGATCCACCTCACCTCTCTACCCTTGCTCAGGCTGTGGTTTTTTTTATTTTTTTTTCTTTGTTTTGCATGTGGGTGAGGGTATGTGTGATGGTGGGGTGTGTGTGTCTGTGTGTGTGGGGAGGGGCTGGTCTTGACTCACAGAAATCTGCCAGCCTTATTGGGAGAAAGGCATGTGTTATCATCCCCTACCCCTACTCTGGTTTTAATTAAGTGCTTACTG
Source organism: Cricetiscus sungorus (assembly GCA_030556225.1). Taxonomy (NCBI): domain Eukaryota; kingdom Metazoa; phylum Chordata; class Mammalia; order Rodentia; family Cricetidae; genus Cricetiscus; species Cricetiscus sungorus. The sequence continues at coordinate 17,726,660 of JANBXA010000097.1, forward strand.
ACTGGCCAGTGTGCTGTGAGGCGTTTTTTTGCACAATGACCCTGCCATTCTCATTATATACCTGCTAAGAAGTATTGTCTGGGCCCTGTGGATTGCCCAGCGTCATTTCTTCCTGGTAAATAATCATGTTTTCATGCATAGCCATTTTTTTCCTCTGCTGCTTATAAGTAGGGTCAGGAAGTATTTGTGAAAAATTGCCATGAAGAATGATTTCACCAGCTCTGTAAGTCTGCCATAAGTACCATAGCTTGGGTAGCCTGGCCTTCCTCTATCCCTTCCCCTTCTTCTCCCTTCCCCTCCCCTTCCCCCTTTATCCCTCCTCCCCTCCTCTCCCTTACCTCCTCTTCCCTGCCCTCCCTTACCCCCTCTCTCTCACCCTACCTTACCCCCTCTCTCTCACCCTCCCTTTCTCCCCTCTCTCTCACCCTACCTTACCCCCTCTCTCTCACCCTCCCTTACCCCCTCCCTCCCTTTCCCTCTCCTTCTCTCTCCCTCTCCCCTCCCGTCCCTTTCCTCACCTCTCTTTTCCTCTCTTACCCGCCTCTCCCTCCCTTTCCCTCTCCTCCCTCCCCCTCCCCTCCATTCCCCTCCTCTCTCCTCTTCCTCCCTCTCTTCTCTATTCCTTCTCTTTGCTGCCTCCCTTTCTTCATGAAGGTTGCTATGTTGTCCAGCTAGTCTAGAAATTGTAATCCCACTGCTTCAGCTTCTGAGTGTTGGGATTACAGGTATATGCTATAATACCTGACAGACCAGGAGGCTTAAACAACAAAAATTTGTTTCTCACAATTCTGGAGGATGGAATTCTGTGATGGGGAATTGGTTTCTTCCTTGGCTTTCAGATGGCCTCTGATGGAATTCTGTGATGGGGAATTGGTTTCTTCCTTGGCTTTCAGATGGCCTCCTTCCTTGGGTCTCATAGGCCTTTTCTCTATATGGATCTATGCTCCAGTCTCCATTTTATTAAAGGACATCAGTCATTTGGGATTAGGCCACTCTAATGACCTCATTTTAATTTAATTGCCTCTCTCATGACTCTCTCTCCAAAAGCATCCTAAAGATCTGAAAATTGGCACTCTAATAGAGGAGTTTGGGGGAAATGAGGTGTAGCCGTTAATGCCATCTCTGCTTCTTTGCAGGAAGAACTGTAGGAATGGCCACAACTTGAAGACTGATCACAACCTGAGTGTGCTGAAAACTCACGGTGTTGACCACCTCACCTATAGTGAGCTTTGCCAACTCTTGCTTCAGAATGACCCCTGGCTCTTACCAGAAGTGAGTGCCAGGGGATGGTGAGGGTTGAGTTCTTATTTGCAAATAATAGTGGAGAAGCCCGATAGTTGGAAGACAGATGCTCAGCCCTGTGGAGAGCTGAGACTGCCATTTTGCTCAAGAGCCATTGCATGGAGGAGACTTGGGTTTAGTGTCCAGTTCTGCTAATTACATATACCATATTTACTACCCAGCTCTGCTGGTCTTGGACTAACCTTGCCATCTATTGAAACTTTTCCTTCCTTATCAGTTGGTTTGGCTCCTCAGTGAGGTTGGCCAGTGCCTGAAGCAAGTGTTATTTAGAACCAAGCAAAATGAGGGGCCCAGTTGGCCTGTCCTTGAACAGCAGGGGCTGGAACCTTGTGTTTGACTCACTGGTCTATGGCGGTGCCTCCCAGAGCTTCCTGACAGTCACTCAGTATTCTTTCTACTCACTCTCTTGTGCCCAGGAGAATTTGTACATTAGCTGACATGCAGTCTCAGTTTGTGTAAGCTTATTGCATTATCTCTGTATCATTGGGCGTGGGTGACGACTAACAGCACAAAAGGTTTGTTGGCTAAGGAGCAGGGGAAGATACAGAGAACCTTTAGACAGCAGTAGGGTAGGAATGACATTCCTGGCATGGGAGAAGGAAGGAAGGTGCTGACTAAATGTGTTTCCGAGAACAGATCCCCCAGCCTCACGGGTGCTGCTGGAGGGTGCTGGGTGACTCACCAGATTAGGCCTGCTTTAGGATCAGTGCTATGTTCCGTTGTGTTGGGTACAGTCTCAGTGTGAGCAGGACCCTGGCTCTGCAGGGCTCCTCTGGCCTTGAGTCTGCAGCAGATCTGAGTAGGGTGTTGTCCATGGGCTGGGCAGGGTCCATGGGGTTCTTTCTCACTGTTACTGGTTTGAGCTAACAAATTAGGTCGGCAACCTTTTTTTTTTTTTTTTTTTTTTTTTTCTGAGATAGGGTTTCTCTGTGTGTAGCTTTGGAACTGGTCCTGGAACTCGCTCTGTAGATCAAACAGAGCTGGCCTCAAACTCAAAGAGATCCGCCTGTCTCTGCCGCCGAAGTGCTGGAATAAAGGTGTGTACCACTGATGCCCAGCATAGGTTGGCATATTTTAATGCAAATATTTCCACATTAAACAATTTCACCCATTTGAGAAATGGTAGCATAGCATGAGTGGCACATAATAAATGCTAACTTTTTATATTTATATTTGCCTTATAAGCTCTCTGGAATATCCATTTTGGTTAGGCACTGTGATCAGGAGATTTAAAAAAAAGACCCTGCCTTCTTAAAGGAGGCAAATCATATGGTGGGACAAGGAGGCCACAGGATGATCCAGGGTGATGTTTGAGATACTGTGAGAGTCCACACCCTGGGTTGTGGGGAAAGCTTTTTTTGGGGTAGATGAGGCCTGTCCTGGATGCTGGAAGATAAGTGAGGATGAGGGCAGTCTGGCACCCTTATATGCCAGCACTGTTTGACATTTCTGTGTTTTCCTGTCTACTAATCACAACAACTCTGTGACATTGGTGGAATTCTATCCATTTTAGAGATAAAGAAACAGAATCTCAAAGCTGGTGGGTGGCTTGTCCAAGGCAGTTGTCAGAATTGATATCTGGTTTTTCCCTTGGGTAGATCATCTGTAGAGTGGAATCCTTGAAAGAAATCTGAGTTCGCTTCAGAAGCCCTCAAGGGATTTCCTACAGCTTGTGAAGAGTAATGTCTGGGAATGGAGTAGGTGGGCCACTTTCCATGGGGAAGTATGTGAAGTGCAGAGAAGGAGCAGCTGATTGAGGTTCAAGTTGCAAGTTTGTGGTGAGTGTGGTACGTGTTTGTGATGGTGGAGGCAGAGGACTAGGACTCATCCTTAGGTTGAGGCCAGCCTGCTCTGTGAGAGACCTTGTGTCAATAAACCAGAAAAAAGTTGCAGGTTTGCCAACAACCTAGTCAAACAAACAACAGATAGAGTGACTGGGGCTGGCTGATGAAATTTTAATAAAATGTATTAAATGTGTTAGGAGAGGGGGACATGAACAGATGTGTCCAGGGTGAGTGTGCCACCGTGTGGAGGTCAGAGGACAACTCCAGGGAGTGGCTCTTCCTTCCTACCTTTATGTAGGCTCTGGTATTGAGTCAGGACCTACGGCCTGATCAGTGGGTGCTTTTACCTGCTGAGCCATCTTGTTGGCCCTGGCTATCGAGCTTTGGAGTCTGCTGGTTCCATTGAAAAATGAAGTGTCATTGGTTGGTTTTTTGTTTGTTTATGTTTGTGTTTGTTTTTGTTTTTAAACTCTTGTTCTTTGGGGCCACAACGCCCAGCTCCCAAATCACACACGGAGACTTATTCTTAATTATGAGCTCCTGACCTTAGCTTGGCTTGTTACTATCCATGTTTTCTTAACTAATTATCCCCGACTACCTTTTGCCTGTGGGATTTTTCCTTTTCTTCTGTGTATCTTACTTTCATTCTTACTCTGTGGCTGGCTGTACAGCTGGTTGGCTGAGTAGTTGGCCCCTGGCGTCTTTCTTGTTCTCTTTTGCTCTTTTCTTCCTCCCATTATTTTTTCTCAGGTTTCTTCTATTTATTCTTTGTCTGCCAGCCCTGCCCATCCTTTCTACTGCCTAGCTATTGGCCATTCAGCTCTATTAGATCAATCAGGTGTTTTAGGTAGGCAGAGTTACACAGCTTCATGGAGTTAAACAAATGCATCATAAAAGAATGCAACTCATCTTTGCATCATTAAAAAAATGTTTCACAGCATAAATAAATGTAACACCTTAAAATAATTTTCCACAACGATGAAGGGATAGTATTTGGCCATCTATGAGATGCTTTAGCCCTCAGAACCTCTCTTACTTTGAATTTAGGAAGGAAAGTTGGGAGAAATGAACTAGTAAAGGGTATTTGGTTGGTGAAGCTACGTGTAGGGGTAAGGGTAGGTAGATTGGGGGTAGATAGGAGGCTGCTGCTATCTATGGATCTTCCCAGGGGAGGGTCTTGTTCAGAGTATATTTTATCTTAGGGAATATTTTGGTATCCATGTCTTAAATGAGAGATGAGCTCTCTGTGGCCCATGTGAATGGTTAAGTAATACATAGACCCTGAGGCCCTCTCTACCCCATGGCATGGCCTTGAGGAGGTATGCTGTGTACAATATTCATGTAATGGTATCTTTTTCCTCTTTGTCAACAGATCTGCCTACATTACAACAAAGGCGATGGACCCTTCGGCTCTTGCTCATTTCAAAAGCAGTGCATCAAACTCCATATCTGCCAGTATTACTTACAGGGAGAATGCAAGTTTGGCACTAGCTGTAAGAGGTCCCATGAGTTCACCAACTCTGAGAATCTGGAGAAATTGGAGAGGTTGGGTATAAGTTCTGACCTAGTGAGCAGGCTGTTCTCTACTTACTGGAATGCATATGACATCAAGAATAAGGGCTCAGCCCTCAGCAAAGTGTCCCCTTCTCCTGCAGGTCCACAGGGGACTTCTGGTAAGGCTGGCGGGAAAATGCTATAGGCCCTGGTCTTGGGGCCTGGATTTTTGTTGGCTAGTAAATAGAATATGAATTTATGCAATGGTGGACTTCTTTAATAATGGTCATTGATCCTTTCCTGGCTTGGAGGTTCTAAAGATGAATTGAAATCTAGACATAGTCAAACAAGGCATTCCAGATGGTGTGAGTTGGGGTTGGTGCATTTTTAATCCAGGAGGATCTGGGTCTGCACCCTCCTGGGAAATTTTTCCTTTCAGTGAGGGATCTAAAGTTGGGATTCTGGTTATGCAGCCCTAGCAGCAACCGTTAGGTGGCATCCTTTATGATATTCCAAATGAATGCAAGAAGGCATTTGTAAAATTGTGGTCTTAGCTTAGCCATCTTGCTGCCACAAGTAAGCAGGCATTTCCCCCTTGTTATAAAAAAATAAATAATAATTCTTTTTGGCCTTATTCTCTGACTCTTTGACACCTAGACAGTTCCTGGCTCATAGTAACTTGTCAACATAAGTGATCATGTCTGTTAGGCTTAATGACAAGTAGACAGAGGACTTTTCAGTTGAGGTTTTAAAATATTGTATATTCACAGGTGTTTTCTTCTATATCTGTGCACCTTGCTCTTCTGGTGCCTGCAGAGGCCACAGGTTGGGAGAAGGCAGTGCAGTCCTTGGAGCTGGAGTGACAGATGGTTGTGAGCTGCCAAGTAGATGCTGGGAACCGAACCCAGGTCCTCTGGAAGAGGACCTGATGCTCTCAGCTGCTCAGCAATCTTTAGCTTCTAGTAGAAGTTTTTTAAAGAATAATTTTTATTCTTGATAATTTCATATATGTATACAATTTTCTTGATCATATCCAACCCAAATCCCCATCCTACTCTTTCCAGTACTTTCTCCTCTAACTTTTATGTGATTTTTTTTTTTAAAAAGAATTTTATTTCACTTTTATTTATGTGTATGTGTGTGCATTTGTGAATGTATGCCACATGTGTGCAGTGCCTATAGGAATACGAAGAGGGCATCAGGTCCTCTGAAACTGAAGTTATAGATGGCTTTGAGTCTCCATGTGGGTGGTGGGAACCGAATTCAGGAAGGGCAGCAAATATCCTTAACCACTGACTCATCATCCATTTCCTTAGCTCCTTCATGCTTTCATTTTTAAAAATTACTTAATAACATTTGTGTGTGTGTGCGCATGTGCACATGTATATGTCATAGCACATGTAGGTCAGAGGACAGTTTGTGGAAATCATTTCTCTCCTTTGGTCCCAGGGATGAAACTCAGGTTGTTGGGCTTGGCAGACAGCGAGAGTTTTTACCATTGAATCCAATTAGTGCTGCCTGTATGCTTGTTGGCATGGGACCATCAGCCTGGGAAATGAACAACCTACCATTGGTTGTATCACCAAAGATGACTCTCCCTGTCCAAAACAGTAATCAGTTGCCAATGGCTCCTCAGCTAGGAGTGGGACCTCATGAGCCCCTCTCCACTCACAGTGGGGTGTTGACTGCCTTATTTAATCTTACGTAAGCAAACCATAGCTGCTGTGAATGCTGAGTGCAGTGGCCATGTTATGTCTAGAACACAGCATTTCCCAGTACTCACCCCCTCCTCCAGCTTTTATATTCTTCTGTCCCTCATTCTGTGTTTTCCTGGTCCTTGAGGGGAGATTGATACGAATGTCTTATTTTGGGCTAAGCACTTAACAGTCACTTATTTTCATTACTTTGACCAGTTATAATTCTATATTGATTGCTGCTTACTGCAAAAAGAGTCTTCTCTAGCCAGGTTTGAGAGCAGCACTAACATGTGGGTATAAAATACATATTTAAAAGGTGATTGACAACATATCCATTTAGCAAGACAGCAGCAACAGCAACAGTAGGTTACCCTCTAATGCCTGTGACCTCCCAGGTTTACAGCACCAAACATGAATTTCCTCCTATAGGGCAAGCCAAAATCCAGTCAGAAAACAGTGGGTTACACTCCACTACTCATTGTGTTGTTACTGTACCAGTAGGCACATCTTTCCTGGCAGATGTAGCCTCCAGAATCCACTTCTGGGTATCCATTGATGACTTTTCTCCTCCAGTGGCCTGCCCTGTACCTGCAGTTACAGATAATTGTGAGAGACCATGCAGTGCTGGAAAGTGACTGGGGCCTCTGGAAGAGCAGCCAGTGAGTGCTCTTAACTGCTGAGCCTTCTCTCCAGCCCCACTCAGATGCTTACAAATGTGGGTTCTGGGGGCTTGGACTGTGGTCCTCAAGCCTGCACGGCAGGCTCTTCCTGAGCTGTCATCCCAGGCTCTTCAGATGTTTTGTTGATCCCACGTATATGAAGGTTCCACTTTAATAATCTTTGGAGTATCTGGATTATGACTTTACTAAAAATAGGGGAGGGTTCACTTCTGAGTGGCTCGGGTCATAAAACAGTCACTTCTCTGAAGAGAGAACTTCAGGGTCACCCAGGTGTGGGTTTTGAGTCCCAGCCGGTGGTACATCTGGGAGTTTACAAAATGAAAAGGAAAGATGCAGGTAAAATAGTAATAGGTGATAGGATAGTCAATAAGGAAAGGTTGTAAAGGAGTTTTTAAATTCTTATTTGGGTTAAGTGTATGGGATAAATGTAATAGATAAAGACTCTTTGGAGTGATAATGAGATAGGTACACTTGAAAGAACCCTGTGCCTGTCTTAAGAGCTTATAAGTAAACTAAAATTAAGAATATTTTACTTGGAGATGGAAATGTCATATATTACCTTTTTCTTGTTGGTACCCAGTTCTAAAGACTTCACTGCCAAATATTTGCTATAGGAACTAAATAAGATTTTTAAAATAATACCCTTCAATTTTTCCTTTCCTAGTTACTTGGATAGACAGTAAAAGTTTAAAAAATTACCTCTCTGTGGTGTCCTGGGTTTAGTAAAAAGCTGCTTGGCTGAGTGTTGTAGGATTCCCTCTAAAAGTTGGGTGCCTAACTGTTCCTGGGGTACATTTATCATTGAAGGAGAGGCTGTCAGTTTGCCTAGGCCAGTTTTGTCACGTGCAGAAGAGATCAATAGATTCTTTTTTCCTTTTTTCCTACGTGAAAAGTATCAATGGACACTGACATGTTTTGTGGTGTTTTCTGTTTGTAGAAAGAAAAGACAGTTCAAGCTCTGTGTCACCAAGTGCTCCTAGCCAGGAGGAGAGTGAACAGATTTGCTTGTACCACATTCGGAAAAGTTGTAGCTTTCAAGGTAAGTGAGAGGCTCTTTTCCTCTAGTGGGAGGAAGACTGCTTTTCATTCCTGGAACTGCTCTGAGGCACCTCTGGAGAGAAGGAGGGGTCTTGCCAAACTAGGTGTGGATCTGCTTTGTTGAGAACAGAAGGGATCATTAGAATTTTGAAAATGAAGCTGTGGATGAGTTTTTGGTGTGATATCAATCTGGGTCTGTACCAGGTGAGTGTCAGGTTACCACACAACTTCATGAAACAGGCTACTCAATCTAGTGGAAGCTAATCACCACTTCCAAAGGGTGACAGTAGGCCTAGGGGAGTCTCAGGAACTGGGAAGACCTCAGTGAGGAAACACTTGTGTTAGCATGGAGGATTAATCAGGGCTGCTTCAGGGATAGGCCAGAGGTTCCTGTCTGGGACCTTTATCTGTCCTTTACCACAAACAGCAATTCCTGTGTGGTCAGTATTCTCACAAAAGTTTTGTGTTTTTTACTGACAATTTAGCCTTTGAAGATTCTTTCTCAGTTTCTGTGATTGCAGCCACCAAGACATCATGTTTCATTTTCAGATGTCACACACAGTTCATGAATATCTTCACTTTGTGAAGGGTTAGATATGCAGAGCAGAGCACAACGTCCTCCGTCCCATCCATCCCCTCCATCTTTCCCCATCCATCCCCTCCATCTTTCCCCATCCATCCTCTCCATCTTTCCCCATCCATCCCCTCCATCTTTCCCCATCCATCCCCTCCATCTTTCCCCATCCATCCCCTCCATCTTTCCCCATCCATCCCCTCCATCTTTCCCCATCCATCCCCTCCATCTTTCCCCATCCATCCCCTCCATCTTTCCCCATCCATCCCCTCCATCTTTCCCCATCCATCCCCTCCATCTTTCCCCATCCATCCCCTCCATCTTTCCCCATCCATCCCCTCCATCTTTCCCCATCCATCCCCTCCATCTTTCCCCATGGTACACTTGCTGTATGTTGTATCACTTGCTTTACATATTTTGCTTACATTGGATTTTTATGTGTATGGGTGGTTTGCTTGCACGTATGTCTGTGAACCTTGTTTGTGTCTGGTGCCCAAGGAGGCCAGAAGAGGGCATCTGATTCCTGGAAACTGGAGTTACAGAAGGTTTTGAGACACCATCTCAAATGCTGGGGATCAAACCTGGGTCCTCTGGAAGAGCATCCAGTGCTCTGAACCACTGAACCATCTCTCTAGCCCCTTCATTCTTGTTTTTGAAAGATTTATTTTTATTTTTCCCTAATTTTATTCTGCTTGCTTTGTAGTTTAGAGGTTCTTTAATGACCCTGTTTCATTTGTAGTACTTTACTTTTTACACTTGCTCTTCTCTCTACCCTGTCGTGTAAAGGGATATAGCATAGGGAAGGAGGGGAGGGGGATGTGGATGCTTTGTCTTCCATTTATGTAATCAGCTGGGAAGCCTAGAGCCTGGACTGCATTGAGTTGGGGAACATTGGATGGAGGCAAGGTAAAGAGGGTGGAGGGTCAGGAAAGCTGACCATGGAAGGGTTGCTTTCTGCTCCTACTGCTGTGCCAAAATTCTCACTGGCTGCTGTGGTTGAGATGGCCTCCGTCTATGGGAAGCTGGCCTCTATACTCACTTCCCAGCCTGCTGTTAGCTACAGTCCTGGGTGCCTGGGCCCCTGGGTCCTTTCCGAGGCCTCACTCAGTCTGGTGGGCATGGGGGAGATACTGTTCCCAGATACTGTTTTCTTCCAGAGCTTTTCCTCAGACTACCCTAGACGTGCCTGTCTTGGAGTTTGTCAGCATAACCTTTCACCACTTGGGTGCTCTCTGCTCACTTCTAATCATGTCCTTTGTGCCGGTCAAGGAGGGAAGAGGAGTTGTGATTTAGTCCTAACCTCTGGACCATAACTATAGCCCTGACACAGTGCTTCATTACGGCTCAAGAACTCAGTAACCTCTGAGCCTAGTATGAGTCACGTAAGCGCAGATTGTACAAATCAGTTGCAAGTCCCTGAGGTGGCCGTGCCCTCACTTGTTGCATTTAAGAGTGTTCTTGCTGGGACAACCCCAGCTTGTTTTCTGAGGCCTCTTGACCTAGCACTCCTTTTTGCTGTGTCTGCACAGTGCCTGGAGCAATGTCACATGCTCCTCTGTGGTACTTTTTTTTGTAGAATCTGGGAAGGATCTGACATGGACAAAGAATGTGCAGATTTTAGGAAATTTTAATTTTTCAAGTGTTAAAATAGCTTAAATTCATTATTATAAACTATGAATTAAAATGCATTAAGTGCTGTTAATAAATGAATCTTCATTACCTTCTTAGCAGTCAGGTAGGTCCTCTAAAAATAAAAACAATGAGTTCCTGTCCTTTGGTGTCTTATCTAGGAAGATATTACATGTGTATTGGTGTGTATATCTCTATATTAAGTGTATAGGCATGTTCGGTTTTGTTCTTACATAGCACTAGCACACTCTTACCTTCCATGTCTCACTTAGTGCTTACTTTTGGAGACTATATATAATACATTCTTATGACTGAATTAGAAACACGCAAAATGGAGGAAGCCTTTCCTTATACCTCTACAAGAGATATCTGCATATATGTGTGTTTAGTTACAGTACTGCTGATCTCTCAGTCTCCTGTTTCGTGTATAGAAACATTCTGCACCTGGTTGAGTATCTCTCTGATAGTTTCATCTTGGCTAACCCTCCATGTCAGAATACAGTGAACTTCCAAGGCCTCTTTTCCTTTCCAACTCCCCCTCCCCATCTCCGTACAGATGGATCAGAAGCTCACGGGGCTTTTGAAAGGAACGTCAGAGCCAGCGTAAGTAAAGGTGAGGCAGGGTGCAAGGGCTTGAAGTAGAGGGCAGTGAACCCTGTGGCACCTAGCAGACGGAGAACAGAGGGAGGACACGGGTACTGATGATCAGGACAGGGTATGTGAAGACATGGGTGGGTATGTTAAAGAAGAGGTGAGTCTCAGCAGCTGGAACTATATTGCCAAGCCACCTTCAGTCGGACGTGAGGTTGGATGGATTCATCCATCTATCTCTCCCTCCCTCCCTCCCTTCCTCCCTCTCTCCCTGGGATTGAACCTAAAACTTTGTCTGTGCTAGCAAAAAGTACTCTGTCACTGAACTGTGTTTCCAAGCCTGTTTTTACTTTGAACTTGTGATCCTCCTGGTTCAACCTCTCAAAGTAGCTGGGATTATTAGGCCTCAGCCATCAAGCTAGATTCTGGGATAGACTCCTGTTGGAGTTAAATCTGGAATCTAACCTCTGCCCATCCACATGCCTTGGTGTGCGTAGAGACAGGGAGTGGCTTGATTGCCACCTACAGGGTTGGGGCCAGTGACCTTCTGACCACCTTTACGGTCATGAAATGACATTCTAGACTAACACATTAAAAAAAAATTATTGTAGTGTCCCATTTAAAGGGAAGATATACATGCCCAGGTGTAGCTGCACTAACAAAGCACAACTTCCTTATAATTTCCCAGGCATGTGGTCAGGACCACTACCATTGACAATCGTAAGGTGGGGACACGCTGTTTATTAGTAGAGTGTCTTACTGCTTTGTGTTTCCATTTTAGATAAGTGCTATCGAGTTCATTTCCATTTGCCATATCGGTGGCAGTTCTTGGACGGAGGCAAATGGAAGGATTTGGGCAACATGGAACTTATTGAAGAGGCATATAGTAATCCCAGTAAAGAGAGGTAGGAGAATGATGGTGTACCCCTCATCCAGGCTTTGTGTCTGACCTTTTGTATGTAATATAAGGGATTTAGTGTAAACAACAGTATGAGCAGGTATAAAAGAAGGTGGGACCAAGACCAGTAACCTCAATTACTTACTGCTAGGATTAATCACACACACAGTTAGTTATTCATTATTACAATGGAGATGATAATTTGTGAATTCCTTATCTTTTCCATAAGTCATACAGCTAAACTGTTTAACCTGAATGTTTTTATTCTTTATATTTGTTCATTTTTCGTTTTTTACTTTTTTTTTTTTTAGCATTTTTCACTCAGCCAATTCGTAGTAAATAAGTCTCAGATAGTTTTCTTTTAATTACTTAGTCATAACTTGGGGTTAAAATGTGCTGCGTTTTATGTTGCTGAAAAGATAATTTAAAGATTTTAGGTTATAACAGTCTTTACAGGTGATTGTGTGTAGTATTTCCCACTCCCGTTAGCAGTATTTAATGACATGTTCCCCCAAATAACTGGTGCTGTTGATCATTTACATATTAACCAGTTAGGAGTATAAAATGTTCTCAGTTTTCATAGCCCTGATGAAGAGAAATTTTCCACATGTCCATTGGATGCTTTTGGATCACTTGCTGTTCAATGTCTATCCTTAGATGTATTTGGTAGTAGAGAGAGCTGTGTTTTTACCTATCCATTTATTTTGAGTCAGTCTCTACCTTTCTGCATATTAAATGTGAGTTAAAAAACTCTTTTAGTTAGCTAATAGTGCCTTTAATGCAGAGAAATATTTACCCTCCTTTTATGGCTTTGTATTTTGTGTCTTAAGAAATCCTCCTTTATTCCAACAACAACAACAACAAAAAATTCTCCAGAGTTTTCTTCTAAAAGTGAACATTTTAAGTATAATACTATATCTAAATTCTCTTTTTATGTGATTAAATTTGAGCTCAGTTTCATTCTTAGGTGAATCACCAGTTTCTCCAATACTTGCTTTGAAAAATTTTAATTGATTTACCTGTGATTAAAATACCTGCCATAAAATTATTCTACTGAGTACACTTGTGTTATCTAAGCTAACAACTACTCATTTCTGAAAGTTTATTTTTAAAAACCACTAGAAGATAGCCAGATTTGGTAAAATGTTAACACACCATAGCTCATTTTCATATTCGTTGTCAAGTAGTATCTTTTCTACACTTGTCCTCAGAGCCTCCGTGTTGATCACTGTGTTCGTCCTTTTCTGGCCTCTGGTCCTCACTGTGTCTTAGTCTCATTCCCTTTTCCTCTCTTTGCTGCATGTAGGGGAATTCCCATGCCGCTGGTTCAGCCTCATCTGAGATCCATTGAGTCCCATCTGTGACTTTAAAATTTATGATATTACATTACTTATTCCTGAATGCTCCTCTTTTTCATCAAGTTTACCTGGTCAGTTTTTTTTAGTCTCGATACTAACTTGGAATTTTGATAGTTAACTAAAAAGAACCACTTTACATTTATTTCTAACTTAGAATGCTAGTTTCTATCCTCAGTCTGATTCTGTTTGTTTTTTGTCAACTGTATTTTCTTATGGAGTCAAATCTGTTTCTGTTCCCTCTCCCTTCTCTCTCCTTTTCTTCTACCTCACTCTGATCTCTCTTTCGTCTTAGAGTCCTTGAACTCCCTGTGTAGCTGAGAACTTGTGACCCTGCCTGGACCTCCCAAGTTCTGGGATTATAGGTGTGTGCTACCAGGCCTGGCTAGAAGTATCATTTCTGCAATCTCATCTATTTGGGAGGTTGAGGCAGGAGGATCACAAGTTCAGTACCTGCCTAGGCAATTTAGTGACTGCTTCAGATTGAAAAGAGAGCTGGAGTATAGCTTAAATAGGATTAGTTTCCTAGTGTGTGTGAAGTCCTTGGTCTGGTACCCAGGACTAGAGAAAAAATCTCTCCTTAGATTTGATCTCCTTTCTTAACCCTGATAGTACATTTACATATGTCTTTCCTTACCTTGGCTGCTAAAAATACATCATTACTCACTGACACTGCCCTTACTTTTGTCTCTGGTTTTGTGATTCCTTTGGTCTTTGAGCAGTATCACACTAAGAAAGGAGCCTGACTGGGAGCTAGCCTGTTCCCTTTATGCCTTGTTTGCTGCCTATTTTTGTTCAGAAGTGTTTCTTAGCTTTCATGGACTTTTGTTTTTCTGTTTGTTACATGAAGATAATAGCCTCATCCCATAGGGTTGTAAAGATTGAATCTGCTATATATAAATTATTTTATGTGGGGACTGGCAAATGCTTAGTACATGCTATTGTTATTTTTGTTTTCTAAGGATTTCTTTTTTCTTTCTTTTTTTAGTAATGCATTTTATTTTTGTATCCTTAGAGATCAAACCCTTGGAGATCAAACTGGCCTGTTCATGCTAGGCCAGTGCTCTGTCCTAGGTACATCTCCATTCCTAATTGTTTTTGAAGAAGGGTATTTTAGCCAGCATTTTCTGAATTTTACAGTGAAAGGATTTTCATGATAACCAGCCTTCTGAATCACCCTGATTTTTACAGAAACCAAGTGCCAATCTTGTAAAACAGGTTTCCTCACCACTGGAAACATCTCTAAAACTGTTTGCAGTCATGTACTCTCATAGGTAGAAGCAGAATGGCCTGTGGGATTTTCAGCTGTTCTTCTGTTTTCTTTTCCAGGATTATATATACAGAGTCAGCTGCTGGCTTTCATTTTGATAACTTAGACTTTGGCTCCATGAAGTTTGGTAGTACTGTGGCCCGCCGGCTCTCCACGGCTTCTTCAGTCACCAAACCCCCACATTTCATCCTCACTACTGACTGGGTTTGGTACTGGTTGGACGAGTTTGGTTCTTGGCAGGAATATGGACGACAAGTAAGTGTGATGATAAAAAGGATGACCATTTCATAGGAGAGGGGGAAGCTGGTCTAAACGAAAGCACAAAGATGCCGGGGAGCATACTTGATAGACACCAGGACTCCCGGACACCTGGATGACAGTGATCTTCAAAGGCTGTCTCTATATGATTAGACATCTTGGCTCATGATTAGACATCTTGGCTCATGAGAATTGAATGTTAAATAACAGCTTTTCTCATTGATTTTATTAGTTATTAGAAGACTCTGGAGTTAGTACCAATGTATAAAGTTGAAGGTTTTCAAATTGCCTTTCTTGCCTGTTTCCATAATTTCAGAAGATAGCAATGTGTGAGAATATTGATTTATTTCAGAAACTTGGGTTTAGAACCCAAGTCATGTAACTCACTGTCAAATTATATGAAGGTGTCTACAAAGGCCGAGATCAAAAGGGTCCTCAGGGGACTTAGAGAAATGCAGTGTGTGGAGAGAAGCCGTTTATGTAGAGATCCCTTCCCACGGGGAAAATTACCTGTGGGGGTGATGGTTACATTCACTCCCTGGCTTGTTGGAGGTTGTGTTGAGGCTTTGGTTCTTGTTAGTAACTATTCACCTAATGCCCTTCCCTGATCACATTTTTATGTAAGCTCCAGGAGGACAGAGAATTCCCTCATCACATTCTCTTTTGCCACCATGCTTAGAATAATTCATTGTAGCTCCTTCAGAAACAGATGGCTGTCAAAGGAGGCTGCTTCTGTTTGCTGGTTAGCTGGAGCTCTTACTGTTGGTGCTGGCCTTACTAATACCTTCTTTCTATAGTTTCTCCCTAGCACCAGCCTCCTAGTTGGCCCTGCCTCCCCAACTATTCCTGCTCTCTCTCCTCTCTTCTCCAGTATCCTGGGATGTCTTACCTGTATGTGGCCTCATTTAGATACATTTTCCAGCTTGGTTAGGAGCATGAGAGAAAGAGGCTGGGGCCTGACATGGAGGAGAGGAGAGAGACATTGGTTGAGCGTGTTCCTTGAGGCTGGCTTACCTGGTTACAAGAAACACCATATTTTATTCATATTTTATTTGATGATCCTTCTAGCTCTTGGGGGGCAGTCCTGTTGATGCAACACAGAGAGCTCTGATGGCCTCATGCAAAAAGTAGGTCCCTGGGTGGCTTCTTTTCTTCTCCAACAGCCCACACTTCGGCTTTGAATGTTCTTAGTTTATAGCCTGTAAACTTGTTTAGGACATTGGGTCCCTGGGAATGGACTGCATGTGGGTGTGCATTGGTGTGCCCACATGCTGGTAGGATGTGGAGACACAGGTGAACTTATGGGTGTCACTGGTGTGCCCACATGCTGGTAGGATGTGGAAACACAGGTGAACTTGATGGGTGTCATTGGTGTGCCCACATGCTGGTAGGATGTGGAAACACAGGTGAACTTGATGGGTGTCATTGGTGTGCCCACATGCTGGTAGGATGTGGAGACAAGGTGAACTTGATGGGTGTCATTGGTGTGCCCACATGCTGGTAGGATGTGGAGACACAGGTGAACTTATGGGTGTCACTGGTGTGCCCACATGCTGGTAGGATGTGGAGACAAGGTGGTTGTCTCCTTGATTGGTTCTTGGGGTCTCCTTTTTAGTGTCAGCTGTATAGCCTTGGGGTCATTCTCCTTTCATATAATTGGGCTCTTTTCTTTAGGGTTTGTTTGTTGATTTGTTTGTTTTTGCTTAATTTCCAGTTTCAAACCATTTTTTTCTTGATTTTTCAGAAAAGCTGTTTGTTTCTGAGTTTAGAATGTACCCCAAAATTTAATGTCAAAATCAACCAGGTCTGCCTTAGAATACATGGAATTTTCCATTCCTTCAAATCTTATTAGTCTCTCTAGGTGTTAAACTTGGGTTTCCTCAGCTTAATCACTAGTTTCTTCCATACTACAGCCAAAGTCCATTTGCTTTTGCTTTCTGTTTGGCTGCCTTCATTCTCTTCCCTGTGTTAAGGGCTTCTGACGAGTTGGGGCTTGAGATTCGTGTGTGACTCTGTCTCCTCTGCTATTCTTTCCTTCTTTCCCTTGGATTGAAAGGACCTGTTTTATCTTTTTTCCCCTTCACTGTCTGGAAGGGATTTTATACTACCTCCTTAATCTTCCAAATTATAACCTAATAATTTAGGTTTGAAGGATGATGAAGTTTAAAAGAAGACACTCAAGCACTGTTATAGGACCATAAATTACGTTCCTTCCAAAGCCGTATACCGACCGCCCCTTCCCTGACCACCTTCATAGAGCCAAGCCATCTTGTCCAGGCTAGGCTTTGGCTCACACTTGTTTCCTCCAGGAAACTTTGCTGGGTTGTGCCTCAGCAAGGGCCATCAGCAAGTGCCCCTAGCTTCTGTGTCACCTACATAGGCCCCGGGACACTGGGACATGATGGGTTGATCTAACTACTGGCTTTTTATTTTCCCTCCTTTCTTGCTGTACTGTTCCTCAGAAGCAGGGTCAGACCTTGTTTTATTTATTGTTTTGTCCATAAATTGTAGAACTTGGGACTCAGTGAAGAGTAGATTTATTTCTATCTTATATATGTAGATATTTTGCCTGCGTGTATGCCTGCAGAGGCCAGAAGAGGGCCTCAGAGACCATTGGAACTGAAGTTACAGACAAGTTAGCAGCCAAGCGGGTCCTGAGAATTAACCCTGGGTCCTCAGCAATAGCAATAGGCTCTCTTAACCACCGAGTGTCCCTACAGCCTCAGGTCCTGCTTCACCCCACAATGAAGACTATGCCTCCAGAGCATAGATCCTTGAGAGACAACCACATCTAAACCATAGCAAAAATTCAGAATTCAAATGTAGTCCATTCAATCCCAAATACTATCTAATAGGTAATTGCAGAGAAAATGAGAGATTGAAATAAATAACTGAAAAAAAAATTAGAAGATCCTCCAAGAGACCAGAAAAAGAAAACAACACAGAAAAGGGCGGAAGCCTGAGGAGCATGAAGGGAATGAGGATAGCCATAGGAGAAGTGGCATTTCTTGAGCTGATCAGTTGAGTCACCCAGGTGAATTTGATGCTGATAGTTCGCCGTCATTTGTGTAGTCATACCATCTGTTCTGAAGAATTTTAAAAATGCTTGTTTATCTGGTTATTTGTGTGTGTGTATGTGTATGGGTGTGCTCATACCACTGCACGGATGTGGATGACAGGTCAAATGGCAGTTGGTTCTCTCCTATCATGTTGTCTCAGGATTAAACTCGGGTTATGTGCTTTGGTGGCAAGTACCATTTTCTGCTGAGCCATCTTGCTGTGGTATGCTCTTTTTTATTGCTTAGTAGGACCTATATGTACTGCCTTCTGTTTATAAGAATAGCTTCAGAAGAGTCATGTCACTTCCCTTCCATAACCCCTGCACCCTCACCCTGCTCCCGGGTACCTCCTCTTTCCCTCCATGACATCTCTGGACTTCCCCTTCTAGGGCACAGTGCACCCTGTGACCACCATCAACAGCAGTGACGTGGAGAAGGCTTACCTGGCATTCTGTGTCCCAGGGGCTGATTCCCAGGCAGCCACCTTGAAGTTCCAGGCTGGCAAACACAACTATGAGTTAGACTTCAAAGGTAACCTTTTCCTGTGGAGGGAGTCTAGCCCCTCTGTATTAACACAGGGGCCTGGGCTGGAATAAGAAAGGAAAGGAGGATGCATCTCTTTCAAAGGCAGCTAGACACATCCACAGATGGTACTGTCCAGTACTGTCTAGGAGATGTGCTTCAGGGTAAGAGGAGAGGGAGGGACAGGGGCCAGTGAACAGTGTGGCTGTTTTGTGTCTGAAGGTTACCCCCTTCCCTGACAAGGCACAAGTGGCTCTATTATGCAGCATTACCTCATCACTCCTGGTATACACCAAAGCTACTGCCCGTTCTGTATGTGCTTTCTGTTTTGATGTTACAGGATACACTGGTTAAACCTTCTGTACTTGAGTCAGTGTTCAGAAGCTGGAGCTGAGATGAGTTTTCCCATGTACCAGAACAGACAAAAGCAGAGAGGTCACCTGTTGGCCAGCTCTTCAGTGGCCGTTTATGAGAATGCTTCAAGTTTTAGTTGTGCTGTGGTGTCTTATGCCACCTCCATGTAGACATTTCCAACCTTTCCTTACATTTAGTAAGGAAATCCAGCATGTTAAAGGGAATCAGAGGACTTGCCTTGGCACAGTGTACTTACTATCCACACTGTTGTGTATTATCTGTTCTGTGTGGATTTTCTTAAAACCACTTGGTTGCTTGTTTTCAGCTGGTTATTTTTGTTTGGCTTGTGGTTTCATAGCACTTGTGGTTTTGTTTAAGGAAGATTCCCCGATGCTTGTCTTCCCTCAGAAGTTTCTTCTGTTTTCCAGGGAAATGACTTGTACTGGAGGAAACCAGCCAGGAGTGTCACAAATGGCAGTCACTATAATTGATTGTAGTGTGTACAAGTGCAGGGGGATAGAAGGGCAGGTTGCCGTGAGGACCTGGTTTATGCAGCCGCCAGCTCCTCTGCTGCTAACCACAGTTTAGGAGAGTCCTTTTAAAAATCTGGAAAACGTCAAACATACCTTTCTAGTTCTTATCTTGGACTCCAGTCCCTGGAGATAGAACAGACTCTCAGGACAAGGATGTAGCCAGAAAAAGCATTTTCACAGTGGCCTGACCTAAAGTCGTAATGTGGTCACAGTTCGCCAGTGGCTTGATTTTTATTTTTTGGTAGATAATAGATTACAAAAGAAAAGGCTGGGAGTCATTGGCTTCACCTACAGTCTCTGCTGGGTATAATGAGTCTCAAGCCAAACTCTGCCACATACACTGATGATTGTCAGGAAGCAAATACCTTCAAAACACATACACACAGAGGCCCAAATGACTTTTCTACGGGTTTGGAGAGACCAGCTCTGGTAAGGGTTCTTGTCATGAAAGAGTAACTCAAAGTGATAGCCAGGTTTCCAGAAGCAGAGTAATGACATCCTATCCTGGCTGTCAATAGCAGGATCCCTCATGGAAAACTCAGATAGGGATGTGTCTCAGTGTAAGTTAAGGAAACAGCAAGGTTATTAGGGAAAGGGACCCCTTTTCCCCCATGGAAGGTTAGAGAAGCTGGAACATATTCTTAACCAGTCCATATATGCTGAATAGCCTATTTCAACTATCGAAAGGTCATTTAAGATTCATTATATATGGTTGTAGCACGAGTTCTAATAGGTCTTAATAATAAAAGCCTGGAGTCAGATATAGTTTATCCTTGGGATGAACCTGAGATTGAGGGTGGATCAAATGTTTTGTTTATTAAAGAGAACATGGATTTGAAAAGATTGATAAACGATGCTATAGAGTCAGCTTACTCAAATTTTTTTAGTTTTTACATTCCACTCCCAGTACCCCCTACCTCCTCTCCTCTCGCTCCCCCCTCACCCTCTCTTCCATCTGCTCCATGGAGAGGGTAAGGCTTCTCCTAGGAAGTCTACTAAGTCTGTCCCATCATCTAGTTGAGGCAGGACCAAGGCACCTCTCCACCCCACACACCCCTGTGTCTAGACTGAGTAAGGTATCTCTCCATATAGAGTGGAATGGGCTCCACTAAGTCAGTTTGTGCATTAGAGTTAGATCACACTGCCAGTGGCCTCATATATTCTCCCAGCCACACCATTGCCACCTATAGTGCAGTCTTGTGCAGGTTCCTCATTTTTCAGATCTGAGTCAGTGATCTCTCACTAGCTCAGGTCAGCTGATTCTGTGGGTTTCCCCATAATGGTCTGGACTCCTCTGTTCATATTATCACTCCTTACTCACTTCAATTGTACTCCCAACAGCTTGGCCCATTGGTTAGTTTCTGCATCTGCTTCCATCTGTTTCTGGAAAAGGGTTCTAGCTTATCTAGGGTTACAGATTGTATGCTGGCTATCTTTTACTTTATGTCTGGTATCCACTTATGAGTGAGTTTATTTGTCTGTCTGGATTTATGTTACCTCACTCAGGAAGTATTTTGCTAGTTCTGTCCATTTGCCTGTGAATTTTAGGTTGTCATTATTTCTTTCCCCTGAGTAGTAGTACTTTATTGTTTAAATATATGACATTTTCTTTATCCATTCTTCAGTTGAGGGGCAGCTTACTCAAATTTAAGAAAAATCATAAGGACAAAATTATTACCTATACGTTGCATTAACTCAAGATGTAATTTGGTCTCAGGCTTGGCTGGAATGTCTTCACATCCAAACTGGAAAAATTGCTAAGCAAAATAATAATTTAAATATTATTGGAAGGAACAGTTCAAAAGCATTCATGTGTAATTGATACACTAATTACTAATCATTTCTCTATTCATTAAACTCAAGTCTCCTAAGGATACCTATTTTCTTTATGGCTATTTGAAATGTGAAAAATGGGCTTATTTTTAAGACTGATCTTAGGTTTTACATGTTGGATTATCTGTCCAACCCATTTAATTTATGTTTATAGAACATTACTGCTGTTCCTGCATACATACCCGGTGTGAGTATGTGTGTGTGTATAACATGTACATGGATATTTTTTTCTCATTAGATTTTTTTTTTTTTAGCCTTTCTGCAGAAAAACCTTGTATATGGCACCATCAGAAAGGTTTGCCGAAGACCCAAGTATGTGTCTCCCCAGGATGTCCAGATGAAGCAGTCCTGGTAAGTGACATTTGTGATCTTGCTTGGTGTGTAGTTCAATTGAGGAGAGCTTTGCTGCCAGCAACAGGAAGCTTCTCAGACTAGATGAAAGAACTGACTGCCAGGCATACTAGCATACTACTGTCATGAAACCTATGGGAGCTGGGCAGTGGTGGCACACACCTTTAATCCCTGCACTAGGGAAGCAGAGGCAAGCGACCTCTGTGAGTTCAAGACCAGTCTGGTCTACAGAGCAAGTTCCAGGATAGTCATGGCTATACAAAGAAGCCCTGTCTCAAAAACAAAACAAAATCAATATCAAAACTCAAACCTCTAGTTGGGAAAGTCTTTGAGCCATAATGACATTAAGCATTGTGGTTTTCAGCTGCCTTGTCAACAAAGCAAGTTCCAGGGCAGTCAGGGCTACACAGAGAAACCCTGTTTTGAAACACAGACAGTACACAGGAGAGAAAAAAAAATGGAATTGGTGAATCGCCCCTTATGTTTTAAAAAAATATACTCAATCTCATCCATAACCCTTCTGTCACCCATTTACTTTATTTTTCTAGAAGTTCTGCTTGGTTCTAGTTAGGTCCTTGTAGATCTTTTCATGGTCTCCTTTAATCTTAAGAAGAATAAATGCTGCTTTATAATCTGTCTGGTCATTTTACTATCTTAATAGTGGAAAAACAGAATGTTGTGGCTGGTTCTTGCTGACGGATCCTTGCTTATTTTTTTTTAAACTGTGGCATTTTCCTAGAAAAGTTATTTGCAGAATTTCCTGGAGGCTTGGGATGAAGGTAGATCTGCTACAAGAAGGACAGTGGCGGTTCCAATTTAAGGGAAATGAGTTTTAGATTATAGTTTTCACAGTGATGTTCCTAAGCCCTTTGTTGTTTAGTACTGCTTTATTTCTTTGTATTTTTAGAAGATGATGTAATGCCTCTGTTACATGACACCTTTTAATTTAGCACAGGTGTGTGTGTGTGTGTGTGTGTGTGTGTGTGTGTGTGTGTGTGTGTGTGTGTGAATTGCAAAAAAGAATGCACATTTAAGGACAAGAACAGATCACAAGTATCCTTTCATCAGTTTAACTCAAATTCTTGTTACCAAATGGGTTTTGGGGCCAATTTTATAGTTTTAAAAATATTTTCTGAAGCCAGGTGTTGGTGGCTCATACTTTTAATTCCAGCATTCAGAAGGCAGAGTCAGAGGTAAAGGCAGGCAAGATCTCTGTTGAGTTCAGAGTCCAGCCTGGTCTACAGAGCAAGTTCTAGGACAGGCTCTAAAGAAATACAGAGAAACCTTGACTTGAAAAACAAACAAAAACAAAAAAAAATCTTTTATGTTAAGTGTATATCATGAAGGCTTCAAAAAAATTTTGGTGTTTTTTGAATTTGAAGACTTGTAAAGGCTGGGGTCCATGTATCCATGTTACTGAAGTGCTCTGTCTCTTCTGTGTGGTTGGTGGGGTGCAGATGACATTTCTCCGGACTGACAACTTTCAGTGTGCCTGGTAGGCAAGGTGAAAGTGCTCTTGTGTTGTGGATGCTTTGCTATGTACTTCCTTGTTCTCTGTTTTTTAAAATATTATGTTAAGACTCAGGACTGGTGATATTGGTGAGTTGAGATCGCCTGTGATGAATTTCCACATGTCTAAGGACTAAGGTTTTGCTTATTACCTTTTGTAGCAGTACTAAGTTTCAAGGCCCAAGGAACATCCCAGACTATTGGGACCCTGCAGCCCTGCCAGACCCAGGATTTAAGGTATGGGATTCACACACCCTGGGGGTGGACAGAAGGGGTTCTTGTAAAGATGGATGAGTGTGAAATGACTATTTTATAAAACCGTGACTCATGGCACTGGAGGGTAGAGATATATGTGGACTTTGGGTTTTGTTTCTGGAGGTCTTGGGGATTTTAAGGCCAGTGACTATGAGGTGTATGTATGGGCTGACTGTAGCTCTCAGGGAAAGGAGGTGGTTAGCATAAGGGGAAAAGATGAACTGTGGCATTTGCTAGGGAGGGCAGAAGGAAGGAGCTTCCAAGAAGGGATGGACTAATAAATCTGTTTCACTAAGTAATAAAAAGAAACAAGGGGGAATATTTGAGTATGTGAGTGACATTTAGAAGGGAAGACACCAGACAGCAGTAGACATGAGGAGTGGTGCTGAGTACAAGACTGTCCTGACAAATGTCCTTACTGCTGCACCAACATGAGGTACCTCGACTGCTTTCCAGTGCTGGGGACAGGAGGCTGTGCTGGGAGGGTGTCTCTTACAGAGCACAAAGCACACACAGTAGCAGCAGGCAGCATGTGAAGGACCTCACACACCTGTGTGGATTCTTAATTCTCACAGGCCTGTGTGCGATATAAAATAGTGACAGTGACATCCTGGACACACTGAAGATGGGTGAATTAGGTGCCACCTGCTGACTTATGAGCCATTTCAAAGTGAACAAGAAGTAAATTACTGTACTTGGAAAACATTCCATCCCTGGAGAGACTGCATCTCAGAGAAGAGGGGGCCTAGCCATCACTCTTGAGGTCCTAGTGGTGTCGGGAACAGTTCGTGTATTTGAGTCATATGACCATAACATGAAAATTATTTTCCCTTGTAGAAGATTATTCTCAGTTCTTCCTCAGAAGAGTACCAGAAGGTGTTGACCCTCTTCAACCGTACACTACCTTTCTTTGTTCAAAAGATCGAGCGGATCCAGAACCTGGGCCTGTGGGAAGTCTACCAGTGGTATGTGTGACTGATCGCTGTCTCCCTCACCCTGCTAACTGCTTACCAACATGCTCTGCCTCTGCAGGGCAGTCAGAGGCAGCAGCATGCTTGCCCAGTGCTGTTGTATGGCATGGACTGCTGCTGCTCTTGCTTTCTCGTCCTAAGGCTGTGCGTATAGTAGCCTTTTGTAAAGGTGGGGGCCTGAAGCTTCCCTAGCACAGTTCCTGTTCTCAGTGTGACTAGCAAAGCCAGGCTCCACTCTTGTCCATTCTGACTTTCTAAAGGACAGTGGGGCAGAGCAAGACAGTTCACACAATCAGCCTTAAGAACTCAAAGCTGTAGCCAGAGAGCAGAGTGGCCCCATTGTTTGTTTAATCTTCCCATGAGGACCAGCATGGTCATGTCACCCAGCTTTTCTCCACATAGAGTAGAAATTCATCATGGCTCTCCACAGTGGCTGTGGCTTGCTGGCTCGGCGTCACATAGGTTTGCAACAACGTCACAGTGCTCTGCAGTGCTGGACCTAGTCATAGCAGGGAGAGAGTGAGGGCGGTTCTGAGGGTGAATGCCTCCACCTCCAGACCAGCAACCTTACAACTGTTCTCCATTTCCCAGCTTCCCAGGTTCAATTCCACTCTGGAGCTATGGGTGGCAGAAGACCCAAGCCTGCTTCTAAAAACTGTTCTGCTTCTGGAACCTTTTGCTATGGAGGGGAAGCTTCCTTTTGCTCTTTGACTAGATCCCAACCCATCTTTCCATTCTGTGCTCTCTGATTTGAGTCTCCAGGGGTTGGCCAGGGAAGCCATAGCCTTCTTCTGGTTTGATGCTCTTTTTGTTGTTTTTGAAAATGGGTTCAGGAGACTGTTCTTTGGTAGTCAACACCTTCTTCCTTCAACAAGCATGTTTCTCCCATTCTAGGCAAAAAGGACAGATGCAGAAGCAAAATGGAGGGAAGGAAGTAGATGAGAGGCAGCTCTTCCATGGTACAAACACCAGCTTTGTGGATGCCATCTGCCAACAGAACTTTGACTGGCGGGTCTGTGGTCTGCATGGCACATCCTATGGCAAAGGTAAGGCAGGGGTGGCCTCTACCAGTAGCTGGGAAACTGCTTAAAGACAGCTTCACAGAGGCTGTAGGAGGGGCCCACCAGTCCATGTGCACTGCCTTCTGGCCTCTTTGGGCAGCTCAACCCTGTATTGGCAGTACTCGGTATTGCTCCTCCATTACATGATTGAGAGCTCAGTCAGCATGACATGGCAGTCCTGCTCACTGGGATTTGTTTTGCTAGAATGGAGGCTCTGAGGGTAAGGAGAGTTGGAAGTGGAGAGCAACACTTTTGTAAGAGCACCCTAGACTCTGCCTTAATGACACCCTTAGAATAGACACCAGAGAGTGTCATTCCACCTAATATATGAATTCTCTAGGCATTTTTCTGTTAGTTACTTTAAAACATTATTTGGTAGTAATTTCAAACTCACAGTAAAATTGCAAGCTGTGTGTTTATATATTTATATACACGTGTATGTATAATGATTCTTGCATAAATTGTATCCACATTCCTCAATTTTAAACATGGTGCCATGTTGGCTCTCTTCATCTTTTTATTTTCTGAACCATTTTCAAGTAGCTGGCATCTGTGATTCCCTCTCATCCTCCAGCGTTCATTAAGAAGGTTTCTCTTGTGGTAACCAAATTTAGAAAATTCAACAATCTCTTTCTTGGCCGGGTGTGGTGGCGCACACACCTTTAATTCCAGTACTTGGGAACCCAGGCAGGTGTGTCCGAGTTTGAAGTCTTCCTGGTCTACATGAGTTGCAGGAGAGCCAGGGCTATGTAGAGAGACCCTGTCTCAAGAAACAAAGAAGACCCCTAAAGGATCTGTTTGTCTACTTTAACTCCATGGACCACCTGATGATCAGTTTCTGTCTGCTGTGACGTTTGTGGGATTAACAAGCTGGTGAACGGTTTATAAACCCTGTGTAGAGGGAGCAGCTTCCAGTTCAGGTTCCTGTTTGAGAAGAATCATTGCTTCATGTTGGGCTACTGGTGACTATAGAATGGTTCAGTAAGAGGAGTGTTGTTCATTTTTCATCTTACCTACTGAGGCTGGGTGGGGCAGCCCCATTTTATAGGTGGGAAACTGAAGTCCAGAACTAAGTATTGACAGACTCTGGGATTCCATTGGATTCAGAGCTGAGGATAGTTTGAGTTAGGTGCCCTGTCACATGGATGTTGATGGTCTCCACGAGTGACAAAGGAGGTAGAAACTGGAGGAGGAGAGGGGATGTGATGCTGAAAGGGCAGTCTGCTGGGGTCCCATGCCAGGGTGCGCTCTTCTCATGCCCTGTGGAGACTGTGTGTATCGTTTCAGGGAGCTACTTTGCAAGAGATGCTGCCTATTCCCACCACTACAGCAAATCCGACACACATTCCCACACCATGTTCCTGGCCCGGGTGCTGGTGGGAGACTTCGTCAGGGGCAACGCTGCCTTCGTCCGCCCTCCCGCCAAGGAAGGCCAGAGCAGTGCCTTCTACGACAGCTGCGTGAACAGCATGTCCGATCCAACCATCTTCGTAGTTTTTGAGAAGCATCAAATTTATCCTGAGTACCTCATTCAATACTCCACTTCCTCCAAGCCACCGGCTACCCCCTCCATCTTCGTTGCCCTGGGCTCCTTGTTCACTAGCCGGCAGTGAGCATGGCCATGGCCTCAATGCAGTAGCCTTTGTGGAGCTGTTTGGAAAGTCTTTTTTTTTTTTTTTTTTAACAAAACTTTTAATGAACTCTCATTTAATCATTAATGTGGCTTCTCAGTGAAGTTACATTCACTCTTTCCATTTTTCCCCCCTTTCCCCTAGTGCTGGGGATGGGCCTTGTGCTTGCTAGGCAAGCACTCTACCACTGAGCTACATTCCCAGCCCTTTTAAAACGTTTTTATTATGAGGCAGAGTTTTGCTAAATTGCATTCTGCTTCAGTCTCTGAGCAGCTGGGATTACAGGCCTGTGTTGCCAGGTCTGACTTGAATCAACAGTCTTAGTCCTTTGCTTTTGGGTCCTTTCAGGTTGGCTTATGATCTCTCTAGTAGTGATTGTGAGCCCACGCTTGTCTTTTAGTAACGTTAGCATTGTATTTTTAACTCTTTGCTGACTTTGATGTTTATCAACAGTAAGCACAGGATTTCTAAATATGTTTTAGGATTTTAATTGTTTATGTCTGTATAACAATTCTGGTTTTGGAGGGTCTTGTGGTCCATTTTGCTTTTTTGTCAGAGTAGCATAGTGGCCTTTGGGGAAGGAGACGACAGGGAAGGCCTCAGGCATCACTGTCCCTTCTGCCCACTGCTCTGGCACTAACCCAGGCAATTAATTCCCCCTGACAGGAGACATAGATGAGTGACGCCTGAGTCCTGGGTTTGTCCCACAAGTGCCTGTACCCAAATCCATAAGCCTAACAGACACCTTCCAGGTGCGGGTTTTATGTCCCAATGAGATTGAATAACCTGTGCTGCAAATGTCACTTGAGAGTATGGAAATAAAAGACTATCTAAGCAGATGAAGGCTGGAGTCCATTTTTCATGTCTCTTTATGAAGAGAACTGGATAGACAGCAGGCCCTTTGCTGGGTGTTGGGATTATCTTAGTCTTGTAGGCTAAAACTCTGAGTGGTTTTAATGAACACTAGGCATTGATTATTCAAGGTTCTGGAGACTAGGAAGTTCACAATCAAGGTTTCTGTAGATTCAGGGTCTGTTAAGGGTCATTCCTCATAGCTGGCCATCTTACAGTAACCTTGGAGGCAGAAGGGTCTCTATCTCATAAGTAATATATAACTCTATTTTACATAATAAAAGCCCTTTATTATATAAGGCCCAATGAAAGCTTCCTTTTCTGGGCCCAATCATCTCCTAAAGAGCCCACATCCCAAGACCAAATTTAACATGTGTTGGGGGAGGAGCAAGATATGACAGTTAACATCACTGTCCTCAGTAGAGCTGGAGGTCTGGGTCCTTCACTAGCTACCTCTTCCATGGTTCTAGGAGGGGCCCTAGCAATATGATTGGTCACATGTCCACATGTACATTTGTACTATGTATCTTTCTTCCAAGTGATGGAAAGGTTTTGTTCATGAAGTGTAGAACATGTTCTCCACTTGCTTTTGTGTCTGAACATATCGGTGTGGTCCAAGCTGGCAGGGAGGCTGTCTCCATCTTAAAGAGCTGTGTATGCCACTGGTGTGTCACGAGGTGATCAAGTCTCAGGAATGACCTAAAACCTTACACAGGGGGGTGTTGCTAATCAGTCCAGAGAGAGCCGAGTTACAGTCAGAAAGCTAAGCCCGCGTTGAGGGTCCGCCGCAGAGTTGTAGCGTGTGGTTCTGTCACACTCTGACTGATCTGAAAGCTTATTACTGTGTTTTGCTTGAGTTCTTGGTCCTGCTGTGGTAGTGTAGAGGGTGGGGAGGGCATCTGTCTGGTCCTGTGAGTGCTGTAGAGGCCACTCTTTGGACTGGCAGCGCTAGGGAGGTTAGGGAGGAAAGGCTGTTCATGGATTCATAGGCCTGCTGTGAACAGGGATCTCTGTTTTCACACAGGACTGTTAGTCACTGGATTCCCATCCCTTCTGATAGTCTGAATCCTCAGTTTCCTTCCCAGCCCATGTTCACATGCTACTCTGTTCATGCTCAAACTAAGTTATTAGTGAGTGAGACAGGAAGCGGGATGCTGCAGCTACATGTTTTTGCCCTGCATCCAGTACCCTTTTGTACCAGACGTCATTCTAACATGTTTCATCAGATGCCACCCCTTTCCTGTACCGACTTTGGACTGTCCTTCGGCAGGATCTGCATGTCTGGTTGGGTCTCCTGCAGTGGCTGATAAGCAGTCAGAAACTGTTAGGGCTCCAAGAATGTTTGGTTTTCTCCAATAAATCTAAACCTCCGGGCCAAGCATCAAGAAAACCAACTGTGCTCTTTAAAGAAAAAAATCCTTTAACCTGTAAAAACTTCCAGTAAATTTCTTCTGCCTTTACTTGGTCAAAGCATAATGAGGCTTTGGAGCCACCCTGAGGCTGAGTGTCCATACACAATTTTCTGTGAAACCCATTCATCAGGAGAAGCTAAAAAAACCATTCCAGTGCCATGAGGACCTGTTCACCTAAGTGTCCCTGTCATGATACCTTGTTTATACTCTAACAAAGCTTGCCTGAAGATCAGAGGGCAGAGCTAGCCACTAGTTAACCATAGAGATCTGGAGTTCTGTACAGACAGGAAGGGATGTTACTGAGTGGAGAGAGGAAGTAATAAATTGGGAGGAGACAGGAGCTCAGTCTCTTTTCGACTGGTAAGTTAGGGAGGTAATGTGTGGCTGTGGCCTGCTCCTTTGTCTCTCCGATCCTGCAACATTTTCCTCTTTGTCTGACTCTGAGCTATTATTATTAAGACCTAGAATTCATGCAGAACTCATACTGCATGTCCCTGTTTCCCTTGCACTGTCCTGAGGCCAGGACTTCCCTTGACATCATACTCACGGTTTAATCAAAATGACCTTTCCCTTATCTAACCTCTGTTCCAAGAAAACCATGTTTGGAACCCCACTGTTAAATGAAACATGACAAACATTTATTAAACACTCAGGAACTATGACATAACATGGTCATGTGCAGTGAACCCTTTAAATCACCTTAAGATATCATCTATCTATTTTTTTAAACATTTCCATCTCCACAAGAGGCTTGTGTGAATCCTGGGTGCCCTCCAAACATTTGCAGACGTCATCATCACAAGGTGTTCTGTTTTTTTCCACCTGCCTTCTGTGTCAACGTGACACAATCTTGATGTATACTCCATTTTTGGGACTTAGGGCAGATTTGGATTCTAGCTGAAGTGGAACCTAAAATAGAGTAAGTTAAAATGTTTTTCAGAACCTGAAGCCTGAGGCATGACTTGTGAAAATCTTGCTGTGGGCTGAGAGATGGGTCACCCTGGGAGGAGAGGGGCCAGCACTGGCTCACAAGCAGAGACTGACCTACTGGGGAGGGGCAGAGATGCAGGGTGAGCCCCACCCTGGAGCACAGATCTCACCTGAGTCTCGGAGCTGGCCTCAAGGCGGAACTTGTGTAGGACCTGGAGGAGTGTCATTTTGACCACCAGCAGTCCCAGCCGCACCCCAAGGCAGCTCCTGGGGCCAGCTCCGAAGGGCAGATATGTGAAGGGTCTCTGCTGAAGCCGGGCCTCTGCTGTGAACCTATGGGTCAGGTGAAGGTTATGGTCGGCCTCAAACACCTCCCTCTAAAGCAGTGGTTTTCAACCTTCCTAAGACTGAAACCCTTAATACAGCTCCTCATGTGGTGACCCCCAACCATAAAATCATTTCGTTGCTGCTCAATAACTGTCATTTTGTTACAGTTGTAAGTCATAATGTAATGTACAATATGCAGGTTGAGAACCGCTGATACAAGGTCTCATTTCTGGCCGAGGAACCCCTTCATTTGGAATCCCTTCCCTCCATCAGTCCAGAACTGTCCTCAAGGTTCTGGGTAGCTGGTGCCCTGTGACTGCCATGCTCTGGTCCCTCTCCTCAGCACTGTCCTCCCCAATCCCAGAAGCTGCTCCATTCAGTCAGCTGAGTCATTATCCATGTGTGTGTGAAGCCCGGAGATAATCCAGACCCCTAAAGCTTGACCAGCACACCTGACCCCTAATGCCTCCCCTCCCCTCTCCCTACTCCCATCCCCTTCCCTCTCTTTTTCATCCCTTTCCCTCTCCCTCCCCTCCCATCGTACCACACAGCCCCTCTCATTTCCTCCTTAGCAAAGTTCCCAGGCATTCTAGCCGCATCCTAGGGATCTAACCTGCTATCTCATTGAAGACTGGCTGCTACCTCCCCACCGCCCTGGCTTTGCTGCTCCTTGGGAGCCTCCAGATGTGGACTGAAGGCAGAATGGCTGGACCTGCTTTCCGATCTCATCCCCAGCTCTGTGGAGCTAGGTGACAGTCACCAATCTGCAATGGCCAGCTTGCTTCTTACCACTTGCAGGCTTTCTTGTCACTCTGTGAGCCCCACAGCTGCAGTGTCTGGTTATGCATCTTTACCTTGTTTGCAGGACCTGCTGAACTGTAGGGTGCTCGCTACCTGAGTCTCACAACCCATGAGCAGGTTGTAGAGGAGGGCTGGGTTCAGGAATTGGTAGATGGAGAACCACAGTGGCTCCTTACCAGCCTCCCCTGGTGGGACAGGAGGAGTAAAGTGGCTGCTCTGTGAAGGAGCAGGGTGTGAGGGCTCCCCAGGTTTCTTACACCATACAGCCTAGAAATGAAGCCCATAGCAGGTCAGATCCACGTCCAAGGAAGGAAGAGGATCCAGGCCTATCTGCTCGTGTGGAGTTAGGTTTGAAGGACAGTTACACTGACAGGAATGCACTGGACGGAAGCGATGTGTTTGTTTGCTGCTTTCTTATGCACACACAGTGTGGCCCCGCAAGGTGGGGAGATGTTTCACTGGTTAAGATCATGTATCACCCTCGTAGAGAACTAGAGTTTGCTTCCCAGCACTTATGTCCGGCAGCTCACACCTGCCAACAGCTCCAGTTTCATGGACCTGACGCTCTTCTGAGTTCCATAGGTACCTACACTCAATGTGCACACACACACACATTACACATAATTAGGAATGACATCTAATAAAATAAAAACAAAAGCCAACCCTGCATCCTGTGTCCTGGCTTGGACAAACAAAAGATACTGATCCTTGTGCAGGTCACTGCTGTCTCGCCAGATCTTTGGATTCCATTTTCCCTTTGAAAATGGTGCCTCACAGCCTGCCTGAACTGCTGTGATCATCATTTGGGGACAACTTTGCCCATGACTCCTAGCTGTTGTCTCCATAGCAAGATTTCTATCCCATACACTCACATCCCTCCAGGACCCCTGTTTCTAGACAGCATTCACTCACCTTTCAGGGTCAAAGGTCTCAGGGTGTGGCCAGTGCTCTGGGTCTCGGTGTAGGGCACCCACGGCTATCTCCAGCACTGTACCTGCCGGGATGTGCTGTCCCAGCACATCACAATCCTGTGCTGCCTCCCGTGTGAATCTGTGGGAGACAGAAGCAGGGAAGTTGGTAGGGGCTTCAGCTGTTGTGGGACCCAAGGTGAAGTATGGAGTGAGGCTAGAGACAAGGGACCCAGCCCTCTAGCCAGGCTGACCAGAGAGGAACCAAGGTCCTTGAGCACATGGCCCTTGGAGATGATGCCTCCTCATCCATGGAGCACTGCGGAGTCCTCCATGTATCTGAGGTTTTCAGAGGTGACTTCCAGGGGCTACTACATTCAGGCTAAGCTAAAGGTGGTTCCTCTGCTATTGCCTCTCTTGTCTTCTCGCTCACACTAAGCCTCCTCTGATAACCCCACTTTCCTTTTCCCTTCGTCTCCTCTCATTGTCCGGCTTCTGCCCTTGTCTCCCCATTCCATGGATGATTGAAAATACTGGCTTTTCTGATCTTCAGCTCAAAGCTTTAATAAACCATAAATATCACCACAAGGACCAGTTAAAGGCTCCAGACAGCATCTCTGTAAGCCATTGCATCCTCAAGTACCATAGAGTCTGTTGGCTCATACGGCCCAAGCAGTAGAAGCAGTCAGCATAGCCTGGACCTGTTGAAGAGTCTTCTATTTCAGGCCCACACAAAGTAAGCAGCTTCCCGAGTCACTCGGTATATGGACAGAGTGACACACCCAAGTAAGGAATGTGCTGTCTCCACAATCTAAATAGGCCACTAAATATGCTTCTTTCTTAGTGGTGAGGGGCCAGGTCAATAACTTATCCTTCACCTTAGAATAAATATTTCTGCATGTCCCACGCCATTGGAGTCCTAAGAATTTCACTGAGTTAGAGGGTCCTTGAATTTTGGTTGCATTTAATTCCCATCCTCCAACATGAGTATGTGTTACTAATGAGTTAAAATGGTTGCTACCTCCTGCACACTTGGTCCAATCAGCATCATGTCATCAATATAGTAATACAGCATGATGTTTTATGGAAGAAGCAGATGATCAAGATTCCTTATAGGTTATGACACAAGGCAGGAGAGTTAATATATCCCTGAGGCAAACAGTAAAGGTATATTGCTGGCCTTGCCAACTGAAAGCAAATTGCTTCCTGTAGCCCTTATGGACAGGTATCAAGAAAAAGGCATTTGTTGAGTCATTAGCTGCATACCATGAACCAGGAGATGTGTTAATCCATCCGCTCAAGTAAGGACAACACATCTAGTACAGCAGCTTGGGAACCAACACCAATCCCTGTAGCCAATCCAAGCCAACTGAATTTAAGTGACATGGGGTGACCCCACCCCATGCAGGGAGCATCAGCAGGGAGTTCAGAGACAGAGGCCCATGGCTCCCCTCCTCAGGCTGTGCATGGGGCTCATCTTTCCTATCCTCTTACTCACAGTCTAGACTGCTACAATCACCCTCAGTTTCCCCCATTTCTCTTCCTCCCGTCTGGTGGTCCATCCCTGCTGTTTTGCTTCTGTCTCTTCCTTTGCATGGATGGTCTTTGTAGAGAACTGCTAAATGCTGCACCTTAAAGATGGCGCTGGCTTCCGCCTTCCACCTCCCCGATGGTGAGTGCTCTCTGGCATAAACAAGCCCTTATGTGGTTAAGTCTGTTCAGCCTGTCTGCTGGGTCCACGAGCTCACTGGGGTTGGTTAGCGCAAGGGGATTCAAGCCTGTGCAGGATTTTCCCCAGGATCCCGCGGGTCAGAAGAAGCATGTTCAAGGATCCTGATTAAAACTGCATGAAGATCTTCTCGGAGTCGCGTCTTCCTTGCTGGCAAGGGTAGGTGCGGTACAGGTCTTCATGCCAAGACCCTTGAAAGTGTTGGGAAGTCCACCCAATGGGCATTCTACAGTTTTTACTTTACTTGGCTAACCTTTGCCATTCATTGTAATTCACGAAGCTATTACTAAGAGAAGGAGATGAGATGCTGGAGAGATGGCTCAGCAATTAAAAACACTGGCTGCTCTTCCAGAGGTCCTGGGTTCAATTCTCAGCAACCACATGGTGGCTCACAACCATCTATAGTAGGATCTGATACCCTCTTCTGGCATTCAAGCATTCAGGAAGAGCACTCACATCTTAAAAAGTAACATAAATAAACAAAATTAAGGCGAAGGAGATGACAAATAAGGGAAACCAGCCCATATGAAGGGTCAGCCTTAGAGACACCTTCTCTGTATAGAAAACACCTGGTTCTCCTATATGGCTGGGATACTGGGTGATGTTCATGCCTCCTCCTATCTGCCTGCTCTCAGTCCATATAGCTGCTCATTTCTGTACTTCCCTCCACAAGGACCTGGAATCAGTGGGAAACCTTCTGTGCTCTAAATACTTAAAACAGGATATAAGTATCTGTAATAGCCCAATCCTTCTGTTAGTGCCATGATAACTCTGGAGTATTCTAATGCTAGAAGTGGTCTTGGTGAGTGTGTTAGTTAGGGTTTCTTTTGCTGTGAAGAGACACCATGACCACAGCAACTCTTACAAAGGAAAACATTTAATTGGGGCTGGCTTACAGTTCCAGAGGTTCAATCCATTCGCATCATGGTGGAGACCCATGATGGTGGCTAAATCTTGACCAGAAGGCAACAGGAAATGGACTGTTTGTCATACTGAGCTAAGGTTGAACAAAACAGACCTCAAAACCCACCCCCATAGTGACACACTTCCTCCAGTGAGGCCACACCTACTTCAACAAGGTGGCAACACCTCCTAGTAAAGCCACTTGCTTTGGGATTATGGGGCCCAATCACACTGAAACTACCACAATGAGGCTGGGTCTATTTACTGAATATTCTGTTGTGAGGAGGCTCATACAGACTGCCATCTGAACCATTTTCAAGTGAGCAGTTCTGCAGTGGACAGACAGCGGGAGAGCTGTCACCCTGAATCTGGGCGTCTTCCCCATTTGGTGGAAAGCATCTGGCCAGACTGTTTTGTCCAGTCAGAAGGAGACTACATGTGTTTGTATGTGAACATAACATTTCTAGAAGAATACCCACTATGGTTTGGATATGAAGTGCTCCTCTAAAAGGCTCACATGTTTAAAGCTGGGTTCCCAATGCACTGCTCACAGACAAGCCTTTGGGGGAAGTCATCGGACCATGGGGACTCTGAACATACCGGTGGGTTAATTGATAGATGGAATTCACAATTTGGTGGGCATTACTGGGAAACAGTGCAAACTATGGGTTGGGGCCAAACTGGAGGATGCAGGTTGGGGGCCTGCTATAGAAGGGTCTATTTTGTTGTCAGCCCCTCTCTCTCCCTCTCTTTTTTCCCTCACTCCCTCTCTCTCTCCCTTTTCTCTCTCTCCCTCTCCCTCTCTTTTCTTCCTCTCTCTCTCCCCTTCTCTTCCTCTCCCTCTCTTCTTCCTCTCTCTCTTCTTCTCTCTCTCTTCCCTTTTCTCCCTCTCTCTCTCTCCCTCTCTCTCCCCTTCTCTCCCTCTTCCTCTCTTTTCTCTCTTCCTATCTCTTTCTCTTCCCCTTTTATCTTTTCTTTCTCTCTTCCATCTCTGCTCTTGGCTTTCATGAAGATAGTAGTCTTTTCCACCATGCCCTTCATGCCACAGGCCTGAACACATTGGAGCAAGCTAACCTTGGATGGAAACCCCAGAAACCATAAGCCAGTACAAACCCTTCCTTCTTTAAGTTGTCTGTCTCAGATGTGCTAACAATGGAAAACTGACCAATACAATGCCTACCTACAATGGTCTCTTCCGGGAGGTGTCACTGGGCAGGGCTGGAAGTTCATTTTCTTTGGCTCCTTCTATATTTAGGATTTGTTCTTGTTTTTAAGTAAAAGCACATTATTTTTATAATTACTGTAAATTTTTAAGTAATGCTGGGTTTTAGCCATTGCTCAGTTGGTAAAGTGTGTGCCTTGCCAACATGCACACCTGAGTTTGATGATGGGTGTGTGGTAGGGATGTAATTCCACCACTGGGGAAGCAGAGGTGAGATTCTTGGGGAATCACTGGTCAGGAGTTAGCTGAATTGACGAGCTTCAAGCCAAAGAGGGACAATTTCTCAAAGGTGATGGATGGCCTCCCTGGGGGTAAAGCTGGGTATAAATCATGATCAGGAAAAAAGGATTAGACATCAGGCTGCTGGTGGCTTCTAAGAAAGCCATAGCAAGGCCACACACATGGATCCTTCTGCCAGCATCAGAAGAGCAACAAGGAAGCCTTTGAATTAGTGAGCCGATCTTTGTCAACAGACCCTCAACTCACACTCAGCAACTCAGAATATTTGCTTCTGGGCCAGCACAGTTTGGATTACATCTATACATACGCCCCATCATGTTTGTGGATTGAAAACATCCCTTTGGGCTACCCTCAGATCACATTTTCTCTTGAAAATGACAAAAGGTCTTCTTATGGTGTATGTGGTTTTAGAAGCAGCGCTGAGTGAGGTGTAAGAGATACAATGAAATGCTTCTGCTACTTCTGTGAAGTCGGCTCCCTGTTTTGCTACCTTTGGGGATCCTGGTTGAGACGCCTTTCCCGTGGGGCATTTGGCTGAAAGAATGAGGCCTGGCTCCTCAGTTGATTTGCAGGTGGCTGTGATGCTGTGAGCACTGAACTGTGTGTGAGAACGCAATGTGAATTTCAGTTGCAGCTTGACGTGCTGGGACCAGGGGTAGAAGCCCTCGTGGCTGGAGAGATGGCTCAGCAGTTAAGAGCTCTTACTGTTCTCTCCAGGTTCGGTTCCCAGCACTCACATCAGGTTGCTCACAGCTTCCTGCAACTCCAGCTCCAGGAGCTCTGATGCCCTCTGACCTCTGCAGGCACCTGCAAGCAAGTGGTGCACATAAACCTGTGAAGGCACACACGTGCACATAAAAATAAATAAATCTTGAAAAAAGAAGTGCCTGTGTACACACACACACACACACACACACACACACACATACACACACACACACACACACACATGCACGCACACACGCACACACACGTGCATGCACGCAAGCACACACTCACACAGGCACACACACACAAATCTTTGAAAAAAGAAATCCTTGCTATGAAGTCTTACATTATGTAAGAGCTCTAGCAGGGACTGTCGGACACCAAGGAAGGAACATTCTAGCCCTAGATGACTCTCAGCTGAAAGTTGCCTCTAAGGGCATTAGCCTGTTTTGTGCATAGGCTAACTCTCTAGTGCTTAGCATAGAATATATAGGTGGTGAATTAATAATGGCTGAATGAATGAATCTATGGGCAGGGGTGATGGCAGATTCCATCAAGGCATAAGGGGCCAAAGAGACAGGGCTGGGCTGGGGAGGAAGGCCATAGTAGGAAAGGCTAGTGATGTTTGGTAAAGGTGGTTAACCTACAGCCCTTGTGCCTTGTTCCCCAGGGGATGCAAGGAAATCCAGGACCCTTCGGGAACACGTGCTATGACAGGCGGTGGCAGACCGAGGGTCTGTAAAGGTCCCAAAAGTCATGTTCAAGGGGGGCCGTGGGCATACCTGAAAGCTGGTGGGTACATCCTCAGGGTCTCTGCAATCACCATGTCCAGATAGGGCAGGCCTTCCTGCAGGCTGTGGTACCCAGGGGCTGGCTGAGGCAGGGAGCAGAGGGAGGTTGTGTTAGAAGGACTCTCAAGTTCACAGTCTTTTTCATGAACTCTTGCTCCAACTTCAGCAGACACTTCTGTCACAGTCCCACAAGATGAAAAGTAGATTCCATCCAGATGGCCTCTCAGTATCCCCCTCTATCCCGCCCCCCCCCCCCGTGTCTCCATTTCATTAACAAAGATGAGGAAGTTCAGCCTAGGAATTGGGGACCTTTGGGTATAAAGTGGAGACATCTGGCTAGATGGCTGTGTTGTCTACTTGACTCACCTGGGAGACAAGGTTACTTGAGGGGAGAAGACCCACCCACTGTGGGTAACACCATTCCCTAGGCAGGAGATTCTGACGGTGTAACTGGGGAAAGTGAGCTGAGCCCTGGCATGCACACACGCACTGTGAACCCTACTGATGTAAGCTCCCGATGCCTTGACTTCTCCTCCGTGACGGGCTGTAACCGGAAGCTGTAAGCTAAAATAAACCATTTTCCCCCTTAAGTTTTGTCAGTATTTTTATCACAGCAACAGGAAAAGCAGCAAAGGCAGACTAAAACTACGGTGACAGTCACATGTATTGGGAGCTGATAGCATGGCTAAGTATGGCAAGCCCATGCACTTGTTTAATCCTCCCAGTAAACCAAGGTGGCAGCTATTTCCTCTTTAAATGAGGAAGCTGAGGCACAGAGTGGCTGTCACCTGCATGGTAATTGGTACGGAAATAAAGCTAAAAGACGCAGAGAGAAATAACAAAGAATAAAAGCTTGCAACAGTTAGCAAGGATGAACAGTTAACAAAATCCTCCAAAGCTATTATATAGCAGCAAGGAAGAGACAGCTCAGACGAAAAGCTGTCACAGGGTATGAAAAGGCAAAACCCAAGAGGAGGAACAGAAGTCACCATAAAAAAAAAAATGTGAGATAGTAATGTTCTCACGCGTCAGGTTAGAAGTTGGAAAAGAACAGTTAAATTCTGGGAGTGCAGTTTTCAGGGTTCCTAACATCTCCTGCTTAGGAACAGGGACAGACTGGTGTACATAGTCAGCAGGTTGTGGGTACCCCATGGGTGGGGCAGCCTCTAATCCAGGCGCTCCCTGTGGGGGTGGGGATTTTTCTGTTTGGCAGGGTTACTGTCTGTCTCTGAAATGCTCCCACTGGCTCATGTTTTGTATGCTTGTTTCTTCAGATGGTGACTGCATTCAGAGAGGTCAGGAGCCTATAACTGGCAGGGCCTAGCTGCTTAAGTAGGTAAAGAGGCATGCCTTGAAGGTTGTTAAGACCCAGGTCTTAACCCTGGTCTGTTTCCCAGTCCTTACCGTGAACAAATCACAGCTCCTGCCACTCCAGTGTCATCACCACGGTGACAGACCGAACTCTCAGAAACATTAAGTCAAAGTGATCTTTTTCTTTGTCAGGGATCTTGTCATTGCAACAAGAAAAGTAATAGTGGCTAACGGCCTCTCAGTTTTCGGTGAGTTAATCACAACCCACCCAGCAGAATCCCTAATGCGGGGGAGGATGTCCTTCTGTGTCCCCTCCCACAGAGCAGCAAGAGGCAGCTCTAAGACCAAGCATACCCTGCAGCTGTCACTCTCCACAGATCAGCCTGGTGTCTTCCCTCCACCTGGAGGAAAAAGGCTTATAGCCAGGAGTGACCTTAAGGCCACATGGAAAGGTGGGGGCACCACTGGCTCCCCGATGAGCATACGGGGGGTGGGGTGGGGCACAGCAGTGTTACCTGGGAAACTGCTATAACTAACTGCAGAAAAGCTGTCGGTGGGAGAGGAGTCAGGGGTCAGGGTGCCTGGAGTCTCCATGATAAATACTTCTGATCTGTGATGGTTCAGCCACCAAGTTAAACACAGCTGCTGGGCCATCAGGAGTCAGGCTGCAGAACATGTATGTAACTGAATCCCCTGTCTGTGAATGTTCATGTGTTCTGAAGGCAAGGGAGGTATTTGTACTTTATAATATAAAGTGTCACCTATTGATTGGTTTTCCCAGCCCTTCCCACCTCTGCTCGGGGAACTGAGTCTGTCCGGGGCTCCTACTTGGCTTTGCACTTCTCCTCCATCCTAGGCCCTGTGTGTGTGTGTGTGTGTGTGTGTGTGTGTGTGCGTGTGTGCGTGCGTGCGTGCGTGTGTGGCTGCGCTCCATGATTGCTGTCTTGGGACCACTAACTTGACCGTTAGATTCATGCTCTGAGGTAGAGTTGGGTAGAACTGGTGTGCATGTTCTGGATCTTGGGTGGCCACTCCCTGCCCCCTGAGCTGCCTCCCCTGGATGAGTTTTCAGCTGCTGTCTCCGTCTTGTCTGAACACGACACAGAGGGGGTGTGAATGTGGCTCCCAAACCATGCAGCATCTTGGGATGCCCATGGAGGCCATCTTAGTAGCTTCAAGCTGGAAGAGCATGGAGTATGTGGTGGGACTGGCCCAAGGGCACAGAGATTCAAGGCTCC
Source organism: Cricetiscus sungorus (assembly GCA_030556225.1). Lineage (NCBI taxonomy): Eukaryota > Metazoa > Chordata > Mammalia > Rodentia > Cricetidae > Cricetiscus > Cricetiscus sungorus. The sequence continues at coordinate 17,766,681 of JANBXA010000097.1, forward strand.
CAGAAGTATGGGTCTGCTGGTGGAAAGGGGAGACTCCTGAGCCAACTTCCCCTGGCTCAGTTCCCTTCCCTGCCTCTCAGCAGGCTCAGTGTCCTGTGAAGGTCTGGGCTCCCTCAGGGCAGCCTAGGTCTGAGGAGCTTGGGGGATCTGGGAACAATTTCTCTTCAGCTTTCCACCCTCAAGGTGTCACTTTGTGCTTGTGTCCTGTGGCCTCTGAGTTCACGGAACACGAGTTGAGAGATTTCAGTGGACCTGCGTGTGACTCAGTGACTGGCTTTGATGATAGGAAGACGGATGGGAGAATTCAAAGTGAATAACTGGAAATTTAGATCTGTTTCTTTACTGAGAATAACACTGAGTGGAAACGAAACAGCGCCCCGATAAATTCAACAAGAGAACAGGGAGGAAAGAGCCCGCGCTAGGCCCGCCTGCTCGGCCCTCCCTTCCTCTGCCTTTTGAGAGAAGAGTTTCATGCTTTAGGCCTCACAGTTTATAATCCTCAGGGTAGTTGGTTCAAGGGGACCAGAATAGAGGTCTGGGCTGGGGCAAAGGAAAATGAGCCAGAGGTTGAGTGAGGCTGAGTCGTGAAAGGAAAGAAGAAAGAGAGGGAGAGAGGGAGGGAGGAAGGAGGGGAGGAGGAAGGAGGGAGGGGAGGGAATGAGAGAGAAGGGAAGGAGGGAGGGGAGGAAGGGGAGGAGGGAGGGAAGAAGGGAGAGAGGGAGGAAGAGAGAAGGGAGGAGGGAGGAAGAAGGGAAGAAGAGAGGAGGGAAGGAGGGAGGAGGGAGGAAAGAGAAAGGAGGGAAGGAGGGGGGAGGGAAGGAGGGAGGAAGAGAGGAGGGAGGGAGGGGGAGGTATTATAAACTGTCAGGATTTGTCAAACGCTGAGAAGCTCGCTAGGCCGGCTAAATGACACCTTCCTTATAAAGCTGATCCTTTGGTCTGGCCTTCCTCTGCAGGGCCTTCACTGACCCTAAGCCTTGATTCAAGTGCACTTAGCATCACTTCAGCCCAGTGTTCTCAGTCTATGCGGATGCTTGGGCCCACTCTCTGGGTCTGTGGTCTGTGGTGCGGTTTTCCAGAGCTTTACCGGAACCTCATGTGCCCACCATACAGGAAAAGTAGTCAGACTAAGAGAAACACGCCCTCCATTTAAATTAAATCCGGGCCAGGCAGCTAGACTCATGCCTGTTTGTTCCTGGCATCCTGGGGACAAAAAGGTCCTGAGCTGAGCCGGCCAGCAGAGGGCAGCAGTGTATGGCGAATGGCGGGCTCCCCAGTTCCTGAAAGGACAGCGTCTTCATGAGATGGGAGCCAGAGAGGAAGCCAGAGTCTTGCTGAGTGTTCTGAGCCCCCCCCCGCCCTCCCCCCGCCCAGAGCCAACACTCAGGGAAACCACCCCTTCCTTCACCCAGGCTGTAAGCCCGCTGCCAGGCGCAGGAGAAGCACACAGCAGCAGTCCGTCTCGGTCAACTAGGGTCTAATCAAGTGGATGAGGATGGGGTGGGCGGATGCAGGAGGAGCACACATACCTACCGGGAGGGAGCCGTGCTCACACTGACCTTCTGAAAGAAAAGTGTGTGGATGGTGCTTCAAACTAGTGTGAAACAAATATTACGGCTCAATCCTGGGGCTTTGAACTCAATGGGATTAGTTGTTATTTTTAAAGAATTAGTATTTGTTTTCGCTTTTAGTGTGATGACAACATTGTGATTGTTTTAGAAATAGAATACTCTGGCCATGTGAGAGAAATACACTAAAATATTTGCAGATAACATGGCAAGGAAATTTGGGGCTTAAAAAAAAAGTTTTGTGAGTGGAGACATGTTGGGTAAATAGTGAATCTAGAATGGCCATGAGATTGTACTCAGATGTCCCTTAAATACGCTTGCAATTTATTTACTTATGTTTAAAGATTTGTTCTCTTCTTTTTTTCTCCTGAGACAGGGATGTGTGTGTGTGTGTGTGTGTGTGTGTGTGTGTGTGTGTGTGTGTGTGTGGCCTTGGCTGTCCTGGAACTAGCTTGAACTCACAGAAAGCCTCTGCCTCCCAGCACTGGGATTAAAGGCATGCGCTGTCATCACCCAGCCATTGTTTTTTTTTTACATTATGTGCACAGGTGTTTAGCCTGCACATGTCTGTCCTCAGAAGCCAGAGAGGGTTTTGGATCTTCGTGAACTGGAGTTACAGGTAGTTGTTAGCTAACATGTGGGTACTAGGAACAGAACCCAGGCCTTCTTGATGAGCAACCGCTGAATCTCACCAGCCCCTAGCCTTCTAAATTGTATCTAGTAAAGTCTTCTATAATAAAAAAAAAAGAAAAGTTAAAATACCAAATGAAAATGTGTGCCCCAGCACAGTGAGTGGGCCTGACTGCACAGAAACTCTTAGGGCGGCTGCAAAGAGTTAAAATGGGTCTTCCAGGCTTGACAAGTGGGGGTGGTGTACCTCCAAGTTTAACCCTGTGTGGGTAGCAGTGTGCCGCACACAGGAGGGAGAAAGAAGTCCTATCTGGGTGGCCATTTGTTCCCAGAGAAGATGCCAAGCAGCAGCAGGTAGCTGCTGGGGGACAGGGTGTGGCACGGGGCCGGCCTTTCAGATGTGGCTTTTCTTTGGCATCTAGAAACACACAAGCACAAAGTGGTGTGTGCTGGCTGGCGGGATTCATTTGACAAAAGGGAAGAATGAGAAGCTTGGTGAAGGAAGTATCTGTAGTATCTGTTCTTGGAAGTGCTCTGTGTGTGTGTGTGTGTGTGTGTGTGTGTGTGTGTGTGTGTGTGTGTGTGTGAGAGAGAGAGAGAGAGAGAGAGAGAGAGAGAGAGAGAGAGAGAGAGAGAGAGAGATGCATACAGGAGAGTATGCTTACTCATAACCTCTGTCCCTGAAGTGCTTGCCACACAACTGGTGGCATGTGAGGGAGTAACAGGAGGGTCCTTGGGGCTGGATGGCTAGATGGTCTCACCAAATTAGCAAGCTCTAGGTTAGGTGAGAGACCCCATTTAAAAAAGCTAAAATAATACACACACACAGAGGAGAGACAGACAGACACACACACACACACAGAGGAGAGACAGGCAGACAGACAGACACACACACTGACACAACACACACACACACACACACACACACACACACACACACACACACACACACACACACTGTCCTTGGAAGAGAAGGCGGGAGGGTCACTCTATATGTTTGAAATAGAAACAGCATCTGTGGGGCTGGGGAGAGGGCTCACTGGGTGAAGTGCCTGCTGCACAAGCATGAGCACCTGAGTTCAGATCCCTGACACCCACGTAAAATCCAGGCATGGCAGCACTCTGTACCCCAACACTGGGGACAGAGACAGAGGGTCCCAGGGCTCACTGACAAACCAGTCTAGTGGACATGGCATGCTCTTAGTCTGATGAGAATTCAAAAAGGAAAGGGGGAGGGTGGTGGTGGAGAATGACAGCTACCTGATGTCGACTCTGGCTTCCACGTATGTAAACATGAGTAAGCATACCCTCATGCATGCAGCTCGCAGCTCTCTCTCTCTCTCTCTCTCTCTCTCTCTCTCTCTCACACACACACACACACACACACACACACACACACACACAGCTAGTGGGAGGTGGGAGGGATGGAGCAACAGGCATCATTGAACTCCAGCTGGCCCACCGCAGGCTGTTGTCCCAGTTTCTAAAAGTTGCTTAATGTCTGTAGGAAGTGGGCAGCAGGGGGCAGGAGTGGGGTGGGGTCTGCTTGGCCTGGAGGGCCAGGAAAACTGTGGAGGGCTGCGTAGAATGCTCTCTTACTTCAAGCCAGGTATGAAATCACCCTCATTCTGCGGCCTCCAGACTTAGAAGTAGAGTGGAAGGACCCTGAAACCCACCCCTGTCCCATGAAGCAGCCCCATGTGTCCTTCTGTCCCTGGGCATCCCATGGGAGCTACCATATTCCACAGTTGAATGGCATAAGTATGAATGGATCATACAATAGCAATGCCCTTGGCCCAGTTCCCAGGGCACCATCAACAGGCCGCCTTGGCTGTCCCACCCCGACTCACGGGAAGGGCAAATGGAAGATGAAAATGGCAGGTTCTGGAAATAGCAACAAACTAGTGGGCATTTCTGTTGGGACACACCCACTGGCAGGACTCCTGATAAGAAACATCTGTCCTCTACAAGGAGTGTTAGTAAGAAAGTGATTCCCAGGGCTTACCAAAGTCATTTCAGCTGAGATTTGCTTCATGAAATGAATTTCTGTACTCTCAGGGAGGAGGAAACTAAATATCAGGGAAAACGGAAATTAAAAATGTGAGTGGGACCTGCCGTGTTTACATTCTCACATTAGGCTTCCTTGATTTTCAGGGAGAGTCTCATTTATGTTGGATCTTTACTAGGCAGTAAATTCAGTTTTATTTCTTAGATTGTTTTTTTGGCCTCTTAGTCTTTTATTTTTAACATTTATTTTATGTGCATGTTTTGCCTATATGTATGTATGTGTTCCATGTATGTGCCTACTGCCCTATGAGTTCATAAAAAGGTGCCAGATTCCCTGGAACTGGAGGTAGGGATGGTTGTGTGCTACCTACCATGTGGGTGCTGGGAATTGAACCCTGGTCCTCTACAATAGGTCCTCTGCAAGTGCTGTTAACTGCTGAGCCATTTTGCTAGCCGCCTATATTAAACATTATTAAACACTGTTTTTGTTTTGTTTCCTTTTTTGAGAAAGGGTCCCTTGTTTTGTAGCCCTAGGTGGCCTTGAATTTGTGATCCTCCTGCCTCGGTTTCCCAAGTGCTGGGATTATAGGTGTGTGGCATCACACCCAGGTTATTGATATATCTTTTAAGTGGGGAATAGTGTTTCCCTTTCATAGTAGCCATATGATTCCAGATTGTGTGTGTGTGTGTGTGTGTGTGTGTGTGTGTGTGCATGATGTTCTTTGAAAGCTGGACATACACTTACTCATAGGCCTACACAAATCCACACACTAAGTGCATACACAGATGTGACCCAGGGTGTACATGAAAATGAGGACATAAAAGTGGCATTGATTGCTTTTTCTTTCAGTTTTACAAAACAGGGTTTTTCTCTGTAGCTTTGGAGCCCGTCCTAGAACTAGTTGTTTTTTGGAACTAGTTCTTGTAGACCAGGCTGGTCTCCAACTCACAGAGATCTGAAAAGTGGTATTGATTTACAAAGATTTTTCTCCTTGAGATTCAGAGACCTAATAGAAAAATTAATGTTTTCTTGTTTTGTCAAAGCAACTAAAAGTGGCTGGCTCCATATTTCTCCTCTAAAGTAGCATCACAAGGCACTGATGGGACCCCACCCACCCCACCCCGATTCTCCTTCTGTGTCATACAAACGGAGCCCAGTGATGTCTCCTTTCTAGAAGCAGGGAATTTGAAGTCTTGTAAGTGTAGAGACAGCAGGGGTGGGGTTTGGTGGTGTGGGTGGGGAAACACAGAGGCGACAGGTACAGGAAGAAAAAGGTTCCATGCACCTGGATTCCCCAGGGAATCTGTGGAAAATGTAACAACCTTAGCTTTGTCCTTTTGACTACAAACCAAGGGAGCAAAGCCTTCTTTGAGGCACATGGCCTGGGGTCTCACTGCCTGCCTGCGAGCCCTGGGGCCTCACTGACTTCTTCACAAGCCAGGTCTCCTTAACTTCTCTCAATATTGAGGGTTCATCTTTCATCTCTGAGATTTCACAGGAGTTCAATGGGTTCCTTGAGTGAGAAGCCACAAGAACCTGGATGTGGTGTGTGTGTGTGTGTGTGTGTGTGTGTGTGTGTGTGTGTGTGTGTATGTGTACACAAGTGTGGTTTATACTCACGCACGTGTGAGCAGTCTTCTCTTGAGTTGCCTGGCTTAAGTAGCAATGCTCCGAAAGTACTGCATGCTAGTTTTAGAGAATTTGGCAGCATTAGAGGCAGAAATACATTCCTAGCTTAGAGGAAGCCACAAGGAGTGTGTACATGGCATCTATTTATATCCACGTTAAAAGAGCCAGAATCCATCTCACACAAACAAAGGGATTATTTTTCAGGTGTGCCTGGGCTCAGAGGCCCAGGCCATTAAGGGATTAGCTGAAGGGACAAATGAAAGAAGATAACACATGCATACACACACACCCATCCACCCACCTCATACACATGCACTCGCAAGCTCCCACACCAGACACTGTGCACGCATGCACATATGAATGAGTGCACACACACCACACATACAGACAGACACACACACTCACACATACACCATCATCATCATCAATCCTCTCCACCTAAGGCCCCAGGCTGAATGCCATCAGCTGTGCTGATGCTCTGTAGGCTCCTGATTTCAAGGAATAAAATCCCATCCTGTGCATTTCCAGTCTGCTCATCAGGGATCACACACATTTATACCATTCGTTCTTCACAACTGCCCTGAGATAGGAGGGGCAACTTTTGCTGTCCATCTTATAATGGATCACCCTCCTTCCCCCGAGAGTCCCAGAGGTTAAGTGTCCAGTTCCGGGTCACATGTCCAGTAAAAGGTAGACTTGGAACCAAGTCCAGGCCTTCAAATGACAAGCCTTTTCTCATTGCCTTTCTGCCTGCTTCCCTCTCCCCTCCATCCTGCTCTTCGTTCCTTCCCTCTTGTATATTTTATGGAAAAATAACATCCTACAGAAAACATAGCTCACACAGATGTTAAATGAATTTTTTTTTTAACCAGTGTAAAGGTTTCCAAACCAAGATAGAACATTCTAGAACCCTGTCGAGCAACTGCTTCAGAGGTAGTTGAAACCTAACACAGAGGTGACTCTGCCTTCTTCCTCTTAATTGTTCACCAACAGAACAGAACATCCAGTAAGCAGGCTCTGTGTCTGCCTTCTCTTGCTCAGTGTTGTCTGAGATCTGTCTGTGGTTGCAGCCCCTCCTCTTCTTGCTGTCTTTATTTTGTGCTCAGGATGGAACCCAGGGCATTGCACATACTGGCCAGAGATCCTGTCTCTAAGCACACCGTCACATGTGACGGCATTACCATGGATATAAAACCATGTATCCATCCTTTTCATTGTGGGTGGACATTTGAGTGGCTCCCAGCTTGGGGCCATCATGAGTAAAGCTGATACGAATATTCTTGCCAGTGGTTTCGGGTGAACCGTACACAAGTTTCTCGGGTATGCGTCTAGGAATAGAATTCAGGGTCCTAAGTTTTGTCCCGGCTCAGCTGTAATAGCTATTTCAAACAGTTTTGCAAATTGTGATGCCTGAAATTTTGGGGATGAATCCATCAAAAACAACAAGTTGACATATTAGTCAACTTACTCCAACTGCAGGCTTTTCTGAATGTTTTTCTCTATCCATCTGAAGTCTAGCAATTCTAACTATCCCAGAAAGGGTTGAGGGAAACTGGTTACTATTGGAAAGTTAAATTGTCTATTCAAACAGTGTGAGGGGAGACGTAGGGGTGGGGATGGGAACAAATAAAACACATCTAATTTCATAATTAAAAAAAAAGTTCCAATTATCAGATGCAAGCACTCATAAACAAAAATGTATTCGGGCATCAAGCACATTTACGTTTTTGAATTAGCTGCTGTTTTATAATATTTAGTATTCCGTCCTCTCCATTAGCATGAGCCATTCACAGTTGTTTGTATTTGGTGCTTAGAGAAATAAGGCCTTTCATAAACGATAGTTAAATCACCCAGCCTGTACTCTGTGTGGAGAAAGAGTGGACTGCATTTAATTTGCAGGGAAAATGTATCTATTCACTCATTCCACAGATAGACATTGCTTAGCAGCCTGTGGGAGGTGGGGAAGGGAGCAAGGGGGAGATAAGACGCAATCCCAGAGCATATGGAATTCATTGTGTATCAGGGAAGCCATTCATTTGTTCATTCAAAGATTTATTGTTATGGAGGGGCCATGGAGGGTTTTTGAGGAGTGGGGGTAACGTGGTGAAAATGGTATTGTTGTGATCTGACAATGACAGGAAGAAGAGATGCAGCAGGAGGGACGGGGGAACGAGGCAGGGGGTTGCCGCACAAAGATGAGCCCCATGCACAGCCTGAGGAGGGGAGCCATGGGCCTCCGTCTCCACACTCCCTGCTGGTGCTCCCCGCGTGGGGTGGGGTCACCCCATGACACTTAAATTCAGTTGGCTTGGATTGGCTACAGGGATTGGTGTTGTTTCCCAAGCTCCGCTAGGGATTATCATATGTAGCCTGGACGTCACAATCTCTGTTACAAAGGAAGATTAGACAGGAGGGGTGGGGCGGAGCGGGGAGGCTGGGGATATGAGGGTCTAAGGGGAAGGGAGATTAAAGTCGGTCTTAGGCTACCCTGCTGGTGTTTGAGAAAAGAAGGAAACGGGATCCACGATATGGGAGAGGGGCTCGGTACCTGAAGGTCTGTGTTGGGGTCTCCCACTCCCACCCCCGCCCCCCCAATAGCAACTTGTGCCTACAAGTGGGACGATGAAGCCTAGCCACACAGAGGTGGCTATGTCACACAGAAAGAAAAGTGCCCAGGGACTGCACCACCACCACTGCTCAGGGAAGGTGGCCGGGTCACCAGGAAGTAAGGGACTCTGGACAAGACCTCAGACTGCTGTAACTTGGCTCTGAAGCGTCTCCCACAGGCCATGTGTTAAAGGCTCAGGCAGGAGGCACCAGCCCTGTGCTTTTGGGAAGTGGGGGACATTTAAGAAGTGAAAGTCGGGGGGGGGAGGTCATTTGGTTGTTGGAGGGGTTGAATGGGATTCCTCTCCTGTTAGCATCTCAGCCATGAGGCAAAGACTATTCACTCCACCACATTCAGCCTGCTCTAGGCAGCGAAGACCTACAGCCAAGACTGAAATCCTCAGAGATGTGAGCCCAAAGGAGCTTTTTCTCTTTACCAGCTGATTGTCTCGGCATTTGCTAGAGTGACAGAAAGCAGACTAAAACGTGGGTCACCCCTATCAAGGGCTGGGGCTTGGGACTAAGGAGGCCAATGCAATGGCAGCTTGGGGAGGGAGAGGTCAAAACAGACACCAGCGGGGCAAATGGACACCTAGGGAAGAAGAGAGGTAGGTGATTGAAACGCACACATGTGTCTGTGTACTGGAGGGACTGGGAACAGACCAAACACGGGGGACAAACAAGAGTGTGCCATACGCCAAAGGTGACGTAAGTGATAGGAACATGCTGTGTGGCTCCCTGCACATATGTAAAGGTCACGTTAGGATATGAGTTGATGCTCCCTCAGCAATGGGTGGGTGACGTGAGTGACCCCAAGGTCCTCTGAGTTGGTCTGATGTATTAGTGCCATACCTCATCTGCCTAAAGACAGCTGTGTGACCCTAGCACATTTTAGTCACTCTGTCAGACCAAATAAATGCCATGGGAAGGCAGCATGGTCCTCGATTTTAAACATCCCCCCCCCCCCCCCCCGCATGCCCACCCCCACTTCCTGTGTGTTTTTTGTTGATAATCTACCCTGAGAGTCAGAGTTCAGGTCATTCACTGTTTGGAGAAATGGTAAACAAAGATAAGAGCACTAAGCACTGGAATTTATTTTTTTTTTTTTTATCCACTTGGCCTAAAAGCTACTGCCTGTTAAATTTAGACAGCTACTTCCAGACCCCTCCCTCTTGCTTCCTGGCCCCTCTCTGCCACCAGCCTGCCTGCTCCGTGGTCTCTGCTGGCTGTGGAATATGTACTTCCAGAGCTTGGGCCAGAGTCAGCCTGTCTGGATGTTTATCAAAATGTATCATTGGAGAGTCCGGGAGACAAGAGCCATTTCCTCTCCAGCTTGGGTCTGCAGTGAAGGAGCAGCAGCCAAAGGCTGCCCAAATATTTACCCAGACATCCTCCCAGGCAGAGCTCCTGGGCTCTGGTCTCACACTGGCGTAGGTGGGCTTGCCCCACGGGATATGACAGCAGTTCAACAGACCATCTTAGGTTTGTTTACAAGGTCACCTTCCACCTATCTGGAATCTATCATTGAATGGCCTTTTTTTTTACTCCCTTCTTCTATGTGGCACAAATCCTTTTGCAATCATCTTTAAGATCCAGAGAAATCCTTTTGTTGACCTGGAGTTCTATTGTTTTGAATATTACCTCAAATAAATGAGCCATTGTCTGGGATCAGAATTTTCTGGAAAAAGATCTCCACGGTGATACCCTATTATAGCAGGATTACCCCCACAAAACACACACACACACACACACACACACACACACACACACACACACACACACACACACATCTTTAAATCCCTATTGACTGCTCAGTCTGTTTTCAAAGCTCAGGATATAAGCAAGGAGGGCCGAGCCCAAGCTGGGGAAAAAATAACCCTCCTCCATTAAAAAGTTCCTCCTTTGTCTGAGAGCGATGTCTAGAGGCCTAACTAATGTCTGGCCTTGCTGTCTCCCACTTGAGCACTGAGAACAGGAGGTGTGGCTCAGAGGCAGAGCTGTGGCTTGGCATATGTGAGGTTCTGGGCATCTCTGACACCGGGGAGACATGCAGTGGTGCCTCCTTTTGGGAGGGCCAAGGAAAATGCCAGGGAAGACAATGTCCTTGAGGAACGACATGGGGTCTGTTCTAGATCAAATCTGTGGTGAACTTGAGTAGTGTGATTTGCATTTCTTCCAATCAGGTAGTGTAGATGTGCAGAAATAGGACAAAGCGTGGGTGTCCCTGTCTGGGGAGCACTGGGAAAGCCAAGTGAGTTCCCAGAGAGGTGTGCAGCTCTCCCTAGGATGAGTTCCCAGAGAGGTGTGCAGCTCTCCCTAGGATGAGTTCCCAGAGAGGTGTGCAGCTCTCCCTAGGATGTGGAATGGCCAGCACTTCTGGAACGACCCACCCAGAGCCATGAGAAAATGCTAACTAGTTCCAGTGCCAGTCTATGTGACTTTGCTACAGCAACCTGAATTAAGATTAAAAAATGTGTTTTGTTTAAACTGTGTGTATGTGTGGAATGTTGCACGGGACATTCTTGAGCTATAAGAATATCATGCATTGCTTATCTGAAATTCACATTTAACTTGGTATCCTTATTCTGCTTGCAGCTTGAGGGTGGTCCTGACCATGCAAAACTGAAAGATATGTGGTTGGACCAACACTCTCAGGGGCACAGTGCTGGGAGACCCGTCAAGGGAAGGCAGGAAGGAGACTCAGAGATCCTCTGGTTCCACACTCATTTTAGGTACCCAGAACCCAGTACAGTCAGAGCTCATATAGAAGAAGGTCATTGGATCAGCTACTCTTTAACACATACCCAGTCCCAGCTACAACAGTTACAAATACTTCATTAACTTGTTTGTTTGTTTTGTTTTGTTTTGGCCAAGGAAATGGAGTGTAATGGGGAAGGCTTGTAATCTTAGCCCTCAGGAGACCTGGGCTGGGAAATCTCAAGTTCCAAGCCAGAAGTCTAAAAAGTAGTTCATTGTGTTTTCTTCTGTAATGAGCACTTAGAGATTTTTTTTTTTTTTTTTTTTTTTTTAATCTTCTTTCTTTAATCTGACAGAATTGAAAAGGAAAGAGCTGAGTTGTGGGTCTAGCAGGCCCTGCTGGAAGATAGCAGGGAAGTTACCGGCCTCATTGGGACTCTGTAGATCTGGGAAATGGGGCAACCTGAAGAGGCAGGCCAGACTGCCCTCTTACATGCTGGTAGGAGGTTTTCTTAAGAGGTATTGCTATCATCTTGTAGCTACCCCATGCCATGCCTCCTCCTCAGTTACGGACTCTCCCTCTGGAACTATAAGCCACAATAAACTGCAAGTTTTGTCACAGCAACAGTAAAGCAACTGACACAGCCTCCCAGTGGCTGCTCATGTTACACAGGAGAAAATAGAGGCTTCAGAGCTTAGATGGCGACAGGAGAGCTGGGGCTGAACCTAGACCTGTTTCCAGGATGCTCGGGCCCCCTTGCAATGCCATGGCCAGTCCCCTTTCCACCTGGTGCTATTGTAGGCTTTTCTCAGTAGCTGGTGGCTCCCGTGAAAAGGACTTCTTGCCAAAAGTGGCCTCTGCAATGACAAAACTACACACAGAAAGGCCTGGATAGAAGGATGACATGCCTCTTCTCCAGCTGGGAGTGAAGCTGAATGACACGGTGAGGAAGAGGGTTTTTAATTAAATTGGGGTGGTGACAGCACCTGCCTAGGAGTCTTGTCTGGTGAATTCAGACTCCCCGCTCTGGCTGAGCTTCAGTGAAGGGGCTGCTACCCCCCGCCTGTCCAGAGGGACTGTGGGTTCCCTCTCCTCCCCAGAGAAGATGTGGAGGTCTCAGTGGGAACTGGGGAGACACGGGCTCCTGTGCACGCTCCTCCTTCCTGTGATACCATACTGCAGGTGGCAAAGGCCTGGCTCTCTGCAGCCTCCATGGAATGGGAAGGGCCTCCCTTTTTCTTCTCAATGTCCCCAGAAAAAGCCCTCCCTCATTTCCTGGGTCAGCAGGGCCTGAGGACCCCAAGGCTTCCCTTTTTTATGGTTTCCTGACATCGGCCTCTACCAGTCCCATGTCTGGGTCCTGCTCTGGGCACCGTCTTTTGGCTTTCTTATCTCTACGACCGAGTAGTTGTGATGTGAGGAGAACCCTACGGCAATGACTATGGCCCCATGAGAACATCAGCCCCACAGTCCACACAACAAACCATTCTTAATTTGTATGTTTTTATGTTTCCACTTCAGTGGTGGATTCTTTCTGAAATAAACCCTTTTCCCTAGTAAGAATTTTCTCTGCCTCACAAGGATCCCCTTAGCTACTCATGGGACCCCTGCAGGTCTCTGCCCTGCCTTGCCTATGAGAGAGTGCTGCCAGTACCCGCTGTGCACCCAGCAGTGTGCAGACATGGGCAGAGCTGGCCAATGCACAGTCGCTGGGGCCAAGGGCACAGGGACATTGCTGTGGATTGCTGAGAGTGAGGGCCCTGTGGCTTTCACGGGGACACTATGAAGGTCAGGATGTGCCTTGGGTGGGGTAGGGACACAGGGAAGCCTTCCCCAGGGAACAGGAGCCTGACGCTGAAGCAATTTCCCAAATGCATTTGTGTTCCTCCACACAGAAACAATAAAAGCAGTTAAACAAGGTTTGGGAACAACGCTGAACGGTGTTCCATTGCTGCTGCGTGTTTATTGCTGTTTTATTGGCACATGCTTCTGTGGTTTCTGCCTCACTTCAGCCTGGTCTCAGCCCAGAGATGGTGGTGGAGGCCTGTGCTAATGAGGGCAGTTTGTTTTGGCTGGGGATCTTAGAGTCTTGTGTTTCTTTTGTCTCTATGCCTGCTGCCCCGGTTCTGGGCCTCGGGCATGCATGGACCCTACAGTCTCAGAGCATCCTACCCTACACGGGCAAGGCTTCTCAAAGGGACATCACATGAAGGTCAGAGTGGCTGAGAAGTAAGTCCCTCCAGGAATCAGAGGTGACAATCCAGGTCACTCCAAGGAGGACCTTAGGGAGGGCCAGATGGCTGTGGGATTTTTTTCCCATGAGGACCATATGCCCAGGCAGCCACAAGCAGAGGTCAAGTCTATGGCTTCACAGAGAAACTGAGGAGGTGGGTCCTAAAGAGCGCAGGAAAGGAAGCATGGTGTGTGTGTGTGTGTGTGTGTGTGAGTGTGTGTGTGAGAGTGTGTGTGTATGTGAGTGTGTGTGTGTGTGTGAGTGTGTATGTGTGTATGTGCTGTGTGTGTGTGTGTGTGTGCTCTGTGTGTGTGAGTGTGTGTGTGTGTATGTGCTGTGTGTGTGTGTGTGTACATGTGAGTGTATGTGTGTGTGTGTGTGTGTGTGTGATATGTGTGTGTGGTGTGTGTGTGTGGTGGTGGTGGTGGTGGTGCTGTGTGTGTGTGTGTGTGTGTGTGTGTGTGTGTGTGTGTGTGTGTGTGGTGTGGCTGGGTCCCATCAGGGACCAAAACAGAAGGTCCTAGGATGTGGGATTTCTTCTCAGAGAACACAAGTCATGTGTGACTGTCAGGACGCAAGGCTGCAGGGCTGCAGGACGCAGGGCTGCCGTTGCATGGGCTGAGATGAACATCTCTAAGTGTGGGCTGCTGAATGAGCTGATGAAGGAGGGTGTCATGTCAGCCAGGACAAGCACACCTCACACCCCAGACTCCACAGGCTGGGAAATCCTTGCAGGCATTTTCAGAGTTGCCTTTCGCAACCTTGGTCTGAAGGAGGGGCAGGGAGATATGGATATGACAAGGGTAGGGTGGAGATGGAGAGATGCCTGGGGAGGGGTTAAGTGGGGGAGCAGAACCAATGACATCATTTATAAGAAAGGAAAGTTCTAGGTGTACAGAGGAACTTTGCTGTGTTTTGTGGGTAACTCTCACGTGCACTGTGTATAAACCGAATTGTAGTTTGTAGATGAGGGAACTGAGACTCAGGATTTGTGTGTAAGGTCAGGAGGCACAGATGGTGGCACCTGTGAAAATGAGAGGTGGGGCTTGTGGCATCATGGAGTGAGTAAAAACCAAACTTTGACTCCAAGGCCTGTGACAGGGACAACAGAAGGACACTCCGTGGTAGATGCTTCATGGAATGGGACGTAACACTGGCCAGCAAAGTAAGGGGCCCTCTTGGGACCCGGGTCTTCTGGTTCAGAGAGGTTAAAGGTGAGTGGGAGAGAGCAGGATAATGGTCTTGAATGTAGGACTCTGGTCAAGAGAAGGGAAGATGCCATGGCTTCTCTGCTCCCTCAGTTGTAGAAACCTCTGCAAAGACCATGTAGGACCACTCTCTTTGGACCTGGCACACAATACATGAAACAGGCTGCTCTGTCTGCCCACTGCCGGTCCCAGCTGGCACAGGGTGGCAGCTGTCTTGGAAGGGACAGGAAGCCATTTGGGAATCCTGCCGCCCTTGCTTACAGCATGGCTAGCTTTGTAGAATTTTGGCTATGGTTTCCTCAGCCTTGAACGTCAACCCTCTGTGGGTAAGTGGAGTCCTCTGGCGTGGAGTTCATGAGTGATAATTACCTCCCCTATTGTCTTCATAGTCTAACTTGGGGGTGGGAACACCCCAACCCAATTTGTTTATTCTCTCTGTGACCTCAGCTAGCATGGCTTCTTCTCAAAGAACTGTGCCTGGACCAACAGGGGTTACCCTTAAGAAGTGTGGCCAGGCTTGTGAATCTATTTGGAAAGTAGTGAAAATAGCGGACTGCCTACTGTCTTTATTCTGCTAAGTGCCTGCAGGGCTGGAGGAAAGGGACCCAGTCTAGAGCAGGAGTCATCGGTGGCCTCTTCTAAAGGTTCCTCCATTCATCGGAGTGCTGTCTCTTCTTACAGGGTCACCAAGCATGGCACACTGCCCTGGAGCAGATGGCTGAGCACACTCAATTCTCCCTGCCAGCCAGACAAGCGGGAACAGCCACCAAAGTCTGTCTACATACACCCTTGAGCAAAGACAGCCTTGTTCCTGCCACACAGTGCTACCCAGCCCTCTGCCCTCTGGCCTGAGCCCCAGGTTTACAAACTCATGAGCTGCAGTCTAGAGTTCTCTAGAAGTCCTTGCGAATCACACCAGTGCCATAAGCATTCTAGCTGTCAACATAAGCTGTGCTAAGGCTCAGAGAAAGCTTTGGAGGTTGTAGAGGGCAAAGGCAAGCAGAGCTATTTCGCCGGTGTCTGGTTGAGACTGGGTGCAGAGTGGACAAGGAGCTGTTCTTGGGAGTCGAGATGCAGAGGCAGGAGCAAGATTACACAGTTCAGATGGTGATGGGGACGCAGATGCCCACGGAGCCAAGAAGCACCAGGACTCTGGGAGCTGGGGCCCAGAGGGCATGGACGTGGCATGGAGGAGCTGCAGCATCTAGCCTTGCCATAGTCAGGAGCTGCTCAAGGTGCACTGAGGATGTGCCTTTGTCTGATGCTGCTGGAAGGGATGGGCTGAAGGTGGCCTAAGCTCCCACTACTTCAAGAAGAAGCTGGGGTCTAGGTTTTTGTAGAATTCTAAGCAATTACTACCTAGTTAAAAGCTAAAACAATACCTCTGTTGTTGCACTCAGTTTTTAGGCTGCCTGCGCTGACCCCTGTCCTCTACACGCTGCTGCTATGAGTGGATTCTGTGGGCTGGGCAGCCCCCTGCCTGATCATTCAATGTCTACCCACTTTTGGCTCAGTCCCTAGGATGCTGTGGTATTTGTCTCCACACTTAGCTAAGAAAATAACATTCTTTCCCCAAACTTACACTTGGCAGGTGGGTGGATTTCTGGCTTGGGTGTTGAATCTTAGGAAAAACAAAAAAAAAAAAAAGAAGAAGAAGAAGAAGGAGAAGGAGAAGAAGAAGAAGAAGAAGAAGAAGAAGAAGAAGAAGAAGAAGAAGAAGAAGAAGAAGAACAAGAGCAAGAGCAAGAGCAAGAGCAAGAACAAGAACAAGAACAAGAACAAGAACAAGAACAAGAACAAGAACAAGAACAAGAACAAGAACAAGAAGAGCACACCTGATAGGAAAATGAAAATTTTCCTATCACACAGACCTCCATTCAAGGACGGCTCAGAAAATAACATCTGCATTTCTCCTCAGGCACATTGCCACTCTTTGGAGTCTAGGAGTCTCACGACACTCAGTGTCCTTTAGATCAAGGCAAGGATGACCTGTCAACCTGCTCTCATTTTCAGGGTCCACAGATGAGTGTTCAAAAGTAGGGTTTGGTTTTTTTGTTTTTAAAAGTCACACAGACCGAAGATGAACCTGCCTGGAACTAATCTGGCATGTTCCGTACATCCCTGGGACTGCCTTTCCTTCTGCTGAGTGGTCTCGATAGAAGTGACTACACTGTCATCAGCCATGCTTTACAATTGCATGACCACCTTAGGCTCAGGGGCCCCCAAACACAGGCACGAAACTGGGAATGTGCAGCAAGATTGAACGGCACGGTGTCAGAGGCGCCTTCCATCTTGGTGGGGAGAGTGGGAGTGAGGTTCCAGCTCAGGGTGCCACTGAGTACTGAGCTCTGAGGACAGGAAGGGGCAGCTTCCCCTTGTGCTCTGATTTCCATCCTTGAGTGTGCCTGGAGAGACCAGGGAGCTGGTGAAGGAACCAGTACACAGGCCAGTTTCTAGAAATGAAAGCTTCAGGGAGCCACAGGCAACAGGCTTTCCGGGGCAAGTCCAGGCAGTAGCCAAGGACGGGAGACCTTTTGTGAGGCTTGCTGGAGTGTGAGTGTTGGCTGTCACTGCAAATCCAAGCTCCCAAAGCTCAAGACGGTGACTTCTAGAACAATAGACCAAGACTAGTTCTTACAGATCGCTAGGGGAATTCTTCCGGGTCTCCTTGCATTTGCCTTCCAATCCCACCCCAGGAGCCAGTACTGAGTGCTAGAAGCACACACACAGTTTAAATTTGTTTCACGGCTTGCCAGCTGTGTGGCCTGAGTCGACTTTGGCAGCTGCAGTTTTTCACCCAGCGAAAGAGCATTATGCTGGCCTTGTGCTGCACAGAGCCGTGTGTCAGCACAAACCTCCATTCAAGGATGGCTCAGAAAATAACGTCTGCATAAGAAAGCTCAGTGGACACTCGCTACTTCCATTCAGCTTCCAGTGTCCTCTCAGGCAGCCTTTGGAGATGGGCCTGACCAAATCTTGGATTTGCTCTCTTTCTGAAGAGGCTCTCATCAAATACTCACCGTACATCCTTGCTGCAAGTGTGGGCGGGCCTCTTTGAGATGACTATAGGAACAAGGCCCTAGAAAGTAGGCCACCCAGCACCTGCAGTAGAGGACCCCTTATGGCCCTGCCCACATGGAAAGGTGGTGAAGCTGGATGAGGGGAAGTGTGGATGTAGGTGATGGATGCATGGTCTATCAGGATGCCCATGATGTCCCCGACATTACTGGGCACCGGGGATGCTTGAGTAGGTACCACTCTTAACATGGAGCTTGCAGCCCATGGAGGATGATTCCATCCCATCAGCAAAAGTAAAGGCACAGAATGAGATGTTTTAAAGAGGGGGTTTGAGGGACATACAGGAGAAATTGTTCAGAAAATACCAGAATGCCTGAAAGACTTAATTCAAGGAGAAAATAAAGGAAGTGTCCTTTTCACTCACTATATCATAAACGTACAGGATTCTCACAATACAAGGTCACAATAATTGCTATAAACTTAGACAAATTCAATGGTGACTTGATAATGGGATAGTGATGGGGCCACACTGGCCTTCAGGAAAGCAGCCTTCGGGTTCTGGTTCACACCATTTCATATGGGTCTGCTGCTTTTTCCAGAGGGACACAGACAGTCATGGGGACACACATGGGCAGGAGACAGGAGACCTTGCTACGCTGGGAGAGATCATCAATGCCTCTTTAGGGGAGTTTGACTTATGGGTGGAAGGCTATTGTTCTGGTCCAGCTACAAGCTGCCCCTCCCTGGTGAGTTTATTCCCCGTATAGCAAGCAGGAGTGAACAGGACAATTTCCAGTAGAGACCTAGGAGGGGTTCTGGAACCCCAGTGGCTGGGATCCACCAATGCTCTCTGATTTGCGCATTGTTCTCTTGGCCTCTGGAAGGAAGCCATGTCCTAGGAAAATGAAGTGTCAGGTGTGAATTTAGAGCAGGAGAGTAGAAAACATTCCCAGAAATTATGAGGGTATGACGTGCAGTGGCAGGGGAGGGACTCTGGTTACTTTGTGTGTGTGTGTGTGTGTGTGTGTGTGTGTGTGTGTGTGTGTGTGTGTGCGTGTGTGTCTGTCTCTCCCTCTCTGTGAGTTTGTGTATGTGTCTGTCTGTCTGTCTGTCTCTCCCTGTGAGTGTGTGTGTGCATGTATGTCTGTCTTTCCCTCTCTGTGTTTGTGTATGTGTCTGTCTGTCTGTCTGTCTCTTTTTCCCTGTATGTGTGTTTCTGTCTGTCTGTCTCTCTTTCCCTCTCTGTGAGTGTGCGTGTGTGAGTGTGTGCACATGTGTGTGGTGTGTGTGTGTGAGTCTGTCTCTCCCTTTCTGAGAGTGTGTGTGTTGCTGTTCCCTTTAACAAATAAAGACACTGACTATGGAGGACCTGTATTGTCCTCAGGGTAGTATGGCAGAGTAAGGGGCCTTTCAGCAGTGAATTGGGTGTAGCATGAATTCTAACTGGTATTAATAATAAAAACTCAATCAGAGTCAACTATCAGGGGTGAAACTTGAAGATCAGAGAAGCAGAGTGTCCAGCCACTAGAGAGTCCTCACCTCTACCAATGTTCTGACCAACCGGGCGCTCCTGTCCTTAACTGCATCTCCAGACTGCACGGCTCCTCAGACTGCCCTGAGCTCCTGTCTCCTCCCTCCTTATATTCCTCTCTCCACCCA
Organism: Cricetiscus sungorus; assembly: GCA_030556225.1. NCBI lineage: Eukaryota > Metazoa > Chordata > Mammalia > Rodentia > Cricetidae > Cricetiscus > Cricetiscus sungorus. The sequence continues at coordinate 17,785,939 of JANBXA010000097.1, forward strand.
GCCATACCCTTTTCTGTCTCCACCTCCTCAGTGCTGGGATCACCTTTGTGTGAGCTCTGTTTCTCTCTTAAAATGGATCAATTTCGTGTGGCCCAGGGTGGCCTTGGATTAACAGAGATCCATCTGCCTCAGGCTCCCTAATGCTGGGGTTAAAGGTGTGTGCCACCACTGCCTGGCCTCCCTGGCTAACTAGTGTGGCTAGCTTTACACTCTGATCTTCAGGCAAAGTTGTATTTGTTAGATCATAAACAAAATATCACCACAGTTGGGATTTAGAATTTGGCATCTCAGGCTGCATGAGGGTGACACTGGTGACAGACTTGGGGGCTAACATAATAAAGAGTGTTAGCTTTCTGGGTGTGGCTTGCTGGAAGCTTGTGCTTCCCTGTGGGGTTGTCTAGCTGCTGGTGAAGCAGATGCCAGGCCCAAGAGGATGGAGTGGAAAGTGTCTCCACAGAGTGGAAGGAGAGGGCTGCCCTGTTTCTCTGTGTATACTGGTCACTGAGCTAATAAAAATGTCGGAAGGAACATTGTGTTAGGATCCTGGTGGCAGTCATGGCAGAGGCATGGGAAGTATCTTGGAGACAAGTTTCTTTGGGACTCGCCTGTCATAACCAAAAAGAAAACGGTATGGAATGGAGAGTACATGAAGAGATTCGGGCATTCCAGAGGAGGGAGGGGGAGATTAGAGAGCATTCTGAGTGGGGACAGGAAGAAGCAGAAACAGACACTGTATGTGGAATTCCTTGGTCACTGGCTTATCCTATCAGTTGCTTTCTTTGCAAGACTCAGCTCAGTATAAGAATTGGAGAGGGGTGGATTCTAGGTTTGCATCATATCCTTGAGAAAAATATCTGGAGCCTTCTGAACCTCTGCTTTCTCAACCCTAAAAGGGAATGTTTGCAACAGACATCATTGCTACTGTGTAGGTGATGAGAAAATGTACCAGCTACCATTACTGTGTTTTCCTGATGTCATCGATGGTGACAGTACTAGCCAGGATTGCGGGAGACTCACTATCAGGCTCCCTGGAGGCAGAGAGACAGCGAGATGAGTTTACAGTAAGCCGATGAAGATGGACTGGCCAGAAAAGGGATGAATGAGCTTTAATGCTATTGAAGTCAAGTAGATGCTATAGCCAGGAGGAAGTCAACAAGAAATGGTGCAAAGTTTGGAAATTTGAGGAAATGACGTGGTAAGACTGTGTTGTTCCAGTAATGTAATAATGGCAGGTGCAGGAGAGAGTCCCCAGATGTGCATTACAACTCAGAGACCAGGCAAAGGGCTAGGAAGAAGAGGACATGAAACTCACACAGGCTCAGAAGTAGAGAGTGTGAAGTTTTAGCTTCCCTACATTTTGTCACAAATGAGCATAATGTGAAAAGTCTCAACTGGCCTGATATATTTCCTCATTTATAAAGTGGATTTGTGTGTGTGTGTGTGTGTGTCCCTGCAAATGTACACGTGTGTGCGTGTTTTCATGTACTTATGCAGGCAGAGAGCAGAGGACATCTGATGTCTTGCCTATTCGTTCGAGACAGCTTCACTGAACGGGAAGCTAGGCTGCCAACAAGCCAGCCTCAGTGATTCTTATATCTCTGTCTCCCACAGAACGGGGTTACAGGAGCACATGGCTGTGCCCCCACTTTGTAAGTGGGTCCCGGCATCCACACCCAGGTCCCCATGCTTACACAGAAGCTCTCTAACTCACTGAGCCATCTTTGCACCTCAAGGAGCCTTTCATAGTCTCCCCATTCACTTTCTTAGAAGGTGACCCTGTAACTCAGTGGTCTTCAAAACAGAGGCTATGATCCATCACGGGTTTATAAATTCAATTTAAGGGGTTAAGACCAAAATTTAGAATGTTTTTGTAGCCAGGCATGTTGGTGCACACTTGTTGGGATGAGGGTGGGGCAGGCAGAAAGACCATTGAAATTTAATGTCAGCCTGATCTTACTTACATAGTCAATTCTAGAATACATGGGGATATATATTCTGTCTGAAACATAACAAAATAATGCTGAACCACAGCAGAAAAATATAAAACCTAAATAAAAGGATGAATAAGTGAATACATGCAAGGCATAACGTGCGCGCACACACACACACACACACACACACACACACACAAGCACATATATATGCACACACATGAGACACACATGCAGGAATACACATGTGCACACAAATGCACAGTGGACCAGAGCAGATTACACACAGACAGCTATGTGATCTTTCGTGAACTTCTGTTTCTGTTCTGTCATGTGTTCTAGTAAATGAATACTAAGCTGGATTATACATTACACTTCTCATGATGGGAACAAAGGTTTGAAAACCAGAGCTGTAACACCTTGGTGCTGTCAGGAATGCCCACATGTCTTGTTGGCCTCAGTTTCTCCATTTTCACAGGCTCCCCTGCACAGCTGGAATCACTTTAGTTCCTTACTCTGCAAATGTCCCTCAGAGGACTGGGCTCCCTCACAACAGAAAGGCACAAGTCCCCACCGAGGGCATTGTCCCTGCCTACAGTCCCTTCTGCTCTGGCAGCCATCTCTGAGCTAAGTGCAGACACCCCCAACTTAGAATAGAAACAGAAGCATTCAGTTAACCAAATATCAGAATACGACACCTACGTTTTCAGTATAAGTATATCCCAAGTACTGAATGAGATACACGGAAAACATTAGTCATTGTTTATGTGGGATCAAATTTAACCAGACACCTGTATTTTTTTTTCCTGACAGTTTTAAGTAGTAATAAACAGAGAGCGAACAGGAGAGAAAGTTAGAAGATTAAGACTTTAAAATGCCTCCAACTAAAAAACTTTGTGCTTTAATATGATCATAAATTAACAGCTGTATTGCATTATGCAAATTTATGTTAAATTATTCACACTGTCATCAGGCCCCAGTAAAAACTGTATATATGACATTTAGGGGGAAAACGACATCTTCTGATAAGAGATCTGCTCTGTATCTTGGTGCTTGCCTATGCCTAAGCACCACAACCAGCCCTCCCAAGGGATTCTGTGTAAATGACTCTCGGAGTTCCTTCTGGCCTGAATCCCTGGAGAACAGTCCCAGGAGTGGCAGTTTCTACTGTCAGGTGACACAGCCCTGCCCTTTACCCAAGAATGGCACCTCCTGGCAGTGAGCACATGGGCTCAGGGGCATGCCAGGAGGAGGGGCTTACCTGTGACCTCTGTCATTCTGTCTCGGAGCAGTTAAGAAGAAGGACATGTTTAGTCTGACGTCCTACCTGCTGGCTAATTTAATGTTCAAGCAGATACAGGTGCATCTATTAGTTCCTTAGACAGGTGCACTTGAATGGGTCATTTAGAGCTGCCTCCTTCCTGAAGGTTCCTGGTGTAACCCACTATTTTTTTTAATAAGTCTTTCTTCCATTCCATCTATTTATGTCTGTCTGGCTGTCTATCTCCTTGAGACAGGATGTCAGATAGCCTAGGCTAGATTTAATGAGCTATGAAACTGAGCAGGACCTCGAACTTTTGCTCCCTTGCCTCTAATTCCTAGGGGCTTGGATTACAGGTGTGCCTCTATTCAGTTTCTCAAAGTCAAGGCACTGCTTGTGAAAGATGCCCATTTCTGTTCTGGGAAGTAGAGTCTAGCATTACGAAGGGCATACGACCTCCATTAACCTAGTACTGAGTAAAGCTTGGAGGACAGGAAGCCAGATGACTGTCAGGAGATTGCAGAATTCCAGGCCTGCTTGGAAATGGTTGTAGGCAGAAGTAAGCTACAGAGAGGAAGGTAAGATGGCCTAGAATGATCCAGAACAGAAAGCAGCAGTGTTGAGGAGCAATCGAAGGGATTCTCAGGGGTGCCGATGCTTGCTATCCTACAGACACAGGCCCTCGCTGCTCTAAAGGTGTGTGGGCTCAGGAGGATGAGGCAGGCTCCACGGGCCTTCTTAAAGAGGATACTGGTTTTTCAAAGCACACAGGGAAGTGTGCATTGGCCTTGGGCCAGGAAGCTACAGTACAGGGTGATTCTGGGCAGCCTGCTAATGTCCTTTCCCCATTTTCTTATTTACAAAACAAAGGGTTGTAGCTCAGTAGTAGAGTGTCTGCCTTACCATGTGTGAAACCCTGACTTCAATTCCTAGTAACACACACACACACACACACACACACACACACACACACACACACACACGTGCACGTTCAAAGGGGGATTAGCGTGAATGATGTCTATGTTTTTCACCTTTAATCATCACTTACTCAACTACCACCGACTACTGCTGAGCACCTGCGTCTGGATGTGATGAGGCAGACAAGCATAGGGAATAGCGTAGCAGTCTGGACTCTACTTGGTTTGGGCCAAGCACACATACCCCTTTCCTAACAATGCACCTTGTAACCTACCGGGCTGCATGTACACCTCGCTCCAAACAGTGGGATGAGTTCTCCCTCCCCTGGGAACTTTGCTTTTGAGTGCATGCACGTTCAGGCAAATTGTATCCTCTGAGTGAACATTTAGGGAGATTTCCCTGCTTACTGTCTAAGCCTATTCGTAGTTGGGCCATGTAGGATTCGAATCAGATGTATCATGGGAAGGGACATACTCAATGAGCAGAGATTTACCAAATTCTTCTTTCTTGTAAACTGCACAGAAGGAAGTCTCAAACAGCACCAGGTCCTTTGAGTTCTCTCTCTGTCATGTGTCCCACTATCACTCTCAATGCCCAAGTCCTCCTGTCTTCTTGGCCTGCTCTATCGCAGCGCTTTGAATAAAGTTTGCAGGATGCTTTGAGATCCGTGTGCACCTATATTTCAATTATCTGATTAAGATGCCAAGAGCCTAGCAACACCTGGCCCAGACCCTGACCACTGGTGACCTTGCCGGACCCTGCACTTGCGAGACAGTCAGGTTTGCCCAGGGCAGACAAGCAGAAGGGGCTTCCACCTGTGGGAAGGTGTGCAGGAGGGGGAGGGGAAGCAGGCATCAGTGAATCTGCAAAGAGAGCAGTTTCTTGCCTTTCTGAAATGATGATGGCAGATATATTCCACGGGGTGGTCTGTGGCTTGCTTGGTCATGGGCTATGCCAGTTAAAAAGGTAAAAGGGTCTAAGGCCGCCTGAGCAGGGACCAAGGGGAAGGTGCTGGTTTCTGGAAATGGGACCCAAGGATAGGCTGCGCTCATGGACCACTTCTGGCTAAGGCTGATCCATGTGCAGGTGAAAGACAGAATCCGACGGAGACTCCCATCAGCAACACCTTTGAAATCTGACTTAGCAGGCCAGGAGCAGTAGCAGGGGTGATAGTCACATGTCTCCCTCAGAGCTTTGAAGATAAGCAAGGAAGGAAAGGTCACAGGCTACTGCATAGATGCCAGACGCAGACTGCATTTGTTTAGCTGAACTGGGGTCTATGTCGCCCAGCCCTTCACAGAACTCCAGACAGACACCGTGGGCCCTGTTAAGTAGGATTTAAGGAAAAATTTGAGGGACAGGGAGAAAAACGCAACTAGATACAGTGACAACTGACAGGCTTAACACATAAATTATTCCCGGGGGGAAGAAACTATCTGCCTGAAATACAAGGGACAGGATGAATACAGGAATTCTTGGTGGGGAAGATTTTACATAGGAATAAAAGCTAATAATACATGGAAATGTCTATAGAGATTAGTTTTAAGAGGCCCAAGGGTAGATAATGTAAATTTGCCAAATGTTAAGGAAAAAGAAGCCATTTCTAATCAGCTTAGGTTTGCTTTATAAAGATCTATTTATTTATTTTTATTGTGTATATATGTATGTGTGCTAAGTTTATCTGTATCAAGTGTACAGATGTCCTTGGATGCCGGAGGGCATTGGTTCCCCTGGGACAGACAGCTGTGAGCTATTTGATGTAGGTCCTGGGAACAGAGCTATTGACAGCTGACCCATCTGGCCAGCACTCAATCCCTTTTCGTTCTTTTTATAAAGATTTATTTATTTATTATGTATACAGTATTTTGCCAGCATGTATGCCTGCAGGCCAGAAGGGGGCATTCCATTATAGATAGGTGTGAGTCACCACGGTGGTTGCTGGGAATTGAACTCAGGACCTCTGGAAGAACAGCCAGTGCTCTTAACCTTTGAACCATCTCTCCAGCCCACTCACCCCCCTTTTTTTCGTTTGCTATGTATGTTTATTTTGTTTAATTAATTACTTGATTAATTATCTTGTTTATTAATTACTGAACAGAATTTATTCTTTTACTGGTAAAGACAAATGCATCTTCACTTACTGAAATGTCCTTGTTGCCAGGTAAAGAATGATCTTTTTTTTCTAGTGGTGGCCTTTGAGACTTGGTGGCAGCAGAAAGGGGACATCCCAGGCATAGGAGGAGGAATCAACTCTGGGGACTCTCCAACACCCTGTCATGAACTTGTGGAAACATAGTGGAAACAGAAGCCAGCCATATGTGTGTCTGACTGCGAGACCCCCACTTTTGAAATCTGCACTCACAGGACAACTCCCCCCCAGACTTGCTGGCTATTCTCAAGATGACACCAGGGAATCAATCGTGGGTTCAGATTAAGTCTCTCACCCCATGCCCAGGTTCCAGTTCATTTCAGTCTTTACAATGAAGAGAGAACATAGAGCTGGTCGTCAGGATTGCCTGGCACTTGTGCTCTTGACTGAGAGCATGTTCCACTAGATGCTTCCAGGAGACTTCATCTTACCCAGCATTCTTGGCTAGTGGGGTCGACTTCTTTACGGCAAGGTCAGATTTATTTAGCACATAAAAGTGGTTATGAATAGTTATAATGCTCCATAAATGTTTACTGTTACTCAGGAGGTAAGAACCATCATTAGCATCTTCCAGGCCTACAAATCTCTCATTTGCAGCCAAGCTGGGGACTCATCAAATGAGATTTACAATGAAAGGTGAAAAGATGAGAGGGTGGGAGAGAGACAGAGAGCTGGCTCACCCCTCCACCCCACACCGGAACACCTCATCTTCATTCTTAGCTGAGGTGAGGACCTGTGATGTGACACCCCTGGGCTCCAGTTTCTTGTTGGTAAGAGGGAGAAACGGGCTTCGAAGTGCTTAAGCCCGTCACAGACCAGATGACTCCCGGCCTTGGGTGTGGTGTGGTTTTTGTGAGATGCTTTCTGATAGGGGCAACTGCCAGCCTGTCAGAGCAACCATTTCTAAGGCCTTGCTGGCCTTGTAGCTGTCAAGATGAACTGAGTGTGACCACCACACAGCCTCAGAAAGCTTGCCGCTCCCCAACAACCTGACCTGGGCTTTCCTAAAATGCAGTGATCAGCTCCAATCACCATAGGGCATCTACAACTCCTGTCAGGTTGTAGATCTTTGGGCACAGATTTCTCACAGCACTATGGCAACAGATCTTTACCCTAACTGCACCTTAGATCAGAAGCCCAGGTGATGGGCGATGTCCTTCTGTATGCTGTGAACATATGTCTCTATAAAACTGTTTTGGCCAATGGCCAGGCAGGAATTATAGGCAGGGATAGCAGACTAGGAGAATTCTGGGAAGAGGAAATGCAGGGAGGAGTCGCCAGGGAGATACCGTGTAGCTGCTGAGAAGCAAGAGGTCCAGGCATCGTGGGGTAAGCCAAGAGCTTGTGGAAATGCATAGATTAATAGTTATGGGTTAATAATTAAGAGAGAGACATAGCCAGTAAGAAGCCTGAGCCATCGGCCAAACAGTTACAGTTTATATAAGCCTCTGTGTGTGTTTGGGACTGAAGGGAGGTGGGACTGGGCACAGCGAGATACGTCTACACCCAGGACTCAGTGTGCAACAACTAAGCCAGAATTGGATCCCAACCACTGCCATTTTTATAGCTCTTGAGGGTACAGAAGTTTCTGGCTATTCTGGGGTCTTGATTTGTATATGGAGCCCAAGTGGCAGGAGTGGTGTAGGGTCCGTAGTGCTGGAGGCTGCTGGTTGTCTGAAGTCAGACTGTGGTGAGTTGAATGGCTGTGCAGAGTATGCATGTTAGTTTCCTGTCACGCTGACAGTCACTTGGAAGAAGCGACTTAGGAGGGAGGAAGCAGTAATTCTGGCTCCTGGTTTTAGAGGGTTTAGTCTGTGATCACTGAGCTCTCTGGCCTCCTATATGGTAAGACACAGCGTGGTGACAGGGCACGGTAGGGCATGGCAGAGGAGAGCTACTTGAATGGTACAGAAAGTAGAACAGGAGGAGGAGGAGGCTGTTTGCTTGCTCTCAAAGATAGGCTTCCTTCAAACAGCTTCCCTTCTGCTCTGTGCCATTGCCCAACAGTGCATCCAAACCATGGGTCCATCAGAGGCCTCGTGGTCCAATCACCTTCAAGTAGCATCATTGGCTATAAAGCAAACCTTCAGCACACAAGCCTTTTGGGGGCCACCTCATTGCCAAACTGTAACAAACATCAGATCTAGAGACTTGGCGAGGCTTGGAGGTCCTGTGTCCTTTTGGGCAGAAGGATGGGGAATACAGTCTCAGGGTTCTGGGACGCCCTTCCCTTTCCCAAGCATTTTCCAGGCCTTCTCTACACTGAGATAAAGAGCATTCAGCAGCAGTCAAGGGCAGGCTAGGCAGTGAGAAGGTGACCTCTGACTGGTAATCAGGAGGGAGGATGCAGAGAGCCTTTTGGCAAAGTAGCACAGTGCTGGGTAGAGGACAGTGTGGTCACAAGCCAAGTGTCTCTTGTATTTGTTTAGTATATTTAACAACAAACTCAGTTAAATCCAACCATGGCGCTAACTTCCAGGGGACAGAACCCCATAGAGAAGGTGGTGGAGAATCAGAGACCTTTCTATAAAGAATGAGGCCATGGCACCCACAAATGAAAGTCCACAGGGCTGGAGAGGCGGCTCCGTGGTTAAGGGAGGCTGTCCACAAGATTGCTCTGCAGACGAAGGTGCTTGCTGAGCCTGATGACTCTCCCCCCCCCCAGCACACACCACATACATGTAGAAGGAAAGACCGATACTGCAAAGATGCACATAAAGAACAATATGATGGTGTTCACGGTGACCAAGCAGAGTGTTGAGGTATAAAGTAGCCCTAGGATGGATTCTCAGGTTCCAGAGCGTTTTTGTGAGTGTGGGTGAAACACCCAGGTTCCTAGGGGCAGAAGGGTGAGGCCGTCTGGGCGCCATTCATCTCATGCCATCACAGGCTACTCAAAAAGGGAATCCAGAAACTCAGAGAGTGGACCACGGTGACAAGTAAGTCACAAGCCTAGGACTGAGAAGTCCTGTGGGGCTGAGAAGCCGGGTGACAGGCCAGAGATGGTGCTAGCAGAGTGGCTGATGGAGAGTTGGGCTCCTCGCCATAGATGAGCATGCACAGGGGCTGCCCCTATGCCTGGACAATTGCCTTTTCCATGGCTCCATGACACCGACGCACATGCAGGCCCAAGCCCCACTCCTTGAGGTCCCTCTTTTCCAGTAGATTTAGAGACACCACCACCTACCTAGTCAGTAGGAACACTGGAGCCTGGAGGAGCAGCCGTGGAACCCTGCACATTAGACACCATGTTGATGAGCATACTTGGTACAAGCCGAGAGATGGGAAAGCAAGAAGGACCCTGACTGGGTCCTTCCCCATGGAACACTTATCTTTGGATGCTGTCTGTCCTCTCTGTCATGACAAGTCTTTTGAAAACTTGGTTAGGCTGTAGCACCCCACCATGGATTCTATGGGATGCTCTGCCCCACAGTGTTAGTGTCTATACTACATTAAATAAAGGACATGACCTTGGATTGCGTGGTTGACCTCACCCACCTAGTTGAGGGCAGAGGAGTGAGCATTGTGGTTTCCTGGAGAAGCAAGCCCATCTCCAGATGGTGGCGTCAACTCCTTTGTGAGTTCCCAACTGCCAGCCTGCCCCACAGACTTCAGACTTGCCAGCCCCCACACGGCGAGAGCCAACTCCTTAAAATAAACCTCGCTCTCTTCTTGGTTCCCTCTCTCTCCCTGGAGCTTTTCTTTCCCTGCCAATGCCACAGCGCCGTGACAGTTCTGACTTTGTGAAGTTCTTGTGAGGACCAGGCTAATGCTTGTGTGCCAGGTGAGGATCTTGGGTCTTCCCTGAGAACATTCGATGTCACTGGTATTGGCAGCAGAGACAGCGTCTATCCCAATCCCTCCCTTTCACAGATAAGGGAACCAAGGCATGGAATGGGCGATAACAACTGATATGTAGATTATCGATGCTGTCACAAATATGACACATGTGTCAACTGAGTCTATGTAGCAATCCACGAGCTACAGAATGTACCTATTCCCATTTCACAGAGAGGAAAACCAAGAAACAGAAAGGTGTGCCGTGTCATGGATCCGGCGATGGTCACTCAGTGTCTCCATGTGTTCTCCTGGCCATGTGGGACCAGCATCTGGCTCTTGGAGCTCCCTTCTGCTTGGAAGGCATGCTCTTTGCTCTGGTACAGTTTGGTGGAATGTGATTGGGGCCTGTGGTACACCCTAAGCTTCTCCCTGTTGTCAGCCAAGAGTCCCAGAGAGATGCAATGATACTGCACCCATGAAGGGTGGGTTTACAGACCCAGTGACCAATGGGAGGGAGGGTGAGGATCCCAAGCTATGCATTTTCAGGGACAAGTTTTGTTCTTTGAAAGAACTACAACCCTGGACCATCTCTTCCTTGTTGGTTGACTCAGGTTTTGTGTGTTTTTGAGATGCGTTCACACTGCATAGCCCAGGTTGGCTTCAGATTCTCTTGCTGTAGCATCTGGAGCACTGGGGTGCAGGTGCCCATCAACACTGTTGACCCAGCTCACCTCTTTGTCAGCCCCTGGAGTCAGTTACCATGCAGTTCAAATCCTGGCCTGCCACAGAGAAGGCAAGGAGTTGGTGTCCCCTTCCAGTCCTCAACGTCTGATTACAGTGTCTAGGAGAGGAAGTCACAAGGTAACAAGAGTCTGGGTGGCTCTGGGTGGCTCTCTACTCCTTCTTGTTCATAGCCAGGGGGAGGTGTGTTCCCTTCTCATCTCCATAACAAGAAGCCTCGGCAGGGGGGCTGTGCTGAGCTCCCTACAGCCCCTGCCCCAGTTTGGTCCCAGCAGGAGGAGGCCAGTGGAGTTTAATTACATTCTTCCTATAGGGAACATTCAAGAAATGAGCCTTTGAGAAACAATTTGTACTACCAAAGGGAGTGGGGGAAAAAATCAAATTAAGCAAGTGAGGAACAGGCATTGCCTCCTGTGTCCTAGAGAGCCAATCTAAATATTTAAACGTAAAAGACAGATTTCTAAACGCTCAACTTCATAAACCTTCCCCGCAGCATGCACTGGAGAGAGAGTCAAGCATCCCTCTGATCTGGAATATTCATGGGCCTGGACGGGCATGCTCATCTAGTCGGTGTTTTCACACATGCCATGTTCAGTTATGAAACATCTAAAACAGACAACACCACAAAACATAATGCTGCTCACAGACCTGGGTGGAACAGACTTACCAGGCAGTCTGTAACACAGTTTGGAAAGGCCCCTCATTCAGTGGTGATTCCCTGTCTGGGCCCCCTGCCTGCTCCCCCACACCCTGCCTGCTACCACCCACCAAGGTACTGGAGGACTGGACAGAGCCCCAGAGGAGCCCCAGGCCAAAACTATGAATGTGTTAGCTTCCAGGGGACACTCACACCATATAGAAAGTCCCTTGTTCTGGAACCATCAAGTCTGACGACCTCTTGTCATATACCCGTCCTCCGTGGGTGTGTGACTGCCACAGATAGCCCAGGTTCCTCTCCTTTCCTTGTTTGGAAGGCTCTAGCCATCACCCGATAGGTCTGTGTGATACTCCACAGGAGCCTGTGAGAGCATAGTTGTCTGACCATCTATGTTCCATCCTCATTGGTGACCCTTGTCAGACCTGACTGACTCCGCCTTCCACAGAGGACTGGTTTTACCTAGTGTGCCTCCCTGCCAACCAGTTCTGCACTCAGATTTGCCCCCAGCTGGAGGAGGGCACAGCATCCATCCTTGCATGGCACTCCTCGGCACCTGCATCTCACAGGCCCGGCGTGCACCAGATACAGTTGTGGGGTCCGCGCTGGACCAGTGGGCCTGGCAGATGCAGTTTCCTATTCCCATGGGGCTGGCATCCTGCTTTGGGCTTGGTTATGATACTCCTGCCCGAGAAGTGCAGGCTGAGAGTGAGTGCTATGTCCAGACAAAATGGTAGTGTTCCGAGTCTGCGGGTAGGGTGGCAGAAGGTCTTTTGATGACCATGAGTTTTCAAATTCTCACCAGACTTAGCTGTTTGGAAACTTCCGTGTAAAACAGCATTTGTCAAAGGTGTCCAGGGAAGTCAAAACTAGAAGTTTCCATTCATTCTTTCATTTCCAAAGCTAGGGAACGAAATCCATCCTTTCTGCTGTGCACAATAATTAAATATAAGAACCACTTGGTTCAAGTGTAACTCAAGGCCAGGTGGAACCCTGAGTTCCACCTGTGACTTCAACTGGCTCACATTTATTTTTAATCCCTGCTTTTCTGGGTTGCTGTGAACCGGCCCTACCTGCCATCTTATATTCTTAACAAAGCCCGGATCCTCTAGAGCCCCAGACACTGAATATGCAACACTCTAAATTGTCATGGGAAAGGCACGTAGCCAGGCTGGTCAGGATGCTGCGGTTCTGGGAGGGCTGTTTCTTTATGGGTCACCTCTCCCTGTGTTCTGCAGGGACACAACAGGGGTGGGGTAGGGTGGGATGGGGGTGGGCTTGGAGCTTTCATTGCTAAATAGCCAAAGAGCAGAAGAGCTACACTTGCTGAGGCAGGGCAGCTTGGGAAAGCTGCTCCCAAACCCTCCTGCCCTTCAGCCGGCCTCCTGTCTTGATTACCTCACAGGGTCCAATTATACTGTCTCTGGATGGTTGGTGCCGCTAGTGGGCAGTGAGCCTGGATGTGAGGCAGGGGGATTCTAGATCTCTCTGGATCTGGGGAACAGAGCTAGGTAGGACAAGAATGAAAGGGGGAAAGAGGGAAGGAGAAAAGACAGTCCTGTGGAAAGGAGAGGGCAGGGTGTGGAGGGGAGGAGCAGGGGAAGGGGCTGGAGGGGCTAGAGGCAGGTCATGGTAAGGTTGCGTGTATTTCCCGGGGGTTACTGTAGGGGTAGGCACTGGGCATCTGTAATGAGTACAGGATTTAGGAGCCCTGGGTAGTGACAGAGAGGCTGTGGGCATTCACAGCGCAGACAGGCCCTGAGGGGAGCTACCTGCCCTTCTCTTCTGTTTGTGTAAAACCCGTGGGAATGGTTTCTCTGGCACCTGGTCCACATTTTCTGGCCACTCTGCTCCATGGAAGTATCTGCAGTCGTGTTTCCCTCCCTTCAGAAACTGTCATGTTGGTGGCAGATCATAATTTCTAAGACAGAGCCCCAGGCACACTTCCAGAGAGATCTCCTGTTCATATAGATGAAGACTCCCCACCCAGTATTCGTTGTTGAGGTGTTATGTTCTTGGGTCAGAAACTCCCAGAAAACACAGGGAAGTAGGCAAGCTGAGCTTCACTTCTAAGCAACCCCATCACTGAGACTATTGGTTACAACTGTCAATTCCTGGGCAAGCTTCCGGGCCAGATAGAGCACCCTGCCTGAGCGGGACAACACAGTGGGTGTATGCTGACTGTGACAAGTCTCCAGTTTATACAAGCATACTGCATTCTGCTCACCATCTCTGTCTGTCTTGAATATGGCCTTAAATCAACCAGAAGCCTGCCCTCATTTCCCATCAGAGAACTACTTAAGGAGGCAAGAAGACTGTAGGATAAATTCAGTGCTAACGGACTTCCAAGATGTATTAGAATGGAATGAGTTTCTCAACACTTTATCTCCCATCCGTAAAGTGACTGGCATCATCACTGGAATAATCTAGAAACCATTAAAATTTATTCACAAAAGGCGAGCCCACTGTAGATCCTCAAGGCCTTCATTATCATTAGGAATAAACACACACTGACTCCAGGCATACCACAACAGAGCAGGATTTACAGTTGAAGGGCCTGGCTCTCACTGTGCGAGCTGCTGACAGACGTCAGAAGCCAGAGTTCTCCCTGGAAACCGCAAGGAATGCAGATGCTCAGGCCCCACCCCAGTTCAGCTCAACAGCATCCGCAGTTCAGCTCCATAATTTCTATGTATGTTAAATCTGTGCGTGTTTGTTGATATGAGGGTGCAAGTGTGCAGAGGTCAGAGGTTGACATTTGCACCATCCTTTGTTCCTTTGAAGGAACCCTGGCCTACTGAGAGCCCCATTCCCAGTTTCAGATCCATCCTGCAGGACTCTGGATGTGATCCTAGCTGGGAGATGCTTTTCCCCCCACAGTAAAGACAAATTTATGTTAGTCTATCTCAATAGTTTCCAACCCAGTGCTCCCCCTGTGACAAGAGGACACATGTATTTATGAAATAGCTGCTTGTAGCTAACAGCTATTTTATTTTTGTAACAATGGGGTATGTTTGGCTCTTTGCAATCCACTGGCTGCTTCAAGGAGCAAACCCCCAACTTTGCTCACATTAAGCAGCGTGAGCTAATCAGCTGAAAAAGCCAGCATGGAATGTTCTTTGATCCTTAAGAGAAACAGGAAGAGGAAGATGCGTTTTAATTAGATCTTTACAATGTGACAAAGTAGCTGTTGAGAGTTTTAGGGAGTTGGTCACCCTTCTAAGTCATGACTGTGTTCAAACTCCCCTGAACTGAGGCTACATATCAGTGTTGTCCAGTTTGTGATAAATTTATAACTGGGTTCTGCAGAGAAGATTTGTATCAACAATTAAGCTGGAGGAAAATGGCTCATAAATTCGGGCTGGCATAGTCCAGCACCAAAGGGGAGGAAGGGAAATGGTTTAGCCAGATCAAAAATTTCAACATCAAGTGCCAAAGCTATAGCAAAACAATGGGAAAGGAAAGAGTTGCATTCTCTCTTAACCCTTAAAATGTATATATCGGAGTATTCAATGATACATTCTCGTGGCCAAGGCCTGATTAGAAAGTGCTGTTTGTAGTCTCCTAAGAAGGAGAATGGAACACGCCTTCCCCCTGGTCCTCTGCAACTAGCTTAACTAGCTTAACATGTTCCGTCCACTGCAGTCTGACCAAGACAACTCGAGGGAGAAAGCGAGTTCTCCAAAAGAACCCATGATTTGAGAAGGACAACACTGTCTGAATGTTCAGCCACCAGAGCTTACGTCCCTCATTTCATATGACAACGCTACTGGCAGGCAGAGCCTTTGAGAACTTAGGCTTCCATGATGTCATCGGGGCAGTGGCCCTAAAATGCTATGGGTGCCTTTATGACAAAAGAAACAGGGAAGCTGGGAAGTGGCCCACGTACTTGCCAGCCTAGGGTGAAGATCTGGGTGTGGGCACCAGAGGCTGGTACCTGTCGTCCCCAAGTGGGAAGGTGGGGACACATGGGTCCCCAGGGCTCACCGGCCACAGGTTAGCGGGACTGACCTCTAAGTTCAATAAAAGACTCTGCATCAAAATTAAATAAAATAAAATAAAGCCGAGGGTGATGGAGGGAGACACCCAACACTGACTTTTGGCCTCCATAGGTGTGTGTGTGTGTGTGTGTGTGTGTGTGTGTGTGTGTGTGTGTGTGTTGCATACACAAAAACAAAAGGAAAGGAACAGAGACCAAACTAGCATGCTTGCTGTTTCAGCATGTGACCCTCTCCGCCATGTCATGAAGCAACAAGAAGGCCCTTGCCTCCTGCCCAGCAGACTCTGGTGCCCCAGCCTCTAGAATGATAGTGAAATGAACTTCTGTTTGTTTTTTTTTTTTTTTTAAGCTTGTCTGTTCTCAAGTCTTTTGTTATAGCAATGGACTGAGAGAAGGTTCTAAGCAAAAGGAAGAGAGGCTAAACAAAATCCTCGAGACAGATGATTTGGAAGAAATTATGTGTGCCCAGAAAGAAGGCTGGAGACACAGACTGTCAGGCAGATTATAACTTACAGCTATACTGGCCGAACACAAACCCAACAACTCCTGTAAGGTCAGAGACAGCTGAAGCCAAATGGGTCAGAGTAGACAGCAAGAGGTTCATTGCTAGGTAGAAGGCGAGGGCTGAAAAACATGTAGACATTCCTCAACAACAGAGGGCACAGGGGAGCTGTGCATGGGTTAAGTTGTTTTTGCTAAAAGTGAAACTTTGGAACTTTTGACTTCTATGGCTGATACATCACTTCTAGACTGGTAAAGGATGCATTATGGCAACCTGCTAGCTGGCCTGAGCTTCACTGTAATCAGCAGCACCTGAGGAAGTCACAGGAAGCAGCCACACTATTTAGAAGAGTGGCAGGAGGCACAGGAGGCAGAAGGCCAGGTACTGTTGCTGTCACTGTCCTGACTTCGTAGAGCTGGCCTGAAAAGTTCTTAGGGAAGGAAAGCATGGTCTCCTAAATGGAAATTGGAGAGTGGGAACTTCTAATTTTGGGGACCATGGCTTCTTTTTTATAACTTTTTATTGATTCTTTGTGGATTTCATATAATGTATCTGGGTGCCACTCATCTCCCTGTCCCCTTGCTTCTGCCCTGTGCCCTTGCAACCTTCCCCCAAAACAAAATTTAAAAGTAAGACTAAGTAAATGACAACAAAAAAATAAAATAAATGCTAGCATGGAAGCTGTAGTATGGCCCACTGAGTCAAACTGTTAACCCTTTAGTTGAAACACCTTTACTTAGAAGTGTTTATCTCAACGAGTCATTGGTCAGTCTGGTTGGAGGCCTCTGGCTTCTGCTACACCCTCAATACTGGGCCCTCCCTGGGATTCCTCTTGGGTATCCTTTTGTTGCCTTGTGTCATGCAGATCCTGTAGCTTTGGGTTTGTAAGTTTGGGGGACCATGGATTCTATGGCCAGGACTGGACCGACTTTTTTTCTTTTTCAGCTACCCAGACATCATTCACCCCACTTCCGGTAACAGGGTCTTAGGGATCTACCCTTCCATCCATTGAAAGGCTGCGAGGACTCAGGGAGGCCTGCCTTCTTTAACAACAGAGATGGACAGGTGACCTGGTCTCAGACAAGTCAGGGTCCCGTCTTCTCATTGCCAGGGGTTGCGTAAGGGACCTGTCCGAGAAGTAGTGAACACTGCAGGAAGAAAACCAGCTTCTCCATGTACCTGCTTTCTGCTGTCCCTATCTTCCTAATACAGAGGTCACAGCAGCTGGAGATGCAGCTCAGTGCTAGAGGGATTTAATGCTAGCTTGTTGGATCAAGAATCAGCAGACCAGAGATGCGTACTTACTCCGTGACAGTTCCAGGTCAAGGCAGGAATCCTTGACTCTCAGCCAGGGGCTGCTGAGATAGCCTGGTCAGTCAAGAACCTGCTGTACAAGCAATGGACCTGAGCTTGGCTCACCTATGTGAGGTGTAGCAGCTCATTGCATAGGTGTGAGAGTCAAAGCTCGGGTCCCAGAATCCACGACATTCTGAGTGGGTGTTCCAGCATTCAGGCGGTGGAGATGGGGAATCCTCAGGGCAAACTGGCTAGACAGACCAGACATACAGAAACTCTGGTTCAACGGAGAGATGCTGCCTCAATGAATAAGGTGGAGAGCAATGGAGGGGGACTACCCATGACAATCGTGTATCTTCACATGTATGTGAACACATATACACACATGAATGCACAGACAACACACACTCGAGGAAAAACTGGAGTGCATTGAAAGTAATAATGGGAGAAAACACAAAGCCCCTTCATGTACCTCACTCAATTCACACTGTTCAAAATCCAGGTGACAGGGTGTACTGAAGCAATGGGAGAGACCGAGAGTGACGGGTGTGTCCACTGAAACCAAGACACAGAGAGCAGCTGGGCACCGGGTTAGAGCACTTGTGTCAATCATCCCTGACAGGAGCCAGCCTCTGGAGTTCGCTGGGCCCTGGAGTCTACCTGGTATTGTTGTTGTCGTTTGTGTGTGTGTGTGTGTGTGTGTGTGTGTGTGTGTGTGTGTGTGTGAGCATGTGCACACACTACCGCTAGAGTGTGGCTCTCAGGTGGTAGTGTGAGAGCTGTTTTTCTCATTCTGTAGTATAGTAGTATAGGTTGGTGAATGAGGTTTGAACCAGTTCATGAAGCTTGGCTGCGGGTGGCTTAACTAGCTGAGCCTTCTCAAACTGCCTATTGGGCGACATTTTCTACCATTGCCCGCAGCAGTCCCTGATGACACCGTTTTTTTCTTGTAGATGAGGATAGTGACTCTCATCCCATTCCCAAAGGGTATTACTGGAGGAGAGAGGGTGTAGGGAGAAGGAACAAGAGCCAGGATCCAGCCACTTGAATGATAGGTCACTGAAGGGGTCCTGCCCTCTAGAGCTGGACCAGAGCACCCTGTATGTAGGGAAAGTGTGCAGCCACAGAAACTGGCATTAACTGGCACTCAGGAAGTATTTGTTGAATGGGAACCAGCAGGAAAGTTATAACAAACCACACTTTACATGCACATTTTCAGGAATATTTTCAGGAAAATACTTAATGTGTGAACAGCTAATCTGCATTTTCATGTCCTGACAGATGGCCCATATTAACAGAGTTCTGAGTACAGAAAAAGTAAATAAATAAAGAAGAGAAGAAAGGAAGAAAAGGGAAGGAAAAGAAAACCTGCATGTATTCATTGATGGGTACCATGAGCCAGGCCACACAAAGCAGTGTGCTCTCACTCATTGTTAAAAAATGGAAGACAGCCTGGAGGCATTCCCATTTGTCAAAGATGTCCCTAAATATTACCCATAGGAAGAAAATGACCCTCAGGACTTGCATGGGGAGAGAAGAGCTTTTTTCCCCGACTCTGGGAGATGGTGGTAGGTCCCAAATGTCTAATGCTGTATTCTCAGTTTTCAGAATGAACTGTATCAGTGCCTGTGGGAGCGTTGATCAAAAGCACAGTCCTTGGACTGGTGGTGGTAGTGCATGCCTTTAATCCCAGCACTGGGGGGGTGGGAGTGGGGCAGAGGCTGGTGGATCTCTGGGGGTTCAAGGCCAGCCTGGTCTACAAAGCTACACAGAGAACCCCAGCCAGCATTTGCAGAATCAGAACTTCTGCGGTCAGGGACCTGGAATCTGCAGTCACATCATCTTTTCAGAGGGTTGAAAAGCTGTGTCCATAGGTCTCCCCCAGGGCTTCGGGACACTGAGTACAGTCCCGTGGAAATTTGCCTTTTTGGAAGAAAAAGCTCTGGTCCTAGGTTCAGAGGCTGAAGGAGTCCAGGGTCTGGTGAATTGGCATCACTGTCCTTGAGGTCAGGGCCAATCAGGCCATGGCAGAGGTGAGGGCATGTCACTGGGTTTTGCATGGGAGCATTGCTATGCCCACAGCTTCATACCCAGACCTAACGCAGGTTGTGGCTGATGAACCTGGCAGGGTCCCAGGGCTTTGCTACTGTCTAGATGACACAACAGTCTAAAACTAATTATATATATCTTATGTGGCCCTCGAGGGGTTCTTTTGGAAGGGGTATTGCTTAATAGACCATTAGCTGGTAATCCCCCTCAGGGTGAAGATAATGACCCACCTCTTGGAGCATTTGCACCTTTCCCAAGCCTCTGTCATATGTACCACATCACAAGGCACCATTCGGATACTCCTATGCCCACTTCTTCATTTAATGTGGCTTGAGACTGAGGGCTGGCCTTCTCTCTGCCCCCTTCCTCAGGAAGGCATCTTGTATGAGTCTTGTACGAGACTTCAGTACAATTGCTCTTGAGGCTAGAGGCAGTTTGCTTAGGCATGTTGGTGTCCCTATGCCCTGACCACAACCTGCCCGCAATGATTTGGCCATGGGTGACTTCAGCATTCTGATAAGAGTGACCTTTGTGACTGTCATTGGGGATTTTCAGTCATAGATCCTGTTTGCTGGTGAGGAGTGAGGAAGAATGTGGTCCCAGGCGCTCTTGGTAGGCTTCCTGTGGCTTCCTAAGGACAGCGTGGCTAAACATGGGGCCAGCAAGATGACACAGCCAAAAGCTAAGGTCAGAGAAACTAAGACCTGAGGGTGTCCTTGAGGCTTCACTAAATATTTTCCTGAAGTCTCTCTCATTACTCCCAAAGTGAGCAAGGTTTTGTCCCTATAAATACAAATGTTTATTTTTGCTAAAATCAGTTTGACTCAAGAGTTTTGTTGCTCGGCATGTCATAAAATATGCTGTAATGTACCAGATCGTGTTTGACCCCTCTTCTCCCCTGCTCCTCAATTGGAACCAGATATTAAATAACTAGTATAACGCACACTGAGACAGGTGGTAGGGCTATCTGGAGTCATGGCTTGTCGAGACTCCATGCCCAAAAAATATTGATTAATGGAGCAGTGTCCATTGGAGCAAGCCCTGTCCTGCTCAATATTTTAATCAATGGCTTGGATGAAACTGGAGACATAGTTAGCAAGTCTCAGATGACACAAGCTGGAGGAGACACTAACATGACAGCTGGCAGAATCAAGATTCAAACTTATTTTGACTGAGTGGGACAGTGATAAGCAGAAGTACGAACTCTTGCATTCAGGGTCAGGATATCAGTGTGTGTAAGTAGGGTGCTGGGGAGACCCGGCTCGGCAGTTGTCATATCAGCAAAGAACTTGAAGCTGACCAACGCAGGCTCACACAGGCTTAAACATGGGGCGATTAGCAGTTACCCAGGTTTCAAATGTTTATAAAGCGACTTGCAGAAGAAAGACTAACTTTGCCTCTGCTTCCCCAGTGGGGCATAGGACAAAGTAGGCTTTTCTAGGAAGTACTTTCCAGATCCTAACACTTCCAATAGCAGAATAAGCTACATTCCAAAAGTGTTGACTAATGACATCAGAATGTATGGTACAAGATTCCATTGTGGGGATTTTCTTATCATAAGTGCAGATTCAAGGCCATGCACACAGCAGCACCCCGAGAAAAGCACCAGGTGAGAAAGACACCCAGTAGCCAGGCAGTGGCACACGCCTTTAGTCCCAGCACTCGGGAGGCACAGGCAGGCGGATCTCTGTGAGTTTGAGACCAGCCTGGTCTACAAGAGAAACCAGTTCAACACCCTTAGAAGGCTGCTGCAATCTATTACAGAGGGGTCTCATCTCCAAGGAATCCCTAGACTCCGTCTGTGCTTGGGGCTCCTGGCCCATTCTGCCTTTTTGTCCAGGTTGTGCCTCCTCTTGCGCCCTCTCCTTCCTGCTTCGTCTGGCATCCCGTCTGTGTCCATGCCTGCCTCTGGACCTGGCTCCCTTCGCTGACTTCCCTCTCCTGTCTTCCTCAGGGAGGCTGCCCCCAGGCAGAACATGCCACCACCAGACCTCCTTCCCTGTGGCTGCCCTTTGGTGTCCCACTCCTTCCTGGGCCTCTGCAGCCCCCCCCAGAACCAATCTCACGGGCTCTTCCCATTTTCTCTGCATACCCCACTTTACTTGTTAGCTCAGAGAGATGGCAAAGGTGGGTGTGGCCTTATTTCATCTCAGAAACTTAGAATGTCATTTTAATAAGTTATTAAGCAGAAGTTTCACCGAGTCCAGCACTATGCAGATGCACACGGATGTCTGAATCCTGCTGTACTCACATGTTTCTCCATGAAGAGGTCTACCTCTTTCAGAAGCCTCTCCTGGCAGTCAGGGTGGGTGGCCAGCAGGTACGTGATGAAGGAGAGTGTGTTAGTGATGATCTCGTGGCCAGCAATGAGGAAGAGGAAGGCCTGGCCCACAATTTCATCCATGGTTAAAGGCTTAGACATGGGTGCAGGGTGGCCTCTTTGGGGAGGGGTCACTTTGCACTCAGCCGAAGACAGGGCTTCTGTGACCACGTCAAAGTCTTCCACACCCACAGAGCTTGTGGAGTGCTGGGCATCCAGCACCATCTGCAGGAAGTCTCTGCGCCTCTGAGAACAAGAGAGGAAAAGGCACGTTAGAGCCACAGAATGAGGCTGGAGGACAAGGGAGGAGACTCCTGGGTGGAGCTTCTGAACAGCTCACTAGGAACAGGTTCTTGTTATTGGGTTGTCTGAGGTGGTGAGAGCCTGAAGACTCTCCAGACAGCAGTGAGGGGCAGACTGACATTCAGGTGAAAAGATGAGGTGTTTGTCTTAAGACAATTTAATGCAATGTGTGATGGCGAGAGCAGAGTCTTCCCTCATCTACCCTGTGTGTGTTGTGTATGTCTTCAACTCTACCTTTGTAGTTGTTTACAGGACAGCCACACCTAGCTGTGAATACAGTCACCCTGCTGAACCGAGGGACATCAGAAAATAGTCCTCAAGGTTTGGGGACCCAACCACCTTCTTTCCTTCCCTTTCTCCTCTGCAGTCTCCAGTGACAATCATTTTCTATTTATGAGATCATATTTTTCAGCTCCCACATACCCAACAAGCATCCTGTGTTTGTCTTTCTGATCCTGGCTTATTGCACTTAACATAATGACCTCCAGTTACTATCCATGCAGCTGAAAACCAACAGATTCCATTCTTTTATATGGCCAAATAGTATTCTGATTTGTGTATCTACCATATTCCTTCCACTATTCTAGATGAGGCCATTCCATCCAGGCTCATTCCACCCTGACCCCAAAAATGTGCTTAAAATAAAGCAAGTTTTAAAGCAGTAGATACAGTGGGATCTCATTCTTTAAAAAGAGTAAATGTACAATCTAGAGAACTATGTGCATTCTCCATGTGAAGTAAACATTGGTCACATCTGTATTCAGCAGATCCAGAGAGCAGGAGGAGGTGGGAAATCCAAGGTCTTTAGTTCTGATTAGCACTTTCTACACGTTTGTACTATTGGCTGAATTTCCAATGAGAAAACACCTGATAGATTTAAGTCAGGGCACATATCTACTGTTTACCATGCAAGGACACAGTGGGTGGCTGTAAGTTTTCTCACACAGTAGACAGTCAGCAGGATGGGATGGGGGCATGGGGCGGAGAACTGGCTTGTCTTCAAAGTCCGACTGGGCAGCCTGCTTTCTATGGAGTTCCTTTCTTCTCTCCAGTAATCCTCAATCTCCTTTGAGTGGTTAAGCCTTCTTATCATCTCCCCTACCTTCCTTATCAGCAATTTGCATATCCTTTACATTTTGACTACCACTAATTCTAACTATAGGAGCGTTTACCCACCGCTCTGGCATTCACCAAGTATATTCCCAGCACATCCCTTCTTTGAAATGTCCTTTAACATGATGAACGACAAGCAGGATGTTGCTCTTTTCTGAAGTTTATGGGATTAAAATAGCAAGAGGAGAGTATCAGAACCTCCGACAGGAAAATATTATAATTTCAAAGTGCTTTCTTAGCTGTGGCGTTTTCTCAATTCATTGGCTTCTGAATTTCTGTCGCATCAATAATCTATGCCCCACACATCTGCATGTAATTTCATCTTTTAAGTTTGTTGGCATTGCATGTGTGGCTAATTTTTCTGCTCCATGAGATGAAAAGCAACCCCAGGGTGAGACCCTCCGCTTATCCCCCACCTGTGCCAAGTGTTGTACTGAGCACATATTAAACACAAAATAGAATCTTCTACAAATCAGAATGCAAAGCAACAGACGCCCTTGGGGACGGTGCATTGGGTTTGGTTTCAACAGTTCAGCTGCTGTTTGGAGCAGGAAGCCTTTGCTGATGAACAGGTAGTGAAAATCAAAGGTGTCTGCTGGGAGGCTGGCAGGGCTTACCACTAAAGGTTACAGACATCAGGCCAAGGAACAACCTCTCCATTTCCCACCAGCCTGTGCACACTTTAACAGCAGAGACAGTGGCTAACCCAGTGCTTCCTCACTGTCGCCTGACCCTGTTCACTTTGCTGTCCAAACTTCCTTTTACTGGCCAACACCTGGGTGGCAGTTGTGGTGCCATTGCTGAAATGTCATAGGGGGAAGAATAAGACGACACAGGGGAACGTGACACTTGAGGCTCCCAGGGTGCCTGGATTTTACTAGAGAAGCAGAGTGTACCCTTAGGCCTCATGGGACAGTTTAGTCCCTAAGGTTTGATTGTAGCTTTTCTTGGATGCAGTGGGGATGATTGACAAGACAGCTCACAGCCATAGCCACACCATGTATTTTCCCAGAAGCAGCATGGTGGCTGACATTCTTTCCAGACTGTTAAAAGGGCTGGGAAAGTCTTGCAGAAATCTGTCTTAACTGCCAGCTAATGAGGCCAGAGGAAAGGGCCTCTCTCTAGGGCTCATGAGCTAGAGAGGAACATTAGTGCAGATGGGATCCTTTCATTCACAGGGTGTCTTGGTGGCCATGCGGATGCTGCCCATTTAGGATGGAAACAGGGCTGGCTTATGGTTGTATCCAAGAAAAATACATGCCCTGATAGATGTTGGTGTCTAATCCGCCCATCGGCTAGAGCTTAGAAAAATATTTACCTTTTAACATCTGTGCGGCATTTTTACTGTGCAAACACACATCTGTTTGATGGAATGTATACAGAGTTCAGATGGGTTCTAAGTGAGTTTTCTTAGTAACTGTATAGCTCTGACTTGACACGGGCAGCCCTGGATTTGTGGTTGGGAGGTTTTTCTCAGATCAACTCATTGTTTGAAACAAATAGCTGTAAAGTTTATAAAAGGAAAAGCTTGAGGCAATCCCAGTAATTGGCTCTTTAATAACCTCTTACCTCTTAGTCACTCAGTGCAACGGTTTTTGAATTTTCAGCCTGGTTCTACAGCCAGTGGTTTCAGGTGTGTGTGTGTGTGTGTGTGTGTGTGTGTGTGTGTGTGTGTGTGTAAATTCTCACAGATCAGCCCTTTGCAGCAATGGGAATGGCCCAGAAACATATTTGAATGAAATTGTTCTGTCTTTTCTGTCTGCTTCAGAGTGGGGCCAGGTATACCAGTTGGCCCATTTTCTCCCACCTCCAAGGGCATTCAAGTGGAGCTGATGGTAGTGTGGGCCAAGGGGTTGAGAGCATGTATATACTTCTCTACACCTTCCCTATCCAGAAAAAGTTGCTACACAGTCCCCAGGGTGCATAGCTGAGTAGGACAGGCTGCTGCCCAAGGCTGCTAAGTGCATCAAGCTACTAATTGACTCGGATTTCATTCTAGGCCAGTGCCTTAACCATCAGGCCTCATGAATCCCTCTGAGCCACTGTCTTTGAGAAAACCCTTTTAAAGCTTCATCTTGCTCAAGGCAGTTAAGAGAATGCCTCTTTAGTCCACTTTTTTTTTTCCTTCAATTTAGTAACTGTCTTTAATGCAATGAGAGCATTAATGGACAGCTTTAACATGGGCAGGAGTATCTCCTGATGCTGGAAGATGATTTCTCATATGGAAAATGCCATCTACTTAGAGTCAAGTTCAACCAATATTTACTTATCTCTACTATGTGCCAAGCGGAGTGTAAGCCTATAAGGAAAAGAGGAAACAGGGGAGTATGCTAAGCAGAGCAGGGGCCTCAACCACAAATTTTCTAGCAAGAATCTCTGTGTTGAAAGAGAGTGTGGGATTGATTGACAGTTACCCAAACTTCTTGCTAATATTTATGCTATTCATGCTATGAATCCCCATCTTGCTATTTTTCAGTAGAAAGAGTGTGCTCATGAAAATTGCATGAGACACGTACTTAGAAAATTTGGGGATTGAGGGGGCTGCTACAACCTGTGCTTGGGGTCATATCTAGGTGGTGTGAGACAGTTCAGGGGCTGCCATTCATTCTACAGCTCACATCAGGAATAGGCACATTGATGAGAACTCCCTACTGCCCTTCCCTTCCCTCCTTCGTATTGCTTTCCATTGGCCCCAGAAAGCTCAGAATGGGAGACTTGTAAAGGACAGACCCATGTGATGTGAGGGGTTGAAGGGTGGAGAAAGGAAAGAGAGAGTGATGCCAAATTCGGTTCCATTCTGTTTCCTGGCTGCATCCTATTAAAATAGTTACCTCTTCCGCTGCTTGCTGGTCCCGTAAGGCAATCACATTCCTAATGAGTTTGTTAAAAAAGCCATTCAGTTCATCTTGGTTCTTATTGGGCAGAATCCGGGCCAATGGGACCATTATGGATGGAAATGATACTTGAAAGAGAAAAACAAAAGTGGCATTGAAGGGAGAGTGATAATGAACCAGGGCTATTAGACTCCTGTTACTAGGAAGCAAGTGCGAGTCCTGAATCAGATTCACTTGGGAGGCCCATCTTCCCTCCAGACTCGGTGTTTATCATCATCTTCCCTCCAGATTTAGCATTTCTCATAGCAGGGTTTGATCCGACTTGAGCTCTGCTCTCTATCCCATTCCCCCTACACAGTAAGCTCTCATTATATGCCTGTGCAATAAAGTGAGTCCTCATGTGTACCTGAACTTGCAAACCCAATCTCACACTTAGAAATCCCTGTCTCCAGTCTCAGAAGGGAGTGGTCTTTGCAGTTCATCAGGACAGAATAGGTGACTAGCAGTGTGTCAAGCTTCTCAAAGACCTACATTTACTTCATTAACTTTCTGGCCATTTGTATTTGTCTTACTCTGGAATAAATGTCCCCACAGCAGTTACCTGAACTGTCCCTAAGACATGCTGCTGCAACTGTTGACAAGGATATTGGCTCCATCCACTGTGGATTCCCCCCTGTCTTGCAACATGCAGCCTCGGCTCTTAGGACACTCAATCAAATCTCACAAAGAGAGGTTCTGGGCCCAGGGTGAGGCCTTGCCAAAGAGGCATGTGACACTCAGATTCTCAGCCTGCCAAGGAGGCTGCACATAGCCCTCTGTGTTGAGGCAGGCTGGAGAGGGTAGATCCCCATGCTCACACTCCTCAGTTTGTTTAGAAGTAAGGGGGTTGGGGGGGCTTGCTAATGGAACCACTTGTCTCATAGGTCAGAATGGCTGATGTCTGAAGGTGCATGGGACGGGTGTGGTAGCCTTAGCTCCAGAAGACCTCCTGGCCACAAAGAAAAAGGCCGACTGACTCCCCCCACAGATGCCTACAGTTTCAGTGTGCTGGTGATGGAGGTAGCAAGGCTTCCCACAGAAACTGGCTCAGAAATGAGAAGAGAAACTGGTGAGTGGACTGTAATTCCGATACACAGGAGGGTGAGGCAAGAGGATGTTAACCAGGCACCAGGCAAGGCTGTATCAACAAGACCCTGTCCCAAAAAAAGGGAGAGGAGAGGAGGGAGAGGAGGAAATGAAGATGAGGGAGAGAAGCAAGAAGTGAGGGAGGAGGAAGAGCTAAGAGTGAAGCTGGCCCAGGAGTGTCTAGTCCATGCCAGTACGGCAGAGTGGCCGACAATTGAAGGCTCACTCACACTCTGGTGTTTCCACACAAGCAGGAAGATACCAGAACCAGCCAGAAGGTAAAGATTCCCCCCCCCTTGTAAAAATCAATGGACCAGCGACCCATTGGGTGGTTTCTAGTTTAGGAGTCACTGGCTTCTGGTAGAGAAGTCCTCAGGAGAGGGTTTTCAGTCTTGACTTTGCCTTTCTATGCACCGGTTTTCTGGTGTGACAGAGGTCATGGTTAACAGTGTTGGTGATAAGTCACCCCAGATTGTGACAAGAGAATTCTGGCTGCTCCAGGAAGACAAAGTCTTTGCAGATCAACTCTCAGAGATCCCCGAGGGACATTTCCTAGTGGAAGGGACTCAGTCCGCAAGCTGCCCCATGGGTGGTGGTCTGGTCTCAAAACCCTGGTAAGGAATGCACTTACAGATTAAAGCCAGGAGGGGCCTGGGGATACGGAAGGCAAAGAAACGCCGGCAGTGTTGCACAAAGGGATCTTCCGGAGTGTTCTGGGAGTCCACCTGGGTGCCAAAGGCCACACTAGCCACCACGTTTGTGGTGTAACAGCAGTAACACCTGTGGAGGGAGAAACACTGGGATTTGAAAGATACCTTATTGACCTTCCCACAGTGCACCCTTCCTGGTCTACGTGGCTGGACTTGGTACCAGCCACTGAGGGACTTCCAGTGGATCTGAGTCAGGTAGTGAAAGGGAAAGCTTCCTAGAGGAGCAGCGACAGCAGAGTAGGAGCAGAAGCCTTAGGAGGAGCCATGGCAGAGAGCGGGAGGGCGTGCCGTCAGGGACTCAGGCCTTAGAACAGAGTTGAACACCCAGGTGCGTACCTTGGGAGGGGGGCTCCCTGTGAGGAGGGAAACAGAAGCCCCAAAGTCTAGGGGTTTTAGTTCCCAGGCATGCACAGCCCTCTCTGTCCAGAAACTAATGATTAATTGACAGCTGTCAAATTGGCATTGGTGAATGAACTTAATTAGTTCATTTTGTTAACTTCCCTCCCCTTTCCCTTCTAATGATTTGGAAGACTTTTTTGTTTTGTTTTGTTTGTTTTGTCCCCCAACCCCTGCTTGTAGCCCTGGCTAGCCTCTGCCTTTACTGTGCTGGGAAGTTCCATGACACCTGGTGACTTTGTGTTTTCAAAAGTGTAACAAACAAAGCATACACAAGCAAGGGTTCTTCTCACTTGAGTGGATAGCAGACAAACTTTGGGGCAAATTTCCAGGATTTAATTATTACTGAAAACACACATTGCCCTATTCAAACAAACAAAAGTAAATGAGTCTTCCAACAGCCACAGAAAATTCAACCTGAGGATTAGAAGCCTGTCCCTCCCAAACTAGCATTATTCTTTCAAAAAACATTATGTATTTTTATTATTAATGTGTACATTCACATGGTGTGTGTGTGTGTGTGTGTATGTGTGTGTGTGTGAGTATGTGTGTGTGTATGTGTGTGTATATGTGTGTGTATGTGTGTGTGTATGTGTGTGTGTGTGTGTGTGTGTGTGTGTGTGTGTGCGCGCACGTGTGTGCAGGATGGGGGCATGGTGTCACAGTGCACATCACCTGTGAAGGTCAGAGGACAACTCTGAGGAGTCTGTTCTTTTCTTCCACCATCCACCCTGTCATTTCCATCATCAGCCCATTGAAACTGCATGCATCTGTGTGGGGTCAGTCGGCCTCTTTCTTTGTGTCATTTTTGAGGATCAAACTTGGATCACTAAGCTTTTCACAGTTCCCTTTGACCTCTGAGCCACCCCACCAATCCTTAGACAGAAGAGGGCAACAGATCCTATCATAGATAGTTGTGAGCCACCATGTGGTTCCTGGGAATTAAACTCGGGACCTCTGGAAGAGCAGCCCATGCTCTTCAGCCATCTTTTTGTTTTCTTACAGGCACTGCTTTCATAAGGTCGTTTTAAGGAGGCTAATAGCTGGGTTATTAATATTCTTCTGTAACTGCAACGTCTATGTTTGTCATGGACACAGACACATTGACTTCCTCTTTCATGTGAGTTCTATAGCCACTAGCTTGTCAGTGGAAAATAAATGCCATGGCTTGATGGCTCTAAAATTCTGACTGCTTTATTGAAAACGTTTCTACAATTGATCACAGATTTCCCCATCGAAGCAAAAACTATGCATGCCTACTGGATATGATTCCGCCAGACCCTCAGGCTTAACGATTCCAAGCACTGAGGAGTTCCTTGCTTTGCTTCACTAGCTGAGGAGGTCACCTTATCTTCCTCTGCTTTCTGCACAATCTGAGAGAGTGTGGACAAGCGGTGCTGTCAGCAGTCGGGCACCACGGGATGGTGGTGTTGACTATGATGTGATTTTATTAGCAGTGATAACTCTAAGTCAGCTGTGGCTGATCTGCAGCCATTATGGTCCCAGTCTGCTGCCAGCTATGATTTAGTGCAAAGCGTCTAATGGTTGCTAGGAGAAGAGTCAGTCACTTGAATTGCCAGCTGTATATACCACTCTCCTGACCGCCATGGAAATCTAGCCGAGGCAGGCTTTGAACTTGTGATCTTCTTGCCTTCATTTCCTGAGATGCTCAGACCATATGCCATATATATATATATATATATACATGTATACAATATGTACATATATACATATATACAATATATATATTGTAATTTTTAATTTTTTCCAGACAGGGTTGCAGGTATCCCAGGCAGGCCTTGAATTCCCCTTGTAGCCAATGTCCAGAATACAGGGCTACAGGTATATAGTAACATACCAGGTTTCATGCGGTGTTGGGGATTAATCTGGGGGCTTTGCATACACCAACCAAACATTCTACCAACTGAACTGTAGCCCCAGCCTCGTGACTCACTTTCTTTTGTCTGTTTGTGTTTTTAGATAGGCTCTCACTGTTCAGGCTTAGTCTAGAACTTACTCTGTAGACCAGGCTACCAGAGATCTGCCTACCCCTGCTTCCCAAGTACTGGGACTAAAGGCATGCACCACCACATATGACCTCACAATTTTTCTTGATAGGAAAGTTTAGGGACTTTGCCCAAAGTTCCTGTCCTTTCTGCTATGGCATGTCTTGCCCATTCTGTTCACAGAGGTCAGAGGTCCATTCAGGGACTAACTATTGCATATTTGAATTTCCTCAGCAGCAACCAGTATCCCTGGTTGCTTTGTGTCATGGTATAAGTGGGCTTCTTCCTGTTAGTCAGTCAGTCCGTGCTGTTGGGAACATCCAGCATTTCCAGTTTGCTACTCCCAAGGTAATTGTCCAGCAATTTCGTACAGTCACAGGAATCAGCCATTCAGGGCTGAGACTTCCCACCTGTAATGGGGCAGCCTTACCTCTGAATGTCAAATGTGTCTCTGGATGTTGCATAGGGTTTTAAGTGAGCCAGGAGACGTTCACAGGCTTGGCTGATGAGAGGTGTCATCTGACAATAGAGAGCAGAGGTGTAATTAGGGCATTGTGCCTGATTCTGTTGCATGCAGTGCTTTCTGGGAAATAGACTGTATTTCAAAGGTACTTTCAATGAGGCTAAGATTAAGGGAGTATGAACAGTATCTGCAAAAACAGTGTCTATAGATACCCATTTGAAGCTTAAGTAAGCTTTCTGTGGCAGAAGCAAAAGAGAAGAAAGGATCAAAAGTAAATCTGGTGAAATAATTATGAAAGTGATCATTAAGTGTTTAGACAAAACTTCAAATCAGTGCCTGGCTTCCTGACACGTGGTTAGCATTAGCGAGCAACTAGACCATGCTCCGTATGTCCTGGCCCTGGAACTACCCCAAGTCGATGCATGCTCGCTCCAATTAAGCTTTCTGCTCTCCCACCAGAACACAGGATCTAGTTTCCAGAGGAACTGAGGCTCAGCCATTCCAGCTTAATTAACCCAGAAGTTATCTTGATGGTATTTCTGAGAGATGATTTTTCATTTATTTCAGCTGCTTAAGCCTTCCAAGACAGGGTTACTCTTGACCTGCATGTGGCAATTGATGGCTTCTTAATATTAAGATACTTTAGTGTGGAAAATTCCTAACACTAAGAGAAAGGTCTAGAGAGCAGTGCTGTGCTCACCTATGTGGTGCCCATCCCTCCAACACCTTTAAATGACAGGTTTGGCTGCCCATCACTTTAACTTTCAACAGGTTCGCCCAGATGGGTAGAATTCCTTAAAGGCCTTTTATTCTCTCCTATATATTTGAGAGGCAAATCTCAAACTGTCAAGGGAAGTCATTTGAACGGGGGCACGTTCTAGAATAGTATATCATAGCTGAGGTAACATGCTATTGTAGGTTCTTCTGAGCATTTATGGAAATCATACTTTGAAATGGTGCCTGATGTTTTGTTTTCATTATTATTATTAAAACTGTATTTAAATTTTTAAAATGTAGGTTTATTTTATTTTATGTGAATGAGTGTTTTGCCTGTTTGTGTGTGCACCACCACATGCCTGGTCCTGCAGGGGTCAGAAAGGGGCAGCAGATCTGGAACTGGAGTTACAGGTGGTTGTGAGCCACCGTGTGGGTGCTGGAACCCAGGTCCTATTCAGGATGACAAGTGTTCTTAACCTCGCCCCCCTCCCCCATTTTACTTTTAAGATTATGTACGTTCCAGTTCACGGTGGGGAGCATTTCAGGCACCCGCAGGAAAGGCCTTGGGGAACCCTGGAGCTGGTGTTACAGGTGGTTGTAAGCCACACAGCGTAGACATGGCAACTGAAGTTGGGCTCTCTTAACCACTAGGATGTCTCTCCAGCACCCGTTTTTGTTATTTTGATATTAGAATAGGGAGTGCCTGACATCAGGGGAGGTCTTTGCCTACTTGTTCTGTTATTTTTCAATCTCAAGAATCTGAAACAGAACCTGGCACATGTAATTATGTGTTGGATGGATGGATGGACGGAGAGATGAATTTCAGTGGTTATGCAATATCTGCTTTTTGCTCTTCAAATCCTAAGACATTGGGGAAAATTACAAAATGTTAATCTACTTGTCAGAGATATGCTATTGGATCGAGGCAAATTCCAGCTCCCTGCACCACAGTTGGATGTTAAGGGCCCCCTTTGGATAGTATGACCGAGAGGTGGTGAACCCTTAGGAGGCTGGGCTAGGGCAGGTCTCTAGGCCTTTGGGGATGTGTCCTTTAGTGGACTGTGGGCCCTAGTCTTCCCTCATCATCTTTCACCTCTGGTCTTGAGGTGTGTGGCTTTGCTCTGCCATGTGCTGCCATTATGGCCCACCACAGAACCAAAACAATGGATCCAACCAGTCACACTGACACCTTTATAAGTGTGAGCCAGGCCATAGCAGCCTTTTTTCTTTCTAAGTTGATGGTTACGAGTGTTTGTTTTTATGATGGGAAGCAGACTAACAGGTGTTACAACAGCCTCTGTCGTTTCATAGTCCATACGTCTTTCTCTATTCTAGTTGCCCCTCTTTTAAAAAGCAAACCATAGGTAGAGCACGGTCCTATTTCAGACACTATCTAGTACGTAGTAAATTAGTCACATCTGTGATCTTCACGCTATAAAGCAGCATTGAGGTCAGGTATATTGACTGTTGCAGAAGACACAGCACAGACAAATATCACGGTTCAGGTCAATAAAAGCCATGTAGTCTTTTCCCCATGAATTATAACTGCTTGCAACCAATCCTTTAGCCCTAAGGGTCCATTCATTAGAAAGGCCTTGTTACTCTTTTTAATTTTTTTTCCTGTATTATAAAAAAAAAATTCTCTGTGTGGGTGTTTTGTCTGCATGTAACTCTATGAACCACGGGTGTATAGCTCCTGAGGAGTCCAGAAGAGGGTGCCAGATCTCCTGTGACTGGAGTTATAGGCAGTTGTGAGCTGTCATGTGGGTGCTGGGAACCAAACTCGGGTCCTCTGGAAGAGCCACTGCTCCGTCTCTCTAGCCCTGGGATTTGTATTTCTATTACCTTTATTTCCACAAAATGTTGTCATCGGTTGTTCTGGGAAGAACAACCCCCTAAACTGCCCTGAAATCCTGGGCACGGCTGAACAGTCTGGACAGCTGTTGGGATTCTGGGGGAGTGCATGGCTGTGTTGGATCCCTCCCTTCATGGCTCCCTGCCAGCTGTCCCTATATGCCCTGTTGGGACCCACTTATAACATGAGGGCTTCACTACCTTCACTGGTGTGGGGGCTGTGTAAGGGGGTGCTGGTCTGAGAAGCTCAAGGGCGTTCCTATAACTCAAAGTGGAATAGTAGCAGGTCCAACTTTGTTCTGTTTAAACTTAGGTAATGTACCTTTTAATTTGTCATTTACTCCACGGCTATGCAAAGTGACTCAAACACAGACCTGTGACCCTGCACCAGACAGTTACTTCAGCTGTCTGCAGACATTTTCAAAATCCTTTGGACAGTCTGAATGAACCCAAGTAAATACTCAACCTAGAACCACCTTCCCAGTATGGGTAGGAGGAGGCCTTGTCAGTGATTGGCTGAAGCAGGAGCATCATTGACCCAGCTGCCCATCCTTAAGTCCATTCAGGAAAGAAATGCTTAGTGTGAGTCTGACCTGTGTTTCGGTGACTGGATCAATTCTTCATGACAGAGGCATTCTTTTCTAAATTCTGACAAACTATCCACTGAATAATCCATCATATAAGAATGCATGTGCCTGTGTCCCTTAGGATATCTCCCAGGCCATTGTTCCCAAGAAATCTGATTTCTTAATACTTGGAAAACTCAGTACTAGCTAAATTACATCTCTATAGCTAGCTTCTCTGGCTGTCATTCTCAAGTTATCTTATGGAACTTATTTACTCAGTGTGTGTGTGTGTGTGTGTGTGTGTGTGTGTGTGTGTGTGTGTACATGCCACGGTGACAGTTTGAGGACAACTTGCAGGGTGGTGTTCTTCTTATACCTTGTGGTTTCCAGAGAAGAAACTAGTCAGTTTGGCAATAAGCACCATTTGTAGCCCCTTCAATTATCCTAATAACATTAGTTTCAAGTAAATCTTATTTTAATAAAATACTGAAAATTGAAGCTTTTAAAAAATATATATATATACATATTTCAGAAGAGCATTTTAAAACAAAACCACCACCATCAAAAACCTGTTGGAATGAAAGTCTCCAGAGATATCAAGCCTAAGTATGCATATGTTGGTAAGAGAGATGCAGTGTACAAACATCTCAGAAGCTAGAAGCATGGCCTGTGTATTAGGAGAGCTCTCTTAGGCAGAAGCCAAGTGCAGACCTGGGAAATTCAGTGGAACCAGGACCAGCTGACTACCATTGCTTCTCCCCTGTGCACTTGACTAAAATGCTTTGTTGCTGAATGATGTGATTGCAGTTTTCTTCTCTGACATGGCTACTATCTGTCACAAGTGAATAGATAATGATATTTTTATCTGGATTAATGTGGTATGAGATGGGGCATAAATATGAAAATGTTTTAAGAAGTAATGCAGAGAAAATATCACACGACAGTGGAGCATGACACATATGTTGTCCAGTGGCCATCGTTTCTGTTTTTCTTTCTTGTGTTATGTACCACTGTTATGGAATGTCCACTCTTACATGAGTTGCATACAAGCAAAGTCTCTCTGGTTGGGCCTGTGGAAAGAGCCCTGCAGTCCCTTCTCTGAAGTTTCAGATAAGCAGGCGAATGTGGCATATGTGTGGACACGAGACCAGAAGAAACCAATGTTCTTCTACTCGGATCTTAAGGCAGGCTTTCATTTTGTTGTGTTTCATCTTTGGAGGACAATGAGTGAATTTTTATTTTTGTCTTACCCAACATTTTCAAGATGCACATATGTTGTGCTTTTAATCACATAAAATATTGATACCACTTGGTTTTTAAAAATGAATTTATTCTGGGATTGTTGTGGACTGAGTGTTTGTGTCCTCCTGAAATCCATATGTTGTTGATCTAATTTCCAGTGTAGCTGGATTAGAGATGTGACCTCCCAGGAACCCATTAACGTTAAATGAAATCCTAAGGATAGGGCTTTGATCCAGGGATGAAGGTGTATGCCTGTAATTACAGCATCCAGAAAGCTGAGGTAGGAGAATTATGACTTTTAGGCTAGCCTGGGCCACATGGTAAGTTTGAGGCTAGCCTGAGCTACACAATGAGACACTGTCTCCAAAGGGGAATCTCGTGAGCTCATAGCAAGATGAGTAACTCCTTGAAAACCACAAAAGAGAAGCCACCAAAAGCCACAATTCCAGGACCCTATTCTAATCAACACACATGAGATGTTAACCTTTCTGTGCCCCCTCCACGACACACTGCTGCTCCCTTTCCTGACAGACACTTAGAAGCAGTGTGTCCATCAGTTGAGGACTGGAATCTCCAGATGTCTGAGTTAAAATATCTTTTTCTTTCTTTCTGTCTGTCTTTTTTTGTATGACGATTATCCAGGTATTTGCTATAGTAACTCACCATTGGCTAACACAGTGCACCTGAGGGCATCCATGTTTAAGAACTGAAGTTAGGGGGAACATTTGACTACATAAGGGTGGGCTACCCAAGAGGGCTTTAAAAATGAATATCTTGAAATGCTCTAACTGCTGACTAACAAATGAAAACTTAATTCTAGCTAATGAAACTTATCACTTCCTCTGTCCACCACACTACTGCTAAAAAGCCATCCAGATATTAAAAACATCCGTGACTCATTTTTATGCAAAACCCCCTGCTGACACACATCAGCTCTAGCCACCTAGATGAATAATCAAGTGTCATTTCCAATAAGTCAGAGACTCCTGTCAAGGAGTTGTGGCCAATTAGAACTTACTCCGGTGAGGAGGTGGCTGCTGATGTTGCCAAGCAACAGCCAAGCTGTAAAGCACATTTAGATGCTCCTCTCCATTTAACCAGCGGCAAGTTGGAAGTGACATTATGAAGAAAGACAAATTATAACCCAGGATGGGGTATCGGTGATGAAGAGCGTGTTTTCTTTTAAATGCAAATGGGAAAGGAACATTTTTAAGTAGAATTTAAACAGTCCGTCATTATTCTAATTTTAATTAGAAGATTAGGTGTCAGTAGGATACAACCGTGTCTCGAATAATGGTCTCATGCTGCTAGATAAATACCCAGACATCCTAGAAAATGGGCAACTGGTCAGACAGGGACAATGTATTTTTGGGCTCTGAAGTATTTATTACCACAGCTACTCTGGCTTATAATGACTTTTATTTTTATTGTTCGGAAGGATTAAGAAATAAAAGCAAATGTTAAAAGTAAACTGCCAGCAGGGATACCACCAAGAGAAAGCTGCTTGCTCCAGTGTTATCAGAAACTCTTCTGCTGTAGAAGCCCCTGACTGCCTGAAGAGTTTATGTAGGGAATTTAAGGACCAAACAAAGCCCAAAGCCACGATGATGACTGTAATTGTGCAAAGACCTTCACACGAAAACGATCCGAGCCATGCATTCACTCATAAGCTGGCTGTATCAACTTGAATTTTTAAAAATTGCAGCCATTCTTGAGTCATGCGTCTTCTCCCGGGCAGGAGAGGCCTATGGGGAGTAATAAGCACATATGCCTCTGTCTACAAGACTCATACATTATTGACTATGCCTTCCCGACAGGAAACATCTGGATGAAAGTGAAAAATTAGGCAGAGAGCTGCAGCCCTCAGTGTTGTGCAAGATGCCAGCCTTCCGCAATCTCACACTGTGGAAACCAGCGTCCGTGCACCGCTGTGTGAGTGGTTCATTCACTTGGGGTGACACCCACACCCTCAGGGTCTCACTTGTGAAGTGGCCTGCTCTCTGGTACCTGCTCCGTCCTTGGTTGTCTGGGCGAGGGAGCAAACATCCACAATGGATAGAAGATTCTGAGGACAGAACATACAAGCTGCCTGAAAGGGGTTGAACTGCCACCGAGCAATGGTGTGCAGAGGTTTGGCCTTCAGGACTGAGGTATGAGGAGGTGCTGAGACCATGAATAGCTGAGTTACTGGGAACGTGCCTTTGCTGAGACCATGAATAGCTGAGTTATTGGGAATGTGCCTTTGCAAGGGACTGTGGGACTCTGCTCTGTCTTTGTCCCCACTCTGATTCTAGTGAGCATTTGCTCCAATGTGCACTCCTGGTCACGGCATGCCGTTCTCACCGGAGGCCAAGTCAGTAGAGGCAATTGATTTTAGACTTTGACTTTGCTGAGTTGCAAACTAACTAGACCTTATATCTTGATAGGTTATCCGAGCCTCGGGTATTTTATTGTGGCGATGCAAAACTGACTAATAATGTTGCCATGTTGGGTTGCTGTCCTTGAGGCACTAAAAAGGGAGGCGCAACAGTGGGAACTGCTAAGACCTGCCAACCAACGGCACAGTTTGCTCAGCAGCAGACTATGGCAGTAACTCCCCAGGCTTTTAAAACTGTTAGTGGAAAATAAACGAAGCGAAACTGATAATCAAATGTCTTTTTAAAGTGTTAAAGTGCATGGTGAGTTATTCAACCACGGAGGCCTTTACATCCTCTGGGATTTCAGATCCCTTTCCTTGGTAGCTGTATTGATCCGTTTTCTGCCAATAGGAAAACACACCCGGGACAGCCAGTTTATACAGGGGATGTGTTTCTCTTGGCTCACGTTTTTGGAGGGTTCAGTCCATGATCAGGCAGGCCTGTGGTGAGACTGCACATTATGGCTAGGGTTTGTGTCAGAGCAAAACCTCTGACTGCACAGCCAGGAAGCAAGAGAAGGAAGCTGAGATGTTTGGGATGTCACAGTCCCCTTCCAGGGATGTGCATCCTATCAGCTCCCAGGGGAGCCGCACTAGGAACTCAGTCTTTAACACACAGGCCTTTAGGAGGCGTTCAGGACTCCAGTCCTAGAAGGGAGCCCGACTCGTCATCACTTCAATGCAGTTGCCAGCTTCCTCCTCAATGCATCCTCTCCTCTCCTGTGCCTGAAGGTCACCTGCCACTCTCCTGCTGACTCACTCTGCTGTCTTACAAGAGTCTGTGAAAGTTAGTCCTTCAAGTTGGAAGAGTTTAGAAGGGAAACACAGATGCACAGGGTCCATTGAATTGTCCCTCTTGCTGATGAGTTATGACATTTAAAAACAAGACAAGCACTAACCACCCCGAGGGCATCTCCTTATTTATGGGTTCCCGTTGAAGACATATGGATTTAGTTGCAATTTCGTTTCCTGAAATTAAGCCCATTTACTTCCTGGTTCACAATAAAATTGCACACAATTCCAGGATTACTCACAGCCTTTGGTTAGGAACCTAGTGAAAGATTGTCAAGACCTGAATAAATCTCCCAGCTGTTCCTTTAAAAAGCACAAATGTTTTTGGAGGGTGGGTAGAAAACCTGGCCGGTTAACCAGGCAAGTCTTTCTCTAGCAACAACAAAATCAGTTATGTTCTAAGCAATACTCAGTAATCCACCCTATAAATCCTAATCTCTAGTCTGTCACCCTACTGTGTGTGATGCTGATGGTCCCTTCTTCCTGAAGCGGGAGGCATCTGTCACATTTGCTCTGGGTTTACCGCTGCATATTATCCCCACCAAGACTAAAGCCAAAAGCAATTAATTTTTAAATGAAAATGTGACCTCACTTGACTCCTAGCTTTTCCAAACAAACAAGCAAAAGCCACACAAACAGGCACACACACACACACACACACACACACACACACACACACACACACACACACACACAATGCTGATCATAACATAATTCCAAGTGACTGAGGCAGCCTAACCTAAGGGGGAGGAAGCTGATGGGTGGTTAAAGTCTAAGAAGGCCTCCAGAAATCGACAGGGTTCTGGGGAGGGGGTGTGTGGCATGAGGGTGCAGGTGGGAAACACCATAGCTGTCAAGGTGCCAAAGGGAAAGTCTCACAAGTCCAAGCAAAAGCAGACTTTTGATTGATTGATTTATTTAGAGTAAACCCTGGGGGTGGGGTGATAAACCCTGAAGTTTGGTGACAAAAGTCCAAAAGCCACTTATTCAGGAAGGACTAGCAATGCTGAGGTCCCACCGATCTCTCTGTATAGCCGTGTGCCCGGGCCCAGCATCCTGGCACTGTCTCGATTTCCTTTGTCTCTTTGACAGACCTGCCTTTCCTGCTTCTACATGCATGGCTTGTGAGTTGGTAAGGAGAAAGCCAACAATTGGCAACATCCGTTTAGCCTTTTCCTTTTCAATTCTGCATCCTTGTGGGTCTGTGTGTGGGTCTGTGCACGCCAGAGTGGCCGCCTGAAGAGGCCAGAATCATCAGATTCCCTGGAGCTCAGGTTACAGGGTGCGGTGCTTGTGAGTCACCTGATGTGGGTGAGGGGAGCCAAACTTGGGTCCGCCGTGAGAGCAACGTGGACTTCTAATTTTTTTTCTTGATAAATGACTTCCCTTTCACTTTTTCTTATCACAGCATTCATTGGAACAGTTTTTTTGTTCTTTGAGCCACTATTACTGAGCGACTATTATACACCTTGTGTATGCAGCTAAAAGTTAAAAAGATAACAGGAAAAGGGAAAAAATTTGTCCCCTGAGTCATCTGTATAGCAGCAGGATGAGACACAACAAACACAGTAAATATATAACTGAATGGACCCTTAGAGTCACAGAGAGAAATTAGACAGAGAAGGCAGGGCCTGGGACAGCAACGGATAGGGGGTACACTGAGATGGGGGGCAAATAGAACACTCACACCTGGAGACTGTCCCCTTGAGGCTTCAGCAGGATCATGGGGGGGGGACCCACAGGTTCTCAGGAACCTTTGATATTTTGATTCCATGGACTTGGAGTAGCCAAGAAGAATTAGTTTTTTAGTTAGTTAGTTTTATTGAGACAAGGTCTAATTATGTAGTTTAGGCTGACTTCAAACTTGTAATCCCCCCTTCTTCACCTCGTACAAATTATAATCTGCCCCTAGTCCCATAGTGAGAACCAATGAGCTAGAGGTGAAAGGTCAAGGAAGCATCTAGAAGCCATCAGGGTCACATCTGCTGGGGAAGGAGGTAGTCAGGACACACTACTTAGGCAACCTGTCCTGTTTGTTATCTCCGCAAGCAATTGGGAATGAGAAAGAAGGAGCATTTGTGAATCTCGTGGAGCCTGACGGTGCCTGGCTGCACACCTAGAGTTCTGCAGGGAGAGAGAGCATCACTTCTTACCCATCTCTCATGGTCTGCAC
The DNA here is from genome assembly GCA_030556225.1 of Cricetiscus sungorus. Classification (NCBI taxonomy): domain Eukaryota; kingdom Metazoa; phylum Chordata; class Mammalia; order Rodentia; family Cricetidae; genus Cricetiscus; species Cricetiscus sungorus. The sequence continues at coordinate 17,826,251 of JANBXA010000097.1, forward strand.
TTCCATATCTAAGGCATAATCCGGCCTTGGAAAGAGCTTCACCATCCAGCAAACAGCCTGGACCAACAGGTAGTTTGAAGTTCACAATCTCAGACTTGCCTGCCAGGACCTCCTGGGTGGGGATTTGCATTTTTGCATTTGAACAGGCTCCCCAATCAATTATACACTGAAGTATGAGAAACACTGTTCCCTTTTTTTTTCCTCCTGAGTGCCTCAAGCAGTGTCCCAGGACAGAGCCAGGCATGCAGTATGAACCATTGATTGATGGTACCTGGGCATATGGGACACCGGAGAAATGGAAGACACTTTGCCTTCTGTGTAACGGATAGGCTGAGGGCCTCCTCTGGTGAGACTTTGATGTACCACCTGGGCAGGCCTTGCACCTGGTCTAGCTCTTTGCCTCACTGTGGAGAGAAGCCTGCTCCTTAAGGGGAAGAATCTGTGCTTCCTGTCTCTTACCTCATTCAACTTTTCAGGACTGAATGCAGACATCAAGGCACCTCTGACTTCTTCCCATCTTTTGTCGCGTAAAAATAGGACGCTGTCTGCTACTGGCTTGGGTTCCAGACCTGAGGCCTGAAGGAAAGTGACAAGCAGAGGGTTAGCACCGAGGGAGCCAAAGCCACCTTAGTGGCTCTCCTAGTTAGCTTTAACTGTCAATCAAATCATCTGAGAAGGGATTCTCAATTGAGGAACTCAACAGATCAGATTGGCTTGTGGGTATGTCTGTGCAGGTTATCTTGTTTGTTAATTGATGGAAGCGGGGCCCCGTCCACTGTGGGCAGCTCTATTCCCCAAGCAGGCGGAACCTGGGCTGTATAAAAAGCTGGCTAAACAGGAGCCTAGGAGTGAGCCAGTAACCATCATTCTTCCATGGTGTCTGCTACAAGATCTTGCTTGGGTTCTTGCCATGACTGCCTCCAGTGATGGACTATGGTCTGTCTGCAAGTACAACCCAAATAGACCCCTTCCCCCAAAATTACTTTTGGTCAGAGTGTTTCATTACAGTGACAGAAAGAAACCAGGACAGTGGCAATTGAAGGGCATAATAAATACCCCTGTTAAACTCCACCAATAACCCAAATCTAGATTTCTCTTGCAATGACACAGAAAAGCATTATAATATTCATGGGGCCAATAGGGGACAGATGGACAGATCTGCTAGCCTTGTCACAGTGTGGGCATTATCAAAATATCACGTGGCCTCTGTATGCCCTGGGACCCTTTGTGAGGCCCTTTGATGATGGCCAAAGTAGAACTGAAGGACACATCCGGATTTTGTGGCAAGAGAGTTGGGGTGTTTGGATTGACTGGGTTTGGCTCAGAGATGACAAAATCATGTATCCATGTCCTTGGGATGTGAGAGAAAGGACTTCTGGACAAGTGTCCTTCAGAGGCACCCAGGAGAGAGACCTCTAAGAGCTCATCCACAGTGGTGGCTCTATGCTCTAGTATTTGTTGAGCTTTTCTTATCTTTTTTAAGTTTAATCTTGAAAACTCCATACATGAGCACTGTGTTCACATCATCCCCTTCCTGTCCCACCATGCCCATCCCTGCTGGCTTCTCAAATTCATGAACTTTTAATTTTTAATTATAGATACACACACACACACACACACATATAAGTTTGTAAGTACAATCTGCTGAGTTCATTTAGTATTGCTCATATGTTCAGAGCTGACCATTTGGGATCGGATAACCTGTGTTCTTGGAGAAGACTAATTGTCCCTCTCTCAGCAACTATTAACTGCCTGTAGCTCTTCATCTAGGAATGGAATCTTGTGAGATTTCCTCATATATGTTGATATGTCAACTGGTGTTGCCATTTTTCCTTTTTTTGAAATAATATTTTTTCATACAATATGCCAATTATGATTTTCCCCTCCTGGTAATCCTCCCAAGGTCTTGCCATTTTTCAAACCTTGTTTAGGCAGCAGCATTACTGAGAGTTTCTGGATGTAGCTCCCCTGTCACGTAGAAGGTACTATCTTGAAGAAGGTGGGCCCTCTGGGTCTTATAGTCTTTCTGTCCCCCCTTCTTTGATTCTTGGAGCCTTACGTGTAGGGGTTTGTGTTATAGATGTCAACTGGGGCCTGGTACCCCATGGTCAGGTGTTCTTTGAGTTTTGACCAGTTGTGGCTTTTGTAATGGTCTCTGTTGACTGCAGAAAGAAACCCTTTTGATGAAGAGTGAGATACATTTATCAAGCAGAGGATGAGATCTACATTTACAAATATGCCAGTCAAGTTTGTGAGGGAGGCCTATGAGTGTGCATATGGCATGGGGTGGATGGGAGCTGGAAGGGACTCGGCAGGCACAGAGATAAGCGAGCCTTGTGTCTGGAGGTAGACCTGTGAGTAGCTTTGATTTATTCTTAATCAGTATAGATTTGTTAAATGTCCAATATGTGCATTATGGCTTGAATCATATCTCCTGAAATGATATATATCGAAATCCTGATCCCTAGAGTTCCATATTTGGCCATGGGGATTTTAAGAGGTACCTAAAGTAAATAAAGCCTTTATGGTGAGCCCTAGTCCCGTGTGCTTGGTATATTCTTGTATATTCTCATAAGATTGGGACACAGGGATGGAGAAGACAACCACTTAAGCCCAGAAGACAGGTAACAGATGATATCAACCCTGATCCAGCTCATACTTCCAACCTGTCCAGAACTGTGACAGGACACATTTTTGTGTGTGAGTCCTTGTGTAAAATTCTCAGCTAGGGTCTTTCCGGAAAGCTCAACAATGTTCAAAAGCCTGTTAGAGACAGTGTTGGGCAGGAAAGACTGGGCTCTGGCCCTTCTATTGGTTTGCTTTCTATTGGTATGACAAAGACCAGGGCCAAAGCAACTTGAGGAGGAAAGCGTTTATCTTACCTTACAGGTTTTAATCCATCATGGAGGGAAGTCAGGCAGGAACTTGGGAGCGAGAACTGAGGCAGAGAATCCGGAGGAGCATTGCTTACCAACTTGCTCCTAATAGTTTACTCAGCTTGCTTTCTTATACAATCCAGGGTGACCTGCCTAGGAGGGGCACCGCCCACAGTGGGCTGGGCCCTCCCACATCAATCATTCATAATAGTTTTTTGTGGGGTTTTTTTTAATGCCCCACAGACAGATCTGATAGTGGCATTTTCTTAGTTGAGGTTTCCTCCTCCTAGATGACTATGGCTTGTGCCAAATTGACAAAAATCTACCTGGTACAGCCCTCACGAGGCTGACAGTCAAGTGGAACAGCGGGTAATAAATATCATTGCAGTTTATGAGAAAGTGAGTTCTCAAAGGGAAGCCTGGGTGTGGGGGGCATAGGCCTCTGAGGATAAGCCGTTTAGAAACTGAGCCCCGCCTAGCCACCTTCTCCTTCCCCTTCTCCCCCAGTCCATTCTCTTCCATCCTGAAAGCAGCTGTGCCAGCTGTGGTTTCAAACGGTGACCTCACTGTTTGTCAATGTGGCCCCCAGACCTGAGGATGCAGGGGGATTCCAGGACCAGGCACCATGCAGGACCATGCGTGCCACGGGGCCCCATTACTTCCTTTCACTGTTTTAATTATAGCTGAAGCACGAAGCCAGCCATCATAATTCAAACGCCTTGTAAAAACTCCTATTTAGAGGAAAATTATAATTTTCTGATAAAATATGAACACTCAAAATAAGCCATAAAACATAACTGAAAAGTATCTAGAGGATTTAATTATATATTAGAACCAAGTCGCTGGGATATTTCCCTACAGAGGAACACCTCTCTATATTTAGAACGAGATTCTTTAGGAGTGCCGTGGCCACTAAATTATGGTTTTATGGAATTTTTGGAACATAATCTGTTTATTTAGGTTCCAGAGTCAAAGGAGGAAATCATACATTATGGATATTTATAGAGTGGCAAAGCCCAAGCCTGTGCCACACTGCTAAGACTTTTCACTTGGAAAAAAAAGTGAGACACAAGTTTATACAGTCCTGCTAAAACAGACTCAATTGTTGAGTCAGGGTCAAGTTTACTGGATTTGATCCATCCTTAAGACTTGAGAAACGAGAGGCTGGGGAGCTAGTGCAATGCTCTCTGTACACTGAGGCCCTGAGTTCAACCCTCAGAACCCATGTTAAAAAAAAAAATGTCGGATGTGGTAATCTTAGCACTGGGGATGTGGAGATGGGCAAATCTCTGGGGCTTCCTGGTCATCCAGCCCAGACTACTCAGCAAGCAAGTCCTAGGACAATGGGAGATCCTGTCTCAAAACAAACAAACCAGAGAAAAATCCAAGGAGGATGGCACCTGAGAAATGACATCCATGTTTGACCTCTGGCCTCTACACTCACACAGCTGTGCACCAGTATACAGACTCAAAAGACCCAACCATTGGGTTCCTGCTCTCTTTTACCTAGTGTTTAGAGAGAAGAACCTCACTCTCCATGCAGAACGTTATTAGACTCTCAACCCACCCCTTAGCCTGCTGTATCTTCAGACCAGAAGCTCTACTGGGTTCCCCCAGGCTTTGTTTTCTGAGTTGCTTGTTTCTGATCGCCAAAGTCAAGGATAACACGCACATGAGTGATGGGAGATGTTATTCTGTAAATATGTTTCTCATACTGGTTAAACAATAAAGCACTGTTGGGCCAACGGGAAAGCAAGATAGGCAGGGCTAGGAGACAAGGAGGAAGTAGTTAGGAGGAGTCAGGATGTAGAGCTGGGAGAAAGCAAAATGCCGCCCCGCTGCGCTCAGATAAGATGACCACGTGGAAATACTTAGATAAGTAGAAATGGGTTAATAATTAAGACAGAGCTAGCCGATAAACAAGAATAGTAACTGGCCAACAGGATTGTATCAAATACAGAGTCTGTGAGTGTTATTGGGGGCTGGCGTGGTAGCAGAGAGGGGGTGGGGGGATGGGGGGACCAGACCGGCTGCGGGGGGAGGGGGGGTATGCTCGTAACACATGAGTATTTCATGTCTAAACATGTATTAGAACAAAAAGAACCGCAAAGTGGTCATTCAGAAGATGGCAAGAAGGTATTAATGTCAAGCGCACTGGCTACTTTTCTCATGGCCGTGGCAAATACCTGACCAGGAACCCGAGAGGAGGGGTTTATTTGGGCCTATTGTTTGAGGGGATATGGCTCTTCATGGTGTAGGAGGCCTGCAGCAGGGGGCTCTACAGTAGTGGGGAGAGTGTGGTGGATGCTTGTCCCCGTCTCAGATGATCAGGAGCATAGGGGGGGCGGAAAGTAGGCCATGCCCCCCAGAGACCCACTTCTTCCAGTGGAGCCCTAAAAGTTCCCCACCTCCCCAGATAGCACAGCCCGCTGAGACTAAGTGTTCAGGTGCTGTGCCCGAGGAAGAGCTTGTGTAAGACCCGCAAGAGCATGGTCACTCGCACTCCCACTCAGGAAAGGCGCCCCCCCCAAATCACTCATGAGAGGCGGTCTTGATGCAAATTCATAAGGTCCTTTATATTCTAGTATACTGGGGCCATCAGCCATACACCATGCAGGGTAGAGGGCTGAGCGACCTCCGGTATAGAATTGAGACAGCTTTTATAGGGTTACAACAAAGCTCTCACATCGTGAACCAATCACCTCGTAGCATCCAGTGTGGACTAATTAATTTAAACTATCCCAGCCCGAGTTTAGCCCAGGAAGTCTGTTTTCACACAGGCTTCTGGGTGTGGTGACAAGGCTCATTTCCTGTGTTCATTCACTCACAGGCTGTCGTAAACATTAAAGTAGGTGACCGTCAGCTTGGGATTTAAGACTCCCAGCTTCCTGGGTTCACTGGAGAATTAGGCTAAATTTTTCCATCCTAACACTTGCACATCCAAACCTTTGGCCTCTGGCCACCGAAGGCTTATGGACACCTCCTAATGCAATACGTACTCAATCTAGCTTCAAAGGGTCCCCAGCCTCACAGTTCTAACTGTTCCAAGATCCAAAGTTTCTTCTGAGACTTAAGGAGCTGCCCGCCTCCAACACACGCTGTAGGCATGCCCATCCCCCAATGGAGGAACCAGAGCACAGCAGAAAAAGGACTAGCTCTAAGCAAAACCCAAACCTAACTAGACAATCACTAAGCACCACAGCTCTGTGTCTCATATCAGGGACAGTCGATGGCATCAACAGTGCCCCACAGGGCTTGATTAGCCCCAGATCTTAGCCCTTGTTGTCTGTAATGCATATGGTCTCTCCCTAGGGCCAGTTATGCCCAGTGCTTGACACTCCCCTCAGCGAACTCCAACAAACGTCCTGGGGTCTCCATTGTGCAGCCCCATTCACAGTCTTCTCAAGAGCTCAGGTAGGGAATCTAACCTGCTTCACATTTTCCCGCCTCTGCTACTTTCTGAGTCCTTAGTGCAAGATTCTGTGCTCAGTTTCCACATGCTTCCACCAGCACAATGTTGACAAGGCACCCAGATTTTCTACTTGGGCTACAGGTGCATCAGGCTCTCAGTGCCTTCATGGCTAGACCTGGATGGGGGCCACACCCAAACAGAGTGGCCATAGGCTCTCTTTGTTCAAGCATTCTCTTTTCAAATGAAAGATTTCCAAGTACATTTGCATTGCTACAGCTCTTTCTTTCGTGAGCCTTTCCCAATGTCCCAGTGAATAGCACAGGTTCCCCTCAATTCTGCTAATCGAGCTGTTTCATCCATACTCTCCTTGCCTATCCTGTCTGCAACTTTGACTAAGTTTGTGTTTCTATCCTTACAAAACTACATATTTTTCACATATATCTGCTTTCTCACACTATAAACTTGCCTACAAGCAGTGGTCAATAACCATGACACAGCATGGATACTATGCTATGTTGAAAATTTCTCCACCAAGCAGCTTAAATTCAGCTTCATTTTTGTTATTGTTTGTTTGTTTTTGGTTTTTTGAGATAGGGTTTCTCTGTATTGCTTTGGAACCTGTCCTGGAACTTGCTCTGTAGACCAGGCTGTCCTCCAACTCACAGAGATCCACCTGCCTCTGTCTCTCTAGTGCTGGGACTAAAGGCTTGGCTTAATTTGTTTTAAGGACATAGGTTTGCTAGAACATAACATCTTGTTCCCCCCAGAAACTCCATAACCCTGACTGCAACTGTCTACATTTCTGTTGGCATGTTGATCTTACTAATTTTAACAGGATGACACCATTATATTCTGCTTACAACATTCTAGGACTTTCCTAGTCCACCATTCCAAACTTCCAAATTCTTTTCACAAGCCTGTTCTAAAGGGCTATGAACCACGAGGTCATGTAGTTATAGACACAGCTCACTTCTCAGCAGCAGTTTCTTGTATTAGCTTTTTATCTCATGGCTGTGACCAAAACCCAACAAGAAGTAACTTACAGAAGGAAGAGTTCACTTAGGTTGACAGGATGGGGGGCAGCAAGGCAGAAGGCGGTACTGTTGCCATGGAGTGTGGCAGATCCTTGTCTGCCCTTTAGTGGTCCGGGAAGTAGAACAGGGACAGGAAATGGACCTGGGATATATATCTCAAGGTCTATACTTTAGTGAACCACTTTCTCCAGCTGGACCACGCATCCTAAAGGTCCTAGTACCTCCCCCAAAAGCACTACTATTGGAGGACCAAATATCCCAACACATGAGCTGCATGTGGTAAACTATTTTACATGAAACAAAACAAAAACACAGGTGGGAACCAGTTGTCATAGTCTAGGGGAAAAAAAGCCTTGAAAATGCAGGCTGTGGGACTTGGCATGTGCCCAGTGAATGTTTATTGGATTCATATTACACAAGAGAGGGAGTTTGGGTTGTTTTTGTGACCCTGAGGCGTGGAATTGGAAAGAGCTCACAGGAAAATCACATTTATCTCCAGGGAAACAAGCTTTCTACTCAAAGTTCTGAATCATTCAACGTCAAGCCAACCTGCCTTCAGCAGTGAGCTCTCTACCACAAGATGGGTGACAGAAACACAGTTCTGGAAGTTTGACCCCTGGGTTGGGGGCAGGATCTAGATGACCTTCTAGAACTCTCCCAACCTGAGACTCCATCACCGGATAGTTATGACGGACAGCTGACATTTTGTTTTATTTTGTTTAGAGGCAAGGGTCTTGAAGTGCAGTCTAGGCTGGCCCCAAACTCTCCATCTACTTGCTCTGGCCTGCTGAGCACTGGAATTAAAAGCACGTGGTACCACACTTTTTTAAAAAATAATTTCTGAAAAATAAATATACATATACAAAATGAACCTGTTTTTAAATGCTTAGTGCAGCACTAAGAGCTTTTACACTGTTAGGCAACTTTTACCACCATCATCCACACAGCTCTCTTTTATATTTAATTTTCTCATGTGTATCTACTCATGGTACATGATATGGTGTTACATAGGGTACTTTCACATAAGCATGTATTGTATGTAGAGCACCCTACTACCCATCCCACCCTGTCTGATTCTTAGTTCCCAGGGCAGTTTTGCATCTAATCTCATGTCATACACATGTGCATGACTTCACATATCTGTTTAAAATTTAGGAACCACAAATGAGAGAGAGAAAAAAATGTCTGTCCTTTGAGATGGGCTTAATTTGCTTAGTGTGATTGCCTCTGATTGCATCCTGCAAATGATATTACTTTGTTCTGTTTTTTGATGGCTGAAAAAAAACCCTGTTGTGGATAAACATCACCTCTTCTTTATTCTCCCTTCTGCTGTTGGATACTTGCACCAGCTCTGTGACACAGTAACTGCTAATTGCACAGTGATAATCACTGGTGTGAAAGCTCTGTGATGTGTTGACTTGGAACACAGAAGGGCTTCCTTCATGCACACCTGAAGCTCTACCTGCTGGGCCTCGCCCTTGCTCCCCAGCTCTGCCTATGCACTGTCCCCATTAGCTTTACTAAGGAAGGTCCTGGAATGTCTTGAGGGTCCTTAGAGGAGTAAAGGGTAACTGGCTGGGTAGAAGGAGACTCTGGGTCTTCAGAAAGCAGCTCCAGAGACACAGGGCTTTCTAGACCCTTATCTGCAGTCTGGACATGTGTGCTGAGTGTCTGTGAAGGTGCCTCCAAGTTCTTTCAGGCCAGGTGTATGTAGCTAGAACCCGTAGACTATCTGTGTAGTGAGCTGCAACCAGCTCATAGGGAAAAGAGCCCAGTGTGGTGTCTCACGCCTATAATCCCAGAACCTGAAGACTGAAGCAAGAGGAGGCGTGTGAGTATGAGGCTGGACCACCCTAAAGAGCAAGGCCCTGTCAGAACAGTAACAAAACTCAGAACACATAAAAACAAAGAAAATACAAAAGAAAAAAAAGGAAAAGAAATAAAGAAAGAAAACAAAGAAAAGGGGACAAGGAGAAACGAGAACTAGAGGAGAAAGTCTTGAATATTTCACAAATAGTTGGGATTTTATGGTCCAACTCATTTGTCATAGGTGTGTTTGTGTGTGTGTGTCTATGTGTGTATGTATGTGTCAACATCAAAAATGTATCTCCTACTCTTGGTCTCGGCCAGTTTCTTACTATTAGTCAAGAAAGTTTGAAGAGCCTATTCTAATCCAAACCCCAACCCTTTGGGTCATCTTCTCTTCCTGCTAAAAGCCTATCAGTCACAACCCTGAAATGTCTTTGATCAGCCAGTCGGTGGGCTTACTTCATCCCCATGGCCACCACCCTGGTGGAGGTCGCCATTATGTCTGCCCTGACTGATTGCCCTGTCTCCAGCCTTATCGCACCCATCCATTTCCACACTACAGGATCTTCTCAAAGTGTGAAAGTTGATCTCCTGTGATGGGAAGTGAACTGATGGTTACAACAGGAGGGGAGAGGGATGGAGGAAGGCCGGTCAAGGGGTTCCGAGCTATGACTAGGAAGAAGCAGGAGGCTCTGGTGGACTTCTGGATGCCAACCTTGGATGACAACAAAGGAAAGTGTGCTTCCAAAAGCCAAAAGAAAGGGTACTATATTATCCTGCCATGAAGATGATAAATGAGAGAGCAGACAGATGTGATTAACCTGCCTTGAGCATCACACAGCGTAAGGATGCCTCGTTATTATGCGAAATCATTACACTTAAACTATACTATTATTGTGTGAGCATTATATGTACGAGCACATATGAAGTCAGGGACAGTTTTAGAGTTAAATCTCTCTCTCTCTCTCTCTCTCTCTCTCTCTCTCTCTCTCTCTCTCTCTCTCTCTCTCTCTCTCTCTCTCTCTCTCTCTCTCTCTCTCTCTCTCTCTCTCCCTTCATGTGGGGTTCAGGGATTGAACTCAGGTCATCAGGCTTGCATTTTTATTCAATGAACTGTCTCATCAGCACTCGCTATGCCTTTTAGCATCAGTTAAAAGAAAAAGACAGCAAAAGCAGAAATCTAGCCTCATTCAACAGCTCCTCCTGAGGATTCTTCTCACCTGTTTGTTAGTGAATGTTTGCTTTCACCAGCCCCTATGATTCCCAGACGCAGCCCAGGGCATCTCGTCCTTTGTTGCTGTTTGTTTGTTTTCTTTTTTTCAGCATGTGTGTGCAAGTGCCCATGTGTGCACGTGTTACACCTTGTTTCTTGAGACAGGGTCTCTCATTGGCCTGAAACTTCTTACCAAGCAAACCGGACTGGCTGGCCAGCAAGGCTCGGGGTCAGTCTGTCTCTGCCCTAAGTACCAGGACTGCACCCTTTCCCACATGGGTGACCGTTTATACGGACAGCCTTCTTACATGGGCTCTGGCCATCCCGCTCCCGCCCCATGCCCAGCACACACTTGCTCACTGAGCTATCTCTCCGGCTTTCTGGAAGTCCAGGTTGGCCTCAAGCAGGATGGTGCAGTGGTCACAGCCTGGCTCTGGGTATGCTTTATGAGTGATCTATTTAGGCCACCATTCCCTATTTTCTAGCAGGGTTGTGAAGTCTCTCACTTAACTAATGTTTACTGGGTGCCTGGTACAAGCAAGGCCCTGATCTGGATGTGTAAGATATATTTGTGAACAAAATGAAACTCTTTCTGCACCAATTCTAGAGGAGGGAAGCAGCCGGAAGTGTGGAGTGGCTTGCTGAGCACAGTGGGTATGTATTGAATATACCTTGCCCACCTACTGCTCTAGGCAAGTCACTCCTTATGGGCAGACAAGGAGAGAAGCAGATTTTGTGTGCTTTGGGATGCAGAGCCAAGAGGATTCTCCAGTGAATTAGTAAGGACTGGGAGAGTGTGACCATTGGTCTTCACTGTCAACTTGACTGGATTTGGGATCTAGGAGATACACTTAGATGTGTCTGTGAGGCTGTTTCTAGGGAGCTTTGACTGAGGAGGAAAACCCACCCTTAAGGATGAATACCAGTATGTATATCTGCTTTCTGTCTGCATGTGAAATGTGACCAGCCACATCACACTCCTTCTCGCCAAGGTAGACTCTTTCTTTCTTTAGCCTGTGAGGCAAAATAAGCCCTTCATCCCTTAAGTTGCTTCTTGCTGTGTCACATCAATGAGACAGTGACAAACACAGAGACCAGGGTCAAGGATGACACCAAGAGTTTTGAACTGAGCAACTGGGAGAATTGTATTAATACAGTAAAGACACATAGGACATCCCAGGTAGGCAACATTAGAGACTATTCGTGTCATTCAGCCAGCACCACCACCACCTTCCCTTAAGAGTCTGAGCCTTCTCGACAGCTCATCTCTTTACCTGGAACTCTTGGTCCCACTCCAGTCTTCTCTCATTTGTTCACTAGCTCCTACTTTCCATATAGAACACAGCTGGAAAAAAAAACCAAAAAAACAAAAACAAAAACAAAAAACAAAAACACCTCCCAAAGGAAGCTCTGTTGCCTAGACCTCACTCCAGTGTCCCTGTACATTTCCTTCCCACTTTTATATGTAGAAGCCAGAATTTTTTTTTGAAGGAATTTGTAAAGAAGGGCTTTTAGGAGTCAGCTCAAGTTCACGATCAGCAAGTGGTACCAAAGTAACATCATTATTTCTTCTTTCCTGGAGAGACTGATCTGTAGGAAACAGAACGTTTATGACTTACTTCCAAGGACATTCTTACGAGGAAGAGAAATAATGGGTGGGTAAATAATTCTTTTGGGTGTTTTCCATGGCTGATAGAACAAAGACAGATAAAGTCTACCAATCTGGAGTCAAGTGGAAAACCATAGGTTTCCACACTGATTCTAATCCAATTATTTGTTATTGCCATAATAAACTACTGACTTGCAGTAATCAAAGCTGAGATTAATGCTCTAAGGAGCACAATTGAACATTAAGCCAGATCATTGCCCGAGCCAACAAGAGCTGATTCCAAAATCTGTCAGAAACTTACAAGAAAGAAAAACTTTCTCATGAACATAGATCCAAAAGACATTTAAGCAAAACCCTACCTAGTATGATCTAGTGACATCTTAAAGAGTAATTTATCAAGACCAAACTGGGTTTTTTTCCAGTGTAGACCTTGAAAAGCAACCACATATAACTTGTTATATTAATACAGTAAAGGAAAAGAATGTATACAATCTCAACAGATGCCAAGAAATATTTAATAAATTTCAACAGCCATTTATGATACCAAATCTTAGTGGACTGTGAATAAAATGGCATGAAATATGCCTGCCAGGCAGTGGTGGCACAGCACTTAACAGGCAGGGACAGAGAGATCTCCATGTGTTTGAAGCTAGTCTGGTCTACAGAGTGAGTTCCAGGATAGCCAGGACCACACAGATAAACACTGTCTCAAACAACAACAACAAACCCACAAAACAACTAAAATTACCATGAAATATGTATAGAAATTTGCATAGAAGAAATGAAACTGTACGTATTATAGATGGCGTGGAGGAATAGCATAAAAAGTTCAAGAAGTGTCTGCAACATACTATCTGAATTAATACTGAGTGTAAGTGATGAAAGATGTCATTCTGTATGTATATATGTTTCTCTTATTGGTTAATGAATAAAGCACTGTTGGCAAATAGGAAGGCAAGATAGGCGGGACTAGGAGACAAGGAGGATTCTGGGAGATGTAGTAAAAGATGCACAATGTGGTCTGGTAAACCAAGACCACACGGAAATTATTTAGATTGACAGTAATGGGTTAATATTTAAGACAGAGCTAACCAATAACAAACTATAGTAACAAGCTAGCAGCTTTATATCTAATATAGCATCTCTCTGTGTTATTTGGGGCTGGCACAGCTGTGGGGCCAGGCTGGTGAGAAAACTGCTCGTTGCACCAAGGCTGGCCTCAACTCTTAGAAACCATCTGCCTCCCAAGTACCATGAAAGGCATGTGCCACCAAGACCAGCTTTTTAAAATTATCTAATTGTTAAGAAATAAATTTAACAAAACCTATAAACTGAAAATATAAATCATTACTAAGACAAAGAGAACCTAAATGATAGAAAGAAGGCCACATTTACAGATTTAGAAACTCTATATTGTTGATATGTCAATGCTTAAAAGTAGATAAGGCCTATTCAAAACTGTATGAGAAGAATCAAAGGACCTGAAAGTCAGGAGAAATTACACTTTCATCTTTCAAAGTTATCGTAGTGATCAAATATTTAAGAGATTATGTGATTAGGGTAAACAAATCAATCAATGGCACAAAACAGGATCCAGAAATAAGCACATTTTTTATTTTACTTAATAAAGATATTATTTAGTAAAATGGGGATTGAATGGTCTTCCCCACAAGTGATACTGGAACATTTACTTATAAAAATGATCAATACCTTACTTCATACCAAAAAGTCATTTGGAGATGGCCATGGCCCTACGAGTGCTATGGCTTGAAAGGCAAAGCAGATAAAACTTATACAATGGTTTCCAAAGCTTGGAGGCAGGAAAGATTTCTTAAAGAGTATAACAAAAGTAATATCATCATTAAAGATTTTTGATAATCTTTATATCAAATGATATCATTAAGAAAACGATCAAGAAGCAGGAAAGCTAACTTAATTGGTAAAGTACTTGCTGGACACATGTGAGGACCTGAGTTCAATCCCCAGGACTTGCATGAAAATTCAGAGCATAGTAATGTGCACTTGTGGTCTCAGCAATGGAGAGTGAGACAGGAGGGTCCCTGGAACTCACTAGCTAGGCAGCCTACCTTAATAGCTAGCAAGAGACCCTGTCTGAAAAACAAACAAAAAACAAAAACAAACAAACAAAAAACAAAAAACTGAGGTGGTTCCTGAGGAGGCCTCCACACATACACTTAAATTCGGGCACACACACACACACACACACACACACACACACACACACACACACACACACACATACACACACACACACAAGTCAAGACTGCTTCAGACAAGGGGAAGATATCCTCAGTGTATTTATCTGCCCAAAAAATTTGGATCATATAAGGATGCCAATTAATTGACCAGAAAAAACGCCAAACACTCTTTTAAAAATGAGCAAAGAACTTACAAGCACAAAGAGGACGTTCAAAAGGCAGGTGAGCAGATGAAACAGTGCTCAGTGCCATTATTCATTAGATAAATGCAAATTAAGATGGCAATGATATGTCACTACCCAGCCAGAAAACAATAGAAACGGCGGAGGGTGAAGGGAGGGCAGGTAAGATGGAGAGCTCCACCTCTGACTTCCAAGGGCATCAGTCGGCTCAACCACCCTGAAAAATGATCCACCGTAAACAGGAAGGCTAGGCACACACCTGTTCTTGTGACTCAGCCATTGTGATCCCAGGAATATGTTCCTAAGTGCATTTCCTTCATATGTGCTTAACAATTTGACTCAGAATAGTGACAATCTAGCAACTACCTACATGTCTATCAACAGAAGAACAAATGATCTTGTATACATCATAGGACTATAAGCAATAAACAATATAGGCTGCATCTATTTTAGTATCTGATTATAGCTAAATCTCACAGACACATTAGGAAAAAAGCAAAACAAAACAAACAAACAGGAAAAAATCCCCAAAAAACAGCCAGGAAAAAATGACACATTCTGTAAGTTCTCATTTTCATAAGATTCAATGATGGGCAATACAAACTTGTGGTAATAGATATCAGAAGAGTGGTCACCCTTGAGTGGTAAGAAATATAAGATAGAGATGCTGCCAAGCATAGCATCTGCTCTGAACCTTGTGTTGGCTGACAGTCATGTGAGTACACACACATTCAAAGCACACTGAGTTCTACAATCAAGATTTACAGCCAGGCAGTGGTAGTTTACACCTTTAATCCCAGCAACTGGGAGGCAGAGGCAGGCAACCTCTGAGTTCGAGGCCATCCTGGACTACAAAATGAGTTCCAGGACAGCCAGGGCTACACAGAGAAACCCTGTCAAGATAGACCAAAAACCAAATCAAACCAAACGAACCAAACAAACAAACAAAAATCCAAAACCAAAACAATGAAATACAACACTGTGCCACATATCTTTAATTTGTGTAGACTTGAGGGATGTTAAACACCTAAATAAGAAGCAACATAGATAAGAGGAAGGCTTCAGGTTGGGGTTGAAACATAGCTATGCAGAGCTGGGATAACCTACAGCAATTCTCATTGAAAAGGCCTTAATCAACAGGAAGCTTGCCGGGCTGGGCCATCCCTGGCAGGAGAGAGGGCGTCTGGCCCACTTTCCTGATAAGGGTCCTGCTAAGTCTCAGGAAGTGTCCGCTGTGATGTGTGATAGAATTAGGCCTCATCATCTTCATGACAGTTTTCAGACATGGACCACAATTTAAGAGCTAAGTTAAGAACATCCTCTCTTCCCAGAATTCCCTTGGCTACTTTAGTAGGTTTTAGTTTTTTTTTTTTTTTCCTTTGGGATATAGATCAGACACTCTACCCCTGAATTAGTGGATCACTTCTAACTCAGACTTTACATCTTCCACACATGGCTGAAGTTGCCACCTTTCAGTGACCACATTGTTGTCACCGGAGTTGATACAGGCATTTCATCTCTCACTAGGCTCTACTGGTCTCCTTGGGTCACACTAGTTTTCTTGTATTCTCCCACTTGTTTCCATTGAGTTCAGGTGATTGACTTATCTAACATGGATTCCAAACGGGCTCTGTGGCCACTACTCAGAGCATAAAGGCCCTTTTGTCTTCTCAGTTTAAAAGAAGCGCCAAGTGGAAGGGGGTTGCAGGCGAGCAGTGTGATGGAGGTTAAAGATTTCAAGGGATGCCAAGACACTCAGGTGTCACTGTTTGAGTATTGCTGATGGTTTAGTGTTAGGTATGTCAAATAATTGCAGAATACCAACAATACATAGTTTGCCATGACTGTCACAGCCACCAACATTTCTGATTCACACACACACACACACACACACACACACACAGGAAGACGCTCTCCATGGGCCTGACTGCTCTTCTCTGTTATCTGAAACCTCTGACATGTTCACTTGTTAGAGTCTAGTCAGTTAAGTTTGGGAATTCTGTCACTTTAATTATTCTAATTTCTCTGCTTGGGGTGATTTTAAATATATGATCACTGCGATCTGTGCAAAGATTTGAACCAAGTACAGCTTATATTTTGGGGTGGAAACTCATATACTTAGAACTTCCAATAGCCTCACACTTGACAGCAAGGGTTCTTCCTGAGCAGGGAGGGAGACTGAGACTTGTCAAATCCTACCTCCTATGGGAAGTTTTCAATAGTTCTCTATAGAACTCCTCAGTAGAAGAGTGCCAGAGATGGACGAGGGTATCCCTGACAGCACCTGTTATACTTGGCTGGGACAACATCTTCTTAAGGGATGAGAGAGGGGAGAGAGAGAGAGAGAGAGAGAGAGAGAGAGAGAGAGAGAGAGAGAGAGAGAGAGAGAGAGAGAGAGAGAGAGAGAGAGCTTGCCCCTGCATTTAGATCTTAGAATGTCTGCATGGGGCACAGGTAGGGTTCCAGGTGTGTCTCTATGGCTGACTTTACTAATTAGCCTAATTACATCCAAGTAGGAAAAGCTTGAGGCTCAGAGAGGTCAAAAGACTGACAAGTCACACAGCTAAAAATCTGTTATAAATGTAAACCAAAGCTTTTGCCTCACTGATAGACAGGGGTTAAGAAGAGGGGGAGTGTGGAAATAAAGAGGATGGTGCAAAAATGGAAATCAGAGTGTGAAAGAATGAGGGTGAGCCCTCGCCTGCACAGTGACTTTTGTGACAGTTAACATCGACAGTTGACTTGACAGGGTCTAGAGTCGCCTGGGAAGCAAACCTCTGCTCATGGCTGTGAGGGAGTTTCTAGATTGGGTTAACTGGAGTTGGAAGACCCTAAATAAGGGAGGCACCATTCTATGGGCTGGGGTCTCCAACTACATAAAAAGGAGACAGTGAGCTGAGCACACCAGATATGATGTGACTCAAGTGCCTGTTTCCATGACCCCCTGCTACCATGGGCCACACCCTGGAACTGTGAGCAGAAGCAAATCTCTGCTTTTAAAGTTGCTTTCATTGGGTGTTTTGTCACAGCCGTGAGGAAGGTAACAATCAAAGCTGACTAAATGGAACACCCAGGAACACTACTGCAGTAAGACTGCAATTGCTTCAGGGGCTCATTTATAATTGGTCCCCAAATTCTAGACATTCATCTCTGTTGCTTGAGTTTCTTGTCCCGCCAGGTCCCTCAGTCCCAAATAAGCACATATAATACAAAATAAGCTGTATTAATTATAAAACTGGTGGCCGATGGCTAGGGCTTCTTATTGGCGAGCTATGTCTTAATTATTAACCCATAACTACTAATCTGTGCATTTCTACGTGGCCTTATCTTACCAGAGAATGCCCGGCACATCCTATCTTCCCATTCTTTATATGGCATCTCTTCCCGGTTTCTCTGTGACTACCCCTCCCTAAATTCTCCTTGTCTCCAAGTCCTGCCTATCTTCCTCTATTGGCCAAGCAGTGATTTATTCATCAACCAATAAGAGAAACTTATATACTGAAGGATATACCCGAAACCAGCAATGGAAGGAAAAAACCAACTCCTGCAAGTTGTTCTCCAAACTCCATATGTGCACTGTGGGAAACCCCTCCCCCCTCCCCACCCCTGTGTGTGCACACGTGCATGTGTACGTGCGCGCCCGCACACACACACACACACACACACACACACACACACACACACACACACACACACACACACACAGAGAGACAGAGAAATACATGCAACAAGAAAGAACTTACTAAGACCAAAAATTTTATATTTCCAACAACATTTTGAAATTTAGAAAGAAGTGTTATGAGTCAAAGAAGAGCAGAAGCATCCAAATCAATACCACTTAGCCGGGTCCATTCCTGCATCCCAAGGCCTCACAGGCACTCAAGCCCCAGGAAAAGGTGTCAAAGTTCAAACCAATCCATCATGTTGAAAACTCTGTATTTTACAGATAAGTGCAACCCCGCATCGTGACTGTGCTGTCTCTAGAACCAGCCATGCTCCTGAATAAAGCAATGAGGTGGGAAGCTTACAGGTGACAGGCAGGCCACTGGGTGGGCACAACGCCCAGTGGGCAGCCCAGTCTATGTGAGAAAGTTCCAGCTCAGGCTTCAGACTTCTCAGCACATTGCCAAGTGCTTACATAAAACAAAGATGTCTGCCTCAAAAGAGAGAGAGGGAGCCAAGCAGACAAGATTGCCCCTCCACGTTTTGGGATGGTGGTCACTGATCTTGCTGGAGGTTCGAGCTGTCAGGAAGAACTGGCTTGCTCAGAGCTGGGGCCTGTCATGTGTTCTTCCTCCCTCCCTCCCTCCCTCCCTCCCTCCCTCCCTCCCTCCCTCCCTCCCTCCCTCCCTTCCTTTTTTCTTTTTTCCTTTTAATCTCGTTCATGGTGTCCCCTCCCTCCTCACTTTCCATCCCCCCCTCTCCTCTACCCCCTCCCCCATCCACTCTTCCTCCATCTCCAAAGGGACAGGCCTCCCATGGGTATGAACAAAGCATGCACATCAAGTTGAGGCAGGACCAAACTCCTCCCCCTGCAATAAGGCTGGGTAAGGCATCCCAGCATGGGATAGGTTCCAAAAAGCCAACTCAAGCGCCAAGGACAGGTCCTGAACCCATAGTTAAAAGCCCCACAAACACACCAAGCTACACAACTGTCACACTCACACAGAGGGCCTAGGTTAGGGTTTGGGGATGGAGGTTAACCTTTTTTTTCTTTTTAAAATTATTTTCTTATTGCTCTGTGGACAAGTTGACCTCAAACTCAGAGATCCACATACCACTGCCTCTGCCTCACAAGTGCTGGGTTCAAACCACCCCTGGCTGGGTTGACCTTTCTTAAGAAATGTAGGAGGAGAGGTGAGTGGAGGGAGGGAAAGAAAAGAAAGAAAGGGAATAAACTGGCCCAGTGTTTAAGAACACGGACCCTGCTTCAATTCCCAGCACCTGCATAGCAGCTAATGACCGTCTGCAACTCCAAATATACATGCAGGCAAAACACGAATGCATGTAAAATAAAATAAATAAATTATTACAAACAAACAAACTTCCCAGGCTTGGCCAAAGCGATAAGAGCATACACAACAACCATCTGTCCTCACTGCAGGAATCTAAGAGCCTATTCATTTCCTAGCGGCTTTCTTTGAGCAACAGACAGGGACCAGGAGATGAAGCTGTGGGCAGGAAGGCACCTGTTGTGTGGGTGGGGACAGGTTCAAAGAGAGCAATTTTATGATGGGTGGAGACTGGGCTGGGATCCCCAAGCCCCCCCCCCTCAGGTGGGTGTGACCCACACTGGTGGGTGTGGCTCACTGGTGGCTCTGAATGGAGCTTTCTACACTGGAGCATTTTAAAGGGCTGCCCCACTCTGGGCAGAGTGCTGCTTTCATGCAGAGGCACAATGCTTCCAAGGGACTAATCTGCCTCCTGACTTTAGTTATCTCTGTGGCCGAGTTGTGGTTTCACGGTGACTCATCCTTGGGATTCTAACAGCCACATGATGAGTGGATAAGGCTGTCCTCTGAGAGGCTAAATCTAGGGCAGCCGGGGCCCTCATTGTTTATGGTTCAAGATTAAAACCACTCACCGAATCAATCACATGGCTTCAGATGAGACTGTTGTGATTCAACCTGTCCCTAGAGAGGTGGTCTCTGAGCTATTCATAGGAGCCTGAGGGCTGGCACTCACCCTTCCACACATACATGCACGGCTTCAATTCCCTCATTTACTCCATATCCAAGTAGCCAAGACAGGAACCAGCATGCCTGCAGCCCTCGCCTCTCCGTGCTACCAGCTGGGAAGAGAACTCAGCACCTAAGCAGCATGCCACAGGATCTGACACATCTCCTTCATGACCGCATCCAACATGACCAACCAAACACAGGCTAAAGACCAGCCCACCCTTCCATGCACCCCCCCCCCCCCCGAGAGAAAATCCTTCCACTAACTATGGACATTTCTGCCAACTCATACAGACTCAGCTCCAGTTTCCATAGAAAACAAAAACAAAAGAAGCTGCCCTCAAGTTCATCGAGAGCATGATTACCAGGAAGAAGGAATGAAAACTTCTCAAGTAAAAATTCCTAAGCCCCAAGCTGCTGGAACGATGGGCCCTCCCCAAACACTAAGAAGATTGATTTGGGTTTAATGGTCATCTCTGTGTCCAAGGTTTACTGGAGCCATCTTGGGCAGTACCAGGAGAGCTAACAGAGGTGGAGGGAAGGATATGGACAAGATGGAGCCAAGGCATGCCTCATAAAATCTGAGGGAAAGTGTGACATGAGAAATGTCACTCATGAGGCTGAACATTTGTAGCCTACTCAGCCCAGCATTTTGGAATTTGAAATATATATATATTATGTCAGAGCCTCTTTACATGGCTCATGCTAGCCTCGAACTCATGACTATCCTGCTTAAGTCTCCTGGTACAGAGATTACAAGCATGCACCTTCACAGCCAGCTGAAAAAGAACACCTCTTTCAATGATTTTTTTTGATTCAATATTTACTCAGAACCAGTATGTGTTAGAGAGCCCCCTGTGGTGCCACCTCAGTTCCACGGGTCCCTCATGAGATGTTCATAGCTGACATCAAATTTCAGAAGGGCTACACAGGCCCTTCTCCATCAGCTTGTCCTTGAATCTGAATGACTCAGAGTAGGATGCGGGAGCAGCGACAGGCTCTCAACGGTGGAAAATGAAGCTATGTGTTATTTAAGTTCCTTTTCATTTAATGCATCAAACTAATATGCTGAAGTGTTTCTGTATCACAAGGGACCTCTTGGTAGACGCTTCCGTGGAGTAAGCGTTTAATGTTTACCGAGTGAATGTATAATAAAGCTGAACACTTAAGTAAATACGGCTTATTAAAGGGAAGGCTGGCATGGTGTTGGTGAGGGGAAATCACGCCTCACTAATCTCCTTGAGTTCTTTGAGCAGATAAATAAGCATATGGACAAGAGGGAGCCACAGAACCCAGTTTAATTTGACTTTCAAAAACTTGTGAGAAAATCCCACTCTAATGACTGTTTTAGAAAAAAAAAAAAATGAGTCACCGGGGTTGTTTTATCATGAATATGGAATTGGCTTAAAGACCACAAACAAAGCTGAAGACAAGCACAGTCATCCCAGATGGAAAACTATCTCTAGGGTTTCCTAGAGCTCTAATCTATGATGTGTCTTCTTGTGTGTGTGTGTGACCTTGCTGGGGAGTAGTTATAGAATCTCTAGGTTCAGGCACACCACATACTGTGGAGAAGGTCAAGCTTATGGCCATATGGATATTCCACTTGGATTCATAAGAGACGTTGTATTACTCACCTTCCTCATTGCCACGGCCAAATACCTGACATGAGGTAACTTACAAAGGATGGATCTATTCTTCCTCATGGTGTAAGTGTCCGATACGTCACAGTAGGGACATTGCCGTGTTTGTAGCAGCTCACTGATGTTGCGGCAGGAGCATGAAGCTCCTTGTTTGCGTCTTGGTAGACCAGAAGCCAAGAGAGACAGACAGCCTTACAGTGGCTAAGACCTACTCTCTAGGGATCCACTTCGGTCATCTAGGCCCCATTCTTCTGAAAATGCTACAGCCTTCCTAAACAGGAGCACCAGCCAGGGAGCAAGCTCTCAAACAAATGAATGCATGGGGAGACATTTCACACTCCCGCCATGCCATAACAGTCTCTGTGTGTTAGACCATGAAGTATAAAGAGGATTTAGAAAATATGGTCCCTAGGCTTGCAAAATAAATCTCTCAGTTAGGACAAAAGCCACAAGTCCCAGTGGGGCCAGTTATGGAGATGACTGCTATAGGAGGATGAAAGTGTGAGAGTGCAGAGAATGGGAAATGGGGATGGATCAGGGAAGGCTTCCTGGAGGAGGCAGGATCCAAAGAGCCTTGAAGAACAGCTAGGTTTTGTAGAAGAAGTGGAGGGTTGAAAACAGCCAATGGGCACTGAGCAATTCTCAAACCTGCCTAGCACTGTGCAAGGGCCACGGCTTGTATGAGTGACCCTGTCTAATTTAACAACAGCCTTGTAAGGTAGCTCAGCTCCCATACCTCCAGGAGGAACAGGAGGCTTTAAGAAGTTAAATTTACTCAAGCTCACATTGCTAGTTAGCGCAAGCCCTGTTGTTATAGACCCTCTGATTTTAGGAATTGTCAGCACTTGCAAAGATCTGGTGGCAGGCTGGAAGAATAAAGAATGACCATGGAGGCCAGGGTGGCTGAGGGACACCTTGTGTTGGAGAGCAGTCAGAGGTCAGGTTGGAACACGTGGATTGTCTCTTCCATCTTGTGGCAAGACCCCAAGAGCTGAATGTTTCATTTCTTACCTTACTGAGTGGAAGAGGAAAGAAATTATGAGCCACAGCCTGCAGTTAGGGCCAGGACCTAATTTGGGAGGAAGGAATTACGGAGGACAGAAAAAAATAGTGTCGGGAGAAGGTGACAGAGGCCAAGGGTGTCTTTATCTAGTGGCTTCTGCAGCTTTCTTTAGGGCCGGCTCTCAGGGTCTCCTGCCTTGGAACTAATTTGGGTGTGGTGGGAAGTCACAGAGAGACTCACACTCTGATGTCCATGTCACCTTCAGGGGCTCAGGTGGGCTCAGGAAGCGTGGCGGGAGCCCAGAGCTCCCTCACTGCTTGCCTGGATACGACTTGGTCGTCTGCGCTCTTTGACACACATTTCTTAACTCACAAGCCTGGCTGAACCATCAGCCTTAGTGTCCCAGGCCCCAGCAGAGTGCAGGCCAGACTCTGGCCTGGTCTTTGAGAGAAAAATGATAACACAAGGCAGCAGGAGGCCGCTGGCTATGTGATCTCTTCAGCCACTCCAAGGACACAGAGGCAGGCTGCCAATAGTGGCCTGTGGGGCATGGAACTAGAAGATGAGTGCATTTGGGTTTGGCCAGTGGCCAATCACTCTGTTAAACTTTGATATCTAGAAACGTCACCCGAGGCACCTGCTGTGGTAGTGAAGAAAAGAGAATGCTGGACTTGAAGTGGGAGGAGGCCTTCCCTGCCTGTACTCGTTAGTCTGTGAATGGGCTGGCCATGTAACCTCTATGAACCTCAGTTTCCTTGTCTGTGAGATGGACAGACCCACCGTATCAATCTCATATATTCTTTTTTATTTTGTGTGTATGAGTGTTTGCTTGCATGTATGTCTGCGCATCACATGGGCAGAGTGCTGGCAGAAGTCAGAAGGCAGCATTAGAGCCCCTAGAACTGGAATTATAGGGAATTGTGAGCTGTCGTGTGGGTGAAATTAAACCCAGGTCCTCTGCAAGAGTAGCAAGTGCTTTTTTTTTTTTTAATCTTTCTTTTTTTAAAGATTTATTTATTATGTACACAGTGTTCTGCCTGCAGGTATGCCTGTAGACCAGAAGAGAGCACCAGATCTCATTACAGATGGCTGTGAGTCACTATGTGGTTGCTGGGAACTGAACTTAGGATCTCTGAAAGAGCAGCCAATACTCTTAACCACTGAGCCGTCTCTCCAGTCCCTGTGGCAAGTGCTTTTAACTGCTGAGCCATCTGCCCACCCCTCATGTGTTCTATATGACCAAACACCCACTGTGTTGCTCAATAAGCACAGGATGCAGGAGGATGCTGTCACTTTAGCACTCTGTCCCAAGCATGATGTGGTCTTGAGTTTTCCCACCCTGGATAACCCTGCACTCCCCACTGGGGGAACCTCCCCGTGTGTGCTGCAGATGTTTCCACCAGTCTGCTAGCTTCACAAGACCTGAAGATGCACTCAGTGCTGTCTTCTCCGTCTTTTCCATTAATGCCCTTGGAGTGTGTGGCCTAAGGCAGCTGTGCACAGGGTTGCCAAACAAAAGAATGAATGCATTACCTGCCATCTCTGTAAGAATGGTAAGTGAAGTGTGTGACCGGTGTGTGTGTGTGGGAGGGGGGGGGCTACAATGCCTGCCATATGTGGGGACCTGTGTTTGGATCCATGGAGCCCTGTAGAGTCAGATTCAGCAGCACGTGCCCTCAATCCTAGGGAGGGGAAGGTAGGAGAATCATAAAACTTCACCAGCCAGCTAGTTTGTGGGATATAGTGGCAAATGACAGGAGACCATCTTAAACAAGGTGGAAGGCAAGAGTAGACAAACACCTGGGGTTATCCTCTGACCTCTACACCTCTACTGTAGCCTGCATGCACCCACACACATACACTTAAACATGTGCATACATACACGCTCACACACACACACACACACACACACACACACACACACACACACACACACTTTTTCATTTGACCCTGTTAAAAATGGTTGATACTATGGTTGTCCAAATTCTCACAAGTATCTGTTTATTAATTCTCTTGGGACTCTTTCTAAGAACCAACAAGAAGGTCACTACCTTCTTCATTATAATTTCTGTCTTCTATTTGGAACTTTTTCATTAAAGGTAAAAAGCAATGAGTGAGCTGGGGACTTGAACTGCCATGGGGTCCACTGCAGGCGCCTGCTGTTAATACTTGGGGGTTGATTTCCCTACTGAAGTTGTTTATCTTTTCTCTTTGCTTTCATA
Organism: Cricetiscus sungorus; assembly: GCA_030556225.1. Classification (NCBI taxonomy): domain Eukaryota; kingdom Metazoa; phylum Chordata; class Mammalia; order Rodentia; family Cricetidae; genus Cricetiscus; species Cricetiscus sungorus. Next base: position 17,851,151 of record JANBXA010000097.1, read on the forward strand.
GCTCCAGAGAAAGATGTAAGCACAGACCCTCAAAGTTTGCTCTCTGGCTGTCATTTATTAGCCTTGCGTGGTATTTCTTAGTCATGTGGCCTGTGCCCTGTGGATCCTCTAGCTTTGAACACAGCGTTAGCCAACACTCCTGGCTTTAACATATCTACTAGCTCTGATTTCTTGTGCTCTAGCTCTCTTGGAGAGTTTCTTAAGTGTAAATACCATCTTTGCAGCAGGTTTGGGCAACTCTCAAAAGTCCTTGCTCACCAGGAGGCTAGGTTTTGAGGGGAGCAGACCCCAGCCCAACAGAAGCCTGTGTAGTTTGCTTCTAATTTGTGGTACTTTAGATGAGGATGAGCCTGGGAGGCTCTGATACGTGAGCACGTGGTTCCAGTCTCTGGTGCAGCGTGGAAAGGTTGTGGAACCTTTGGGAGTTCTTGCTAGAGGAAGTACATCACTGGGAGGAGGGCCTTGAGTGTTTATGAACTCACCTCACTTCCTGCTCCCTTCTGCTCCATGTCTACATTTGAAGATACCAGCTCTCAGCTTCCTTCTCCGCCATCATTTGCCGCTTGCCGCTGTGCCTTCACCGCTGCCATGATGAGCTCTAATCCCTCCAGAACTGTAAGTGTCAAATACTCTTTCCTCCATACGTCTCTTTTGAACATGGTATTTTATCACAACAACAACAACAACAACAAAATGACCAACACCCTGTTACTGTGATAAACGTCACGACCAAAAACAATTTGGAGAGGAAAGGGTTTGTTGAGTTTACAGCTCCCACTATCAATGGAAGTCAGAGCAGTACCTCAGGGTAGTAACCAAAGCAGGGACCATGGAGGGACATGTCTTACTGGCTTGCTTCCAGGCTTATGTTCAGATACCTTCCTTGTATAATCCAGGGCTACCTGTGTAGGGATGTTACTGCCCACAGTAGGCTTGGGATCCAACACCAATTAGCCATCAAAACACAACCCCCAGACATACCCACAGGCCAATCTGATGGAGGCAATTCCTCCGAGAGGTTCCTTCTTCCTAAGTGTGTCAGACTGTCAACCAAGGTTAGCTATCACAAGCCACCTCTCCATACTTGTAAGTTTTACACCTTTGGGTGACCTTGTCCCCATTCATCCACAGGCAAAGAGAAACCACGTACCATTCTGTTGGAAAAGTTAGTGAAGTTCTCGACCAGCACCTGTTTGATCATGTCTGGCTCAGAAATGACAACGTACATCCGACGACCAAGATAGTACCTAGGAAGGATCAAATAATTTGCGTTTAAAACATGGCTCTTTTACCCATTTCCCCTACCCTCACCCCCGCACAAAGAACTCAGAGTGCCTTAGAATGGAGGGTGAATAACAATGGGGAAGAAAATACATAGAGATGAGAGAGTACAGGCTCCAAAGGCGAGCGACAGTAGATGAGAAAGTGTCACCAAAGCACATCCCATCAACACTTGCAAACTGCCACCTTGTTCCAGAACTGGAAATTTAGATAAGACATGGTCCCTGACTCAGGAAGCCTATGGGCTGAGAGGAAAGACAGGTCGATAAATGTCAACACACTAACAAGGGCTCCTGAGATCCAACAGTAAGATGGAGGGGAAATGGCAGTTTTCCAAACTTGAGAGGTTGGCATTTTAGAACAAAAACATTTAAACTAAGTCTACATTGAATGAACAGGTAGATGCAGATGCCAGAGAGAACACAGGAATGATTAGCCCTGCCTCAAAAGGCTGGGCTCTGCGAAGGGAGCTCAGCAGATATTCACGGCATCTGAGAAGTGGAGGACAGCCTCAGCCAGGCACCTGCTGCTCATGAACTCTGGCCAGAGGAAGTGCTTACATACATGGTTTATCATTATGAAAGTACCGGGGACCCAAAGCACCAAGACCCAGGGCCCCACCCGCTTGGGTAGCACTGTGAGTAGTTGAGACTAACTATGCACAGCAGAGCTGATTAACAACGAGGCCATGGTGCCAGGCGTATTTCCAGTGTACGAGCTGACACATTCCTGGGAGTAACTGGCTGGCTGGCGTAGCCTGTTCAGAGCAGCAGGGGTCAGCTTTTAAAAGGGGAAATCACATTTTAAAAGCAGCTGAGTTTGCTCTAGCATTGTAACTCAGCTTTCATAAGCCAAAATGATGTTCATTTCATAAACCTAATAAGGGGTGAAGAAGAAGAAGGAGGAGGAGGAGGAGGAGGAGGAGGAGGAGGAGGAGGAGGAGGAGGAGGAGGAGAAGAAGAAGAAGAAGAAGAAGAAGAAGAAGAAGAAGAAGAAGAAGAAGAAGAAGAAGAAGAAGAAGGGGCTGGTGAGACGGCCCGAACGGCAAAGTGCCTGCCACACAAGATGAGGACCTGAGTTCAGATCCCTGGCATTCACGTAAAGAAAGATAGGTTCTAGATCCCCAGGGCTGGAGCAGTGTCATGGAGATAGATGGTGGGCCCCTAGAATCTCTGGCCAGCCAGCTTTGAGCCCCAGGTTCAGTGAGAGACGTTGTCTTAAAAAGTAAAGTGGAGAGTGATTAAAGGTGACACCCACCTTTGGCCTTTGACCTCCACATCATGAGCACATGTGTACATCCACATAATGCTCTCTTGTGTACACATGTGCAAGCATGTCCACAACACTTGAGTGAGGTACACAATATATCACATGCAAACACACTTTTCTTTTCCCTTCCTTCCCTTCTTCCTTCCTTCCTTTCTTTCTCTTTTTCAAGACAGGGTTTCTCTGTATAGCTCTTGTAGACCAGGCTGGCCTCAAACTCACAGAGATCCTCCTACCTCTGCCTCCTGAGTGCTGGCATTAAAGGTGTGCACCACCACTGCCCAGATACACTTTTCTTTTTTTAAGGAAAAATATTTACCTGGCATCCATTAGGCACTCAGAAAATATTCAATCAAGTGATCATATTTTCCAAAATTGTTAGGGATGTCTTTGGACCACAGGAATTCAACAGATGTGGTGAGAGAGAGAGAGAGAGAGAGAGAGAGAGAGAGAGAGAGAGAGAGAGAGAGAGAGAGAGAGAGAGAGAGAGAGAGGCCACCAACTAGTTTCTTACTGTTTTAAACCAAGGACACTTAAAATAACCCAGTGCAGCCATTAACCAACATTTTTATAAAATCTGTGGCAGGTGTCATGGAGTCTTCTGAGGACCAGTGAGAACTGGGCTATAGATGCCCAGCCAAGAAGAATGGACACTTACGGGACTCTGTCCACATTGAGGAGGGGTTGAACCCCTTGTCTCCATCCAGAGAAGGGCTTCTCAGACTCAGTGTGCTGTAAATTACCTTCATCTGAAAGCATGCTAGCTAAAAAAATCCCCCCAGTCTGAAAAAAGACTAAGTTAACAATTCAAGAAGCCAAAAGAACCTCAAATAAGGTTGTGCAAACACGAGGACATGAGTTGAGGTCCCCAGAGCCCAGGTGTGGCAGAATGTTTCTATAATTGCAGTGTGTGGAGACAGGAGGATGGGTGGCTTAGCTCCAGGTGCTGTGAAAGACCCTGTCCTAAGAGAAGGAGATGGAGACTGGAGGCAGAACACTTATGAACAACACAGGGAGCAGGAAGGGAAAGGCAGTTAGGGGGGAGGGGGAAGGGAGAGAGAGAAAGAGAGAGAGTGAGAGAGGGGAAGGGAGAGAGGGGGAGAGAGAGGGAGGGAGGGAGGGGAGAGAGGGGGGAGGGAGGGGGAGAGAGAATGGAAACTTGGGGACTGGAGAGATGACTCAGTTAGCCCATTTGCTGCTAAACTTGAGTTTACAAATTTCCCAGTACCCATGGTGGGGGAGGGGAGCTGGGTGTGGCTGCACACACCTGTGATCCTAACACTGGAGAGATAGAGAACCCTTGGGCCTTGCTGGCCAGCCAAACAGTGAACTCTAAAGTGAAGGAAAGACCCTTCTCAAAATACAAAGTTGAGAGAGATAGATGAAAAATCCAACTTTGATCTCTGATGTTCACGCACATGGGTGCACATGCACAGGCCAAAATCCTGGAGGTCAGAAGGAATTGGCATGTTTTAGCTACTCCAGGCAAGAATTTTCCAGTGTCCATGGGGTGAATGTATCTCTCAGGAAACGGGTTAAAAAGTACATTTTAAGAAGAACTAAGAGAATGTATCACTAGTAGATCTACCCTCCAAGGAAGGTTAGAGGAAGTTCTCCACTGAGAAATGGAATGGTAACAAAAGAAACCCCATAAAACAAAGACCACAGAATGGGTGAAACACAGCTATCCCTCGTATACATCTTAAAGTATAATGGGTGGCTGAAGCAGGAGCTAAGATCTCCTCAACTGTGATCGGCACACTTGGAGGAAAAGCTGGAGACGGTCATACATTCTGGAGGCAAACAATATACAAGGTTTCTACATGTCACTCAGAGTGGTAAGGCAGCCATACTCACAGACCAAGACAAGTACTTATGCAACTACTAAGAACATGACACAAACGATAAAAACATTTTAATAAATCAAAAATAGCGTGTGATGGCTCAACTATTAGGTGCACTTGATGCTCTTGCAGAGGACCTGGGTTTGGTTCCCAGCATCCACACGGCAGCTGCTATCCACCCGTAAGTGCTCCAGGGGATCTGACACCCTCCTATGGCCTGCACAGACTCCCACACATGAGCACATAATAGACAAAGAACAGCAAGAAGGGAACAGAGGACAGGAGAGGGAATGGCAGAGGACACAGGGAGTGTGTGTGAAAACGCTGTCATGGAGCTCATTGCTTTCCATGCTGATAAAAATACTAATACAATAAAAATATGGCAACAGTTTGAACAGTTCTATGACCACAAAGATGGGATTCATAGTTTTAAATTCATTCTCACCCAAACTACCACAGTAAGTATAATTTTAGAAGTTTAGGGAAAACCCACACAGAGCCAACTAGGGATGGAGCTCAGTGACAAACATTTGCCTAGCTCATGGGATCCTAGATTCATTTCTCATCATTGCAAAGCAAAGCAACAATAACAATCACACACACACACACACACACACACACACACACACACACACACACACAGTTGATGAAAGAAATCTAAGAACCCCTAGGTAAATGCAGAGACAAGCCACGCTCACAGGTTGAAAGACATGATACAATCCTACTTAAACTGCCCAGCAGACATGCTGTATTTCCAATCAAAATCCTACCAAGAATTAATAAACGCATGGACAAACTTACTCTAAAATTTGTATGGGAAGACAAAAGATTTAGAATAACTGATTTTTTTTCCCTTGAAGAAGTGAAACAGGAGAAATGAGTATGCCAGGAACTTGACTAAAGCAGCTGAAACTGTTGTTGGGCAGAGAGCAATAGGTATGTCCATGTATCTTCTACACACACACACACTCACACACATACTCACACACACATACACACACATACACACACTCACACACACTCACACACACATACACACACATACACACTCACACACACACTCACATACACACACACACACACACACTCATACTCACATACACATACACACACACTCACACACACACACACACTCACATACACACTCACACACACACACTCACACACACTCACACACACACACACACTCATATGTGCATATACACTTGGATACAATCTGAATGATCTCTGTGCAGGAATCGGGTTCACCTGTTGGTTCTGATAACTTGCTGTAGTTTTACCTGCGTGGTGTAGATCACCACGGGGTAAGCTACCTAAAGAAGACACGGGGCCTACCTGCGCATTTTTGCTTATTGTTTGCAAATCCCTGTGCATCTATAATTATTTCAAGCTAAGGTAACATTTTACAAGTTATTTGGGAACTTAACATAGGCCCGTTCCCAGGCCAACCCTGTTCTACCAGGCTTGGGTGGGCTTTAGAAACCTACATAAGAAGTAGTTCACAGATTCTGATGCTAGAAGAGGGGGCCACCCTCCTAGGACAGTGGCTCAGAGCCTGAGCAGCTGGCCAGGGCCAAAAATGGAACACTCAAGGAAGGATGGGCCCCACCCAGGCCTACATGCCCTAGTCTCAGGCAGGGGTGGGACAAGTCACTGCTTATTTTAACAAGCTCCCAGGGGGTTCTGATGCCATTGACAGTGAACACATCAGGCCCCACCTTACAAATCTTGATCTCTGTGTGAGCAGAGGGCATGCCCTTTTTCATTTCCTCAAATCCTTAGACGGTGGGAGGAACGTATATTTTGGCAAGATATTTGTATTGAGTTTCTTATGATCAAAATAATTTTGTACACTCTCTGGATTTTTTTTTTAAAAAGCAAAATAATAGTTGTATATTCTGGTGGAAGGAGCCACCACGGGAGTCTTTCTGTATTTTTCTAGTAATATTACTAATGCTAAAACCAATTTTGCAACAATTCCTTTCGAATTGCCTCAGAGCTGCTTTATGAACCTCGTGAGGAAACTGGCCCCATTTTACATGTAAATTGTGTAATCTTGTGAATTTATGCTTATAAAAATGCTCATCTGTAGTTTGAGGAGCTCCTGGCAAGATCTTAAATAGGAAAAATGTATTTGACTTCTGCAGGTGAGGCTTTCCTTCCTAGAGCATGCGATGATTCCATGTGTGTCTGCCCACTTCTCTTTGGGAAGCTATCCTCAGGTCTCATGTAGCTCTGAAGGCAAAGTTAATTACAGAACCACGCCCCTCAGCTCAGGGGTGGATTTATTCATCCAGGCATGGCCAAGCATAGCATCCCATCCTTGGTAGCTGGTCCAAGGGCTGCACATGTGATCCAGCATGCACTGGGATTTTTACACAGACACTGGGGCATGACATGTCATCTTCCTCCTGGAGCGTCTGGTCTCTAGCCTAGCATATGAACTTGGGGCTGTGGGGATCACTTTCCTCCCACATGGAGGGAACCTATTTGCAGAAGGAACTGAGAGACACCCACAGAGATTTAAGACACCAGAGAGAGACTGTCTAGGAAGCTCAACTTCAAATTCTAGCCTCTGCCCCTTATCTCTTCACTGGATGCCACAGGCTTAAAGTATGTGAGTTTGCCGTGGGTTTCTATCATATATAATCCCAAAACCTGACCAAGTATAGTGTCACTCTGCCTCCAATAGACTTTCTCTTGTCTTTTTTTTTTTTTTTTTTTTTTTTTTAGTTCATACTTTGTTTTAAAATGTTTTTTACCAAGGAGCACACTAGACCTGCCTATCCACACAGGACTACCCTGAGCTACCACCTGCCTGATCTTTGACTCCCACGGCTCGTCCCATGCTGGAGCTCCAGCCCCCTGTCAGAGATACGCCTATCCCAGGCAGGACCATCCTGAGTCCCTGCCTGTCAGATCTTTGACCCCCATCACCAGGCCTCTGCCTGAGGAGAGACCTCCTAGAGAGCTTGGACCACCCAGAGCTACAGACATCGAACTTCTGACCCACGTAAGCCCACAGGGGAGTAGCATAGAGAGAGAGAGCCTACCTGCACCAAATGGAAGAGGAATGGGAAGACGGCAATACAAGAAAACACCTAACAATAGAAAGACAAGCATAACACCACCAGAATCTAGGGACTCTATACCAACTAGACCTGAACACCCCAAACTAGATGAAGCAGAAAACAACGTCTTAAAAAATATCTTCATAAAAGTGATAGAGGTCTTCAAAGACAATGTGAGAAAATCCCTTAAAGAAATGGAAGAAAAAACAAACAAAAAATTGGAAGAAATAGAGGAAAAGGCTACACCAAAAAATGCAAGAAATGAACAAAGCTCTTAAAGAAAGTAAAGAAAGCCAAGAAAAAACAATCAAACAGGTGAAGGAAACAGTTCAAGACTTGAAAACTGAAATAGAGACAATAAAGAAAACACACTCTGAGGGAATGCTGAAAATAGAAAAGCTGGGTAAATGATCAGGAACTACAGATGCAAGCATAATCAATAGAATACAAGAGATCAAAGAGAGAATCTTAGGTGCTGAAGATAAACTAGAGGAAATAGATTCAACGACCAAAGAAAATCTTAAGTCCAACAAATACTTAACACAAAACATCCAGGAAATGTGGGACACTGTGAAAAGGCCAAACCTAAGAATAGGCATAGAAGAAGGCGAAGAAGCCCAGCTCAAACATATTCAACAAAATCATTGAAGAAAACTTGCCCAATCTGAAGAAGAACATGCCCATGAAAGTACAAGAAGCATACCAAACACCAAATAGACTGGACCAAAGAAAAATGACTCCCTTGACACATAATAATCAAAACACCTAACATACAGAATAAAGAAAGAATACTAAGAGCAGTGAAGGAAAAAGGCCAGGTAACATATAAAGGCAAACGTATCAAAATTACACCTGACTACTCCATGGAAACTCTCAAGGCCAGAAGGTCTTGGATAGATGTTGTACAAGTACTAAGAGTCCACGGATGCCAGCTTAGGCTACTATACCCAGCAAAACTCTCAATCACTATAGACGGAGAAAACAAGATATTTAATGACAAAACCAGATTTTCGCAATATGTATCTACAAATCCAGCCCTACAGAAAGTTCTGGAAGGAAAACTCCAACCCAATGAAGTTAACTATGCTCACAAAGACATAGGAAATAGATAATCCCACTTTACCAGAACCCAAGGGTAAAGCAGGGCAAATATATTCACAATACCACTGCCAACAACAAATCTCAAACAAACAAGCATTAACAATCAATGGTCCTTACTTTCCCTCAACATTAATGGTCTTAACTTTCCTTTAAAAAGACACAGGCTAACAGAATGGATACAAAGACAGAATCTATCCTTCTGCTGCATACAAGAAACACATCTAAGCTTCAAAGACAGACATTACCTCAGGGTAAAGGGCTGGGAAAAGATCAAATGGACCCAAGAAGCAAGCAGGTGTGGCTATCCTAATTTCTAACAAGTTAGACTTCAAACCAAAATCAATCAAAAGAGATGAAGACAATCATTTCATATTCATCACAGGAGAAATCCATCAGCACAAAGTCTCAATTCTGAACATCTATGCCCCCAATAGAAAGGCACCCACATTCGTAAAAGAAATGCTACTAAAACTCAAAGCTCACATAAAACCTCACACACTCATAGTGGGAGACTTCAACACCCCACTCTCACCACTAGACAGGAACACCAGTCAGAAACTCAACAAAGAAACAAAACAACTAACAACTAACAGAAGTTATATCTCAATTGGGCTTAGCAGACATCTATAGAACATTCCATCCAAACACAAAAGAATATAACTTCTTCTCTGCTCCACATAGAACCTTCTCTAAAATCGACCACATACTAGGTGGCATAACAAACCTCAACAGATACAAAAAAATTGGAATAGTCCCCTGTATCTTATCAGACCACCATACTTTAAAGTTGGAATTCAACAACACTAATCACAGAAACTCTACAAACTCATGAAAACTGAACAATGGGCAACTGCACCATTCCTGGGTCAAAGAAGAAATAAAGAAATTAAGGACTTCCTAAAATTCAACGAGAATGAGGACACAACATACCCACACTTATGGGACACCTTGAAAGCAGTGCTACAAGGAAGTTCATTGCACTAAGGGCCCATATGAAGAAACTGGAGAATAGTTACATTAGAGAATTAACAGCACAGAGAACATGCAAATTAACAAAATCAGAAATGAAAAGAGGGACATAACAATGGTCACTGAGGAAATCCAGACAATTTTCAGGTAATAGTTTGAAAACCTGTGCTCCACAAAATTTGAAAATTCAAAGAAAATGGACAAATTTCTGGATAACTATCACTTACCAAAATTAAATCAAGAACAGATAAACAACTTAAATAGACCTATAACCCCTAATGAAATAGAAGCAGTCATCAAAAGCCTTCCAACCAAAAAAAGCCCAGGGCCAGATGGCTTCAGTGCAGAATTCTACCAGGAATTCAAGGAAGAGCTAATTCCATACTCCTCAAATTGTTCCACACAATAGAGACAGAAGGCACATTACCAAACTCTTTTTACGAGGCCACAATTACCTTGGCACCCAAGCCTCACAAAGATACAACTAAGAAAGAAAACTACAGACCAATATCCCTCATGAACATTGATGCAAAAATACTCAATAAAAGAAAAAGAAAAAGAGATAGATAGATAGATAGAGAGAGAGAGAGAGAGAGAGAGAGAGAGAGAGAGAGAGAGAGAGAGCATAAAAGAGGGAGCCATTATAGGTTTGAAGAGAAAACTGAAAGTCGCTGCTCATATCAACTTCCACCCTCCCAGCCTCCAGAATTGTGAAGTGTCTTGTGACAGCAAAAGAAAATAGAGCAAGCTGGTATGCATGCTCCTGCTGCCTGCTTCCTGCTGCCTGAGACAGTGTGGTACAGTATGCCCTGGAGCTCAGCAAGTGGGGTCTGCATCCATCTGACTGTCACCTGTTACAGGGTCACCTCAGAGTCTCTATACTGCAGCTGAAACACGGGGGTGAAATTGAAGCCATCTTAATTCACTGTGGCTTTAAATCCTACCAATCCTGTGAGTTTAGAGGGAAATGAGATTATGGTTCTTCAAAGTTAAGCCAATAGGGTACAAAGAAAGATCCCAAACCACGAAACTGGTCAGTGACCTAGTCCTTCTGAGAACCCTGGCATTGTTAACATCAGTGTTTGCTTCCTGTGATCTCTGGGTTTCCTTCGCTACCTCTGCTGATGAATGTGAGTTACGAGGAAGCCATTCTACTCACTTCTGGAACAGGAAACCAAGACTTGTCTAAGACAAGGACTACCTGACCCCTGCCTCAGAGCTGTCCTTCTCCGAGATATCCAACTCTGCCTTTCCTTCCAGGCTGGCCTGGTCTGTGAAATCCAGTACAAGCAGATATGTGAAGGACCCAGACAAGCTCCAGTCACACTGACTACCTTTTACCCCCTCAATAGACTGTCGAGAGCAGATTCTTGCTTAACAGACCTAAAACCCCCTTCTATCCTAATTAAGGAGGTGAGGTCCTGCTCCCCGCTAATCCAAGTTGCACGCTGACTACTACAGGGGCAAGAAATTCATAACTGATTATTCATTTATATTTATTTATGCACATAATAATTTGCTTATTCAACCCCAAAGCACCTGGTTGAAGAGAAAATGTAGGCAAACCAGCGAAATATTGTGCAGTTAAAAATAACACTTGTTTGACTTGTTTAATTAGTGGTTTTCTTTTCTTTCTTCTTAAAAAAAAAAAAAAAAAAAAAAAAACTGACCAGTCTAACCAAAATAGCACAGCTGCCTTCTTTCTGGCAACCACGACAAAAGAGACTATTGGCGTTAGCCTTGGGGCCAACTGACTCTGTGTCAGAAGGCCTGCTGCTGGCAGGGGCACCAAAACTGTAGGGCCATTCAGGGGTGAAAGTGGGGGTATGTCACTCATGACACAGAGAGGTCCAGCCTCCACCTCTAGATAGAGGTGCACCTTGTAAAAATATCATTGTGGTCCTGTTACTAAATAATAGTCAAGCCCAGTATTAATCAGTACATCCAAGAAGTCTCTATTGAGCTCATACTCTGCCAGGCATCAGCTGACAAAGGCTTACATGTCTGGGCATGTATCTGAAGCAGGGAGTTGTGGGAACCTCTTTTCATGTTACTCATGTCTTCAAGGTGTCGGGATTTTGCAGTAAGTGTGTGACTTGAAGTAGGAAGGGGTTGTCACTAAGTTGGCCTGCTGAGGCTGTCCAGAGTCAAGGTGAGGTTGACAGTGCTGAGTCTACGGGCATTGGAATCTTGGGGACCCGGTTCCAAGCCTTGCTTGTAATGATCATCTGTGCCACCTTGGGCAGGCCAAATCCATCTTGATTGAGCATGCTTCTTTGATAAAAGAGGTCACAGTGAAGGTCAGTGGGACATTCGTCAGCGCTGAAGCTGTATGTTGGTGTGGCTAGTGGACAGTGATAGCCCCCGTCTATGAAAAATGAACTTCTAGGTGTCCTTGGGGGGATTAGAAGGTTCCTGATGGAAGCCTGACACCCCCACACCAGCAGAAGGAATATGAACACATGCCTGATTGATGGGATCTACTGTGCACCACCAAACATCAGGGTTCTAAAAAAACTGCCACGGTAGCAGCCGCCCTTCCCAGCAGTAGAAGACGCCACAAGGCAGCTGCTGTCCTGGCCTCACACCTCGCCTTTGACTGGATATGGAAGTGTCCCAAAGCTCCACAGGAAAGGTGGCCATGTGCTCTGGCAAGGACTGTGATGAATGGTGTAGACTCACAAATTCCAAGAAGTTCAGAGAAAGTTAACCTCAGAGTTTTCAGCTCCTGAACATTTGGCTTAAGCAGCTCCCCCTGTGCTAATAGCAGTTCCTCAGAAGTCAGCTCCTGAGCTAATGCTCCCCTGGGTTAGCTGTCCCTCCTAGTATGGCAGCCCCCACAATGCTATAGAGAAGCTACAGTTTCCATATTTTTATAGAAGGTGCTAGAATGCCATTATAACCTCTCATGCCAACTGTGTGTGGGCCATGCCACTTTTCCTTAGACGGTTGGTCACAGTGGCTCTCAGTGGGAGGTCTGTATCTCCAAAGCCAATCTCCATTAAGGTCAGACCTGCCTTTTGGGGACAGAAGGTGACTATGTGACCTCACTCACCATAAGTTCTGATGGGTTTCTATTATTTGAAACAAGCCCCAATGTTTTGGCCGTTAGCCACTGGCCCTTCTATTTTCCTACCAAAGTACATGGCTCCCTTATTGACTTAATAATTTTATAGTACCTCACGGGCCAAAAAATTACTTAACACACACTTGTTCTTGGGTAGCAAAGTTCACACATAAGTACTCAGGTTCTAACAACTTGGTGAACATTTACACACACACACACACACACACACACACACAAAACCACATACATACACAGAGGCATGCATGTGCTCAATGAACATACAAGATTGGAAGCAGTTCTTGTAGAGAACAATAGATGTCACTACATTTTTTTCAATAAACATTTACAATATTTAAGGAGGACCCTATGGATTAATTGTGGCACTCTGGGGTGTCTCAGCACACAGTTTGAGAATTACAGCCCCTCACTCTTGTTATAAGAAAGTTGTTTGTGGGTTCCTAAATTTGCAGTCTTTCTCCATATCCCTTTGCTTTGTGCATATTTTCCATCCAAAGTGCTTATTAGCATAGGAAAACCCTTCAGACACTCAGCCCACCCGCCCTGTTCTTGGAGCCCTCACTCCTGCAGTTGACTTAAAAAAATGCTATTTATTAACTCTTTTTGAATTTCATGTATTATATTTTGATGATATCTACCCCCCACTCTCCAACTCCTCCAGACCTACCTCTTCCTTACCCCTTCCCAACTTCATGTCCCCTTCTTTTTAAATAGCCGTCTAAGTCTAACTTGTGCTGCACTGGAATGTGGTCAACCTACCAGGGTCAAAACCTTAAAGAAGACTGCCCCCCATCCTCGAAAAGCCATCAGCTGCCAATAACTGGTTATGGAGGGTCTGATCTTGCACATGTCTTGTACAGGCAATAGCTGCTGTGAGTTCATGAACATATCCTGTCATATCCACAAGACGTTGTTCCTTTCCAGTTCTCCCTGACCTCTAACCCTTTAAGTCTTTCTGATACCTCTTCCCTGACAGTCCCTGAGCCTTGGGTAAGCGAGGGTGATAGAGATACCCACTTGTTCTCTACTCTTTGACCAACTGTGAATTTATGTGTTAATCACTATCCACAGCACGAAATGTCTCTGATAAGGTTTAAAATCTGCACCAATCTAGAGAGCTACAAGTTTAGAAGGCAATTTAAAACTATGTCTCTTTAAGTAGAATGACAGCAGAAGATTCATCCCTGGAGCCTGTGGGCTCCCTAGCCATGGGTTCTTGACCAGAGTTACAGGCATGAATTTCATCCTGTGGTGCAGGCCTTTAATCTAATAAGGAAGTGGTTCGTTACCTCCATAACATTTGTGCCACGACTGCAAATGCAGGCATGTTTTGACATGCTGGTCATAGCATGTCATAGGGTTCATGGTGGGAAGAACCGATAATGACCTCACCCACCCTACCCCACCCCACCCCACCCCACCTAGCAACCTGCCCAGCACTTTCCAGTACCATGGGAGCTAGCCTGCAGGGAAGAGCCTTCCTAGTTAGCACTGATTTCATTTCTCCATGTTCCATGACCAAAGTGTACAGTGTTGTCAGCTATAACTCCTGAAGCTCTTAATCAACCAGAAAATTCCTCTATTGATCTCTATCACTCCACATCACATCGATTCCATACCTATTGGCTCCTCACTGCTCTGCAAGTCCTTGGAGGACAGAACTGTGCCTTATTTTTCTTCTGGAATCTCCAAGAAGCCAGCAGAGTACAGGTCCATAGAGGAGGTTTAAGGATGGTTTGGGGACGTCTTTCAGGAAATCATGTAGTCATCTCTCTGATGCCCACATTCCTACCTCTGGAGGACCAAGAGGAGCCTCACTACTGCCGAACTCTCTTTCCATTACTCACCTTTATCCTACAGTCCTGAAACCACATAGACCATTCTGTAATGCTTGGGGACATCCTTTCTGCAGATCCTCTGGCTGCTTTTATAGCATGTGTACTCCCCCTTGGTAGCCAGCACTCAGAGCAAGTCTTAGCTATAGATGGACAAAGTGTTACTGTGGGGAGTTGGATGTGCAGAGCCTTCAGATCACTTTTGACCTCAAACCAAGGCTTCTGTCAAAATACCATCTCAACCACTTTCCTTGTAATGATGCTGAGATGTGTCGCTCAGAGGTCTCCTGGGCACAGATTGTCATCCACTGCAGAGACAGCTATTGGCTCCATGTGTGTTGGCTTCAGCTGCAGGATTCTTTCTCACCTGAAAGCCAGCATCCAATGACAGAGCATGTGACTGGCCATTTGGTCCTGTTGGGAGAGGACCCCAACAGCTCCTGTCTCCATCCCATCACAGACAAGAATGCCTAGCAAACATGCTATACACCAAGGCACATCTCGTTGTCAGTCAGGGAACCAGCCTGTGAGACCTGCTTTGACCGGCTGCATAGCTAAGAGCAAGGTTAGCCCAGGGGATGGCCTTATTATGTGATGAGCTGTGAGCCATCTCTGTCTCCTTCTCCAACTTCCAACTTCCTTCCCCACTGCCCCATCTAAATGACCTTTCCCTAATGGTTCTTACCAAGTAGAGTGTACCTCCCCCTTGTGTTCCCTGACGCTCTCATCCAAAGCCTCCTCCAAAAAAGCTCTCTCGGCCTTCACGGCTTCGAAGCCATGCTCCATTCCTGTTCTGTTTTGGGAGTACTGCCACTTCCTGCCCAGACTCTCATGCACCTTGGACATCGTCTGCATTTTCCTTTCAAATTAGGTGTTAACTTTGTTTGAGAAGAGAGACAGGAATGAAACCCTCGAGTCAGGAGGGATGATGGCCTCTGCCGCCACTGTCAACTGAGCACGACACAGAGTCACTGTCCAGGAGGCTGCACCTAAGGAAGGGCCAGCAGGGAGCACTATGGAGACAGAAAGCCATTTCCTCTGTCTTGTGCCATTGGGAGATCTGGGCAAACATCTTGAATATTCAAGGAGAGGTCACAAAGTGGGTGTCCTTTCTCAGGACGAGCAGAGAATTCACTGTGGAGGCCTTCACATTTGGATCTGTTGGGGACACTGGGCAAACCTTCAGTGTGTCTAGGCCACTGTCTCCATATCTGGTCATGTCACATGGCTTGGATTAAAGCAGGTTTTCACCCTTCTTGAGAACATTCCTGCTGACTGCTAGGTCTCTAGGTAGCTTTCTAAGCATCAGTGACAACAACAAGGGGTTAAAGTGCTCTGGGGTCCTGTATGAAGCCACTCCTCAAAAGGCCAGAGAACTATGGATCCACCGGGAGAGGCCTCAAGAAGAGGAAGCACCATTAGGTTTTGTCCTATGCTGCTCAAGCCCACACCACCTACTTCATGCTTTCCTAACCACCCCACCCCATCTGCACGCGTGGAAATATAGGTGAGGCTTGCTCTGGGAGAATGGGGCTGCTGCAATGGTGTAGTGTGTGGATAGTGTCTAGGCTCCCCCAGGGGGCTGCCTGTGTTTCTAAAAAGGCCCTAAGTTTGTCTGCCAGGAGTCACAGGTCCGGGCAATGACATACTTCTGAGTCTGTGGCTCAGACATAGCTGCTCTCCATTGTTTCTGGATACAGGCAGGAAGATAGCCTCCCTGGCTCCAGCTCTCAGCATCTTCATCTGAAAGATGAAGCCCCACCCTCATCCTGGTGAGTTATGACTACATTAAGATATAGTAAATCTTTCTCCAAAAACAGAGCCACAGATACAGGAGAGAACTGGGGGAAAAATATCTGAAACAAAACCTATAACGATAAACCTCCCTCCTCTATCGAGTATATCCGCCCATTTAATTTATTCAGTTAATAAAACGTATTCCCCAGAGGGGGACAGGCAGAGGTAAGCTGCAAGCCAATCTGCCTGTGTGAGTGGGGTATGTATGTATATCTCATAACAATAAAAAAAAAGAGTAATTAAGAGATGTATTGAAGTGTGTAGAAATCCTGAAGGACACTGAAGATTCCAATTCAAGTTAGTGTCCTTGGTGCAAATTTAATTCAATTGGGAATAGATAAATAAAAATAAAGGGAAAAAAAACCAAATTCAGAACAGATGTTAGGCAAGCGATTTTTTTCACAGTAAGAATCATAAACATGAAAAACAGCCTATAAGGCAAAGTTGTTGATGCCAACAGCATCAAGCTACTAAATAAATAGTTGGATGGTACCACAGGGACAAAGAAATATTAAAATAGTCATTTGGCTGTCCCTGAATATTTTTGCCTACATGTTACACCCAGGCATATTCTTGGGTACTGTAGGGAGATTGTGTGTGTGTGTGTGTGTGTGTGTGTGCGCGTGTCTGTCTGTCTGTCTGTCCATTCTATTATATAGATACATATAGACTATTACATTTACTTGAAAGTATATTGCAAGATCACCTGCCACACAGGCTCGGAATATAAATACAGGATTTGGGGAAAGTGCTGTCACTTCTGCAAAGACAGTGAAGCCAGAGGACAAAACCAGTGCCAGTGAGGGATGTGTTATTCTGGGCCCAGATGGGTGACAACAAGGAAGGGAAATTTTAATAAGAGATTCAGAAAAACTGGGAAGAAACAAGGGCTAAGGATATGAATATAAAAAAGGAGACCAACTGGATGGGAGGCACCATCTCCTGAGAACACCCCTCACTCAGGAGGATGCACCAGGACAGGGATTCTCTGGAGATACAAAGATGAGAGGACCCACATACCCACACTCAGGGACTCAGGAACCTAGCCTTGAGCAGCTGTGGAGGGACTTATGATGTGTATCCCCCCAAGATGTCCCAAGATGCCCACCGACTACAAGAAGGCCTTTGGATCTCAGACCAGAGGAGTAATGAAATCAGACTCCTGGATCCTTGGTGGTCTTACCTTGGGGCTCTGTGGGACCTCTAAGTCCCGTATCACTGGACCTGTGATACAGGCAGATACTCAGGTATGTTGTAAAGGTGACTAAATGGCTGAACGATTCATGGGACTTCCTCACTAGGAGTGTCTAGGTTAAGACCAGATGATGGCTTCTAATCTGCTGTTCTTTCTTGTGCCCTGAGCAGGCTCCAGAGAGGTAGGCTACAGGGAGTGGCGACACCCTGGGAGCAGCCCTTGAGGTGGCACCAGCAAAGACCCAACCAATGCCCTGTGTGGACGGAGCCCCACTAGACCCAAGATGGCCTTCATAGTATACACCAACTTTGTACTTCAATGGGCTAACTCCTGACAAGGACCACTACGATCCCTCTTCCTCCAAGCTTTGATTTTAAGAGGAATCTCCCCCTGTTCTTTTTGTCTTCTAGAAAATACCAGTTACCCAAATTAGCAAAATAAGAGCCTCCTAATGTTTGATGTTTCCTTAGTGATAAATTTATTGCGAAGAAAATATGGACCAAGCAGCAACTTATTTAGTTACTCAACAAATATTTAACAACCACCCGTTATGTGCCAGATGCTGCTCTAGGTGCTTGGAATAACAGGATGGGCAAGAGATAACCTCTTGTTGTGGCGTTTGCATTCTCTCCGGAGGACTTGACAATGGGCAACCACATTGCCCGATGTAGAGGCTAACACCCTAAGGCACACAAGCTTACAGAGTCTGGCAAGCATCTAGAGGAGCAGAGTAAGAGAGCTTTGGATTAACAAAGGGATTCACATATGGTGACTGGTCTTTTAAAAAATATTTAGGTTAGCATACAAAGGAATGGCTTCACCCAGGCGTCTTCACACATGTGTGTCATTACAGTTTGTTTTCATTCATGCCCTTCCTTGATGCCTGCCTAGACACCTTCCCCTCTCTAGCCTGTTCCTTTCCTTCTCCATTTGTCCCGTCCTTTTGGTTTTCTATCCATCACCCCCTCTGCCTCTCATCTCTCTTTAGATCTTTTCTTCCTTTCCTGAGATCCCCTTTCTAATGTCATAACTTACAAACACACATATGTAAACATGTGTGTGTTTACATATTTTGTATACTTTAAAGTCTAGGTTCTACCAACTGTAGTTCTGAGTTTGGATGATTGACTTACTGTAATAATTTCTAGATATATGTGTTTTTCTGCAAATATCATGGGATAATTTCATACTGATAGATCCTGATTATCAACCTGGTTGTGCTGAGACACCTAAGAGATTAATAGAGCACACCTTGGGGTGTGTATCAGCGTGTAGCCATTGCACCATGAGGACTCTGCCTTCATGATGGCTCCCTCTATTCATGGCTTCAAAGTTTTAATAGGCTACTGAGAGGTGGTAGAAACTGCAGAAGGCGGGGCCTCGATGGAAGAAAACAAGTCTTCAAGACTTGTCTGAAGGCGTGTATTTCCCTGGACCCTTTCTGTCTTCACTGTTTCTTGGCCACCATGAGATAAATAGCCTCCTGACACCACCATGCCATGCTACCTCACCACAAAACTGGCCACAGTGCTCTGAACTCTCTTATATCAGTTGCTTTCCTGCTGCTCTGAGAAAATGCCAGGGCCAAAATAACTTCTAGAAGAATGAGTTTGTTTTGCTTTATGGCCCCAGAGGGAGAGTCCATAAGGGTACAGGAGGCCCTACAATAAGCAGCAAGAATAGGAAGCTGAGAGATAACATCTCAACAGCTAACAGGAAAAAAAGAGAGTAAACTGGAAGTGGATTGAGACTATAAATTCTCAAATCCCGCCCCCGCACTGACGTACTTCCTCCAGCAAGGTTGCATGTCCTAAAAGTTCCATAACCTCCCCAAACAGAGCTACCAAGCAAGCGTTTAATACATGAGCCTCATTCAAACTAACACATCTCCAAAACCGAGATCTAGGTTGCTTCTCCTGGCATTCTGCCACAGCAGCATAGCGGCTAACTAATGCACCATACAACCCAACACACAATGCTTACTACCTGCATGCCCTTTTTATCTTAAAAACATCATGTTTCTGAATTATATAATTAGCTCAGCCAAACTTAAGTATTGCTGGGTGGTTATATGAGAGACTACAGCAGAAGGATGTGTGTTACTCTTAAATTACAATATTTGATATGTAGATGGACCCTGGGAACAGTGATAAGCATTTCTACAGTCATAAAAGCAAAGAAGATAGTCCATAGTGTCATCTCACAGGTTCAAAAAGAGCCTCGCAGAAGGATGTCCAGAGGAGGGCTTTCTGGAAGCACTGGGGCTGTGCACAGGTGAGAGACTTGGGTATTAGGCAGCAGGGAAATGCAACAGATTTGATGAGAACACAGAACATGATGGAACTTACAACCACAGGCAGACACCTAAGGACCAGCATGAGTCCGTGATGTCACGGTGACTGCAAATGCTATGCATCAGCCACGCAAACACACACACTAAATACTGGGGGCAGCAGGGGCTTGGGAAGGGAAGGAGAGAGGTACAAAGGTTGAAGGGGACAAACACACAGCACAGTGTTCCCAGCCTTTACTGTAGCACAGAGACACTCCCTCCCAACCATTTTGAAACACAGAGATAGTGAATACCCACTGTTTGTCCCTATAATTCACAATGGCAAGAAAACTACTCTTGTCAGTGTTTTCCTGATATGTGTTTGCTTACTTTTTTCTATGGTTTGGTTTTGTTTTTGAAACAGGGCCTTATGTAGCCCAGGCTGGTCTCCAACTCTCTATGCATCCAGCATAGCCATGAACTCTTGATCCATCCACACCCGCCTCGTATTACAGGAATGAGCCAGCATATCTGGCTACTGGTTGTTTTTCATATTTACCCCCCAAAAGATATCGTGGGACACAGGAGAGTCCCACGTTCAAATACATAGTGTGCCATGAGCTTCTCACTTGGAGAGTTTCCAAGCATCTTATCCCACGAAACTCACCCAGATAGCGCAGTAAGGAAGTCTGCAGCCCTTGGACCAGATCTGTGTCCATCGTTTGACTGAGGAGGGACCCTTCCTTTTTTATTTTCTATGTATGGACCATTATTGTTGGTGGAAGTAGTCCAAAGGACATGCTTTGAGAAATAGCTCATTAGACTATCAAGGGATAAGATACAGAAGATTCCAGAGTCCAGATACACCTGGACCTCCCAACATTCCCTTCTCTCTCCTCTTGTAGAATGTGATCCTTAGAGGGTTTCATTCCTAAGTCACGTTGGACCCACTGTCATTAACAACTCTTCAACACTCTCAGTGTTTGTGCCCCCACATTTGTATGTTGGCATCCTAATTCCTTAGGTAATTGCATTCAGAGGTGGGGGCTCTGGGAGGGGGGATTATGTCATAAGGACAGATCACTTTTAAATAGATTAGTGCCCTTATAAAAGGATCCTAAAATTGTTCCTTTACTTTTCCCAACATGTGTGGACACCCATGAGCCAGAAAACTAACACCCACCAAATACCTGACCAGCTGGTGCCTTAATATTGGCACCCACACCCCAGAACCATGAGAAGTAAACTTTTATTGTTTCTAAGTTACCCAGTGTATGGTGTTTTGTTATGGCAACCTGGGTGGACTATGACACATCCAGCTGACCATCGCAAGCATGAAATCGGTTTCCTCTTTCAATCTCTTCACTATTATGGTGTCACCATTTTATCCTTACAGCAGGAATTAGTCACTTTCCTTGTGGCTATGACAAAATACCGGGACAAAAGACAATTTAAGGGAGCAAGGCTTGTCCTGACTCACAGTCCCGGGCTGTGGGCCACTCCAGGAAGCAGGAGCTTGAGGGTACTCTGATTGCATCCTGCATCCTGCAGTCAGAAGCAAAGACTGGTAAGTGCCAGTGCTCAACTCACATTTGTTTACTATTTACTCCAGGATCCCAAATCATGGGATGAAGTCACCTGCCTTTAGAGTGTGTTAAATCTCCCCTCCTCTATTAGAAACCCCCTCAGTGTCATGCCCTGTGACAATCAGTGTTCACCACCACAGAACTCAAAGCCAACATCAATGACTCAAGTTGATTCACCTTCATTCTTGCAACCCAAGTCTTGTTCGATACTGCTGTTTTTCCTACAGAACGTTCCTTACTTAAAAATTTCCATCTGTTTCCTTTCCCATTTTTGATGATTCACTAAGGCTAATAGAATGTTCTCTATGGATATCCAACATCGCATTTCCCCAGCACACTCTTATCGCCTACTCCTCTCCATTCTACCCCAGCCCAAATCTCTACACCCCTTCCAAAGCTTAGCTGCCTGGGCACATGCTTCTCCACAGGTCCCACTGTATTTGGACTCATGGAGCAGGCCATTTTCTCTCAATGACTGTGTTTGTGCAAGGACTAAGACTTGCAGAGGGAAATCCAGCTTGTCTCCTCCACGAAAGAATCTCAGAGCTGTAACAAGTGCCTATGGAACAGCTGGAGATTGTACCTGCACTCTACCTGACCTGAGTCTGACAGAGTGAAACTGAGGGGCTACTTCTGTGCAGAGAAGCTGTTTAAAGTCCATGAACAAGAAACCAGAAGTCAGCACCAGCTGACCGGAAGGCCACAATGAGCTCCCGGGATAGAGGAAGCTTCAAGAGGGGAAGGCAGAATGGAAAAGGAATTGTAAAGACTGACAGAGAGGAGACAGGAGGAGGAGCTTGGAATGAAGGCTGCTGGGAATTGATTAAAATAAACTGAGTGTGTGGTACCTCGGAAGCACTGGTTGATAACCGAGCTAGCTTTGTTTCATTTTATCTTTTCAAGTGCTAACAGGGTCACAGCCAGTGGATTTGGACAGGAAATCACCGGGTCTTATGTTCTGATCAGAAATGCAGGGTTCACACTGGCCAGTTGGGTTCCAAGGCCTTTTGCAAGGAAGAACATACATTTTGTCTGGAGTTTATTTTCAAGGTTTGACAACAACAACGATGATCACCTAATCTTGGTGGAAAAAGAAGGCTACACATTGCTACAAAATATCCTTCGAAGATAAAATGATGGGGTTGCTATGAAAACAGCGCAGAAAATCACACTCCCCCCCTCCCCAAATAAAAGCAGAATTTCTATCTGATGTTGTAATTTTCCCTTTAGGATATATGTTATAAAAACTGAAAACAGGAATTTGAAGACATATTTGCATGCCAGTGATCATGGTTGCATTACTGAACTGAAAGCAAGGTCTTGGCTGTATACTCGTACACCTGTGATCATGGCCTCATTATTTATTGCAGCCAAATATTAGAGGCAAGCCAGTATCCATCAATGGCTGAACAACAAAACATGCAGGGTACAACCAGCATACTATTTTTTGTTTCCTGGAAAAGGAAGGAAATTCTGACACATGGTGCAAGATGGATGAACCCTGAGGACGTCTTTCTAAGTAAACTAAAGCACATAGTGCATGATTCTGTCAGGAAAGGAAAGTGCAGTGGTGGTCACCATGGGAAGGAGAGGGGACAGAGGGCAATGTCTGCCAGGGACAATTTCAGTCTGTGGGGTGAGCCCCTACGCATAGGAACAGCGGCAACTGTACAGTTCTGTGAACACATTTACAGCCCTGAGGTGTACAATGAGAAATGGTCAAGATGGTAAATTTTGTCTTGTATACATTTTATCACAATAAGAAATGCCCTTTAGTTAAGTGGCCTTTGTGTCACTTTCAGTATCTTGCTTCATCAGTGAAGCAGGGAACATCAATCCAACAGCCGTCCTTCCAGATAGATTGTGGGTACTTAAAAGTTCACCCTCTCCCAACTCAGATAAAACCGTTGTTCTGTGAATGCTACTTATAGCATCTTGGGTCCCAAAGCTCTGGCAATCACAAACAAGTTTGGATGTGAGAAGGGCAGGATTCAGGGTGCTGAGGAGGGAGATGAAGTACCCTATTAGGCTCTGGGTTGAGGAGGACAAAGAAAAGAGACTGTTTTCTCCATGGCTGATTTGGGGAAACCCAGCTCTAGCAGAGAATGCAAAGACTTAAGGGAAGCACCTGAAAATCCTTTGGCTGCTTGTGGGAGGAGTCTGAGGGCTGTGTTGACAATCTGTGGACTGGCAGTGAGGCAGTGGAACCCTGAAGAGTTAGAGGCAACCTTGAAAGAAAAGTAGAACCACCATCTTTTGGGTGGTTCACACGCACTAGGCATCCATTAACAATGTAAATGCTGCATGGAGGGAGGGGGTGGGAGCTCGCTCATTGGAAAAGGCAGTTTCCACACAGTATCAAATTGCCTGATTTCCATGCAACTGAGTGGCACCTTGAGGTGATGACAGATGTTATAGCTCAAAAGACCACAATCTGTATATCCACCTTGCATGCAATGACAGGCAGTCCACCAGCCACTGGTTCAGGGCATATGTTACTAGTTTCCTCTTTAGAAAAGGCAAGAATAGCATCACCAGCTAACAGTGC